>JAVMKO010000002.1:190608362-192026518 GCA_032164245.1 Sternotherus odoratus | reverse complement strand
AAATTATGCTCTGCACTGGCAAGAGAGGAGAGAACACCCTTGTTTAATTTTAAGCCAGACTCTTGCTTTTTGTGCCTACACCACATGGATGTGTTATGAAAGCAACATATTCAGCCTTTGTAAGAAGAGATATCAAGTGGGGATAAAAATTAAGTGGGGAAAGGAAACTGCATTATATATCTGCATGTAGTAACTAAATACATTTTGGAGAGACTGTATTATATCTTTGTCACAGTGATAAAATTGCCTGAAGGCAGTAGTCAGGGTCCTTCAATAGTCCCTACTACCACTTGTTTTGATGGTATAATCTCAAAGACTAATGGGCCCCATTGGATTCCAGCACACTCTGAGGGGATTTCTGTCCAATCATTTCACCAGTGATCTGATGACCTTCTGGGAGATTATAGTCACCTTCGGTCCAAATCCCTTACTGAACTGGCCCCCAGTCGTTCCAAGGCAGCTATATGGCTAAAAACTAAATCACTCACTGGAGAGCCATCACTCCAAAAAAAGCCCTCATCAGGATCCAGGCAAAATAAACCAATCCAGAAAGTCCGAAATGACATTCCTTTGTCCCTAAAATGTGTGATAGAAATATAATAGCACATAAATATAACTGGATATGGGTCATCATTATACACAATCAATGTTAGTACTTAAACAGTTCAGCAAATTTGAAGGCTATCTATTAGAAATCTCTCATGTCTGTTGGAGGCTTAGAGGAATACTCAGAACTATAAACTTATTAATTTAAATTAATTGTGTCAGGATCTGCAGATAAATATTATGGTACATGGTAGTGAAGTGTTGTCACAAGAAGTATAGGAGATGTCTCAAGTATTAAAATACCATCAACTAACTTTGATGGAGATTTTCAAAAGCAGAAAGTGCAGTTAGGATTCTAGCCCCCATTAATTTCCATAATCATCAAAGCAATGAAAAATATTCCCTTGTGTGACAAATGCAGATGAAAAAAATTGTTAGCTTGTTTTTCTTTTTTAATGTTTCATTGTTACCTTCTTTTAGGAAAAAAAAGTCCACTTAGATTATAAACTACTACTTTGTTTGAAAATGGGTTAGCAAATATTCTTACTGGCCTAGTGGATAGAGGAGAAGCAGTTGATGCGATATATCTTGATTTTAGTCAGGCTTTTGACACAGTCCCACAGGACATTCTTATATGCAAAGTAGGGAAATAAGATCTAGCTGAAACAGCTATAAGGTGGGTGCGCAGACTTGTTGAAAAACCATAGTCACAGAGTAGTTACCAATGGTTTACTGTCAGACTGGGAGGATGTATATAGAGGGGTCCACTACTATTCAATATTTTCATTAATGACTTGGATAATGGAGGGAAGAGACTGCTTATAAAATTTGCATATGACAGCAAGTAAGGAAGGGGTTGCAAGAACTTTGGAGGGCAGGGTTAGAGTTCAAAATGACCCTAACAAATTGGAGAACTGGTCTAAAACCGACAAGATGAAATCTGATAAAGTGCAAAGTAATACTCTTAGGAAGGAAAAATCAAAGTACAATACAAAATGAGGAATAACTGTCTGAGGAGTAGTACTGCAGAAGATCTGGGAGCTATAATGGATCACACATTGAATATGTGCCAACAATGTGATACAGTTGCTAAAAAGACTAATATAATTATTGGGTATATTAACATGAATATTGTCTGTACTGACATAGGAGGTAATTGTCCCTTTGTACTCTACACTAGTGAGGCATCAGCTGTAGTACTGTGTCCAGTTTTGGGTGCCACACTTTACGAAAAGTAGACAAATTGGAGAGAGTCTAGAGACCAACAAAAATGATAAAATATTTATAAAACCTGAGTGTTTGGAAAGTTTTAAAAATGGGTATGCTTTTAACCTAGTAAAAGTCTTCAAAAGTCTTAATGGCTCTTATAAAGGGGATAGGAATCAATTGTTCTCCATGACCACTGAAGTTAGGAAAAGAAGCAATTGGCTTAATCTGCAGCAATGGACATTTAGGTTAGATATTAGGAAAAAACATTCTAAATATATGGATTGTTAAATACTGGAATAGGTCACCAAGGCAGTTGTGGAATCCCTGTCAATGAAGGTTTTTAAAAACAGGTTAAACAAACACCTGTTAGGGATAGTCTAGGCCAGTGGTTCTCAACCAGGGATACACATCCCTCTGGTGATGCCCAGAGGTATTCCAGGGGGTACATCAACTCATCTAGATATTTGCCTAGTTTTAAAACAAGCTACATAAAGAGCGCTAGGGAAGTAAGTATAACGTAAAATTTCTTACAGACTTGTTTGTACTGTGTATATACAGTGGAACCCCGTTATAACGCGAGGGATGGAAGCCAAAAAATCCCATTGCGCTAGATGTGGGGTCACGTTGTAGCGGGGTTCCATTCCCAGCAGGCGGAGGGCTGCAGATTCTCTTCCTGCTGCCCAGCAGGGGAGAGAAGCTGCAGCTGCGCGCCTGACGGGGACAGAGAACTCTGGGGCTGCAGACTGCGGCCCCGGAGTTCTCTGTAGAAGCAGCTGCCCCTGCCCCTGCCAGGGGCAGAGGATGGCACTGCCTGCAGCCCCGAAGTCCCCTGTCCCGGCAGGCGTGGGTGGCAGCTTCTCCGGGAGAAGCTTCTCAGGGAGAAATGTAGTTAGAAATGAGTCATTGTTCTTCAGTTTTTTGAACCATCTGAACCAATTTTAGAAACTTCCCAACCACACTTAGAAATTAGTACAGGGGTGGGCAAACTATGGCCCGCAGGCCACTTGTGGTCTGCAAGCCGTTTTTGTCCGGCCTGCGAGCCCCTGCCGGGGGAGCGAGAACAGTGATCCCACTCTCCTTGGCGGGGCGCTCTCAGAGCGCCCCGGAGAGCGGGGCCAGCTGCTGGCCGGGCACGCCGCCCAGGACAGGGGACCTGCAGCTGGCTGGGCGTGCCGCCCTGGGAGCGGGCCTGGCGTGCAGCCCGGGTCCCCGCAGGCTGGCTGGGCGTGCCGCCCTGGGAACGGGGCTGGTGCGCTGCCCGGGACAGCAGGCCCGCAGTCGGCCGGGCGCGCCGCCCAGAGCCTAGGACAGCGGGCCCGCAGTCGGCTGGCCGGGCCACCCAGAGCCCAGGACAGCAGGCCGCGGCCAGCACCGCACCCTGCACTCCTGGCCCGGGGCCCACGCTCCTGAGCAGAGGACGGGGCCCAGTGTGGCAGAACACGGCCCCGTGCTCCCAGCCAGGGGGGCTGGGCGGAGCGCTGCGAGCCATTGGGCCAGCGCCCAGCTCAGCAGGTGGGGGCGGGGGTGGTTGGGTTAGGTGGGGCGGATTTAGGTGGGTGGTGGTTAGGGTGGGTGGGGGGTCTCGGGAGGGGCAGTTGGGGAACAGAGAGCAGGGGGGTTAGGTAGGACTTCTGGGGGGGCAGTTAAGTGTGTGTGGGGGTCTCCGGAGGGGGGGAATCAGGGGACAAGGAAGGGGGGATTGGATGGGTCAGGGTTCTGAGGGGGGCAGTCCGGGGGTGGGAAGTGGGCGGGGGTCAGATAGGGGATGGGGCCTTCGGCCCTCCGCACAGTTTTGAACACCTGTGTGGCCCATTGGCCAAGACGTTTGCCCACCCCTGAATTAGTACATACCAATTCTGTTTAACTTGCAAAGTTTATGTCTTGACTCAACCCTTTATCAAAAAACCCTAACTAAACATACAGTAAAATCTCGATATAACGGACTAATTCGGGCGAGGGGGTGTCCGTTAAAGCGGAAAGTCCGTTATTTAATAATAATAATAAAAAAAAGAGCTGTCAGAGCAGTAGCCCGCCTGAATTAGTCCGTTATATCGAGGTTTTACTGTATCACAGCAGCCGGGAGCCGGGAGTCAGCCCGCCCGGGTCCTGGCTGCTGGGACCCGGGCGGCAGCCGGGAGCGTTCAGCCAGCCCGCCCGGGTCCCGGCTGCTGGGACCCGGGCGGCAGCCAGCAGCCCGCCCGCAGGCGGGAGCCGACAGCAAGCCCTCCCGCTGCCGGGACCCGGGCGGCAGCCGGGAGCCCGCAGCGAGCCCGCAGGCGGGAGCCAGGAGCCGGCAGCCTGCCCGCAGGTGGGAGCCGGCAGCCCGCCCACAGGCGGGGCCCGGGAGCAGCCAGCCCGCCCGCAGGCGGGAGCAGCCAGCCCGCCCGCAGGCGGGACCCGGGAGCCGGCCAGCCCGCCCGCAGGCGGGACCCGGGAGCCGGCCAGCCCGCCCGCAGGCGGGAGCCGGCAGCCCGCCCGCAGGTGGGACCCAGGCAGCAGCCGGGAGTTGGCAGCCAGCCCGCGAAAAACGGATTTTGGATGCATCGGAAATTTTGTCCGTTGCCTCCAAAGTCTGTTAAATCGGGGTCCGTTAAATCGGGGTTTTACTGTATTAATAGATTTTTGACTGATTATGTTAGGAAGGATCCAAGAGCATTTTTAGTTTTGTTATACAACATGTTATACTGCAATATTGTTATATTGAAAGACCAATTATGATGCCTATACTTACATTATTGAATGCTGGATCACTTCTTCTTCTTCTTTACTATTGATGGCAGCCAGATCTCCTCCTATCTCTCTACAAAAATCTCGAGCTTCAAACCATGATTTCTTTTGGTTTCCTTCTCTCAGAAAAGGCTAATGATATATTTTACAATTAAACACTGTACATTATGCTGTTTGCATTTTAAAAAAGACATCTTAGCTATGGGGATTTAAGACAATCTGAGAAATCAAATAGCCAATCATTTGAAAGTAAACATATTTAAACTGGGTTACAGAATGCCCTCTTCAGATAGTCTGCTGTTTCCCTGATAATTGGCAGTTAAAACAAGACCCATATAATAGTCTATACATAGTCTCTGAAGTTTAGACTTTCTTTGTATCTATCTGCATGTATCCAGTTCACTATTAGTTTGGAAATTTAATACTTACTTTGAAGCATGAACTGATGTTATGGTTTGAATCCCAACCCATGGGGCATTTGGAGTAAGAATTATTTTCTGGAACAGGAGGATGAAAGGTCATTGATTCAGCTGGTTGTTTGCAGAGAAATTTCGCCTTTTCTTCACAGTCCTTAACATCCCATAATCCAGCTGCACTTCCAGTTCTCATTGCTACACACCCTGACTTTCTTCCTTCATGAGATGAAAATGAAATGAAAATGCACACTTATTTTATTTTTCCCCCTTTAATTTGCATATTTCATTTTATTATATTTTATGAGAGTGAAACCTGTACTGGAATTGGGTAATGGTTATCTGGCTGCTTGAATAAGGAGTTTTGAAAAGTGAATCATATAAATGGAAAAGACGAGATTGGAATTGTCCAGCATCTTAGGTCCTTCTCCAAAAATTTTAAATCTCAAATGCATAAGCAATTATTGATATCTAAAGGACACCTTGCCTAGGTCTTTTCTGTGACAATGCAAGTAGCTGTTAGTCTGTTATCTTGAAATGATCAAGATCCTACAAATAACTTCTGAAATTCTCACACATCCACATACTCATCAGACTTGCACATTCTTTATTTGGCAGTATATGGTCTCAGAGCCTGAATTCCCACTTGGAACAATATTCCATGGACCACTTCCATTAGGGTGACCAGATGTTCCGATTTTATAGGAACAGTCCCTATTTTGGGTTTTTTTCTTATATATAGGTTCCTATATCCCCTCTCACCTGCACCTTCATCCTGATTTTTCACATTTGCTGTCTGGTCACCCTGACTTCCATAAAGTCACCAGTTTTTGTCAAACTTTTCTGTCGTTCTGTATATCATATTTACTGTCTTATTTAAAAGAAATCTTAATGCAATGTGTCTAACCCAATAATAAAGAGATAAGAGGAACAAAATGAATGAATAGATAGAAGCATGGAAAGCAGATACAAAAACCACCCGAGGGCAGCAAAAAGCATGCCTGCTAACTAGCCAACATATTTCAGCATTCACACCTCCAAAACACCTGCTGGAAGTGGGCCTCACACCCCTGATTGAATTTACCTTGCTTTCTTGCCTACATATTTATACCTGACTCTGGAGATTTCCACAACATTCATCTGATGAAGTGGCTCTTAGCCCACAAAAGCTCATGATCCCTAAAATCTGTTAGGCTATAAGGTGCTACAAGACTCTTTGTCGATATTTCAGCCAGTTTTCTGTAGTACTCTTTCTATCCAATCCATCCTCCTTTCATTGTCTACACAAGGTGACTTTTACCCTTGTAAGGATTGTGAAAGAAAAGCTACAAATACCTTTGATTGCAGTATATATTTAAGGAATTATGGGGAGGACGTGACCAGCCCTCAGTGGGGAAAGAAGAGGTTAAGAACTATTCAGAAAAGTTGGACATGCACAAGTCCATGGGTCCAGATCTAATGCATCCAAAGATGCTAAGGAAATTGGCTGGTGTGATTGCAGAGCCATTGGCCATTATCTTTGAAAACTTGTGGTGATAGTGGGAGGTCCAAGACAATTGAAAAAAAGCAAATATAGTGCCTATGTTTAAAAATGGGAAGGAGGAGAATCTGGAGAAATACAGATTGGTTAGCCTCACCTCAATTCCTGGAAAAATCAGGGAGCAGGAATCCATTTTCAAACACTTGGAGGAGAGGAAGGTGATCAGGAACAGTCAACATTCACCAAGGGCAAGTCATGCCTGACCAACCTGATTGCCTTCAATTATGAGATAACTAGTTTGAGGATATGGGAAAAGTGGTGGACGTGATATATCTTGGACTCTAGAAGAGCTTTTGATATGGTCTCCCTCAGTATTCTTGCCAGCAAGTTAAAAAGGTATGGATTGGATGAATGGACTATAAGGTGGATAGAAAGCTGGCTAGATCATTGGGCTCAAAGCGTAGTGATCAATGGCTCAATGTCTAGTTGGCAGCCGGTATCAAGTGCCCCAGAGGTTGGTCCTGGGGCCTATTTTGTTCAACATCTTCATTAATGATCTGGATGATAGGATGGATTACACTCTCAGAAAGTTTTCAGATGATACTAAGCTAAGGCGAGAGGTAGATATGCTAGAGGGTAAGGATAGGGTCCAGAATGACCCAGAGAAATTGGAGGATAGGGCCAAAAGAAATCTAATGAGGTTAAACAAGGACAAGTGCAGAGTCCTGTATTTAGGACAGAAGAATCCCATGCACTGCTACAGTCTGGGGACTGACTGGCTAAGCAGCAGTTCTGCAGAAAAGGACCTGGGGATTACAGTGGATGAGAAGCTGGATATGAGTCCACAATGTACCCTTATTGCCCAGAAGGCTAATGACATATTGGGGTGCATTAGTAGGAGCATTGCCAGTAGATTGAGGGAAGTGATTATTCCCCTCTATTTGGCACTGGTCAGACCACATCTGGAGTATTGCATCCAGTTTTGGGCTCTCCACTATAGAAAGATGTGAACAAATTGAAGAGAGTCCTGCAGAGAGCAACGAAAATGATTAGGGAGGTGGGACACATGACTTACAAGAAGAGCCTGAGGGAACTGGACATACTTAGCCTTCAGAAGAGAAAAAGCGGGGATTTGATAGCACCCCTCAAGTACCTGAAGAGGGGTTCCAAAGAGGATGGAGCTCTGCTGTTCTCAGTGGTAGCAGATGACAGAAAAAGGAGCAACGGTCTCAAGTTGCAGTGGGGGATTGGATATTAGAAAAAACTATTTCACTAGGTGGGTGTGAAACACTGGAATGGGTTACCTCGTGAGGTGGAGGAACGTTCATCCTTAGGGGATTTTAAGGCCTAGCGTGACAAAGCCTTGGCTGGGATGATTTAGTTGGGGATTGGTCCTGCTTTGAGCAGGGGGGTTGAACTAGATGACCTCCTGAGGTCTCTTCAAACCCTAATCTTCTATGAGTCTATGAATTCAGTGTTGGTTAGTCTCTCAAAAGCACAATATCATAGTGCATCATTAAGGAGAAATGTTTCGGTCTTGGCTAGTTGGACAAACAGAAAATAATTTGGAATCAAAACCAAGAGCCTGGGAAACTCCTTTTAATTTCAAAAGAAGCTAAGGAGAGTGTAGCCCTGAAAGGAGAAGTATATTAGATGTTCATGGTAGGCCAATGGGAAATAAGCTACACAGACCTGGAGCCTGATTTTTTGCAGTGGTGCAAAAATAAGTGAAAAGTGATCGGAAAATGCTACCAGATCAGAATTACAGCATTTTAGACCCACTTGACCCTGGTGTAAATGGATAGACATTGTGCAGGCCAAAAGAGGATCAGATCCCTAGTGCTTAGTAGTCTGTGATACTTGTCCATAAACAACAATAGCAAATGTTGGGATTCTGATCCTAAGTTTTGGCTTTGTGAGTTAAAAAGCCGACCAAACTGATGTAGACAGCAGATCCCTCATGCCATCTTTCATAGTGGTACCAAAATTGGCAATAAAGCCATTTGTGCCAGTTTTGGAACTGCTCTGTAATACTTTATGAATAATATATATTGGCCTCGTTTTGGGGATGTTTACTATATTAGTATATTGGGTTAACTCAGTAGAAGGAATATATTGGGTTCCCTCAATAGAGGGGAAACAGGCAGGAAAGAAAAGAATGAGTCAAGAAAGCCACTTCTCAGCAAACATTCAAGAGTAGTTAAGAGACAAGGCCAGAAATATTAGCTTGGATGGTTTGACCTCCTCTTCAGCCAACCTACAAAGTGGCTTGGATCACAAAGGCTCAAAGTCTTGCAACACAGAACAACAAAAGAACTATAATCAAGTTAAAAGAGGGGCACACTCTCAGGGTAATAGTTGATTGAGGGGAACCAGACTGAGACATAAGAAACTGTTGGGTGAGTTGAGAGAAGTTAGGCCTGCATAGGTTACCATTAGGGTCTAAGACAAGACATTTATGATAGACATACATGAAGACTGTTTGTTGTTTTAAAATCCCTTTTTCTCTAAAAAGGGTTTGTTCCTATAATGTTAAAATCAACACTTTTTAAAAAAGAAGGCTGTCTAATCTAGAGTAGAGTGAATAATTAATTGAAAAATCTGAAAAAAAATCACTTCCATTTGAACCTACGTGATCTTTTTTCATTTTTTCTCACCGAAATAAAAAGGATGGAAAATATGATTTTGAGTCAAAAGAAACATTCCTTCAACTTGAATTTTTTTTTCCTTTTTACCTTTTGTTTGGGTGTCTTTTCAGCTACACTTTAAAAAGAAAAAACAAACAAACCTGATTTTCAACATGAAACTCTGCTTCTGAATGAAAAGTCAAAATACTTTGTTTTGAAATGGCCAAATAGTGAAATGGCCAAATAGTTTGGATAATGGCCAAAACACATTTTTGGCAAATTAACTATTCCCTCCCCCAATATTTACCCAGCTTTAATCTGATCTCTGTATATTACTCACAAACTCCTGAATGGAAGAACTACAGGTGTTCAAAATCAGCCAGACCTGTAGGGAATAGCAATTGATACACAGGGTCCTGTAGCCCAGGATCGTCAAAGAACGGGAGAATTGAAAATTTCTACCCTGAAGTAGGTAAAGGCAGGAGACCTAAAACCTGAGCGGGAACACTCAGACAAAGCATGAAGGGTGCAGAGATGCAGCTACGCCTGCAACCATGGCAACATTCACTGAATAAGACATATTTGAGAGTTGCTAATCAGTCTATGCATCACCCCTGCTAAAGAATGGAATTTCAAAATACATGGCACAGCAATACACATGGGGCTTGATTCTAATGCACACCAAAATGTTGCACGCTAACAGTCCCTTGTAGATCCTGTTGACATGCACGAAAAGTTCCCTAATACGTATTAAAGAAGTAACATTGAAAAAGTTCTACATTGACTTGCACTAGGGAACTCTTAGTGCATACCAGCAGGGTCCATACCAGCCACTTAGTGTGCCTCATGTTGCTGCATGTAACATGGTATACTGGCCCTTTAAAAGTAGAGAGGATCCAGAAGAGACTGTTCCAGGGCCTTGGAATGAACAGAGGCCCAGGAAATGGTCTGGTAGTGGAAGAGAGGAAGCAGTCCAAGGGAATAAGGAGTTGGATGTAGGGAAAACCCCAGGACACTGTTCTGTTAAGGGCCCAGTATCAGGAGCCATGGAATGTAGGGTGGATCAGGGCTCCCCTCTCTTTCAGCCAGTCGGGAGGAGCTCTCTGGAGCGGGACAGTAAATCAATTGCCTTATTCCTTGGAACAGGAATGATACCAGGAAGAGAGGAATCCAGAAAGGTGAACTCCAGGGAGAGACAGCTATGAGAAGCAACCCTGTGAAGAGTGGGCTGTGGCAGAAAAAGAGGTCTGAGTGGATGGTGGAAGAGCCAGAGCTAAATGTGACCCTTTGGTTTCCAGTGATGGGATTTAATGGGCAGGGCTGTTTGTGGGCATTAAACCACCCCAAGCAGAGGGTGGTAGGACTTATAAGAAAGGCTGTGGGGAATCTAAGTGGCCCTGTAGGGGGAAGAATAAGGGGAAGCCACTGCGATGGGCACTCTGACCAAGAGGGACTGCTCAGGAAGTGGCAGCCCTGTTGCAATGTGCATTAGAATTCCCACACCTGTGGGGTCTATTGCTGCGCAAAGTAGACAGGCCCATGGAAAATACTTATGACAAAACATACCAGGCATTGCCGAATTCCAGTGAGTGAACAGAACTGCTTCACCATCGGTCCACTTGAAAGTCCCTTGTTTCTCTACATCTGAAAGACCGATCCAAAAATATTTTTCAGGCCTCAGCCCAATCAGACTAGTTAGATAGGCTTGCTCATATCTGTAAAAAGATGAAGTGGCAAACTGAGATTAAACCTGATTTTCTCATAATTTGTAATGTCCATAAATGACTGAGATTTCAAAAGCTTATCAAGTGCTGGCACAGGTATATTTCCTTTCTGCTGCGAGACCCCCATCCCTTCTCTATAGCTGCATTAATGGTGTTCCAGTCTTCAATGTCCTTTACTATTGTATATCCCTCTTTCACTTTCTCCATTCTCACAGACCCTTTCAAGCTATCCCCTTTGAGCCCTCTCTTTCATCCAGGATCACTGTCTCTCACCTGCGGGTCCTTCATTTGCTCCCAGATCTCATTCCCAATTTGTTTTTCATTATCATGTCATTATCTTGTGCTGACACACCTCTAAAAAGGGAAACTCTCCTAGGCTTTAATTTAATTTACCGACTTGCATTTGGATTTTTGTTTTGAATCTGAATAATCCTTTTATTGCTTCCCTTTTTATAAGGACCTAACACCCCAATCTACTATGATACATGGCTAAAATTTAGTTTCAGTAATATTTGTTTTTATGTAAACATGCCTCTCTGAGCTATGTAGTTTATAGCCTGAGTAACTGTTCTGTACTAAACACTAGCTCTTATAAAGCAGAGACAGCTATGGCATGGGGCAATATCTGGTAAAGCAGAAATGCAATTTTCTTGAACAAAAGTTTTTTTCTTCTCAAATGTAATTTTGTAGAGCTACAGATGCAAAGAGTTTCACTTTCTACCTGCTTGGAGAACTGTCAAAAGTGAACATCTCAAAATATAATATTTAGTCTGAAAAAAATGTATTTTCTGAGTAACTTCTCATGAACTAGAACATTTTTGGTTTTAATTCAAACTATTTATATTGATCTGTTTTAACACTAGAATTTATTTTGGAAAAGTTCTTAAGTATATTTTAGAAAGTTCTAAAATTACTCCATCAAAAGCACAAATTTAAAAGTGTTTTTCATACCTGTCTCCAACAGTTGTTAGATAACCTTTACTCCTTTCACAAGTTTTCTTTGCCTCTGAAAATGTTACAAATGTATGTCCAATCAAGTAACAGTAAAAACCGTGTCTTTCCCAGCCCTGTCAACATCAATCAGGAATGATCATGAATTAGTAACAGATTGTGATATAATAAATTGACTATACTCTACCCTGGCAAAATGATATATTTAATTTGGAATCCAATAATAAAGTTACAAAAGTAACTAAGCCTAAATAGAAAGAACGAAGAATACTTGTGGCACCTTAGAGACTAACAAATTTATTTGGGCATAAGCTTTCATGGACTAGAACCCACTTCATCAGATCCATAGATATATATAAATATATCTACCAATGTGATATATGCCATCATGTGGCAGCAATGCCCCTCTGCCATGTACATTGGCCAAACCAGACAGTCTCTACGCAAAAGAATAAATGGACACAAATCTAACAATTTATTTTGCCCTTACCTTCTGGCAACCATGATCAATGTGCTCCACTGTTCCAGGAGTGTCTTGCAATGGATTCTTCTTGCAAATGTAACCAAATTTCTTATCACAAACATTGTTTGCCCAGTATCCATCCTGAAGGCAGTTTGGGAAGAAGATTGTCAGTTAAGAGGAACTAAAATTCTTTACACATCTGCTTTTTTTGGTAACGTTCCTTTAAAAATATAATATGCTTATTATTTTTCCCTGAAGCTAGTTCATTAATTGATTTGTAAGGAAGCCATAAACTGTTGAATTGAGTTGGCTTGAAGCATAAGGTGCAGAGTTACAAGGATTGCTGGATATGCTAGAGAAATAAATGTATTATCATAGCTAAATACTGATCTAAATTTCTCTAAAATTAAAGCCATAAACTTGTTGAGCAACTAGAGCTGTTATCGTATGGTATTCTTCTAAAACAAGTTCTCCAGTTTTTGGACATCTAATTGAAAGTAAAACACAGAAAGAAAATATTATGTTAATGCATAGATATAATTGCATTATTTCACCTGTCCTTTCATAGCAACACAATCTTCTTGTCTGCTGTTTGCATGCGTGGGTTCTCCACGGAGCCACTTTGTGTATGTCACAGGCATCTTATCACTCCATTCAAAATACATTTGAATCCTGAGGTCATTCAAACCAATCCACAGCTCATCAGTTGGCTCTAGAAACATAAATTCATCTATGTTTTTAATCTACATGGTAATAATCTTCAGAAGTAGGAATTTATGATGTGCTGAAATTGCTACGTTGCATTACAAAGCCACTCCAGATAAATTGCTTACCTGTAAATATTCAATTAAATAAATAAAATACCATTTAAAAGCTACAAAATTTCTAATTTTTAAAATTATCCACATGTGCATATTGCTGCCCAGTGGAAATACTCACGGTACCCAAGCTGAGACACTGTAAAGCTGTGCTCTTCAATGTTGTGGATACTGGCCAAATCACCATCCTCCTTTCTACAGGAAGTCAAGGCTTCTTTCCACACTTTGGGCTCCCTGTGAATCACGTAACAATGACCTATGTATGGCAGCCAGCCCTCTGGGCATTTACTAGATGCAGAGAGCTCTAAAATAAAGAAAAATATTTCAGAACAATTCAGGTTAGAGCCTGGAATAAGTGTGGTTAAATTTGAAATTAATTATGCAATTAATTAAAAATAAAAGCAGAGTTAAGATACTGGTAATGTTTTTTTTCTCATTCTGCATATAAATATCTAAGGCTATTAGAGATGTCTGCTATGATACACAGAATATGGTGTAGAAAATATAAACACATTCAACCAAGACAGAAAAAAATGGGATCAATACCAACTGGACTTCACAGTTTAAAAACATTAACATTGTAAAATGTGCAAATTTGGACAAACTGATGGTTTATAATTCTAGATGTAATATTTTCACATAACACACTGCATCTAATTATGTTTTGTATATTATTGCAACAGTAGCAATTACCTCTCTGCATATGTTTACTTTCTACATCATAGGTTCTCATTAAAAAATTTGTCAGAGACAAATAATTAAATATTTTGTCAGAGACAGTATAGCTGCATTTCTTTTCTCAGAAGAGTGGTGCTGCAGTAAATCTTTCCCTTTGCCAATTACAGGATCTAATACCTAGGGGTCAATTCCATTTGACTTTATCAGGAAACGATATGAGCCTGTAAGAGAGCACCCTTCCCCCACTCTAAACTCTAGGGTAAAAGTGTGTGGGTCTCTTATATGCAAGACCAAATAACTTTAAACTACTTTCCCAGCCTAAGTTATTTCTTTTCCCCCAAAACCCAAACTCCTCCAGTTGGGGATTGCGACCCGCTGCCACCATCAATGTGATTACTTCAAAACCATGGAGTGGGGCACATTGAAACCCCCGATGAGTAACACCCCCCTCCCTTCCTACCTGGGAGATTGAGAACACAGAGACTCCGCTCCACCCCCCCTCCTCATTGCTACCTAGGAGAGAGATTCAAGTACACAGACCCTCACTAACCATGAACTGCCCAATCCAAAGCTAGGATCCCTTCACTAGAATTACCAGGCAATTCTTATAACAAAAAAAGGTTTATTAAAGAAAAGAGAAAAGCTTACAACTTACACAGACTTCACAGGTACTTAATTTTCTAGCCCTAACCCCTCCCTTGAGATTTCTCCTCCTGATGAGGTTAGAGACACCACAGATCAGTTACAAGTTTATACAATCAACAATTCTACTTACTGTTAGTCTAATTTAGAACGTATTCAAAGAGATGAATAGGAAGGAGATTACATGCTCCCAGAGCCGGGAGAGAAACGAAAATGCAGAGGGCTGAGTGCCGAGATTAAAGTGAGAGTAAAAAACTCCCCCTCCGATAGGAATGCTAGCTTGACGTCACCACCTCTCCTGTTCAGGTTAACCCCTTGCAGGTAAAACAGTAAGTCTAAGGCACTTCACACTTATGACAGAGCCTATACTGCAGTCTTGACAGGGCTTCCAGTGATCACCTTGCTGCTTGCTGAGGCCCACCCAGATCCAATGACCACTCAAGTCAAAGGAAGTCATTCTTGGAAGGTCAGAACACATTGTAGCAGGTGCTAAACATCCTGAACTCCTATTGGCTTTATTCAGGGAAGCACAATTCATTTTATTTCTTTGTGAAGTTAAATTATGTCAGGATTTCCATGGCTTAGATGGTAACCTCTGTTTTTATAAATAAAAAAATAAAATAAAAATAAATTATTAAACTTAGGTGTGCTCTGAGTTCTAGAAAAGTTGCCAACCTTTAGACATCCTACTTTAGATAAATTAAATAATGGTATTGTTCCTAGAGTGTATAAAACAGGGAAAAGGGAAGAATGATTTGTTCTGTGCAATCAGCAAAATAGAACATATGCGATTGTTAAAAAGAATTACTCTTGGATGAAGGAAGTTTGTAATTTCATATAAATAAAAATGCATTTCTGTTGCACGTCTCTGCAGACCAAATCCATACAATTTAAATAAAAAGCTTTCCCTATCATTTTTATTGACTGACTTACCTGAGGGAAGAGAGAAAAAATCCAAAGTGGAGTTTTCCCTTTTACAAATATAGCCAATTCTCTGATCACATTCACGGTTTTCCCATTTAGCTCCTCTTCTGGGATTTAGTACTGTACACATTTTCTCAGGTTCCAGAGAAGGGTTTCCTTCAAGAAATGAATTCAAAACCAGTGAAATTCCTCGTAGGCACTGCAAATCCTCATGTTGGTTTTGTACCCTTTCCCATATAGATTATGGAGTCAGTATCTCATTGGTATTAGTATTTTTATACAGTATTTTATACTGTAGCTAAAGAAATGTTTCAAAATAGCTCTTTACTTGACAATGTCCCCTTAAACACCTTCGATAAAATATGAATTACATAACATCTGATGTAATATTCAACTGGAGTCTGGTCATACCGATATGACTGCTTAACAGTAAACTTAATGAGAGAAATTCTGCCCTAATTTCTTCTCAGGAAATCTGAGGATGCAATTTGGCCCAATATTTTTTGTGCACTGTATATTCTCCTATTGATTCTTGTGCATAATTCCAGCTCATGCTAGGATTTATATACAGATGTATTGAAAGAAGAATGTACCCCAGTGTTTGAATAATCAGACACTAACAATAAAGAGAAATTTTATGCATTTAAGGGAAACATTCATATTCCTTTTATAAATTCTATTTATCTTGTAGAAAGTAAAAGAAGATAAGTGGAAAACATATTTGCTAAAATTATTGGACATGACAGAATTTTATTACTGACCTATATGACCCATTGTCAAGGGAATGCAGAAACAACCTGGGTGAAGGCTGTAGGAGGCCAAGGCACAAAGCCCCCCTACCTCCTGCATGAGTACCATGGGGGCAGGAAGTTTGATGGGACCAGCAGGGAACAGACAAACCCTGGAGTCCAGAGAAAGATAGAGCAGGCCTGACTACTCTGGAGCCTCCCCCCAGTAATGGTGTCAGGAAAGGTAGGTAGCCATATACCCCATCTCCAAAGGAACTTTAAGATTTGGTGAGGATCTGGAAAAGAAAATCAAATGTATTTGCTCGGGAAGCAAATATAATGTTGAATAAAATTGGGGTTTGTGAGGCAACTGGGATCATAACAGAAGTTTTGAAATTGAGCCAACTTATTGTTACTATGATGACGGTAGAGATTACCTCAGGGCTAGAATGTAAATGCATGGGGACTCACTTGGTCAAAGACACTTTAGGATATAAAACGAGAAGAAAGTCCTAAAAATAATCAGGACAAACTCTGAAAGACTAAAATCCACTGCCACTGAGATCTGACACTTTGAGATGGAAACGGTGAAGTTTAAGGGGCACGAAGAGAATGTTAGATGTCTTAATTGACTCAACATTGCCTCTAAATACATGCCTTATGCAACCCAGCTTTTACCCAGACAAAGGCTATGCAGGATTTTATTGCATTTTACTTTTGATATAGGATCTTCTTCTATTTTTCTAATCAACTTGGTTTCCTTAAGATGACCGGTTCTCTTTTTTTAAAAAAAAATTTCAGATTACATAATAAAAGCATAATTCCACTGCCAGATATTAAAGTGAAGCTCAGCTCCAATGATGTTCTATTCATATGGCTCTAGGGTGACCAGATGTCCCGATTTATAGGGACAGTCCCGATTTTGGGGGTGTTTTTCTTATATGGGCTCCTATTACCCCCATCCCCAGTCCCGATTTTTCACATTTGCTGTCTGGTCACCCTATATGGCTCTCATTACAAATGCTATATGTATATGTGAGATAGTACAAAATTGTAACTGAAATCCATTCAACATTCTAGCTGCAGATTTTCATCCTTAAAACCATTCTCAAAATTACCCCTACCTACATCCCAGTTTAAATATCTGAAAGGACTTCCACCACTCCATTGCCATCCATAGTTGAAATTCAGATTGTTAAATCCAATCCAGAGAGCAGATCTCATCCTGTCAATCAAATCTAAAGAACCAGAAGAAATTAAAATACATCATCATACAATTGTTGTAAAATACTTTACAGCCACCACGTTTTGAAGAGGCTAATAGGTGTCTGCTTAGTGGTTTCCAAAAGTCAACATATTTTTTGTGTTTACTTGTAGTAAATATACTAAATTGTTATTAAATATACTATTTAAAAATTAGTATTAATTGCAACTTAGTTATTGGTTATCACTGATAATTATTTGATCTGGATCTGGATTTGATGCCATTCACCAGAACATTTAGTGTTTGCAATAAACTTTGGCAATTAAAGGCATTAAGTGCTGCAAATAATCTTTTTATTACTAAATTCATTCTAAGTTTTGATGCAAAATCATTCAAAAGCTTCATTCAAACAGAGCATATATTTATGTGCACAGTATTTATGTGAGGTGCTGACAGAGCTAATCCAGTCCGGTGCTTTGTATGAAAGGGAATTCCTGGAATGCTGTATGTATTGGAATTTCAATATGAGGAACAGCTGAATTTTCAGTACTGTAAGCTTATAAATGGCACTATCTTGTGTAATATGCAACAAAATAGCTCTTCTTTCAGTCTTATCATACCAAGGACATTTCCTAAACTACTTTTACTTGAGGTTGATTCCAACTCCCAACTAAGTCAATGTATTTACTGTAAAGGGAATTGAATCAGCTATTTGAATGGTAATTCCACATCTTGTTTCAAAAACATAACTTTACATGTTTAGGTTTTTTTCCCTATGAGTTATTATATTGCTAATATTCAGTATGCTCATTAATTACAAAAGATGATTAAACCACTGAAAAGTTAGTAATCCAACACAGAAAAATTACTCATTTTTACTCAGAATTGCTTTGATAACTCACCTCTCAGATACATTTGCTCATGTATCTCTGTGATACTTAATAATTCTGCATTCTGTTGTTGGCAGCTTTTCCGTGCTTGGTGCCATGTTAGAGCTGATTGGAAGTTTATCTGATAGTGGGCGCCTGTCAAAGGGTCTGTAGTCCAAAATCTGTGAGTTTCATTATCTGCATGAGAGAAGTGGGATGCAATGTTGCCGTTTATTATGACTAATTGTAGCGGGGTGACCACCCGCTCCCCCCCCCCCCGAAAAGGGCTGAAGCAGCCCAGGAAGGGGGCTTGTAACAGCCAGGAGAGGGGGTTTGTGGCAGGGAGCCTGTTAATTCCCCTGCTGAGTGGGAAATAGGCTCAGCTGGGTGGCCACGCCCCAAACACTGAGGCTGCATAAAAGCCTGGGAGACAGAGAGAAGCAGTCAGTCTCCTCTGTAGCCAGAGGGAGACAGGGCCTGGCTGTAGGGAGCCATTAATAGAGTACCCAGACTGGGACAGGGCAAGGCAGCTGGGAGCCAGGGAGCCTAAGCTCTAGGGAGAGGGCCCCAGCTTGCTGAGCCTAGGGAAGGCCCGACCCACGGGGTACTGGGGGTTGCAAGGGGGCGGCCCTGGGCTAGTTAGGAGCAGCAGGCCCAGCCCCTTCTTGCCGGTGATGAGTAGCCATAAGACTGCAGTCAGCCTCAGTGAACTGAGGCAAATGATGACAGGCAGTGGCGGTATCTGAGGCAAGTTGGGGATAGTGGGTGGTGGGTTCCCTGGGGAGGGGAGACCCTAAAACCAGGGGGTACTTCAGGGGTGCAGCACCCTCAGTAAGGGGCTCCGGGGTCCGGGAGGGACACGGGGCCAGATTGCTCAAGCGGACGTCGGCCGGCAGAGGGCGCTCCGGAGGTAAAGAGCTAATTCCCAAGACAACCAGACGGGGGCGCCGCCGGGTGAGTGACCGACATCCCTACACTAATGCATAGAAAATGAATGACAAAATTTAACAGTGAGTGTACTTGTAAAGTTGCATTGTTCCAACAGAGAAAACAGAATCTTTTCTTTAAAAGTGGGAGTCTGTTATTTTGCTCCACGGATGAAATCCTGACCCCACTGAAGTCAATGAGTTGAGCCACTCATTTCAACGGTGCCAAGATTTCACTTGATATATTCAGTTTAATAGCTCAAATGTAACAATCTTCCAAAGAAAAAAATACAATGGGGTAAATCCTGTTCCTTCCTCCGTGGCACTACACAGCCCCAGTTATAATAGATTTAACATGGTTCCATAAGAAGAATAGGGGAGAATTTGGGGTTCATGCCCAGAGTACCTACACTCTCATACATGATAAAGCACAACTCTTGGCAGCTCCCTGTGCATTCTGCCATATTTGGGAGGTGGGGTCAGGTAGGCCAAGGAAGGATTAGAGTTAACTCAACAGCTATTGGACTCTCAGGAAGAAGTTATTGGTTTCTAGTTTTATGGCCAAATTCAGCACTATGATGTTCATTTACTGGTTAAGAAATCACAGGAGTGGCACAAAACAGTCAGAGCAAACCGGTGAATCTGAGTTTTGACTTTCTCATTCTGAAAAAGCAAGGAAATTAGCAACAAATGATGATATTGATGCAATATTAGGGCTGAGATTGCATTTGTATTATCTTCTGTAAAGTTCAGAGATCAGCTTCCTAGTGTGACCTTCTCTCTAACCTCATGTGTGTATCCATTTCAATAGGGTCACAGAGTCATAGAGTTTAAGACCAGAAGGGACCAGTTTAGTCAGACCTCCTGTAAATCACAAGCCACCAACACCACCCAGCACCCAAACACTAAGCACAACAACCGAAATCAAATCAAAGGATTACAACCCATAGGAAACTAGACTACCATGTGCTACAGGCAGAGAATATGACGGACTAAGGTGCACCAGTGCTGGAGGCCTTTCCAATGGCAGGAAATGATTAAGTGAGCCACACCAGGTAATTGTGGCAAGTGACCTGTACCCACACGCTGCAAAGAAAGGTGAAAAAACCCAAGGTCACTGCCAATCTGACCTGGGGAAAATTTCCTCCTGACCCTACATATGGCTATCAGCTGAGTATGCAGCTTTCCAGGAAGATTGTAATGGCCTTGTTCTACAACCCTTTCTCACGCTGGGCCAGGTTCTATAGCCCACTTCATTCACTTTACCCCATGCAGGAGACTGCTGCTGCTGACATCTCCCAAGGGAATATACATCTATCATAGCCAGCTCCTATGTCTAGGGTGCCCAGATCGCAAATGTGAAAAATCAGGACAGAGGATGGGGAGAAATAGGCACTAATATAAGACAAATTCCGAATAGCAGGATTGTCCCTATGAAATTGGGACATCTGGTCACCCTACCTGCAACTCCAACGCAGGGGGCCTGCCAAAGATGGAAAGGCAATATGCTGCTGCTATCCAGAGCTGGCAGTGAGGAAAGTAGCCCCTGAGGCAGTTGTTTATGGCTGCCTGATTCACTGGTGGTTTAAACTGACTACAGTAGAATTTAGGATTGCCTAGATACACTGCTCCATTGATAACAATCCCCAATTAGCCAGAGTTCTTTTTCTATAATTACAGATGCACACAGGTAACATTTTAGATGGCTGCCTTCTACTGCACTAGATTTTACATTATTGTCCTGTAGGAAATGTTATATAAGTGGAGGTAGAGGATGATGCACAATAAATCAGTTAAAGTTTTTGCCTTATGAACATGACACTATCAGTCACATTTCATCAGTGTTGTTCTGTTTCCTAAACAGTGGGCTAATGCATATTCTAAATCAACATTCAGAACTTACATTTTAATGGGCAAAATCCATACAACTGGTCTGTGTCAAAGTCTGCTGTTGTTCCACACCAGAGCAAGCCATCTGACCTGGCAGCATCTGTACACTCAGAATACCATTTACCACTCAGCTTGAAAGGGAAAATGCAGGGGGCCCCATTGGCATTTCCTAGCAACGTAAACAAATCTGAGGATACAAAATTATAAGTCAGTATAGAAATAGTAATAAAAATAAGGAAGCTGGAGGTGCTCAACTCTCTAATCCTTTGTATCACATGCGGGAGGGCCACTGCATGTATGGTCACTGATGGCCCACTGTTACTCTCAGAGAAGCACAAGACAGCCAAGGAAACAGTGTGTGACTTACACATTTGTTCAGTGTTAGCATTGGCTGTGGCAGCTGGAAATTGAACCTTCAGAACTCATGCTTATGAGCTGGTGGAGACATCTAGTTATTTTCACTAAATTAATTTTAAGACACATTTCTTTGAATGGAAAAAAACTGTGTTCCTCTTAGTGCTTCATTTTAAATAGCTGTCTATTTTAAAGTAAATATTTTTTTAGTTCACCATTAAAAGAACTTTTCATCTTCTACAGTCACTTACAGCATTTAGAGGAACTGTACCCAGAATTAATTTTCTTTTCTGATATTCATGAGCCATCAAAATTGAAGTGTGACGTAAGCAGGGATAAATTTGTGCCTCCCATCCAGTAACTACAATGTACTTTACGAGCACATATGCTGCAGCTGAATAGCCTATTAAAAATAATGTAATTCCATTACTGTTTTACAAAGACAACAAGTATTACACTTTTTTCCTTCGTGGTGCTGAACAAATCATATCATGGTATGATTTGTGCGTAAAGTGAAGAGTGTGTTTGCAGGGCTGGAATGTATAAGCCAGGGTCATGCTCTGCCATATCTCATAGGAGAACTGAGCAGGGCTGATTATACATTCAGATGAATATAAATCAAATTACTCTAACGCATACACAAATAAATTAGTTCAGAACACTGAAAGATTAATTTTCAAACTTTACCTTCATAGCCCTGAGAGCACAAATCATCTGTGGTTCCATAGATCATCCACTTACTCCTCACACCTGATTCCTTGTGTAGCATAACATTTCCTTCGTCTCTGCTGCCAGAGTTAAAAAACAAATCTTCTCCTTGGATTGCAAGAAGGGTTTCATTTCTGCATTCCCAGTGTTGGAGTTCACTTGTCTTGTTACAAGGATACAGAGCGATCATCACCTGGTCTTTCTTTGAAGGCACTCCCAAGCATAGCCTCAATACCACACTCATTAGCTGGTGTTCAGAGACCCACCTGAATTTTTGTGACTCAGTGTCCTGGTTGCAAGTCGCACTTGTGACAGAGCTAGAACTCTGAGCTTGTACACAGCGCTTGAGATCTTTATTATATATTAAAAATATTTCATTATCTGCAAAACAAAATGGGAATAATTGATGTGTTTGGCTTGGAGAGAGGTTGAGGGGGAAACGGTAAGCAGATGTGAGGTGTTTTATTGAATCAAGAATGGGCCTTTTACCCATGGCAAGTGAATGAGGGTTCAGGTCCCACTTATAGTGACAGAGGCAATATTTTCAGGAGCCTCGTAGGTTGGAAGAAAAAAAAAATCAGGTGTGACTTGTGCATACACAACACAAAGAGATAATCAAGCAAAGAAGAAATGTAACAATTTATATTATACCCCATTTTAACAAAGCAATAATTAAAATGGAACTTTCTTTTTTCATTTAACTTTGTCCCCCCCCAAAAAACACTTCTTCCAAGAAGTTTTTCTGGATGCACTAAATGCTTCAATAATAACTATCTGGGTGAAACCAGACAATCACTACACTCTCGAATGAACTCACACAGGAAAATGATAAAAGACAAAAACACCCAATCAGCTGCGGGTGAACACTTCTCACAAAACAATTGTTCTGTATCTTACCTGTCAGGCCTCATCCTCAAAGGAAACCTGCACAGCACTTTAAAAAAAAAAGAGTCTGGGAGCTTAAATTCACAACTCTGCTAAACACTAAAAATCATAGACTGAGCAGAAAAACTGGATTTATTGATTATTAAAAAATTCTGTAACCCACTAACCCTCTCTTTTTGTCCCAGGACTACCACTCTGCCTTGAATGGTCCCTTATAATATGTGCTAACTGCTTATGCTACCTTGCATTTTGCTGTGACACTGGGAGCACCTTTCCCAGATGTGAAGAAGAGCTCTGTGTGACTCAAAAGCTTGTCTCTCTCACCAACAGAAGCGGGTCCAATAAAAGACGTTACCTTGCCCAGTTTGTCTCTCTACTATCCTGGGACTAACATGTCTACAGCTACACTGCATACAAAAATAATAGCTTGTTATCCAATTTCCTGTGTCCTTTCATTAGTGCAGTTACAGTAAGAGTCTAGTATAACTTATACATTCAGATGATATGCAAATTCCAACTACAGCATTGAAACATGGAATGTGGTTAAGCAACATTACAATTCACATAAATAGGGAAGGCTAGAACTGGCATTTCATCTACAGAGGAGCTGTGATCCATCTCCCTAAGTCTTCTAGCTCGGGGCTTATACAAGGTTTGAAGGAGCTTATGAGTGACATTTTATACACATTATTTAATGAGCTAATTTTTATATTTTTAAATAATTTACATATAACCATAAATCTCAGCTTATGGTCAACACACCCTGCCCCAAGCTATGGCAAGGATAGGACATTGGGGCAGGAAATAGTATTAGATAGGAGACTGGGGTGCCTGGGTGATCTTTGGGGGTAAAGAGAGTCCTGTTGGGTGACGGCTGGGTGTTAGGGTTTTGAGGTGAGTGTGTGCTACCTGGGAGGGTACCGAAGGGATTATTGGAGGGCTATGGTTGCTCCATGGTAAGTGGGGGGAATCTTGCTGGATGGCTGAGTCTGGCTGGAGGAGCCTGGGGACAGTTCTGAGCCGCCTCACATCTTGCCACCACCTGCCCCTGCTGGCTATTCCTTCCCTGCTCAGCTCCAACAGGGGGAAATCAGCAACAGGAGAAGCAGAGAGGCAGCCTGGCCTAGTAGAGAGGGTGTCACAGGAGCCCCTTTGTGACAAGGTGGAACAATTACCCACCACCCAGCTGAGGAGGATCAATCTGAACTCTGAGAACGAGTGACAAGGCTGCCAAGAGCCTGAGCACCAGCTGAGGAAGCCTTTTTTCTTGTTTATTTGTTGTCATTGTGTATTGTGTATTCCTGTGTGGTCAGTGCCAGGGGCCTTTTACTTCATTCTTCTTGGAGGAGGCTAAGAGGAAAAACTGTTTTTAAATGGCTAAAACAAAACAAATATTAATGAAGGGGGAGGAGGGAATCAATTGCCTCAATCTCCTATACTGATGTTCGCTGTATCTTGTTACACTGACTTTTCCAAATCAAATGAATATACTGAATATACCTTTAAAGTGCTTAGCATTGTGACCCCAATGCCAGTTGGGCCCTCTAGGTGCTACTTAGTACTAATAATAAGGTAAAATAAAAATAGTTCCTCGTGGGATACCTGTGAAGTTCACACTTCAGCTGTAGCTGTGCAACCCTTTTAAATGGACTCAGGTGGCTGATGGAAAGCAGAGTAAAGGCCAGTCTCACTTAAGTCACTCTTTTGGGTGGCTAAGGCGTCTGGCAGTGCTAATAGGGAGCAGTAGTTCTACTTAGTAGTTATATTGTGTCCAATCCCTGCACAGGGGTTCAGAGAAGGACAGGGGAAGGCTCTTTACACTCTTTCCCCACCCCCAGTCCATCAATGCAGGGCCAACCATGATCTGGCCCAAAAATTCTTATTCAGAGTTAAATATGCACATACAACCTTAACTCTGCCCCGTGGCAATTCCCACAACCAGATTCTGCCTATATCTTTGATGCCATCTTACACACAAGCTTATATATTTCTAACAACAGCCACATATCCCCACTTTAACATCCAATTATTTATTTGCAAGTCACATCTTTTCTTTTACAAGCTCATCTAAAGTGGAAGAAGGTACACATCCAGTATGTTTTATTCTTTTATATAGATATACTAGCAAAAATACCCGGCGTTGCTCGGGTCCGTTGGAGGGGGGAGGGGTCAGAGAGCAAACCTGACATCCCCACCTCACCCCCCCCCCGACCAAACCCGACACCCCCACCTCACTTACCCCTCGACCAACCCCGACTCACATTTTCACCCCCCCACCAACCCCAACACCCCCACGTCGCCCCCTACCAAACCCAACACCCCCTGACCAACACCCACACCTCACCCCCCGTAGACCAAACCTGACACACCCACCTCACTTTCCCCCCCAACCAAGCCCGACACCCCTACCTACCACTACAAACAAACCCGACGCCCACACCTCACTTACCCCTTGACCAACCCCAACCCCCCTCCTCACCCGCCCAACCAAACCCAACACCCCCACCTTACCCCCCCACCAAACCCAACACCCCCTGACCAACCCCAACACCCACACCTCACCCCCCACCCACCCCGACACCTTCCCACCCCCCCAGACTAAATCCAACACCCCTGGCTCGCTTACCCCCCGACCAAACCCGACACCCCCACCTCATCCCCCGACCAAACCCGACACCCCTAGCTCACTTGCCCACCGACCAAACCCAACTCGGGTCCATCGGAGGTGGGGAGGGGGCAGAGAGCTGAGCGAGTGCAGGGTCCGTTGGAAGGGGGTATTATGACATCATAACTATGTCACAGAGAACAGCAGCTGCCCAGCTGATGTGATTGGCCTTTAAATAATTTCACCCCTGGGGGGCGTCAGAGGTGAGATTTGAAAAATTTTCGACTCTTACCCTGATTAGGGCCCCAAGACCTCTAACTGTACCAAATTTCAAGTCTCTAGCTCAAACGGTGTGGAAGGAGTAAGGGAACGTACATACACGCATACATACACACATACACCATTTGACTTTTTTATATATAGATACTGTTGATTAAATCAGATCCTACAGGAATCTTCATGACTGTACCTGAGTGTGTCTGCCTCTGCTGTTACTTTTGCTCCTCTGCTAGGCCCTGACCCTGCTGATTTCATAAATATTTACCTTCTTCTGAGAAGGATTCAACATACCTTGATAAACATCACTAGCCCATTTCTTTAAACCACTCACATTACGATTAATAATAAATTCAAAATAAACAAACTTCAAAGGAAAAGCAGAAGAAGGAGAAGCACTTTCATATCCACTCTGACAGCAGAGACAAAACAAGGACTTACCCAGTATCTGCAAAGCACTGTGAATGAGAGAGATAAAAACCAGCAACATGGAGAGAGTCATCACAAATGTTTAACTCCTTTCCACCAAGAGATGTGTTGTAATTTGTTGCTGTCACTTCTCAAACAAGCTAGGTGGCAGGTCCTCCTCAGTTTCAAAAGGCTGATAGATCAGGGGAAAACTCTGGGCTCTAAATAAGGAAACATCCTGTCACATGTTGCTTTTTAAAATAACTCAAATTCACAATTTAAACTTTGCTCCTAAGAACAAAGTATCCTTCCATAGAAATGCAGGAGATAAAGTAGTGACAGATCAATACTGTTTTTCTGGACTTACGTTAGTTTCACAGATGAATCAGTTGGACTGTCAGGTCAATCAACTCTCTAGCGAAGGTAGCAGGGAGCAAACAAAATAAAAGAGCAAAGCTGTTCCCTTTCCTTCAAAAATGAACTTTTACTCTCAAAAAGGTACTTAGAAATCCAGTGGTGGAGCAGAGAATAAAAAAACAGGTCTTCTCACTTCCAAGCCCCTTGTCGTTACTTGAATTTTTTTTAAATCTCAAATAATTAACGTGCATCAGATATACTGAGGTTAAGAACACAGTGAAGACAAGGCACTTTAACTGTATCATGAAGTAAGCTTGGCTGGGTCAGAATGATGCACATGCCTGGGGCTGACCTTGCATAGTTTATCTCATGGCAAAACAAAAATGCCTATTTTTCCCTGTTTCTACCTCAGGATAGCTCATGTATGTTAGTTTCCTTGAGGTAAAAAATCCACTTTTTTTTTTAAGGAGAAAAGGCAAGTTGTCAGGGCTGTGGCATCATGTACCCTATCCCCTGGATCATGTTGCCATTGAAGAATTCAAAATTTAGAATATTGTAGACCAAAATCCTGAATGTCTAAAATGTTTGGAAATATCTAAGATTCTAACACTACCATTGCAGCTGGACTTTATCTTAGTTTATTCTCCATTTGCCAGAGAAAGCCTCCTTTTGAAAAAGAGACTAAGGCTCTTAGTCACTTAGCTACTTTTGAAAGTTTCACCCCATGTGCTGTCTTGCATCACCACAAACTCAACAAAGCAGACCTTCCACCATCAGACCTGCTACATGGTTTACATTGTGCAAGCTAAGTGTAAACTTACACAGCATGTTTAACAATTTTTTCAGCATGAAATGAGGACAGCAGTGGTGAGGAAGATGAAGAGGGGAAATAACATGCATTATTTTATATATTTTTGCAAATTAGTTCTCACAATTACAGATTGCACTGATTGAAAAATATGACAAAAGACAAAAGGAATTCAGCTATCTAGAGAGTGAAGGCATTACATCTATCAATGGAGACACACTTCTGTGAAAGGAAAGTTGTATTGGACCCTTGCAATCAATGGTGACACATCTAATCAGGATATTATGGATCTATATACATGCTAGAAGAGTTGTGACTCAACAATTAATCTACATAGTTATACTTCTTTATATACCAGGTAGGATGAGAGAAGCAGAAATCTGAATTAAAGGTGGGTAGGATCTATAGGTTTTGGTGTGCTCATGAGGTAAAATCCAGAATCAGATTCACCAATGCATCAATAATGAAATGGAGAGGTCAAAATGCAAGAATTAGACAACAGAGCTGTTTGGAGAAACTTTGAACCATATTCCATCAACATTTAAATGCTTTGAGAAATCAAGTCAACTTAGCTGGAATTCTGTTTCAGAAGAATGTCCCATTATAACCTTTTGAGAATGAAACATATCAATTATTTAAAAATAACTTCATTTAAAATGTTTTCTCTTTTGTATGATACATTATGACCCTCTCTTATAATACAAAATAATAAACAAAAGTATGAATCAAAATGAAATGTTTCTATAGACCTGACTACTTTGTGGAGAATTTCACAATGTGGTGCTGGGGCAAGGGAGGGGAAGGGGTGGTTTCAGTTTAGAAAAAAGGCAGTTTTTGAAATCTCAAAATTCTTTGCAAAATGGACCTTCCATCCTTCATACAGCTCTATTACACAAGCTGTCTGATATAACCATTCAACATAAACTCAAGAGACAAGGAAAATACTTAAGGAGCTCTGCAAAATGGGAGGCATTGGATAAGCTGCTGACTTCTAAAGAAATGCTGATGAACAAAATAACCACAGTGAGTGGGATTTTGCCTGTTTCCTGTATGACTAAGAGCTCAGGCCAGCTTCAGGTTGCTTCACTATCTCCTTTTTTACAACAGCAGGAGAGCCAAGCAGGAAGTTGCCTCTGAACTTTCACAAACTAAGAAGACTATCATATGGCTTAAGAGAGAAAACAGCAATAGACTCACTGATTTCAGCAACAAAAAGTGTTGACTTCTTAAAATCAATTAAAGTCAATTCTCATAAAATGCATTCTTCACTCAAAGAATAAGTGGTATAATGTACACTGGGGAGGGGGGATACACTGTGTTATTCATACTCAACAAAGAAGGTGAATTCCCGCATTAAGGGCAAATGAGCTTTAACCATGAAGTCAACCTGGTTAAAATATTTTGAATTACAAATTATTTTGAGGAGTAGATAATGTCTTTGTCCACAAATTCTAAAAATGTTAATGAAATTTTCAACCAATTTCATTATGAAATCAGTTCTTGGAAGATGCGCTGCAAGGGAAAACCCAATTTCATCTGAGATCAAAAAGCACTTGGTAGACCTCCTTGTCTGAAATGAAGCTATGTCCACCTCAGAATTCTCTTACAAGTACATGACTATGACAAAAGGAATGGGTTTGAGGCTAGAAACTAAGGAGCAAGGAGTGTCCCTCCTACTCTAAATCTTACAGAGATGCATCATGTTATGAACTTTATGATGTGAACTTCTAATATTTGTTTTCTATTGTCCGTTGGAAGCAATTTTATCATTATTGGATTCGACAGGAAACAGATGGTGCAGTATTTCCTAGTTCCTGTTTTTACTAGTCTTTCTAACAGCTCTCTGTATTATAAACTTACATAAGAACTTAAAAGTGCTGCTTCCTTTTTCTCAATGTCTTATGTAAGTTACCATTTCTTTATTATGGGACATTAAGCTACTTGTGTGTTTGTGAGCACCTTTGTCTTTGTTTCATTCATGTATCTGGATAAAAACTCCTCTAGGCAAACCTCCTTTAAACAAGAGGAAAGGGATTCAAACACTGGTGACATGAGGATCTGGCCTTTGACTTTGCCTGTCATAGAAAATCCAAATTAAAAATAGTTATTTTTCACCTCCAAAACATAACTACCCATTTTTGAAATGTAGAAGCCTGTCTTTACCCCTCTAGTAGGAGTGTAACCTTAGGTACCCACCACCATGTCATCCAGGTGCCACCACAAAAGAAAATAAAACACACCCTTTCACCTGGTCCTTAAAGAGACAGAAACTGACTCTGCCTTAAGCCCCCTCCCTGGCCACCAAACAATGAATGATCCTAATTAAAATGTCATTATTTGGAAAAACTCAAATAAATGTGTATGGTGTACCATATTTTAAAAGTATCCAGGCATTGGCTCAGAGGGATTGCAGAGGAAACCATTCAAAAATCAGTAGAACACTTCAATCTCCTTGGCCATTCTATTACAGACTTGATGGTGTCTGTAGTGGGCCCCCGTGGGCCCCCTCCGAGCAGGAGAGCGACCCGACCGGAGACTCAAAATGGCGGGCGGAGCCGCGGTGGCCCCACCCCCTGCCCCGGAAGGGCAATCAGGGACCCGGAAGTAGAAAAGGCGGGGCCGGCTGCCGAGAGGGGGCCGGACAGGAGCACGGGGGAAGCCCGCGGAGGGACTGGCTGCCCCCCCGCTGGGACGCTGAGTGGAGTGACGCCCCTGACCCCGCGCTTGAGGACAACTGGCCCGGGGTTCCGGCAGCATCATACCCCGCGGCCGAAGATAACGGCCCCGAGTCCTTGGACTCGGAGGCCCCTGCAGCAGCAGACACTTGGCCCGGAGTCCCCATAGCAGCAGGTCCCGCCGGGGCCGCCCGTGAGCCTGAGCTACCAACGGCCACCTTCTCCTCCACGGCCACAGACGACTGGCCGGGAGTCCCAGCGGCCGTTTACCCCGAGGCACTGGGGATGGACTGGACCCCCGAGGGCCAAGACCCTGACGACTGACCCAGGGGGTGAGTGGAGCCAGGGGGAAGACCCCGGCCAGAGCCAGCTGCCTTCTAGAGAGAGACTGGGTATACTGGCTGCCAGGATGAAGACCCCGGCCAGAGCCAGCTAACCTATAGAGAAAGACTGTATGCACTGGCTGCCAGGGTGAAGACCCCGGCCAGAGCCAGCTACCTTCTAGAGAGAGACTGCGTATACTGGCTGCCAGGGTGAAGACCCCGGCCAGAGCCGGCTAACCTATAGAGAAAGACTGTATGCACTGGCTGCCAGGGTGAAGACCCCGGCCAGAGCCAGCTAACCTTATAAGAGAGAGACTGTGGGCACTGGAACCAGGGTGAAGACCCCGGCCAGAGCCAGCCAACTCAGAGAGAGAGAGGGAGAGAAAGAGAGCTTGGGTGTACTGGCTACCAGGGTGAAGCCCCGGCCAAAGCCAGCTCCCCCATAGAACTCACGTTAGTACTGACGACCGAGGTGAAGGAGTCAGAGCAGAGCCCACAAGCTGCGGGACGGTGGAGGGAGCACCGGCCGGATGCAGCTTGCCCGAGTAAACGTAGAGACCACCCGCCAGAGGGCGTCCCGAAAGCTGGAGAGACGCTAATTCCCCCTGAGCACCAGCAGGGGGCGCCCCCGGGGCAGGCTCACACCTTCACAGTGTCAATTCTAAAACAGAAAAGCTTCCAAAACAGACTCCAGTGAGAGCTGACGAACTGGAATGCACATGTTGTACATACTTTATTGTTGCCCCGTGGTTTTAGCCAATCCATCTCACACATAGATGCTTCACTTGATCAGCATCTCTGCATGCTAAGCTCATCATTGCTTATCTAAGTAACAGATCCTTTTGCTTACATATTTTATGTTAATTTGAAGCTGATACAAAAACATTTATAAGATTCTATGAATATGAAAATGCAAGCCTGTAGCAAAATAAACAGCCTTATTTATTTTACAGAACTGAAATTGAAGGTCTGAATGAGGGAAAACCATTTACATTTGACTTTCACCTATTCATATATTGTGAGAAAAGTATTTTAATTGACACATGGCATACATTTCATTAGCTTACATAAATCATATTACAAAGTCACAAGCTGTGCCACTAAGATTATAATACTGAACTAATAAAGTGGGTAAAACAGTTTGTGTAAAAGTAAGATTATGGTGATCTATTTTCTATATCTAATTTTATATATTATATAATTATAAATTATAGATATCAAAGTTATCGTGACTGAAATAACATTACAGTCTTTTAAGTGTTGAACTGATATAGAGTCTAAATGTCTGGATCTCTAAAGTGACATTTATAGGATGCCTGCTTTGCTGAGAGAATTCTCACTATTCAGCTGTCTGAACACTTTTTATGGATAATGCGATGCAAGACTTTCCAAAGCAAAGATGCCAGAGTATTAATTCACACTGATATGTGTTTCATTGTAGTTTTCTTCAATTGTCTATTTGCCATTCTTGTTAGTTGGCCACACTCTATATGTTCAAAAGTCTTCCTCTTGTGAAATTGTTCTAGGACTTTTTCAAGATTACAAAAGGGATAATTGCTTCAGTTAGTATGTATACAAAATATGTGGAGCTCAAAACAGTGTACTAGGAGAATGCAAATTTGCTTAAGATTTCATTCATTCCAGTTATATCATTTTTTTTCAAAATCAGACATGTGATTCAGTTATTTTATCACACTAGATGACGGTGTGTTCATTTTGCTCTCTCTTGTCCACAGAATCCTTTGTCTCACTCACTCCAGTTACAGTATCTCTGTGTTCTAATAGCACAGTATTGAAGCTGACATCTGTTTGGAGTTTATTTTGTCTTTTTCTCCTGAACAAGAAATAGGCTGCGAGGCCTGCGCCTACTAGAATAAGGCCCAGAATAATTAGAATCCAAACTGTGCTATGGGCAGGTGCTTCTGAAAATAAATGCAAAATAATTACTAGGAAGACAATTGTTATGACAGATATTAGGCAGTAGACTAGAGAAAAAAACATTGACTTGAGTCTCTTCGCACTCGCACTGATGTAAATCAGGAATCAATTCCCTTCGAAGTACCCTCAATCATCCTATGACCCCTGTGCACTGTTCAGGAAGCAAGAAAAGGCCAGAAAGCTTGCTCAGCCAGTCTACTGATGATTTCCCCAGCCTAGAATTTCCTCGGCCTAGCACACTGTCTCTAGGTCAACCCATTCCCATCCCTGAGCATGGAGAAAATGGCTGAGAGAGAGAGAAAACAGTCAGCATGCCATTGCACTTCAGCTATCCCGAGATGCCACAAGAGCTCCATGAGGTCATAGGGAGCTCTAAGTCATGCTGGGAATTAATTTAAAGTCACTTTCTTCCCCCACCCCCTCGACCACACCTACGGTCCTATGTTAAGTGTAGCTCAGAGAACGGGGAGCATTTGGTCTAATCGATTAGTACCTGTGAGGCCTCCACATAGGGGCATACTTGGGAGGGGTGAGGGCAGGCTGAGGGGCAGAGCAGATGACACTTTCCTTGATCCACAGGCCATGCCATGGTCCTTATAGGTGCCTATAGCCTAAGGGTAATCTGGGGGTCATGTAGCCCCTGGCTGGCCCAGGATCAGGGGAGTGGAAAGGCAGTATTTTATGTCTGAATATATTTTCAGTTTGCAGAGATATATTTTGACAGTAAAAAAGTGATACCATGGAAAGGGAAATATGGAAAAAAAATAACTCTACCCCCCAATGTTATTCAAAATTCACTCCTACTTAAGGAGGGAGAGAGTCCTGCCCTGTGGCATGAACAAGATCTATGAATATTTTAGGACACTGAAATGCATTTTATAGTAATTATGTTAGAAAACAATAAATAACTGTTATGAACTTATATGGATTTATCTTTGAAATTATTAGTGAGAAAATAGTCCTACCTTTCTTAATTATTAGATTCTCACTTGGCTGAGCTTCAATCACTTGCAAAAACAAAAACAAATAACCGCACATTAAGTCAAAATCTGCAAACATCTGTATTTTACCCTTAAAATGATATATGCAGTAAAGCACACACTGTACAAACAATTATTGCTTTAGTCATACCACTTTATTAATTTATTGTAGATGCATTTGCTAAATGAAACTGTCAAAGATGAAAGAATGTAATAATCACTTTAACTTGACATTCATTGTAGCAAAACCCAAACACTAACGATAAAAGTGTGTTACTGTATTTGCTTCTTGATTATTAATCAAATAATGTCCAAGCACAATTTGACCCTGATTCATGAAGGTCCTTAAGCATGTGAGTAGTCCCATTGATTTCAATGGCATTACTCACTTGCTCACAGTTAAACATGTGCCTAATGACCTTGTTGCCAAAAAGTTCTGGGAATTACTTAAAACGTGTGAAGCACCAGTCATGTTTTCTTGACGATTTAATGCTTATCCACAAAGAACGGCCAAAGTCTCCCACCCACGCTGTTCTGACCACTTTCCCTGTTGTACCTCTCAGGCATTGCAAAAATACCAGATCTGGCCCCGGCTTCCTAGCTGAGGAGTCTTCCCGTGGGAGGGCTCTGCTGTTGCAGAGACTCCAGATCTAGCTCCTATACCAACTGCCCACTCAGCCCTTGCATAGCTGGCTCCCTGATGGCCTCAAATCTCTTGCACTGAAGAGATTTCAGTACAGGAGAGAATCTGGACTATCATGTTCAAATGCCCTAGTTTTCTGTACTGTATACAGTCTATTCGAGACATAGTAGGTTTTAGTTTAACATGCTCTCACTCATAAATTTTGCATCTACAGGGTTCAGTTCTCAAACATTTGCTTTGTACCAGCTCAGTCATGTTATGCTATTTCTCTGTGCTGTACAATGATGGTGCTGTCTTCAAGGCTTTTAAAATTAACACCACTTACCAGTACTTAAATGGCAACTGGATGATTATGAACTCAAGTGCTGATTTCAAATATGGGAAGTGGGATTTCACTGCTATTAAACGGCAGACTGTATCTTTCAGACACAACCCTGAGCAGGAGGCAATACAGATCTGCACATTTCCAACAGGAGCAGCCTGAAGTGTCATGATGGAGGGAGGCATAGTGCATTCCAGTTCATATTGGAGAGCAGAGGGAATGTGTCTACTATACCACCAAGCGACCACAGCTATGCTCCCTTTCTGTCTCAGTTGTGGCTGGGCCCTGTTTTGGGGAACAAAAGGGCTGGAAGGCTCTTTGCACGTTCATTGTGCTTCCAAATAGGGGCTGGAGACAATCAGTCCCACAAGTACTATCCAGATTTCAGCACTGACTTAGTACTTTCCAATATATTTGGCAACAAAACATAGGCCTTTATTGGTCTATAATCCTATGAACTCATAATATAAGATATAGCAGAATTGCTTCAAATCAGGCACTCGCTCATCTGAAAGGCCCTAATGCTAGGGCTTGCATGAAAAGCTGATGTCTGGGGCAACTGCACCCTCTTAGGAGACGAGACTAATAATAGGTGAACCTCACAAAATTTAAAATTTAGACCAATCTGTGTGGGTTGCAAAATTGGACAGGAACTCAAGCGTTTGCATCATATTTCTAGTACTTGCTGTTTGAGTTGAGTCAGAAATACCACAAGAGTAGCATAGCTCATGATATTTTGATATATCTGGTTCCTGATAAAGGCAGATGGTGCTGCGTTGCACAGAAATAAGATAAATGCTAACCAAAACATTTTTTCTAGGTTTTAAAAGGTTTCTATTCAAGTTGTGGATGAAGATCCAGTTTAGTGATTGCTTAACCGGAATTGGCCTTCCTCCCCACCACTGGAACACAGTACAGTACACCGTGTATCTTCACATGGCAAGAGGAAGAAAAGAAAATCACTTCAATGCAGTTCTTGTTCCCCAATGGTAAAAAAAATTAAAGGAGGTTGGAAAAGGAAAGAAAAAAACTCAGAAATGTTTAAAGAATTTTCAAATTCAGTAACATCTGGAGTCATTACTTGAACATTCTTTGGTCTATACTCACAGAGAGCAACTATGTGAAAAAGTCTGAAACTGTATGAAGGACATCATGGAGGGTACCCAAATCTTGGTATTACTTATGTATCATGCAGTAATCACTGATACTAGGTAATAAATAAGATATCACAACATCTACAATAGTAGATGGAAGGAAAGCCTAGAAGGAAAGCCAGTGAAGTTACATACAGTTAGTTTTGGGTAAGTCATATGAGGCATACATTAAATTTGATTGGGGAGGGATACTCAGCTGGCCCATTAAACTTTGTAAAACTTAGAATATTTTTTAAAATCTCATATACATTTTGTTACTGCTCTTTCTTAAGTTTTGCTTTCCTCTCCCATTTACCACCTCAGCACGTTAGAACAAATAAAACCCTTTCACTCTAAGTATGGACAGAGTCACATAGCATGAGCTGTAGTTAGTGATATTTGAATGTGAAATGCAGAAAAATTGTCTCTAGATTATATTTACATATGATATTTGTGAATAGGGCCTTTAATCTGTGGTATTTACCTTATGTGAATCTTCAGACAGTACTTTACACAGTACTTTACACAGACAGTACTTTACACAGCACAAATAGTATGTATTTTGTAGTATATGTAACGTGGCATTACTACTAAAATAAAACCATCAACATTAAATCATGTGATAAAACATAACACTTACTCTTTGGTTTTTTACAAATGGACCCCTTTACGGAAGAGCAGAGAGTGGTATTCCAGTACCCAGATGATGAAGACATTTCCACACAGTACTCAAACTGATTACTGGAAGGCTGTCCTTTATTCCAATTGACAAAATCTACTGGAGTTTTGTCTAGCCATAACCACAACCCTAATGACAAAATGCATTAAAAGGGTAGAGATAACTAATTATAGACAATCTTGGTTAATATGTGTCGGTCTTAATTTATATTTAATTTTCTTAGTTTCTAAAAAGAAAATGAAAAAAAAATCTTCCTGGTGCTTATTTCATGACATACAAATAGAGTTCTACTTCCCTTTATTCTTTTCCAAAGGACATACTGCCTTTATCTTTGCAAATTATGATTCTTAGATATGGAGAATTACATTTTCCTAGTTTTCCATGATGTAGGCCCATATTTCTCAGGTATATGGAACAAAAGTTTCAAACTTGGGCATTAGGCACCTAAATCCACAAAGTCAGGCAACTTTTATTCAAATACCTAAAGTCATATGTAGGTAACTACCACTGAAAAGAAAGCTGATTTTGCTGAAGTGCTTAAATATGGAGACTTACATTCTTCACTTTGGGTACCCTGACTTGAAAATTTTCATCATAGTTTCTAAAAGATCTTAAAGATACTGGAAGTATTGGGGGAAAGTGGGAGAAAACCTTCTGATGACATTAGACTTAGACTGAGGCTAATTTTGCTCCCTTCCATTCCAATGTTCTCTTTCTTTATTCCCCCCAAATCCTGGTTTCCTGGTAACTGCAAGTCTAATTATTTCCTTTCAGCTTATGACCAGTTCTGATTAACTAGTCACCAGCTGCAGAAAGAAGAGATCCTCTAGCCAGGTTCACTTTGCTTTCTGAACTTAGGCACAGGTCAGGATAGCAAGAAAAAAAGACTCTTTGGAACCAAATTTGGCCCTGCTCTGGCCCTTGCACACCGGTCAAGTGAGGTGTAAAGGGGCTGTAGTGGAGGATGGGGAAAATTTTCCTGGCACAGGAGCAGTGTAGGGCGAGGCAAAATGTGATATGCTGCCCCTTTGCAGGCCAGCAGTAGGGGACATGGTGGAGGTAATGATGAGAGAATAAAGAGATATTCAAAGGGATGGGAGAGGACATGCCACAGCACTTGGTGCTATGTGAATTCTGGACTGCAGTACAGTCCATAGGCATCTGAGAGAGACCTCTATGGATAGCTCTAATTTTGTCCCCCATCACAGCCAAGACTATGGGCAGCACAAAGGCACCTTTGTCCCCTCTTCCTATGAACTGCACCTACTATGTTGTGCATCTCAGGAGGTGCACAAGAATCTATGCCATTAAGATGTTCAGACACTTATTACAAAACATAGCTAATAAGCATAAAGCCATTGAATTCCTTAGGTCTCTGTGCAGGCATAAGGGTCCACCCATTTGGATCTTATTACATGCTTGGGCCCTAAAACTGAAATCAAACAGAAGAATCAGAAATCTCTCTCTTTTACAAGATTTCACAGGACATACTTTTGCTAGATGAAACCAACACCTCCAGGTAAAATATTCAGATTAAGATACCATAGGTCTAATTCATTTTTTGTAACTTCTTAGTAATCTTTCCAGATGAATTTCTATTTTCTATTCATTACAGCCAAAGTTGTGACCGATTTTAATCAGTCTATTTAATGCAGAATATGTAAAATTATATATCTAAATTAAAATAATTACCATCAACGTTTCTATACATTCCTGTCCAAAACCCACTTGTCTTTCCTTTATGTGCCTCTATAGTGTCTGCTAGAAATTTGGATTCAGCTAAATCTTCTACTGAAACCAAAGTAGCACCTGCAAAACATTAGGAAACAAATAAGTTGTATCCTGCCACAGAAACCAGTCTCAGATTATGGCTTTTGACACAGTACAAGGTTCTGTAATAAATGCCCCTGCAGTTAATAAAATGTAGGCAGGTGTCTGAATAAAGAATACAGAGGGTTGTAAGGTTGTAGGGGAGGAAACTGTGGATCCTAAATGATGTAATTGAAAATAAAGACATGTGGATTTCATTGCAAACATAATTTGAAAACTTCAGGTTACATCACACAGATTATTATTTTGAGGCTGTTGGAGAAGCATATTTTTATAGACAATATATACCGGTGGTTGTCATTCTTGTTTGGCAAGTGAGCCAAAATGGTGTTCATGGAACTCGCTATATTCCTTAGTATTTTGCAGCAAATGGTTATGGGATTTGGTTTGTGGGGCATTTTGTGGGCTGGAAACCCAAAAATGTTGGGGGTCAAGATGGCCTTGATAGGGGTAGGATGACGGGGCTCATTTCCCCAGGCAGGGGTAATTTCTCCCTCCTTACCCTAGTCTGTGCAGCCTGCAGCTCTGGATGTTGGGAAGCTCTGCAGAGGGTCCCACCACCCCTTGAAGCATCACTTTCCCTTTCCCTAGGCTGGAATGGAGTGGTGTGGGGGTTGAGGAGCTGCTCTTGGATTGGTTGGTGGTTGAGAGATGAAGGAGCATGGCACAGGCAAAAGCATTAGGAAGAAGGAAGAAGAGAGCTGCTTCTTCCTTTCCCTCCCTAGTTTACTGGTGAATCTTACTGATGAGGGATTTTGCAGCTTTCAGGCAATGGGTGCAACCCATGTTTGATTGATATAGCCACAGTTTGGGAATTTTTTTGTGTATGCTCCGGTTTCTAAATTTATAAGGACATTATCAAATGATTTCAGCCAAAAATTGAGGTTTGAATTTATGATTTTAAAAATAAAATGATGAAATGTGATGATATAATCTTAAACCTAATGTGATGTGATGATAGAAACTCAAGCATTGTAGCCATACATGCATGTATTAGAAGCAAAGAGCAGAGATGATTATAACTGACAAGGGAAACTAATCAACATAGTTTCATCATCCAAGGTGAGTGAAATGCAAAAAAGCAAGCAAACAGCAATAACGTTGGAAAGTAAATTAAATATTAAAATTCTTTGTTGTCACATGTGAAGGTTTTATCATATTAGTAATACAATTAAGGATTTTTAAATGTGAATTTTATGTGAACATTAAAGTCTGACCTTTTAATACAAGCGTACACTCACCTAATCGAATGCATTCAGTAGAAGATTCAGCCCAGCTGGTGCTATGGGCATTAAAGAAATAGCAAAGGCTACGAAAAGGAATCCAAGATATGGGCTTTGTTGATTTAGGACATTTTCCAGGGAGTTGTGGAGGATCCATAGGAGCTATAACTGTTAAGAAACTAAAGTTGATGGGTATTTTGCTATTGACTACAATGACTTCAAAAACAGGGTACTTAAAAGTTATTTGAAAAGCTGCTAAGCATGTTTTTGTAAGTAGCTACTACTAGCTCAAAACTGATACCAAGTAGCAGAAGCTCCCAATCACAGCTCATCAGCACAATCTAATCTATAGATTAGAAAATTAGAATCTTCGTTATCACTAGAGCAGAGCAAAACTCAGAATTTCAATCCCATGGGAAATTTAGAGTTTTGAAATTTTGTTTTCTTCTGATTTTTTTAAAATAAATAATAATAGAATATAAACAAATTCATAAGAAAAAATCCAAATACATACGACTTTCATAAGGTTGAAATAAAACAGTCCACACTTATTGAAACAATTTCTTAAACATTTTTTAAAAACAAAATTTTGGCACAGTTGACACATTTATGTAGGAGCTATAGATTTCATTGAATCAGCTTTTCTAACAGGAAAACTGCCAGCAGAAATTTTTCAACCAGTTCCAATCATTACACTACCTGGAACAATCTTAAACTTGTGAAATATTAGTTTTGCAGCCTCTTGTTACACAGTATACTCTGCAATTAATCAAGGCAGGCCACAAACCAGTAGTCCTGTGAGTCTGTACATGCTCCTCCCATTGACATTAGTGGGAGTTGCATATGCAGATCAAGCGCAATGCATAACCCGAAAAAAGAAAAGAAAAGAACCCTACACTCAATTTAGGCTATTAAAGATCTCACATAAATAACAGCATATTGTGCAGTCTACAAAAATACATATCAGTTGAAAACCCTTGTATGTGTAGCCCATTCTTAAGGTACCCCTAATGCCTAAGAGGTGTAGAATCCCTTATTCCTCTCTCTTCACAGGCCTGGTGACCCATCTTAAGACCAATGGACTCTGTGTTCCTGTGCTCAGGGTCTCCATCTAATGATCAGGTATGCAAACAAATATACTACTCTTGTGACTTCAAGGACGCCCTTCCCACCACTCTTGGTGCAGGGGCATGGGGAGGAGGACTGGCTGGAGTACAGCATACTCTGGCTATGCTAACACTATTAGCTGCTAGTAAAGGTTAGAGGAGACTAACTGCTAGGATGTAATTTCAGAACTGCTAAAATCTATATGATTGGTATATGTGATTCTATCATCTGGCCCACAAAGGGATGATAAGTACAGCTTTGCAAACCTTGCAAAAATGAAAACATAAATCATATTTTCAGGTAAATCTAAAATTCCAATGAAACTTTGGGGATGTAAAATCATATGAGCTGAAACACACACCAAAAAAGCTTGGTTTGACCCTTTAAAGCCAAAAATGTGGGGTTCTCCACACATTGGTGAATTTTCCTGTAGCTCAAGTGATTTTCCTGTAGCTCAAGTGATTTTCCTGTAGCTCAAGTGATCTGATTTTCTGATGCAGAAGAGGTTGGGTTCTACCATAGATGATGCCTATATATGCAGTCTATAGAGCCACTATGACTGTGATATTTCTGCTTGTCCCACCAGTCACTTTTTTGCATCCTATAGCACATAAGCCAACTAGAAGTCATTGTTTCATGGCTAATAGGAGTAACCAGATGTAACTATACAGCCTACCCTCCAACTGTTGCAATGTAGTAGTATTATTGGGCAGCACATAGAAATTTGTGCTACTATAGACATGTTGCTTATTTTCAAGGAACAGAATGTTTCCTCCAATAATTTGACTTCACTCATCAGAGCCACTCCCATAAACTCCTATTTATTCATTCAACTGGATAAAGATACTCCATTTTACAAACTTTAAAAATACTGACACTTATCCTAATAATGCACACATTCTGTTTGGTTTTAAGGGATAACTTTGACATTTTATATAACTCATTGGCTATCTCCTGAAAAAGCAGCAGCAATCTGTGCCAGTGAATACAAAATAGGGTTATGTACTTGACAGAAACAGGTTCTCTCTCTGATAATATATGTTAAATAGTTTATATTGTAGTAAAATGAAATCCAACCTCAAGTGCAGGCTCTCAAATTCCAGAGCACCAAACTAAAGCTGTTACATTCAATTGCTTACCATCAGACTGTTTACAGACAGAGAAATAATTTTCATCACAGGATGCTGTCTTCCAGGTTCCATCAAGGTCTAGATAGACACAGGCTATTTTCTGTTTTGGTTCCCTTCTAGCCCATTTAGAATATTTGATTCTCCTGTTATCAGTCCATTTGTAATAGCCATCAGTCTAAAGGCAAAACAAATGGAATTAACAAATGGCAGCTCATAGGCACAAACATGATACTCTCTGTTTACACTCTAGCCTCCTGTTTCAGGTCAGAAGATTCATATACATCCCTCGATGTCATAGGGAGCTCTATTTTTTGCAGGAAATACACATATGCCATTATTATTATAACACCATTCAAATAAGTACTGAGCAGATCTGAGGGTGATATAGAACAGTGGGTCTTGTGCATTTGTAACCCTTCTGCCAGGTGGAGTCAACAGCAACAAGGGCTGAGTTCAGTATCGAGGGGTTTTTCTGAACAATACAAAATAGAACCACATTGAGCTCCTACCCAGCAATCTGGGAAAACTAAAAGCCGCCCTGGGGCACCTCTCAGAGGCAATACTTCCCGACTCACAAGCACTGAGCCTGTGTACAAGATAATAAAGCTTTTATTAAAAAGGAAAAGGGGACCCAGCATTAATTTGGGAAAACACCACAATCGCTATTTAAAAGCATGAGACCATAAGCGTCCACCTGTAATGCTCCCAGCTGTGTTACTGAAAAAAACTGCAGCAGACAGAAACTTAAATAAAGAAAACAGTTCCACAAGCACCACATACTCTCTGCTAATCCATACTAAATGTGTCTGTCTTTGCCAGAAGAATTTGCACCCACCACAGCCACAACCACTGGGATAAACAACCATCAAGCAAAGAGTGAGGCTTTTGCAATATCCTTTAAACAGCAGCTTCCTCAGAAAAGAACTTTCTACAATCTTTACCATCCAAACCTAAAGATTTCCTAGACTTCCCCTCCAACTGCTGATCAGCTTTCCTCACCCTATTTGTATTGCTCCCCATTTCCACTCACTACTTGTTTCTCCTACTATAGCTTCCCCATTACTCTAGCTGCATCTCAGGATAGCTTTGAAGGACAGTGACATAGAAGGGAGTTAGGGATTCCTCTGTAATCTGATACTCAGAGTGTACCTTTAAAAGCCCTATAAAATGAAGAAGGTCAAAATTTAAAGGAAAGTTCAAGCTCTATTTGGAGTAGCAGCGTACTATTCAAACCTCATCCCTGTTTCGTGTTCTTACCACATTGCTGTTGAGACCAATCCATGCAGGCTCTCCAAATTGCAACAGATATAGCCATAGGAGTAAAGCACTATAGTGATCCAAAATGCTGGCAAGCTCTAAAGATTTTTCCTTGCAGTTGTTTCGTGCCTCTTCCCAATTCATTTTGGAGCGGATAATTGAATAGCTACTGTTACCATAATGAATAATGTCTGAGGCTGGAATTGCTGGGGAATGAAGTAAATCAGGCTCTGTTGTTTTTTGGGGAAAAAAAGCAATGAACATTTTTGCATGCCTGGTTAGCTGTACCATTGCATCACAAACAAATGCAGAATTACAAAAATTGAGTGGGACAGCACAAGCAATAAGTGAAAATAATTCCTCATTTACAACCCAAAGAAATATAAACAATATATTTTGATGAATCGTGTTTGCTGTTCAAATCTAGAGCTATGAATCCACACCTACTGTAGGTCAGAAATGAAAATCAGCTGGGTGCTTGTCACAGGCTGGATTTCCCTCTAGCCAGCTGTGAAATTCACCCTACACAGACACCACTTAAATCCTCAAAATATGAGTACACATACAAGAAATTGCTTCTTAAATTGACAAGCAAAAACAAACAAACAAATTTTCACTCTTCCCTTTCCAGAGTTTAATCCTATTGGAAAAGTTTGGGGTATGAACAGAAAACCAAACCAGAGTTCTCCCTCTGATGGTATGTATACAGAAATAAGACACAAAGACTTTGACTTAGTTGTGCTCAGTGCAGGGCCTGAAAAAGTAGTGCAAAAATGACTTCAAGCTGCTGCCTTTGTGCTTACCCAGTTTTAGTAGCAACTGGGGAATGCTTTATGCCAGACATAGATTCCCATATGTAAAGGGAATCCTCAGCTGACATGGGAGCAAAGGCTGTGATCCAAATTTCTGTGCTTCCAGTAGAGCCAGCTGTGGTCCCCAATCTGCTATCAAGCTGAGACCAGCATTTCCCCATTACTACCCACGCCTTTCCTCTTCTTCTGGACTCTATCAGCACAAATGAGCTTTGGATGCACCTGTTCTCCAGCCACTTCCCACTCTGCAGATCTAGAGGAAAATTGGGTTGTGAGCTTTGGCCATATCTGGGTAATGCCAGTCAAATTACGTGAAGTCCTTGTGGACCCAGATGTGTAGGATAACCTGTTATCATGTCCTTAATTTAATCCCCAACAGACATTTTTTCTCTGTTAATGATTTTAAGGGTACAATTCTGTTAGTTATACCCTATCTTGTGGAGGTTACTGTTGTACTTGTGCTTTTTAAACATTAGCCAAGGCATGTAGAGGCTGGGATAGGCACTTTTTGTGGTTGTTCTTATAAATTAAATAAGCACATCGAAAACTACAACAAAATAATGTAGAGATGGACATCTCTGGTCATGAGAGGCTCAAAACTAGAAAAAACAGCTGCAGGCACGAGGTACAGAAGTAGAGTTTTCAGAGAAGTTTGCTGACGTCTTGCCTGCACTATCAGGGTAAGCTGACCTATGTGAGGCTGCTCCAGCTACATGAATAACATAACTGGAGTTGATGTAGCTTAGGTCAACATATCCTGGTGTCGTCACTGCATGACATCAACTCTGAGACGCTCTCCTGCCAACTTACCTTACCTTTCTTGAGGAGCTGAAGTACTGGAGTTGACCAGACAGTGCTCTGCCATTGATTTAGCAGGTCTTCATTAGACCCCATGCTGCATCGATTTCAGAAAAGTTGATCTCCCCAGTAGTGACGACAAGCCCATTGACCCATAGACTTTATACTTTCCCATGCAGTGCCAGTAACATTGCAGCAATTTCTTTTTATAATTGCAGCAAAGATACCCAACAATGCCATGACATTTTAATATTATGAAAACAGTAATTACTTATTAGCTTTTATTATAGTTCAGCACTTTGACATAAACCCTACCTATTTCCCCGGGACAAGATTTTCAAAAGTGATTTTAAGTTCTTCACTTTTAGGGTGTTCAACTTGAGACCTTTTCAATGATTCTGATTTTCAGAAAGTGCTGACCACCAGCCCTCTGAAAATCACATCCTTTTGAGGGGTGTCAAGTTGGGTACCCAAAAATTCAAACACCCAAAATTATTAGTCACTTCTGAAAATCTTGGCCACAACTTACAAATTGGAAAATTGAAACAATAATCTTTTCCCTTTTCATTCAAATCTGGAGTGAAATCTAATCTTCCTGGGTAAAACCTGAGTATTCAGACTCTGTGCGTGAAGTGCAAATGAGTTGGAGGTGAAATCCAATCCCAACTCAGAGCCATAACATAGGGTACCCATGACAGCTATTCCATCTAGAATTCCTGGGCTGAGACAGAAGGTGCAACTTTTTGGCACCAAATGCTTGAGGTATTGGCAGCCACAGTATCTGTAAAAAAGGAACTCTAGAACTCAGAGAGGTTATTAAATGTGCTCTAAATTAGAAGGCTGATACAATGAAACTCACTGCTGTCCATCTGGCATATAAAGCTATTGTTCTGCTGACAATCATTGTTTCCCCAGTGCCCTTCCTCTCCTACCGATCTCTTCATCATTGCAATACAGTCAATCTAGGGACAAAGGATACATGAATTAATAAAAGTGGAAAAAAATGCTGGCAAAATAATAGAGGTTACTTATTAATAGTCAGACCCAACCAATCTTTTTCTGCTCTAATTTTGATTCTGTGGCATCGTGTTCATAAAATGACTTTTTTTAAGACAAGGAAACAAGTATTTAAAATGCTGGGAGGAGGCAGGTTAAATATAAGTATTTTCTTAAAAACCAAAAATGAACTTCAGGACTCGCATTGATGGATACAAGAGCATTTGTCAAGGGCTGGCAATCCCTTAGAGTACACCCAGACTATCACACTATTATCATACAACCTGTAGTGTAAGAAACAATAATGCAAAGTTAAAAAAAACATACTGGGCAACACTGAGTATTTGCAATTAATATAACTCTGTTAAAGTATCATGCTATTGTAATTCTGGATTTCTGCAAAAAAAAAAAAAAAGATTTGCAATGAGAACATGGAGACGATGTAAAAAACCTAAACCCTCCTTTTGCAGTACCGCCTTCCGCAGCAGTCGATGTTTTCATTGAATGAAAGGATGCTAAATAAGAGACCAGCTGAACTGATTGCATAAAGCTTGACTCTGCTCCCCAGGTTATGGTGGTTTAGTCATATTTGTTCTGTTTACCTCCAGTGTAATAAATGTCCAGTCAACGTTTATGTAATGATCTCTAAATGGAAAATTAATGGCCCACTTTGCATAGTCAAATAAACTCCCATCTGTCCAAAGATAACGGCCCTCCTCGTTAATATCGTTCATTCCAATCCAGGTTTCAGCCATGACATCCTTTAAATGGAAGGTGAGGAAGGCTGCAAAAACCCCAGAGATATATGTTTTACAAAAATGGATTCCCTTTCTCCAATCTCTGAAGACACCAGCATGCCCAAAACTTGAACAATGGTAAAAAACAATAATACACACAAAATTACTGCTCAAGTATTGAATTAAAAAGCTTGCAAATCCTATATTTTATACCCCTAGATCTAGATTATTGCCTGATGGTGAGATTGAAAGGAATGTCTGTTCAAAAAGAGTAACTTAAAAGAGATAGGAGGATTCAATTAAGCAAAGTACAAGTAAAACTTTTCAGTATAAAAACTCTAACCACAGCCCCCTGGAAGAAGATACCATGATAATCGTACAGCCACAACACAGGTAATTTGTACCCCCATCTATGAACTGCTGTTCAGTACCCTATGCATAGTGTGTTACAGAAGGCACTCAAGTACTATGGTGATCCATGCTAGCATAGAACTTTAAGTTAGGTAGATATGATACATTTTTCTCAAAGTAGTTTTCATTCATTCTTATATTCATTATTAGTGGCAAAGGCAGCCTAGTTTATGAAGCATCCTCAAAATTACAGCTTTCATCTACGTTTATGATTATTAGAAATGGGTTGATGTCTCATCTAATACCAAAGGGACCAGATATTATACCTTGCACTTGTTCGTTATGTATAGAAGCCAGGTTTCCTCCTAACTTTATGCAAGTGTTTCGTGCAGCATGCCAAGTCAGTCTCTCTGCTTCACTGGAGCCGAATATTTTATAACACTGTGGGGGGAAATGGGACATTTTACTTTAAAGTGCCAAAGAAAGCATAAACCAGGACATTTGACCCAGTCCTAATGCACATGGATACTGACCACAAAGAGTGGGGGAATGTTTGCAGTGCCAGATAAAAAGGGGTGGAGCTGGCAGGGTGTGCAGTACTCCACCCCAACAGGCCATCCAAGATGGGCATTGTAGAAGAACTTTGATTTAGAAGGTCTATTGGGCATTTAGAAGGTTTAAAGGACATTGATTTCAGAGGTGAGCTAGAAGGAGTGAATTCTCTATGAGTGTCCAAGACTGAACTGGGTCAGTGAGGTTAGGCAATATTTATAGGATAAGGTGACATGTAATAATCAATGTCAAAAGGGGAGACGGAACTGAACAATATGATGCAGACTGGTTAAATCCAGGCCTGTTTTGGCAGCACACTGGTGGTTGCTGTTCATCAACTGGGAGAGAGTTGTAGTCTAATGGACAGAGCATTGGACTGGGATTTAGGAAACCTATGTTCAATTCCTGGCTCTGCTACTAGTCTGCTACCTGATCTACAGCAAATCATTTCACCTCTCTGGGCCTTAGTTTCCCAACCTGTAAGAATGGTGATGATGATACTAACGTCCCTTGCAAAGTGCTTTGAGAGCTACTGAAGAAACTGCTGTATAAGAGTTAGATTTTCTTTTATATGTACTTAACCTTTAAAGATCTAGGAACGTGCTGTCTGCTGGAGGCAGCTGCTATTTTGGTTATGTCTACACTTAGAGATGTGTAGAAAGCAGACTCTGCATGCCCCCTAGCATGGGTATAAAGAGCAGTGTAGATGGTGGGGCACTGCTTAGGTGAGTAAAGACGCATCAGAACCTTATAGTATATACCTAGACAGTTCTCTGCCCAAGCAATTGCCTACACAGCTCTCTACTTGCCCAAGCAATTCCTCCCCATGCCTACCCTGCTTTATTTAAGTAGCATAGTGTCCCTCTGCCTTCCTGTTGACAGAGCTTTCCCCACCCATAGAGAAAGATTGCCAGAGCCTTTCATTGCCACGTGGAACTACACACCGCAGTGTAGACATAGCTTGATTTTCATTGTACCATATGTGCCACCATTTGCAAGTGTACACAAAATCTTTGGAGCCTGGAACAAAGGAGACACATACTGTGCTTTCTTATCATCTTCATTAATTTGGCTAAAATTCAGAAAAATAAATTCACTTAGACTGAAAAATTATGAATGCTATTTATCGTTTGAAAGTATTATTGTCTAAGGACTGTTTGGAGTGGCAAAAGAATAGAAGAATGGTCTGAGAGAAATAAGCAGAGGATTTTACATTTGAGTTTTTCTAGTAGGTTTGCTTTAGGGATAAGAAAGTGGCCTGCTCTGGAGCAAACTTTGTGTACATTACCTCTGGTATTTCTGCTTTCCCAGATCACTTTCTCGTCTGGACCTCTCATTAGCTTATTAGAATCTTTAGGACAAAAATTTCAGCTAGTGTAAACCGGCTTATCTGCTTTGAGGTGAAAGGAGCACTATCAATTTACACCTGCTGAGGCTTTGACCCATTGGGTAATCAATCTTTTGTAAAGTTTAATGAATAACTAAATCTCCCAAATCAGTTGGTTTCAAGGATAGTTTGGACAGTGACCTAGTTAGACACAAAAGGAGAAGAAGGTTCTTCATTCCGTGCATACATATTTAGCAGGAAGATCCGACTCTCTGTAATGCTGATACAAGAAGTTATCTCCCTGATTTGTCTGAGTGCTCATTGACTGAAGAGGTATATTTTTCTTAATGAAACTTGCTACTTCCCTCTTACTCTGCGCTTGCATAAGGGGAGTAGTTCCTTATTTTCATGTTCTTGTGGTCATGTGTATTTCCATTTACCATTGCAAGGGAACAAAGTAGTATTTTCACAGAAAGATTTAATATTTGTTATTGTCAGTTATTAGTTTTCTGATAATTATGGTGACAACATTAAGATATTTATTTAAAGTGGACCTAATGCATTTTTTATAGTTCACCCTCATTCAGAAAATCATTTAGACTTTCTGCTCAATAGAACAATTCATTTGTTCCACATTTAATTTCCCTGAAAAATACTGTAGATGTTTGTTACTATACCTTATTATTAAACAAAAGCCAGGTTTCAGGACATCCTCCCAGAGGAGAAGGTGCTGTTGGAGCAAATTCTGAGTGAGTAGAACGGTTGTGCCTTTCACAGATAAAGGCATTTTTAATACCACAGTTTATGTCATCCCAAAAGCCTGGAAATAAGTTAAATAGATAAAATCACTTTTGGAGAAAATAGAGAAAATCACATTTGTAGTATCACCCTCAGAACGGTGAGCCTCTGACGTCAGTTAAACAGACTTGAGATTTCTTTGGAGGCGTACAGAGCAACAGTTCCACCTCACCCCATCACAACTCATTCTTTAACATTTATCCAAAAATATTGTCACATTACTCACCAAAATCTTTGTGCATGACCACACAGTTTTCATCATTATTTGCAAAGCTGGGTTCGTTTGGGGCCCAGGCTACATAGTTCACTGGGGTTCCATCCAGCCAGCTAAAAGAAACAGTTTGACAATAGCTACTGGAAATCTAGCCTTATAATTGTTTTAACAATACAGGAATCATTTGGCAAAAAAATGTAAGAGGAATACCATTCACAATACTGGGAGTTACATGGTGAAAGCCCTGCGCATCAAGTAGCAGACATAGTCTTTATTTATTATTACTATTATATACTGTTTGTATCATGGTCTCATCTATAGGTCACAACCTTGTTGTTGCTCCATTTTATTAGTACAGCCACATATATAATAAAAGTCAGGCCCTTTCCCAAAACCTGAGAAAGCCTGAAACCTCAAGCTCTCACCAGCGTGCCAATCATCCCTTCGTACCCTCCATATTTTAGTGCTGGGGTGGGAGTATGTCACCGCATATTTGGTCTTCTTTTGCTTTCTTTCTATTTGGCATGCTGCTGTGGAGGAATGAACTTATTTCTAGCAGTTCATTTGACCTCCCCTCCTCTTAATGCTCCAGTGAGGGTGAGGGGCCTGGCATTGGCAATGCCTCTCCTCCCCTCCCATCTGCTCCCGAAAACCCTTTCCAAGCTTGTTTCTAAAGGAGTAGTTCTCAAACCGTTGCCCACTGGTGATCCTCAGAGACCTGTCTGATCCCATGCAGTGGACTGTCCTTGTTTCCTGCTGAACTGATGGGAGAGGATGATGAAATGAAGAGTACATGTAGACCAGGGGTGGGGAACCTTTTTTCTGCCAAGGGCCATTTTGACCCTTATAAAGTCATCCGCGGGCCGCTCTCCCCCCCCCCCCCCCCGAAGCCCAGGCTGGCAACGGGAGCTGAGACCCCAGCTGGCAAGGGGCCAGCAGGGGAAATCCCAAAGCAGTGGCAGGTGGAGTCCTTAGCCCTGCACTGCTTTGGGGTTTCCCGCACTGGCCCCTTGCCAGCCAGGGTCCTGCCGCCTGCCTGACCTGCCCAGCCTGGTCTCTCCTCCCCCAAACCTCCTTCCCTCCCCCCCCAACTGACCCACCCAGCCCGGTCTCTCCCCCCCAACCGTCGGCTCCCCGCGGCGCTTCCCAGCCCCAGCGCGGAGCCACCCGCGGCTGGCGGCGGCGGCGGCCGTCCGCGCGGCGCATCCCGGCCCCAGCGCGGAGCCGACTCCGGCTGGTGGCGGCAGCGGCCCACGTGGCGCTTCCTGGCCCCAGCGCGGAGCCACCTGCGGCCGGCGGTGGCAGTGGCCCACGCGGCACGTCCCAGCCCCATCGCGGAGCTGCCCCCGGCCGGCAGCGGCGGCCTGCGCGGCGCTTCCCGGCCCCAGCGCGGAGCCGACCCCGGTCTGCGGCGGTGGCCCGCGCGGCGCTTCCAGGCCCCAGCGCGGAGCCATCCCTGGCCGGCGGCCGCGGGCCGGATAAAATGATTTGGCGGGCCGCATAAGGCCCGCGGGCCGGAGGTTCCCCACCCCTGTAGACAATGTGATTGTCCTTTTTGGAAAAAAGGAAACCACACTTCTCACACTAAATATGCCCATAGCAAGGGGCACAAACCCCAAGAATGAGAATCTGCAGAGCATGAAATCTTTTGAAGAAACAACTTTACATAACATAAAACCTAAAACAAACAACCTGATGAACTTTAACACATGGAGTCGACTGGCTCACATTCCCCCCCAAAATTCAGAAATTGAAAAAAGAAAAGATGTTTATATAACACTGGAAAACCATGTTCACACAGACTTTCCTGCCGAAACTAAGTCTAGAGTAAGGTGATCAGACAGCAAGTGTGAAAAATCAGGACAGGGGTTGGGAGATAATAGGAGCCTATATAAGAAAAAGACCCCAACATCGGGACTGTCCCTATAAAATCAGGACATCTGGTCATCCTAGTCTAGAGTAAATTTTTGCAACAGAGTTAGCAATCCTGGAAATGGAATGCCTAAGAAACTTAATTATAGCAGTGCTAAAGAGCAGTCATTCATTACACATTACACACTTTAAAGTTGCTTCTTTACTTACCTAAATTTTTGATCAAAGCTGACAGTTAGGCCAATGAAATATGAATCCATTCGGTTTTTAGTGTAAATCTAGAACACGAAGAGATTACACTAAAGCAAAACAATGTATCGTTTATACTGAGCAGAAAACTAGAAGGGGCTCAGCCACCTTTGCGGTGCTGTTTTCCCCTTCTTTGGATCCCAGGGGGCACAGATCCAGGATCCATGTTCTGGATAGGAAGCAAAGCCAGGAAGAGTGAGAGTGGGAGGAATGTATAGAACAGAACAGGAATGCACATCATCTCTCTGCTCCTCAGCCCTACAGAGCTCAGGTAGACAAGATAATACAGCCTGGAGCAATATCTCCCTGTCTACTTCCTCAGCATTCACATACTTTCTCTCTACCCAGCAAAAGTAAATACAATCCTAAAGTAAGATTGTGGGCCTGTGCTTTTCTCTGGATTGGTGCCTTTCTTTTCTCAACAACTTTGCTGCATCTCATGCCTTAAGCACTCACATCAACATCAAATGGTGTTTCATTAGGCCATTAAGGTCCTGTCTTACATGCCTCAGTCGAAACTCCCATTATCTTTGGAGCTTTTGAACCTAACAAATGGAACATCAGTGGAGTTTGGAAATTATTATTTTGCACTGCAATTTGGCTGTTAAGAAGCTAATTTAGGTACAAAAGTAAATATCATGCATTAAGCATGCTGGTTTATTGTACAATTAACTCCTGCTAAGATGTGGTGCAGGTCTGAAGGGACTCACTGCATTCTCTCCAAAGTTTCAGAAGCAGAGTGGGAGGTGTCTGTCTATGATCACTATAGTGAGCATATTTTTGAATCAATATGTCTGGCTCTTACATATCTCCATAGAAACTTTCTTTCACTTTCACTGTCAATGACAGCAAGATCTGCAAACTTCTTCTTGCAAACATCCCTAGCTTTCTCCATTTGGACATTTTCTGTGCTGAAGTAATACTGCTTGTCTTCATAGATAACCCATCCATCATCAGTGACTTTATAATCTGAAAGATAAATAAAGTTACATATGTGGTATTTGTATCTGTACTGTACACGTTCTTATCATACGGTTATATTTTTTCTGGCAAGAGGGAAAATACCTACCAAACTTGGTACTTGGTTCAGGTTTTAATGGTATGCCTGTAAACAAAAAAAATATCAGCATGAGCTATGTCTCATAAACACTCATTCAAGGAAATGTATTTTGTGCAGTAGCTAACGACAATGACTTGCAAGGGGGGGGAAGGAATCAAGCATTATCTTATTCACTGGACAAGTTTTTGCCATTAACTTCACAAGACTAACATAAAATATATTTATCATTTAGACTAATATCATCAAATAGTTACATCTGAAAAAAACATACATGTCCCCAGAAAGTACTGGGTTGCAATAAGGATGTCCTTTGTGTGCTAGTTTTAAATGTGCTCTAAAATATATTGCCTTACGTGAAATCCCTGGGTTCAGGCTTTCAGTGCTCCTACTTAGACAGAAATTAATGATTTCATTAACAATCTACGATATCGTAGGGGTCAGAGCAAGCTATTGCAGGCCTGGGTCAGCAGTGATGCTGCCATGAACACAAGTGCAAACCACACACAAGGGTTCAAAGCTTGACACCAATTTTTCATAAATATTACAAGTAATTCTCCATGTCCTCATTGATTCGGGCTATCTTGATGGTTTGGTTGGTGTTAGAAAAGTGGGCTTTTAAGAGAAATTTAAAGGGGGGGGGACCTTGCAGATGAGTTCAGGGAAGTCAAACCAAGGCGAGAGGCCGGCGTGGAATAAGCCATGGAGGTGATTATTTGAGAAAGTAACAAAGAGGCAGACAAGGTAGGAACATTGACAGAGTGGGGAGGAGGTGATACAAAGCTTGACACAGGAGCTTAGCATAGGTTGTGCGCAGTGCCTAATTTGTAATGAAAGAGGTGCTAGGGCTCAAGCAAATTTTTTACATTCATAACTGATACAGCAAGCCCAGAGGTGCCAGAACTATGGACTGCCAAGCCTAGAGGTGCCGGGGCTTGGCGCAGGCAAGTGTCTGGCACAAATGAAACACTGGTTATAAGGGCTAGATTGACATAGAGGCCCAAAGCCTGGCTCTAACAGAAATTCTCAGTTAGAACAGTTCTGATGCCCTAGTTAGAAAGTGGACAATGAGGAAGAAATCATCCTGTCCCTTGCCCCAGGTCTGTCCCCTGGAAAATACTTCTTCTTTCTTCAGTATGTCGGGAGGTGGGGGTGGGGGGAGGGTTTACACAAAGGCCATTATTTCTGTTGTTACTTTTCCTCCTTCTTTCTCTGATTTTGTTTGGAAGATTTTATGAAACAGTCTGAATGAGGAACAGACGTTCTTTAGGCTATTCCTTCAGTTTGGGTTCTAAAAGTCAAAAAACCTTAAGTTTGACATGTAATGATGACATACAATAAAAACAGGATTATTTAATTGTTTGTGGTCCCTGATAAAGATAAAAGTGATTTGTAATGGTTTCAGTTTTTTTCATATTTTTCCCCACATAGTGACATTATAAGGCAGAGTCAAGGTTGTTTAAGTGCCTTAACTGTGCATTTTCCAACCTTATCATATTTGAATTTTTTTTAAAGTGCAACCCAAACTTTGAATTTCCTGGATTTGTAATGCTTGGTTTGAACAATATCTCTGAGATCTCTCTCTCTTTGCCCATCACCCTCCAGCTGGGGTATGGGCCACCAACTGGTGTTGGTGTTTCAGTAGCAATTGGTTCCCTTACAGGGTGGAGTTGCTAGCCCCACACCCATGTTAAGCCTACAGCACCTGGTATTCCCAGGAGGTCTCCCATCCAAGTACTAGCCAGGCCCAACCCTGCCTAGCTTCCAAGATCAGATGGGATCAGGCGTGTTCAGGGTGGTTTAGCCATATATTCTCTGAAATCTAGCTTCTCTAAATTACTCTACAGTTCTCCTATCCTTAGCTCCATCTTAACCTAGTTGGGTTTTTTTGTCTTATCTTTAAAAATTACTCAGAATCTCATACATGAATGAGTCCCAGAGTCCCACTATCTCTGCTGGTTATGGGCTTCCCCTATATTTATGTTTCAGTTTCCCTGGTAGTGCTGCAATAGAAATAATAATGGTGATTTTACAAAATATAATATCAATATGCTAGTTTATAAACTTTTACAATCCCTTCCTTAGGGAACAGCATGTTAGGACACTGCATGAGCAATATTGTATCTTACAAAAGAAAATCCCTTGGTCACACTGAGGCCGAACAAAAGAGTTAAACATTACAAAATCCAGGACTGATAACAGAACTGATATCCTCTCCCTGCAGTGATCCAAAATGATAGAATAATAATGCTTATTCATAACAACCTTTACTTCTTTTCATTTTATTTCTGAAAGGTCGTCCAAGATGAATGGATCAGGGCTTCCACCCACAGTTTCTCAAATCCTCCTGACAAACCTTGTTGAGAACTGATAACACATAACAACCAAAACATAGCATTCAGAATGCTAAAATAGGGCTGCACAGGATGTGCTTGCTCAGTTGGTGCACAGAAGCCAATATTCCAATGACATCTTAGTCATGAGTAATTTACTACAAAGATAACTTTGATCAATCAAATGACAAATGGTTTTTAAAGTAAAAGTTCAATACGTCGCCTGGTGTTCCAGAATAGTCGTTCTGTCAGGATGGACCTCGAGGGTTCAGGAGTTTCAGTGCCTGGGGGCAGCTGCTGCCATCTCTCACCTCACCCTCAGCCAGTTTCTTGTGTGCTCCCAGCTTTCCTTTTATTTTAGGGACATATGTAGTAGGTGTTTTAAAATTTGCATCAAGGATATCTCTGTACCAGGGATGACATTGCCCCTCTCTTCTCATTCAGACAGATTCTGGTGCCCATGCCCAGGGCCGGCGACAGAAATTTGGGGGCCCCCTACTCTGATAGTTTGGGCCCCCCCAGCCCAGCTGACAGCGGCTGCCCCCCCCCAGCCCAGGGCCCCCCCCCCAGCCCAGCGGGCCCCCCCATCCCAGCCGGGCCCCCCCCAGCCCAGCCGACAGTGGCTGGGGGGGCCCCAGCCCAGCCCAGTCCAGCCGGCGCTCCCCCCCCCCAGCTGACAGCGCCTTTGCTGCTGCCTTTGCTGCCTTTGCTGCTCACCCCTCCTCCCCGCCCTTTCTCCCCCTGGACTGAGCCGCTGCCGCCGGCCGGGCTCACTGCTCGGCCGGGGACACACGCTCGTCCGGGGGAGAGCCGCGCGATGACTACGGGTAGAGCTGTACCGGGGCCCCCCTAAAGTGCGGGGCCCGGTACAGCTCTACCCGTAGTACCCCCCTGTCGCCGGCCCTGCCCATGCCCTCTGCTTATGAACTTAAATACTCAACTGGGTGGAGGGGGCCGAAATTCTACCCACCACCGGGTGGGAGGGGGCAGGGTGGAAGGAAAATTAGACAGAGGGTTAAAATGGCTAAATATTATTCAATGTTGGTCATTTAGTCCTATAACCCTAATTTCTTCAAATCCCTGCATTCCCAGGGAAACAGCACCTCATGGTACCACTCACTTCTGGGTTTTGCTAGCGTGTGGGTGACATTGGGGCAGCTTGTGAGCCACTTGACAAAGTGGGCTTTGGGGTCAATCATGTTGCCCCAATGACCTTTTTCTACTGCTGAGAGCCCTGCCCCTTGGCCAATGTTGGTGTAAGCTAAATCAACTGCTATTTTTTCCTCCTTGTCAGAGCAAGTGATTTTTACACCAATTGGTCCATTCACTTTTATTATATTCTCAGACAATATAAAACAGATAGCTACTTTTCCTCAAGGAAATCGAAGCTCTAACTCCTGTCTTCCAGCTCTCCTTTGGACAAAATGGATCCAGATAAAGGAAGGAGATAAGAAAGAGAGATACTCCTCTTAAAGCGATAGGCATCCTTGCACTGCAAACCTTTTCAATATATGGGATAAAAAAATGAGGAATACTTGTGAGACTAACCAATTTATTTCAGCACTAGTGTAACAGCCCGTGTACACGGGCCAAAGTGCTTAATGTTGTTTGTCCGGGCCGTCTCTACGGCTTGCGGCGGCGCATGCACGGTGGCCATTTTGTGCCGCCGAACTACAACTCCCAGCATGCTGTTTGTCTGGGCCGTCTGTATGGCTTGCGGCGTCGCACGTGCAGCAGCCATTTTGTGCCGCCGAACTACAACTCCCAGCAGGCTGTTTGTCCGGGCCGTCTCTACGGCTTGCGGCAGCGCACACGCAGCGGCCATTTTGTGCCACTGAACTACAACTCCCAGCATGCTGTTTGTCCGGGCCATCTCTACTGCGCATGACGGCTTCGGACAAACATCCTCTGGCCTTTTATTATATAGGATAAGCTTTCATGGGCTATCATTGTAACAAAGTCTGATGCCAACTCTGTCCACATTATCCATTTAACTGACACCATCATAGGACCTAATTACATCAGCCACACCATCAGAGGCTCATTCACCTACACATCTACCAATGTGATATATGCCATCATGTGCCAGCAATACCCCTCTGCCATGTACATTGGCCAAACTGAGCAGTTTCTATGCAAAAGAATAAATGGACACAAATTTAACATCAGGAATCATAACATTCAAAAACCAGTAGAAGAACACTTCATCCTCCCTGGCCATTCTATTACAGACTTGAAAGTGTCAATTTTAAAACAGAAAAACTTTCAAAACAGACTCCAACGAGAAGCTGCGGAACTGGAATTAATTTACAAGTTGGACACTATCAACCAAGAGTTAAACAGGAACTCTGAATGGCTTAGTCATTACACTAATTGAATTTATTTCCCTAGCTGTTGCCTTTCAACACCTTCTTGTCAACTGCCAGACACAGATCACTTAATTATCACTACAAAAGATTTTTTTTTCTCCTGCTGATAATGGCTCATCCAAATTAGACAACCTCTTAGAATTGGTATGGTAATTTCCAACTTTTTATGCTTTCTGTGTATATAAATGTATCTTACTTCTGTGTGTTCCATTCTATGCATCCAGTGAAGTGGGCTATAGCCCACAAAAGCTTATACTGAAATAAACTGGTTAGTCTCTAAAGTGCCACAAATATTCCTCGTTTTATTTACGGATACAGACTAACATGGCTGCTAATCTTAAAATATATGGGATAATGAGCTAAGGCCACAGATAAAATACAAGGGACCTTTTTTTGACCTTCTGTATCCCTGTATTTAGTTAAGAGATCAGAATTCATGTCCTTGCTCTTTACCCACTGTGTTTATCTTTATCTACTGTCTTGTGCTTTCAAACAAAGTGATTCTCAATGTCACATCTATTTTGAATTTTAGTTAGTCTAACAAACTGACTGTACTTTGTTTATATTGATCTAATTAAATAGATCAGTAGTCCTACCTTTTTTTATTTCACAAATCCAATTAAGTAAACGTTCACAATACAAGTCATTCCAGTGCATTTTTGGACTTCCCTCAAACATTCCACAATGTTCAATTCCTCTGTCATTATTGGGTTCTCCTTCATTCCAGTTTTCATAAATCACCTATGGTGGAAACACAGCTCTATTACTAGTTATTTCTACAGTTGTGAATTGCATTGTCAAAAACCCTTAAGGATTGATCCTCCCAAGTGTTTCATTTGTGAGGCTAGTAGGAGCAAGACATATTGTGGAACCAATAAGCTCAGCCCTTGTACAGGAGAGATGAACACCTTGTACTATGTGCACACTGATATAGCTGAAAAGGGCAACCCTGATGAGCTGAAAAAAATATATCTACTCCTCTTCATCAACTAATTGATAACTGTGACTCAAGTCTGAAAAGATGGGTTGCAAAATGGTGTAAAATCAGAGGAAGTGTAGTACATCCCTATAGAATCACTGTATTTACCTATGTCAAAGTCAGTGAGATCAGGGTCTATTCTCACTTCCATGAGATGGTAGACTAGTTTTGATGGTCCAGCCTCAGACATGAATAGGCCCTATTGGGAGGAGATTGCTCCGAGGGGTAATGCTGACCTAGTGGGACATTATAACTGTCTTTGATCCATGTATATCAACCTATTGTTTTATCAAGCAGGCACTAAAAACTTTAACAGACTTTATTTAACAACCGTGAAACCTCTTTACAGAGCTGCTGCTGCACCCCTCTGTAGCTCTAACTCAGGCTTGGCTCAATTCCTCCCCCCTCCTTCCTGTTTCCTGTCCTACAGTCCCCCAGTCCTAAGAGTTACAAGCAGCATCTAAAACAGCACACCTATAAACCATCAAGGCTCCCTTCCCCCACATCTTCCTTACAGATTGATATCCATGCCCACATTATATGAAGCAGCAGGGAAGGTGCTTCTATGGAACTGGGTGTGAAAGTTTAGGAGAGACTGGGAAGGGAGAAGGCTCAGAAAAGATTACAAAAAGGATATAAAGGCCAGAAGGGCAATGATTGTCTAACAACTAATATACTCACGGGAGAACCATCAATCCAGGTATATCCTTCATCAGGGTTCAAGTAAATCAGACCCATCCAGAAATGCTGAAAGATAAATCCTTTGTCCCTAAAATATATTATATGATTAGATATATGGTTGTCTATTATAGGACAATGATATAAGCCCTTTATACAAAAGTCATTTTAGAACTTATAACAGTTCAAAAACTGTGAAATCTCTATAAAATTATCTCATGAAAGGAACCTGCAAAGGAAGAAAATGTGTTTATATTCATTTGTCTTTCTTCATGATGTACAATTATGTATTCCTCTTGGAAAAGTGTTCTCTATCATAGACCTATTGGTCCATATTCCACTCTGTGCTACTCTGGTAGGAGAACAACAGCCCCATCTCTCCAGAAGACATAGAACCAGCTCCTGCCCTAAACCTGTCACAGTTTCCATGTGAGGGGCAGGGCCGGCGACAGGGTGGTACAATGGTTACAGCTGTACCGGGCCCCGGACTTCAGGGGGGGGCCCCTGAAGTCTGGGGCCGGTAGAGCTGTAACTGTTGTTGCCGGGCTGTGAGCGAGGCGCGCTCACCAGCCCCCTCCCGCGGCACCCAGCAGCCAGCCCCGCACCCCTTTGCTTCTCCCGGCAGCCAGCTCCGCCCCCCTTTGCTTCTCCCGGCCGGCCACGCGGCCGCAGCACATGCTGGAGTTGGGGCCCGCTGGAGGTAGGAGACTGGCCGGGGGGGGGGCCCGCAGGAGGCAGGAGATCGGTGGGGGGGGCGCGGGAGGCAGGAGACCGCCGGGGGGGGCCGCGGGAGATCGGCAGGGCGGGGGGGAGGGGCCCCGCGGGAGGCAGGAGATTGGCGGGGGTCCCGCGGGAGGCAGGAGATCGGCAGGGGGGCGCGGGAGGCAGGAGACCGGCGGGGGGGCCGCGGGAGATCGGCCGGGGGGGGGGCGCGGGAGGCAGGAGACCGGCCGGGGGGGCCGCGGGAGGTAGGAGACCGGCCGGGGGGGGCGCTGGAGATCAGCCGGGGGGGGGGGCGCGGGAGGCAGGAGACCGGCGGGGGGGGCGGGAGGCAGGAGACCGGCCGGGGGGGGCCACAGGAGACCAGCGGGGGGGGGCCCGCGGGAAGTAGGAGACCGGCGGGGGGGGGGGCCTCGGGTGGCGGGAGATCGGCCGGGGGGGGGGGCCGCGGGAGGCAGGAGACCGGCCGGGGGGGGGGCGTGGGAGATCAGCCGTGGGGGGCCGCGGGAGGTAGGAGACCGCCGGGGGGGGGGCCCTCGGGCGGTGGCAGATCAGCCGGGGGAGGCACGGGGGGGCAGGAGGGGGGGAAGCGCAGGCGGCGGGAGACTGGCCGGGGGCGGGGGGGGGCCGGGGGCGGCGGGAGATCGGCGGGAGATCGGCGGGGGGAGCGGTGGGCGGCGGGAGACTGGCGGGGGGGGCCCGCGGGCGGCGGGAGACTGGCGGGGGGGGCCCCGCGGGCGGCGGGAGACTGGCGGGGGGGCCCCCGCGGGCGGCGGGAGACTGGGGGGCCCCGTATGGTCTGCCGTATGGGGCCCCAAAATTCCTGTCGCCGGCCCTGGTGAGGGGTTTGGTCAAGGAATGCTGGTCTCTTGCAATTCTGAGCTGATAGACAATTCTTTGTGAACCATTATCAGCTGGTAGAGTTTAGAATAGCCACTAGCACCACCCCAGAACTGGCTCAATGAGTAGGGTGCCATAATCAGCTCCTGATGGTGCTTCCTGTCTACCACACCAAGTAGCTCTTGACTGCAGCAGATCATCGGGCCCAATCGGAATATAAATATTTGTCATCCTTATGTTCGATGGAGAACAACTTGAAGGACACAAGACGTGGGAGCGGGGGAGCTATTGCAGCCCTCTGTCGCAGTGGTGAGGGGCACTGACTTTTCTCAAAGATCTTTTATCTCAACTCTATGTCATGAGTTTGGGTGAAAAGATTTCAAAAAAAATTAAACAAAAATAAAGAATTGTAAAACAATCTGATTAACTAAAAATCTTTTTCTCAATGCTTCAGTTTCACTTTCATGATACTCATTATTATTTCTATTATTATTTCTAGTGCAGTAGCACATACAGTCCCAGACTGAGGTCAAGGCCTCCTTCTGCTCATTATTTTAAACATCACAGAAAAGAGTTCCTGACCCAAAGAGCTTATAGCCACATTAAGCCATTGATCCTTCCAGGAAAAAAAGGGTAGACAAGATCTGAATCTCTAATCTAATCTCTAATAGGTGACCAAGCAAAACAAAGTGAAAAAAGCAAATTAAAAAAAAACCAAATACATCCTACATATATATTATATGTAAAACTAAATTGGGCAAAAAGGCTGTTTCCCACTTGTAAATCACACTTAAATCTATTGGAAAAAGAAGTTTATAGTATACCACTGCCTGGCAATTTAAACAAGAAAAAACAAACAAAACCACCATCTTTTATATGCCAATGAGAGCCTTTGATATGGATTCACTGAGACTTTATATTTGAATAGCGTTACCTTTCAGAGTACAGGCACACTTAAGTGGCCTGGTTTTGAAAGAAGTTTCACAGCAACCTCAATTTTTGTGGACACATTTTTGCACCTGAGCATGCTAGCAGTTAGATACTGCTAACTACCTCATTTTTGGGAGCAATCATGCAGTTAGATGCCCAATTTTAGCATTTGCATCTGCAAAACAAAAATCAAAAACATCCTAACATCCACCAGCAACTTTTCATAGTCAGGACATAAAGCTCTTCCAATTGTTTGTACATTTGATGTATCATCATAAATGAACTCTGTACCACTTTTAGAAGTATCCAACCCACACGCAAACATTTGCATATCAAGCTCCTGAATACTGAGACTCCTGTTACATCCAAATTCCTGGGATTTATTTTAAATATAGTAATTAAAAAATAAGGGGTATAATGATAAAGGTGTAATGAACAGATTTTTACTTGAAATTAATCCTTTTAGAATGAATACAAGAATGTTTTTGTTATTCTCCTTATACATGCCATTAAAGGGAAAGAATAAATAATTGTATAAATACTCACAGAACCATTTGCCATATTAAATGCTTTACTTCTTTTCTGTTGATAGTGATCAAGTGTCCTCCTATTTCTCTACAAAAATCTTCAGCTTCAAACCATGATTTCTTTTGGTTACCTTCTCTCACAAAAATCTATTGAGGACATATTTCACAATAAGATACTATATGATAACACCCTCCCTATGTGATAAAATCAAACACCATTCTGGGCACTACTTTCTCAGTAGTGGGATTTCATACAATCCAGCTAACGAAAACAAGGATATCCAGAAAGAAACATGGATTATAGAATGCTTAATTCTTAGCACGCATTGTTTCACTTTGTTTGAGCAAAAAACACAGGGGAGGACTGGGAATACCCATAGCTGTCACAATACACAGAGAGGGAGAACGCTAGTTTGTATAACTTAATAGGAGCTCTGACCACTGAAACTGGTGAAGAAAAATAGAGTGGTTATATCAAAATATCCAAAGGGGATGAAAATCAGGAGATTGCGGAGAAATGAATGGAGTAAAACGCAAAGTAATGGTAGGGAAAAGGACATGTGGATGTAGAGCTCAGTCCTCCAAGCTGCTGAGCACTCTGGCCCTGACTCAGCAAATAAATTAAGCATGTGCTTAAAGTTAAATCCAGTGCTTTGCTGGATTGTGGGCCCAGAATGCTCAGTAGCTTGCAGGACTGAGCCCATAAATTAAGGCTGTTTAAGTCTAGGGGAAGAGGACTCAGCAGCAGGAAAGTATATCTATATATATAAAAGTCAAACGGTGTACGTGTGTGTGTATGCGTGCGTGCGTGCGTGTATGTATGCTGCCTTACTCCTTCCACACCGTTTGAACTAGAGACTTGAAATTTGGTACAGTTATAGGCTTTAGGGTCCTAATCAGGGTAAGAGTCGAAATTTTTTCAAATCTCACCTCTGACGCCCCCCAGGGGTGAAATTCTTTAAAGCCCATTCATATCAGCTGGGCAGCAGGTTAACACCTGCTGTTCTCTGACATCGTTATGATGTCATAATACCCCCCTCCAACGGACCCCGCACTCGCTCAGCTCTCTGCTCCCTCCCCCCTCCAACAGTCTCCGTACTCGCTCAGCTCTCTCCCCCCTCAGGTAAGAATAAAAAAATTTTAAACGCTGGGTATTTTTGCTAGTGATCTCATAAATGGCAATCCAAACAAATAACTAAATAAATAAATAATTTGAGTATGACACAATGTAATGTAATTACATAGTCCCTGAAGAGTAAGAGCTTAACCTCAGTTTTGTTTACTCTTTATGCTTGCCCAGGTATACAAGGGGAAGAGTAAAAATGACTGCTTGGGAAATAGAGATGGAAGAATGCCTCTGAGAAGCTCTGGGTAGGAAGTCACTGATTCACTTTTGCTTCTGGAAATTATTTGCTTTCTTGTATATATTATTTTAATATAGTCTTTGTGAGGAATTTTCTATTTTATCTTTTAAGTAAATAGGGAAAGCACTTTTAAAATGTTGTTGATCTATTTGCCCAGATGCCACCAGATGCCAAACGTGAAACTGGGTTTGTTTGCTATCACATTGAATACATGATGTGGTTTGTGCAAAAAGTATGGAATGGTGCCAGGTTCCTATGTCAATTAATGGAAAATGTTATCTTAAAATGCCAACCCTCATGACTTTATCATGAGTCTCCCACAATTTGATTAGCTGAAAATCTTAGCTTTCATTTAAGAAAAAAGTATGTTTCAAATCCTCGTGCCTGAAGGGAAAAGCTTGAAAACAATATAAAAAAGACCCTATATTTAAAAAAAAATATGATTTTAAGCCAATATCATGATTTTTTGGAACTCTGACTCATAATTTTCCAGAATCTTGGGTTGACAATAGTGTTGCAAAATGGAATCTCTAAAAAGTGCACATTCCACTACGCAATGCAGGCGAGGAAACAACTCAGAGCAGATTTTAACTCTTGGTGCATGGGAGGAACAATGTGTAGTGAATGAGGCAGGAAAGTTTAATACTTACTTTGAAGCATGTGCTAATATAATTGCTTGAGTCCCAGCCTTCAGGGCATGTGGGGGCAACAGTTGCTAATGGAATCGGAGGACGTGTCACACCCTCAGCCCATTGTTTGCAGAGAAATTTTGCTGTCTTCTCACAACTAAGAACATCCCATAATCCAGCTGCAATTCCAGTTTCCATGGCAACACAGCCTGACTTTCCTCCTTCAGGAAAGAGATTTTAAAAATCTAATTGAAAATTACATATTTCTCTGAACTTGGGGTTCTGGTCTCAAAGAAATTAAACTTCTGTTTCCAATCCTATTTGGGGATTTTTTATAAACCAAAGGATGGAGATTCTAATGGAGATGTAAAGTCACTTGGGTCCAGAATTTTAAGGATATATAGGCATTGCTGTGCTCAGCATTGCAATGCGTAACTCACCTAGTTTAACTGTGCCTAAACCTCTTTTGAAAGTAAGATTTAGGCTTCTAATTGGTTAGGTGTTGTAACGCTGAGTGCAACAATGCCTACATACTTTTAAAAATCTGGGTCTTGGTTCCATGTGTCATACGAATACTCAGAACAGTACCACAGGTACGTTAACAAATCCCATGAGCTCATCTATGCCAAATGATGAGAAAACTCACAAAAGGTGAACACTAATAGTCACTTTTTCCCACCTGTGTGTGACCATTTTTATTCTAATAATCTATATATTTGCCATTACAGTAAACCCTCGATTTAACGGACCTCGATTTAACGGACTTCGGATGCAACGGACAAAATTTCTGAGCAAGTCTGATGCATCCGAAGTCCATTTCTCGCGGGCTGGCTGCCGGCTCCCGCCCAGCTCCCGCCTGCGGGCGGGCTGCCGGCTCCCGCCTGCGGGCGGGCTGCCGGCTCCCGCTGGAGTCCCGCCAGCGGGCGGGCTGGCTGCCGGGTCCCGCCAGCGGGCGGGCTGCCGGTTTCTGGCTCCCGCTGGAGTCCTGCCAGCGGGCGGGCTGGCTGGCTGCCGGGTCCCGCCAGCGGGCGGGCTGGCTGGCTGCCGGGTCCTGGCTGCCGCCCAGGTTACGGCAACGGGCGGGCTGCGGAGCTGCCACCCCGACCCTGTGGCGGGCGGGCTGCTGCTCCGACAGCTAGTGTTTTTTTATTATTAAATAACGGACTTCTTGATTTAACGGACACCCCCTCGCCCGAATTAGTCCGTTATATGGAGGTTTTACTGTACTTCGTTTTTCACCTAAGCACCCTATAGGTCTAATTGTTTGGCCACTTATGTCCCGCAGTAATGTCCCCCAATGTGATGAACTATGTCAACCATTAATGCTGTGATAAAGTTCTGAAAATGTTGAGGCCCCTTTAGCCCCTGCTTAGCATTGTCTCTAGACCTTCAAAGCCCCAGCTTGCACAACTGCACAAAAAGGGGATTAGCAGCCCACTAATCTTTATGTGGCTAGCGTACTCCTTACTCCTCCCTTACAATACAAAGGAGGGGGGCCATGGTTGAATCCTGTCTAATCTACCAGGGGACTGAGAGTGGAAATTCACGGGAATTTCAATATTCAGTCTTAACACTTATTAAAACCACAGACAGCACATATTGCTTAGCTCTGCAGTGCGTACCAGGTATTGCTGAATTCCAGTGAGTGAACAGAACTGCTTCACCATCAGTCCACTGGAAAGTCCCTTGTTCCTCAACATCTGAAAGACCTATCCAGAAATATTTTTCAGGCCTTAGCCCAGTCAGACTAATCAAATAGGCTTGTTCAGTTCTGTTAGGGAAAATAATGTTTCAAAACAATGTTATACTAAGATTTAATCATGGCCTTTCTTTTCAATGAAATCATTCAATGAAATCATTCAATGGAAAACTTGATAAAAGAGTTAAAAGTTGATGAAATGGTTGGTTTAAATCTATTAATTTATACTTTGAACAAATTCAGCTGCTGACACCAGAAAGCGAGCATGATAATTATATCCTATTAATAATTTGGAATGATTCCTTCTCCTCCTGTATAATATACATTTGTCTGAGAATTAGAAGGGAGAAGGCAGAGGAAGATCCTAGTATGGTTTTGGTGGAGCTGCTTTCTATTAGTTCCTTATATGTTGCATTTTGTTTTGTTGATTAAATTTTGGGGCTACCACTGCCTTATGCTAAGAGAAACTCCACAAATCTTTATAATCTGATTTTTAGTAAAGGAATATGTTAAGGTGGACTATGTTCAGAGGTCCTCTTCTGTAGGCCTCGCAGCCCTGCCTCACTTTGCCTCAGAAAAGAGAAGCAGAGAAGTCCTCCAGGTGGCCTAGGGTGGCTGCAGAAGAAGCAGTCAATCAGAGGGCTGATGGAGTGGCCAAGCAGGGGCCAGGAAAGCCAAAGGAGCAGCAGAGACAGAGCAGTCAATTGCTGCCTGGAGCTGGAAGAGAGCGAATGGTCAGGTGAAATGGTAGAACAAAATTTAAACCACTATATTCATGACAATAAATCAAATCAAAATATAAATTTGAAAGTTAAATCTAGTCCTGGAAGTCTCTCTTCTTTGAAAGTGAGGTCAGAATGGATCTGTAGGATATGGTTAATATCAGAAACAGAACATCAAAAGTCAGAATGAGACCTGGAAGGAAAAAAAGAAGCAAATAAATAAATAAATAAATAAATTAGTAATAATAAAGCCGTCCTATCACCAGGAAATGGAGAAGAGCATAAGACTCCATTTAGCCCAGGAGGGACCATCTCTGCAAATCTAATTTTACCTGGGAAGCACTCGGATACTACCGCAACAGAGTCTATTGAAAACCCAAAGGTACATAGGCATTCGTTTTTTCTGCATAGATCCTTCGTATTTGACTCAGCACTAAAAAAGTTCTAGAGTATTTTAAAATTTAGATCCTTCAAAGCTTTTGCCATCATGAGAACAAATTTAAAAGTAGAACAAAAATATTTTTCATACCTGTCTTCCACAGTAGCTAGGTAACCACTGCTCTTTTCACATGTTTTATTTGCTTCTGAGAATGTTACAAGTGTCTGTCCAACCAAATAACAGTGAAAGCCATGTCTTTTCCACCCCTGTGACAAACATCAGGCAAAGACATGAATTCTTGGCAGATTAACATATTGATTCTGTTCTACCCTTTAACATATAAATACATATTTATGTGTAATCGATTGATGAGGCTCAGTTGAGAAAACAGACGAGACTATGATCACCACACATAGGCAGGGCTGTTATTTAACAGAAGGAATCTCCCTGCCTCAACAGAGATCAGTATTGTTGTTACCATCAGGGGGTGGTGCTAAGATGTCTGCCAGGGTTAGCTAGCACCTGACCCATCTTTTCCTCATCTTATGTGGGTATGATTTTCCTAGAGTGGAAGGTTATCTTTCCTCATCATGATGGCCTTACACCAATTTTCAGGCTTGGTTATGCACACCCCAGAACAAAGATGCTGACTTTGCTCGGCTCAGATGGAAATTATGTCTAGGTAGCTCGAGAACTGTGGGCTCTAAAACCTTGACATACAAAAATGATTTAAATTATTCACGTACAATCAGAGCTACCGATATTTGATTACACTGCATCTTCAGAATTCAAAAAAGGACCCCTTGTGATCCAGTTTAAACTTGTTCCTTTAGCGTCTGCTACAGAGGTTTACCCAAAACCAGCATAGATTAAACAAGTGAATTTCTGGGCAGGTGAAACTTGCTAAATTTGCTGACTAGGAACCATTTAACCTGCTGGAAGGATTCAAAGTCCAGACAGGCAGCCCACACGTAAGATAACTGGGAAGGAATATTCTTCTCTGCTTTGAATTGATTTCCTTTTCTTATTAGTTGCTGATGCTAAGACTATTAAGAGACAGAAAATCTGAGACTTGAGGCAGAGAGGCCTGTGGTGGGAGCTGTGTTTGTTATTTCGTTGGGTTAAGAGCCTAAAATAAACACAGAATGTTGTGAAGACATTTTGTTAACTCAAACTGTCTATGTATTTCTATTACTGAGAGGCAAACCGGACTCCATTACAAAGAAGAGGGAGGAAATGGAAGCATTCATATAAATGAAAAATTAATTCAGAGTACATTTGCATCTGAAAATGAATGATAATAAAAACTGTACATACATGAGCAACTTGTTAAGGGAAAAAAACACCAGGCTCCTTCAAAAGTAGTTACTAAATAAAAGTGGCCATGAAAGACAAAGTACTTTAAAGGGCATGAAATCCAAAAGGCTAAATTGCCTTTATAGACCCCCATATCATCAATTTTACACTTACTCTCTGGCAGCCTGGATCAATGATCTCCACTTCCCTGGGAGCTTGTGGTAAAGGTGTCCTTTTGCAGATATAACCAAGTTTCTTTTCACAAACATTTGCTGCCCAATATCCATCCTGAACATGATGGGAGAGAGGAAAAAGAATGTCCAGGAAGAGGGATGCACAATCTTTAGAAAACTGTTAATTTCCTCTCTCCTTGTTCATGCTCATTTTTAATCTGTTGCATGAATTGGTTGATAAATATAGATTGCATCAAAAAGTGATGTGCCGGATTCATCACAGCATTACTCCAGTTCTACACTACTGTAACTCCAGGGAACGGAGTAGAATTCGACTAATGCAGGCTTCAATATGTCCCCAACTGGTGGCTGGTAGCCACTCTGACAATTTTTCCTAAAATATTAATAAACTTTAGGGAAAACAAATAAATATGCACATATACATCCCCAAATAATTGTAATTTATCTATGTAGGATTTGTTTGGGTTTTTTTGCAGACTCAATAATAAAAATAATGTACAGTTGTCTCTATTCCTTACTGGACCTCAACAGAATAGAAATACAAATAAGGTCCTTTGAATGTTCTAGTCTTTTTTCTTATTGTTTCTTATGTTTTAAAAGATTTGCTGGTAAGTCCGCTGTGAAAAGTGATATTTGTATGTTTATTTATATCACTTTTCACAGCACACTTACTCAGCCCTGGCAAGCACAGAGACAAATTAAGCCCTGGATGGGTACAGAGGCAGTGGGGTCATGGGCGATGGGGCACTGGGGGAGGCAGAGAGACCAGAGGTGATGATGGGGGTGAGCCTTGGCCAGAGTCTACCACCGCACAGCCAAGGAATGGTGCTCAAAACCCCACATGCAGGGGACAGACCCTGGGGACAGAGCCCGAAGCCCCATGGCTGGAGCCTGCCATTTGCCACCCCAGGGCTGAAGCCCAACCTTACCACCCCCGGGAAGTAGGGGAACTGGCCATTGCCACCCTCCCACCCCCCCCCCCCAGGGGCCACCAGCAGAAAATAAAATAAAGGTTTGAAACTACTAGAGAACACTCCCTTCCAGAACCCTCCAGGAACCCAGAGTTTCAACATTCCCCTGCTGTCAGCAAATGGCTGTTCACAGTCAGAGACAAAATATGTGTCTCATGTCTGGCTTGTCCACATAGAGGACAACAGCCTGATACTAATACAGTAAACCCTCGATTTAACGGACCTCGATTTAACGGACTTCGGATGCAACGGACAAAATTTCTGAGCAAGTCTGATGCATTCCTGATCCATTTCTGGTGGGCTGGCTGCCGGCTCCCGGCTGCCGCCTGGATCACGGCAGCAGGCGGGCTGGCTGCCAGCTCCCGGCTGCCGCCCGGGTCCAGGCAGCAGGTGGGCTGGCTGCCGGCTCCCAGCTGCCACCCGGGTCACGGAAGCGGGAGGGTTGGCTGGCGGGTCCCGGGAGCCAGGACCCGTGCGGGCTGGCTGCCGGCTCCCGGTTCCTGCCTGAGTCCCGCCAGCAGGCGGGCTGGCTGACGGTTCCCGTCTGCCGCCCGGGTCCCAGCAGCGGGCGGGCTGCGGAGCTGCCGCTGTGACCCTGTGGCGGGCGGGCTGCTGCTCCGACAGCTCGTTTTTTTTGTTTTGTTAAATAACGGACTTTTGGATTTAACGGACACCCCCTCGCCGAAATTAGTCCGTTAAATGGAGGTTTTACTGTACCAGTTTCTTGGTAAGCTCAACTGATCGAGAACAGTGCTCTAGAACTAGAGGTTCCAATCCTGCTCATGACCCATTTCTGGGAAGAGGGAGGATCAATAATATTCCACATCATAAAATATATGTCTTCTCAGTTTTTGGCTTTTTAAATCCTAGGACATTATACACAAAAAGCGAAACAAAATAAAAAAAATAAATAAAACCCATGTTAAAAGCTATTTAAGGTTGAAAAATCAGTCAGAAGTCCACAGCCTTATGGAGGAATATACATATCTCAGGTTTACAGATGGGGAAACAAACTCAGAAATTGAGTCATTTTCCTGGAGTATGGTTTGGTGGATTAGAAAACAGAGTATGCAGTAGCCACTTATAATAACAACAACAAATAAAGCACCATGAGCCTCTAACACCAAAGGCACCACTTCTTGCTCTGAACGTAATAACAAAACAAAACAAAAAATTTGGAACTTCTGGGCCGAGTTTTTTAGGAGATATGAAATTCTAAAAGACATTATGAAACTATTATGCCTTCACTTTTGATCTCACATATCTTCTAAATTGGACTCAAATTTATATGAAAACTTACTTTAGGCTAAGATCTGGTACATGACATTTCAGGTTGTTTCATGTGTCTTTGGTAAGGTTATGGAGAAGAGAGGCATGTGAAAGTTTCAGAATCAGGCTTATAATGAAGGCAGTTTCAGCCTGAATTATGTAATGATTGACATCACTATAAGGTATACATTCTTAACAGTGAGAGTAAATTAACCCCTGGAACAATTTACCCAGCATCATGGTGGATTCTCCATCGCTCACATTTTTAAATCAAGATTTGATATTTTTCTAAAAGAGCTGCTCTAGAATTATTTAGGGGAAGTTCTACGGCCTGCGTTATACGGGAGGTCAGACTAGATGATCACAGCTGTTCCTTCTGGCCTTCAAATCTATAGAACTATGAAAAATAATTGGATTATTTTACCTGTCCCTTCATAGCAACACAATCTTCTTGTCTCTTTGCATAGCTGGGTTGACCCCATACCCATTTAATATATGTCACCTGAGTCCCATCACTCCATTCAAAATACATTGAAATCTTAAGGGCATTCAGTCCAATCCACAGCTCATCTGTTGGCTCTGATATAAAAGCAATTGGTGTGTTAATGATGTTTTACTGGTAACAGTGTACATTTCCATGTCTGGAATGAGATTTCAGTCATGAATGTTGGGATATACAGTATGTCTTTTTGATTTAGCGAAAATGCAAGTTGCTCCTTCACGTCCCTCTCTGCTGTGAGCAGTAACCTGGGCTATATTTTAACATGGCTAAGTCTTAGACTCACTCCAAAATTCTTGCCTTTAACAAAGGGACTTATACTCTTTGCAAATGGCAGAGGATGGATACAAACAATTTTTGACAAAATTTATTGATAACTTAGAGCGACAAAATAAAGGCAGGAATATGCTGGTTTGTGCCTGGCTCTGTCTTCGGTCAGCGGTGGCCTTAGAGGTGCTGTGATTGAGCAACAGCATCCCTCTTAACAAGAGAGGGCTGCCATTGACTGGAAAACTGTAGAACCAGACCAGCTACCGCCATGCTGTCCCACAATTGAGCACTGGCTGTGGTGGTTGGCCTGGCACATATTTAATGAAGTTGTATGTACCCTGTTCACCTTTTATTAAAAACAAACAAACATTTTCCTCATTATAGTTCACGGGAAAAAAATATTTACAAAATGTTGGCAGCCCAAAAACTCTTTGGAGATACCGCTCCATGACTGTCTCCTGCATATACATGAAACAAACAGGAGGAGGAACTTGGCAGTTTCTTAGAGAGAGAGGAAGCTGAAATAACTTATGCTGACATCAACCACAATAGCCCATATTTTGTTTGTAGAAAGTGGCAGAGTTCTTTTTTTCCTAACTGCTCTTCACCAGGGCCCTAACGCAGCAATGCATTTAAGCACGTGCTTAACTTTAAGCACTAGTTGTTCCATCAATTTTAATGGGACTCCTCCAGTGATTAAAGTCACGCACATGCTTAAATGTTGGATTGAGGCCTAGCTGAGAAGATCTTGGTCACTGCAGAACTTGTCAGGCTCCAGTGCGTGGGACTGGGGTTGGAGGCACAAGATCCACACCCCTTATGTACTAAGAAAGCAGGTGAACACACAAGCTGGGGCTCAGGGGCTATAGAATTTTTCCTTTCCTACTGTAAAACTGTTTTTAATACTTAGATTTTTACTTCATAAGTAAACAAAAAGTATTCTTCTATGTTGATGTAAAAAGCACCCAATAAGTGTGATCTATTCTTTGGCTCTAAATATTAGCAATACTGTTCAAAATAAAAACCAGCTAACTGTTCATTATAAATACCGCATACAAAACAATTGCCTTTAGAAATACTTACTATAACCAAGCTGAGAAACAATAAAGCTGTTTTCTGCGATATTATGCATACTCGCCAAATTTCCATCTTGCTTATTACATGAAGTCAAAGCTTCTTTCCATACTTTGGGCTCTCTGTGAATCATGTAACAGTGACCTGAATATGGCAACCACCCATCTGGGCATTTAATAGGCCCAAAGTGATCTAAAATTAAAATCAAAATGTTTTAGAGCAATGTAAAAGAGAACAAAGTAAAAGAGGCTGGCAATATTTTCTGTTATTGTGCATAAAATACAGGTGATCTAGCTGAATATAGGTGGAAATTGAGGTCAGAAATTCAAGAACATTCTAGTAAGAACAGAATTATGACTAATATTAAATATGTTAAATGTGAATATAAATAAAATAAGATTCTTTATCATTTAAACATCTAAATATCATAAAATACTGAAACTTGGACAGAGCTAACAATTTGTGTCATATACAAATTTCAGGTAATGACACTCGTGTTCTAAATCTCTCGTAAGAAGTAGGGGCCACCAAATGAAATTAATGGGCAGCAGGTTTAAAACAAATAAAAAGAAGTTCTTCTTCACACAGTGCACAGTGAACCTGTGGAACTCCTTGCCCTGAGGAGGTTGTGAAGGGTAGGACTATAACAGGGTTTAAAAGAGAATTGGATAAATTCATGTAGGTTAAGTCCATTAACGGTTATTAGCCAGGATGGGTAAGGAATGGTGTCCCTAGCCTCTGTTTGTCAGAGGGGGATGATGAATGGCAGGAGAGAGATCACTTGATCATTACCTGTTAGGTTCACTCACTCTGGAGCACCTGGTATTGGTCACTGTCGGTAGACAGGATACTGGGCTGGATGGACCTGGTCTGACCCAGTATAGCCATTCTTATGTTCTTATGTAACTGCTTATCAGTAACTGACCATCAGAAATAATTTTGTAAACTATTGCAACTAATTGTCTCTGATTTAAATTGCCACCTTTTTAAATTGGGCCACTTACGTGACTAAACTTAGACCCTAACTTTAGGTACGATTTTTTAAAAAATCATGACCCATTTTTGTCATGTTCTTATTGTCAGTTAAAACATTATTAAATAAAATCTCTCTCCAGTTTAATAAGTTTGTTACTGAGCACTAAAAGCAGCTTTTAAAGCATCCCTGGTAAACAGCTTGCTGAAGATCACTGCTAGGTATAGCATGTGACTGCTATTAACTTGTCATTTGTGTGCTTTAGGTCAAAGGCAATCTGCAGTCTAAATGTAGTCCAAGGAAATGTAAAATGTAGCCCATGGCTGCTCTTTTATACAGAGACATGGATAATGAAAAAAAAAATGCTGTCCTGCTCAGATGGACATGAAGCATTGGATGCTGTAGTCATCACAGACTGACTCTTTGCAGCCACCCTTTGGTTCAATTAGGGACATGAAATTACAACGGTGGTTTATGCAAATTGTCTCCCATCAAATTGCCAATATGGCTTTTAGTTGTGTAAACTTTTGCCACCCTGCTTTAGATGAATAAAATAATGGAATTCTTCCTAGAGTGGTTAATATAGGATAAGGACAGACTAAAGCCCTCTTGTACCAAGCAATATAGAAAATGATGTCTGTCCACCTGCTTGTGCACAAAGGCATGTACATACCATGTGTTTGTAAAGTATTGTTCTTGACTTAAAAAATAACTTCTACTGTAATTTCATGGCAATCAAAATGCACCTAATTTTAGTGGTTGCACATTGTTGCAGGCTGCAGTTTCTTATAAAAAATTGCCTTTTATTAAATTGACACACTTACCTGAAGGTATATTGAGAGCCTCTAAAGTGGAGTTTCCCCTTTTACAAATGTAGCCATGTTTCTGATTACATGCCTGGTTTTCCCATTTAGAAGCTCTTCTGGGATTCAGCATGGCACAGAGTTTACCAGGGGCTGGAAAGGGGCTTCCTTTGACAAACAGATAAAGCAGAATCTCCATGTAATCACAGAAAAAAACATGTTGCCAATAGAAGGCACAATTTTTTGGTGCTCTCTCTTGCCTTTATGATTGTTAAACTGGCTAGACATAGAGTGTTATCAGCTACACAGATTAATCAAACTGAAAAAAGTTAATAGATTTCAAGGCCAGAAGGGAACGTTGACCTCCTTGACCTCCTGTATAACACAGGCCACAAACTTCCCCAGAATAATTCCTAGAGCTGATCTTGTAGAAAAACAGCCAATCCTGATTTTAAAAATTTCAGTGATGGAGAATCTACCATCACTTTTGGTAGCTTTTTCAATGGTTAATCATTCTCACCATTAAACATTTACTCATTTCCAGTCTGCATTTGTCTGGCTTCAACTTCCAGCCATGGGATCGTGTTATACCATTCTCTGACAGACTGAAGAACTCATTATTAAATATTTGTTCCCCATGTAGATACATATAGACTGTTACCCATAGCCTTCTCTTAGGTAAACTAAATAGAGTGAGCTCCTTGAATCTATCATTATAAACAGCATGTTTTCTAATCCTTGAATCATTCTTGTGGATCTTTTCTGAACTATTTCCAAGTATTAACATCTTTCCTAAATTGTGGGTACAGTATTCGTGCAGCAGTCACACCTGTGCAAAATACAAAGGTAAAGTTACCTCTGTTGCAAGTCAAGATTCCCATTTATCCATGCCAGGATTGCATTAGCTCTTTTGGCCACATTGTTACACTGATCACGTTTAGTTACAACAAACTCGGTGTTAATTTTCTTTCCCTACTATCAGAAATAAGATAGAAGAGTGAATTTTAAGTTGATGGGAACAGTTGTAAACTGTGTTTTTGAGACAGTTGTTTTCAGGCTCCAGTTTATGTTATCATGTGAATGATCCTACATAATATGATCAGGATAAAACTGAAAACAATATTTGGGACCAAGGCAGGTATTTCTCTTCCTGATACACTGGCCAAACTAGTGAGGATTTATAGCCTTACTCCAATTATCAGTGCATTATGTTTTTATTTCTTAATAATCTGGAGTGTCAGTAACAATGATCTTCTGTCATTTCATAATTATATACTTACATAATAATCACCATTTTAAGAAGAGGCTATTGGTAGATAATTTTTAGCTAGATGACAGAGCTAATTATTATCAGTACAATTTCTTTTGTTTAAAAAAATTAACAATAGCAGGATATTTTATCTAGCAGATTTGGTGGTAGAAATGACAAGAAATTTTCAGGGAAAAAAAATAATAGTATAATTATATTATAATGCTGGCCCTGATTCTCCACTTTGCAGCTAGTCAACTATTCCTGTGCAATGCGAGTGTAAAACAGTACCACTGGTGTCAGCAAATGAAACATTTTAAATCCACTTTGCACACATGTAAATGACTACAGAAAGTAGGTGGTGGAGAATTGGGTCCCCAATATTTGTTCCTTAGAAATTCATGTGTTTTGGCTACTTATTATGCATCAAAAGTCATAACCTCTGTGACAGTGCCATAATTTCCACAGCAACTACTTTAATTATGATATCATGAGGGTTCTGAAATAGCCAGTACACACCCATGTACTAAACAGCACCTCTCTGAAGCTGCTATCTTGTTCTCCAAACTGTAAGGTTTCATTAAAAGAAAGTGAGTCTCCAGGTATTGTGAAAAAAACTTCAAATATGTGAACCAACCGTAAAGCCATGTTTATACTACAAATGTTGATCGATGCAAGTTATGTCAGCTTAAAGCCGCCAGAGTTAGTATATTGCTTGTGCATGTACATACTTGGATCCTTGAGTCAGTGCCATGCATGCTCACCAGGAGTACTTGTGTTGATGCACAGTGCAGTGCACCATGGGCAGATATCCCAGGGTGCAAATCACTACCATCCAGTGCATTGCCTTTGGGGATGTTTTGGCAATGCTTGGTGGAGCACAAACTAGTCATGCAGGGTCACTGGGAGCAAGGGGTCAACTTCCCACCTTGCAACTGTCTCCATCTCATAATGTCATCTATACCCAATAATTTTTGCACCTTTCTAAAAACCCCATAAACCCCATGTGGTGCTCTTTGTTGTCCTCCATCTCTGAGGACACTTCTACACTATCGTCCTAAGCTTTGCAAGCCCAGCATGCATGATCCTCCAGTTTTTGCAGAGCCATGAGAAACATTTGATCAGTGGGGACATGATGATTTCTTGGAGGATTGATTGTAGGACATAGAGAGAACCAAACCAAGGTGGTTGGTGGCAATCACACAGCAGCTGTAGATGGTGGGAGTGCTGCTTCTGAGTCTGAGAAACGAGCAGTGAGTGATGGGATTGCATCATACTGCAGGCCTGGGATGATAAGCAGAAGCTGCAGAATTGTCGGACGTGCTGCAAGGCCACATTCCTGGCTATGTGTGCTGAGCTCACTTCAGCTGTTCAGCACAGGGACACCAAAATGAGAGTTGCACTGACAGTTGAGAAGTGAATGGGAATTGCACTGTGGAAACCTGCAGTGCTGGATTGCTACCGGTCAAAGGGAAATCTACTGTGGGGGCATTTGTCAGGCAAGTTTACAGGTGCATTAATCATCTCTTGTTACACAGGACTGTGACTCTCAGCAATGTGCAGGACATGGTGGATGGATTTGCAGCACTGGGGTTCCCGAACTGTGGTGGAGCAACAGCCGGCACTCATAATCCTATTTTGCCACCAGCCCACCTTGTATCAGAGTACATCAACAGAAAGGGCTATTTTTCTCGGGTTATGGAAGCACTGGGAATGCTTAATTGATATCAGTGTTGACTGGTCAAGAGAAGGTGCACGATGCTTGCATCTTTAAAAATACAGACACTGCAGACAACTACAACAGGGATTTTCCCCCCCAGACTGACAGATTACGCTTGGTGATATTGAAATGCCACTAGTGATGCTGGGGACACCTGACTGCTCCTGATTTTCATTTTTGGATTACATTTTAAGGACAAATTTGGATCTGTTTGGTGATTATTAACTCCAAATGATACTTATTTCTATAGACAAGTTTCATGCTTGTAGTGGTAAAAAATACTGGAGTTGAAATCTGTAATGTGCATCTGAGAATTTTACTATGAAAAATGATGGGGCAGACTATCAGCTAGTGTAAATCAGTGACTTCAATGAGCTATACCACTTTACACCAGCAGAAGATCCATTTTGAGGATCATAAACAGATTTACCTACCTGGAGCCCAGTTTAAATATCTGAGCGGACTGCTACCAATCCACTGCCAGCCACTGTTGAAATTCAAACTGTTAAGTCCAATCCAGAGAGCAGAATCCATATTTTTAGTTATTTCTAAATTACAAAAGAAATTAAATGAAACTTTGAACCAAAAGAAATAAAACTAAAAATAAGAAATTTACATTTCTCAGACAAAGCCAGTCAATAAAAATATCACTTTTCCAATTAGTAAAATATATAGATGAAAATAGGAACACAATATACATGTGAGCATATATGTGGAAAGGTTACAGAGATTTCTGGCTACCAAAAGGAATAGATGAACTTTTCATTTCAGCACTTGGGAAAGAGGTTACTTCTCTGATCCTACATGGGAATGCTAAACTTTAGTAAAGGTGGATAAGATCAAGATGACAAAAGCTGCTTTATTTGGGTAAGAGCTGCTATTCCCAAGTGATCCTGTAAAAAAGAGTCCATGGAGTAAACTAAGTAAGAAAGTTATAAACACAGCATGTTAAAGAATCATCAGCTCTCTTTTAGTCCCGTTCCAAATAGGTGTTTATGAAGCCTCCTTCATGGCCTTAATAAACATTCAACAAGGAGCATAAATCATTAACTCCATTGGTGTTATTGGAAGTTGAAGCATGTAAAATCCACCCATATTAGGGAGACTAACTACCTTCATGTAGTCTCTTGGGGAAGGTCTACACTACCCGCTGGATGGGCAGGTAGTGATCAATCTATCGAGGGTTGATTTATCATGTCTAGTCTAGGGGATAAATCGATCCCCGAGCACTCTCCCATTGACTCCGGTACTCTACAGCTGTGAGAGGCTCAGGCAGAATTGATGGAGGAGCGGCAGTAGTCGACTCAGTGCCGTGAAGACGCCGTGGTAAGTCGACTAACTACATCAACTTCAGCTATGCTATTCTCATAGTTGAAGTTGCGTATCTTAAATTGATCTCCCCTCTCCCCCTCGTGTAGACCAGGGCTTGGAGCTATAAATAATCACTAAAGATTATAGGAAACAAATTAATCTATGGCTCAGATTATAGCTACTCCTGAACAGTTTTGGGAGGGAGCAGAGGATGTGGAGATAACCTTTCCATCAGTACTTGCTTCTTGTTTTTCGTGGAATGCAAGATAAGACCAACTATCATGGCCTATGTCACTGTGCTCCCCAAAAGGGGAATGGCCATTCTTCCTGTACTGTAGGCTGGGGGGGGGGGAATGTTATCCTTTTAAAAGGTGATGTAAATGCTGCTGCCTCACTGAAAAGGTTTCTCCAACCATTGAGATATATTTAGAATTGACCCAAAAACAGAAAAATCTCTGAATGAAATCCTTGTCCCACTGACATCAATGTGAGTTTTTCCATTAACTTCAGTGCAACCAAGATTTCGCCTCAAGTTTTCACTCTTGATAACTTTGTTACTTTACCTGTCAGGTATGTTTGCTCATTTATCTCTGTGATGCTTAATAGTTCTGCATTCTGTTGTTGGCAGCTTTTCCTTGCTTGGTGCCATGTTAGAGCTGATTGAGCGTTTATCTGGTAGTGGAAACCTATCAAAGAATCTGCAGTCCAAAACCTTTCAGTGTCACCTGGAAAGAGAAGAAACATATATAATATAAATTATGATTGATCCAAATAGACTCTGTTATGGAGTCTGTTTTTCTATGGGATGCAGAATCTCTAGAGTCCACCAAGGTATGATATTCTTTGTAAAATATCATCAATTTTAAAGCAACAGCAACACAAAAATCAAACTAGGAATTGATTTCTATTAGTGTACATTTTTGTATAGTCTTCTAAACTTCTGATTTTTTTTGGCAGGGAGTGAGGAGAGCTAGCGGTGGCGGGTCTTTTAAATCTGTTTTTGCTCACAAAATTGAAGATAGCCTTAAACATAGGTGTCATGTTACTGAAATAATTTGGGACCCTATAGATCATTGGTGAAACCAGGGTCCTATAGTGGCACCAAATCTTATATACAGGGGGTCATAATGGGTGTCTATGACCAGGTTATAGATTGCTGATTATGAATATGCCATTGATATGTGTGTATCAATTTTGTAGTTGTAGTTATGAATATTGGCTCTGAACTGTCTGTCTTTCTGAATAGTGGGTTCTGCTGGGGGGGGGGGGGCATTCCAGAATACTGGGCACCAGCTTTGCTTGGGCTGCCTGATGGCCCATTAAAGGACTATCAACAACACAATGGACTCTGGGAGCTTGGAATGCTCCAATCCACATGAGAAGTCTACCAGAGAACATGCAAGGCAGCCTGTGCATAATGGCCGCTGTCTGCAAATAATGAGTCATTCATGGTCATGTGACCTGCTCATGTGACTCCAGAACTCCATGGGGCTGGACTTTTCACAGCAGGAACAAAGAGGTTCTTGCACCTTGAAAAAACTATAAATGAAGCTGCCACAGCCCCTCCATCTTGGTCTTCTATCTCCAGTCTTCAGCCTGCCTTGTTTCAGCTCTGGATGGAACTTTGCTACACAGGGGAACTCTGGCCAAAGGGTGCTGACCCATCCCTGGAGGGGATGCTTTCCAGAGACTGTGATTTGAACCAGCAGTTATTCTACCTTTGCTGCAAGCCTGAACCAAGATATTTGCCATTACTGCATGTAATTGATTTCTTTTAACCATTCCTAACCCTCACCTATACCTTTTTCCTTGTATAATAAACCTTTAGATTTTAGATGCTAAAGGATTGGCAACAGCGTGATTTGTGGTAAGATCTGATTTGTATATTGACCTGGGTCTGGGGCCTGATTCTTTGGAATTGGGGAGAACCGTTTTCTTTATTTGGGGTATTGGTTTTCATAACTATTGGTCCCCTGGACAGGTGGCTGCTGGTGGTGATACTCTTTGGGCTGTAGTTGCCCCTTTGGAAGCAATCTGTCCTGATCTGACACTCACAGTTGGATCCCACCAGGAACAGCACCGTCACAATAGGTGAAAGGGGAAGGGTAGGCATTCAGATGAGCTGTCGCTTTTGAGGCAGATTCTGCCACTCATGCTCACCCATGCCCACAGACAATTGCCTCTGACAGCTGAGGAACGGTGAGGTTCAGAGATGTTGAGTTCCATTTCAGACTCTAAAGGTAAGTGTACTCTAGAGGGCACAGATTCCTTTATCCCCAATCTTGAACCCTCAACCTGCCTCGGTCCCAGTGCTGACTCCCAGTCCTAAAACCATTCTCCTCATCTAGGTAGTCCCAGTCTCCATGCCTCAGGCTACGGGTACCAGTCCCAATTTTCTTGCTGTACAAGTCCTAGTCTCCCACTCCAGACTCCCTCCCAGTTCAAATCTTACCCATCATACTCCAAGTCTCTTTGCCTAGCTATTCCCAGTTCGCTCCACCACTTTCTGCTGTGTCTCATAGACTCATAGTCTCTAAGGTCAGAAGGGACTGCTATGATCATCTTTCTAGTCTGACCTCCTGCACAATGCAGGCCACAGAATCTCACCCACCCACTTCTGTAATAAACTCCTAACCCATGTCTGAGCTACTGAAGTCCTCAAATCATGGTTTAAAGACTTCAAGGTGCAGAAAATCCTCCAGCAAGTGAACTGTGCCCCATGCTACAGAAGACGACAAAAAACAAACAAACAAACAAACAAAAAAACCCAGAGCCTCTGCCAATCTGCCCTGGAAGAAAATTCCTTCCCAATCCCAAATATGTCAATCAGCTAAATCCTGAGCATGTGGGCAAGACTCACCAGCCATATAGGAAATAATTTTCTGTAGTAACTCAGATCCCACCCCATTTAACCTCCCAGCACAGGCCATTGGGAATATTTACCACTAATAAGCAAAGGATTATGCTCTGTGAAGACAAAATAGTCAGAGATGTTAGTTGCTAAAATCTAAGTCATCTCCATGGAATATGTACCACTGTGATTTTCCAAAGCCTTACAACTTGACCAAATTCAAACAGATTTCCACAGCAATGGCATAAGCCAGATCCCTGACACAAAGGGTAGCCCCTGCCAAATTTACAGTCTCTTCCCCAAAGCATGGGGATGCTAGTACTGTACTTTCCAAAGCCATAGTCATCAGAATTTAACATTGAAAACCAACTTTATCTTCCTTTATCACATTCTAAGAAATGGCTAAACCAAAAACATTCAGCCCAAAGAAGACATCCATGAAAAATTTCAGCCCAAACAATGAAAGTTTGGCAAAGTGATAAGCAACTTAAAGTATGGTCTTATAATGGAGAGTGTTGGGCAATCTTAATAATAGCTCAGGCTAACTGCTCAGCCTACAATGTGACTTAAGATTTCACATCTGATTAGTAATTTTTGCAACATTTGCCCCAAACCATCCCCTGAAAGTGTTTAAAAGTTGGGTGCTCAAAACACAGAGGCACACAAAACACGTCACTTTTATAATGTAGGGTCTTTCTATCTCTGCACCCCCCCCCCCCTTTTATATGTTTGTGTACATCTTCACTGCAGTCAAAGATGTGATTGCAGCACCGGCAGGAAAACCTGTGCTAGCTTTAATCGAGCTAGCACAGCTAAAACTAGCTCTGAAGGAACAGTGGTATGGGATTCAGCACAGGCTGTGCAAGCTTGCCCGGACCCCTAGGCATGTACTCGTGTTGTTAGTCTTAGCTGTGATTCTTAGCAGTACTAGCTAGATAAAAGTTACAATGGATATGCCTACCCAAGCTGGATTCACACTGCCAATTACAGTGTAGATGTACACTTTATTATCTACATTCATTCCTTCATCCATCATGTAAACACACTGACCAGATCAGAAATGAGAATTCAGTCCAATGTTGCGGGGAGCAATTTCCTGCTCTTGTAGTCTCTTCCTCAAAGAGGGTAGAGACCTGGATAATGTTGCCATGAAGAAATGGCTCCACAAACCAACTGTACTATGGGTGATCACTGCACAAGGGATGTAATGGCAAATGAAGGCAGAAAAAGCTATTTACATCTTCTTCCCCTATTGCACACCCATGCAGAACCATCAATAAAGTGGCCAAAAGCATTTGCAAGTCAGGACATTCAGAATTAAAGTTCCTGTCCTGTCTCTCACTCTGTACCTGTATCTGATCCCGCTAGGCCTTGTGCCTTCCCCTGCATCCTGTGTGAATCTGCAACTTTCCCTGAGGGGGGGGGGGGTTCAACACATCACAACTATAAGGTTAATAACAAAGAAAGAATTGCCAGACTCTACACCAAAGAGTATCAAAATACCCAATGAAAAGCATGGGGTGAACACCTTTAATATCTTTTTACAGTAGACACACAATGGGGACTTACCCAGCAGCTGCAAAGTACTGTGGATGAGAGAGAGGAAAACAAGCAATGTGGAGACTGTCATGGCAAATGTTTCATTCCTTTCTTCCTTTCCACTAAGTGATGAATGGTAATTAGTTGCTGTCAATAAAATCCTCTATAAGGAGCCGGCTAGTCGGTCCTACTATGTTTTGAAGGGCTGACAGAGCCGGAGAAAGCTCTGGGTTCTAAATAAGGAACTATCCTGTCACATGTGGCATTTTGAAATAGCAGGAATTAACAGAGCAAACTTTGCTTTTGTAAATGAATCGCTCTTTACTGAGGGCAAAGTCTCCTTCCATAGACAGGCAGGTGATAAACAAAGTGGTTTCATTTCAGTGTGGTTTCCTGGGACAATGTTAGTATCACAGATGGGTCAGTGCAGTCTCCAGGCCAATGAATCACTAAAAGATTTTAGGGAGCTAACAGAAAAGCCTGCAGCAGAACACAAAGCTCAGCCTCTATATTTAAACTGTATGCCTCAGATAGATAGTGAGACAACACTTCCAGTATTCCAGTAAAATTGGTAGCAGCTCACATTTCCATCTGCCTGGAAGGTAAGGAATTAACTTTACAACATTAGTCAGTTAAAATCACCCTGCAGGACAGGCAGAATTTTAATTCTGAAATCAAAGATTGCTGAATTAGGATTGTCAGATGTGCCAGCCTCAGCATATGCATTTTGGGTATCTGGCCAAAAGATATCTCAGAAACAGAGCATTTCAAAGGTAATTTGTAGCTTTCCTGTGTAGGGAATAGACAACTGTCATACACTACTTCCACATGCCTTCTTCAAGAAAGATCATGCAATTTATTTAAATACCTTCAGTGGGAATATTCAACAGTTCTGTATGTTATATTGAATATTCCCACTCCATTTGCTGGTGATGTAGGTGGGGCGAGTCTGACTGTACAGGCCAATCCTGATCCCATAGTAGCTGTCTGAGGACTGAACTTTGTAGCAGAATACTTTTGTCAGACAAATTATAGTCTTGTCTACATAGTGCAATTTACTGACATTGCATATCCAGTATAAAGTAGATTAAACTAAATCGGAAGAAGGAACTATTCTTCTAGAATCAGTGTCCACCTGGGGTATTATATAATTGCACAGTCAATTAATTTCTCCATCTAGACAAACCACACCAGTTTCTTTCCTTTCACTGAAGATAAGAGAAGTTGGGACATGAAATTATAAAAGAAGTGTGAGGTGAAATAACCATCTGAAGTACAATAATTTATATATTCCGAATCTGAAGGGAAGCTGTGACAGCAGGAAAACTCATCTATCTCTGCTATTATTACAATAGAGATGCTGAAATGCAAGACAGTCAACCTGCCTGATTTGGCTACACAGCAGCAAACTCAAAGGGAAAGGCAGATCCTTAAGCAACCCTGCCAGACCAAAATGAAAAAGAGGAATTGAATGAATTGCTGAATGTTAAAATTCTACGGACACTCAATATACAGATAGTAGGAAATCAAGGAAAAGCTGGTAGATTTTGCCTTTTGAAATGATGACAAAAATTAGCTAACAGAAATGAAAAGCAAAGAAAATATTATCCTTCCCCTGAATAATATCACCAGCATTCTCTAGAATATCTGTTTTGTCCAAGATTTTTCATTTTCTGTTGTTAATTTTTCATCGAGGGAACAAATGATTTTTTTCTTGGCTTCAATCAATACCTCTGCATTTATTAAGATGGAGGTTCATGGAACTGCAGCATGACAGCATCCCCAAAAGCCACATGGTTGTTTTGTTATTTTTAAAATCATACATTGTCACTAGTATTAATTATTATTACTTAATATCTACATTTTCGCAACACCTAGAGGTGTACAGGATACATTTCATCATCAAGATTATCAAATTTATTTCATTGGACTGGTGCAAGTCTCACCAGATCAACAAGACTTTGCTGGTTGCATATTTGTTGACTGTGTCCCTTTCTAATGGCACCACAGTAACATTATGACAATATTCTTATATGACATAGCTAAGTTGGTAATTGTTGATTTTAATGTTAGGTGACTGATTAAAGGAAATAAATTACATTACTATTAGAAGCAGAATTATTAAACCCTTATATTGTGTAGCACCTAAATGCCACAACCACGTTAGTCTCCAGTATGCTAGATAAGATATAGCAGGTAGATGAGACAGCCTACTGAGGTGAAGAAACAGGGTAAAAAAATAAATATAGTAATTGGATGTGCACACTTCCTTGGCCGGTCATGTCATGATCACATTTGGCTCCTGTGTACCAGGAAGGGAATTGTTATGAGGGCAGGAGACTCCATGCCAAGAGGATGCCAGGCCCCTGCCCTAACCTTGCTTAACTGACAGTTCTGAATTAGCTCAAATATTAAACAAAGACCAGTCTATTCCATGTGTGTTCTTATACTGCGCTCTTCACTGTAGTATCTGAGCAACTTCCAATAGCATATTAAACAACTGTTACACATAGTTCTTTCTCTCTCATCCTTTCCTCAGGGGAAGAATTGTGTTGTAGGGTTTTGTTTTGGTAGTGAGTTTATTGTTTTATACTAGAGAAGGTCAAGAAGTGCACTCTATACTTGGAGCAGAAGGTGGAGAGGTTTGTGATGGTCCTTAGTTCCTGGGCGAGGAGTTCATTCCATAGCCTTGAACTGGCTGACAGGAAAGTGCTGTCTCCTGCCCTGCTGAGCTTTAAACCCTTAGTGTAGGGAGTTCCATTGTCTGAGGGGTGGAATTGTCCTGGAGCTCTAGGTGATCTTCAAATATGCAGGGGCCCAGGCCACTGAGTATCTTGAAGATAAAAACCTTGAACTTGACATGATAGTCGAAGGGAAATAATTGAAGAGAGTGGAGGGCAGGGTTGATGTAGTCTTGGTAGAAACTGTCACTGAGGAGACATGCTGCAGAGTTCTGTATGGACTTGAGCTAAAACTGGAATTTCCACCCAGAATAAAATTACAATATTTCAACATCTTTATTTCTTAAAAGTTTTGAAAAATTTCAGTTAAAAAATGGCAAACCCTTTTCATTTTGGCATTTTTGATCAAAATAAAAACTTCTGGTGTCCCCAAATTAAAATGTTTAATTTTGGATTGTTGAAATGAACCAAAACATTTTATTGGGTTATTTCAACATTTAACTGGATCTAACTATGATGGCACATTGCCTCATGGAAGTTGTAGTTCAGTTGCCTGATGCCCTAATGCTCCTCTTAAGGCTGAGCTTCCCGGCTGGACTACATCTCCCATGATGCACCTGCAGCCATATGACTCCTACAAGGAACCATGCCATTCAATGTGGGAAAGGGAGAAATGACATCACATCATGGGAAATGTAGTCTGGCTAAGTAGCCCAGTCCATAGGAGAAAGAAAGAGCATCAGGAATCCAAACAACAGATCCCTTGAAGAAATGTGCTACCACACTGGGAAAAAAAAAATTGATGTTGAACTAACTTGAAAGAAAATATTTCAGGTCAGTTTAACAAACCAAAATATATCAATTCAGGTCAAACCAAGATGAAATTAAATATTTTGTTTTGTTTTTCTTGAACAAAAATAGAAAAATAATAAAATCAAATATTAAAGTTAAAATTAAAATTTTGTTTTCGTGGAAATGGCATTTTGTGTTGAAAAATAATTGAGATAGAAAATTCCCAACCTGGTCTAGTTCTGTACTAGTTGGAGATTCCTAAAAGTTGATGGCTTCACGTCCAGTTATATTACATTGCCGTAGTCCAAGTGGGAGATGACAAAGATGTGTGTAACTAAGGGCAGATCATCATCTGCCAAGGTGGGGTGGAGCCTCCTAGCCAATTAGGTATAGAAGAGTGTTACAAACAAGCATTGTTATGAGAAAACTTAGGGCAAATCTCCAACACATCTGTACCAGTGCATCTGGGCCAGTGCATCACGTCTGGTGAAGATGCACTGTGCCGGTGGGAGAGCACTCTCCCATTAATATAATTACCTTACCTCATCAAGAAGCAGAAGCTATGTTGCAGGAGAGTCTCTCCCACTGTCATAACTCCATAGTGGACAGCATGAAACTTGCATCACTTGGGGGCAGGAGGGAGGACATTTTTAAGAAGGCTGAAAATATATAAGTTTAGTTGATAGGCAAGAAACAACAGCTGACAGCTAAGGAAACATTTCTTCATCCTTTAAATAATTTTGTAAAAAAGCAGAACACAACAAAAATAGTACAAGCCGGAACTAAAGAAAAAGAACATCTGTTTCCTATAGAACAGGGGTAGGCAACCTATGGCACTCATGTCAAAGGTGGCACGCAAGCTGATTTTCAGTGGTACTCACACTGCCTGGGTCCTGGCCACAGGTCTGGGGAGGCTCTGCATTTTAATTTAATTTTAAATGAAGTTTCTTAAACATTTTAAGAACCTTATTTACTTTGTATACAACAACAGTTTAGTTATATATTATAGACTTATAGAAAGAGTCCTTCTACAAATGTTAAAATGTATTACTGGCATACGAAACCTTAAATTAGAGTGAATAAATTAAGACTCAGCACACCACTTCTGAAAGGTTGCCAACTGCTGCTATAGACACACACACACTGGCAAAACTCTTTCTAGAGAGCTAAGAAAAGCAAATACACTAAACCTCAAATATTGAGGATCAACCATTGATCTAAGGTTTTGTCTACACAAACAATTAATTGGTGGCAACTGGCTAGTAAATCTATCCTGCTCCCCAAACAGAAGTAGATCAAAGCACACTAGGGAGCTTGTAGTGCAGACAGAATAGTCAACATGGACAATTGGTGTGTGTCAGACTAGTGCAGGGTAGCTTTACATCCCAGCTTGCTACCCTGTTATCTTTCCAGAAGGGAGGAAAAAGAGGGGTGAAACTTTTTAAAAATATACTAGCATAAGTGCCCGGCGTTGCTCGGGTCAGTCGGAGGTGGGGAGGGGGCAGACAGTTGACACCCCCTGACCAACCCCAACACCCACCCTTCACCCACCCTGACACCTTCCCACCCCCCCGACCAACCCCAAGACCCCCCGGCTCACTTACCCCCCGACCAAACCTGACAACCCCACCTGACCCCCCAAAACAAACCCAACACCCCCACCTCACCCCCCGACCAAACCCGACACCCCCACCTGACCCCCCCGACCAAACCTGACACCCCCACCTCACCCCCCGACCGAACAGTGTATTTAATAATCTGTGTGCTACACAGTGCACCGTGAGCCGGGGGGGGGGGGGGTGTCGGGTTTGGTCGGGGGGTCAGGTGGGGGTGTTGGGTTTGCTTGGGGGGGTCAGGTGGGGTTGTCGGGTTTGGTCGGGGGGTAAGTGAGCCGGGGGGTGTAGGGTTTGGTCTGGGGGGGTGGGAAGGTGTTGGGGTGGGTGAGGGGTGAGTTTTGCGGTTGGTCAGGGGGTGTTGCGGTTGGTGGGGGGTTGAGGTGGGGGTGTCAGGTTTGCTTGGGGGGATGAGGTAGGGGTGTCGGGTTCGGTCGGGGGTAAGTGAGCCGGGGGGGTGTCGGGTTTGGTCTGGGGGGGGTGGGAAGGTGTCGTGGTGGGTGAGGGGTGAGGTGTGGGTGTTAGGGTTGGTCAGGGGGTGTTGTGGTTGGTGGGGGGTGAGGTGGGGGTGTCGGGTTTGCTTGGGGGGGTGAGGTGGGAGTGTCGGGTTCAGTCGGGGGGGTAAGTGAGCCGGGGGGTGTCAGGTTTGGTCTGGGGGTGTTGCGATTGGTGTGGGGGGGTGAGGTGGGGGTGTCAGGTTCGGTCGGGGGGTAAGTGAGCCAGGGGGTGTCGGGTTTGGTCTGGGGGGGTGGGAAGGTGTTGGGGTGGGTGAGGGGTGAGGGGTGGGTGTTGGGGTTGGTCAGGGGGTGTTGCGGTTGGTGGGGGGGTGAGGTGGCGGTGTCGGGTTTGGTCGGGGGGTAAGTGAGCCGGGGGTGTGTGTCGGGTTTGGTCTGGGCACCCACCCCAACACCTTCCCCCCCCAGACCAAACCCAACACCCACACCACACCCCTCACCCCCCCGACACCTTCCCACCCCCCCAGACCAACCCCGACACCCCCCCGGCTCACTTACCCCCCGACCAAACCCGACACCCCCACCTCACCCCCCCAAGCAAACCCAACACCCCCACCTCACCCCCCCACCAACCGCAACACCCCCTGACCAACCCCAACACCCCCACCTCACCCCCCGACCGAACCCGACACCCCCACCTCACTTACCGTCCCACCAAACCCAACTCAGATCCGTCGCAGGGGGGAAGGGGGCCCAGAGCCGAGGGATTCCGGGGACCTTCGCAGGTGGGGGGGGGGCACAGAGCTGATGGAGTCCGGGGTTGAGGTGGGAGGGGCAGAGAACTGAGGGCTCTCCGGGGTTCCGCTGGGAGGGGGGAGGGGCAGAGAACGGAGGGCTCTCCGGGGTTCCGTTGGGAGGGGGGAGGGGCAGAGAACGGAGGGATCTCCGGGGTTCCGTTGGGAGGGGGGAGGGGTAGAGAACGGAGGGATCTCCGGGGTTCCGTTGGGAGGGGGGAGGGGCAGAGAACTGAGGGATCTCTGGGGTTCTGTTGGGAGGGGGGGCAGAGAACTGAGGGATCTCCGGGGTTCCGTTGGGAGGGGGGAGGGGCAGAGAACTGAGGGATCTCCGGGGTTCCGTTGGAGGAGGGAGGGGTGAGCTGAGCGAGTGAGGTGTCTGTTGGAGGGGGGTATTATGACATCATCACCACCTAACCGCCCAGCCGATGTGATTGGCCCTGAAAGACTTTCACCCCTGGGGGGCGTCAGAGGTGAGATCCGAAAATTTTTCGACCCTTACCAGCATCTAGACCCCAAAACCCCTCACTGTACCAAATTTCAAGTCTCTGGCTCAAACGGTGCGGGAGGAGTTCGCAGTCATACGTACATACATACATACATACATACACACATACATACACCACTTGACTTTTATATATATAGATTTATGGTTGTCACAAATCCACAGGATTGGTGCTAAGCCCTCAGCTTTGAAAGTCTGTAGGAGCATCCCCTCCAGTGTGCCACACCCAAAGGGTCTCACTCTTCGTGCACAAGGAAGGCCACATGACTTTACCAGACAGCTTCTGTGGCTTCAGCATTCCTGTCACACACTGTCATAAGCATAAAGTAGCCTAGAATTCCTGCTTACCTGTAAAGGGTTAAGAAGCTAAAAGAAACCTGGTTGGTACCTGACCAAAAGAACCAATGGGGACTGAAGATGCTTTCAAACCTGGGGGGAGGGAAAGTGCTTTGGTTTTTTATTAATTCGCTATGGCCTTTCAGGGGAATCAGGTAATTTTTTTCTCTCCCTCTATCTATAACCTTTTTAAACAGTAAGAAAGTTTAGCAAGGCAAGCTTATATTTGTTTTTGTTTTTCACTTGTGAATTTCTCAGATTTTTTGGGAGATATCCTGTGTTTTCTCTGAAATTTGAAACTCAGCAGAGGAGGGGAGGAATTCCTCTGTGGTTTGGGTTTGTTCTTTGATTCCTTTTGTGATTGCAAAGTGTTTTTCAATAATTCCTATAGAAACTTTGTTTCTCTTTTTTTCCCTTTAATTAAAATCTTTCTTTTAATAATCTGTCTGCTTTGTTTTCCATTGTGAGATCCAGGTTTGGATCAGGCTCACCTAGCAGAGTTGGTGAGGGTTTTTTCTCAAGCCTTTCCCAGGGAGGGAGGTATAGGCTTGGGGGGATTTTTGGAAAGAGAGAGGGCTTCAAGAGGCTGCTCCTAGTTCTTGGGTCATGCTTGATGATGGCAGCATACTGTTCCAGACAGAGGAGAAACTTGTGTCTTGGGAGAAGTTTTAACCTAAGCTGGTAAAATAAGCTTGGGGGGTCTTTTCATGCGGGTCGCCACATTACTCCAGAGTGGGGAAGTAATCCTGACACATACTGTGAGCTCTGTTCAGTGAGTCCAACTGAGACAGACTTCTGGTAAAGATGTATATGCTCTTCTGGAATTAACACACCTGACCAAGCTTTTGACCAACACTCAAACAGCATCGTCAAAACAATAGAGTTTATTAGTCCAGGGCAACACAGCATAGGAAGTCCTTAGGTTAGCATAGAGAAATGAAGGATAAAGCATAGTCCATTCTGGTTAGCCAGAGCCCCAGTCAAGCTGTAATGAGCCCCACTGTTCAGGCTCATGTCTCTCTGTGGGCTGGTTTACACTGAAAACTTAGACACACTCTACACCAAGACACAGTCTACAGTCCCTCCCCATAGCTCATCAGCTCTCCTCATTAAGAGAATGACGCAGTTGCTCAGGGTCCCAGGCAAAAACCCACAAAACTGGAGATCTTCTGGCTAATCTGGAATCTTAACAGGTCTGTGTTGTGCTGAATCTAGTCTGTGGACCAGTGCAGAAGGAAGGGTGAAAGCTCTTGCTTCCTCTTTGACCCCCCGATGGGGCACTGTGTATTAAAAAAGTAGTGAAGCGGGAACTAGAAATTATACCCTTCTCTGTCCATACATATGGGTAAGAGCCAACCACAATTTGGCCCCAAATTAGTTTTTGTTCCACAAGACAGAAAAAATGTATACCTAAGTCTAGGTCTTTCCCCATCCCGTTTTCAGGGCTATTAGAGAAGACAGGTTTAGACACTGACGCACTAAAATAGGGCTAACAGGCTCAACGGTTTGTAGCAATATCTTTGGTACTTCAAGAGGAATTCTCTACGTATAAATTATTCCTGAAAAACGTACATGCTGGGAGACTGAGCTAATTTGCCCTCATTACTGGCAGACAATATCTGTGAAGTATGAAGGGCAGAGATTACCTGTTGCAGAGAGTTCTAAAGATGAAAACTACATCACAAAACGATATTTTCTGTCTGTTTAGTTCATAGAACTAAACTGAATGAAGGAAAACACATTTTACATTCTGCTTTAGCCCATTCATAATTGGGTGAAAACATTTTAATTCACGTGATTTAATATGCTACAAGATTTACAAACACAGACTACAAAACCTTTTGTGAGATTTCTGTCAGGTTTCACTGTTTATACATAACAGAAAATGAAAACAGCAGGCGATTTATGTCTTTAGAAGTTATCTAAAAAGTGATAATATACAACACTGTTTCCTTTTAAGACTCAAGTAAAGTACAGTCCCATCAATAAAAAAGAGCTTGACCTTTGGAGTGAAGTTTTCGGGATTATTTTCAGGATTTCAACAGAATTAGACAAATGTTTTGTTGCAGTTTCTGGAAACACAATGGTTGCATTATCTGACCATTCACTATATCTAATGACAATCCAATTCTGACTAGAGACCATTTGTTCACACTGGTTTGCTCCTTTTTAGTTGTTTTAAGTATATCCATTTGTCCCATTTGAATAGCTCTCACATTCCTTTCGCTAAAACCTACTTGTATATGAGAAGATCTTGAATGCTACAAGACTATAATAGAAGTAAATACTTCTGCTAAGTACATATATAAAAATACAGACAGTGCTAAACAAACAGACTACTATTTAAACAAGAGAAATAAGCTTTGATTTAAGATTTCTTGTATTCTGGTTGGCTAATTTTACCAAAAACCAGGCACAAATTTTATTACACTACAGGATAACCTGTTCATTCTCCTCAATTATGGGCACAGAATCCTTTGTATCACTTGTTCTTGAAACAGCATCACTGCATTTTAACAGCGTCTCTGAGCGTTGGCCATCTCTTTGTAGTTGGTTTTGTCTCTTTTTCTTGTAGAAGAAACAGCCTGCGAGGCCAGCTCCAATTAGAATAAGAGTAGCCAGAATAACTAGTATCCAAGTTGTGAGGTGAGCAGGTGCAGTATCCTCTTCATCTTCTGTAAATGAACACAAAGCAATTGCTAGGAATCTCAGTGATTATAACAGATGGAAGCACATTTACAACCACCAATATCCAGGGGTGGGATTTTCAAAAGCTCCTAAATTACGTAGGAGCACGTGTCCTGCTGACTTTCAGTAGGACTTCTGCACCAAAATGACTGAGGGGATGAGATTTTCAAAATCACCTAAGTTTGTGTGGTATTTTGGGTTTCTTGTTATTTTGCTCTTATATAGTCTTACCTTTCTTATCTGGAGACTTCTCAGTTTGCTGAACTTCAAGAACTTTCAAAGAGAAAAATAAAACATTTATTCAACATCTATAAAATCTATACTGGGAAAAATATGAAGGACTACAATTAGCTTTGTATTCTACAATGCATTTGGTGAAGGAAATTAACAGAAATGCTAACTACGTAACAACAGTTTTACTTTTATATTTAATGTAACTGAACCACGACACTAGTAAAAAAATGTTCACTTTTATTTCTAATAAGGAAATGCATGCCTCCAGAATGGTATCTGAAGCATCAAGGGACATATGAATCTTTAGTGCATCTGGCACGTAAATATCTTGCTACACTGGCTGTAACAGTGCCATGAGAATGCCTGTTCTCACTTTCTGGTGACATTATAAACAAGAAGTGGCCAGGAGCATCTCCTACAAATGTTAATAAGCTCATTTGTCCGAGAGATTGGCTGAATAAGATATAGGACTGAGTGGACTTATAGGCTCTAACATTCTACATTGTTTTATTTTTGAATGCAGTTTTTTGGGTACATAATTCTACATTTGTAAGTTCAACTTTCATGATAAAGAAATTGACTACTGTACTTGCATTAGATGAGTTGAAAAATACGATTTATTTGTTTTTTACAGTCCAAATACTTGTACTCAAAAATAAATATACAGTTAGCACTGTACACTTTGTATTCTGTGTCGTAATTGAAATCAATATATTTGAAAATGCAGAAAACATCCAAAATATTTAAATGAATGGCAGTCTATTATTGTTTAACTGTGTGTGATTAACAGCCCTAATAAATATATATATAATATATATATAATATATATGGGTTACACACAAACATGCCCATTATACCACACACACATAGACTGCACAATACACATCATATATTAATAATATAAATATTATAATAATTACTAGTAACAAATCATAAACCTAGTATATCATATTAATCATATCACTTACTTTTTGGTTTTTTACAAACAAATCCTTTTTCGGAAGAGCAAAGAATATTATTCCAATACCCAGTTTGTGTAGATATTTCAACACAGTGCTCGCTCTCAGTGGGCATTTTTACATTCCAGTTGACAAAATCCACTACTGTGTTGTCTAGCCACAACCATTGGTCTAAAGTCAAAAAGAATATATTGATTACAACAGATTAGAAGAAAATCAATGGGTCCATTTTAACTCCTTAGCTCACCAAGTGACTTTAACAAATCAAGCAATTTACTAGTAACTAGCACCTGCTTTGTGACATGAAGACATATCACATAGTTTTAACTACTTGTACCAGGACAGTCTGATAACCAACTGTCCTAGTGTTCAGGCGGTGGCCTTGAAGTCAGTCTCTGCCTGCTTTGTCATCCCAGAGGGGGCCCAAGCCATGCTGTACACGGTGGGCCTAAATCCTTCCTGACTGCTCCTATTGGGTTTCTGCCACTACAGAGGTGCAAGGGAGGAGGACCAGGGTTCATTAAATCCACCTAGTCCCAACCTGAGCACTTAGGGGGTGTGGTGGGGTGACCACCCGCCCCCTACCAGAAGGGGCTTGGGAAAGCCCCAAAAGGGGTTTGAAATAGCCCAAGGAGGGGGTTAAGGCTGGGAGCCAGCAGGCCTTTTAGGCCTGATTGGGAATTAGGCCCAGCTGGGCGGCCACGCCCCAAACACAGGCCTGAATAAAGGCTGGGAGGCAGGGGCCTAGAGAAAACAGTCCCCTCTGCATTCAGAGGGAGACAGGCCTTGCTGCAGGAGCTGAAGCCAGGTACCTGGGTTAGGGCAGAGCTGGGGCAGGGCAGAGGGAGCTGGGCAGGCTCTAGCCAGAGAGCCCCAGGCCTCCGGGCCTGACACAAGGCCCGACCCAGGAGTACCAGGGTTGCAGGGGGCAGCCCAGGGCTGGAGATAGCGACAGCAGGCCAACCCTCCTTGCCTGTGATGAGAAGCCATGATACTGCAGTCCGCCCCAGTGAGCGGGGGCAAGTGGTGACTGACAGGGGCACACTCTGAGGCGAGGTGGGGATAGGGGGTAGAGGGTTCCCCCAGGGAGGGGAGATCCTCACACCAAAGGGGGTACTGCAGGGGTGCAGCACCCACTGTTGGAGGGCACCGGGGTCCGGGAGGGACACGGGGCCAGCAAAGGAGCGGGGCATCAACCTGCGGAGGGCGTTCTGGATGCTGAAGGAGCTGATTCCCCAGATGACCAGCGGGAGGTGCCACAGGGTTGAGTGTGAGCCCTGTTACAGGGGGTTTGTCAAAGTGTACAGACCAGTTACTGATCTGCCCCACATTACATTTTCTCTTCCTACAGATTGGAGCAGCTCTTTTTGGTATCTGGCTTAGAAGACTCCACTTGGTCTGTTAATATTCTAATCGAAGAATCTCATTTACAGCTTTCAGTTCCCAAAGAGGGAGATAGGGTATCCAGATCCCCGCTGCTACAGCAGCCTTAATAAAGCTGTAGTTACTCCTGTCACAACTCTTGGCTTCAGCCTTCTTTGTTGGTGTAACCTGCAGCTCCCAACCCTGTAGCACCCAACTGACATTGGGACTGATGGGCAATTTTCAAGACAACCCTCTGACAAGAAGTAACATAGCCACTTCAAGGATAGTTCCATGAACCCCTGCATACTGCTGCAGAAGTGATCAATGGTATTGAAGGCAACTGACAGAACTAATATCAGCATCAGCACTTGATCTCTGACCATCACTAGGTGTAGAACATTGAACAGCCTAACAACTGTGGTTTTTGTTCAAAATCCAGGACCACATCTAGATTTACAGGGATCAAGGAGATCTGCAGCATACAGACATTGTCGGAGTCACCTTACTCAAGAAGGGAAGGCTGGAAGCTGCTAAATGACTTGCAAAATTGCCAAAGTCAGGCAATGATTTAATAACTGAAAAGTACATGTAGGCTTTCTTCAAATTTGATGACATACTTTCCTTAATAGAAACATTAACAGTCTACATTAATATTGGATACAGTGCTTCCCTCCTGGCCTTCACTAGCCAGGAATTCTAACACACACCTTGAAGTCTGAAGTTTTCCTAACATCTCCAGTATACTGGTGAGGAACACTAATCGGAACTCAACCAGAGAAGGCCTTGTACTTGCACTCAAAATACTGTCCTACCAAGAAGGTGGATACATCAGCCCATTATGAACAATTTCCTTTTCAGACTATCTAGAAATGTTTCTTAATGGGAGGGACTGGAATCAGCAACCAGAGAAAGATATCTTTGGTTAAACAGCCTATGCACAACTCAAGACAAATTTGCTGATCAAGCTTTTATGGAGTCTATTTCAGAGAAAAAAAAACCTCTCTTCTTTTCCTCTTGTATAGCAATGATATACGATTTCAGAAAGACTTCACAATGCAATCAGATTGATCTGAAGACACTTGTGATCTAGTAGGTCGTCCCTCACATGTCAATTCTGGTGGGTTATCTGCTACCTTGGGTGGTCTCTGAGGACACGGTCACTGTAGGTGATGCCTAGGGTCAACCCATTGACATTAGAAAGTTAAAGACATATACAGCCCTATTTAAAACCATCAGTATAACAGTGCATCAAGGGATAAAACTGTTCTTCAGATTTCATTTATTGACAAATATTTATGAATTTAAATATTGACAGTAATATAAAATTACCATCCACATTTCTGTACATTCCTGTCCAAAAACCTTGTGTTTTGCTTTCCAGAGTCTGTATCCTGTGTGTCAGAAAGTTGGATTCAGCCAAATCTTCCATTGAAACCAAAGTGGCATCTGGAAAGCATTAACAAAACAACCATAATCAAGGAGAGTAACCTGCTGCTTCACAACTATAATAGCAGTTAATTTTATCTTTGAGAATTTTGCACAATGCCTTCTGATTGGCTGCCTCCTCCATTCCTCTGCCTCCTGGGGGACAGCAGCTAATCATGGCAGTTGAACGTGCTCAGTTACAACTAGGTTTCTCAACCGAGCAACAGCTAATGCTCCCTCCTCCTGGAGCCCATGGTCTTGAGTGTCAGTGACCAAGTCGTGGGTGGTCTGGCCTGATGCCTGAATCAACAGTCTGGCCTACAGGTAGAGCTGAATGCAGCTGGGGCACAGTCCTGGAGCAAAGCCGCAGGTCAGAGCTGGGAGTCAGAAGCCAAAGCCTGAGCCAAAGTTGTAGTTAGAAGAGGTAACCAAGAGTTGGACACAAGTCTGAAGCCAAAGTTGAAGCTAGAGCATTAACGTGAGTCACTGTCAGAAGCCAAAGCCAAAGAGTTAACTAGAATCACAGTCAGGGGACAGAGTGGGGTGCTAGGACATGGGCAAGGATAGCTGGAGGTTAGGAGGACATTGAGCCATCACTGGACTGCTGCTGAACTTAAGTATTAGCTAGCTGACTCCTGCAGCCAATCACGTGGCTTAGTCAGACAGCTTCCTTCAGGGCCAGCTGCACTCACTAGGTTCCCAGGATACGGGCTTCATGGCTGGCTGGCCCCTGACAATGAGACACAGCTGGGGTTAGGGGGAGCATATGCAGATGAAGGGGAAGACTCCTCAGCTGAGAGTGAAGAGACCAAAACTGAACCAAACTGTGGGAGCTATTGTTCCTAATCAAAAGGGAAAGGGGACTGTCCCCCTTGTGCATCTCTCTCTCCCTACCATCCCTGCTTTGCTTTTGCACCTCAGGATGATCTTAAAGAAATATTAAAATTTGAAGATCTGGATTTCATGTTCAGGATCAGTTTATGGAGGGGATGTTATGATGAGACTGCTTATAATGGCATGTAGCAGATCTGCGACTGCTAGCAGCAAATATCTCCAATGGCCGGTGATGGGACACTAGCTGGGGAGGGCTCTGAGTTAGTACAGAGAATTCTTTCCCAGGTGTCTGGCTGCTGGGTCTTGCCCACATGCTCAGAGTTTAACTGATGACTGTATTGTGGTCGGGAAAGAATTTTCCCCCAGGTCAGACTGGCAGAGACCCTGGGAGGAGGGGTTCACTGCCTCTGCCACATGGGTCAAGGATCACTTGCAGGTTTAAACTAGTGTAAATGGTGGATTCTCTGTAATTTGAAGTCTTTAAACCATGATTTGAGGACTTCAGTAACTCAACCAGAGGTTAGGGGTATTTTACAGGAGTGAGTGGGTGAAATTCTGGGGCCTGCAATGTGCAGATCAGACTAGCTGATCACGATGGTCACTTCTGGCTTTAAAAATCTATGAGTCTATGTTGGAAAGTATACTAATTCAACAGATGATTTGAATAATCTGGAGGTGAGCCAGAGTGTACTGATGAATCTGGCCCTATATGATTAGTAGCTGTCAAAGATTATAAAGCACAGTATAAGTGCTTTTTTCATTCTGTAATTTTATTTTAAAAATTAAATATAAATATATGCTGGGATCACAAATATTACAGTATTTTGCAAATACGTGCAATTCAGACAATGAAAATGACTATAATGAGAAAGTTAAACATATCAGCCTAGATTCATCTCCCGACGTGAGCAAAAAGCAAAAACAAAACAAAAAGCTTAAGTGGGGAAGACGTATGCTCCATTTTAAAAATAACTTATTTTAATAAATAGGTTTTGGCTGTTAAGGAACTTTGTAAAATGTACACTGTAATTGAGTCTTTGCTCTTACTAAAAGTCACTCACTTAATCGAATACATTCCAGGGAAGCTTCGGCCCAGCTTTTCATAGCTGATGATTCAATGTAGTAGCAGTGACCATGGAAAGGAATCCAAGATCTGAGTTCCTCTGATTCAGGGCAATTTCCAGGCAGCTGTGGAGAATCAGGAGGGGCCACAACTGTGAAGAAATCACATGGTTTGAAATCAGTACTTTTTTATAAATAACCCCAAAATTAATTTTAAAAATTACCCATCACACATATACCATACTATAAGTAGCGACTGAAAACTTAGAATGATGCTAGGAAAATACCCCCATTCCCATAGTCTCAGCAAAATATTGATATCCATCTGGGATTTCCATTATCACTTTATATGAGACTACCTTCAACTGGTGAAGTATTGGTTTTGCAACTGCATGTTGTATTGTTGGTTGTACTCTTTATTTAGTCACATCAAGTTTAAACAGTTACACTGGGCCCAGCACTGGTTGTCAGAATGCCATATGCTAAATATAGCTCTTAATCATGTGTGCAACTCCTATTGACATCGCTGGACTCACCACTGTGAGTTGCATGTGCTGATCTAAGCAGATTTATGGCCTGATTCATTAACTCAAAAGCTACTGCAAAGCAATGCCATTTATTCTGTCACCCACGTCAGGAAGAGAATATATTGTGTAGCCTAAAGAGTGCTGTGAGGGAAAATTACATGCCCCTAAAACTTCTTCTTAAAGGTGTCATCACACAGGATTCCCACGCCTGAGTCTCGGCTCCCTGCCATGGTGCTGGCCTGAAGAGTATCAGCGCTTAGAATTACTACCCCTGACTGGTGGACATGAACCTCTCCCAAGTGTTCCAATCCAACTGCCGCTGGGACAGCTCCCCTTAGAGCTTTCATAATTAGTTACTGGATGGATAGTCATGATGAGTGCCCAGTGTCAATCTAACTTATGCACAACCACCACTGCAACTCATGAAAATTGCATATAATGAGGAAGATATCTCGAGGCTGGAAAAGAATGGCCAAATCTTCAGATGGAGTAAAAAAGAATAACACCTCTGAAGTCAATGGAGCTATTCCCACTTACACCAACTGAAGCTTTAAAATGCCAAAGCCTTCAAAGTCATGTACCACTTCATTAGAATTCCAGACTCTGAAGGCAGGTAGGTGGAATTCTTGAAGCACCTTCCTCTGAGGTTTTTGGTGACAGTCACTGCTAGAGATAGGATACTAAACTAGTTAGACCCAGGGCTGGCGACAGAAATTTGGGGGCCCCCTACTTTGATAGTTTTGGGGCCCCCCAGCCCAGCCGGGCCCCCCCCAGCCCAGCCGACAGCGGATGGGGCCCCCCCAGCCCAGTCAGCCCCCCCCAGCCGACAGCGGCTGGGGCCCCCGACAGCAGCTGGGCCCCCCCCAGCCCAGCCCGCGCTCCCCTCCCCCCAGCCCAGCCGACAGCGGATGGGGGCCCCCAGCCCAGCCGGGCCCCCCCCAGCCCAGCCGACAGCGGATGCCCCCCCCAGCCCAGCCCAGCCGGAGCTCCCCCCCCCTCCCCCGGGCAGTGAGAGCTGCGTGAGCCGCCCTTTCTTCCCCCCCTCCCCACTGCTGCCCGGCCGGGCTCACAGCTCCTGCTGGGGCCAGGCTCACTTGTCCGGGGGAGAGCCGCGCCGCCTCCCCGCCCCTTCCCCGCTCTCCAGGCCCGGCGACAAGGGGGGACGACAACGGGTACAGCTGTGTACCGGGGCCCCCCTAAAGTCGGGGGGCCCGGTACAGCTGTACCCGTAGTACCCCCCTGTCACCGGCCCTGGTTAGATCTCTGGCATGATCCAGTAGAGTAAGTCTTGTGTTCTTCAAACGGTTATGTTCAATTGCTTACCATCTGACTGTTTACAGACAGAAAAGTAGCTCTCATTACAAGACGCTGTCTTCCAGGTTCCATCAAGGTCTAGATAGACACAGGCTATTTTCTCTTTTGGTTCCCTTGTTGCCCAGTTAGCATATTTGATTATCCAGTTATCAACCCATTTATAATGGCCATCTGTCTAAAAACAATATAAATTAAGATAATATAAATGGCAACACGTAGTTTTAATTGCACTGGCGTTCATTATTTGAGCTTTTCATCAGAAACACTATTTTCTAATACCTCACATATCAAAATCGTGAATAAATGCCTGATACATGAGTCATGAGGAGAGTGATACTACTTTATTTTTTTAAAAGCTACCACTATTTACTTAGCACTGTATATGGGTACTGCACAGTCCAGCATATGAGCCGAGGTGAACAAATAGTCTCTCTTCCTTGCGGAGTTTTCAATGTACAGGAACAAGTAGGCACAATGCAGGATGTGACAAGATAATATAATCACAGGCTGGAGCTATGACTTTATAGATGTACATTTACATGGACAGATGATTTTTCTGAAGATTTATAAAGCTGGGGAGGGCAACACAAACGAAAAATTAATTGGGAAGTTCTTCCAAGCATAATTTATTCTAAGCATAGTTTATTACATTGCTATTTACATTCGGTGTTATCTTCTTAAATTATTCATTATTATTTTTCTAGTTGAAGTAATGATGCCCTCCAAAGCATGGTTAAAACTTTAGGTGAGTAAATGTGGGATCACTTCTGAGATAGTTATCAAGAGAAGCAATTATTGACAATCCAGCCTGCCTAATCATCATTTCTTTAGATTACAATTTTAAGTAATTTTAGGATAAACATTATTTGGCACTCAACACCCTGTCTCCATGCTTCCTGATTTTAACACTGAGTCCCTCCACAGTTTTTATAGCTCTCCATCTATTGTTTCCTATTAGGACTTTTTTCTATGGATCTTCCTATCGATACCATGTGCTTTATGTGGTCTTTGAGGAACTCTAAAAGGAATGCTAGAAGTCCATGCATGCTTCTAGTGAATTGAGAATGTAGCTCTTAATGAACCATTACAATGAAAGCAATCAACATTTATATATAAACACATGAGAGCTTATATTTTCAAGTAATAGTACAATAATACCCAACACTTACCACATTGCTGTTAAGACCAATCCATACAGGCTCTCCATACCTTAACATCTGTAACCATAGGAATGAATGGCTGTGGAGATCTAAAATACTAGCAAGTTCTGATGATCTGTCCTTACAATTTTTTCTTGCCTCTTCCCATTTCATTTTGGAATGGATGACTGCATAGCTACTGTTACCATAACGGATAAAGCCAGAGGCTGGAATTGTTGTTGGGGAATCAAGTAATTTAGAGTCTGTAATAATTTCAATTAAATAAATACATAAATGAATGAAATAAATAAAATAAAGAAAGAAATATAAAAACAACCAACAAATAATTTGCATGGATTTACTTTATATCACTAACCTTTAATATTTACATTGTTGTACAAATTCAGTGGTGCAGGACTAACAATAAGTGAAAATTCTTCAGTTAAAATTAATGAAAAATTATGAATAGTTTGTGAGTACGTAAAATATAGGCCAGGTCCATGCTAGAAAGTTAGATCTACTCAGCTGTGGAATCTGTTTCAACATATTCAGTTCTATCATCGTTCATTTTTCAGCATAAATCTTATTTTCTGTAGAATAATTTAAAAAAATTAAACAATAATTTCTCCCCAATATTCAGAAAGTACTGTGGGAAGCTTGCATTTTTAAGGTGCAACTTTCCCTAGGATGGATGCAGAACTGTACCTCTTGAGGAGGAGGAATTTTGGAGGCCTTGGAGGGTCAGAATGCCTTCCAGTAGGTGATATGTTCTATGTGGACCTCCAGAATTTAATCCACAAGCAAAACTAAAAAGCCATCATGAGTTTTCAATGGTTCACATTTAGAAAGCTGGTGAAATAGAACTCACTTAAATTCATTTGGCATATATAGCTGTTGTCATTTTCACAGTCTTCGTCTTTCCATGTCCCACCTTCCTTTGTTATAATGACACAGTCTTTCTAAGGGAGAAAAAAAGGAGTACATAAATTCAGAAGAAAAAGTAATCATCAGGAGACAAATTCTCCTCCTCCTCCCTCAGGTTCTGTAGACATGCATATTAGAAGTGTTTCAGTCCTCCAACATTTGAAGTCTCTCTACTGTAATGTCAGTATTCATATAGCTCCTAAAAAGCTAATTTTGGTTGGAACTTAACCAAGTTTTTTCAAACTCCTCCTGGGTGTTCATAATCCCAGACAGTGTTCTCTGGAGTATGGAAGCTGCTGTTGCTCTGGATTATTTTAAAAGCACTAGGTGACACTCACTGAGATAAATGTTTGGGAGGACAGATGGCGGCAGTTCATTTAACCTTGGTTGCTTCAGCTGTTCATCTCGGCTCCTAATGGAAGGGTGGCATGCAATGGGAGCTTGCTAGCACAGAGGCAAACTGAAGATACTACTACACAGGGTGATCGGACAGCAAATGTGAAAAATTGGGACGGGGATAGGAGGGTAATAGACCCAAAAATCGGGACTGTCCCTATAAAATCAGGACATCTGGTCACCCTTCTACTAAATCTCATCAGAATGTTTTATCATTCATCAAATACCTTCCTTCTAAGACTGCCCCACTCCTTTCTTAGCTATTTTGGAGAAAAGAGATCCTCTTTATAACTTCTGGGCTGTCTAGTGCCAGAAGTTGTCGACAGCCAGTACTTATAAATAAAAACATTTATATGATGAGTTCACAGATGATTTACTCACTAGAAAAGTGGCTACATTTGTAACCAATGTTAGTTGTAAAGCATAATTTCATATCAGCTGTAATAGAAAAGACTCCTGTAAGGATCAGGTGATGGACTAGAATATCTATTGTATGTCTATCTAGGCCCAACTTTTGATTGTACAGAAAAATCATTAAAATGGATTTTCATTAAAGAGGAAAAGACTGTTTGAAACTTATTTTAGTAAAAGTACATACTAAAGCATTAGTCTGTACATGTGTTAGATGGGTACCAACTGCACTTGAAGTGTTGAAAAAGTCACTTATTGTACACCCAGGTTCTGTAGCTATTATCACAGTGAAGACATAGCTGGCAGTCTTCCAATAATTAAGTTTGATTTATGCTTCCCATTACAAGACCCTATTTTCAGCTGCTTTATCCTGTCTTTGCCAGAATTTAACAATTCAGGATGAAATTTTCCATATTGGTTGTCTGCCTCAGGCTGAATTTTTCTGGAAAGTTTCTGAGACTGATGCTAGATGTTAAAATAACATCTGGTGGCCTTTACTTTGAGGAGTTCTAATGCCTCAATGCTTTGGAGCAGGGATTTGAAATTTGGCTAGGGAAAAGCCTTTGTGCTAAGGATGTGCCTTTTGTTATCCACTTCAAAAACTAGCTCTATGGGGAAAATAGCACATGGTATAAATAAAAACTGCAGCATAATGCACATTCATTTACAGTTGCACAACCATTCATGGCTTTTTAATGATGACTGGTTTACCTCCTGATAGTCATCATCATCATAAAAAAAATAAGAGTATGTGCGTTTGTACGAAGGTGCACCCTTGGCCCAGTTTTTGTAGGAGACACCACTTCCATCTGTCCAACGAAATGATAACTCATCATTTATATCATTCAGTCCGATCCAGGGATCAGTCATGGCTTCCTTTAAATGGTAGAAGAGAAAGGCTGAAAGGAAGCAAATACTTTAAATGAAGGGAACGTCAACATGATTTTCTCAAAACAGAAAAAATGTACGCATGTCCACAACTGAGTCATAGTGAAAACATTTATCTGAAAAATTCCACACGCTTGAAAGTAAGGTCAGGTCTACACTATCACTTAAGTCGATCTAACTTGCATGACTCAGGGGTGTGGAAAAGACACCCCTCTGAATGACGGAAGTTACAGTGACCTAAGCTCTGTCGGCGCCTGTGTTATGTTGGCGGGAGACACTCTCCCGCTGACATAGCTTCCACTGCTTATGGAGGTGGAGTAATTATGCTGACAGGAGAGCGGCTCTCCCATCAGCATAGAGCATCTTCACCAGACACCTTACAGTGGTGCAGCTGTGCCAATACAGCACTTCTAGTGTACACCTGCCCTAAATGTCACATTTTATGGCTTAAATATAGTGTTTGGTGGTGAAATCATAAGGAATATAAGTTACTCACACATTAATTTATAAGAAAGGAGACATTTTAATTTGAAAAACCAATGCAAAAAAGGTTTTGAGTATGCTGAATGTAGCGGGGTGACCCCCCGCTCCCCCCCTGAAAAAGGGCTGAAGCAGCCCAGGGAAGGGGCTGTGGCCGGGAGCCTGTAAACTCCCAGGCTGATTGGGAGTTAGGCTCAGCTGGGTGGCCACGCCCCAAACTCTCAGGCTGCATAAAAGCCTGAGAGGCAGGACAGAGCAGTCAGTCTCCTCTGTAGCCAGAGGGAGACAGGGCCTGGCTGCAGGGAGCCATTAACAAGAGTACCCGGACTGGGATAGGGCATGGGCGAAGCAGCTGGGAGCCAGGGAGCACCCAAGCTCTAGAGAGTGGGCCCCAGCCTGCTGAGCCTAGGGCAGGCCCGACCCACGGGGTACTGGGGGTTGCACTGGGGGGGGTGGGGCTCCCCTGGTTAGGAGCAGCAGGCCCAGCCCCTTCTTGCCGGTGATAAGTAGCCATGAGACTGCAGTCAGCCTCAGTGAACTGAGGCAAATGATGACAGGCAGTGGCGGTATCTGAGGCAAGTTGGGGATAGTGGGTGGTGGGTTCCCCCAGGGAGGGGAGACCCTGTGACCAGGGGGGTACTGCAGGGGTGCAGCACCCTCAGCAAGGGGCTCCGGGGTCCGGGAGGGGCACGGGGCCAGAGTGGAGAAGCGGACGTCAGCCGGCAGAGGGTGCTCCAGGGTCAAACGAGCTAATTCCCAAGAAGACCAGACGGGGGCTCCACTGGGTGAGTGGACAACATTGTTACACTGAAATATTACTGCCGCCCCAAAAATAAATTCCTCACAGTTTATATTGCCAATGTAAAAGTGGAAGGAACAAGATTCATAATGCCTTTGGTTTTTTTTTTTGGTTTGAGGTTGTTGTGCAACAGCACTGAAAAGAGAGCTGATGACTTCTATGGGTAATGCAGTACTATTAGAAGAGCTGGTCAAATATTTCGTTTTGAATAATTTTCATAATGAATGAAAATTCATTCTTTTGTTACAGTTAGCGGAATCTTTCACAATTTCTACATAATTTGATACTATTTACCAAATGTTTTCAGACTGCTGTCCCTTTTTGTCCTGAGTAGCTAGTCAAATTTGGGGTCCTTGGGAGGTTCCAGTTGAAAGTAGAAATTGATGGAGTCTGGTATTCTCTTTGATGCTTTTTTTTTTTAAAAAACCAAGGAATGAACAAAGTCCTGCTTCTCCAAACACAGCAGGAACAAAAGGAACAGTTTCTTAGCTTATAGCCCCAAGCCTCTTAGCCAACAGATCCATAAGCTCTCGCTCTCTCACACTTTTCCAGGGTGCTCACAGGATACTGCTTGGCTTTCTTACTTTTTGCCTCTGCCACTCTTTCTGTTCTTGTCCGTTTTCAATTTGCAGATGTGTTCTCTTGCTCTCACACACACACACCCATCCTGATCACAATACCCACTAGAACTCCCACCCTCATGGAACTCATTTCTGGGCAGACTATATGACTTGTAATAGGTGTGCCCCCTTACCTGTCTCTTACATCTTTCTTAAATGATAGCTTGTATGAAGTTTTAACCCAAGCCATAACAAGGTTTTACCCAGCTCACAACAATACTGTGGTCTGTTTGTGCACTATTCACTTCTAGTATTCTTTACTCTTGGTGTGTGATTGGTCACTTTTATTCCCTGACTGAACAACACGAAACTTTTCAGGCAGCAGAACAGTGAGCAATGAATAGTGATCCACAAACTTTCTCGTGTGGATATTTGGAAGAATAATCTTTTGCTGTTAGTGAATATTTTCACACAACCTGGCAGCTGTCTAAATATTCATGAATAGCTGTGAATTGAACTTGGTGGAATGGATTTCAGGGGAGGGGGAAAACTGTGAATCAGCTTTTTCACTAACAGAATGTGGCAGAAAGCAGAGTAATGGAAATCAGGGGGACAATGGGGTAAGCTGACTCAGGCTTGCCTGCCCCTCTCAATCTCAGGCTGTGCACTGAAAGTGGGGATCATGTGGAAAAAATAGTATGTGTTCACATCATTAAAGTCTGTATCGTAATGCAGGTGCACAAAGCCAAATTAAGATTAACAGATTTCAAATCCAGAAGGAATCATTGTGATCATCTAGTCTGACTTCAAGCAACCTTAATTTTGACATTTCCTAACTTCTAAGTGCCTAATGTATGTTTTTTTGTATGTAATAATGAATATAAATGCTCATACTTCATGGTAAAAGCCAGCCAATAACTGATGAGATTAGGAATGGATTTCCTGAGTGAGCAGATTATTCCATAACTGTACACTATGAGGTTTGTGGCACTTTTCTCTGATGCTTCTGTCGCAGGGGCAGTCTCAGAAACAGGACATAGGGTTAGATGGACTGCTGGTCTAATCTGGGATGGTGGTTTCTATGTTCCTATGATCCCAAAACCCATTGTTTATCAGACTAAACTTTTTGTTACATTTATACAACAGACCAAAAGAGTAGAATGTATAACTGCAGTTTTACATGTTTTGCCTTCATTTATAATTCTTTTATGGGAACTGGTTGATGTTTCATTTATTACCAAAGGGTTCACACATTATACCTTGGACTTCTTTATTTGGTATGGAAGCCAGGTTTCCTCCTAAATTTATACAAGCTGTTCGTGCAGCATGCCACGTCAATGCCTCATTTTCACTTGAGCCAAATATTTTGAAACACTGAAAAAGAAAAAAATCAACTGGACATTTCATTCAATGCTGCAAACCAAATGGAAGCTGTTATATGTGAATAATACTAATTACTCATGTGCTATTCATCTTCCCACAGAAGGAAAGTAGGGCGAGGAAGGTTAGCAAAGCTTTAGGATCTGCAATTTAAACTTTGCTAAACCTGAGCTGAAATGCTCTGTGAATTCAAACAACTTAGAGAATTATTTTTAAAGTCTATCTTATCCCTCAATGACAGGGAGAACATGCAGATTTTTTAAAGTGCTTTTAGTGAGAAAACGATTGCTTTCCATCAACTATATGAAAACAATGCAATAAAATAAAACAGACATAATATTGACTATTTTTCCACATGCAAAGTCTAAATCTGATGAGTTCAAGTGTAACTGAAACCAATCCCAGTCAGTTTCTGCAGCTCTTAAGAGCATTATTCTGTTGCATCATAGTTCTATTCTAGTATTTTATAAAATTTAAATTCAATTTCTTCTTAAGCTAAAATAGTATGAATACTAAAGGCTAGAAGTTCCATTATCAATGTGTTTTTCACTCCATGCATCTGAAGAAGTGGGTTTTTTACCCACCAAAACTTACACCCAAATAAAACTGTTAGTCATTAAGCTGCCACCAGACTCCTCGTTTGTTTTTCTGAAGATCAAATATTTATTGTTCAAAGTGTTCTTTCTAATTTATCCTAGCTGAGAGGACTGTTTTACACTATCTTTTCAGATTGACCACAGATAATTTCAGTCCCTAAAATGGACAGAAATTACAGGGGGGGGAAGGGGGAGGAAGAAAGTGTAAGTTATATCAGCAAAGACCTGCAAAGAGTACATCTGTCTTAAGTAATTCAATCTAACAGACTCATTTCTTTGGAGGTTTAAAATGGTATAATATCTCTAAAATGGCCCAGCCTGCCAAACAGAATTCAGACTTGGATAATCATGTCCAACATAATATTATAACCATAAATATATGTTCTTTGTTCACCCACTCTGCCAAATACAATTTACTGAAGATATTTGTTAACGTACCTTATTGTTAAACAAAAGCCAAGTTTCTGGACAGCCTCCTAGAGGTGCAGGAGCAAATGTTGAATTAATGGTACTGTTGTGCCTTTCACAGATAAAAGCACTTGGAGAGCCACAATTTATATCATTCCACAAACCTGAAAACATTAAATATAGTAAGTAAATGAATGCATAATAATGATAAGTGGAATGATAATCTGGCACTTCCTATTTTGTTTAAAAACAGCATTTATATTCTGTAAGAGTAGAATATACACATCTTAAAATCCATTTGTCAGTGAAGCTACTTGAAAAATGTACATATCTATCATGTAATGGTCACAAAACAATAAGTATTTATTGACAGGAGCTGCTCCATACAGGTTGTTATTTGGCAGTACCCTGTGACAGGGCAATTAAAAATGAACAAAAAGTGGAGAGAAAAAAAAGGAAGTGGCTCAAAAGAACAAACTGTTTATATCAATTACTCTTAATTCTGCTTTCTTTCACACGGAGCCTGAATAGGAGAATTCCAGGGATACAAATTGTGAAGTAATAGCTGGATGTTTGGCAGAAGGATTTTCTGTGGCACAAACAGTTTTTTTTTTTTAAAGAGAGAAAATATACATTAGAGATGGAACTTCTAGCATTTCTTCTGGGAGATGGTTTAGCATTTTAACCAACTGTTTTGAAATATTTAAGTCTCTCTGGAGCCAGAGATTCAAGTCAAGACAGGGTTTTCTAGTCTCTTCATTCTAAAGGTAGATACATTGAGTGCTGTGAGGTTTCAGACAGCATCTTAAAAATGGAAGGCCTGATTCTTATCTCACTTACAGTGATGCAGCCCCTCCACTTCATTTGGGTTACACGGATGTAACTGAGAGGAAAATTTAGCTCTGAAACTTTCTTTGTTCTGTGTGAATGTTATAGAGCATTTTAGGAGATAAGGATTTTTCTCTTATACAAATGTATGTTCCTCCCTCCTGTATATGCTGGGTGGCTTTTACCCTCAATCCCACAGGCTCCTGCATTTAGTGATGCTTTTTGTATATAATTTGTAAAGTGCTTAGGAATTAAAGGTATAGTGTGACAGCTTTTCACTAGGCCCATCCCCCTTATCAGCACCAGTCCTATCTCTGGAGAGGTGGTGACAAGTCCTTTAAAAGATTGGGTCCAAAAGACTACATAATATGGCAACAAGCCAGAAACAACACAGAAAGAGAAATCTTAGTTTAGTACACACAAAAAAATAAAATCTAAAAACCTAGTCCTTTCACTTACCTATGGTTCGTATCATGACCACACAATTTTCATCATTATTTGCAAAATTGGGTTCATTGGGAGCCCAGGCTACGTAGTTCACGGGGGTTCCATCCAGCCAGCTAAAAGAAAGGATGTAGAAGTGGTCAATCAAATCAGTTTTAGAAAGAGGCACATCGATCCATTACAAAAATCATTTGGCAAGAATCCAAAAAGGTATAATCGTAATTTCTTTGTACAGTTTTAGGTGCATGATGTCCATTAGTAATAATGGGATTTACATAGCTAAAATCATGAGCATCTGGTCAGGATTTTTATTTCTTTACTTTGATTATTCTTTTGCTGAGATAAATTATGTAAAATAAATATTACAGATTAGGAAACAATGAAAAAATCAAAAAGAATTTTCCATCCATTGATAGAAATCATTAAATAAATTTGCAAATAGTGTTCAACCAGTTCTAATACAAATAATGAATATAAAATATGGCAATTACTTATACAGATATGTTATATTTTTATAAATGTATTCTGTTCTCCCAGCTGTTAATTGCTGTTGATTTCACCTAAGCAAAAAATGAGATGAGATACTTATCTGTATTTGCTACTCTCTGAAGATAAATATCTTAATAGGTTACCACTCTTTGGTGTTTATTCCTGCATAGAGACTTGTAGAAACACTCTCAGCTTGCAGCTCACTCCCTCCTACTGCAGTCCCTAAGCTGCTCCAATACTCACCCGTTTTAGTGGGAGGTGAACTACTCCCAAAATAAGTCAATTCAAATGAGAAAAAAACAGCATCTTGTTTTGAATAATTTTCTAAGTGATAAATCAGTCATTAGCACCTAATCTCTCTCTTCTCTCTCTCCCCCCCCCCCCCCTGAAGATTTCAGGGCTTCAAAGGTTCTGGTTGCACTGGATTCCAGAAAGACATGGAAGTCAGGAACTAGAAAAAAGCTTTGACACAATAATGACGACAAATGGCAACTTTAATAGTACAGTGAGATGCCAAGAGGTGACATGGAGCATCATGGAGAGCAGGTGTAACCCATATCTCCTTAGTGTGGTACTCTATCCCCCTATAGCAGTCCCTAGACAAGGGGTAGGGAACCTAAGGCCTGCTGCTTAATTTTATCCGGCCCTGCGGCCTGGAAGCACTGTCTCAGCAACTCCCTCCCCCAATTAAAAGTCTGGTCTGTTCAGCACAGTTCCTGGAAGCGACCGGCATGTCCCTGCAGCCCCTAGAAACAGGGGCCATCAGGGAAATTCCATGCGCTGCCCCCACCCCCAGCATCAGTTCTGCAGCTCCCATTGGCTGGCCACTTCTGGGAACAGTGCTGAGCCAGGGCAAGCAAGAAGCCTGCCTTAGTCCCACTGAGCTGCCAACTGGGAGCTGCTCCCGGCCGGATCCCAAACCCTGAACTTCCTGCCCCAGGTCGGAACCCCCTCCCACACTCTAACTCCCTCCCAGAGCCCACACCCTCTGTCCTGGCTGGAACCCCTTCCTTCACTCTAACTCCCTCCCAGAACCTGCACCCTCACATGCTCCCCAGCCCTGAGGCCCCTCCTGCACCCAAACTCACTCCCTGAGCCTGCACCACAAACCTCCTCCTGCACCCCGAGCCATCTTCTGCACTCTAAACCTCTTGGCTCCAGCCTGGAGTCTCCTTCTGCACCCCAATCTCCTCATCCCCAGCCCCACCCTAGAGCCCACACCCCAGCCATTTTCCTCACCCCCTCCTGCACCACCTCCCTTCCCTAGCCCGGAGTTCCCTCCCACACCCTGAACCCCTCATTTTTGGCCCCACTCTGGAGCCTCAGGGAAGCCCTGAGCCTCCCCCTCACTCTCCCGTGGGGCTGTATGTGACACACGACTGTTTTTTTCTGTGGGTCAGTGGCCCCTGATGGAAAAAAGATTCCCTACTTCTGCCCTAGACCATCTAGAGCAGAGATTCTCCAAACTGTGGTCCGCAGACCACTAGTGTTCCGCGCACTCCCTTCAGGCGGTCCTCAGGCAGTTCCCTCTAAGGTGCACGCCTGGGTGGTCGCACACGAGAGAGTGAAGGACTACCCACCTAATTACTGGAGCTGTGCAGGTGTGGCGCCAGTAATTAGGTGCCTGGACCCTGGAGAAGATACTCATGTAAGATGAGGCGGTGGCCTTGAGGGGAATAAGGGGTTGGTGAGAGGGAGCAGCGGAATGATAAAAAGGGGGTTGGGGGAATTTGGGACATGCAGACAGAGAAAGAGATGATTTTCCCCATCTCCAGGACTGCTGCTGCTAGTGAGAGACGGCCCTCCTTCCCAGCCCCAGCTCATGGGCTGCTGTGGCGCGGGAGAGACTCCCCTCCTTCCCAGCCCCAGCTTAGGGGCTGCTGCAGTGCATGAGAGAGGGAGAGACCCCCAACTCCTTCCCAGCCCCAGCTTGGGGGCTGCTGTGATGGGGGGAGAGAGGGCACATCCATCACATTAGAAAGGTAAGACTAATGACATTGAAATATGAGTTGTGTGCATTATTTGTAGAACAAAAAAGTTAATTATTATTAAGGTTTTTTTATGTAGCACTTTTATCCAAAGCGCTTTACAATAGTTAGCTAATGGTACAAACAACATTTGGAAAGATCATTAAGCAGCCCACTGAGGCCCACCACAATTTTCAAGTGGTCCCAAGAAAAAAAAAGTTTATGATCCATTGAGCTATTGATGAATCTGCTACAGCCTTAGCTAAGAGATCTGTAGCTTTTAGCTCATGCAATAGAGGCCCATACACTGAGCTTCAGAGATCCCAGGTTTGATCCTGCCTGGCAATGACCAGGGTTTATCAGTGTTATACAGGATTCTGCACAGCTGGAGAGATGATAGCTATCCTAAGGGAAATATAGTCAGAAAGGAACTGATTATCATAGCACTTTCCACTTATTCAGCCATGTACAGTCACTCTTCTGCTAAGGTTAGTCCACAACTAGCTATAATTGAGTTACTACCAGCTCTTGAAAATGGCAGCATTTAAAGACCCTTAACTTTTGATGACCTAAATACATTTTTTGGTACATGTTAAAAGTCTAGATGTTTATATTTACTTACCTAAACTTTTTGTCAAGACTCACTGTTAAACCAATGAAATATGATCTGCTCTCACCCTAAAATAAGAAATTGCCATTTTAATTAAATAATTCCTGTATATGTCACAACGAGGTCTTTGGCAAAACAAGCAGCCATTCTCTTTCAACTGATTAGGTGGGTACTCTTCAAACTGTACAGAGGGCAATAATTGAAATCAATGGGATTTAACCATGTATTTAAAGGTAAGCATGTACTTAAATGCTATTCTAAATAGAGGTGGATTTAATCACATACTTCAATATTTTCCTGAATCGGAGCCTAAATCTATATTTAGATATCTCAGTAAAAGTGCTCTACTTTTCAGAGGTCTCGAGTACCCATGACTCACACTGAAGTCTGAAGTGATTAGGAACTGCAGACATTCAGCACCTCTTTTAATTCGGTGCCTAAATACTGCATAATTGTGTAACAAACTCCCAGCCTCAATTTCTACATCTATAAACAGGGACAGTGATATTTATCCATTTATTCGAGTGTTGTGAGGCAGAAATTATGTTTGTCCAGTGTCATATGCATGCGAATTACTACTAAGACTAGTCACATACAGAGAACTCAGGAGCGCCCAACGTCTACAGCTTTATGCTTCTTCCGCTAGGTGAGACCGATTCAAGGACCCTTGATAGACATGCAAACACACCCAATTGACATTCTTCTCAAATGTGAACAATTTCATAAGTAGGTAGGTATATTTTGGAGGAGATGTCATAAATTCAACAGGCAAATTTCATCCAAAAAATAAAAATAAAAATCACAGTTCCACTCCTATCAATACATGTCTCAATTTATGTTTTCCAAAAGGTTCAGAAACACAATATCAAAAGTATCTATTCCCACTGTGCCACATTATTTATTTCTGAAATAAAGGTTTTTTCTTACAGTTTTCAATAGAAACTTTCTTTCACTTTCACTCTCAATTACAGCAAGATCTGCAAAATTCTTCTGGCAGAACTCTTGGGCTTTTCCCATAGGCACTTCATTTCTGCTGAAAAAATACTGTTTGTCTTCATATATAACCCATCCATCATTAGTGGTTTGATATTCTGGAAAGTAAATAATGTATCCATAAATACTACATCTATAGCACAAAACATTTATTCTGCAATGGCAGTTTTACTAAAAGTTAATATCCCCCCCAAAAAATGAATAAAAAAAGCTTACCATACTTGCTAATTGGTTCTGATTTTAATGATACTCCTGCAGAACAAGAGAAAATCTGAATGTGTAATTTATTTTACACAGTGATTTAATGCAAAGAAATGCAGCATTAATTAAGATGTTTTAGCTGCCATCACATTGTTATTTTTTTTCAATCAGAAAAATATCATGGTAGGCACATTCAATGGTTATGTTTAAATTCTATCAGCTGCCACAGAAAATGGATCTAACATCCAAAGCGACCCACTCACCACTATCTAGATAAGTTTTTCACTACATTTACTCTAATGTCATAGTGCCTGAATGTTAAGATGAGAGGAAATGTGAATATATGGATCATCAGCCATTTATTTTGACTGATCAGTTCTGATGGAACAAGATACCCATGGCTTTTTGCCACTGCTTTTCTGAGGTGCACTTGATTTCTTACTTAAGAATAAAAGGGACCTTAGAGCATTACTGTCATTTGCCCATCCAGCAGTAATAGCAATAATGCTGATTCCTGTGGGAATGTATCTGTTCCACCGACAGCTACTTTTGATGGAAGCCAGGCAAGGCTATTGGATTTCCTGCAAACCTAGCTGGCTCCCAAAGCTGCCTGGCTTGCTGGGCTCCCTCTGCTAGCAAGTTACTGGGCTGTGTGGCTCCCAGGTTGCCTGCCCAGAAGGCAGGCAGCTTTCCTGAGTGACTGGCTGCTTGGCTTGCTGGGTGCTAAGCTGCCTGCTTGCTGGGTGCCCCAGTCTGTCCGGAACCCCCAGCTAGCTGGTTCCTGGATGTCCTATTCCCCAGCTGGCTAGCTCCCAGGGCTGCCCACTTGGTGGACATGAGGGCTGCCTGATTCTCCTGGCCACCTTGCTCCTTGACCTCTGAGGTTTCCTTGTTTCCCAACTACCCAGCTCCTTGGGCTGCCTTATCTGCCTGGCAAACAGGGGGTTCTCTGGTTCCCTATGCTGTCCAAGCATCCACTTGGCAGACTGTCAGCTCCCTAGGCTCTCCAGCTAAACAGCTCTTTGGCCAGACTTATCTAAAATGACCCAATGAGACAGCTTCTAAAGATTCAACATGATGCAGATAGAGAAGAAATCTTCACATCAAACATTGGCAAAAAGATTACTAAGCCTGGAAAATCAAATACAAACCTGCTGCTCTGACCTGAGTATGAACTGAAATCCTGCTAATTTTGAATGGCTTCAACTTTTGCATTAAAATTTTTCCAAAGTTCTAGTTTGATAGCAGTTTAACTATGTGAAGCTTAAAAAACCCTCAACTTTGGTTACATTGGGATAATACCCTTCAACCAAAATGGGTTCTCATTATACAACTGAGAGGAGAATTTGGCCTTTTACATTTAAATTAAGGAAGCCAATTTATTTTCCTCTCCTCATGCCCTTTTATAAAACACTACTCAAATGTTGCAATTCAAAAATCTATGTGAGTGGGTTATTCAAGGAATGTTGATGAGTATACAAGTGATAATTATTTATATATTGTACCAGAAAAAAAATTAAAAATTAAAAACTACTACAAAGTATCCAGATATTTTTATTAATGTTACTAGACACAGTTGTGTTACCAAACAAAAGAAAACAAGCTTGATTACAATTAGAAAAGCACATAAGGTTTGAGAGAGATTGTTTTCAGTTGCTTCCAATGCGACTCAATACAAATATTCACACACACAGGTCAAACGATACTTGATCTATGGTTATTTCTGAAATCCTTCCTTTGTTAGGGAGACTTATACAAGTATAAAAAAATGTTTCACAGAACACACCATGATTATTAACAGTTTTAACTTTTACGGTATGAACCTATAAAGAACATTAACCAACTACATATTGAATTTACTTTCTATAGGACATATACAAACTCACCAGTTATTTATATGCCTTATTTAAGCATGTGTACATATGCATGTTCAACTGCATATTCCTAATTCTGAAAATCTGGCTGTATATATGTTGTGCTACCTAGCTCTCTTTTTGCATGTAACCTTAAGTAAAGTATAGTTTTCAAAATCTCACCTCTTTAATTTATAATTAGTCCACCAAAGGGACTATTTAAAAAAAACAGTTTCGTTTTCTTATTTATAGGGGGAAACAGTCCTACCTTTCTTTATCTGACAAATCCAGTCATTAGGCATTTCGCAAAAGTCATACTGCCAAGCCAAGGCAAAACTGTATCCTCTGATCACTCCACACTCTTTGTCTCCCCGATTTATTGATCTTTGTCTCCAGCCTGTGTACCTTACCTATGGTAGAAAACAGCTTAGTTACTATTTTTGCCTCAAAGAGGGACACTGTTTTCTGCATTGTCGTGCAAGAGTGATCTGGGCTTGTTTTACAGATTAAGTGTCTGATGTAATGGGACTGGGAAAGTGGGAGAGTAGAGAAAACAAGATCCTCAATGCTTGTGAGGATGAGCGTCATTTCAGGCATAGCATAGTGAGCCCCTGGTGGACTGAGACTATTTTTAGTGGGAATATGATCAAGTATTTCTTGCTGCAAAGATATTTCCATCCTGTCTGCAGTCTGAGGACACGATGTCAGGGGAGGAACAGACAAATGCACTTGCTTCTCTGGCTGCAAGTTTCATCCAGCCTCACTGCTGGTGTTTCTGTATGTGCTGGATAAATCTCACTTGACCACCTGCATGACAGAGCTGTCTCCCTTGTGGCTATTAAACAAGCGCTGGTAGAGAGTCTCCCCCTGCTTCTGCATTGTACATTGCTGTAGTGGCAGCCCGATGTTGCCTCCCATGCAAGCCCCAGCACAAGGAGCAATCTGGGGATGGGAGAGAACTCTTCACAGCACTGATTGATATACTGGGATTCCACAAGCTGCAGAACAGCCCCATGGCAGCCAGGTAAGGCTGCTGTAAATTAGAGCACCCCACAGCTGGCATCTGGGGGCACAGAGATGGTTTAAAGCCATGTTTACCTCCCCACCCCTTGATCTGCACTTTCTGTTTTTTGCCTCCAAGAGTAGCAGCACAGTGTCTCCCTAGGTCCATACGTGAGGGGAATTGTTAAAATCTCCATTTGTGAGGACAAGTTACCTGCATCTCCAAAACAAGCAGGGACTAGGCCCCTGCTCAGGAAATTGTCACTTGAAGTTAACAATCTCAGAAGCAATCACCCTGACTTGCACCTTCCTATGTTGGGAATGAGTGTTTTGGCACAATGCTGAGGGTTCAGGGTTCAATCCCTGCTGATGATGTATAATCAGCTGATGCATAATGGGGTGAGGTTATTAGAGTTGCACATAATAGAATCGGCTTATCCTTTGGAAACTAAACACACTCAACGAATCTTAAAAGAAAGTTACAAGCATTTAAGTTGATGCTTAAATTTTATTTCAGCATCTTTTCTTGTATGTCATTCTTTATAAAGCCCTGAATCCTTTTGGACGTGGCTATCTCAGAGACCCCGCTCCTCAGTCTTCCCCACTGTGATACCTGCATTTCACTGCAGTTCTCTTGCTGCCTTTCTCTATGGATGACCTGCTGGGGGTTAGTAAAAGGGTGCTGTTAGTGAAGAGCTCATAGCTCTGGAATTTGAGCCCTTTTGCAGCCATGTCTTTTGAAGCCTGTCTTTTAGGACATAGTCCACTTATTTTTTCTTGGTTTCGGTCTGTAACCAGGAGTAAAATCTGCAATACCTTGGAAAGGTAGTGGTGGGAGAGGGGGATGACTGAAATTTTTGTAATAAATATCAGATAACATGATGTTGGTCACAATATCAAGCAAGTATATAAGTATTAGACATCTATTGTTTTCAGGATTCAAGGATAATGCTAGTGAGATTGGAAACCTCTAGTATATGCTTTGGCTTTCAAAAGCAATTAGTGGAGGTCCCTGGTTTCCCTTAGAAAGGATAATATCCTCTATATGCTTTGACATGAACAAGGCAACCGATTAACTGAAGTCTGTAGCTGGAGTAGTGATTAGTAACAGAAGCATTTCTTCAGGAAAGGCTGGGAGCTGAGTTGGGTGAAAACACACGCATGCTTAACTTTACAACCATGAATATCCATGGATTTCAAAGTGATCAGTATTCAAATGTGCCATTGATTTAAATCGCATACTCAGAGTAGTAAAGGGAAGTGTGTAAGTGTTGGCAGGAGTAGGGCCTATGAGAGGAAGAGGAGGAGAGGACAGGAATAGACTGAGATAAGACTAGAGAAAAAAGACATCCTGAACTCAGCAATGTGGTTAAAAATTAAATTACTCACCGGAGAGCCATCACTCCAGGCAAATCCTTCATCAGGATTCAAGGAAAATATACCAGTCCAATAAGTACTATATGAGGCTCCACCTTTTCTAGTATATATTACACGAAGAGAACAGTATATAAATAGGTATAAGTATAGTTTATATAATCAAAAACTATAATGTTTTAGAATATGGGTCCTGATTTTAAGCCCAATTAAGTTACAGACTGAAATCCGCTGACTTCAGTGAGCTTTGGTCTTGAGCGAGAGGATCATGAGATTCCACCCTGACAAATATGATGGTTAGAGGCCTGAGACCTAAATAGAAATGCTCTTCAGGGGGTCAGTGATGTTGTTAACTAGGGAACTGTGACATGTGTACAGGAGAGGCCGGAGAGAAGGAATTATCACATATTGATTCCATAGAAGAGGCTGATGAATTCAAACTAAAACTATTAATGTTGATCTTAACCTTTGTTACTTCTGTATTGTGTCTTCTTTTAAGAAAGAAAAATGTCTGTCAACTCAGAGCTGCTTTTTTTTTAAATGGTTCAATCAGTGATTAGTTAAAGATGAGTCACAAAAGTTGGCCCTATTTTCTATTCCTATTTTTGTAAATATAGCTGTTTTTGCACAAATGAACTCTGGATCAATTTATATGCTCCCTACATATAAACCATAGAAATAGAAAACCATATTCTATATATCATGAAACTTATTTATGAAGCTCCTGTAAATACCCAAGCTATTGTTTTTAAATGTGACCACTAAGAAAATTAATAATTTGAGTGAGTGATTTTTCTACTTTTACAGACTATTTCACAAAAGATAAAAATAGAATTTCTAATTATTATTTGACATCATTTATAATAGGATTTAATAGATACTTACTTTATTGCAGTTTCTATTATACGATCTTCCTTCTTACTTTGTATGGTAGCCAGATCTCCTCCTACTGCTCTGCAAAAATCTCGAGCTTCAAACCAAGTTTTCTTTTGTTGTTGTGTTCTTTTATAAAAACACTAAAGAGAATATAGTTTACAATACAGTACTCTGTTACATTATATTATAATATCAAGAAACATCTCTTTTCCTTAAAAATGAGATTTTGTACAGCTAGACAAGTCAAAGAGTACAGGTCACGGGTTACAGAGTGCTCTATTTGTAAATTTAAGTGTTTCACTTTGCATGGAGATCTATAAATCACTCACAGTAGAGAGGGGAAGAAGTCCATTTATGATTCATAGGAGCTGTAGAAGTGCTAAGGATATGCTGTGACATGAGTGGGAAGGAGAACTGTTGGAGATGAGAAACAAGGTGGAGTGAGGAGCGTCTCAGTATGCTGTCTAGGGTGGGTTAGGCCTCCAAGAAGAGGTTTGAGCAGTGGGTTAGCCCAGGGCTGACCTGACCAATAATGGGATAATGGAACCAGAATCAAAATGACCTTTGGTTGAGTTTGTTTAAAAAAACACACAGCAAAAATTGCAAAACTAAAAGAAGATGGTCTCCTAAAAAAAAGAAGACACAATACAGAAGTAACAAAGGTTAAGATCTTAACATCTTACATCTATTTAGGACTCTTTGTTCTATAGAATCCCAAAGCATGCTGGACACACTTTGCACCCAATCCTGCACTTCTTACTTAGGACATTTCAAATGTTTGCTAAAAATACTTCTTTGTATTTCTTTGGACACCTGCAATCTATCACTTTTAATTTGAGGCATTCAAAGCTCCTCCCAAACATTAATTTAAATTAACCCACCAGCATCGCTGATAGATGCTATTCTAAAGAATATGGGCAACGTCCTGTTCTTATCATGGGCCAAGCTTGAGACTCTCTCCTGGCTTGGGTGAACTTAATATGCATGTTCCCATACCATCTATCCTTATATCCCATCCCATCCTGAGTGCAAAAATGGAATCCCTTACTCACAATGGTTAGCATGATTCACGTTAATAATCTCACTGATGCCAAGCTTTGTTATTTGTATTATTTAATCCAGCATTTTGGCATTTCCCTTTTTATTAAGTACTTTTTTAGAAATACTAGATCTGTTTGTTGTTCTCTTTTTCTGTAGTTGCCTTAATTCATTCTTTCTTTTTATAAACTGAATGTCTTCATGTATTTTGTTCCTCTTTCCTCCACAAATTTTCTACTCAAATTTATTTCCCTCTCGTGTACAGTCTTCCCATCTTTTTATTCCTTTTACTCCATTCCACTTCTTTTTCTTCTTCTCTTGCTCTGGGTTGTGTTCATTAACCTAGGGTGACCAGACAGCAAATGTGAATAATCGGGACGGAGGGTGAGGAGTAATAGACGCCTATATAAGAAAAAATCTGAAAAATCTGGACTGTTCCTATAAAATTTGGACATCTGGTCACCCCTACTTTAACCACTTTCCTCCCCTTCAATCACCTTCCTCATCAGTTTCTCCCTCCTTTCTTTTCCACTATTCATTATTCACATTCACGGTAATATTCACTCACACTAGTCCCGACATCTTATGTAGAAGGTGTGCCTTCCTTGCCCATCCCCAAGTCAGAGGATATTACTGGACAGGTGATCTTCCATTCCTGGGTGGGTGTGGAATTGAGCTGGGTTTTCAGGACTGAGTTCAGTTATGGGAGGCGAGCTTGCTCTGCTTGGTCTAGTCTAGTCTCCAATAAGGCAGAGAGAACCGAGTGCCCTCCTTTCCTTAAAATCAAGAGTAAAGCCTCTCACCCTCCATTGACTAGTTTAGAACTTACTTTGAAGCATGAGCTACTATAAGCAGTTGATTCCCAACCTTGGGGGCACATGGGGGAAGGAGTTGTTGGAGGAGCAGGAGGTGGTGTTGCTCCCTCAGCCCATTGTTTACAGAGAAATGTTTCCACCATCTCACAATTAAGAACGTCCCATAATCCAGCTGCAGTTCCAGTTCTCATGGCAACACAGCCTGGGTTTCTTCCTTAATGAGACATAAAGGTAGTACAAATTAGTTGACAATAATAAATAAATAATAATAATCATTAATATTTTATGTTTACAGCAGCATCCTTACTTTTTAATAGTATTGTAATATTTACATAGCAGAACAATGTTGTAGGTGCCTTCCAAACACAGAAGACACAGAGTCCCTGCTCTGAGTAGCTAAAAAAAAAAAAGAAAGAAACTTCTAGTTACCTTAATATGAGGTAAAAGATGGAGATTTGTGTTTTATAAGGTAAAAGATGGAGATTTTACTGCAAAGGCATTCAGGACATGATTTCCCATTTGCACTTGGGCACATTTACTACTCTAGTCATGTAAACGGCCTTAATGTGAGTATAAATACAAGAGCTCTGCTCTGGCTGTGTACATAGTGGTTTTAGTGTCACCAAAAATCAGGTCCTCAGTATGTATGTGGTATATGCGCATACATACAACAGCCACACATGTGATATGCTAAGTCCCATGAGCACTTTTAACAAAAAGGAAACCCCTACAGAATTTAAAGATGAACCTTCACTACTCTGACCATGAGAAGTCTTGAAAATGTATGTAGAATATTATTCCCATATAGAGTAAAGAGCATTAAATCACCCAAAAAATCCGTCTGTAGAGAATGATTTAAAGAACTTGCTGATAAAAGGCCCAATCCACTCTCCATTGAAGCTAATGTGAGTGTTTCTCTTTGGATCAGGTCCCCAACAAGCTATTCCAGACATCTGTTTGCAAGGAAGTTTCCATATATTTAGGCTAGCAATACAAATGCAATAAGCAAAGTATGATAATCTCTAGTTATGCAATTATTTAATTTCTAACATAGCACCAGACCTACTGTTTCTCTATTTGGGCCATTTCTATCCAGTGCTAAATACCATCCAAGTTAGGGGGATGAATGTGAGACCAACACGACACAAGGTTCTGGGAAGTGGTCTACGACCCTTGCCTATAACAATGACAAGGATTCTGATTGTCCTGCCATACAGGAAGAAGAACAGGAGACACTGGATGTGGTTTAACTAGGCCACAACTTTATTAATAACTATCTGGAAATACTCATTTATTCTGGGTCTGAGAGGGCTTTTCCTGCCCATTTACCCTATATACTCTCCCCTCCCTTCCAGTCAGGTCACTTCAAGGGACAAGTCAGCATCCCCACTCTGTGGCTGCATTCACATTCATTTTTCTCTACCCCTTAAAGCTGTATACCCTTCCCCCCAGCAAACCAGACAACGCTGCTGTCCTGCCACCACTCCCCCATTCCTCATTCCCCACTTAAAATGTTGAGGTCATCTAATTTCCCTGTGAATAGCCAACAGGTTAACCTTATGGAGATAGCACATCAGAAGTCATAGCATTCTTCTGAGTATAGAAATACCATATCTCCTGACAATGAAAACAATCAACAAAGGTGTATTTGAGAACTATTAACAACTGTAAAATCTACTAAGGGATAGAGAATGAAATGTCATTGGAGTGTCAACATTCAGTCTTTTAGGCCATATTTAAAGTACAAACACTAGACATCACACAGCTCTGCAGTGCATACCAGGCATTGCTGAATTCCAGTGAGTGAACAGAACTGCTTCACCACTGGTCCACTTGAAAGTTCCTTGTTCCTCTACATCTGAAAGACCTATCCAGAAATATTTTTCAAGCCTTAGCCCAATCAGACTAATCAGGTAGGCTTGTTCATACCTATAAAAAGGATAGTAAGTGTCAAACCAAAGAGAAATTGAGTTCCATTTTCATGGTAGTATTTATTTTGAAACTAAACAAGATAAAATTACTAACATAATTAAGGCAGCATATTAACTTTGGAATATTCATAATTTATGACAACTGAGTTCTTCTTTTCTGCTGTTCACTAAGCCATAAAGGCCCGAGGGATAGGATGGGAAAAAGGAAGTCAGATTTTTGTTTGTTTGCTTTCATCTCAGATTTGGGGCATTCTACCGACCATTTAGTACAAAAATTAGGGATGAAGCTATGGCATGAGGTGGTGGTTTTATAATGTAGAAAAACACTTTTCCAAAACAAAAATGACTCATTCCCCTGAAATGAAATTTTGTAAAGAAATAAAAATTAAAATAAAATAAAATAAATTACAGGAGCAGGTAACTAACATTCCACCTTGATTTTTTATTAGCAGATTAGACCATTTTTATTTGACACAACATTAGATTTGATAAGTTCTAGGCTGTTTTAGAACTTACGAGGCTCTAAGTTATTTCCATCATTAGCACAAAGTTAAAAGTAAAATTAAAAGTCATTACCATACCTATTTTCAATTGAAGCTAGGTAACTCTTATTCCTTGCACAGATTTCATTTGCTTCTGAAAATGTTACAGGTATCTGTCCAATAGAATAACAGTATGTGCCATATCTTTTCCAGCCCTGTAACGTGACAATCAGGCATCTGCATGAGTTCTTGACGAATTGTGATATACTACACATTGAATGAACTCTACCCATTTTGAAGTGTATTAATAATATATTAATTACAAATTCATCATTAAAGCCAAACTAAGACATAATGAGGAAAAAAGAAAGGAATGTCATCAGCAGAGGCAGAAAATTCTTATTTAGAATTTACTCTGAGCATTTCCACTAGGAATAGTGGTTTTGTAAATTTAATTGAAGGAACACTACATGCAAACCTACTGGGATGTTCGACTGACTCTGTCTGCCTAACCTTGAGTAAAACGACATGACTACTATTTCCCTATTAGAATGTGCTGAAAATGGAGTAGTCTCAATTTGTGCTTGGGCTACTGAAAAACTCTCACAGCCTCCAGAGTGGTGTCTGACCTGAAAGGAGATAGATGCCATCTCTGCTGTGAGTTGATTTATTCAGACGAAAGTCATACCTGCACTAGTACCCACCTCGCCTCCCATCTGTGCGGCCCTCCTTGCCCTCTAACCTGCCTCCCCTGCTCTGCCTGCTTCATTAGCCATCTTTCCCTGCATCACAGGATGGGCTATCTACTACAGAGCAGCAAGAAAGAACACATTTGGATAAAGACAAGCCCCGGCTAATGTGTTGCACTCTTCAAAGTGTGCCCGGCTTTCGCAAAGTATTTAATTAGTATTTCAATTAAATTAGCCTCCACAAATTTCTTTTCCTCCCCTACTGATTATAATGATCTCAGCCCAAGAAGCTCTGGAATGTGATTCCTTCTGAGGACATGCTCCATTAAGACCTAATGACATTTACTTGATGTGCAACAGAATGTTTGTGAATGATTTTATGACTATATTCGCCTAGGCACATATATATTATATACGTATAAAAATTATCTGTGGAATTCTCTGGAAATGTTGTTTAGTGGCATTTATGGCCCCAGTTATCAGTATTGGAGCATACATATAAATAAAAAGTGAATTCAGACTAGATTTGTCTTAACTGGAGTAGTATTTTTTTCAGATTAGAAATAATCAATATGCATAATTTACCAACTCTTTACAGTAAAAATACAAGGCTCCTTCAAAAGTGGTTATTGTAGATAGCATAATGAAGGACAGAGTAACTGAAGGAGAGTGAAACCTAGTAGTACAATTTAATTTCCTGCATATCCATATACTTCATTTTGAGTTGCTTGCAAGCAAACTTCCCATTGATTTTGAAAATTAATTATACTCTCACTGCCTACTTACTTTCTGGCAGCCTGCATCTGTGCTTTCCATTTCCTGAGATACTTGCAACAATGGTTTCCTTTTACAGATATAACCAAATTTCCTTTCACAAAGGTGATCTGCCCAGTAGCCATCCTGAATATGGCATTAGGAAGAAAGGAATGTCAGTGAAGAGAGATTCACAGTCTTTAGAAAGTTGCTCATTTCCTTTATCTGTCCTGTTTTTTGAATGGGAAAAGCCTCTTTCCTTCTTTCTTTCTTTCTTTCTTTCTGAAGCTCTTAATTGGTTTAGAAATATAAATCACATTACTTTCACAGAGCAAATAGCGGTGATGGTGGTGTTGTGGGAGCAGACAAAGGTACTATGAAGATTGTGTCCAGACCACCTTTGTCAGCAAATCTACTCTACTGTTTTCTGCTACCGAGCAGATACAAGCACTGTGTGCTCATGGTAGTTTTCTCTTTGTTCTTTCTTGTTATTCATCTACTTATTCTGAAATAAATGTCATTTTAAGTTAAAAGTCAATGTTTAGCTCTTTCTGTATTGAAACAATTAGTCAGTTAGCTTTGGGTAGGGTGACAGGAAGTCCCATTTTTAAAGCGCAGTCCAGTTTTTGGGGACTTTTTCTTATATAGGCACCTATTATCCCCCACCACTGTCCTGTTTTTTCACAGTTGCTATCTGGTCACCCTGGGTATGTGCTGAGATCACTTCCTATCATACTAGCTAATATTGTGCCATTGTTTCCTTCCTTATACTCCCGCATTGGTCTGTTCGTATCCTTCTGTTCTCTCTTATATTTAGCTTGTAAGTTCCTTGGGACAGGAACAGTTTTTGTTCAGTGTCTGTATAGCACCTTGTCTACCACAAGGCTCTTAGGCTCTATAGTAATAATAATCTAATTCAATATTTACACTAGTTTAAATCTAAGGATGTTAAATTACATCCATAATATAGTTCACACAGTAAATCACCTTTGATAATGTTGCTACAAAATATTAACAATATTTTAGCCATCAGCCCAGATGTTAAACTAATTCAATTTTAATTCATACAAAGTCCCTTGACCTGTCTCTACCAAATGCCCTGCCCCACTTGCCACCTACCCCCCAGCAAATAAGAAAGCCTTGGAGAGCACTCTGTAATACAACAAATCTGGTTTGTCATTCCAAGGGGGAAGTGAAGGAAATCAGTCAAGGACTCATCACAGAAAATGTGTATTAGTTTCAATGTCTCCAAAAGTCACAAGCATTGTGATTTAACATGAAAATATAACCTTTCAAGTGCGCAGGGCTCAAATCAAATAGGTCTTTAATTGACCATACCAATACCTTAAATTCCATCTACAGTCTCTTTGGCAACCACCGCAGATCTCAAAGCACTAGTGAAATGTGATGTCTGCATGAAGTACAACTTAACACTTCCTTCACCACTGTAAATAGTATATACTTATGAATGATAAATCACAGCTAGTAATTACATAATTCACCACAAACTACTGAAAGTCACCACTCCTCACAAAAATAAAGCAAAACCATACTTCGTTTATCCAAGAAAAGGTTAAGAGGTAGCAATAAATTTCTGGTAGATTAGAGCTCTCCAATTTAGCAGGCAAAAACATAACAATGGTTGAAGCTGATGCCAGAATATATTTTTACTAGAAATAAGATGCGAAGATCACGGAATGGTCCATAGAATCATAGAATATTAGGGTTGGAAAGGACCTCTGGAGGTCATCTAGTCCAACCCCCTGCTTAAAGAAGGACCAATCCCCAACTAAATCATTCCAGCCAGGGATTTGTCAAGCATGACCTTAAAAACCTCCAAGGAAGGTGATTCTACCACCTCCCTAGGTAACCCATTCCAATGCTTCACCACCCTTCTAGTGAAAAAGATTTTCCTAATATCCAATCTAAACCTTCCCAACTGCAACTTCAGACCATTACTCCTTGTTCGGTCATCTGCTCCCACTGAGAACAGTCTAGATCGGGGGTCGGGAACGTGTGGCTCGCGAGCCAGGTGTGGCTCTTTTGAGAATTTCATCTGGCTCGCTGGCCAGCCGCGGGGCTGGGACGCGGCGCGTGCTCCGCTGCCGCCGCCGACCGGGACGCACCGCGTGCTCCGCTGCCGCCGCCGGCTGGGGACGGCTCAGAGCTGGGGCCGGGACGCGCCGCACCGCCACCCACTTACAGGCGGCGAAACAAGGACCCACCCACTGCCAGGCGGCGAAACGGTCTGGGGGGAGAGACCGGGTTGAGCGGGTCAGTTGGGGGGGGGGAAGAGACCTGGCTGGGTGGGTCATTTGGGGGGGGTTGGAGGAAAGGAGGTTTGGGGGGGGAGAGACCTGACTGGGTGGGTCAGTTGGGGGGTTGGAGGAAAGGAGGTTTGGGGGGGAGAGACCGGGCTGGGTGGGTCATTTGGGGGGGTGTTGGAGGAAAGGAGGTTTGGGGGGGAGAGACCTGGCTGGGTGGGTCAGTGGGGGTGGGTGGGAAGGAGGTTTGGGGGGGAGAGACCGGGCTGGGTGGGTCATTTGGGGGGGTGGGTGGGAGGGAAGGAGGTTTTGGGGGGAGAGACCGGGCTGAGTGGGTCAGTTGGGGGGGGTGGGAGGGAAGGAGGTTTGGGGGGAGAGACCGGGCTCATGTCCTGTTCATATTATATGGCTCTTGCTGAAATAAATTTCCAAATATTTTGCTTTCATGGCTCTCTGAGTCAAAAAGGTTCCCGACCCCTGGTCTAGATACATCCTCTTTAGAACCCCCTTTCAGGTAGTTGAAAGCAGCTATCAAATCTCCCCTCAGTCTTCTCTTCTGTAGACTAAACAATCCCAGTTCTCTCAGCCTCTCCTCATAAGTCATGCGCTCCAGGCCCCTAATCATTTTTGTTGCCCTTCTCTGGACTCTTTCCAATTTTTCCACATCCTTCTTGTAGTGTGGGCCCCAAAACTGGACACAGTACTTCAGATGAGGCCTCACCAATGTCGAATAGAGGGAAAGAATCACGTCCCTTGATCTGCTGGCAATGCCCCTACTTATACAGGCCAAATGCCATTAGCCTTGGCAACAAGGGCACACTGTTGACTCATATCCAGCTTCTCATCCACTGTAATCCCTAGGTCCTTTTCTGCAGAACTGCTGCCTAGCCATTCGGTCCCTAGTCTGTAGCAGTGCATGGGATTCTTCCCTCCTAAGTGCAGGACTCTGCACTTGTCCTTTTTGAACCTCATCAAATTTCTTTTGGCCCAGTCCTCTAATTTGTCTATGTCCCTCTGTATCCTATCCCTACCCTCCAGTGTATCTACCACTCCTCCCAGTTTAGTGTCATCTGCAAACTTGCTGAGGGTGCAGTCCACACCATCCTCCAGATCATTGATAAAGATATTGAATAAAACCAGCCCGAGGACTGACCCTTGGGGCACTCTGCTTGATACTGGCTGCCAACTAGACATGAAGCCATTGATCACTGCCCGTAGAGCCCAATGATCCAGCCAGCTTTCTATCCACCTTATGGTCCATTCATCCAGCCCATACTTCTTTAACTTGCTGGCAAAAATATTGTGGGAGACTATCAAAAGCTTTGCCAAAGTCAAGAAATAGCACATCCACTGCTTTCCCCTCATCCACAGAGCCAGTTATCTCATCGTAGAAGGCAATTAGGACCTGCTCCATGATTTTTCCAGGAACTGAGGTGAGGCTGACTGGCCTGTAGTTCCCTGGATCCTCCTTCTTCCCCCCCCCCCCTTTTTTTTAAAGATGGGCACTACATTAGCCTTTTTTTTTTTTTTAGTTGTAACCACCCATTGAAACAACTTAGATAGTATGTGGTGGATTCTTCATCACTTCTGATCTCATCCTGTGACTCTAGGCCTCACATGGGCCTGTAGAATCTACTCTTTAGTCATGCCCTGGCTAGCTGGTGAAATTGGGGGTCAAACACAGATGTATATTGGGAAGCTACCATCAATGTTAACTGTGTTAATATTGATCAGATTATGTTACCTGGACCTTCACAGCTACACAGTCTTCTTGCCTGTTGTTTCCTCTGGTTGGTTCTCCATGGTGCCATTTGGTGTATGTCACAGGAGTCCCATCACTCCATTCAAAAAACATTTGAACCTTCAAGTCATTCAGTCCAATCCACAGCTCATCTGTTGGCTCTAAAACATAAAAACAGTTAGTGATTAACAATCTTTCTACAGGATAAAGTTTCATGTTGATTTTGGAATGAGGAAGTTGTGCTTAAGAATCTTAAAATGTAGCACAGAGAAGTGAATTCTTGATGCTTAATAAAAAAAAACCTTGGTTGATCCTCTTAACAATAACAGTTGGAGAAATAACTGGGGGCCTTATCTGGACTTCTAAAATAATGCAAACAAAACTTTACTTTAACTCTTCAAAAACATACTTCTTTTTCTCACACACTGTACCCATGTACCAAGAAAAATAAAAGTTACTAATACATTTAACAAACAATTTAAGCAGGGCTGGGTGAAATTATTTTGCCAAAACTTTTTTGGGGTGAAAAAAAATGCAGATTTAGTGTTTTTGTAAATTTGTATCAAATTTCACTGAATTGCTCATTTAAGATTAAAAAACCCCCAAACATTTATTTTTGACATTTTCAAATCAAAATGTTTTATTTTGACTTGAAAGACTTCATTTCAAAAAATTCTCTCTTTAATTTTAGAAATTTAAAAATAGTTAAAGGTGATTAAAATTGAAATGAAACATTTTTTCAGAAATGAAATGTTTCATTCAATCCAAAATAACTTTTCTTCAATTTTGGTTCTCAGAAATTTTTTTAAAAATCAGTTTGATTCCAAAGTAATTTTTTCCTTCCAAATTTTCAGAATTGCCAATGATGAAAAAATCTGTTATTCACCCTACTCGACCTTTAAAACTTTTTGCAAAATGTATGTACCATACTCACCTTATGCCACATCTCTTCAAAGACAAACAAAACAAATGGGTAAAAATAAATACTGCACATTGCCATTTATAGTAGAATGTGCACTTTCATAATAGGTAGGTAAATAATAAATTTTTAAGTTCACTGATAATTTTGAAAAATTGAGGAAAAAATCATTTCAAGTAAAACAATTTAAAAAATATTTTCAGCAAATCAAAAAGTCAAAAGAATTTTTTTCAGTTCAAATGAAATATTTTGTTCACCTTGAAAGGAAATTTCAATTTTGAGCTTTTTTAAAAAAAATATTGTCCCATATTGTACAACTATACCTTATTTGTCATCATTTTATCAAATACAACTTATCCCCTCAATATGTCAAATGAATTCTCATTTGTGTTCTTTGGCTACAGACATTTTAGTTTAAACAATATAAACCAGACAAGTGGAACATTATAAATATGAACAGAGGCAAATTACTCTCCTGTGAAAATACTCACTGAACTCAAGCTTAGACACTATAAAGCTGTGCTCTTCAACATTGTGGATACTGGCCAGATCACCATCCTCCTTTCTACAAGAAGTCAAGGCTTCTTTCCATATTTTGGGTTCCCTGAGAATCATGTAACAATGACCTGCGTAGGACATCCATCCATCTGGGCATTTAATAGGCCCCAAATCATCTAAAATTAAACAATGTATCAGCATAATTAAAAAAACAAAGTAAATGAAACTGGCTGCATTTACTTTTATTCTGTCTGAAAGCCAGGTCTAATATTTCATGCTGAATCTGCTATAGAAAATATCAGTATTGTTAAATGAGAGATTAAAAATATGAACATTTTAAAACACTTTAAAAAGAGGGCATTTTCATATTTGTAAGATGTACACTTTTGAAAATAGCTAGTATTTTTAATGTCAGATGTAAGATTTTCATATGTTACAGCTAAGTAATCTGTAGGTATTGACATTTTTTTCTATATTTTTTCACAACTCATTCTAGTTAACTGAACATCAGAAATCGTCATAATCTAATGTGGAATGTTTTTGGATTGAGTATTTTGTAACTAGATGCTTTCACTAAGAAACATCAGCCCATATATGGGACTAACTGAACTTCCTATATATGGATATAAGGAAAAATTACAGAGAAAAACCCGGTTTCCTTAAACTAACTTGTGCACCACCTCTGTGGTGTGTCACTGGCTTTTTTTCCTTTGCTTTTTCACTTTTTACTTTCTTCCCTGTTATAAAAAACAATTCACTTTGTTTCAGCTGTTTCTCCCCTTCTTACATTCACTCTTGTGAATATTTCAGTGAAGCTCTGACTAGCAGAAATTTGGTGGAGAAGGTGGATTTTAAGTTCCTTTTCTCTCCCCCGTCTTTACTCACTACTGTGCCAGTGGGTCAGAAGATCCAGCCCATAATATTTAAACAGGGTAAAGGGCAGAGTGGTTGCAAAATGAAAACCAACAAAACAGCAGAGTGTATGTGTATGTTAGGAAATGAATTTCTGCCCATTGAAAATAGTTTATCATTTCATATAGATAAAATGCATTTTTTCTTTGTATCGGCTCGCCTATGCAGCCTGTAATGCTACAGCACAGATCAACAAACTTTATTTTTATTGACCGACTTACCTGAGGGAACAGTGAAAGAGTCTAAATTGGCAGTTCCCCTTTTACAAATGTAGCCAAGTTTCCGGTCACATTCCCAGTTTTCCCATTTAGCATTTCTTCCAGGATTTAAAGCTGCACAGATTTTTCCGGACTCTGGAGAGGGACTTCCTTTGGGGAAAAAAACACAAAAATAGAGAATCTCCTTGTAGGTCAAGTACAGTTCTGAGTTCTAAATATGACTGGGGAGCTCATTCCTGGATGAATGTTAACCAGGAAATTCTTTTTTTTCCCCTCAGTTTCAATCCAAACTCAGATTTGAGTCTTGGAAATATCTATATGTTATGTAGTATTCAGGTTTAAGGAACAGGAAAAACATCTGAACTCGAGGTTCATTCAGTTCCATCACCCTTTTGACCTTAAAAATCCCATCTTAATAGGATACAGAAAAAAAGCAAGAAATACTGAATTTATGGGAAAGGCAAATCTATTTTTAGGATAAAAAATATGATTGCTGCAGACATACATTTCTGAATGTTTTATAACTGATATATCTTACAAGAGAATCTGAAATGTATGCTAATATGACCGCTTAGCTGTATAGTTAATGAGCCAGATCCTGCCCTCACTTACATCCATGTAACGTTAGGACAGAATTTAACTCAACATTTATAGTACTGGAATATTGTAGTCTTCTATAGATTTTTGAACAAGCTTTTGTTCACAGTAAAAATTATGCATGGGTAAACTGACTTCTCAGAGTAGAGTTATTGTGTTATACAGTAAAACCTCGATTTAACGGACTAATTCGGGCGAGGGGGTGTCCGTTAAATCAGAAAGTCCGTTATTTAATAATAAAAAAACCCGAGCTGTTGGAGCAGCAGCCCGCCTGCTGCCGGGACCCGGGCGGCAGCCGGGAGCCGGCAGCCAGCCCGCCCGGGTCCCGGCTGCTGGGACCTGGGTGGCAGTCGGGAGCAGGCAGCCAGCCCGCCCGCCAGCCAGACCTCCTGCTGCCGTGACCTGGGCGGCAGCCGGGAGCCGGCAGTCAGCCCTCCTGCTGCGTGGACCCAGGCGGCAGCCGGGAGCCGGCAGCCAGCCTGCAAAAAATGGATTTGTGATGCATCGGACTTGCTCATAAATTTTGTCCGTTGCATCCGAAGTCCGTTAAATCGGGGTTTTACTGTAATATGAAATACATGCCAGGATTCCCCCGTCCCAAAACCACTGACCAAGATTTAGCAATTGTCTGTCACAGTGGTGGTATAATGCAATCAGCAGGTGAGATCCGAGAAGCCCATGTGTGTGTGTTGGTGGTGCGGGTTATACTGTGATGAAAGGTTATTATTATTGTTTAATCACACGATTAATTGTGATTGTTTTTTAATCACTTACCAGCCCTAGCTGATATCCATTGTGGCGATATGAAAACAGAATTCTGGTTTTAAATATTCAACATTTAACAGATTTATACCTACCTGGAGCCCAGTTCAAGTATCCGAAAGGACTGCCTCCAATCCATTGCCAACCACTCTTTAAATCCAGCCTGTTAAGCCCAGTCCAGAGAGCAGAACCCATACTTTCAGTTAACCCTAAACAATAAATTACATGACATGCTGCACTATTACATTTTCAGACAGAACCAGTCATTAAAATTATACATTGTAAATTATTCATGTATATACTGCAGAGATTTCAAACAGGCTAATAAGAAGTTAATTAACATTTCATGCCGAGATTTTGAAAAGAAATTGTATTTCTTAAGTTAGTATCAGAAATAAAGCCTTTATTTATGGCAGCAATTGCAAAGTGAACATGAGCAAGATTCCATAGAGTAAAATCAGCCTTGAAGTTATATGTAATACACATTAACAAATGGTTAATTTCATTATTATCCTGCTCTAAACTGGAGGTTAAGAACTGCTCTTCTGTTCACTGACAGTGATTCCTAAAGTAACCTAAAATACCAAATTTCTTGACATTATTGAAACCATCAGCACATACATCCATTCGTACCAGGCTAACTGCCTTTATATAAACTCTGGGAAGGAGCATTCACTGCTAAAAATGAAACAAGGTTCCCTCCATCCCATTACTCCGAAAAGACTATCAGAGGAGGTAGCTATAATACTATGCCAAGTATTCCCAAAATACAAGGCAGGGCTTTCTAGTGGTTTGTTACTTTACCTCTCAGATACATTTGTTCATGCATCTGCGTGATACTTAATAATTCTGCATTCTGTTGCTTGCAGCTTGTTCTTGCTTGGTGCCATGTTAGTGCTGACTGGGAGTTTATCTGGTAGTGGAAACCTGTTGAAGGATCTGTCTTCCAAAATCTGATGGTGTCTTTAACTGCAAAGAAATGAAAGATACAGCCTGGTTGCTAATAATAATGACTAACCAGGTAAAATTAGTTATGGAGTCAAATCGGGTCTGATATTTTTGCAAAACGTCATTGTGCCAGTGCCACAGGAAATCTGGGAACATTTCAGGCAAGCCCAGGAAACAAGATAATAATGCCAGCAAACCAGCAATTATGTGAATCTGGCAATTATTGCCACTTGTGGAGTGGGGACCCTTGGTTAGTGGGGTTTACTACAGACTCGGGACTGCAATGTAATTGACTGATGGAAAGGTGCCATATTTACATGGAATATTATCTGAATGGAATCTGCTGAGTATAAATCTATGCAAAGGTCTGTTAGACCCAGTTCTTCTCTTGCTGGAGTTCTGCACACAGACACCACAGAGAGCAATGAAAGCTGTGTGAACAGCCCCAAGAACTGAACTGAGCCGTAAATAGTTTCTAGATTAATACACTTATAGGGTTAAAGAACATCTGTTACACTTCCTCCTGTAGTAGACTGACCATTGTAATGTCACTGAGGCATAGATTTACTCTTCTTTTGGATTATTTTGCTTTTGAGGGTTGTTGTAAATCTGAATGTTTATAAAATACAAAAGAAGAAATGTCAGAAATTGAATGGTAAACAAAGCCAGTCCAAAGAAGAGCTGAAAGAAGGGTTTGGTGGTGGAGTTGTCTGTCAATCACAAACTTCGGAAACAGTTTTCTCAAATGGAGATGGAGGGAATTCCTTTATGCTGGATGTTTGTAGCACCCTCTCTAGGGACTTGAAGAAGTGTGTCTTAATCATGGATCTGAATCGTGATAGAAAAGCATTTGAGTGAGGTTCAAGGATCAGAGGCGTCATGGAAGAAGGCACAACAATGGAAGAGACGCTTGGGAAGAACTGAGAGACAGTGAGAGCTGAGATGTAAGGTGATGGATTAGAAAGTGAGGAGAAGAAACTTCTTCATGTTAAAATCAAGGGTAAGTCAGTGCAGGGGTTTGGAGAAGGACTGATGTAGGCAGAGCCATAGCCGAGGAAAACTTTCAGGAGCAGCAATTTTGAGAGTCTACATATGGGGAAGATGGTGGAGGAAGGAGAATGTTGCAGTAGTTCCGAGGAGTTGGGACTAAAGGGCTTTAGTAGAAGGTTTTATTAAAAAACACACACGTTAGAAAGCATAATACTAGATTATTGCAACATGATATATTAACCTCTCTAGAGTCAGAAAATTCATAACTAGGCACCCTACATTAATTGTAACTGTTCTCATGTGCATAGCCATTACTACAGGGTCTCATTGCAGGATTACCCAATACTGGGCAATGCACATACTATTAGTACAATATAGGAAGGTGTAAATGAGCTACATTCTTGTATACTGCTTTTCAGCAAGACTTTGAGTAAGGGGAACTGCATGCTATTTTATTTTTAAATCGCACCCTTTTCTATTCACATATGCAACATTTTGTATAACTGCCTTGCAAAGAAGAAAAGGATGTGGGAATGAGTCATATACTGAAGTTTTATCTGTTGAACTGTTCAACATTAGCAAGACAGCGACATTTTGCTAGTGTTGAGTTGTTAAATACTGTGCTGTAGCAAACAATATATTAATGCAGAACTTACATTTTGATGGGCAAAATCCATATAATTGGTCAGCATCAAAGTCTGAGGTTGTTCCGCACCAGAGCCAGCCATCTGTCCTGCCAGCATCTGTACATTCACTATACCATTTGCTATTAAACTTGAAAGGGAATACGCAGGGTGCCCCATTTGCATTTCCTAGCAATGTAAAGATATCTAAGGAGACAAAACGATAAAGACTCAGAAGCAATAATATATTAATATAAGCACGGCCTACTGTATATAGTACATGCTGGAGAATGTCTTCTGAACAGCATCACATTGCAGGTCATCTTGCAAATTTTCTTTCCTTCTTCTCTTGAAAAATTCAGTTCAGCAAGTTCTCAGACTCAATTAATCTACTCATTTTATAAAACAGTATTACCCTTGACATGAAAACTTTTCTAACTTCACATTTACAAATCACATTTCTACTACAAACTGTGTTTCTGCAGAAAGTACAGTACTCACTTTATGTTTATTTTTATTACAAAGAGTTGCACTGTAAAAATGATAAAAGAAATAGTATTTTTCAATTCACCTCATACAAGTACCATGGTGTAATCTCTATCATGAAAGTGCAACTTACAAATGTAGGGTTTTTTTGTTACAAGTCCACCCAGTCCTACTTCTTGTTCAGACAATTGCTAAGAGAAACAAGTTTATTTACATTTACAGGAGATACTGCCACCTGCTTCTTATTTACAACTGGGCAACTCATGGGAGGGACACAGAGGGGGGCACCAGCTAAATGGGGTGTGGAGGCATGTTATCTCCCCATATGATTCCTCCCTGCCCCCAGCCCCAGGGGCCCCACACTTTCCCCGTCACCTCCCCATCCCACATTACCTGGGGTGGTGCTCTGTCTTCCTGCTGCATCAGGAACTGCAGCCTTGAAAAGAAGCAGAACGTGGGGCCGCACGCTGGCAGCTCCTCCAGTAGGGCTGTACTAATATTGCCCCTACCCCCACACTGAACTCTGTCCTCCGGTGCGGCTGTACAGACCCCAAAAAGGAGAGAGAGCTGTGTGGAAGGGCTGGGAGCAGTACAGCTGCATGAGAGGAGCTGCCACTATGGGGCCACCCAACTGCCCCACATTCTGCTCCTTTTGCTGCTGTAGTTCCCTGCTGAATATGTACCCCCTACAGGCATCTGACCCTTCTTGTCCCTTCCAGGCTATCATTCCAGAGGACAGGATTCCATTTTGATGACGCTTGTTAAAAAAAGTATTTGGTAATTACATTTGTGACTGAACTCCTTGGGGGAGAATTGTACATCTCCTGCTATTTGTTTTACACACATTCTGCCATATATTTCATGTTATAATTGTCTCAGATGATGACTCAGCACATGTTGTTCATTTTAAGAACACTTTCACTGCAGATTGGACAAAACGCAAAGAAGGTACCAATGTGAGATTTCTAAAGATAGCTATAGCAGTCGACCCAAGGTTTAAGAATCAGAAGTGCCTTCTAAAATCTGAGAGGGACAAGGTGTGGAGCGTGCATTCCAAAGTCTTAAAAGAGCAACACTCTGATGCAGAAACTACAGAACCTGAACACCAAAAATGAAAATCAACCTTCTGCTGGTGGCATCTGATCCAGATGATGAAAATGAACATGTGTTGGCCTGCACTGCGTTGGATCATGATTGAGCATAACCCATCAGCAGCAGGGATGCATGTCCTCTGCAGTGGTGGTTGAAGCATGAACAGACATATGAATATTTAACACATCTGGTATGTAAATATCTTGCTACACTGGCTACAACAGTGTCATGTGAATGCCTGTTCTCACTTTCAGGTGACATTGTAAACAAGAATCAGAGAGGTAGCCGTGTTAGTCTGGAATAGCAGAAGTAACAAAGAGTCCTGTGGCACCTTAAAAACTAACTAAAGTATTGAAGCATAAGCTTTCGTGGGCTAATACCCACTTCATCGTATGCAAGCACTGGGTATTAGCTCACGAAAGCTTATGCTTCAATACTTTAGTTAGTCTTTAAGGTGCCACAGGACTCTTTGTTACCATTGTAAACAAGAATGATGCAGCATTATCTCCTGCAAATGTAACCAAACTTGTTTGTCTGAGGCGATTGGTGAACAAGAAGTAGGACTGAGTGGACTTGTAGGCTCTAAAGTTTTACATTTTTATTTTTGAATGCAGTTAGTTTTCATACATAATATTACACCTGGAAGTTCAACATTCATTATAAAGAGATTGCACTACAGTACTTGTATTAGGTGAATTGAAAAATACTATTTCTATTTTTAAAGTGCAAATATTTGTAATAAAAATAAATATAAAGTGAGCACTGTAAATGTATTCTGTGTTGTAACTGAAATTAATATATTTTAAAATATGGAAAACATGCAAAAATATGTATATAAATAGTATTCTATTATTGTTTAACAGTGTGATTAACCACAATTAATCTTATGAAGAGAGATTGACAAGATTGGGATTGTTTACTGTAGAAAGGAGGTGAATAAGAAAAAGTACATAAAATAAAGACTGATATAAAGAAAGTAGATCAGGAACTTCTGTTCTCCCTGTCTCAAACACAAGAACAAGAATGAAATTAAAAGGTGGGAAACTGATAAAAGGAAATACTTCTTTACGTAATGGTCAAAAGACTGTGGAACTTACTAGAGCAGGAAACCAGTGAGACCAAGGACCTAGTGAGATTCGAAAAGGAATTGGATGTTTACACAGGTAACAAGAATATCCAGTATTATAATTAAATACATATGGCTAAACCACTCTAAACACACCCGATCCCGTCTGATCTCGGAAGCTAAGCAGGGTTGGGCCTGGCTAGTACTTGGATGGGAGACCTCCTAGGAATACCAGGTGCTGTAGGCTTAACACGGGTGTGGGGCTAGCAACTTCACCCTGTAAGGGAACCAATTGCTACTGAAACACCAACACCAGTTGGTGGCCCATACCCCGGCTGGGGGGTGACGGGCAAAGAGAGAGAGATAATTAAATACAAGCATTTTGGAAGAGCTATTACATATCATACGTCATGGCTTTAGCCAGTCTCTAAGTATTAGAGATCAGGATAAGACCTTGTGTGTGCGGCAGATCAACTTGCATCTGCCTGCTATGGGGTTCTTATGCCTTCCTCTTAAGCATTTGTTGCTAGTCACTGTCAGAGACACAGTACTGGACTAGATGGACTTTGGGTGTGATCCAGTGTGGTAATTTCAATGTTCCCACTCTGTTCAGATACTATGGCAAAGAGTGCAATACTAAAACTAACAGACAGAAAGAAAACTCTCCCTATAGCATGTAGGTGTGACTGAGAAGAGTCTGCAAGATTGGACCTCAAATAAATAAATTTATAGCAATATGCATCAAGGTCTCTCAACACATGCTGCCCATTGTTATCAAAAGAAAACTAGGAAGTGAGGGAGTTGTAGGGAGGCTGATTCACAAAAGTATCCCCAGCCAACAAAGCACTTAAACACTGACTTTTTAAGCAAGTGCCTAAGTCCCACTGAATTAATGGGAGTTAAACACCTGCTCAAGATCTTTCTGGAATAGGGATGTATTTATACATTTGCTCAAGTGCTTTACTGAATCAGGACTTTAGAGAGGAAATCATCTGAATTATGCACCTGGTCAGTGTATATAGTAACTACTGTCACTAGCTACAGCAGTTGAAAACCAAACAGGAGCGCTGATTTGTGAGGTAAATGAGGAAACATGCTCTTTTTACTAATTTCATTTTTTAAAAGATTTCTTTAAGATGGATTTCTGTTCCACATATGAACTGGCTTAAAATATAAACTAATCTTTTCAATGTATTCTCTCCATCCAGATTTATAAACAGTGAGAGAATGGGAGAAAATTTCCTTTGGCCACCAAACTTAATGGGAGCAGTGAACATAAGCCAGTGAGCAGAATGTAATTTTTCATGCAGAGTAGCTGAATAAACTAACAAGATGATGATATGCACAATACTTTCACACAGTGTGATTTCACATTTCTTTGTCAAAGAAAGCAGGCACAAACACTAAGATACCAATTCAGCAAATCACATGCTTAAGTGTTTTGCTGGATCAGGGTCCAATTTCATCTACATATTGTAGCACTCATAATTTCCTACATGCTGCATCCACAGTGTAATCACCTAGTTGTCCTTGTGTCATTATTAACATCTACTTGATAGAATTACCTTTCTCAAGTTAGTCACCAACTTGGAAGGTCAGTCCACTCAAGGCCCAGCACTGCAATATATCATATTAAAAACTCCATATTCAAAACCAAGACAAGGACTGTGGGGTCAAATGCATAAGAGTCCATATGCGCTAATGAATACACAAATAAATTAGCAAAATAATAAAAGGATTAATTTCCAGACCTTTACCTTCATAGCCCCAGGAGCACAAATCATCTGTGGTTCCATAGATCTTCCATTTGCTCTTTATACTTGCTCCCTTGGATACTATGATATTTTGTTCTTCTCGGTCTCCAGAATGGAAAAATAAATCTTCTCCTTCAAGTGAAAGCAGAGTTTCATTTCTACATTCCCACTGTTGAAGTTCACTTTTCTTGTTGCAAGGGTTCAGAGTGACTGCAACCTGGTCTTTCTTTGAAGGCACTCCCACACATAGTTTCAACGCCACACTCAAAAGCTGGTGATCAGAGACCCACCTGAATTTTTGCAACTCATTGTCCTGGTTGCAAATGGCAGTTCTGACTGAGCTAGAACTGTGAGCTTGTACACAGCGCTTGTGGTCTTCATTATATATTAAAAATATTCCATTATCTGCAAAACAACATGAGAAAAAAAAATTTTGACCAGAGCAGAAGAGTATACTTTTTCCCACTGAAAGAAGTGTAATTTTAGTGCTTAACTATAGGTTCTGTTAAACCAAAGCAGAAAGAAGTAATTTCTTCTGCAGTTCTGATAACTGAGGAGAAAGAAATCAGGTGTCACTCATGCATGCAGAGGAAAGCAATCATTCACATACATTCACAGATCAAATGCACAGGACATTTTTTGAAGAAGCCTTTCAAAGATGAACTCTGAGGATTCAAAATAATATAATGTTAAATAATATAAATAATGTTAAATAATATAATAATATGTGTTAAAATTGCATTGTATGTTTATTAACTACACTAATGTCTGTGGTAATGTCTTATGCATTTGTACAGCCTGAAGCACACTATTGGTAATTTATATATTTAAAATATAGATCATATCATAAAATTCAACAACTCCACATTAGAGACTCAGAGTTTAAAGTATGACAAATTCTAAAACCAAATTTAATTGCACTGATTGTCCAATAGTGTCATTATTGTAAATAAATAATAATAATAATGCTGTGCAATTTGTTGTATTACTGGCAATCATTTATTTATTATAACAACAAAGTATCTAACCTCATCTCTGTCATTTACTGTGCTATCCTGGTCTGATTTTACTTTTTTTAAGAATCTGAAAATCAACAAATTGCCTATTTCAGGTATGTTATTGGAAAGGTTCCTACAGAGTATTTCTAATTCTCCATACTGAACCTTTCCACTTTCATTTTTCCGAAATGTCAATTCCTAGTCAAATCTTTCAGGCTGAACCCTACATTCCTTATACATTCAAAACTGGTGTCAAATTCCAGTACTACCCTGCTCCACAGAGTAGAACCAGTTGGCAGTGTGTGGACATGGAGCTCTGTTCATAACCTGAGGGGACAATGTCCTCTGCTCCAGGCATGACAACCCTATATAATGTTCCAAACACATTTCCTTTAGTGTAAATCCCATGTTGAGTCTTTGATTCTCTTCTCATGCATCCTAGTGTCAATCAGAAGTAACTTCACTGAAGCTAAAGGAATTACACCTGTGTAAAGGGGAGGTTTCTTCAATAAGAATGTGTCTCTCTAGCCATAGGAAACATTTGAGAGACATTTAAGGTTAAGTAAACAAGATATTGTTTTTCACTTCTCAGCTACACAGAGCTGCATCCCTAGCCCATTTCTATAAGCCTTTCAAATTTATAATTTCAGAAATAAAATATAAAGAATAATCAGACGGCATCAAAGTGACCCAGGAAAAGCATGAGAAGAAAAGCACTTTCATATCCTTATTTACAACAGATCTAGGACATGGACTTACCCAGCTGCTGAATAGTTTCATGGCTAAGAGCGAGAAAAACCAGGAGTAGTAAGAGAGTCATTGCAAATATTTATTGCTTTCGTCTGATGTGTCAGTAGTTCCTATCAGAAACTAAAAGATCCATACGAAATGAGCTTCATCGTAGGGCCTCTTTAGTTCTGAAGGCAGATGGATGAGGGGAAGTTTCTAAATAAGGAAATAGCCTGTCACATGTGGCATTTTGAAACACCAGGAATTCACAGAGCAAACTTTGATTTTGTAAGTGAATCGCTCTCCACTGAGGCTAAAGTCTTTTTCCACAGAAATGCAAGTGATAAGCAAAGTGGTGTCAGTTCAGTGCGGCTCTTCTGGGCACATGTTTGTGTGACACATAGGTCAGGTGTTGGGTTGCCAAATCTTCTGTTCTAGAGAGAGCAAAAGCTGCACCAGCAGTAAAAGCACAACTTGTCCCTTTCCTTTTATGATAAGCTTTAAAAGTCCTTGTAATATTAAGAATTATGATACCTCATGTCACAGAAATCCTTCACAATTTCTGTATTAAATACATGTGGTTTTCCTTTTCAAGAATTAGAAGTTAGGATATCTCTTCCCTAACCCATTAATACCCATACCCATAAATACCCATACCCTAACCCATAAATACCCAGTTCATACCCATAAATACCTATGGCAAGGTTGGGATGTAGTTTACATGTTACCACGTTTCAGAGAAACTGTGTTTGTGCTGTGAAGTTCAGCTCCAGAATCAGATCCAAATTCAACCTTTCCAAAGATTGAGAAAGTTTAAAACATTTAAAAAATGAGTACAGGGGGCCTTTTAAAAGGAGTGTGAATAAGATGAGTAAGGCAGCAATACAGCTGATTGAAATGATATTTGCAAATTTTTATTAGATTCATTGAGCCATTTTTTCTATTAATAAATTATGCACAAACAAATCACTTTTTTTTTTACAATTTGCTAATCACTCAAAACTGTTCCATGAATCCTTTTTCCGAATGCACATGGATTGTTTGTGAATGGCTCATCATGAATATTGGACTTAATTTGCAGTTACTTTGTTCTTTTGCATGAGGTAGCAGAGGAAGGGGTGTAGCAAAGGTAACATTCCTTGGGTGAGATTCTGTGTTGTGCCTCTAGAAGGTGCAGCACAAAATGCACATCCCAGGGAGAGTGGTGCCCCTAAGGTGGCTTTAGCCTTTGTACAGGGCAAGTCCATGGCTGCTCCAGGTCTGCTGGTGTAACTTTAAAAGCTGTGAGGGGTGCATCTAAGCTATAGCAGAGTTGCGGGGTCACACTATGAACCACAGCCCTGCCCAGAATCTTCACAGTGCTGCACGCTGTGGCCTGGCATCTCATACATAAATCATACCCCCAGGTGAACCCCTGACATGTCCCCTACACGAGAGTTTGAGAGGTAGGGGGTCCTCACAGGTTATCTGTCTTCTGAAGTGTCTGCACCAGGTGAATCCTTCCCTTATAGAACTGGGGCATTTGGGTCCCCTTACATCATTTGAGCCCTTTTACCTGGCATCCAGGGGCTGCAGCAGGAATAAGGACCTCACCCCCTCTATTCTAGAATCATAGATCATAGAATTGTAGAATATCAGGGTTGGACGGGACCTCAGGAGGTCATCTAGTCCAACCCCTGCTCAAAGCTAGGGCTTTGTCAAGCCTGGCCTTAAAAAAACCTCTAAGGAAGGAGATTCCACCACCTCCCTAGGTAACCCATTCCAGTGCTTCACCACCCTCCTAGTGAAAAAAGCTTTTCCTAACATCCAACCTAAACCTCCCTCACTGCAACTTAGAATCATAGAATATTAGGGTTGGAAGGGACCTCTGGAGGTCATCTAGTCCAACCCCCTGCTCAAAGCAGGACAAATCCCCAACTAAATCATTCCAGCCAGGGCTTTATCAAGCCTGACATTAAAAACCTCTAAGGAAGGTGATTCTACCACCTCCCTAGGTAACCCATTCCAATGCTTCACCACCCTCCTAGTGAAAAAGTTTTTCCTAATATTCAATCTAAACCTTCCCAACTGCAACTTCAGACCATTACTCCTTGTTCTGTCATCTGGTACCACTGAGAACAGTCTAGATCCATCCTCTTTAGAACCCCCTTTCAGGTAGTTGAAAGCAGCTATCAAATCTCCCCTCAGTCTTCTCTTCTGTAGACTAAACAATCCCAGTTCTCTCAGCCTCTCCTCATAAATCATGCGCTCCAGGCCCCTAATCATTTTTGTTGCCCTTCTCTGGACTCTTTCCAATTTTTCCACATCCTTCTTGTAGTGTGGGCCCTAAAACTGGACACAGTACTTCAGATGAGGCCTCACCAATGTCGAATAGAGGGAAAGAATCACGTCCCTCGATCTGCTGGCAATGCCCCTACTTATACAGCCCAAATGCCATTAGCCTTCTTGGCAACAAGGGCACACTGTTGACTCATATCCAGCTCCTCATCCACTGTAATCCCAAGGTCCTTTTCTGCAGAACTGCTGCCTAGCCATTCGGTCCCTAGTCTGTAGCAGTGCATGGGATTCTTCCCTCCTAAGTGCAGGACTCTGCATTTGTCCTTGTTGAACCTCATCAAATTTCTTTTGGCCCAGTCCTCTAATTTGTCTAGATCCCTCTGTATCCTATCCCTACCCTCCAGTGTATCTACCACTCCTCCCAGTTTAGTGTCATCTGCAAACTTGCTGAGGGTGCAGTCCACACCATCCTCCATATCATTGATAAAGATATTGAATAACACCGTCCCCAGGACTGACCTTTGGGGCACTCTGCTCGATACCGGCTGCCAACTAGACATGGAGCCATTGATCACTACCCGTTGAGACCATTACTCCTGGTTTTTCATCTGGTACCACTGAGAACAGTCTAGATCCATCCTCTTTGGAACTCCCTTTCAGGTAGTTGAAAGCAGCTATCAAATCATCCCCTTCCTCATTCTTCTCTTTTGCAGACTAAACAAGTTCCCTCAGCCTCTCCTCATAAGTCATGTGCTCCAGCCCCCTAATCATTTTTGTTGCCCTTCTCTGGACTCTTTCCAATTTTTCCACATCTTTCTTGTAGTGTGGAGCCCAAAACTGGGTGCAGAGCTCAGCTCAGTTAGAGCATCCTGAGCCTACTTGTAGGCCATGGGAAGAAGTGAGTTGCAGTAGCGTAGTTATTCTTTCTAAAGTCAACATATTTACCATTCAGAGGCCTGGGAAAAGTGGTGGTGAAGACCCTTTACATCAGCCTGTAGTCTCAGGAGACTATTTGAACTAATTTTACTGCACCTTTACACTGCCACTACATGTATTGTATGTTTATAACATTTATGAGCTGCCTTAACTCCACATACCATTGTTGATAAGCTGCTAGGTACGACCACCAGAAAACTTTTGTGAAAGTAAGTCACATTGTGTTTAGGGTGAGAAATCCTGTAACACAAAATAAAGGCATATGAGCTAAAACACCCATCGCAAATAGCAGGCATTTGTTTGGCAAGTGCTCATAGATTAGACTCTAAAGTGAAATTATGCAGCAGAAAAACTCAGAAGTGTCCACTTCAGTTATGAAACAGAGAGGCCTCAATGCAAAAATTAGACCTAAGCTGTTTGTTTTGACAGCTCAACTTAAATCTCAAAGGAAGGAAAGATTCTTAAAGAGCTCCAGAACATTAAAAAGAGGAACTGGATAAACTGCTGAATAACATACCTCTATGGAAACTCAAAGATAGAAACTACAAACATTAGGCAAGGGAAAAGAATATAATTTAAACTTTTAAACTGAGGACAAAATATGTTAATAGAATAATAAAATAAACAAAAACAAGAAAAACAGCTGTGTGAATAATTTTTTTGTTGGTTTTCTCTTTTTTTGGCACTTATGCAAAAATTGAAAGAAAAATTCATTTTGCATCAATGGAAAACAATATTTTTCAAAATTCCCAGACAATTAAAAGAATAATTTTAAATTGGAACAAAACTTTTTGTTTGAATGGAAATGAAATGTTTTGTTTTGCTTTTTAATTAAATTAAAGGGAATTTCTAAATGAAAAGCTTTTTGGCTCAAAAATGTAAACACATTTGTTCTGAAACTGTTAAAAGAAAATGTTTATTTTTTTCTGATCTTAAGGGGCTTGGGGCAAAAACAATTAGTTGAAACCAATGTGAATTTGCAAAACATCTCAGTCACTGAATCTGCATTTTTCTACAAAAAAGTTTCAGTTGAAACATTTCACCCATTCTTAGTAAGAATCTTGATCAGTATCACCCAGATAACGTAAACCTTTGCTGAGTTTTACAGAACCTTCTGCAAGAAGCTCTCACATTTAAGGGTTTCCCTAGACCCAACAGTGCAAAGCTCATAATGCAAGAATTTATGGGACATTATTAAAAAACAACAACACTGTAAGCCCCAACTGGAGTTCTGGCAGATATTTTTCTAGACAGGCTTGAAATTATTCTCCTCATCATTAACTGATGCCTCCAGTTTTATTTTATATTAAGGCTTCTTCCAAAAATCATAGGAGACAGTAACGTATATCAGTAACGTATATCAATAATTCACAAAACAAGGCAAAGATCTCACTCTGGGAACCCCCCGTATTAGTTACTCTCACTTAGACATCCTAATGTCCAAATAATTAGGTTATTACTAATTTTTAATATACGTCCTTATTCAGGAAAATGAGGACTTGGCTACATGGGGAGATAGTGGGCAGCAAGCAGGGGCATAAATCTACAGTGCACTAATATGCCGCTCACTAACTGTCCATGTGGATCCTGCTATCATGCATTAAAAGTGATATAGTGTGCTTTGATCTACTCTGGGAGTAGGTCAATGTGCATTGAGGAACTCTTAATGCATGCAGGATAGTAAGGTCCATACGGACAGTTAATGCATGACACACTAATGCGTTGTAGATTTGCACCCCAGCTTGCTGTACAGTACACTATCTCACTGTTTAGACAAGTCCTCCCATTTCACTTAATAATACCTATAATAGAAAAGGTACCCATAATAATACCTATTTTATAACAGCTTTCATAGGTGAATCTCACAGCACCTTACAAAAGAGGTCACTATCACTATTTTACAGATGGGGAAACTGAGGCACAGAGACTTGCTTAAGGTCACCTAAGAGGCCAGTATCAGAACCAGGACTAGAACCTTGGCCTTCTGAGTTTTAGTTTAGTGCACTATCCACTTGGCTACACTACTTCCCCTATTGAAGGTGGTATATTTGGACGAGTCAGACTTTATTCCAGGGAAACATGCAGCACTAATGGTGGGAGGGTTCTGAATGTAACATCTAACAGATTCTCCCTGGAGCAGCAGTGCTTTTAGAGACCAATTCAATATCTAATGAAGTCAGTGGGAGTATTTGCTCTGATTTCATGACAAAGATACTGCACTACAGTACTTGTATTAGGTGAATTGAAATATACTACTCTTTTGTTTTTTTACAGTACAAATACTTGTATTCAAAAGTAAATTTAAAGTGAGCACTGTACACTTTGTATTCTGTGTTGTAATTGAAATCAATATATTCGAAAATGTAGAAAACATCTAAAGGTATTTAAATAAATGGTATTCCATTACTGTTTAACACTGCAATTAATTGTGATTATTTTTTTTAATCACTTGACAGCCCTAATAAAAATATTAGGTGGTTCTCTGTATGAGCAACAGAAATAAGTGACTGCTCCTGCAAAAGCTGAGACTTAAAAAGAGGAACGCTATAAATTGACAGGATTTAAACTTCCCCTTCCTTTCTCTGGACTCTGTGAAGATCTGGCGGATGAAAAACAGAAAATTAAAAAAACAAAATGTAGAAACAAACTGAACATAGAAACATGTGTTTGACTGACAGTTGCAAAATGAATGTGTGGTCGCTGGCCACATTCTGTTGGAATCCCCAGCAAGCAGGGAAGCTTTGTACATCTCCACCAGCACAAAGCAGCATATTAGGACACAGCAAAGCTAGGGCTCATTTTCTCAGTTCCCAACTCTGTCCTTTATATGTGTCATTCTGCAAACTATAGGATATATTTTAGCCCCCTGTAATGATCCTTGCTTCAAAGGGGTGTTGGGAAGCCTAGTTAATGTTTGTAAAAGTGCACTGAGAGCCGCACATAGAAGGGGCTAATTCAGTGCCAATATTATGGACTTCTCAAGCAAGTCTAGAGTACCTGCAGCAAGCTGATAGGCCTCATCAAATCCTCAGCATGGAATTCTAGGTCAGACAGTGGAAAGGACAAGGAACATTTGACATTGCATTCTTTGCAGACAACACATCACACTGCCCTCTAGTAATGGCCACCTTGGAACATAGTCTACTATGCCATTGTTTCTCAATGACCAGTCTGTTGATTGGCACCAGCCCCTGAGATCTCCCTGACATCGTTTAGGAAGGCAGAAAGCCAGTCCCCAGTAACAAAAAGGTTGACAAACACTGGTCCATGCCACCAGCAACTCTGAGGGTAGCCCCATTGTGTTTTTCTTCTCCACCAAGGATAAAGACGTACTCCTATAGATGCAGTTTCTGCCACTTCTTATACAGAATGTGGTTAACTCAGCTGAGGTTCCATATTTATGAAACCAGGCTTACCTTGTATTTTGAAAATCTTCACCACAGAATACCTGTTCTTAGTAAGTGTTACTGCATTCATGAGACTTTCATTTTGCCCATTGACACTCATGTACTCACTGTTTAAAATATGCACCTTACTTCCTGTTTGAATTTGCCTAGCTTCCAGCAGCATCTTCAATATTGGGACGTATGTAAAGTGAAGCAGGTGAGCAAGTCTTTGCATGATCAAGGCCTATAGCGGAACATGTCCAACTTATGTTCTGTAAAGTGTTGTGTAAACTTACAGCACTAAATGAATGTTTTAAAAAACAGAACATAATGTGCTATGTGGCTGCCGGCCAACCTGATAAATACTTATATCCTTTTTCAAATGTTCCTATTTACAAATCATAATAAAAATGCAAAACTTTTACAAGCTATCTTTTAATGCGTATTTTACAAAACTACAGCAGAAGGTAAGGCAATGTACACTTTGCTTTCAGCCATTCATCTCCAGAGGGGATACATTTTAATTCAAACATGATTGAAATTTCACAAAAGGAATAAACATTAGATTATATGACATTATATCACATTTCTTGAAGCTAAGACCTCTAAGGCGTATGAAGCATTTTATTGCAGAACTAAAAGAACAGCAAGCACAAGGCTGATCTAGTACTCTGGAAAGTCAGTTGAAAGAATCCCATTGACTTCAGTGGATCATGCCCTATAAAAGAATGTGTCATTCTGCAAACTATAGGATATATTTTAGCCCCCTGTAATGATCCTTGCTTCAAAGGGGTGTTGGGAATAGGTGTTGTGAGGTCATCTGAACTGAAGTTATACAACAACAAAAAGTCTCTTTTTATATGCTGAAGTGAACTACAATGGCACCAGCAGGGAGTGCAGGAGCTCTGGAGTGAGATTTGCAGGATTCCAGTAGAATTATCCAGTTGCTTTTCTGAGTGTTTTGAAGTCTTTAAAGATTATTCTCACAATCAGCATGATGAGCTTGGCTCTTTTTATGATTGATAGGGATGCAGGTGCCATGTAGAGAAAGTGGAATAGTTTGGAATGTTGTTCACATAGCTTGAGGTCATATTTGGTTCTTTTATGTGACTGCATTTATTAAATAGCCTCCCACAGAACTATTCTTCTACAAGTAGATCCAGAATCTCACAAGACTATGGAAGGAATGAATGTAAACACACAAATGCAGTGTCTGAAAAATGCACTACAATTTTAACAGGAGAAAACAGCTTTGTCTTCAGAGTTCAGATAGTCCAGATGCATTAATTTTTATCAAAATCATTTTTAGTTTGTGAATTAAACTATATATCTTGTTCATTCTGCTCAATGCTGGCCACAAGATACTTTGAGTCACTAGTTGTAGGAACAGCATCTCTTTTGCAATACAGAGTGTTGTCAAAGCTGACGTCTCTTGGTAGCTGGTTGTGTCTTTTTTTGTAGAAAAAATAGGCTGCAAGACCAGCTCCTACTAGAATGAGAAGGACCAGAATAGCTACCATCCCGTTTAAGTGGTGTGCAGGAACAGCTTCATCTCTTTTCAATACTGTAAATGAATGCAAAGAAATTACTCAACATCATAAGGCTTATGATGATATATATATTAGGGTTTGACAATGGGTCTGATTTCCAAAAGTTCTGAGCACCGATAACTCCAAGTCAATGTAAGATGTGGAGAATCAACAGAAAATCAGGGCCAATGACCTTATTTTTGAAGGCAGAGTTTTATAGATTTACATCATTACAGTTTACAGATAGCTTCTGTAGCGTTAATCACAAAATATATCATATAGAGGTCCAGTCAAAACACAATTAAATACCTTAATTCAAAATGAAATTGAGTTTGAGGGGAGAGTTTTGCTTTTTATTCAGAGTCGAGATATAATAATCACAATAATACATTTCAAATAAACATTAGCAGAGCTGGGTATCAAATAGTAATTTTGTCAGAAAATAAAATAAATACTTGGAAAAAAACTAGATAAATTCATGGAGGACAGGTCCATCAATGGCTATTAGCCAGAATGGGCAGGGATGGTGTCCTTAGCCTCTGTTTGCCAGAAACTGGGAATGAGTGCAGGAAATGGATTACCTGTTCTGTTCATTCCCTTTGGGGCACCTGGCACTGGCCACGAATACTGGACCTTTGGTCTGACCCAGTTTGGCCATTATTATGTTCTTATATTTATAATCTGACTAGCGAAAATACCCGGCGTTGCTCGGGTCAGTCGGAGGTGGGGAGGGGGCAGAGAGCTGAGCGAGTGCGGGGTCCGTTGGAGGGGGGAGGGGGCAGAGAGCAAACCTGACACCCCCACCTCACCCCCCAGACCAAACCCGACACCCACACCGCACTTGCCCCTCGACCAACCCCGACTCACATTTTCACCCCCCCCCCCACCCAAACCCAATACCCCCATCTCTCCCCCCTACCAACCCCAACACCCCTGGACCAACACCCACACCTCACACCCCCTGACACACCCACCTCACTTTCCCCCCCCCAACCAAACACGACACCCCTACCTACCACCACAAACAAACCCGACACCCACACCTCACTTACCCCTCGACCAACCCCGAACACCCTCCTCATCCCCCCAACCAAACCCAACACCCCCACCTTACCCCCCCACCAAACCCAACACCCCATGACCAACCCCAACACCCACACCTCACCCCTCACCCACCCCGACACCTTCCTACCCTCCCAGACCAAACCCAACACCCCCGGCTCACTTACCCCCCGACCAAACCCGACACCCCCACCTCACCCCCCGACCAAACCCGACACCCCTACCTCACTTACCCTCTGACCAAACCCAACTCGGGTCCATCAGAGGTGGGGAGGGGCAGAGAGCTGAGCGAGTGCGGGGTCCGTTGGAGGGGGGAGGAGGCAGAGAGCTGAGCGAGTGCGGTGTCCGTTGGAGGAGGGGAGGGGGCAGAGAGCTGAGCGAGTGCGGGGTCTGTTGGAGGGGGTATTATGACATCATAACTATGTCACAGAGAACAGCAGCTGCCCAGCTGATGTGATTGGCCTTTAAATAATTTCACCCCTGGGGGGCATCAGAGGTGATATTTGAAAAATTTTCTACTCTTACCCTGATTAGGACCCTAAGACCTATAACTGTACCAAATTTCAAGTCTCTAGCTCAAACAGTGTGCAAGGAGTAAGTGCACGTACATACACGCATACATACACGCATACACCATTTGACTTTTATATATATAGATTTGAGTCTCTCTTTAATGTACTTACAAGAAAGTGGTCCTACCTTTATTGTTTGATGGCTGCTCAGATGGTTCAACTTCAATAACTTTCAAATAAAAAAAAAGATATTCATAGTCTTCAAGTCTCAGTTTTACACCAAATTGTACATTCACACAGAGTAAATAAGTCCTGTATGAAGAATTACTATGTTGAGCACACTGCATTTTAAAGTAAAGTAAAATAATGGAGATGCAAAATATCTGAAAACCAGATATTTAATCCAATATCCTTAATTAATCCTAAATTAACACCACCTTTAATTTAATCCAAATAAATCATCTACCCAAATCAAGCAAAACATTCCAGTTAAAAATTAGATCCAGGAAAAAAATATTATTTTTGTTTGTTTTGCATGAAAAAAAATGCTACCAGCTGATTTGGGATGATGTCAAGCCTTCATAATATTTTGAGAAGTTGAAGATTTTTCACACTGAAATGTGGACAAACCTGAAAATCGGTATTTGCATTGTATTTTCAAGTCAAGGATGCCAACATCAATTCCCCTCTTCCATCCATTGGGTCCTAGGCACATCCTCTCTTCTACTTTCCTCACAGTTCCACTGCTGTTTCTCAGCAGTATCTCCTTCCTCCCTCGCAGCAGTAGCTCTGTCGTTTTGGACCCTCTCATCCCCAGTGAACTTCCTTTCAAGTTCTTTCCCTCACATCCCATCTGCAAACCCTCCTCCTCCTCCCTAAGACCAGACCTCCTTCTGGTCTTACCCACTCCACCTCCATAACAACAGAGCTGGTTTGGTTAGTGCCTGCTCTTCCAAGGCATTAAGGATAAGGGCCTGGGACTCCTGAATTCCACTCCCTCTCTATTAGCAATTGCCCTTAAATTGGACTTTCTCCCCTGATTTCTATGGGAGTAGGACTAGAAAATCTACCTCAAACATAGACAAGTACAGAATATGGAATGCAAAGGATTTTATATCATAAATATTAGTCATTGTTAATAACCCATTGTACTGAACACATCACTTACTCTTTGGTATTTTACAAATAAAGCTTTTGTCAGCAGAGCAGTAATAGCTTCTCCAGCCCCCATCTGAGACATCCATGTCAACACAATCTTCATGATAACCATCTGTAGGTTCTCCTTCTTTCCAGTTTACAAACTCTACTGCCCGGTTGTCTCCCCATGTCCATTGTCCTAAAGATAAAATGAAAAAAACAGAATAACAAATGACAGGTTAAGGATCACTCATTTCTAGAGATTAAAACAATATCATATGATTTCTATGCCCCAGCTCACTGTTGTATCTGAACAGTGAATTCATTAATTTATTAAATCAGCACATTAAAATTCTATAGGACTCAGTTTTTTCTCTCCTTCCAGGCAAACACAACTGAGAATGCCTTATATCTGTAAGGTTTCACCTGGATTGGACACTCTTAGCTTCCTTGTCCTAGAGCAGGGGTGGGGAACCTCCGGCCCGCGGGCCCGCCAAATGATTCCGTCCGGCCTGCAGCGGGGCCGGGGCTGAATCAGGCACTGGGTCGTGGGGAGAAGACACGCTGCAGCTGCCAGCCAGGAACACGCGCGGGCCGCCAGGCGGGGGCGGCTCTGCGCTCCGGCTGGCAAGCGCCTGGGGAAGCCGCCGGCCAGGGACGCATGGGGGCGGATCTGCGCTCCGGCCGGCAGGCGGACGTGGCTCCGCGCTGGGGCCGGCAAGCGCCTGGGGCAGCCGCCGGCCAGGGACGCGCGGGGGTGGCTCCGTGCTCCGGCTGGCAAGCGCCTGGGGCAGCCGCGGCCAGGGACGTGCAGGGGCCGCCAGGCAGGGGCGGCTCCGCGCTGGGGCTGGCAAGCGCCTGGGGCAGCCGCCGGCGAGGGATGCGCGGGGGCGGCTCTGTGCTCCGGCCGGCAAGCGCCTGGGAGAGCCGCCGGCCAGGGACGCACGGGGGCGGCTCTGTGCTCCGGCCGGCAGGCGGACGTGGCTCCGCGCTGGGGCCGGCAAGCGCCTGGGGCAGCCGCCGGCCAGGGACGCGCGGGGGTGGCTCCGTGCTCCGGCTGGCAAGCGCCTGGGGCAGCCGCGGCCAGGGACGTGCAGGGGCCGCCAGGCAGGGGCGGCTCCGCGCTGGGGCTGGCAAGCGCCTGGGGCAGCCGCCGGCGAGGGATGCGCGGGGGCGGCTCTGCGCTCCGGCCGGCAAGCGCCTGGGAGAGCCGCCAGCCAGGGACGCACGGGGGCGGCTCTGTGCTCCGGCCGGCAGGCGGGCGTGGCTCCACACTGGGGCCGGCAAGCGCCTGGGGCAGCCGCCGGCCAGGGACGTGCGGGGATGGCTCCGCGCTCCGGCTGGCAAATGGCCCTTGGCACAAAAAAGGGTCCCCACCCCTGTCCTAGAGGAGCACAGCTGCCTCAGTGAACTGTGGATGGAATGGCCAGGCCCACTGTGCCCTGAAGACTAAGACCGGGACTCTGAACTTATGCCATAATTTGCACTGGGAGCCAGCACAGTGGATGAAGCACCATGATGTATTTTCTGTGGTCATTCAGATGCAGGGATCTAGAGCAGCCACTGTGGTTTTGGCTCTGCATCAGAGCCAAGACTAGAAATCAGCTCCCTTGCAAGGTCTGGCTCAGTTAGTTAATTCTACCTGATAGTAGCAGGATGATTTTAAAAATACGCCTATTGTTCTCTGCTCTTCCCTTACTCAGGCCCAGCAAGCAGGAATAGCTGCTACTTCCTGTGTCTCAAGGATGAAGGGAATCCCAGTGCCTAAATTTGGAGCTAACTGGAAAATGAAAATCAATTTGTTTTCATTAATGGAAATTTTCAAGTTTTAAGCAAATTAAGAACCAAAATACTTTCACTGAAAACTAATCTTTTTGCCAAAACTTGTAACTGAAAACTGAACATTTTGATTCAGGAATGCTGTTGCAGTGCCTCATGGGAGTTGTAGTTCCAGTACCCAGGACTAGGAAAGTCTAATACCAGCAACTGTGCTGAAAACATCCAATAGGCCCAAAAGGTGTAAATCAGTAAGGACGCATGTTCCTGTCTATTTTCTGCACCACCCAGGATCAATCAGCCAGCAAGGAGCAGAATGCTCACCTCACACTGCAGTGGTATTAATGGTATACCAAAGGCTGGTGTTATATATGCTCTCTGAGGCTTCTGGAAGTATTGCATCTAGCTCAAACAAAATACCAGCAAGAACAGGTGCTGCTATGGAACACCCTACCAGCAAGAACAGGTGCTGCTATGGAAACCCTCCTCATATCCCCAGGCTGTGGCTTCACCGACACAAAACAGCATTACAACCCTAACCAATAAATATAGAAATATATTTCTTTAAAAGACTTTAGAAGACTTTTCCAAACTTCCTCTTGCTGAATAAATACTTAACACTATAAGGTTTCTTCAAAAACTAAGATGCTGTTAAATGTTAAGGGAATGAAAGAAAAGCGTGAAATGAAATAAATTGGATAAAAAACAGTAGGTGTGTAATTTTTTTCTATTTACAAGAGAGAGATATGGGGATATAAAATGTGCAGTCACTTTTCTGAATATTTTCTCCTTTTAATATACTATAACTGAAAAATATTAAGCATTTGACATCAATTGCCATCTTCTGTTTGAATACTTATTTGTAAACAACTACTGAAAGTTAAATAATTACCATCCACATTCTTGTACATTCCTATCCAAAACTGACTTGAGTGACTTGCCAATACATCCAAGTGGTGCAGGAGAAAATTCATTTCATCCCTATTTTCTATGGAAACCAAAGAGGCTCCTGTAAAAAATAAATTAATAAATTACCATAATTTAAGCATGTTTCACCATAGAAAACGATCTGCCCACTTTGCCAGTTGGGGTTTTTGGGGTTACTAATCGCTGCCACCAATCGAGTATACTTCCAAAACCTTGGAGGGGCCCCCGATCTTCCCCACCCCGACTTTGTCCCCCTCCCTGGGTTTCAAAGTCAGATACCTGAAGGCTGCTTTCCTTCACCCTCTGTTTCTCTGTACCTGAGAGACAGACACCTGGAGACTGCTCCCCTTCCTTAACCCTGTCTCTCTTTACCTGAGATACAAACACCTGGAGACTGCTTCCTCCCTTAACCCTGTCTTTCTGTACCTGAGAGGCAGACACCTGGAGACTGCATTAGCTAAGTAGAAGTATCAGAAAAAGGTAGAACCATCTTTATAGCCAAAGATGGTCTAGAACCCTTGCTGCTACCTTGGCAAGCCTCCTGCCTCATGTGCAGCCAAGATGGAACTCACCTGGCCCTTGCCTCCTCCCTGGAGACCAGCCAAGATGGAACTGACTTTTTTGATCCTCCCTTCTTCCTGGTCTGGAGGCTCCTACCTCCCTCATGGCAGAGAAACTCCCACGTCATCTGTCTCACAACATAGCCCCCACCCAGGCAAGGCACACTGTATTAGATAACATAGTCCAACCCAGGCAAGGCACCCTCCATACTTATGACAGCTGTATTTGTATGCTCCATTTTTGCAATTAACTCCAATCATTCCCTGCTGTTTAACATGCCGGAGACAACACAATTAGAAAAATGCAGCTTTTTTATATCTAGTCCCTCTTGCACTTCAAATTTAAAAAGAGAGAGAGAGAGAGAAAGAGAGAGAGAGAGAGAGAGAGAGAAGCTGTTTTGGGAAATAAGAAATATCATTAAATGCCAGTTAAGGGGATGATCTTATTCCTCAATACTGACATCCTGGAATAGATGGAATAAATGGGGCCTAAGAATCAAAGGTGTTAACATGATCCCGTCATTGTCCAGCATTAAACAGAGTTAAACAAGGCCTAGTATACAGAGTTCTCAGATGCCTTAGTACCTTGGCAAACACATAATTAAAATATTTTAACCTTTTATTAAAGATACAGAAAACAAGGAGGAGAAAGGTAAAGCATATGAAATGTAAAGTACTAAGTGAGTCTTACATTTTAACCGTATCCCATGTTCCCCTTCCCTCTAGGTGGAGAGAGTTTTAAAAAGAACTGTTCTCCCCCATCATCTGACAGTCTTTTAGATGGTATTAAAATAGTAATAACGTCTTTTGGGGCAAAAGACAAAAGTTAGTTGAAATGGGCAGGGCTGTTAAAGTCTAATTCTCTTTCCTAGAAGACAAAACAAAAGGGTGAAGAAAAGAACAGCCAAAACAGAAAATAATGTTTATGTGTCTGATGTTGACTCTCACTTGCAACTTTACTATGGAAAAACACAGGCATAACACATGGTCTTATCAGCCACTTTGAGACCTGTCAAACTTGTACCACTATTGGCCTACCCAAAGCATTGCATTGGTATGTTGCAAAATATGCAGTCTTTGCTGGCTAAGCCAGATCCTTATCAAGTGTAAGCAGTGTCAGGATGAGCTCCACCCAGACATCTGGAGGTGAATTGCAGGAATTGCAGTGAGTTTTGGAAAATAACTGATCTTATTTGTATAGACACACCCACCACACCTAGCCTGCGCTCTAACAGCCCAAATGGTCACTTCAGCTACGGTGGGACCCCCAGTTTCTTTGTTATTGGGGCAGGAATGATAAAGTGTTGATTAACCTGTTTATGTAAATGAGGGACTGGGACATGTATTTGGCTTTTGTCATGCTGGAGGGACTCGTCATCATCTAGGTAGCACTCACTAGCCAAGGGACAGGGGTTCCAAAACCAACTGAATTGAGAAAGGCTGTAGACAGGCTTCTATACCCTTTGGTGAGGGCCCCACAGGCCTATTGCACCTGTGCTCTCTCCCCTGTGGAATGTTAGAGCTGACTTTTGCTTCCATTAGGAGTCTAACTTCAGCCTGCTGAGCTGAAATCACTTTGGGCCCTGTGGTGCATATACAATAAGGCCCCCCTACTATGAGCTGAGCTCACTTAAGAGCTGAAAAATCACTGAACACTATCTTAAGTGGGAGGCGGGCCCTGAGCAGAGCAGTTTGTGTGTCAGCTAGCAGAGTGGCTAGCAGAGCTGTTTGTGAGACAACTTGCAGAGTGGAGTCAAGCTGCTGGCAGATGCAGCAGCTGGTGAAGCAGAGCACTTTGTGTGACAGTTGGCAGAGCAGCTTGCAGAGGGGAATTGAGCTGCTGGCAGAGCGGCTTGTAGAGAGGAGCCCGGTGGCTGTCAGAGCAGTTCATGGGACGGCTGGCGGAGCAGCGCAGCAAGCGGAGCAGCAGCACCCCACGGAGAGGCGGGGCAGTCGGCCTCAGACCCCATAAGGTACCCCTCAACCTGCCCTCCATTTCCACCTAGGCTGGGAGATAAGACTCTGCAGAGTAACTTTTGACCAGGGACTCCAGAGACTTTGGGGCTGTTGGACTTTTGAGACTTTGGGTGATTTTTGGGTTACTGGACTCCTGAACCTAAAGGAGAGGACACAACCCAAACTTGCTGGGGAGGGGCAATTTGCTCATGGGTTGGTGTACGAACCCTAGTTGTGGTGTTTTTCCCAGTTTAATGCTGTCATTTACCTCATGCTATTAAAGATCTTCTGATACACCGATCTGTGCTTGCAAGAGGGGAAGTATTGCCTCTTTGAGGTGCCCAGGGGTGTGTGTAGGATTTTCTCAGGTCACTGGGTGGGGGCTCAAGCCACTTTGCATTGTGTTGTTGAGAGGGAACCGCTATGTATTGAACCCGGCCCTTGTTGCTGTCAATTCTGAAGGGCAGAAGGGTTACACAAGCAGTAGGAAAATGGAGAGAGAGAGAAAAAGAAATAAGGTGGGGAAGGAAAAGGACACATGTGGGGTAGAGAGACAGTCTTACATCTGAGATCGTGGCTGAGATTTTGCTAAAGCTGGTAGAAGTGACCCAGAGTCATCTGGGTCCCTCTGTCTGACCTGGTCTGATGAAGGTCTCTCTCGGGATGTCAAAAGTACAATGGAGGCCTGAAAGCTCCAAGGATCTCAGGAGATGATGGGGGTGGTAGCCATGATGGTAAAGTTTGCTCCTTCCCCTTCTCTCATCTTTCAATCAGCTAGCATCATGGTAGCCAGCTTTTCCCAGAAAAGTTTCTTTTTGAGGACCACAAAAGGGAGCACTAGGTGGAAGAGCCCATCCCCTTATTATTTTATCCACCAATTAGGCCTAATAACGAATATGCCTGTTTTGGTTAATTGATTTATAGGCCCACATGTCTCTTATTTACCAGGCACCTCAAATTGTATCAGTAAGCCTAATTGTTTGGACTAATTTAGTCTGTCTCTTTTTGCACCTTTTCCTATTAACATTTATTGTCATAGGTTGCTGTGACATTTTATAAACTTTTACTCACTTCTTACAGCTGAGTTCTAAATTAGGGTAAATTTGTAGGCCCAAATTATCACAGGAGACCAGCATTAGGTTCTTTCCCTTTTATTATGGATTTGCCACACTAGGGTGCCAGCACCTGTCTAAGAAGTATTAAACCAGCAGATCTCAAGCTTACCTTTAGCGTGACCTCTTTTTTCTGAGTGGCACGGCTCCGCGACCCCTTGAGTGTCCGCCAAAAAGCCGCCGAATGAATTACTTCTGCATTCGGTGGCTATTTTCGGCAGACATGCCGAGCGTTCCCAAAATAGCTCGGCATGTCTGCCGAAAAGCCGCCGAAAGCGGAAGCGATCGTGATGGCGGTGACGGCTTTTCAGCGGAAAAAACAGCTTGAGACCCCTCGGGAACTGGGTTGGCGACCCCCCGAGGGGTCGCGACCCACAGTTTGAGAACCCCTGTATTAAACCGAGACCACCAACTCATTTCACATAGTCCACATAAAATCCTGGGTTGGGGCTAACAATCAAGTCTCCTCTTTTTGAAGTGCTCAGTTCATTAGGGCTTTAACAGAACAAAATATCAAGAACCTCTCTCATTTTGGCACAGACTAACTCCTTTTACAGTCATTACATTCAAACAAGTAAAAGGAAAACAAGAGGGTCCAAAATACACCTGTTTTTTCCCAGGTACTTGGGCAAGAGTCCTTGAAGACTTTCATTTTGAACTCCCAGCTTCCTTCCTTTAGAAAGTTTGCTGATTAAATTCCTACTGCTAAATTAATTGGCAGGATACCCAATGCCACCTGACAAGTAAACCAAGCCTCTTAGTCCTTGTTGATGCTGATTCCTCCCTATATAGGTACAGGGTCGTGAGTTTTATTTCCAGGGACCAGGATGCTGTGAGCGCAGATGTGTTCCCTCCTTAAACCCCAAATGGCCAGTGCACCATGTCTCACCACCAAACAGTAATCACATAGCAACTAATTTCATTCACTATGCTGGGTTCAGACCAGTGGCCTTGTGACTGAGTGAGAGTAGCCCTTAACCTGACTCCCCACTCTGGACATTTGGTAAGCGTCCCGATATGGAGCAAATTAGGGAGATAATTGGTTAAGGACTGAAAAAGACTAACCAATTAACAAGGTGATTCTGCTCATCAACTGAAGAAGCTGAAAGGTAGATAGTAAGAGGATTAAGGGGTAGTCAGAGGGATAAATATTGTTTTGTTTCACCCTGACCTTTACTGTAAAGTTTTCCAGTTGTTCATTCTGAAAGGGGAGGAAGGGCTTCCTTTAAATCCACTTTCCCCACCAACCTCTTTCCTTCCCCTCCACTTCCCTATAGTGCCCCAGTTTTTCACTTTGAAGAGATGATCATACTGCTGGAGGGGACAGATAGTGGTGGCTAGTGCCCAAAATAAGAGGTGTGGAAAATAAGTGGAAACTGTTAGGTCCTAATTAAAGACAACACTCACCTAATCGAATACATTCCATGGAAGCCCGGGGCCAGCTTTCCCTCTCTGAGGAATAGTAGTAACAGTGACCATGGAAGGGAATCCAAGATCTGTGTATGTCAGATGAAGGACATTTTCCAGGGAGTTCTGGAGATTCAGTAGGGACTACAACTGATAAGAAACCATGTTGTATGAAAGCAATAAGGGCTTCTCAGATATATTACTAAAAACACATATGTACTGTACCATGATAAGCAGCCACTGCTAATTTGATCGGGATACCATGAAAAAGAACCTCAGCTATTCATGGTTCATGATCTGGGCCAAATTCTCTATTCTGCTGTGGAGGTTTTACTTTGGAGTAACTGCATTGACTTTAGCTGAGGCCTGGTCTAGATGACGCAGCCTTGTTCCTCCGACGTAAGTGCCCTACTACACCAACATAAACAACCCAACTCCCCAAGAGGTGTAGGGCTTATGTCAGTGTAATTAAGGTGACACAGCATCTGCGTAGACACTGTGTTACTTACATTGGCTGTTGAAGCCATGAAATTGACCAAAAAAAAAAAGCCAGGCAGCTAGAGCCCAGCTGCACCCCACTCCTCTGGAGAGCTGGGTGGCTAGACCCCACTCACTCCAACCTGGAAGCCAGTATGAGAATGGAACCTTCTTCCAGCTGGGAGCTGCAGGCAGCTGGACCCTGCTTCTGGGGAGGACCGAGAACCCAAGGCACCTGATATTAGACTTTCCAATAAATCTCCATTAATACTTCCTGTTGGATTGACAGAATTGTGGATGAGTAGAAAAGGCCTAATTCTGAATTTTTTTGAGCATCCAAAACTCTCATTCAAGTCAGAGTATTTGGATATGCAAGGGATGCAACAGTGGGTCCATAGCCTACAGACTGAAAACAAAGTGGCATAATGCAGCAATTAGTTTGTGGAATAAACTTTGAAAAATCTTTAGAATTCACTAGTTAGCATCTGTCAAGCACCAAAAAACTGTATCAATGACTATTTCCTTTAAACAAACCAATATTAGAGCACAGTACACATCAGCGGTCATATGCATTATTTATACATACACTAGAACCTCAGAGTTACGAACGCCTGAGGAATGGAGGTTGTCCGTAAGTCTGAAATGTTTGTAACCGAACAAAACTTTTTGTTCTTTCAAAAGTTTACAACTGAACATTGACTTAATACAGCTTTGAAACTTTACAAAGCAGAAGTAAAATGTTGCCTTTAACCATCTTAATGTAAATGAAACAAGTACAGAAACAGTTTCCTTACCTTGTCAAATCTTTTTTTAAAAAAACTTTCCCTCAGTTTTTTTGTAGTTTATGTTTAATGCAGTACTGTGCTGTATTTGCCTTTTTTTGGGGGGGAGGAGGGGAGGGTGTGTCTCTGCTGCTGCCTGATTGCATATTTCCAGTGCCAAATGAGGTGTGTGGTTGACGGGTCAATTCGTAACTCTAGTGTTCATAACTCTGAGGTGCTACTGTAGTCATAATCAAGACTTGAATGCATTTAAACTTGCAGCTCACTAGTTAATATTGCTAAATTCAGTTGCTTACCATCAGACCTTCTACAGATAGAGAAGTACTTTTCATCACAAGACCCTGTCTTCCAGGTCCCATCAACATCTAAATAAACACAGGCCAAGTTCTGTTTTGGCTCATCACTGGCCCACTTAGAGTACTTGATTCTCCATCTATCAGTCCACTTGTAAAAGCCACCAGTCTAAAAACAAAAGACAATTAAGATAATATTGCATCCAAAAAAGAATATTAAGATCACAAACTCACACACTCAAATGTCATAGAAATAAGTTTCTCTATAAAACCATAATTGAGCCCCTTTGTATGTATGCATTATTATATGATTTTTAATTACATAATCATACAGTATTTTTCCCCACAGGATGTCTGTCTGCTTATTTCAGAGCACAGAATGGGTGGTGCTCATTGAATGGGCAATTATTTGATATTAGATTTTATCCTCATTGTTCACTGTATGTCCCCAGGCCTTATTTACTCAAATTCTAATTTGAAAACAGAATTACACATTTCCCGATGGGCTTTTTTATGATGCTCATCATTATAGTATCTGAGTGCTTCACAAACATTAAGGAGAAGTGATATTATTATTCCCATTTGACAGATCAGGAACTGATGCAGAGAGACATTAGTGTCAAAAGTGTTCACTAATTTTGAGTGACTCGTGACACATGCATATGACCTGATTTTTCAAGTAACTTAGCATTATAAAGCACTTGGTATGTTCAGATCACAGATTTTATTGACTTCAGTTGCGGTTCTGAGTGGTCAGGACTTCTGCAAAATAGGCCCCAAATATCCCAAGAATAGGCACCCAGAAAACAGGCACACACAAGGTCATGTCTATATTGGGATACTAAGGAAAGTTAAGGCAAATCAACCAAAGGTGTGATATTAATATGCATAAGTTAAAGCACATTAAACTCCCACATGGATGCTCAAAGGAGGATTAAGTTACAGTGAGCTAAGGTCACTTTATTCGTAAATGAGAGCATCTAAATGGGGGGTTTAATGCACTTTAATTTGTGCACATTGATTTTACACCTTTAGTTGATTTCCTTTAATTTACGAGTATTCCCATGTAGATATCGCTTTACTGATCACCTGTGAAAAAGTTAATTTACTGACTTGCCCAGCATTGCACAGGAACTCTGGGGCAGAAACAGAATCCATTTCTCCAAGGGACTATTCTATTACCTAAACCATGAGACCATTCTTGCAACCATACATCTTCCAATGTGTGCAACATATGTCTCAGTGGTCCTACAGACAACAGCCTCATTCAGTGCACAGCCCCAAGTCATTCAATGAGCACTTTCAAGGCTGTGCACTGAATGAAACACGGATACTGTGGGGAAAAATAGTATGTGATCATATGATTAAAGACTATAGCATAACACATAGGTCCACAGAGTCCAAATTAAGGTTGCACAAGCAATATTAACAGTCATACTTTTTTAAATGTATTTTCCTAGTTTTTTGTTTGTTTAAAGCAAACTGAAAACCCACAAATTCTACCACGTTGAACCATATTGATCACCATTGGTCTTAGAAGTAGGGCTAGAACCTTTGGCTCCACAGCACAGACCTCCACTACTTGAGGTAACAGAGTGACTGACAGCAGTAGTAGGTTGTTCTCCTCTATGTAGGCCAGCCATTGCAGGGAGAAGAGGCACACATTTGTCAGCCAATTTTGCCACAATCTGCTGACAGCAGTGGAATGTTGAGGCTCAAGACTCTTGGGCAGTGGTCATAGACTTTCTGTCTCTGACCTCCCCAGGCCTGACCCCTTCTGCCCTGGGCCTCTCCAGCCTGTCAGTCCTCCCTCCCCACGCCTCTTGTTCCAGTTCTCCACCTTCCTTAACTCCTCATCCTATTTTCTTCAACCCCAGCACCCTTATCTCAATCTCCCTTACCCGCTCAGCCTCCCTTGGCTCCTTGTCCCATCCCCATCCCTCTGCCACAGCTTCTTGACTCAGTTCCAGTCCCCCATGTTTCCCCAGATCCATTGTCAACCCTTTCCAACTCTTTGTCCTAGTTTGACACCCCCTTTCCCTGGCATCTTTGTCCCACTCTCCCCAGGCTCAGTTGCTCAGCCATGTGCATTCCAGCCATGCTTCCTCCTACTTCTGCTCACTGCCAAGCAAGGAGAGCACAAGAAAGGCCAACTCCCTGCTCATGATTCCTGTGCCTGGTACCACGGTGGCCTCTGACTGGCAGGAAGAGCATTGCAGTGAGAGTCTTTGCTCTGGCCTGGCAGCCTAATGCTGGAGCACACGCAATTGCTCTGTGGAGAAGGGATGCTACAAGCTCAGTCTGGTCGCACACAGGCACAGTGAGAGAATGGAGCGTGCCCACAGCAGATGGCATCTTTGGATAACTTAGCTGCCAAACTCTAGCATGGTAGCACAGTAGCCCTAGTCACTGGAACAAACAACGGCAGTGATAGAGCCTCTGCAGTAAATTCAGCCCAAAGTGTTCCCAAGCCTGAGTTCTATACATCTGCAGGCATCTGGCAGAGAGAAGTCTGACAAGAAAGAAGCCTGAAGAAGCCTACACCACTTGTAACCCACATTCTGCCAATAGCTGTGGGTCCTGTGACATACAAAGTGGGTAGCATGGACTGGCAATGGTGCGATGCCTGGGCAGCTAGGGGATAAGAGGACTTAATGTATCCCCTTGTCATTTTCTGTGGATTTTAAAATTGCTCAAAATCCACAGAAATTCCAAAGGAGGGCAAGCAACAGTAGCACTGCCTGTCCTTCCTCAGTGTCAATCAGGCACCACCTTCAGTGAATTGGGCCTTGAGGCTTTTGGGATCTTTCACCATTTTGCTAAATCATTGTTTTCAAAACGAAAAATAAACCCTTTCACCTCCTGTTGGTTTGTCTCTTGTCCATTCCCAGGATTCCCCCTCTGCACCTCTCCCCATGTTCTTCCATGGCTTCTCTCCCTCCCCCATCATGTTTATGGCTTCCACTCTCCTATTGGTCTCCTCACATTACTGTGTTTCCACAGGGATATAATTCCACCCATAGCTTGTCTCCTCTTCACACACTCTTCTCTGCATCTCCCCCATGCCCATTTCCATGGCTCCCATGATTCACTAGCTATAGCTTAAGCTGCTTTTGAAGCATGACAACAGGAATGGTGGAAGTTCTTTCACAATCACTGCTCAACTATGAGACAAAAGCAAGCACATCAAACAGAGCCCTTGGTAATAACTGCAGACAACACTTGAGTAAGGAATGTGGGAGGGCTGATTTGACAGAGCATCAGCATCATAGTCACACTTATTTGATGTTCTTACCACATTGCTGTTAAGACCTATCCATACAGGCTGCCCAATTTTTAACACTTGTAGCCACAGGAATGACTGGCTGTAGGGATCTAAAATACTGGTAAGTTCTGAGTATTCAGCCTTGCAGTTTTTTTCTGCTTCTTCCCAGTTCATTCTGGAACTGATGAGTGAATAGCTACTGTTACCATAAACGATAAAGCCAGAGACTGGAACGGTAGTTTGGGAATTATATAATTTAGGGTCTGTAGTAAAACAAACAAACACATGGAAAGGTAATGTTATAGTACATGGACTTAATATTCCACTGAACAACAAATGTCTGCAGTAGTCAAACACTTAAGAGAGATAGCACTAACAGAAATTAAGACGAGATGCATGTCCCAGCCATGACTTCAGTGACTGAAAATATGACTCAGATTTCTTTTATAAAAGCCATGGTCCTTGTTGCTCTGGATGTCCACTATTGAGTCAGATTCTCCCATGGATTTATACTTGTCAGAGATTCTCTCCCACTCTGAACTCTAGGGTACAAATGTGGGGACCTGCATGAAAAGACCCCCCTAGGCATATTTTACCATCTTAGATTAAAACTTCCCTAAGATACAAGTTTCTCCTGTGTCTGCAACAGTATGTTGCTACCATCGAGTATTACCCCAAGAACTAGGGACAGGGCCACTTGAAGCCCCCTCTCTTTCCAAAAAATCCCCCCCAAGCCTATACCTCCCTCCCTGGGAAAGGCTTGAGAAAAACCCCTCACCAATTTTGCTAGGTGAGCCAGATCCAAAAGCCTGGATCAATGGAATCACAATGGAAAAAAATCAGTCAGATTTTTAAAAGGAAGATTTTAATTAAAGGAAAAGATAAGAAACAAAATTTCTATAGGAATTAGGAAAAAACACTTTGCAATCACAAAAAGAATCAAAGGAAAACCCACACCACAGAGGAATTCCTCCCCCCTCTGCTGAGTTTCAAAGTTACAGAGAAAACACAAGTTCAAAAATAGCAGCCGTGTTAGTCTGCATCCGTAAAGAAAGCGAGGAATACTTGTGGCACCTTAGAGACTAACTAGTTTATTTCAGCATAAGCTTTCATGAGCTATAGCTATAGAATGGAACAGAAGTAAAATGCATTTATACACACAGAAAGAAAAAAAAAAGAAAAAAAATTGTACATTAGCATACCAATTCTAAGAGGGCTGTTAAATGTAGAGGTGTATCTTCCTCCTAGTGATAACGGACCATCTACATTTAACAGCCCTCTTAGAATTGGTATGCTAATGTATAATTTTTCTTTTTCTTTCTGTGTGTATAAATGCATTTTACTTCTGTTCCATTCTATGCATCCGATGAAGTGAGCTATAGCTCACAAAAGCTTATGCTGAAATAAACTAGTTAGTCTCTAAGGTGCCACAAATATTCCTCGCTTTCTTTAGAGAAAACACAGGATATCTCCCCAAAACCTGAGAAATTCACAAGTGAATAAACAAATATAAACGACGGCTTTGCCTGGCTAAATTACTTACTGTTGCTGGTGAAAAAGAAGATAGATTAGATGGAGAGAAGAAAACTGTCTGATTCCCCTGAAAGCACAGAGTGAATGAGAGACAACAGACAAAGCACTTTCCCTTCCCCCCCTCCCCCCAAGTCTAAAAGCATCTTCGGCCTCCATTGGTTCTTTTGGTCAGGTGCCAACCAGCTTTCTTTTAGGTTCTTAACCCCTTACAGGTAAGCAAGAATTCTAGGCTACTTTATGCTAATGACAATACTCATTTGGCTCGCTATGCATTGGATTGTGATTAGTTTTAATGCAGCTGTATGTACTAAGTGGAAGCACAATCTTCCCATCCACTAACTATCCCCTTGGGAGATCATGTCAGAATTAGCTGGACTGTGGGGGGAGGAGGAGCAGAGCCTGCGGAGCCAATACACCCCACCAACAGCAAATAGGCAGAGTAGGGATGGGGTGAGGGAATATAATCCAGGCAAGGCTTCAAAATCTGGGGTCTGAACACTATCCCTCTGCCTCCCCATCCCACCTCCCTCACTCTGCCCTCCAGATTAATCCATAAACCACCATCCTCTCTCACACTGAACATCAGTCAACAGACTCCAAGCATCCATCCCTACTGTCTCTGAGCACTATACACTTTAAAAAATTCCTCCTCCTCCTAATCCAACCCTTTCAAAACCACCTAGCTCCACATCACCCAATCTAATCATCCCATCCAAAGCAACTCATGCTCTCCTCATGGTTCTGGTGGGTTGTAGCAGGGGGGGGCTCTTACAAAGCTTCCCTTTGGGCTGCTCATCATTGTGCGGAGGGGTCCCAGATCAGACCAGGCTGAAGGAGAAACAGCTCTGGCCCTTGGTGCTCTCTAATCATTCTATCTATGTAGGATCAGGATGCTGCATGGCATATGCTGTCTTTTCTATAGGCCAGGCTGCTACATGTATTAATGATCAGTGCTCATTTGTTTTTTAAAATGTTAACACATAAGACTGTGAAACTCATTTCATGTGGAGGCCAAAGGTGATGTGCTTCATGGGGAAAGTCAGCATTTAAACCATAAAGACAATCTAAAAATCACAGTGAAGTTTTTAATGCAATTAACTTGGAAGCTTGGTGAGAAAAAAAACTCACCAGTGTTCCTCTGGCATATGTAGCTGTTGTTTGTTTGGCAGTCTGCATCTTTCCATTTCCCTGCTTCCTCAAGGGGGGCCTTTATCATCATAACACAATCATCCTGAGGGAAAATGATACATAAATGAGTAAGAATAAATAAACAACAAACAAGAAACAATCCTCTTCCTTCTGGATCTGCAGACCCAGATATCTTGGGTGGTTCAATCACCAATGTATCTATCTGTCACTATTTATATCCACACTGGTCCACATTTTCTTATCATCTATTGAATTGCTCCATATTTCAATAGAACTGATACTGGGTTGTTGTGTTGGCATTTCCAAATCGCATCTTCTCCCATGGGGCAGCACTTTAAAACCAACTTCTCTATTGTTCAGGGTGCTGATGTGACCACTCACCCCCTTCACCTCAGATCACTTATCAGCTATATGTTTTTATTGTTAAAAGGAGATATATTTAGTCAAGAAAATAAAGTAAGGGCACAACAAATGGAACTCCAGCCATTATTCCACATTAGCCATTTCATTTATTATTGTACCACACCCAGATATGTTTTGTTATTAAAATAAGTTGACATCATTCCAGGAAAAATTTCAAAGCCCACAGCAGAAGCTTATTCTGAAGGAATGTTTAGTGGTTAATGTGTGTGTGTGGGGGGGGGGGGGGGGAAGATGAAAACAAGAGACAGATTCCTCTTAATTTGAGGATTTTATTCACACAATTGTATTTCATGATAACTTAAGCAGGAGTACATATCTGCAGCTGATATTTATAAATAAATAAATAAATATTGTCTTAATTCTATTATTCATTCTAACAATCCCTTATAAGGCTCCAAAGTTACACAATTATTGTCAGACCATCTCGTAACCATTACCCATGTGAGTGTCCTGACTAGTCCCAGTGAAGTCAATGAGTCTATTCACTTGAGTAAGGTTTGCAGAATATGGATCTTATTCCATCCATTTGTTTGGATTCATTTTGTATCGTAGAGAAAAATTGAAACTGAAGTTTAAATAAAACCCAAGAGTGACATTTACTATCTACAAATACTTTATTTCTAGTAAAGCACCAATCAAATATAGTTCTGGGCTTACACAAGAAATATTTGAAAATGAAACTCCAGAACATGGATCTACTTTAGGCTGACATAGCTATCCCTTTCTGCTAGTAAAAGAGCTAGAACTCTGCAGCATGACCATTCTACTCTCAACAGCAAGAAGTTAATGGAAATAAGCCTATATAAGAAATAAATTGTGCAAATTATATGTTTTGATTGACCTTATCAAATGGATGATGGTTTAGTGATCATTTGCAATCCACATTTACCTGACTGCGAAAATGTGGCAAACCTTTGCCCCAGTTTGTATAGGAGACACCACTTCCATCTGTCCACAGGAATTTGTACTCAGTATTTACATCATTCAGTCCAATCCAGGTATCAGCTGAGACATCCTTGAAGTGGGTGATGAGGAAGGCTGAAGGAAAACAAACATTTTTACAAGTGAAGCATGGAGACACCAGAATATCCAGAGCTAGAATTATAGTTATAAAATATAAAAGAGATTGTTTTAATGGATTTATCACTTTAGACCAGCAACTTCACAGTTGAGATGGTTTCCATGGCAGCTCAATCAGAAGTTGTGGGTATCTAGCTATCATTTTCCCTAAGCCTGACTATGCAACATTTAATCAATTTGAATGGTGCTTATGCATGTGCCCAGTCTGATTTCATGTGAGTTTAGATTTAAAGAAAACAGTCTATCATAGGACAAACTCCGAACATCACATTTTAGCATTACAGCACTTGCCACAACAGTCCATCTGCTACTAATTCTTCCAAGGCAGAGACTTTAAAAAAGGTGACTAAGGAAAGCCACTAATGCATGCACACAAATGTTATCAAAATTACTTTTTTCTCGTCTAACTTAAGTGTCCATTAATTATTAGTTTTAAGCAAAAGTAACAGGCTCTATTGTAAAAAGTGAAGCTTTACATCTTTAACTTGTATATTAGGGGGACTAGCTGATGTCTCATCTAATATCAAAAAGCTTATACATTGCACCTTGCACTTCTTCGCTTAGTATAGAAGCCAGGTTTCCTTCCAAATTCACACAAGCCGTTCGTGCGGCATGCCACGTCAATCTCTCTTGTTCACTGAAGCCGAATATTTTGAAACACTGAAAAAGAAAAGTATGCTGAAGGCTGTAATTTGATGCCATTTCGCATAAAAAATATTTGAAATTAACAAGATCAATTTCTGGCGTTGTACAGGAGGTCAGACTAGATCAGGAGTCGGCAACCTTTCAGAAGTGGTGTGCTGACTCTCCATTTATTCAGGGCTTCGCGTGCCAGTCCGGAAGGGGCGGGGATTCGGGCAGAAGGGGAGGGGCTGAGGGTCAATCCAACCCCTTTGGAGTTTTCGCCGCAGGCTACTGCCAGTCGGAGTCACAGCTCACTGCCAGCCTGGGTGAAGGCACTGAGTGGGGCAGGCGGGGACCCTGGCTGGCAAGGAGCTAGCAGGGGGAACCCCAGATTAGGGGCAGGCTGAGCGGCTCAGCCCACCGCTGCTTTGGGGTTGCCCCCGCAGGCTCCTGCCAGTTGGGGTCCTACTGCTTGCCTCAGTCAGCTCCCGCTGCTAGTCAGGGTATAGGGAACGCAGGCTGGCAGTGGGCTGGCAGAAGCCTTCGGGGAAACCCCAAAGTGGTTCGGGGCTGAGCGCTTAGACTGCTGCTGTTATGGTATTTCCCCCGCTGGCCCCTTGTGAGCTGGGGTCCCACCACCTGCCCCAATCAGCTCCTGCTGCCAGCCTGGTTTCCCTACACCCAGGCTAGCAGTGGGAGCTGACTGGGGCAGGTAGTGGGACCCCAGCTGGCAGGAGCCTGCAGGGGAAACCCCAAAGAGGCTGCGGGCTGAGCTCTCCAGCATGTGCCAGGGGAAATTGGCTTGTGTGTCATTGTTGGCATGTGTGCCGTAGGTTGCTGACCCCTGGACTAGATGATCTAATGGACCCTTCTGGTCTTAACAATCTATGACTCTACAAAAAGAAAATATACACACTGGAGAACTAGCAGAAAAGCTCCTTTCCTTTAGCATCCAGTGAGAAACTTAACTGATTGGTGTTTGGAGAACAGAATATGGTTGTAAGATAACAAAGTAAGCATAAAAGAAGAGGAGGGAAAGCTTTTATTTTATTGATTAAAGGACTAAAAGTAAAGAAATACTCTCTGGCCTGTTAAAAATGGTGAGGGAAATATACATATTAGAAGTGAAACAACAAAAGAATTTGATCCTGGCTATAAATAACCCCCTTCATCCAACGGGAAGGTTCCAGTTCAAAGTGGGGGGAGGGAAGAGGAAGCGTAGGAGGGGGTAAAAGCATGATGAAAGAAAATGATTTCCCATTCTTGAAGCTCCAATATGGAAGAATCTAACCTGAATATTTTAAGTAAAAATTCATTTTTTTCTCTCACTTTTTGTATTTCTTCCATCAACCTTTTTCAACCAATGATAAAAAAGTGTAACTATTTATACCACTGGTACATTTTTCTGACAGGGAGCGTGGATGATACATTTTGAATGGCTCATTGAACAGTCATCTATCAAATATTCTTCTGTGCAGTCTCTGTTTATTTGAGCATATCAGACTATAATGTATTGTGTAGTAACAGTAAGTTCTCCCTACAGTGCTGATACCTTTGTATTCAAAGAACTCATAATTGGTATAAATGTGCCTTTGAGTTTGCTAGGATGATACAGCTCCAGCACCACCACTGTTCTCATATGCTTCTGCTGCTGCTAACACTTTTTAGATGATCATTCACCACAGTGAACTCTGTACAGTTCCATTGTCTCCTGGATGATCTACTGGTACCAGCATCTTAGAGAACAGAGCAAGGGGAGAGTGAATATAAAGTAGCACTACATTTGTCGCATGGTTGAGAGACAAAAAGTACTTGCATCAATATCTGCTTTTTGTGCATCACTGAGCAATTCCAAATCAATGTACACCCATTCTAGAAGGCATGCATTTATATTCTGCAATTCTTAATACAGCCTTTTGGGCAAGAGAGGGAGCTTTGTACAGATTTATGGATTTTTTTCCTTCTAATTCACTCAAGCTGAGAAGTAGCTTTACATTCTCTGTTCATGCTGACAGCTGGCACTTTCGCTCACTGAACATGTATCAAATCAAGTATTAATTACAGACAAAACAGCACATATCTGGTTAGCTATATAATCTTTTTTAAATTAAGCATTTGCAAAGTAATTGCAGGATTGGGACCTAAGGCACTTAAAACCTATAGAAACTCACAACTCATTTCTTAGATGATTTAAATCTATATATATAAAAGTCAAACGGTGTATGCGTGTGTGTATGTATGTTCCCTTACTCCTTCCACACCGTTTGAGCTAGAGACTTGAAATTTGGTACAGTTATAGGCTTTAGGGTCCTAATCAGGGTAAGAATAGAAAATTTTTCAAATCTCACCTCTTACTCTCCCTAGGGGTGAAATTCTTTAAAGCCCATTAACATCAGCTATGCAGCAGGTTAACACCTGCTGTTCTCTGTGAAATAGTTATGATGTAATAATATCCCCCTCCAACGGACCCCTCACTTGCTCAGCTCTCTGCCCCCTCCCCCCTCCAACGGCCCCCCCACTCGCTCAGCTCTCTCCCCTCTTCCCCCCTCCAACAGCCCCCCCCACTCGCTCAGCTCTCTCCCCCCTCCAAGGGCCCCCGCACTCGCTCAGCTCTCTCCTCCCTCCCCCCGTCCAAGGGTCCCCCCACTCACTCAACTCTCTCCCCTCTTCCCCCCTCCAACAGGCCCCCCACTCGCTCAGCTCTCTCCCCCCTCCCCTCTCCAAGGGCCCCCGCACTCGCTCAGCTCTCTCCCCCCTCCAAGGGCCCCTGCACTCGCTCAGCTCTCCCCCGCCTCAGGTAAGAATCGAAATTTTTTAAAATCTCACCCCCCCACACTCGAACGCCCCCCCACTTGCTCAGCTCTCTCCCCCCTCCACCGTCCCCCCCACTCGCTCAGCTCTCTCTCCCCTCCCCCCCTCCAACAGACCCCACACTCGCTCAGCTCTCTCCCCCCTCCCACGGACCCGAGCAACGCCGGGTATTTGTGCTAGTATGTATATAATGTCACTAGAATGGCCTGATCAGCCAACCAGAACACAACTTTGGACAATTTAAACCCATACTACAATAATAAAAGACAAAAATATATTTTTGTTCAGTTTGTTTTGCAAATAAAATATATGGAAGATATTTGATATTGTACCTTGTTATCAAACAAAAACCAATCTTGAGGGCATCCCCCTAAAGGGGCAGCTGAGGTGGGAGCAACTATTGAATGAGTAGTGCTATTAAGCCTTTCACAGATGAAGCGTTGTGGATCTCCACAGTTCAGATCATTCCACGTACCTGGAACACATTAAATGTGGAAAGTAAGTTACTGGACGAGATGAAGACTGGAATGAAAATCTACCCCTTCTTATGGTAAGCAAACGCATACAAGTACAGTACAGAAAGTACAGTTGGGTTTTTCCCCCTGAGACATTTAGGGTTCAGACACCTTATGGAGAGAATAGGGGATATGAATCCCAAAGAATAAACAGTTGAATCAGCTGGTTGTATACAATGTTATTGTGCTATAAAAATACATCAAGGAAAGTCTTTTATGAACGCTTGTAATGTTCTGAACTTGATTGTCACTATGAGATATGTATACAAGTAATGGTTATGAATGAATGGAGAGAGAGAAAAAAAATTGTCATTGTAACTTTGGTGCAGCTTCACCTCCACCTCACCACAGGGCGGTGAAACAATCAGACAGGGAGGGGCAGCTGAGAGTATCCCACGTACCTAATACTGCGCAACCCAGGAAAAGGCCATTAAAGGTGGGCCATTAAAGTTAATGGGAAAACACTGAAACAGCTTGAACTTAAAAGAAAATGTCAGTCTTGGAAAGGAGGAATTTCCCCTACTGTGAAGCACTATAATCTGAGAGAAAATAAAATAAATAACCCCCTGCTAACTCTGTAAGAAGAGAAGGGATTTGAAGTAAAAGGCACCTAGAAACTGAGGAGCAGACTTTAAGTGGGAAGCTGTATGTGAAATGCTGGATCCACTTTATGACATGGGGCATCCTGGGAAAATCTTCAACAAAGGCAAAAGGTAACTTGTACTAGAAAAGAGAATTTATCTAATTAGAAAGTATAACACCCGCACTTGCATCTTTGTGTGTATTTTCTGTGCAACTTGTATGCGTTTGCTTCCCCTTACTCATTCATCTTTGAATCTGTGTTTTTTCCATTAAATACATTTTTGTTTATGCTTCTCCCAAGCAGGCCCCTGTTGTACACAATGTCTGGAGTGTGTGTATGAAAATGAACTGATAATGGGGAAGGGCTGTTTTTCACACCTTCAAGGGTGATGAACCAAAAGGGAAAAGTCCAAGTGTCTGGTAGTTAAGAATTCAGGAAGGACACATTTGGGAAAACTCAGGACCAGTAGGGCTGTTGGTGACACCCTGCAAGAGTGACTAGGCTGGTGGAAGTGAGGGTGACACCTTTGTGCTTGAGGGCTGCCTACTGGTTTCAGGGCCCTGGGCCATAATAGCATAGTATTAAGGCCCCTAATTTACAATGCAGAGTGGAGAAAGAGCAACTTAGTGATCCGGGTGGTACCCAAAATGTCACAACTCCCAGGAAATTTTTGTTGAAAAAGAAAGATTGTTTCACAATTTCCATGGAAGATGTCAAGTGTTTGTCAAAAAAAACCAAAACAAAAAACAAAAAATACCAACCCCTAAATGTGTAATATTTCATCTGAATACCTACCAATTCTCCTCTATAGGCCAGGCTTTCTGGTCAGATTAATCACTTGATGAGAGGGGAAATTGCATTGCCCAAGAGACTCAGTAGAGATGAAGTCTGCCTGGGAGCACCGCCCATAGAGGAGAATAAGGACATGAGGCTCCCAAACAACAACTCTCAGGTGGCACCTCAGTGACATTCAGAAATAAAATTGTTTGGTTTTCAGACAGCCCCTCCCCCTTTTTTTGAGTGTTCACTTTTTGATGAAAAATCTAATATTTCTATGAAAACAGACCCTTTTTGCAAAAAATGTTGTGTAATTTGAAACCCTAATTTTCCACTGTTAAACAATTTTCAAGGAAAATTTTTGACTAGCCCTAGCAGAAAGATGTTAAAGGGTCCCCATCAATCTAAGATTCTTATATGATCCCTCTGCCAAAATATCTGAGCACCTCACAACTTTTACTGCATTTATCCTCACAAGACAGGGAAGTAGTATTATTATTCTCATCTCTTCTACATATGAGGGACTGATGTGCGGGGAGACTAAGTGACTTGGCTATATTAGGTATCAACTCTCCTCCCCCATCTTCTGTATTATAAAATATTTATAAATGGTTATTAATTATGTTACAGTAATGTGTAGGGGTCCCAACCAAGGTTGGGGCCATATTTTGTTAGGGACTACACAAATACATGATAAGAGACTGTTCCTGTCCTTGAAAGCTTATGTTCTAAATAGATAAGACAAAGTGTAGGAGGAATAAAAATGTTATTGTCTCTGTTTTCTGATAGAAACGGAGGCAGGGAGTTTAACTGATTTTCCCATGGTGTCACATAAAGTTTCTGGTAATGCCAGGAATTGAACCACATCTCCTGCAAAGGGTGGCAGTTTTTAAAAGTGCTGAACTGTCTTAGTGTGATCTGTGCTCCACAGTCATTTAGATATTGTTGAAAGTATCAGTCGCAGTATCAGCTCACTTAATATAATATATAACTGTACATGAAATGTGTACCACACATAATTCTATGTCACACAGTGCAGACCTGTTATGACACTGAACTATTACTATACTCACCTGTACGTGTATACATGACCACACAGTTTTCATCATTATTTGCAAAGTTGGGTTCATTTGGAGCCCAAGCTACATAGTTTACTGGGGTTCCATCCATCCAGCTAAAAGAAACCATGTAGCAGTAGTTACTGGATACATTTATGGTTTTTAAGGCAACAATAATCATTTGATTTTATATTACAGAAATTCTAGCTAAACAACAAAAAAGCAGCTTGGTAAACATGGCTTTTGTAGTTGGAAGAGAGCCTGAGACATAGGCCCCTGTATCTGACGCCTGATAGGAGGCCAGAAGCCTGAGCTAAAATAGTGGCCAAAGCTTTGCTGACATAAAGCAAAGCCAGGTTATGAGCAAGAGACAGGTCTCACAGAATTAAGCAAGAACAGGGCAGATATTGCAGAAACACACACATTCCTAAGAACTGCTAGGCACAGAATGCTCACACAAACACATTCCAGGGGGGTAGTATCAGATCATCCCATACCAAACATGGTACAAACAATCCCCCCCCCCAAAGCTAACCAGAACATACTGGCCCGTCCTAAAGATAGGATGACAGAGTGATGAATAGGGATGTTTTGATTCAGTCAACATGTACAAGGTAATGGATGGTAACAACCCACATCAGGAGGCAGTAACTAACTATGTCAGAGGGGCAATATGTAACTTGTTTTATGGGGGTGTAAAATGAAGTCTCAGAGGGAGTGTCTTTGGCCTATGGGATAATGGAAAGTTTCACCATTAACTAAACTTGTCCATTGCAATGGACACACATGTATTAGTGTGTTTGTAAGCAATGAACCAGGCATTAGGACCGTTCTTCGTTGACGATAAACCTGACGAAGTGTACTCACTACAAACTGAGCCTGTGGCTATTGGGCAGTTTGATTGAGGTTTGCTGTGCCTACTATCTGTGCAGAGCTAGGACAGCACACAGAGAACACACACACATCCAACAACAGCTTTATGTGTGACTTTCATTTGTATTAATGGAAATCATATGGCCAAAGTCCTGGAGCTCAAGTCAAGCGTATTCTTTTGGTTTTTTAACTTACATTAGCCCTGTGTTTGTAACTACTAAATTCATTTACATTATAACAGTTTCCTCAACTCAAAGGCCTAATCCATTGGCCCCAAGCAGGTCTAGAATGATAGTCTCCAGGAGGGGACATCTCTGAAACTCTCCCTGTATGCATGATGCTTTCATCAATGCAACAATCACTTCTTATCTTAGTGGTTGGTGAAATATTCCCAAAATAAAAGCCAATTAAAAAAAAAAAAAAAACCCAAACCTCAGCTCTCTGGGGAGGAGATGGGCAAGTAATCTGCCAAGATTGCATATCAGCAGAGAGCATCAGCTACAGGTGAGCAATTTGTATCTTTTCTTCAAAGATACCCAGGTCAAAATATTTCCAGTTTTGGACCCAATGCAACTCTATGGATGCCTCTACAAGTAAAATTCTAATAGGAAATGCAACACATGATGCATAACTGTAAAAAGACTGTTTCTTGTCAGACATACTTTCAGAGTCATAGAGGAAGAAACAGTATTTAAGAAACTGAGAGAAACGTTATAACTGACAACAGCAGCACATCACCAGGCAAGGAGGAGGGTGAAACACAGGATGGGAGAAGAATAGACTGCGGCAAACAGAATTTCCAGTAATTTACCCAGACAGTGGGTATACGAAACAGCAGCTCCAGAAGGCCGGACTGCTGCTGGAGCTACAGTCCATTAGATGGACTTCCATTAATGCTAGTGAAAGTCCTACAAATAAAGCCATCTTCACAATTGAGGCACCCTGAGTAGTGGAGCAAGAGGCTGAAGATGAGGCTCAGAGTGACTGTGACTCATAACAAATGTCCCAGTAGATGGCACCAAAACACTTTGTCTCTTGGTCCATGGCCATAGATGGAAAAAGAAGGATGTTCAAAAAAGCAGACCTTGGAGGTAGAGAAGGGCTTCTCCTGTAATTCACCAACACTTTTGAGAGAAATTCAGGGGCTGTCCTTACAATCACTGAAGAATTTTGTAGGAAAACAAATACGTCAACAAAACCTCTAGCTTATTCAGTCTAGATGTAGAAATTATTGCCACCAGAAAGTAACCTTCTAGGTAAGGAATGTGAACTCACAGGTATTAACTTTTGTCTCTGGTTGCTCACAGTGAACTCTGGAGCTGAAACTGACATGCTAGTATATAGGGAAACAATGTCAGCATGGAGGAAAGACATTCTGCACAGCATGGGCATTGCATGGCTCTGGCATTTAGAGAGGCTGGCCCAGGTTCCAGAAGCTCCCCCGGTACCTGGACCCTGGCCTCACCTCCTGCTCTACCCCAGCTTGACGTCCTTCCCTGAGACCTCACCCACACTCCACCCCTGGCTCTACTCATACTCGGCCCCCTGCCTGCAGCTCACTGAATCATTCCACCCATCCAAGGCCCACCCCACCTACCAACTCCCTCTCCTCCTCCATCTCCCCTCCCACAAAGGTGCCCCCCACCCACCAGTCACTGAGACCCTCCCTGCCTCCATCCCCTCCCCCAAACAACCCCTGTCCATTGCTCATTGAATCGCTCTATCCCCCTCCCCCAAGACCTCCACTTCCCGCCACTCACTGCATCCGTCCTCTCTGTGGAGGCGGGGAGGGATTCAGTGAGTGGCCGGAACCTCATGGTCCGGGGATGGAAGAGAGAAGGGATTCAGTGAATGGCAGGTGCTTCGGGGGAAAGACGCAGCAGGGACAGGAAGAGGCGGAGCACAGGCAAGTTGTCAGCTGCACCTATTATACCTGCCATCTATGCTGCAAAGGTTTTGAATAAAAGAAGATGAAGCCCCAGTGCTGTTGACTATGGCAGAAGCACAAGACCTGAGAATTAGTGTAAAGGTAAAAATCTGAAACTAGAAAAAAGATTTTCAACAAATTAAGGAGACAAAAGCCAAAGCCTAAAGAACATGTGGGGTCAGAGAAACCATACGATGAAACATCATGGATGTGAGGTTAGGAGTGCTAGAGCACAGGAGAGACTCATAATCAACCATGGCCAGAAAAGATCTGACTCCTTCAGAAGTAAAGAGAGATGCAAGAGGCTCACAGCTCAGAATCAGCTAAATAGAATTTGGAACTGAATTCTGCACAGAGGTACAGATCCAAGAGCGGGGATTAGCTGAGATGGGTATCTTGACAGAAACAATGATGCAATTTATTAAACACATTTGCTTAACTTTTAAATATTTTTGTCTATCCAATAACTTCTTTTCTCTAAAACTTCTATAAAATACATGTGTTTATTTTCTAAATAAAAAAAATATTCTGGAAATATTGAGTCTAGATTGAGCCCCAAACAAGTTTTATCCCACTCCCCTTTGACATTGAAACTGTAATAGCCCCTTTAAGAACAGCTTTGCTAAATATAATACTTGTACTATGTTCTACAAGCCTTATGTTCATGGTTTACTTACCTAAACTTTTTATCAAGGCTCACACTTAAACCAATAAAAAGGGAATCCCCAGACTCATGATAGAAGCTCTAGAACAAAAATAAAATTTTAATTAAAATGTAACAAAATAGCTGTAATTCTGGTTTAGTGTCTATTGTATAGCATGAATAGTCAGCAATGACTGTTAACTTCCTGATGGTGCATTTTGCCATATTATGGATTATATCTGAAGAACACAAGTCTTTCACCTGATTTCCAATATTAAAGTAAAAAAAAGAAAAGTAGAGTGGTATGAAAATGAATCAGCGGAAAAACTGCTATGATATAGGAAAACCTGCCTAGCTGGCAAATTTTAAAAAGAAGCAAAAGTACATTTTGGAAGAGTTTAGGAGAGTTCTCTGAAGTGCTGGTTGAAAAGTTTCCATCACAGTATTATTATTATTATTTTGTCATAAAATGTTTTTTCCTACAATATGGAAAGTTTTTTGGGGAAAAATCATCATCAAAAAATGTCAAGGTTTCAACTGAAATAACCCACCCCTTTTTATCTTTCAGATTTTCAACAAAGAATTCAAAGAACATTGTTGACAAACATTAAAAAACCCTTTGTTTTGCTGTAAAAAATATTCCCAACCAACTCTAATTCTCAGTTGACTCAGTTCAAAATCCTTTAAAATGGTAAATCCATGGCTCACCTTCTCCTCCTCTACCTCACCACAATTTATGTTGCAAAATAGTTGCAAAACATTCTTTTGGAACAGGATTGTGACTCCATGATTTTATATGAATGAGGTTTCAGCAGCTCCCTTGCATGCCATGGTTGTACCACTTCAACATTTGTATATGTACTCACAGCTCAGTAACTCAAGGTCAGATTTCTGTAAGCCTGATTTAGTCAAAATTCTGCTGAGTTTGAGTTTAACAAAGGGAGCAGCAGGGCTGGCTCCAGGCACCAGTATAGCAAGCATGGCCTGGGGCGGCACTCTGTAAGGCAGCATTCTGGCCTCATGCCCCTCCCCCCTCCCCGGCCACCCTTTTTTTGCTTGCTTGGGGCAACAAAACAGTTAGAGCTGGCCCTCGAGAGCAGCTCTAAAAGCTAGTAACAATTAGTTTGCTTTGTACTGTATTTCAGTTCTTGCAAAGAAGCTGAGGACTTAGCCACACTTGGAAATATACCAAGATAAATGCTCCAGAGTAGTTATTTCGGAACATTTCCAAGTGAAAACAAGCTTGACCCTTGCTGGATGTTACCTTCAGAGCTTGACAAGGTGGTGCAGATCTAAACACTTTCCAATGTTTCAGAAGCAGATTGTGAGAAGTGTTTGAGTGTGCTGTACTGAATTACCCATTTCTGAAGTAGTAAATATATTTCTTACATATCTCCAAAGAAACTTTCTTTCACTTTCACCGTCAATGACAACAAGATCTCCAGAATTCTTCTTGCAATACTCTCTGGCTTTTTCCATAGGCATAGTTTCATGGCTGAAGTAGTACGCCTTGTCCTCAAATATAACCCATCCATCTTCACTGACTTTATATGTATATTCTACAAGATAAATAATGAAGGCACATGTACAATATCTCTATGTAGTGAGCCCGAGTGGTCTCCCTCCGACTGGGAGGGCGAGGGAGCCGGAGACACCCCTTGGAGAGTGCAGCCAAGACCGCCCCACCCCCCTCGCCGCAAGTACAGGGGCGGGACCGGATCTATAAAAGGCCAGCCCTACAGCCCAGAAGGGGGAGAACCAGCGAAGGAGAAGGATGCTTCGCCTGACCGGTTGCTGCCCAGAGGGGACCCCAGCTTGAGTGGTGCGCCCACCCCTGACACTGAGGACAACTGGCCAGGAGTACCTGCTGCGGTGTACCCAGAGGAACCGGAAGCCGACTGGACTGCAGAGGTACCCACTCCTTGAGCCGGCCTCCTACAGACTGCTGGTTGCTGAGGCTTAGACCCAGCCTTCTAGAGATGGTTTGCTTTGCTGCTGGCTGCCTGTGCCATGCCCAGGCTAGAGCCAGCCCGGCACGGGGCTGTGCTACCGACAAGTGGGCCCAGACCGTGCATAAACCAGGCCGGGGCGGACCGGCCTGAGGGGTCTCCCTCCGACTGGGAGGGCGAGGGAGCTTACACTCTACAACAGGTTAGAATCATTACACGGTAACATTTTTCTGGCAACAGGAAATACAAAACCTACCAAATGTGGCACTTGGTTCAGGTTTTAATGTTGCTCCTGTAAAGTAAAATAAAATAAAATCTGAATCTGTTACATATCTCATGCATGTTCTGTCAATGACATTTATTAATACTGTAATTATCATTTTAATGTGGAATAAGAAAATAAACCCAAGCATTATTTAATAGATTTTCCATGTATTGACATACAATTCATAAGAATGTATGACAATGGTTAATATTCAACAAAATATCATTTTTAGGCCCAGTCAATGGTTAAGCTTAAACAATATATTCATGTCCTCAGAGTATTGGATTTTAGAGACTGATAATACAGAGTACAGACCATAAGCTACTTAAAATGTGTGTCCTAAAACATGTTTCGGGTGATAAAATCCATGACTCCTATTAAGAGTGAAACAATGTCTTCCATTTAGAGTGAAATGAATAAAGTGTTTTGATGTCCTTAAGCACACACTAGATTTCAGTATCTTTTCACCGAAATACTTTCCATCAAATCAGGAAGCTGCAACAGCTAATGGATGTTAGCATTCAGAATCCTCCCAGCCCTTAACAGAGCCAAGAGGTTTTCATTAAATTGGCACTATCAGCTAGACGACTCTGCTATCTTCAGGTCATGAAGAGCGAGTGAAGTAATGGTCATAGTCATAATGGAAGGGAGCCATCTGTGTATCTAAATTTAATTCAGAGGTTTGAAATACCACCTCTTGCTTCGTACCCATTGTGTTACCTTGCTCTGTTTGCATGTACCCTTATGAACAGTCCATGAAACTGACTTGACTGTTTTTGTTTAATAGTCTAATTTAAAGAAGGAAGTCATCCTACCCTTTTTTATTTGACAAATCCAGTCTTCCAAATGTTCACAGAACATATCGTTCCATTGCATGTCAGTGTATCCATTGAACATTCCACATTTTTCATTTCCTTCAAAATTATTGGGTTCTCCATCTGCCCAGTTTTCATAGTTTACCTTTGGTAGAAACACAACTCTGTGACTATTTTCCTTTCAAAGAAGAACAATGATTTGCTTTGCATGACAAGGGCAGAGGGACCCAGTTTGATTTCAGCTATTAAATCTTGCACCTATTGGGACAGTAAAGGCTGGGATTATTAGGAGAACAGCATACTCTGCCCTTGCCAGGTGAAGGAGGAACACCTTGTGACTCTTCCAGCTGATTTACAAGCTACATTAATGAACTGAAGAAGCTGTGCTTAGCCCCGGTCAACAAAGATACCAGTCACTGGTGGATTAACCTATAAGCAATAAAAGCATGTGCTTAGGGCCCCAAGAGAAAAGGGGCCCAAGCAACAACAAAAAATGGCTACAAAATTACAAGTTTGCACGGCCTTAAATTTAAAAAAGTCTCAATTAACGTCTTGGGCCTGAGTCCAGGGCCTCAGGGCCCCTTGTGCCCGGCTATATAAAGCTCATCAATTTTTTATTAAAATGCGACATTGCGATTTTAAAAAAATCCCCCAATGTTGCGTTGATTACACTTTTTTCCCCAGACTTCCCTCGCATCGATAAAAGCCATACTGGAGAGGAAATAGCACATCAGGTAATGGAATACTTAGTCGAAATTTGCAAACTTAATCTTTCCAAGTGCAGGGGTCAATCCCATGACAATGTTGCAAACATGTCAGGCCATTACAAAGGCATGCAGCAAAAGATTTTGGAACGCAATGAATTTGCCATCTATGTGCCCTGTGCAGCCCATTCATTAAATTTGGTTGGCTGCAGTGCTGTTGACTGTTGTGGAATGGCTGTTAATTTTTTCTATACAGTCCAATTGCTGTATACCCTTTTTTCGGTGTCAACAAACTGATGGAAAATTCTAAAAGATTCTCTGGGAGATAATAAAGTGTTAACATCCCTCTCTCTGATACCAGATGGGAGGCACATGCAGTTGCAACAAATGCAATTTTGAGTTCTTTCAACAAGATTTTGGAAGCTTTAGAATGTGTAGCTGATGACCAGTCGCAGAAGGGAGACAGTAGACGGGAAGCAGACAACATTGCAAACAAGATGCTAGAGCTAGAGTTTGTTTTTATGCTCATCCTGTGGGATGACATTTTGCAAGAATTTTACAGAACAAGTCAAGCTCTGCAAAAAGTGGCTGTGGTCTTAAAGACCGGTGCAGATTTACACATGTCCTTAGCTAAAAACTGCGGGCTAAGCGAGATGATTTGAAAGAATTGAGAAGCTTTCAAAAGAAATGCTACCAGAGGGGAGTGATTACAAAACATCTCACACTCGCAAACGTATTAGAAAGACGCTACCCAATGATGGAAATGCACCAGAAGTAGAGCTGACCCCTAGAGAAAAATTCCACATTGCCACCTATAACGTAATCATTGATCAGTTAGAAATCCAAATGAGAAGAAGGGGAGAATATATGTTGATATTACAGACAAATTTTCTTTCTTAAGTGATGTCCCAAATAACATCATTTCATCTGCTGAAAAAGAAAGATACAGTCACAGTGTTCCCAAAGGCTAGTTGAGGCCTACCCAGAGGATTTGGACACTAACCTTTCTACTGAGCTTCAGCAGTTTCATTCTTATGTGCGTCACAAGTTTATTAACACTAGCAAAAGTACATTTTCTCGTGCTGAACTTCATCAAGTAATTGTGGATGACAAAATTGTGTCAGTATTTCCAAATGTAGACATTGGTTTTTGCATCTTTTTTACTTTAATGGTCACAAATTGTACAGCAGAGCGCTCATTTTCAAGGTTAAAGGGTATTAAAAACCCTAATAGAACAAGGATGGTCCAAAACAGTCTGGATGATTTGGGTCTTTTAGGTATAGAGGCAGATTTAGTCAGAGAACTGACGTTTAAAGATATAATTAAAGATTTTGCTCTCCAAAATCAAGGAGGAAGTTAGTAAATAAAAATAAATGAATGAATAAATCATTATAATTTTTATAAATGAAGAAATACATTTTAAGAAGTTTTTATCAAGTGTCCACTTTCAAGTTTTCAACCCATATTAAATTTAAATTATTGTGAGCCTTGTTCTTGTCCCTCTCAACTGAACTGTGTTTGGGTAGCAGCTTTGTCACTTTGAGAGTAAAAGCTGGGTTGTGAATGGGGGTGAGAGTTTAAAGGGGGGGCCCATTGCTTGGCTGTGCTTAGGGCCCCAGGAGCAATTAATCTACCCCTGATACCAGCCATGACATAGTCTATAAAATGGAGTAATGTGGGGAAATGGCCTAGTTTTGCTACTATTGGGATAGGGGAGGGGGTGTCTCTTTGGATGATTCAATCCAAGATTAACTCTGGACGGTAAACTTCCAGTTTAGGTTTTGCTGATTCCAGTCTATTAAATAGGTGAAAGGTAACAAAAGCTTTAGTCTGACCTAATTTATACCAGTAAGTGAAAGATTAAGGCAAAGAGACTTGTACAAACTGTTTTGTTTAAACAAACAGAACCAATTAGTGAGTGTCCAGTCTTTTAACAATGTTAAATTGTTTTAGTAACAAATTCAGATGTTGCTAGGATAAAATAAAGTATCCATGAGTGGAGCCAATGTTTTTTGATTGGTTAATTTTAATGGAATTAGGGCACTAAATTATGCAGCTACAATAGTGATGATCACTGATCAACTTCCACTGTAAAAAATCCTCCAATGGTGAGTAACAGATGGATTGCCTCATGTGAATGCTGCTGTGGGATCACCTAGCTTAAGATGAAAGAAGGAGAGAAGCAGAAATAGGTTGAGTATAGACTGCATAAAAACAATAAGATCAATTCAGAAAGCCAACTCTGGTGTAAAACAATGAATTACTCACTGGAGAGCCATCACTCCAAGTAAACCCTCCATCAGGATCTAAGGCACTCATACCCATCCAGTATGATTTATAGAAATGAATTCTTTCCCTAAAATATTATATATAAATATATAGAGAGAAGATGGTATATAAATCAAAGCATGCATATCAATATACACAAAACATTTTAGGACTTGCAACATGTCTATAAGTTTGAATGTTTCCTATTCAATATCTCTAATATGCACTAACGACATAAGATATATTTTGCTTCCCTAACTCAATAATTTAAATTACTTAATTTCCATTATCCCCAGAAAATATACTGGGACTTCACATGGCAGTAGGTCAAGTCCTACAATTCTTTGCAGGAAAGGCCCCAACTGCTGAATTATCACCCACAGTGGTAAATGCATATTAATGCCACAGTCCTGCAAAGACTCTGCTATATTCATCTCTTTCACTGCTCCCTCTTTGAATCCATCAACTCCTAGCTCTCCATAGATCTGTATAGCAACTCTAACCAATTTTCCTCACTTTCAAGGGTCTACATCACTTAGCCCCAGAGTGCACATCTGAATCTGTCTTTTTGGCACTGCTTTATCCCCTCTGTTCCACCAGTGACCCCAACCTTGATTCCCCCATCTTTTCCTTATCTCTCATTGTGTTTCCAGACGTTTCCTGACACCTGGAAACACCTGTCAATGCCTGTTTGCATAGCCACCTCCTCTTCTCATTCAAATCCCTTCTGAAACCTCATGTCTGCACTCTCACATACATAAAAATTAGTATGAAAATCTGAGAATAAAAATTTGAAAAAAGAACCACAAAGATGTACAGATGGGTAAACTGAGTAACTGCATGATCTTACTAAAACACTTTCACCCTTTATTCATCACCCTTACTCATTGTATCATACCTAAAGTCTAGACTGTAAGATCTCCAAAGACAGGGCCTGTCTTTCACAGTCACCTCCCTATCATATTCTTGGGCATGGTCAATAAATAAGAAACCATAATAATAAAAATATGTATAGCAATATATCTGTTTGGATATATTGCTATACTATCTTCAGTTAAATCTGGATCCAACATTTAGAAACTCCCAAATGACACTCAGAAATCCACACAGATCAGAAATCTGATGTCCAATTTTGTTTAATATGAAGTTTAAATGATGCCAAAGCCCGTCAACCCTCTTTTGAATGCAACACAAATGTTGATATTTGAATAAGAACTGTGATAGAGACATATAGGTCTTCAGCTGAAATGACCTCTTTCGGAAATGATATTTTGTGTTATTTTCATGCAATACATTTCAAGTGAAGGAATAAGGGTAATGCAGATACTCACAAGCTATTTATTACACGTTGCTCTTCTTCACTATGGACAGTGGCCAGATCTCCTCCTATAGCTCTACAAAAATCTCGAGCATCAAACCATGTTTTCATATGTTTTCGTCCATTCTGAAAATGCTACAGAGAATTGTACAATTAAATACCGTGCAGGACATCACAGAAATAAGGGGAAAAAAATCTGTTGTGGTCCATCTTAGTCTCCCTGTCTAACACCTCCCACATTCATCCATTGCCTTGTGACTCTGCTGCCAAGGCATTGGTCCGTGACTGGTCATCTCTTGAAATTGGTTATTGCAACCTCATCTAGTCTTCCTTCTCTGAGTCTTTAAGAATCCCTACTGTAGTTTCAATTGACTATGGTGCTCTTCCTCACCTTCTGTCCTAAACCACTTGGAAATGCTTGGTATCCTTGAGGATACAAGGAGCTATGTAAATGCAAGTTGCTGTTGGGTCAATTGTAGCCAAGTGTTTCTTCAGATTTATCTGCTTTATGCTGTTATAAGAAAGCATGAGTACTTTGTGTTCAGGGGTTTAATACCTACTTTGAAACATGAGCTAATGTGAGCTTTTGAATACCATCCATCTGGGCATGAGGGGGCAGGCGTTGTTGCTGGAACAGGAGGAGGGGTCACTCCCTCAGCCAATTGTTTGCAGAGAAACATTGATTTCTCTTCACAGTTCACAACATCCCATAATCCAGCTGTAGTTCCAGTTCTCATGGCAACACAGCCTGGCTCCCTTCCTTCATGACACACAAAAGAAAAGAAAACTAATTAAAAGAGTCTTACTTGAATTAACTTAATGATCTTTTCCCAAAGTATGTACTTATTATTCTATTTAGTTTTTTTAAAAATGTATCAAGTGGAGGTTATCAATTTTGCTGTAGAGCCAGATTCACTAAATGTTATATGTTCCAGATGCATACAGCCACCAGCAGCTATGGTATAGTATTAAATAAATACTATAATCAATAAATAGTCATGACTTTGATCATGGGACTTAATGAAGAAGTTATAGAGAATTTCATTCACAAATATAGAAGCTGTGTTGAGCCAACTATCAAATTTCCTAGTATCAAACAAGTTAAGGAAAATGAATGTCCATCAGAATCAGCATTTCTATATAGTCTATTAAAAGGATTTCCAGCATATCCAGTCTGATGCATTAAGTTTTAGTACAAATGAAATTATTTCAGTAATGTAGTCTGTAATTGTTTTAGTTTTATGATGACAGACTTTCAGAAGTGTTCTCTAATTTTGAGATCCTCACTTTTTAGATGTCTAGAAAGACACCATCTGGCACCTTGTGCCTGATTTCCAGAGGTGCTGACCCCACAATGACAACTGGGCAAAGTTTTTTAGAAGAAATTATTTATTTGCTGAAAAAAGTATTTTCAGTCAACCTGAAACAATACACAAATGTAACACAATTCACTGAATCTTCTGGCTAACCCCCTCCCCATTTTTAAAGCTAATTTAACACAGAGATTTGGGCATATTCGCAAAATAACCAAAGGAGAAAGTGGTGGTGCTCCACTTTTAACTTTTAGCCCAGTGGTGAGTGCACTTATTTGGGATGTGGGAGCCCCCAATTCAAATCCCCTTTCTGGAGCAAGGATTTGAATTCCAGTCTCCCCACTGAGTGCCCTAACCATCAGTTCATGCACTATTCGGGGATGGGTTTCTCTCCCAATGAAGTAGTTCTACTTTGTATAAATAATTAGTCAGCTGAGATGCTTCTTAGATCATCAATCAGTGTTCAGTTGCCATGTTGATGGCACTGGCCATGCCAAAGCACTTAACAGGGAGGACATACAAACCATGGAACGACTACTGAATTGCTTCTCTATGATCCATCTATGAAGAGAGAGTCTTGATTCACTCCATGGCACCAGAATGAGAGACTTGGATAACAAACTTGGACACTGACCTTCAATGTTACTTTTCAAGTTGCTGTACGAAAGTAGAAGATTAACTAGTAATTGAAATAGGGACTTAAACTTGGGCCTCTCCCTTCCGCAGGGAATGCTCTACCCACCAGGCTGTAAAGTAATTCTCACTTTTACCTCTGACCCAATGACTGTTCAAGTATTTTATACAAAGTGGAACAGATTCAACAGGAGAGACTGCGAAAGCCCCTTCCAAGAACAGCCTACAGCTTGGTGGTTAGAGCACTCACCTAGAATGGAGGAGACCTGGATTTAAATCCCTGCTCCAGAGTGGGATTTGAACCTGATTTCCCACATCCCAGGTGACTACCCTAACCAGTGGCTTTTGGGAGGGGAGAGGTTGCACCAGCTCCTCCTCAAGCTTTTTTGTGAATCTAGCTCTTTAAAAATGCCCAGAAACAAAATGTTTTGGGTTAAACTAAACATGTACTTTGTCTATTTTCCAAACATTCAGATCCGGTTCTACCCAAATTGATCTTTTTTTTTTTTTTTTGGAACTGCCAGAGAACCGACAAAACATTCACCCACTACACAGCATGGCAGTGCATACCAGGCATTCCTGCATTCCAGTGAGTAAACAGAACTGCTTCACCATCAGCCCACTTGAAAGTCCCTTGTTCCTCAACATCTGAAAGAGCAATCCAGAAATATTTCATGGGATTGAACCCAACCAGGACAGTCAGAAAGGCTTGTTCATATCTGGGAAGGAGAATAATAAGTGTCAAATCAATTTTAAACCAAATTTTATCATACTTTTCTCTTTTCATGAAATCATTCATAACGCAAATGTTGGCAATATTACAATGGCATCGTAATTTATGACCTAAACAAATGCTGATAGTTTCATAATCTACAATGATTCTTTTCTTCTTTTGTACTGTACAATAAAGAGAATTAAGCTGCAATACTTGGGTTGATTTTCAGATTTTGTTTGTTCAGCATATAAATAAATAAACAATGCACATCAGGTAGTTTTAACGAGTGTGTCGTTGCTTGTCTTCATTTCTTGCATGTTACAAGCAGTTCCTCAGCTAAAGCCTAATACTTTTCACAGGTAACATTTTATGTCATAGAATATCTGTGCCAGGTCTTATTCAAGAACCATGGTCTCCATTTTATGTCACATGACTGGGATTGTTTTCTAAGTTGATGTGGCATCAAGCATGTCGCAGGACCGCTTGAGTACATAAAATGCTGTGATACCAAGGTGATGGGTGGCATATGCATCACTTATATAGACAGATACAGTGTCCCCAATTTCTGCAATTTTATCATGGGTCGTGAGATAAGCCCCAGATTCTGGAGTCATTACGTTATGAGAGAATTTCAGCTTTTATTAAATAGAATAATTAAAAAAGGTTCTAGACCTCCAGGTTGCAGATAAAAGATTGAAAATGTAAATCTCAGAGATTCAAAAACTGGAAGAGAAATAAATAGTACCCAAAATATATTATTTTTCAAAAAAAAATTTTAAGACAATCTTATGATTTTGGTGGGCCTGACTGATGAGATTTTAATTTGGGGGATTGGCAGTACTGTTGATAGGTAGAAACAGGAGCTTGACCATCTTTTACTTTTTTTGTTAAAACAAGGATTGACAATATAATTGCCTTCTGATGTTCCTTGTGACACTGCTTAGTGTAATCTTGTTCAACTCTACAATGAATGGCATCTGACATGCATCAATCATTACTGACTACAAGTTTGGAACATAGATCCTCCTTTTGGTCTTCTATCTTGCTCACACATTTGAAAGCAAAGCCAGTCTTTTTCATACCTGTCTTTCACAGTGACTAGGTAACCTTTGTTTCCTTCACAGATTTTCTTTGCTTCTGAAAATGTCACAGATGTCTGTCCAACTGAGTAACAGTAAAAACCATGTCTTATCCAACCCTGTCAACATAAATATCAGACATGCACATGAGCTATTGTCAGGTTGTGAAATTACATAGCACACAATAACTGTCCACTACACTTCTAAAAAATTATATTAATGTTGTGTCCAACCATGAAGTTAAACTAAGAAACAACGAAAGAAAAAAGAATCTGATAGTGACCACAAATACCTTGATTGGACGCATGTAGGGACTGACACTCCAGTGGCTGGAGTAGAATTCATGGTGGTGTTTGTGTGAGTGTTGCACATTTTGCTTAGGGTTGGCAGGAATACATGGCCACAACCTCTGCACAGTTCTCATACAAAGCATGTTAAATATGACTTTTTGTTTGGGATCACCTCTAGAGTCCTTCATAAAAATGGTTGTCACATTAGCTTTCCTTCAGCCATTTGGTATGGAGCTGATTTCAATTATAGGTTACATACCACAGTTAGTAGTTCTGCAGTTTCACATTTGAGTTCCCTCAGAGCTCTTGGGTCAATACCATCTGGTCCTGGTCACTTACTACTTTTTAATTTATCAATTTGTTTCAAAACATATGTGACACCCTGGCAGCCCAATATTTACCACTGTCATGTAATCAGGATATGTTTTGTGAGGTATCATTCTAAGACTCTTGATCTGCTAGACATTAATATCTTGATGGATTGTTTGTGCTCTCATCATATGTGAAATTATGAAGTTTGGCTATGTATGTGCTACTGAAACATGTCGTGAGGTTGAAAACACCCACAAGCAGCCTTTCAGAGACAACAGTAAAAAAGCCAAACAATGTTAATGGCCCATTGAAGAAATGCGCACAAGCACAAGGATTACCCTACGAACTGTGTATAATATAAATATCTCAGAGATAGCACTACACAATGGGAACTATTTGACCCAGGTCACAGAAAAAAAAGCTTTCCAGCAAGTGGGAAGAAGATCAAAAAGGGGGGAAATGACATCATGGGGGTACCTCACTTTCCCTACAACAACCTGGAAACACCTGAGGAATAAAAACTGAACGGGGGTGAGGGAAGAATGATGGTCCTGATGTGAAGACAGGCCTGTAATCAGAGCTAATCCAGAGAACAGAAGGATGTGCTGTCTGCTGGGTGCTAAGATATGGGATGTGGACCTGAGGCTGAAGAGGATCCTAACAGGAGCAGGAAAGAATCTACTGATTGTCCTTCATGTGGGAACAAATGATAGGGCTAGATTCTCTCTGGAACGTATGCCAGGCTGGAGAAGACGCTTAAGGAAATCGAGGCTCAGGTGATCTTCAGTGGGATTCTGCCTGTTCCTAGAGAAGGGCAACAAAGGCATGACAAAATTCTGATGATCAATAGATGGCTATGGCAGTGGTACTATAAGGAGAGCTTTGGGATGTATGCCACTGGGAGGCATTCATGGACAGACAACTGTTCTCTCGGGATGGACTTCACCTGTGTAGAGAGGAAAATAGACTCCTAGGATGGAGGCTGGCACAACAGATTAAGAGATCTTTAAACTAGGAATTTAGGGGAGATGGTTGGGAGATGTCCAGGTAATCTCCACGCCATATTTTAACATTGAGAGGGAAGAAAACGAAGTAAGAAAGGATACAGCTGTGGGTAGGAGAATGGACATAAGGAGGAAGGGTAGTGTTGTGTGGCAGGGTGCTGGCCAGGAGCAGCTGAGCCAGCCCTGCCACCCCTTTAAGAGGAGAAAAACCTCTGCTAGCAGCTTCCCTAAGCTAGGAAAGCTGATTATCTAGCAGAGTGCAGCCCTGGGCTAATTAGGGTCATATGGGTTGCACCTGGTAGCCTCCCCAGGGGATATAAAAGCCTGGCAGGGAGGAAGCCCAGTGTGGAGAAGGAGAGGGAGGGAGACAGAGAGAGAAGATGCAAGGGAAGTGAGTAGAGCTGGTAGAGCTGAGGAAGGTAGCTGAGCTAACCGTTCCTGAGGCCAGCCAAGTGAGGGCTGGGCCGGAGCTAAACCTGAGCTTACTTGTAAACTGAGCTGTACATTGGTGGTGGGGGTTTGCACTGTAAATAAAAGGACACTGGTGAAGCCAAAAAGGACTCTCCTGCCTGTTCTTGAAGTGGGCGACAAGCGGATCTCCTACAGTAGATACCAGTCTATTAGGTGATACTGGCAGTAGAATATCCGTGGTAAATCGGGTAAAGAATGTGAGCGAGGCCAAACAGCAAAAATTAAAATGTTTGTACCCCAATTCAAGAAGCCTTGGTAACAAAATGGAGGAACTAGAGCTACTGGTGCAAAAGTGAAACCAGATATTATAGGGATTACAAAAACCTGGTGAAATAGTACTCATGACTGGAATACAGGTACTGAAGGATATGTGCTATTTAAGAACGACAGAAATAAAGGTAAAAGTCTTGGAGTAGCATTGTACATCAATGATGAGGTAGGCTGTAAAGAAATAAGAAGTGATGGAATGGATATAATAGAGTCTGTCTAGAGCCTCCCCAGGGATAGTGCTTGGGGTGTGCTATAGATAAGTGGTGTTCAAAGTGGTGTGCGCAAGACCCCGGCGCTTCCACCGCCGCCGCCGCCAGGGAGACCACCGAACTCGGCAGCAGTCTATTTTTATACCACTGCAATGCCTCCACAGAAAGCAGAAGCTTTCTGTTCGGCAGCATTTTGGCGAACATACCCTAAGGGACCGCAAGCGGACAGCACACCGTGGAAAGGGGCCGCTGCTATAGATCACCAGGATCTGATCTGGATATGGATAGAGACCTCTTTAATGTTTTAAATTAAGTAAATACTTATGGAAATTGTATGATCGTGGGAGGCTTTAACTTCCCATATATAGACTGGAGGATAAGTGTTAGTAATAATAATAGGGCTCAGTTTTCCTAGATGCGATAGCTGATCTATTACTTCACCAAGTAGTTACTGAACCAACAAGAGGGGATACCATTTTAGATTTGGTTTTGGTGAGTAGTGAGGACCTCATAGAAGAAATGGTTGTATGGGGACAACCTTGGTTCGAGCAATCCTGAGCTAATTCAGTTCAAACTGAATGGAAGGAAAAACACAAATAGATCTGACTAGGATTTTTGATTTCAAAAGGGCTAACTTAAAAAAAATATGGAAATTAGTTATGGAAGTGGATTGGACTGAAGAACTTGTTGATCTAAAGGGAGAAGAGTCCTGGAATTATTCACATCAAAGCTGAAGAAACTATCAGAAGCCTGCATCCCAAGAAAGGGGAAAAATTCATAGGCAGAAGTTATAGACCAAGCTGGATGAGCAAGCACTTCAGAGAGGTGATTAAGAAAAAGCAGAAAGCATAAAAAGGAATGAAAGATGGGAGGGATCAGCAAGGAAAGCTGCCTTATTGAGGTCAGAACATGTAGGGATAAAGTGAGAAAAGCTAAAAGCCATGTAGAGTTGGACCTTGCAAAGGGTATTAAAACCAACAATAAAAGGTTCTATGGCCATATAAATAAGAAGAAAACAAAGAAAGGAGTTGGACCACTAAACACTGAGGATGAAGTGGAGGTTAAGGATAATCTAGGCATGGCCCAATATCCAAACAAATACTTTGCCTCAGACTTTAATGAGGCTAATGGGGAGCTTAGGGATAATGGTAGTATGATAAATGGGAATGAGACTATTTAGGTAGATATTACCACATCCGAGGTAGAAGCCAAACTCAAACAGCTTAATGGGGTTAAATCGGTAGGCCCAGATAATCTTCATCCAAAAATATTAAAGGAACTGGCACATGAAATTGCAAACCCATTAGCAAAAAATTTTAATGAATCTATAAATTCAGGGTTGTACCATATGACTGGAGAATTGCTAACATAGTACCTATTTTTAAGAAAGGAAAAGAAAGTGATCCGAGTAACTACGGGCCTGTTAGTTTGACATCTGTGGTGTGCAAGGTCTTGGAACATTTTTTGAAGGAGTAAATAGATAAGAACATTCAGGTCAATGGTAATTGGGACAAAATACATGGTTTTACAAAAGGTAGATTGTGCCAAACCAACCTCATCTCCTTCTTTGAGAAGGTAACAGACTTTTTAGACAAAGGAAACATAGTAGGACTAATTTACCTTGATTTCAGTAAGGCATTTGATATGGTTCCAAATGGGGAATTATTAGTTAAATTGGTAAAGACGGGGATCAATATGAAAACTGAAAGGTGGATAAAGAACTGATTAAAGGGGAGACTACAGGAGGTCATACTGAAAAGTGAACTGTCAAACTGGAGGGAGGTTTCTAATGGAAGGGGTGGACTGGGGGCGGGGCCAGAGGAAGCGAGAGGAGGCGTCAGTGATGCGGCCTTCGGGTCAATGCATTAGTCCTCATGTGGCCCTCATGGTCATTTGAGTTTGAGACCCATGGACTAAAGATCAAAATGGTCCCTTCTGACCTTAAAGTCTATGAGTCCCAGCTAAGGGCTTGGTTACACTGCCACTTTATAGCGTTATATAGCCTCCAGGAGCACTATAACTCTGTCCCCGAACACACTGGCAAGGCACATATTGCGCTAAAAGTCCGAGCTTATTACACTACTGGTAAACCACCTTTTCCAGGAGAAAAAGTGCTTTTGCGTATTCCCTGTAGCGTGTTATGGCAAGTGTAATCAGTCATTACGCTATAAGGGATCTCTGGCACGCCTTCGAGCCATTTAAGGCAATTGACGAGCCATTTAAGGCAATTGACGCCTCTGTGTTTTTGTTTTGAAAATGGCAGGAGAAATGAGGAAGTAGGTTTTCAGAGTTCGTCTCTTAACTCAGTAGTTAAGCAGTGAAAATGTTTACGGACGGAGCTGTGTGACTGAAATTCAGAGCCTGCTACTTTTCTCTAGATAAAACTGACTGACAGCATGAAGTTCTCTCCCTCTGCATACACACAACACTTCCCCCTGACCACCCCTCTTTTGGAAAGCATGTTGCACCCAGCTGAATGCTGGGGTATCTGCCCATAATGCACCACTCCCTGTGCCACGGCAACTGCCGCAAATGTGGCCACATCAGGACATGCTATAGCGCTATACCTATTGAGGTATATGGGTACAGCTATAACCAAAAGCGCTATAATCCTGTAAGTGTAACCAAAGGCTAAGAGACTGCTTATCTGTGTATGAAAACCTGGAAAAGCCAAGCTGAAAAGCCAATGCAGCTTTTGCCTTTGGAATCTGCCACCTGTTTATCACACTCAGGGTGAGAATTTGTTAATTCATATCCTACCTATCTAGTGTGTTAAGCTCAGTTTGCAGTTTTGCTTATTTATTATGTAATCTGCTTTGATCTCTTTGCTGTCACTTATAATCACTTAAAATCTACATTTTGTAGTTAATAAACTTATTGTATGTTTTAATCCAAACCAGTGTGTGTTTGATTAAGGTGTCTGGAGAAAATCTCTGCTTAGTTACCACAAATTTGCATTGTTTTCTTCATATTGAGGGAGAAGCAGCCCGGTATTAAACCCATATACTGCCCAGATTTGACCAGGGTAGGATGGTTCTGCTCTGTGGTCCCAGGCTGGGAAGCTGGTGATTAGAGAGCTTGGGTGTAACTGCAACTGGGTGTGTCCCTCCTTGTGTGAATGCTGGTGACAGTGCAAGCTGGGAGGGCTTGGGTGATGCAAAATCTTTCAGTGGAACAATGATTAAGTGATATACAACAGATGACTCATGAATAACCAAAACTGCATAGGTCTGCTCAATTCAGAGACGAGACAAAAGGAGGCACAAGTAACTGAAAAAGATATTCAGGGCAAGTTTTGCTTAAATGAGGGAGCAATTTTTCCCAGTGGTCTGAAAATCATCAATGTACATAACTTAACAATTTCCTAGGATAAGAACAACAAGCTTTGTCAAAAGCAACTATTGTAGATTGACTCCTAAAAGGCAACATAATTTTAAAAGGAGTGAAACCAATAAGTCAAATGATTTTCATGTATTTCCATTTACATATATATCTACATATTATACTTACTTTCTGGCAGCCTGGGACAATGATCTCAGTTTCCTCAGATTCTTCTGCCAAAGGTTTCATTTTACAGATGTAACCAAGTTTCTTTTCACAAACATCATCTGCCCAATAGCCATCCTGAACATGGCGAAGAAAGGAAAGAAATGTCAGTGAAGAAGGATTAGGTCTTTAGAACATTCCTCATTCCTTTTTTCTAGGGTTTTCCCTAAAAAGATTCAGGGGAAATAAGAACCAGACTGAACATTCACCCATCTCCAGGCAGAACCCACCTTTAAGCTTGGGTTTGGGTCATTTCAATTTCCTCCCCATATGACTACAGTTTTCCTTTTCCTTACATGGCCCCTCAATAAAGGTCCTCCCTTTAACTTTGAAATCCCATTGGGGGCTCTGCTGCTCTGTTCAAAAGTTAATTAGTCTATTAGTGCTGGGTGCATATCCTCGGAGTGCACAGAGTTTAAATGGCATTTATGAAGGCCTTAGTGAGTACTGAGCAAGTCAACGTTCTGTTCTATTCTATTCTCATAGTGCAGTGTCTGAGTGCGTTGCAGAAGTGCATTACATGACGTGACTAGTCTCAACCATGGCACATATGTTTATCTTTCTCTCCTTTTATCTCACTGAAGAAAAAATGTGAAATATTTTCAAAAAATATTTCTTTAATTTTTGCCCTGCATATTTATTATCAAAGATAAGGCAAAGAAGTTTTTCTTGCATGCAGAGCAGAATGTGGTAGGATCTGAAGCCATTCTTAGTTCCTGAGGGAGTTTTTCCTGGGCTGACCTATGACTGAAAGGACACTATAATACACCATGTTAGCCCACAGCATGAAATGTTCCTGATAATAAGAACACTCATCCGAGAGAAATATGGGAGCTTCTGCAAGGACAAGCTAGGATCTAATAGAAGGATATGGAGAAGAATGTCCCCAGTGTACACACACATTATGTTTTTTCTGGATTTATGGGACCTACTGGCCTGGGTCTTGTAGATTTTTTTCAGCACCAGCCAAGAAAAGGGATATGTGGCAATGGCAAAACTTCACAATGGGTCAAACTGAGTTTTTGAGAAAATATCTTAGTTTTTTCTTTAAAAATTGCAAAGCAAAGATGGGGAAAACAAAGTGAAGTGAGAATATAAAAGATTTAATAGGAATATGGTTGTTCTCTCTCCACTGTACCCATGATGAGGGGCTGTAAACTGAGCACAATCCATGGGGTGCCTTTCCTGATTAGGAGGCTCCAGCTACATGGGCTTCCAATGCTGTAATTTATTTTTCAGAAAAGCACAATAGACGTGCAAGATATTTTACAGGCAAGTAAGAAAGTCCCTGCACCAAGAGTCTTACCACCAAGAACACCCCACATTTTGTGAGTGGATGGTCGGTGCTCTTTAATCAACTTCCCTAGAGCAGACAAAGCCTTAGCCTAATGGACGAGCCCTCATGTTAAACCTTACTTGTGCCCATGCTGAGCCTCCACGTTCACAATGCAGACTTTCAGGATCTGGGCCTGAGAGCTGGATTTTTACAAAACCTAAGTCTCCAGACATGATTACTTCAGACACCATTGGCCTCAGGCTAGTACCCTTGCTCTTGGACAATGAGTCAAACCACAATAGTCACTTGGTCAGCTATGTGTATAGTGCAGCAGGCAATGTGTTTCCCAGCTGGGGCAGACAGACACACAGTAACTTACTAAAAATGGCAGTGTAGATGAGGGTAACATAGGAAGCAGCTTGGACTAGCTACACAAGCATGTATCCAGGGGATCCAGACAGATTTTTGCTCAGGCTACTGCCAGTTACACAGCTATTTTTTAGTACCCTAGCTAGAGCAGAGCTTGCATGTGTCTATTGTGACAGAGTCCGACCAGAAGGGTATAGGAAGTGCTGGAAGGGAGGTATATCAGCCTCAGGATGAGCAGATCCCTGTTCCCTGGATAGCCAAACAAAGGCTACTCCAGGCTAATTAAGACACCTGGGGCCAATTAAGAAGCTTCTAGAAAGGAGCAGAAACAGCTAGCCTGATTGGGACACCTGAAGCCAATCAGGGGCTGGCTGAAACCAGTTAAAAACCTCCCAGTTAGTCAGTTGGGTGTAGATGTCAGGAGTTGTGAGAGGAGGTTGTGCTGTTGGTGAGACTGAGTGGTAGACAACATATATGCAAGGAAGGAGACTCTCAGGTAAAGGTGACGAGAAGTTTGAAGAAGCAGAGGACTGCTGTGGGGAAGTAGCCCAGGGAATTGTATTGTGTTTGGTGGCTGAAAGGTCAGCCATCTTAGCTGATACTATTAGGGTCCCCGGGCTGAAGCCCGGAGTAGAGGGTGGGCCCGGGCTCCCCCACTTTCTACATCCCCTAACTAATCACTAGCTTATGATGAAAATGGCTCAATAGACTGTGACCTGGTCTCTAAAGAAAGAAGGGAGGATCACAGTGAGCCTCTGAGGCTAGCACAAACCACCTGGAAGCGCGGGACCCACATGGACAAGGCCAAAGCTTTGCCACACTATCTACCCAAGCTGGGAAGCACAATGCCTGCTGCAGTGTAGATGTACCCTTTGAAAGAAAACAAGCTAATAGTAGTTAGATATAATTGCATTATTTTACCTCTCCCTTCATACTGACACAATCTTCTTTCCTGTTATTTGCATGGGATGGTTCTTCATGTAGCCACTTGGTGTATATCACAGGAGTCCCATCACTCCATTCAAAATACATCTGAATCTTGAGGTCATTCAAACCAATCCACAATTCATCTGTAGGCTCTAAAAACATAAGAAGCAGTTATATATTTGCCCCCATCTTTTAATAGTGTTATTAAATTTCATGTCCATCCCTGACTGAGTATTGAAGGTGGATCTGCCTTCTTGGACTTTTAAACCTTACTTTAACATCATTGTCAGAACTGAAAAATTGATAATGGCTATGTTATCAATATGTATACAAGTAAAATAACGCCCTGTAGCAATACTCACTGTACCCAAGCTGAGACACCGTAAAGCTGTATTCTTCAATATTGTGGATACTCGCAAGATCTCCACCCTCTTTTCTACAGGAAGATAAAGCATCTTTCCATATTTTTGGTGCTCTGTAAATCATATAACAGTGGCCTGAATAGGGGATCCATCCACTGAGGCATTTAATAGGCCTAAAGTCACCTAAAGGGAAAAAAATGTTTCAAACTATTATTCAGAAGAGTAATCGAAAGAGGTGGGGATGAAGGGTTCCAGCTACAAAGGCAGGTCATGACTCATCCTGCCAGAGTAGGACAGAATACATCCACATTGCAATAAAAGACCCACAGTACAGCCACGACAGGCCTGGGCCAGCTGACTCTGACTCACTGGGTTTGGGCTGCAGGGCTAAAAAACTGCAGTGTACAAGCTGTGTTTGGGTGGGAGCCAAGGCTCTGAGAGGGATGTGAGAGGGATGGGGTATCTCAGAGTGTGGGCTCCAATCTGAGCCCAACCATCTATGCTATTTTTAGTCCCGCCAGCCAAGCCCCACGAGCCCAAGTCAATTGACCTGGGTTTGAAGACTTGGTGCAGCAGGGTTTTTTTTTATAGCTGTGTAGATGTATCCAATGGGTCTCAGAGGCCAGGTGAGGGATGCACTCCTGACTGCAGCACATGGTCCCTCTAATACATTCTGCAGACTTCAGCATACACGCAAGGGACTCAGGTCATGCAGTTCTTCAACACGTGTTTACAACTGACCAACAGGCCTAACAATTTGGTTTTAACAATTGAGACAGAAGGTTGTGTGCACTGTTTAAAATTCATTCCTTTTTACCTTTTACTCAGTGCAGGACATTCTATAGAGTTTGAATAAATAGCTTTTATTTGTATTGACCAGCCTACCTGAAGGGATAATAAAGGAATCTAAAGAGGAATTTCCTTTTTTACAGATGTATCCAAGTTTCTGATCACACAGCTGGTTTTCCCATTTCCCATTCCCAGACTGTAGCATTCCACAGATTTTTCCAGACTCGAGAGAGGGATTTCCTTCGAGAAACAGACACAAAAAGCAGAGAACATCTGTATTAACACTGTACATCTTCATCTCACCAATGAAAGGAACAAATTGTTGGGGGTCTTCTTGCACTTACAAATTCATTGCCATATTATTTGCTAATAATCATCAAGTTAAGGACAGAAGATTAGGAGACAATTACCTAGCTGATCAACAACACGTATGCTATAAAGTTATTGTCCATTAGTCCAAATAGTCTGACTATGATTGGATATTCATATACAGTGCCACCTTTAACCCACTGGTGAGTGTGTGTTACAGTACCCCTTAGAGTCCCATCTGCAGGGAATATGAGTCTGTTACAACCCTACCTAGCAAGCTTTGGCTCAAACTGCACCAACCCATATTTTTAGCTCTGGTGGTCCCTGATTCAATTCCAATATGTCAATCATTGTGTTCATCACACTTGCTCTCTCTGATCCTTAGAAATCTCAGGGAAACAGTGTCCAGGGGGAAACTCAGTAATATTGTATTTATGAAGGAAATTGGATTAATTTTTATAATATAAAACATAGATCAAATTATATATTTCAACAAGTCAGAGGGAATATTTTGATTTGAAAAATTTCAACTTCAGTGTTTATTGAGCATCTACAGTTTACGAACCTTGTTCCACTTTGGCCATAAATGGGAGGAGACATGGTGAGGAAATATACTAGAGCCTAAGGCAAAAGATAAATATCTGAGAAATGGCAACCCTGATTTGGGGGATCTATTGATGTTGCGCTTGTGAATTCGGATTGATTTTATAAGCCTATGTATAATGTTAACCTGCAATGTGCAGCAAACCAGCCAGGGAATGACAAGGACTATGTCATTTATCATACACCCTGTCTGGAAAAAGCTACAGAATAAACAAAAGAAGACACTAATATTTTAGTGACTGTGTTCTGGCAGGCCAGTGGGTATGCTAACAGAGGTACCTGACCTAACATAATGCAGTTATTCCAAGAGGTCTACAGGGAGAAGGGTTTGGAGCAGTGGAATTTTCCCAGAAGGGGAACAAAGAGACTGAAGTCTTGGGACAGCCCTTTAAAAACAGTTAGGGACTCCTTAGAAAACAGTAACCCAAATCCCAAAGAACTCTCACGAGTGACGAGGAAATGTCCAGTATCAGAAGGGTAGCTGTGTTAGTGTGGATCTGCAAAAGCAACAAAGAGTTTGTAGCACTTTATAGACTAATAGATGTTTTGGAACATAAACTTTCGTGGGTGAAGACCCACTTCGTCAGATGAATGTCATTCATGTGACGAAGGGGGTCTTCACTCACGAAAGCTTATGTCCCAAAACATCTGTTAGTTTATAGAGTGCTACAACACTCTTTGTTGCTGAGGAAGGAAATGGCATTTAGGTGTATCTTATTTTTTGCATGATTCTGTATTTCTTTTGAGCTGCCTAAAGTAACAGCTAATTGTTTTAGAAACCCTGGGTCAGTTTGCATCAAATATCATTCCTGAAGAGGTAAATGATAAACCAGAGGGCCCACTAAGGCTGGGGCTCTGGGAAGGGCGGGCTTAAGCAGCTAGGGAGTCAGAGACACAAGAGAGAGTGAGTCTCAGGGCCTAGGGCAATTGGACAATAAGATTTCAGCTTTCAGAAGGAGGTGTTAAAAGATAATCTCTACTTTGAGAGTAGGCTGAGAAACAGTGAGTCTGATGCTGTACTCTGTTCAGACACAGAAAAGCTTTAAAGCACATGGGCCCCGTGTATGGGACCAAACACAAGATTCTGATGAGTTTCAAAAGTCAGAGCTTGACCAGATCTAAGACAGAAATCTCAACTCTTTCCTGATTACAGGCTGCTACAAGGATGTTGCTCTAGTTACTCCTGCAATTTTTGCATAAAGTATCTACTGCCCATTGGTATTCTGGGCCCCATCTACTCTCACCATGCCCATGTTTCCCCTCCTTTCCTACCACAAAGGTGGAAGTGGTGTCTGTACCATGTGAGCACGTGCAAAGAATATCAGCTGTTCATAGGTATTCATATCTGGCTTCAAGATTAAGCTTGATAAGTTTATGGAGAGGATGGGATAGCCTAATTTTGGCAATTAATTGATCTTTAACTATTAGCAGTAAGTATGCCTAATGGCCTGTGATGGGAGGTTAGATGGGGCGGGATCTGAGTTACTCCAGAGAATTGTTTTGTGTGTGTATGTCTGGTGAATCTTGCCCGCATGCTCAGGGTTTAGCTTATTGCCATATTTGGGGTAGGGAAGGAATTTAGCAGAGGCCCTGGTTTTTTTTTTGCCTTCCTCTGCAGCATGGGGCATGGGTCATTTGCTGGAGGATTTTCTGCACCTTGAAGTCTTTAAATCATGATATGAGGACTTCAATAGCTCAGACATAAATTAGGGGTTATTACAGGTGTGGGTGGGTGAGATTCTGTGGCCTGCATGGTGCAAGAGGTCAGACTAGACTATCATAAAGGTCCCTTTTGACCTTAAAGTCTATGGGACTCACGTTAACTTCAATGGGGTTTGGGTCACACCCCTGACTCAAAAGTTCTCAAATGTCTGTCTACATTGCATAGGCGTTTTACCCCTCTGATAGCAAAGGAATGGTACATTAATTCATGTTGGACCATACATCTGATATTGTTTCAAAATCAACTGACATGCATACTGATAGGACTACTTAAATGTAAATTTAACATTTTTGTCCTGTCATACAGTATATCCTATGAGTTCTTATACATATTCCTAATCGTTCTATGAGTTATGCATTCATGTGTGGACATACGAATGTATTTTAATATATGGATAATCACATAGTAAAAATAGAAGTGTTTTCAACCATTTCATACATTATTTCCTATAACAACTATTTTTTGAGGTGAAGGGAAGATGAGTGAAAAAGATCAGTGATGTTTAAAAACAGATATGATAACACCATCGGGGGCATGATATTTGGTGGTGGTATTTTAGTTTGTTTGTCATTTACTTATGGACTTTGCAAGAAATGAATGTTTGATTTGTTAGTAGTTTTCATGCTTTATGAAAATGATTATGATGTCACAGATACAGGATTATAAATCTGGCTGGGGAAAATGTAGCAGGGGCCTATGAATGCCTTCGTGCAAATGTTATAAATAGTTTTTAAAAATGAAAATCTACAATGTATGGTATGTAATGTAATGTTTTTAAAAAGAAGTTATTTCAATGTTCTTAATGAGTTTACCATCTGACTTGAATAGTATATAAGAAAATCACTCCTGAAAAATCAGGTGTTTGAAGAAGATGCAAATGTATTTAGTCTTTAAATGCTTTCCTTGTTTGAGAATCTTCTCTTTCATTTTGAATTATAAATTAAGGACAAATTCCTCTCACAGCACTTACGTATTTTACTTTTTTTATAGTCCCATTGACATCAATGGGAAGTCTGTGAATGTGGAGAGAGCAGAATATGGGGGCTCAGACCACCATGTATATATAAGATCAGATTTTGCAAATACCCAGACCATCATTAAACAGATGTGCACTTACCTGGAGCCCAGTTTAAATATCTGAATGGACTGCCACCAATCCATTGCCATCCACCATTGGAATTCAACTTGTTAAGTCCAATCCAGAGTTCAGAATTCACTCTGCCCGTTAGCCCTAAGTAGCCAAAAAAACCCAAAATTACAATTTATTAAATGGAGTTCGTTTTGTAGTGACTGTACAAAGCTTTAATTAAAACTAATAGTTTGAAAACTACATGTTTTGGACAAAATCAGGTGGAGTCATCCATCATGTAGAGGTGCTGCAACACCTTGTTATTGGTCAGGGAGAGGTAAATTTTTGGAGCATATTAATATACATTTTGTTGGAAAAAATGGCACTTTGTTCCCTCTCACCTTCCTAAAAAGTGTGTGTATATATATATATATACACCTGTCCAGGGGCATTTATAGCATATATAATGTAAAAGCTCCAGAGATCAACTTGTTATTTAGCTTTACCTGTCAGATAAGTTTGCTCATGTAGTTCTGTAATACTTAATAATTCCGCATTCTGTTGCTGGCAGCTTTTTCTTGCTTGGTGCCACGTTAGGGCTGAATTGAAATTTATCTGGTAGTGGGTGCCTGTTAAAGGGTTTGTAGTCCAAAAGTCTTTGTCAATGTTGTCTGTAAAGAGATGCATGGCACAGTATTTGTTAACTGAAAATATAATCAATCATATCAGCCAAGATTTGAAACCATATCCCCGTACATTCTAATTAACATAAAGTAGCAATTTGCATATATTTAGATTGCTTTGCAGACACCAATTGCCTCACTTATACAGCCTCCATTCATTCAATACTTTCTTTTCGACACCTACCCAACAATATATATAATTTGTCATTCTGCACATCCATTGCCTCACCCCATGGAACCACTCCTAAGACCTGCCATGTTTCCAACATTATGGGATTTCCCTATAGGCTCGGTTTTCAGAACCTTCCACTAGTCTGTGAGGAAATCTTTATCTGATTGGCGGCTTTTCCTCTGCATACTGGGGAAGGGCAGATAATCAGGGATTAGAAGGGTAGCCGTGTTTGTTTGTATCCACAAAAACAATGAGGAGTCGGATGGCACCCGAAAGGCTAACAGATTTATTCCATGCATCTGAAGAAGTGGGTTTTTTACCCATGAAAGCTTATGCCCAAATAAATCTGTTAGTTTTTAAGGTGCTGCCGGACTCCTTGTTGTTTTAATCAGAGATGTTACACGGCCCGATGGAAAGTTTGATCTCAGCTTGTGCAGCAGAAAGAACTCTCACTCCCCTGCCTTACATATGTGAATAGCTGCTCTCAACCCACTGAGAACCAGCTCCCCACCCCTTAGGCCAGCTAAGGGAATAAAGATGCTGATGCTGCCTCACATCCTACTGGAAATTTCTATGCCTGGCTAGAAACATGCAACTTGGAGGTAAGGCCACTACAATTACCAGCCTTCTGAAGGTAGGCGGCTGCTGCCACTATGTGCCCTTGCTTCTACATTTGTTGCCCCACCCATTATCTCATCTGCCCTTGACCTTGTTTGCTGCCCCATCCCCCAGTGTGCTATCCTGATTCCCTGTTTCCTCCTTGCCTGATGTGCACCACCTGACCCCCACAGCTAACCCCAGGCCTTGGTTTCCCCCTTAACACGTGTGTCTTCTAGTTCCTCCCACTGGCTTCTGGGAATGCCTGGCTGCTCTCCTTTCCCCCATCACCTATCTCTGGGAGTCCAGCAAGGGAACCACTGCCTCTGCAATACAACTCAGAGAGTCTCTGAGCCTCCTGAGCCAGGACTGCAAGTGAATGGAGGTTAAACATGTGCTTAAACTGCTTTCCCAAATCGTGGCCCTTGTTTTAAATGTGAAGAATTTACCTTTCAATGGACAAAATCCAAACAGAGAGTCTTCATCAAAGTCTGTAGATGTTGCACACCAAGGGAAGCCCTGTTCATTATCAGCCTTTCTATCCTTTGTACAGTCAGCGTACCACTTCTTATTGAACTTGAAAGGAAATACACAGGGTGCCCCAAAGGCATTTCCTAGTAGTGTAAACATATCTAAGGAGACAAATGAATAGAAATAGCAATAATTCGGAGCCAGTGCCCCCCAAAATGTTAGATCACAAACCACATGCCATGCAAATAACTTAGTTAAGCAGGAGCTGACGCTGAGAGTACATATAATTAATTTCATAGTAAAAATCCTTACATTAAGACCATTGTCATAATCAAAGCTGAGAGAGCCAGGAAATTTCTTTTTTTTTCTTTCTTCTTCTTTCTTTCGGTGTGTATAAATGCATTTTACTTCTGTTCCATTCCATGCATCCAATGAAGTGGGCTATAGCTCACGAAAGCTTATGCTGAAATAAACTAGTTAGTCTCTAAGGTGCTACAAGTATTCCTGGCTTTCTTTACGGCTACAGACTAACATGGCTGCTATTCTTGAACCTGTCAGGAAATTCTGAGTTAAGGTTACATTTTAAAGTGGTATTTAGAAAGTAGAGATATGCAGATTTAAGCTTATCCAAACAACCTTAGTCTGGCTTTCATAGTCATTTCAACCCACCATATTTCTTTGTAACTCTGGGCCAGATTTTCAAAAATGTTCAGACCTGTTATATATTTAATATCTGCTTTGAATTATGTGAGGATTTTTTTTCCCCTTTAGTCAAGGAATATTTGAGATCAGTAGCTAAATCTTACATTTGGAATAGTTACTTCACTGACTGCTTTCCTTTTGCTCTAAGCATCATAATTTGTTACTTTTACAAGCAGCAAATTATGACAACCCTTCTCATAGCTCAGCAGCAATGGCTGTTGGTCAGTTGTGGGGCAGAGCCAAAGCTCTCTCCATTCCTGCTTAAACATCCTTCTCCTGACTTCTAATGTTTCTTGTTGATAATTACATTGTTAGTGAAATGATTTTTACTGTTAAATTAATGGTATGGACTCGGAACTTTAACTCCAGGCCTATGAAAGCATGGGAGCAGAAGGAACAGCTGGAGCAGCCAAGAACTTGCTCAGGCACTCTCTCACTGTTTATAGCAGACTGTCTCACCAACTGTAGTAGGTGAAAATTGTCCCTCCAAAGCTAAGACTTCTGGGATAAGCAGGAAAAAAACCCACTTATTCTTTACTGAATCCATTTTAAAATATGTTTCTTTGTACAGTAAACTCAGGTCCTTAGAATTTAAGTGGTTTTCTTTTAATTATTTTGACAAACATTTTTTCACTTCACCTTTAAATGTATTTTTCCTGTATAAACACATATACAGTGAGTGAATAGGGACAGGGCTGGCGACAGAAATTTGGGGCCCCCCTACTCCGATAGTTTGGGGGCCCCCCCAGCCCAGCCGACAGTGGATGGGGCCCCCCCCCAGCACAGCCAGCCCCCCCCAGCTGGCGCTCCCCCCCCCCCCCCCAGCACAGCCGGCGCTCTCCCCCCCCCCCGCCCCCCCGGCCAGCTGACAGCTGACAGCTGCCGGCAGCGGGAGCGAGAGCCCGGGAGCGGCGTGAGCCGCCCTTTCCCCCCCCCCAGCGCTGCTGCCGCCAGCCAGGCTCTCTGCTCCTGCCAGGGCCAGGCGCGCTGTCCGCACTCTCCAGGCCCGGCGACAACGGGTACAGCGGTGTACCGGGGCCCCCTAAAGTCGGGGGGCCCGGTACAGCTGTACCCATAGTACCCCCCTGTCGCCGGCCCTGAATAGGGATCATAAACTCCTTTTCATATGCTCCTGGACCCCATGCCTGATATATTCAATTTAACTTAGGATAGAAGAGCTGGGTCTCACATCCAGTTAGTAGAATGTTTAATATTCCATGGGCAACGGCTGAATAGATGAAGTTATATCAACCCTAGAACATTAAATACAGGTACAAAGGGCCAGGTTGATACCAATATATACACAGATCTTTTGTTTTCATTGTTATACAAATAGAATCATCATTCCTTATATACTGATTGACACAATGTAGAGGTCTATCATTACTGTATTTCATTTGGCACTTGGAATTGCCCATGCCAAGTTAACCACAAATTGCTATTGTCAGTTCTTGAAAGGTTCAATTCTGCTCTCTGCTTGTAATCCACTCTGCTATGGAGCCACCATAGTTCTGTGCTGGAATGATGGTAAGGTGAGGTGCATTGGAAACAAAATGCTCTAATAGCCACGCAAGTAAATTAGTTCACAATAAAAAGATTAATTTTCAAAACTTTACCTTCATAGCCCTGAGAACACAAATTTTCTGTAGTTCCATAGATCTTCCACCTATTCCATGAGCCTGAGCCTTTGGACAGCATGACTTTCCTTTCCTCTGTGAGGGCAGAATTGAAAAATAAATCTTTCCCTCGGACTGCGAGAAGGGTCTCATTTCTGCATTCCCACTGCTGGAGTTCACTTGTCTTGTTACAAGGATAAAGAGTGATCACAGCCTGGTCTTTCACTGAAGGCACTCCCAAGCATAACTTCAATGCCATACTCAGAATCTGGTGGCCAGAGACCCACCTGAATTTTTGTGACTCATCATCCTGGTTGCAAGTGGCAATTATGACGGAGTCAGAGCTTTGAGCTTTTACACAGAGCGTATGGTCTTCATTGAATATTAAAAATATTCCACTATCTGTAAAACAAAATGAGAAAAAATATATGCCGAAGGCTGTAATGGGAGGTATCGCTTATTGAATATTTGAGCCCCCTGCAGTGAAGGATGATGTTGTGATGCTTCTGGCAAAGCTGGTGCCAGGTTATGCCAAGGTCCCCATGCCTCACTTGAATACTGACAGATACAGAGCTGGAATGAAGCTTGCTCCCTTCTGCATTTCCTTAAAATAAATCTAGTACAGTAAAACCTTGATATAATGGACTAATTCGGGCGAGGGTGTGGCCATTAAAGCCGAAAGTCCGTTATATAATAAAGTAGGTTTTCTGAATGCGTATGTTAAAAAATTGACAAATTAGTTAGTTTACCTGTTTTTACTTATGTAGACACGTTTGTGTAATTAAAATTAAGTATGTATGAAACGTTTAATTTCACAGAAAAGTTTTCTATACAGTAGACTCTCGATTATCCGGGATGATCGGGAAAACCTTAATCCCGGTTAATAAAATCCTAGATAATCACGCGTCTACTGGAGGGGGGGGGGTTCACCGGCCACCCTGGGGGTGGGGGTGGGGATGGTGGTGGTCCCACCACCTGCCCCAGTCAGCTCCCCTGCTAACCTGGGCTTCCTACACCCAGGCTGGCAGCAAGTTGAGACCCCGGCTGGTAAGGATCCACCGGGGGAAACCCCAAAGCGGCGGCGGGCTGACTGCTCAGCCCGCCGCCGCTTTGGGCTCTCTCCCCAGTCTCCTGCCAGCCGGGATCCTGCTGCCTGCCCCAGTCAGCTCCCACTGCCAGCCTGGGTGTAGGAAGCCCAGGCTGGCAGTGGGAGCTGAGACCCCCCGCTGACAGGAGCCTGCGGGGGGAGAGGGGGGAAGAGCCCGCCGCCACTTTGGGGTTTCCCCCCACTGGCCCCTTGCCAGCCGGGGTCCTGCCTCCTGCCCCAATCTGCTCCCGCTGTCAGCCTGGGTTCCCTGCACCCAGGCTGTCAGCGGGAGCTGAGTGGGGCAGATGACAGGAGCCTGGGGAGAGAGCCCAACGTGGCGGCGGGCTCAGCACTAAGCCTGCTGCCACTTTGGGCTTTCCCCCCAGGCTCCTGCCAGCCGGGGTCTCAGCCCCCTGCCAGCCTGGGTTTCCTACACCCAGGCTGGAAGCAGGCTGAGACCCCAGCACTTAAGGGGCCAGTGGGAGAAGCCCCAAAGCAGCGGCAGGCTAAGGCTGAGGCCGCCATCACTTTGGGGCTTCCCCTACCGACCCGTTTAGACATCCCGGTTAATCCACAGCCCGGTTAACCCGCGCCCGGATAATCGGGAGTCTACTGTAACAGTTAATTAATAACAAAAAATAACCTGTTAATTTAATTACAAGCAAATCTTGGTTAAAACCATTTTAAAATTGACAGGGTGTTAATTTTCACATGTGACATATGGACCGGAAATTTTGTCCGTTAAATCCGAAGTCCGTTAAATTGAGGTCTGCAAAATCGAGGGTTTACTGTATTATAAAAATGTGCTGAGTGTTTAGATTGTATTCAGTGCTTCTAAGTTGCTGCATGCATTGATATCACTTAGTACATCTGTATCCCATATTGTCAGGTCATATTTGTGCATTTGCAAGCCTCTATAGATGTGTCAGTCACCAGATAGGAGAGAGAGAAATGCTGGCCTACAACAAAACATGTTATGTCCTGCCTATCAGAGAAGGCCCATCAAAACCAGACAAACTATTGTGGAATGTCAGAGAACAAAAGACTTTGTTGGTTGCTCTCCTGTCCTCCCTCTCCCCCATCCCAGCACCTCATGAAAAGGAAAAGTGAGAATGAATTCCTCCCATCAACTGAATTGGCTGCTCAGCATGGGACTGGAATAAAAATCCCTGATAAGGAGAATATGTATCTCTGTGCTGCATGGACTCTTGAAAGCAAGCAAGAGATTCCCAGTGTTTATCCTGGGCTAGCTCTATAGGATATATAGTGCTTGATTATTATAGAAGCTTCTATTACCTTTTGAAACTAAAGAACCTATCTCATTTGGATATATGTTTACTTGCTTTAAACCTGTAAATAACTCTCTTATTTCCTTCTCCTAGTTAATGAATCTTTAGTGTTTCAAAGATGTCTGCCAGAATTCATGATTGCCTCACCATCTCAATCTTGTACCATCACATAGTGTGTTGTTATACGTGTTGATTTTTCAAGTGTCTAGACTAGATTGTAAGTTCCTTTGGGCAGGGGCCATGACTTCTGATATGTTAGGGCAGTTTTGAGCACACTGTTCAAGCTCACTAAAGGTGTCTTCATGCTCAGGACTGCAAGGTAATGGTTTAGCCCCTGGTAAAAGTTAGAGCAGCCTTGGGGTAACTATACTGGCCCTGGACTGAAGGAGCACAATAGCACACTGGCCATGTTGCCTCCCCCAAGCACACCCCGCACATGCCTTACCATCCGGGGCATAGAAAAGGATAGTTTGGAGCCAGCTGTGTGTCATACAAAGCAAAACCCCTCCACTGCCTGGTTAGATCAGCTTTATTGATTTATACTATCAGTGGTTTAAGTGTGCCCTACCTAGTAGGGTCCAAAAACTTTGCCTTATGTATCCCCAATAGTTTCTCTAGCTGTGTTGTGCTTCTCTCTTCACATCTCCTCTCATCAGTGCCAGGAGATGAGAGAGGAGAGAAGCAGAAATTGCTCTCAGTTGATTTTCCTCTGGTCTTCCTCTCAGCAGCAGCAGTGCAAATTCCTGAGAGAGAGGGTAGCAGAGCTAATTTGGGGGTGACAGGTGATCACCATGTATCTCTGAAAGAAGAGGGGGGTGAAGTCACCACTCATCTCTGACTGACTGACTATAAATATAGGCAAACATTTTCAGATGAATCTTTTTATTAGCCAAACAAATGCAGATTCAGGTCAACCACAACATTTCACAAATTCATTTAATTGTTTCAGTCAGGTGGAAAAATCAAAAAAATTGAAAGGTTTCAACATTTTCTAAATCAAATATACTAATTTTTTTTATTCAAAATTACTTTGTTTCACATTTGACTTCACTTTTATTTTAAGAAGTTAAAAAAAAATCAAAACCAAACAAAGCATTTCATTTTGGATCAAACTACACATTTCTCATTCACCCAAAAGGATTTTTGCTGGTTATTCAGTTCAGCCAGGAAACTGAAAAAAATAAATAAAAAATCACAAAGTTCTAATGGTAACACACCAAAAACTGAAAGGAACAGCTTAGAATAGACTAACTTTTGTTTGGGGACAATTAAGACCTATGGTTCCAAGATGGTCATAGAAAACTTTCTTCCTCATTCTCTTCTAGGGACTTTGGGTACATATTGTCACCAAAATTATCACCACAAAACCATGAAGTATCCCACTAGAGAGTCTCAAGGGAGTCTTTGGGCTGACAAGCAATACAAAACACCAGCTTCTGGGAACCTCTCCCAAAGAAAGGACTGATGCCATTCAGAAACAACTTAGTCCATCCCACTAGCGGTTGTAGGCATAACAACAACTCGTCATGGTCAATGGTATCAAAGGCACCTAACATATCTTGAAGAATTAGCATTGACAAATTATGCCCCCCCCCCCATTCCGCGGCCTTTGACCAAATTCACCAGCACAGTTTCTGACCCATATCTTGGTCTAAAACCTGATTATATGCCATGAAGGAAATCTGAGGACTTCAGATGCCACCAAAATAGAGTGAAGCTGTTTTAAATTAGGGTTAATAACAGAGCATAAATAAATAAATAATCTCACTGCCCCAAAGAGAAAGTTAAAGTAACTCAGGAAACGACTAAGAGAAGCATTTTTATATCCTCACTGGAAAAAAAGTCAGGACAGGAACTTACCTGGCAATTGAATTGATGGGGTGACGAGGGAAAGAAAAATCAGGAGCAGGGAGACAGTCATTGCGAATGTTTCATTCCCTTCTTCCCTTCACCAAAAATAACAATGAGCTACAATCAGTGCCTCAGAAGAAAAACCTTTGCAAATGAGCCAGATTAGCAGGTACTCCTTAGTTTTGAAGAGTTGGCAAATATAGGGAAGTTCTGGGCTCTAAATAAGGAACTATCCTGTCCCATGTGACATTTTGAAATAAATGTATTGTAAGAACTTTGCATCCGTAAGCTAATTTCTCTAGGGTTGAAAGAGTGTGTTCCTCTACAGAAATGTCAATGACAAACTTAGTGTTTCCAGTTCATTGTGGATTTCTGGGAACATGGCTGTCACACAAGGGTAGTTTTCTGGGCTACTAAGCCAATCAGCATTCTAGTGAGAATACAGTAAAAAAGACCAGGAGAGGGAGAAAGAGGAAGCAGAGATGAGTCTGTAAATGTGAGTCAGTAACTTAAGAGAAAAAGCACTGGCACAACATTACATCTTTTCAAGTGTAACCTTTTAGAGAATATGAAATTCAAAGTTGATATGACCTGGCAGGGACTGAGGATTCCCAACCCTGCGGATCCAGAGGAAAGAGGAAATCTACAGAAACAAGAGCTGTCTTCATTAACAACTGCCCATGCTCTCACAGGAGCTGGAAGCTGATGACTACATTAGTAGCAGTCACGGAGGGAACCCACAGGGACAACATCAGATCTTCAGCTAGAAATTTGGTGGGGTTTCAAGGGATAGTGCCAATAGCCATCCTGGCTATTAGTCAGGATAGGCAGGGATGGTGTCCCTAGCCTCTGTTTGCAAGAGCCTGGGAATGGGGAACTGGGGATGGTTCTCTTGATGATTACCAGTTCTGTTCATTCCACTGGGGCACCTGGCATTGGCCACTATAGGCAGACAGGATACTGGGCTTGTTGGACCTTCAGTCTGACCCAGTGTAGCCATTCTTATGTTCTAGAGGGTAACTAGATCACTGCCCCATATTAAAACCATAGAGCTCCAAAGTGGCATTGCCTGAGGAATCTTCAGGAGTTGGGGAGCTCTAATATTATGAAAAGATGTCAGGCCCTATATAAGCCAGGCTAAAAGTAGTTTGACATTATAGGGCTGCTGGGTGCAGGTGCTTGCAATTCAAACTCTTCAGGTGAAAGGCTACGGAGTTCTAAGAGCTGTACATTGGCTTCCTTTGAGCGTTGTCTTTGAACAGTGACATGACCTGTCCTTGGCTAGCTCAGTTTTTCAGCTAAATAAATTTTGATTAAGAATTTTCACTCTAGGGTAAAGTTATGAAGAAAGAAAGAAAGTTTATTTTCCTAGTTTTTAAAATTAGAGGCAATTCCCAAATAAAAATTTCCATTAGAAGAGTTAAAGCAATGCCATACGCACCAACCTCACTTTTCAGAAGAGTGGCTCATTTTTCTAAACAATTGCTCCCTTTAAAAAATATATATAGTAAGTACAGGTGGGGTTACAAACTATTACTGAGAATGCGTGACACTTTCCATTATAAGACCTTATTTTCACTTGCTTATAACTTTGCCACACTTTAACCATTTGGTTTGAAACGTTCTGTGCTGAGTGTCTGTTATTTGCTTGTTTGCTTGAAAGTTTCCAACAAAAGGGTTCAGACATTTCTTAGAACAAGGTTAGGTACATATATTGTTTAGTCATATTAAAAAAATTCCTTTGACCCACTCTTTGAAAAACTCAGGCTTTGGAGAAGGGACTTGAAAGTTAGAAGTCTTTGAAAAATCTCAGTTCACACATCTCAGTAGAGACTTGGAAGAATTTAACTGCAAAGCTTCAAGAAATTCAGCCTACAGTAAACATTCTCTAAACTGGGGCTACAGGCACCAAGCAGAACTTTCCCTAAAATTGCTGTTTCTAGCTGCTGCAGGCATAGGCACTGACTTCTGCTCATGCCAATGGGTGCTCGACACTTCTCTGCCCCCGGCCCCGCCCTGATCTGCACACTCCCGCCTCTGCCCCGCCCCCATTCCAACCCCTTCCCCAAAGTCCCCACCCCAACTTCGCCCCCTCCCTGCCCCATTCTGACTCCTTCCCCTATTCCATGTCCTGGCCCTGTCTCTTTCCCTCCTCCTTCCCTGAGTGTGCCATGTTCCCACTCCTCCCCCTCCCTCCTGGAACTTGCTACCGGCAGCAAATGCTGAGAGGTAGGCAGAGGAGTGGGGACATGGAGTGCTCAGGGGAGGAGGTGGAGTGGAGGTGAGATGGGACAGGGAGGGGAGTTTGGCTGCAGATGGGTGCAGAGCACCCACTAATTTTTCCCCATGGGTGCTCCAGCCCCTGAGCACCCATGGAGTCGGCGCCTCTGGCTGAAGCCTGTACACTGAGCACCAGAACTGAGAACATGGAGCCCTTTGGTCCTGTGCTCTCAGTGTTCTCTCTCCTGTCTCAGGAAGCTGGGAGGACCAAGCCACCTGAGAAATGCAGAAGAGAGAAGAGCTGGATCAGGGAGGGGCAGTGAATTTCTGGTACTTCAAGAACTCTCATTCATAAGTGATAGTGCCGGTCATAAAGAAATGCCCCTTCCAGCAGTGCTGGAATGGCGTTCTGGAGCATTCTGGCATGACTCACACCCTGGGGAGAGGCCAGGGAATAGACAAGGACAAGGAGCCAAGATGGGGAGGGGGAAGGTTGATAGACAGGGGTTGGAGGCTGACAGGGGTGGGGGAAGAGAAGCTTGGACTGGAAGCTGGGGGTGGGTAGGAATCTGGGATGGGCTGGACAAGGTGATTGGGACTGAGAGGAGGGGAGCCCTCACCCCCGCACACATACACTCCACCCCCCCTGCCTCAGACTGGAGCCCTCTCCTGAACCCCATACCCCACATCTCCAGCCCCATCCCAGAGCCCATAACCATAGCTGGAGTCCTCACCCCCACAAACACACCCTGCATCCCAACCTCCTCCCCCAGCCTGCTGAAAATGAACGAGTGAGCGAGGGTGGGGGAGAGCGAGCAAGAGAGGAAGAGGGATGGAGTGAGCAGGAGGCATGGGCCTCAGAAAAGGGGTATGGGCGGGCAAGGGTGTTTGGTTTTCTGCACAAAGGAAGTTGGCAGTCTTAAGCACAAACCCCAGCAACACCTGTCTCCAGCAGCAGCAGCAGTACTTCAGGGAGGTAAAAGTGGCAGAGCCTAAATCTGCCTTCCATTGAGTGAAGTGGGGCCTAAAAGCCTGGACCTGGGTGTAGCGATGACTCAGCATGTTCTATCAGCAGCATCTGCCTAGGCACAGGAAATCTTTACATTCACAGTACTCAAATGCACCACCTTTCCTCGAAATCTGGACACATTTGAAGAAAAAGAGGAAATGAAAAGATTAAGTACAAATTAGCAAGAAATGTGGCAACGCATTAAACATAGATACAGTTGTGTATCATCACCTGACTGATGTTCTATGGCTTAGAGGAAATGAGTTAGTGATCTTAGACCAGGTTCTAGTGGACCGTTTTCCACATAAAGTCCTTGTGGCACAACTGCTCCTTGCCCTAGTTGAAAGGGGATCAAAGAACTTCTCTGGGCTCAATCAATCCCAACCTACCGTACCTGCGCCATTCACTGTGTGAAATTAGTGACAAGACTCCAATTTTCACTGATTGTCCAAATCAGCTTCCAACTGAGGCTTCAGAACATAAGGCACAACTTACAAACTTCTGGCTGGCTTTCAGACTTAACAGTGATCTTCACTGACATGTTGCTCATCTGTCCAAGTTCTTGTTCAAAAACTTTGGAGTGTATGGCCAGTATTTCTTAAAGGTTTCAAAGTGTTTTTGGGGTCACTTTAATCTCAGTCCAACTGCTTCTCAAGCCAAGTTCTGCCAAAAAATAGCGATACTTTCCTTCAGTCCCATGCAGGGCTAAAATGACTGATTGTCCATGAAGTTGAACTTTCCTCCAGGATAAGTCTTCATAACTGGGGAGGTTTCTTCCAGAGGAACTTATGACAAAGTCTAGTGATAGGCAGATGCAGAAATCAGTGAGACAGCTGCTCCAACATCAATCTCCATTCTTGTAGGAACTCCCTCAATCAAGGCTGTGAGCCAGATGCCATGTATGACTCCAGCTTCTAAAATATGCAGTTCTAGGTCTTGATCGGGGTCATTAGAACTCATCTCCCTCTGCATTATATATTCCCAGCTTCCATCCTTTCTTAGGTTCAGTCTTCATAGGCTTCTTCTTGGATGTATAGTTACTCTGTTGCTGGTTGCTGGACTGTATGACAGGTCACAGTGATGTGTCCTTTCTTCTGGCACCTCCTCCAAATGACTTGGTCTGCTCAGTAATCCTTCTCAGCATGCATAGGTTGTGCACAACAGCCACACAGAATTTCCTTACATTCCCATGGTCCTCTGGCTCACTGATTCAAGAGGTGAGCGTCTCACCTCACACTAAATTCCAGGTTTCAGAGCAGTAGCTCCTCTGTATTAGCAGAAGGCGTCCTTGTGGCACTAACAACTTTATTTAACCATAAGCTTTCATGGGCTAAAACCCATTTCATCAGATGCATGGAGTGGAACATACAGTAGGGAGGTATAAATGCACAGCATATGAAAAGATGGGAGTTGCCTTACAAGGGGGGAGGTCAGTGCTAACTAGCCAATTCAATTAAGGTGGAAGTGGGTTATTCTCAACTGTTGACAAGAAGGGGTGGAAATCACTTTTGTAGCACTAATGAGGCCAATGTAATCACGGTGACTCATTTCAAACAGTTAACAAGAAGGTGTGAGTATCAGCAGGGGGAAATTAGTTTTTGTAATAACTCATCCACTCTCAGTCTTTATTCAGGCCTAATTTGATGATGTGCAGTTTGCAAATTAATTCCAGTTCTGCAGTTTCTCATTGGCATCTGTTTTTGAAGTTTTTTTTGTTGAAGAATTGCCACGTTTAAGGTTATTATTGAGTGTCCAGGGAGATTTAAGTATCCTTATACTAGTTTTTGAATGTTATAATTCTTGATGTCATATTTATGTCCACGTATTTTCTGCAGTTTCCATGGCAATAGCTACCTCAACAGTCTTCTTGAATGAAAGTGTTGACACAGCAGTAACTTTTTCCTGATCCGGTCATTGTGTAATTCAGAGATTCATTAGTCACACAGGATATTGCTTAATGTTTGTTTGAACTGACAGTGTTATGCCAATGAACTGTGCTACTGACTCTCCACTTTCCTGATGTCTCTGAGGGCACTGGTACTGGTCTGCTGTCATCAATGGGGTAGGAGAAAAATGCCCCTGCATTGCTGCAGTAACTGCTGCATATATGGAAGCTCAGTGCACAGTTGGAGTCCATATGTCATGGAGCAGTCCTCATGCCTTCAGATCCGTCACTGTTAGCATGCTTGAAACACATCTGTCTAGAAGAGAATTGCAAGCTACACATTGCTCAAAAGATTTGAGGTACCACCCATGATTTTTGGTTTTTGGTTTTCATCGAATTCACTAATATTGCCCACAAAAATTGCCATTTCATTTCTCTCCTGTTCAACTTCACACCCTCCCGCAGACTTCTCTTCCATAGGGAAACTTTTTATTTTTTTCTTTACCATTTTTCTTTGTCTGTGCTTGATCTCCCTTTGCTGGCTGTGTGTCTTCATCCCAAATCGATCCTTTGACTGTAACCCTTCAATGCAGGCTAAAAGTGGTCTTTTTAGCTTGCCAAGACAAGCTGTTCTCCCCTCACTGTAGTATCTTTGTTCTGGCCTTATTTGCCTACTACCTCTTTCTTGCTAGCTGGCTCATACAAACCCTTGCAGCAAAAGCAGCAGTCAGTTATCCTGTGCCTCTAGGTCCTCTCTTTTCTTTGTTTTTTATATTATTGTTTGCTCACTTTTTCTTCTTCTTCTTCTTATTCAAGCAATGGAAGCATTGGACATTCGTGAGATAGAAGGCCCTTGTCACCAGTGTGCTATCTGGACCCAGCAAAGAATGGGGGAGCTATAGCCACACCACCGTCTGGTATGGTGGCTTAAAAACAACCAAAAGTGAAGTGAGGCTTTTCACGGGCAAGGGTGAGTGCAGAGCACCCAAACACTTAAAGGGACAGGACATTTGAGGGAAGGTCCTGGCTGAGGCCTCGTGGCATCCAGGACCAAAAAGCACAATGCACAGAGTTCTCTGGCACCAGGGAACAGAGGCTGACCACTGGGGAACTGCTTGAGGGCACCAGCTGCCCAAGCCCTCTGAGGAAAGATAGGGACCAACTTTTCCTTACTTTTATTTTCACAGTCCTGGGATAACACCTTGGTTGTTTAGCCAGAAGGGATAAGAAGCCCAGACCTTTCTCTAAGTACCTATTGGGCTTTGCCCTATGTGGTACTGCAGGGACCAAGTACTTCCCAAGGGCCATAGAGGTATTTTGCCTTTTTTTTTTATTTGGGTTACTTTAACCTCCCCTTCCCCTCCACTCCCCCCCTCCAATGAAAAGGGTAGACTCCCTGAGAATACATGAACACAGTTTGTGTCAGCAGGCTTGGGCCTGCAGAGCTCATGTTATTACTATAATAATAGCTTGGTAGACTGTGTTTTAAAGAGGGGGCTTGGATAGGAGCTTGTGCTCTGAAGCCCAGGAAAGGGGAAGAGGGGGCTACAGAGCCTGAGCTCCAACTCAAGCCCCACTTCAAAACACAGTCTACCCAGCTATTATAGAGCACTAGCAGGAGACCCACTAGCCCAAATCTGCCAACCTGGGATAAGAGTCTCATTGACACAGGCTGTGTAGACATATCCTGAAAGTATAGCTAAAGGGTTGCACCTAAATCTGGAACCCAGGCTAGAAAGTCAAGCCAGAGTCCAGAGAAGGACATCCAAGATGAGAAGTGCTGCCCACTGGAGTGCCAGACTCTGTCACCATAAATGGCATCATTGTTCAGGGATTCATTCATAAAAACAGAGATCTTAAGTCTAGAAGGAACCCTGATGATCAGCTAGCCGGGGTTGGGCAAACTTTTTGGCCTGAGGGCCACATTAGGATTCCAAAACTGTATGGAGGGCCAAGTAGGGAAGGCTGTGTCTCCCCAAACAGCCTGGCTCCCACCCTGTTTCCCTCCTCCCCTCCCACTTCTTGCCTTCTGACTGCCCCCCTCAGAACTCCCAACCCATCCACCCCCTGCTCCATATCCCCTGACCACCCCACCCTGGTATCCCATCCCCTATCCAACCCCCCCTTCTCCCTGTCTCCTGACTGCCCTGACCCCTATCCACACCCCCGCCCCTTGACAACACCCCCGCAGGACTCGCACGTCTGTGCCTTGTCCCCTGACCACCCACCCCCCAGAACCTCCACACCATCTAACCACTCCCTGCTCCCAGTCCACTGACTATCCCCTGGCACTCCCTGTCCCTTAGAAAACATTCCTGCTTCCCTTCCCTCTTACCATGCCACTCAGAGAAGCAGCCGCCGCACTGCCTGGCAGGAGCTCGCAGCCCTGCCGCCCAGAGCACTGGCGGAATGGCAAGCTGAGGCTGGGGGGTGGGACAACAGTGGAGGGACTGGGGGCAGCCTCCCTAGCTGGGAGCTTAAGGGCCAGGCAGGACAGTCCCATGGGCTGGATGTGGCCCGGGGGACATAGTTTGCCCACCTCTGATCTAGCCTATCTTTCATTACAAACACATTGAATTTCCTGCAGCAAGCTCAGCAGCTTGTGGTTGAAGAGAACATATCTTTTAGAAAGCTATTGCTGGAAGTCTCCATGCCCTGAGCTAAATAATGGGGGGAGAGAATATAACGTTGCGATCCCTTCAGAGGGTGCTTCCAGGTCAGGGTCAAACACAGAAACAGCAATTTAAGGAAATGTTCACTGTTGCTTTTCATGCTGTTCTAGTTCTGTAGAAGAAGCAGATGTTCTCAGTCTCTTGTGAAATCAGGCATCTTCCACAAGCACTAAAGAAGAAAGCAGGGGCAGCGAGTTATATGGATCTGTGGTGCCCAGGCTCCAGCAAATTCAGGGCCCAGCTCCACCAATGTTCGGGGGTCAGGTCTCTCCCATGTCCCCACATGCCACCTTGCGCAGCACCACACATGGCCTTGCCTGCTGCTCCCATGCACTTCCCCTGAGCTCCACACTGTGCTCCCTCACCAGCCGTTGCCGGCTACAAGGGAGCGGAGCCAGGGGCAGGCTGAGGCAACTGCTGCCATAGACACTGACTTCTGGTCCTGCCAGTGGATGTTCGACCCCACTCTACTCCTGGTCCCACCCCAACTCCACCCCTTCCATGAGACCTCGCTGCTACACCGCTCCCTCCCACCTCTGCCTTGCCTCCATTGCAATCCCATCCCCAAAATCCGCATCCCAACTTCGTGCCCTCCCCGATCTTATTCCAACTCCTTCCCCAAATCTCTGCCCTGGCCCCACCTCTTCCCTACCTCCTCCCCTGAGTGCGCGACATTCACACTCCTCCCCCTCTCTCCTGGAGTTTGCTACACCGCCAAACAGCCTGACGGTAAGTGTTGAGAGGTAGGCGGAGGAGCAGGAACAGGGTGCACTCAGGGGAGGTGGGATGGGGAGCTTGGCTATTGGTGGGTGCAGAGCCCCCATTATTTTTTTCCCCATGGGTGCTCCAGCCCTGGAGGACCCATGGAGTTGGCGCCTATGACTGCTGTGCTTGTGGAGGGAGGGGATGCATGGCAGCCCCACACACCCACCCACCCCACCAGCAGGTGACTCCGAGTCGACTCCGGGGTTGGGAGGATTATCCTGGCTGGACCTCCTGAGCAGCAGCCTTGTGGGGAGAGGGGGCTTGGGTGAGTGTCATGTGAGAGGGGCTGTGAAGGGGTCCTCTCCTCCCCCAGAGCTTGCTGCTGCCAGTGGAGAGAGGGGTAGGGAGAGTCCTCCTCTTTGGCCCCCAGCTCTGGGGTAGCCTGCCTGCTGCACATCAAACTCCTCATCCTCAGCTCCACACCACGCACTCCTTCCTGCACCCAAACCCTCTGCCCCAGTCCAGAGCCTGCACCAATGCTCAGCAAATTCAGGGCCCAGGGGGCCCAGCTCCACCAATGTTTGGGTTAGGTCAAAACACACGAACAGCACAATTTAAGGAAATATCCCAGAGCCTGCACTTCCTTCCAGAGCCTGCACCCCAAACCCCATCCCGCATCCAAACTCCCTCCCAGAGCCTTAGGGGTGTTGTGGGCGGGTGGGACCTGGACCTGTTCTGGATACCACCAAAAATTCTACAAACCTACCTCCCCTGCAAGAAAGGTGATGTGAAAACTGAGTTGAAGATGCACCAGTATAACAGACAAAAAAGGAACTGAGCTGAGAATATCTCTAAAGCAATTGTTTAAGATATTGTTTAAACAATTAATAAAATTAGAGGGTTAAATGTAATTTAGGTTAACTGCAAAGAACTAAGACAAGGAATGTTGATAGAGCCAGAGGATTGCTATGGTGAATTATTGGTAAACATTCATTCAATTAAAACCCATGAATTAGTTTCCAGGCACAATCCTTTCATTTGCATGGAGAAGTGATTTGTTGTGGCCAAGAATGTTTGTGGAAGTCTCTAACCACCCTGTGAATATGTAGTCACACGAAGAGTCATGAGAATGTTACATACGTTTTAGTCATCAACTCGGGGAACAAAAAGTAATAACATTCATCGAAGGTGAACATTTAATAGTGGGAATAGCAAATAGTAACTTGTGAATGCTCGATTGAATAAAGTCAATGAACAGTTCATGAGCAAACCGTTGGCCAAAATATCCTATTAAATATTTAATTTCAAATAAATTTTAAAATATTTAAATATTTAAAATATTTAAAATAATATTTAGTGTTTGTGAACAATTCACAAATACAAAATAGGGCTACATTCAAATTAGTCATGATGCGTAGTTTCCCCAATTCTAGATTCTAGAAACATTTTACACAGTAATCATTTCCTGGAAGACAGTGTAGCTTCATGGTGACAGCACAGGACTGGAAGTCAAATCTACTGGGCACTCTGTCCAGCTCTGGATTTATGTTGGATAAGACCAAGTCATTTAACAAGAAGTTCAGTCCAGGTAAAATGGAAATAATATTTTTAGTTGAGTGGAAGAAATTGGAAGAGTTGATGCATATTAAACATCCCCTGCTTGAGGAAGTGTAATCACCACTTTATGACACAGGTGTGCCTCTTAGTGGTAGTGTATAGGAATTGCATTTATGGATCAAGTCATTAGTTTATCTTCTCCAGTAGCCTGTCTCTGACAGTGGCCAGTACCAAGTGATTTGGAAGAAGAGGAAAGAAATCCTGCAGAAGACAATTATATAGTAATCTGCCCATAGATGAAATTTCAACCTAACCCATTAGTTAGACTGAGGTTGGTCTGTGCATTGAAGCATGAGTGTTTCTAGCAGTGGTGGGCAACCTGTAGGCCACACGTGGCCCATTTGGTGGCTTGCCAGCAGATTATCCTGTTTGTTTACATTTGCACAGCTTCCCGCAGCTCCCAGTGGCCACAGTTCACCATTCCCAGCCAATGGGAGTTGCGGGAAGCAGTGCTGGCCACAAGGAATAGCGCCCACGGGGCCTGCAGACAGCCGTACAAATGTAAACAAACTGTCTGGTAGCCCGCCAGTTGCGTATCTGCCGTCGATCTCCCCCTCCCTCCCCCCCCTCTCCCCGTTGAGGACCAGCCCTTAGAGTACAGATTTCCCTCTTCATGTCTCCTTCCCTGTAGGACTCCTGACACTGCTTGGAGAAGGTCCTTTCTGCAACTTGTAAGAGCTTTCTTGTTCTGAAAGAGACAAGTACTATGGAAAGGGAAATAAGAAATAAGATTGCTAGCAATATGATAATTTGAGGATTGGGCACAACACCAAAGGTTTCAGGGAGCCATCCAGTAGGCGACAACAAAATATGGATGCAAGATAAACAAAATTGTTGGCATATCCATTTTCTTTTTCTGCTTTGGTGGCTTTGGATGTTGCCCCTTATTTATTGTTGCCTTGCATGCTAATATTACTTGATCACAACACAAGCTGGTATTGCTCCTAGTAAGAAATACTCTTTATTTTTCCTACTGGTTTCAATGTGAATAGTGAGTTACATATTCTAAAAATGCAAAACTATTAAAAAGTCACAGTCTGTTGCTGTTTATTTCACAGAACTAAAGTTGTAGGCATAAACGAAGGAAACATTTACATTTTCCTCTCCCACATTCATATCTGTGTGAGGAAACAAATTTAATGTACACATGATTTACAAGATATACAAAAATCAGATTATAAAATGATCATTTGGGAAGCTAAAGTCTCTGAAATATTTCACTCTTTAAACATTATAGAAAGAAACAGCTGATCTGCTAGAGCAATATGGATGACAAGTGCATTAGCAAAGTTATCGCATTGTATAGGCTGAGATCTCTCTTACAAGGGCCTCTCAGACAAACCCCTTTTGTGGACAGTAAGAGATGCTGTTAGCGTCTGCCATTGCTTGGGCTCCAGAAGCCTACACCGTGATTATGGGTAGCCCCTGAGTGGGTGTGAGATGGAGGGGCACTGCATATTTGTCTGTATATGTTGTCTGAGGTTACAGGAACTGAAATTATACCATATAGAGCACTTTTTAAAATGAGATGTATTCAAACGCAGTGCCATCAGCTATCCACTGCCAAACCCGGGTAGTAAGGTTTCCAGGAACATGTGCATTATTAATAGAATGAGACAAATGCTTGCTGAACAGTTTGGAGAGATCGCATTGCTGCGAAGCCGGACACCCCTGAAGGTGATGCAGGCATAGGGAAGAAACAAATGCTTTGAAGGCTTATTCACATTGGCTTGCCTTTCATTTTTGTTCTTTTAAGTGTATCCATTTGTTCCATTTCACAATTAGTCTGCTCTATATTTTTCATTAAAAATGCTCTTATTAAAGTAGCTTTAGAATCTTATACTACTATAGAATGATTATGACATGAAGTAATTGCTGCTGCTAGTATGTGACAAGATATGCAGACACTGAAAAAGTGACTGCTACAGAATTTGCACAGGAGAAAATATCTTTGTCCTAAATCTTCAGGTAACCCATTTGCATAATTTTATTAAAACAAGGCCCATCTTTAATTTATCAGACTAGAGAATAGCATGTTCATTTTGTTCAATGTTGGCCACAAGATCATTTGTGTCACTAGTTCCAGGAACTGCACCGGTATTAAAATACAGGTTGTTCTCAAAGCTGTCATTTCTTGACATGTGATTCTTTCTTTTCTTGTAGAAGAAATAGCCTGCAAGGCCAACTCCTGCTAGGATAAGGATCACCACAATAATTACAATCCCAGTTTTGCTGTGATTAGGGTCAGGATACTCCTTGTCCTTTTCCCCTGTGATAAATGAAGGCAAAGCAGTTACCTAGAAATCATGTACTTGGCATCTGATTATAGAACACAATCCTGCACTTAGAAATAGTAACAGGTTTAAGATTAGCAGCCGTGTTAGTCTGTATCCGTAAAGAAAGCGAGGAATACTTTGGCACCTTAGAGACTAACTAGTTTATTTCAGCATAACCTGTCATGGGCTATAGCCCACTTCATTGGATGCATAGAATGGAACAGAAGTAAGATGTATTTACATTGTGTATTGTGTATATAAATACATCTTACGTCTGTTCCACTCTATGCATCCGATGAAGTGGGCTATAGCCCACGAAAGCTTATGCTGAAATAAACTGGTTAGTCTCTAAAGTGCCACAAGTCTTCCTCATCTTATTTAGAAATTGTAGTTTATTTTATGCATGAATGCTTTATCACCTCCTAATAATTAGTGAGTGACAATGCAGAAGGCAAAAATCAGAAAGCATATGAATAAAGCTTAACACAACATTTCAATCCAATTTCAGAGAAGAGTTCTGCATTTGGACATAAATGGGTATTGGGGATATTTTATTATTGAGGAAATGCATTTGATGGCCATTTAGATATTATAACATAAAATATGGCAATCTGGTATAATATATACTAATGCTTTTATCTGGGCCTTTTTTCATGTATTTGAAAAAGTAATCCTACCTTTCGTGTCTTGGTGCTTCTCAACAGATTGCACACCAGCATCTTTAAAAGAAGAAAAACAGTTACTCAGGCTTTATAAGTCATCATTTACTGTACACTGAAAAATGTACATTAACACATAATATATACTGTAAAAAAGGACTGCCATTTTTTGCCTGAACAGGGCCATGGACTTTCTGGTATTGAATAAATACAATACTTTTACCAGTAGCAACATCTGATAAATGAATCTAATGTAGTTACAAACCATGCAATGAACCTGAAATGATTCTGCTGTGAGCTCCATTCTGACCGACCCATGCACCAGTGAAGAGCTACAGTGAAGTCCAAGGGAGGTATGTTAAGTGCTGCATTAGGGGGACCGTGTTGGTGAGTATCTGAGTGTCTGTTACAGAGACAGTTTGTCAGTTTGACTGTGTGCTTGTTTGTTTGTTCCAGGTGGGCCTTGAGTGGGCCTGACTGTTATAAAAATGTAGTCAGTTGCGAATCCGCTGAGCAGCTAACAGAAAGAGTTTTCCAGGGAGTACATGGACTCTCTCCTCAGGAGGACTGTGTCATCTATCTGCCACCCCAACTGGGAAAACCGAGAAGTGTGCTGCTTGCCAGGAGCTAGGATGCCAAGATTCTGAGTGACAGCATGGTAAGGAAGCTGGGCCCGGGCCAGGGGATTGGATAAGGGGTAAAGGGTCTTGGGGGGCGGTCAAGGGGCAGGGAAGGGGGGGAAGGGGTTGGATGGTGCGTGGGAGTCCCGGGGGGGCCTGTCATGGGGCAGGGGTGTGGTTAGGGGGCAGGGCAGTCAGGGGATAGGGAGCAAGGGGGTTGGATAGGAGATGGGATCCTGGGAGTGACTGGGAGTGAGTGGACCTCTGGAGGGGGTGGTCAGGGGACAAGGAGCAGGGCTCTTAGATAGGGAGTGGGGTCTTGAGGGGGTGGTTACCGGCGGGGGGTCTCTGGAGGGAGTAGACAGGGGACAAGGAGCGGGAGGGCTTAGATAGTGGGATCCTGGGGAGTGGTGGTTAGGGTGGGGGGTCTCCAGGAGGGGGCAATCAGAGGACAAGGAGCGGGGGGTGGGGTGGTTTCCAGGAGCGGAGAGGGGTTGGCTGGGTTGCAGGTTCTGAGGGGGATAGTTAGGGGGTTGGAAGTGGGTGGGGGGTCAGACAGGGGGTTGGGCCCAGGCTGTTTGGGGAGGCACAGCCTTCCCTACCTGGCCCCCTCCATACAATTTTGAACCCCAGTGTAGCCCTCGGGCCAAAAAGGTAACCTACCCCTGGAATAGCATGTTTATTTCACTCAATGTTGGCCAGAAGATCCTTTGTGTCACTAGTTCCAGAAACTGCACCGGTATTAAAATACAGTAGACTCTTGATTATCCAGGATGATAGGGGAAAAAAATAATCCTGGTTAATAAAATCCCGGATAATCATCATCCATAGGAAGTATGGGGTGGGGGGGTTGGTTCACCAGTCACCCTGCGCTGGAGGGATGGGGTGTTATTTCACCAGCCAGCCTACATCCTGATGGTGGTTTTTTTGTGTGTGTGCTTGGGGTGGAAACAAAGCCAGAGTCAGCCCTGCGAGTTACGCATATTTTTTTTTCTGACATCCTGGTTAATCCACATCCTAGTTAACCCAATTCTGGATAATCGAGTGTCTACTGTACAGGTTGTTCTCAAAGCTGTCATTTCTTGACATGTGATTCTTTCTTTTCTATGGAAGCCTGCAAAGCCAAGTCATACTAGGATAAGGATCACCACAATAATTACAACCCCAGTTTTGCTGTAATTAGATTCAGGATTCTCCTCGTCCTTTTCCCCTGTGATAAATGAAGGCAAAGCTTGGCATCTGATTATTGAACAAATTCCTGTACTTAGAAATAGTATTTATTTTTATGCATGAATGCTTTATCATCTCCAAATAATTAGTGAGTGACAATGCAGAAGGCAAAATCAGAAAGCATATGAATAAAGCTTAACAAATCCAATTTCAGGAAAGAGTTCTGCATTTGGATTTTAAAGGGGTATTATGGATTTTTTATTATTGAGGAAATGCATTTAGATATTATAACATAAAATATGACAATCTGGTATAATATATACTAATGCTTTTATCTAGGCTTTTTTCATGTATTTGAAAGAAAGTAATCCTACCTTTTGTGACTTGGGGCTTCTCAGTTGATTGCACATCAAGAGCTTTATAAGAGAAGAAAAACAGTTACTCGGGGGCTTTATAAGTCTTCATTTAAAGATAAGGTCGTCATTTACTGTACACTGAAAAATGTACATTAGCACATACTAATATATACTGTAAAAATGACTGCCATTTTTTGCCTGAACAGGGCCATAGACTTTCTAGTATTGAATAAATACAATATTTTTACCAGTAACAAGATCTGATAAATGAGTAATTGTAATGTAGTTACAAACCATGCAATGAACCTGAAATGATTCTGCTAAGAGCTCCATACTGACCAACCCCTGCATTGGTGCAGAGCTACAGTGAAGTCTGAGAGGTATGTTAAGTGCTGCATTGGGGGACTGTGTTGGTGAGTATCTGAGTGTCCGTTGTAGAGACAGTTTGTCAGTTTGACCCAGTGCTTGCTTGCTTGTTTAAAAAGTGTGAATTGGGAGCTTTCCTCCAGGTGGGTGTTGGGTGGGCCTGACTGTTATAAAAAGGCAGTCAGTTGCAAACCAGCTGAGTGGCTAACAGAAGGAGTTTGCCAGGGAGTACATGGACTCACTCCTCAGGGGGACTGAGTCATCTATCTGCTGCCCGGACTGGGAAAACTGAGAAGTGTGCTGCTTGTCAGGAGCTAAGATTCACAATATGAAGGAGAGACTGCCGAGACTCATCAAGCCCTCAGATCGCTACCCCTTCCTGCTTCTTCAAATGGGCACCAATGATACTGCCAAGAATGACTTTGTGCGTATCACAGCAGACTACGTGGCTCTGGGAAGAAGGATAAAGGAGTTTAAGGCACAAGTGTTGTTCTCATCCATCCTCCCTGTGGCAGGAAAACACTGGGGTAGAGACCATTGAATCATGGAAGTCAACGAATGGCTATGCAGGTGGTGGTGGAGAGAAGGCTTTGGAGTCTTTGACCAGGGGATGGTGTTCCAAGAAGGAGGAGTGCTAGGCAAAGACTGGCTTCACCCAACGAAGAGAGGAAAGAACATCTTTGCAAGCAAGCTAACTAACCTAATGAGGAAGGCTTTAAACTAGGCTTACTGGAGGAAAGCCCCGAGGTAAGTGGGGAAGTGGGATACCAGGAGGAAGAACGAGCAGGACAGTGCAAGAGGGGAGAGCTCCTGCTCCATACTGAGACAGCAGGATGATCAGCGAGTTATCTTACGTGCCTATATACAAATGCAAGAAGCCTTGGAAACAAGCAGGGAGAACTGGAAGTCCTGGCACAGTCAAGGAATTATGATGTAATTGGAATAATAGAGACTAGGTGGGATAACTCACATGACTGGAGTACTGTCATGGATGGATATAAACTGTTCAGGAAGGACAGGCAGGGCAGAAAAGGTGGGGGAGTTGCATTGTATGTAAGAGAACAGTACAACTGCTCAGAGCTCCAGTATGAAACTGCAGAAAAACCTGAATGTCTCTAGATTAAGTTTAGAAGTGTGAGCAACAAGGCTGATGTCGTGGTGAGAGTCTCCTACAGACCACCAGACCAGGGGGATGAGGTAGAAGAGACTTTCTTCCACCAACTAATAAATTACTAGATTACAGGCCCTGGTTCTCATGGGGGACTTCAATCACCCAGATATCTGCTGGGAGAGCAATACAGCTGTGCAAAGACAATCCAGGAAGTTTTTGGAAAGTGTAGGGGACAATTTCCTGGTGCAAATGCTGGAGGAACCAACTAGGGGAAGAGCTTTTCTTGACCTGCTGCTCACAAACAGGGAAGAAATAGTAGGGAAAGAAAAAGTGGATGGGAACCTGGGAGGCAGTGATCATGAGATGGTCGAGTTCAGGATCCTGATACAAGGAAGAAAGGAGAACAGCAGAATACAGACCCTGGACTTCAGAAAAGCAGACTTTGACTCCCTCAGCGAACTGATGGGCAGGATCCCCTGGGAGAATAACATGAGGGGGAAAGGATTCCAGGAGAGCTGGCTGTATTTCCAAGAATCCTTGTTGAAGTTGCAGGAACAAACCATGCTGATGTGTAGACAGAATAGTAAATATGGCAGACGACCAGCTTGGCTTAACAGTGAAATCCTTGCTAATCTTAAACACAAAAAGGAAGTTTGCCCAATCTTCCACTTCTTGTAAATGACCAGGGAGGAGTACAAAGATATTGCTCAGGCATGCAGGAGTGAAATTAGGAAGGCCAAATCACATTTGGAGTTGCAGCTAGCAGGAGATGTTAGGAGTAACAAGAAGGGTTTCTTCAGGTACGTTAGCAACAAGAAGAAAGTCAAGGAAAGTGTGGGCCCCTTGCTGAATGAGACAGGCACCCTAGTGATAGAGGATGTGAAGAAAGCTAACGTACTCAATGCTTTTTTTGCCTCTGTCTTCGTAGACAAGGTCAGTTCCCAGACTATTGCATTGCACAGCACGGTATGGGGAGGAGGTGACCAGCCCTCTGTGGAGAATGAAGTGGTTCAGTACTATTTAGAAAAGCTGGATGAGCACAAGTCTATGGGGCTGGATGCGCTGCATCCAAGGGTGCTAAAGGAGTTGGCCAATGTGATTGCAGAGCCACTGGCCATCATTTTTGAAAACTCGTGGTGATCAGGGGAGGTTCTGGATGACTGGGAAAAAGCTAATGCACTGCTCATCTTTTAAAAGGGGAAGAAGGAAGATCCAGGGAACTACAGGCCAGTCAGCCTCACCTCAGTCCCTGGAAAATGCACCAAATTATGGATCAGGTCCTCGAGGAATCAATCCTGAAGCACTTAGAGGAGAGGAAAGTGATCAGGAACAGTCAGCATGGATTCACCAAGGGAAAATCATGCCTGACTAACCGAATTGACTTCTATGATGAGATTACTGGCTCTGTGGATGAGGGGAAAGCAGTGGATTCCTTGACTTTAGCAAAGCTTTTGATATGGTCTCCCACAACATTCTTGACAGCAAGTTAAAGAAGTATGGGCTGGATGAATGGACCATAAGGTGGATAAAAAGTTGGCTGGATCGTTGGGCTCAACGGGTAGTGATCAATGGCTCCATGTCTAGTTGGCAGCCGGTATCAAGTGGAGTGCACCAAGAGTCAGTCCTGGGGCCGGGTTTGTTCAATAGTTTCATTAATGATTCTGGAGGATGGTGTGGATTGCACCCTCAACAAGTTTGCAGATGACACTAAACTGGGAGGAGTGGTGGATATGCTGGAGGGTAGAGATAGGATACAGAGGGACCTAGACAAATTAGAGGATTGGGCCAAAAGAAATTTGATGAGGTTCAATAAGGACAAGTGTAGAGTCCTCCACTTAGGAAGGAAGAATCCCATGCACTGCTACAGACTAAGGACTAAATAGCTAGGTAGCAGTTCTGCAGAAAAGGACCTAGGGGTTACAGTGGACAATAAGCTGGATATGAGTCAACAGTGTACCCTTGCTGCCAAGAAGGTTAACGGCATTTTGAGTTGTATAAGTAGGGGTATTTCCAGCAGATCGAGGGACATGATCGTTCCCCTCTATCTGGCATTGGTAAGGCCTTATCTAGAGTACTGTGACCAGTTTTGGGTGCCACACTACAAGAAGGATGTGGATAAATTGGAAAGAGTCCAGCAGAGGGCAACAAAAATGATTAGGGGCCTGGAGCGCATGACTTATGAGGAGAGGCTGAGGGAACTGAGATTGTTTAGTCTGCAGAAGAGAAGACTGAGGGGGGGGGGGGGGATTTGATAGCTGCTTTCAAGTACCTGAAAAGGGGTTCCAAAGAGGAGGGATGTAGACTGTTCTCAGTGATAGCAAATGACAGAACAAGGAATAATCTCAAGTTGCAGAGGGGGAGGTTTAGGTTGTATATTAGGAAAAACATTTTCACTAGGAGGGTGTAAAGCATTGGTGGAATCTTCTTCCTTAGAGGTTTTTAAGGTCAGGCTTGACAAAGCCCTGGCTGGGATGATTTAGTTGGGGACTGGTCCTGCTTTGAGCAAGGGGTTGGACTAGCTGACCTCCTGAGGTCCCTTCCAACCCTGATATTCTATGATTCTAAGTCCATGGAGTGTTTGTAGAGCAGCCTGTAGGAATGTAGCCTATGAACCTAGTCCTGCATATGATTATCCCCAGGCACAGTCATTACTATTCTAAAAAAGTCACAGTAAGTACTAGGCTTGGCAGTAAATGTTTGCAGGATTGGGTCCTATGTGACATCTTTGAATTAGTTGTAACACCCCAATATTTTTCTTATTTATCAAATAAAGTTCAACTGCATACATAGAATGGAAATATTAAAAGGGTTCTCAATAATTTGGGTAGAAATTCTGTAAACATGTGCAATGGAAAATATTCAGTCAAAGGAGGACAGCAGTTGCAGATCTATGTTGTACAGCCTCTTCAAGAAAAAGCAAACTTAAATTTAACATGTTGATAGTTTATATTAATTCTCTATACTGTAAAATGGGGAATTATCACAGCCTTGGAAAATTCCACTTATTCACTCACCTAGGGTTATTTATTTATTTTTGATAGGTAAATAAAATGCCATTTGTTTTTCTGTTAATCATCATGTTGAAGTGCAGGTGTGTAGATTTTGTGGATGGTCTGATACATTTTTGTGACAATTTTGCAACGCTGTTTTTATAATATAAAAAACATCTTTCATCAGCAGTCAGGAGAAAGATGATTGTGTAATTAGGAGCAGTTTTTTATAAAAGGGCAATGGGATTTCCCACATTTCATATAGAGGAACTAAGCAAATTTCAAATACTGAATGCATTTTGCAAACAGTTGGTGCATGTTCACAAGAAACTTGCCATTACAATGCAGTGTGGGAGAAATGCTCCCTCCACATACTTGGCTCCTTTTGCACCTTTGGGAGGTAGACTTGATCACAGCAAATCTCAAATGATTCACTTGAATCTGTCTGGTTGTAAAATTGAATTGAGCAGGAAATGTTGCAAAAATCGTCCCTCTTATGAAATGTCCATTGCTTCATGGTTGACCTGCATCAGAAGTATAGCAAAAATAACATAGTTCGTGGTATTTCTGCTTCATGACAAAATCAGGTGATGTGGAGATGTACAGAAATTATACAAATATGTTAATTTAAGAGTTTGACTTATCAAAAAAAAGGTTCCATTTAAATAATTGGCAAATTTTCCAGGTAGTGCTCATGTTACTTTAATTTGTGCAGCAATGCTTAATTAGGGCAACGGGCACCATCTTCACAAAATAGAAATGAAGAAATAAATATGAATACCCAAGAGGTGGAAATGGTATAATACAAAGCTTTCTAAACACTACCAGTGACACTGGGGTACTGGAATATATGTACTTGAGTCCACAGCACAGGCTTGCTTCTGATTTGTTCCTGAGTTTGCACATTACATTACTTTAAGGACTTTCTAAATTTTGTATGCTTAGACCAACGCTATTTGCTTTTCCCTGATCAATTTTTCCTTTTCCAGTTTACTCATCTTTCCGTAACATGTTTCAGGAAAGAATATTCTTGCAATACAAAGAAGTGAAGTTAATGAATACTCATTTAATTTAAGCAGCAGCAAAGAGTTCTGAGATTGTGCATGTGTGTGTGTGTGTGTGTGTATGACAGAGAGAAACACACAAAAATAGCGTTAGGTTAAGACATAAGCATTTTCTCTTGAGAACAAAATTTTCAGAAAGGGATCAAATATTGTGTGCAAAAAATGCAATCCTAACAGCACCCATGCAATTGCACACACAATTATTGTAACTATATGGGCAATTTTGCAAGGGTAAGTACAAATTTCCTGATTTGCATGCCTGCATTTTTGGAAACAAAGCTTGTCCATCCATTTTTTTGAATGCACCTACTTTTTGACAGCGCGACCCTTTCTTTTATACTATGTATTATGTATAAAAAACAAAGGATATCTATCACAAATGTACCCTACGCAGCACATATCTATTAAGAGTATGTATATTATGAACATTACTAATTAAACAAATCCATAAACACAATACATTAAACTCATCACTTACTTTTTGGTCTTTTACAAACATATCCTTTGTAGGAAGAGCAATAAATATTATTCCAGTACCCAGAGTTTGCATACATTTCAACACAGTGCTCATTTTGTTGACTCGAGGGTTCTCCGACATTCCAGTTGACAAAATCCACTACAGTGTTGTCTAGCCACAACCACTGGCCTAGTGTTAATTAGAAATACGCTGAATATTAAACAAGAACTTAATGGTCATTCACTTTTTGACAATGAGAATAAAAATTCAAGGGCACTTCAGAGAATTTCACATTACTATCATTTTTTAAAAATCTCCCCCCCCCCCCACCCAGGTATGTCCATTACAGAGGTGTGAATGTCTCAAAGCTTCAACCTGTCACAACTTTTGTAGATTACTTGAGAAAAGCAGACAATATCCCTCAAAATAGCCTCTGTTTTATTATTTAATTCACTTGTTCTTATTGTGGTTATGACTGATGGACAGAAATCATTTGGCTTCTCTGAAATATCCTTATCTTCTGTGATTTACAAGTTATTTATTTTTATGACTATTTACTCATCAAAATCCCACATTACATTTTTAATATCCATATTTCATGTTACTTGCCATAGTTTATGTTCCCTCCAATTGGGTTCAGCAGGGCTGAATTTCCATTTTCTGACAGAGGTTACAAAGAGTCCTGTGGCACCTTAAAGACTAACTAAAGTATTGGAGCATAAGCTTTCGTGGGCTAATACCCACTTCGTCGGATGCAAGTAGTGGAAGTGTCCAGGGACAGGTACTTCCACTGCATGCATCCGACGAAGTGGGTATTAGCCCACGAAAGCTTATGCTCCAATACTTTAGTTAGTCTTTAAGGTGCCACAGGACTCTTTGTTACCTCTGCTATTCCAGACTAACACGGCTACCTCTCTGATTCTTGACATTTTCTGACAGATTATCTGTTTACTTGAACAAACCTCTTAAACTTTGTTATTTAGCCATACTTCAACTTTTTGTTTATTTGCTTTGCGGTTTCCTGTTTGTTACAGATATGCCTCTTTCATTGCCCTTAAATAATGTTTAAACAACTTCCATGCTGAGTCTACAGATTTCCTTATTTTTGAATTTAAGGTTTTATAACCAGCTTCCTCATTTCTCTGAAATCCCTCGCTTGGCGTCACTGTGCTAGATTTTGGTACATTTATTTCCCTGAATATGATACATTTAATTATAGTCCCTAGTGGAACAACTATAGTTAGCTCTTGAATCTTGTGTGTTTCTTAAGAGTAAAGCAAGACTAGCTTCCTTCTTTGTGCTTTAGAATAAGTGCTTTAAGAAGCAATCAGTCACTGAAGATGTCAGGCAATTACCTCTCTAAACCGTTTCTTTTCATGACTGACCAGTTCACAATCTATTATTCCTTTTATTACACTTAGTCCTCATAGTGACTTTTCAAAATGAAATTCATTTTTATATATTAAACTAAGAAGGGTCAAAAACAGAACAAAATGTACTGATCAACCTCAGACATCAGAGAGGGGGGGATTTTGTGTCACAGGAAATGTCTACTTTTTGTCTACTTTCATTCAGTTTAGGGAAAAGAAAAGAAAATGGCCAAATTTCCCACGCAATGAAAAATCTGGCTCTTACCCAGGTCTAGTTATAAGTCTTTTATTGCCAAAAACTCTATGTTGATTTTCTATTTTTGCATTTACGCCTCTTACATTGTTTTTTTATTTTTCTCAGGATATCTGTTTTTTTTCCTTAGCTCCTTAGTCTGATGCCTGCTATTTTTCTGAACTTATCTCTATCAGCTCATTCTTTCCCTCAACCAATTAGGCTATATTTCTACCCCTATCCTTTGCTGGATAAAGAAATGCTTTTCAGCTACAGACATCCTTAGAAGATGTGTTTGTCTGAGTTGAGTGCTCCTCAGATTTCGGATGCCCCCTACTCCCTCTTAAAATATTCCCCCCAAAACTTCATCAGTTTTCTGCACCAGTGGTCCAGTGGTGTCCTTTGTATCAGGTGAAGCCTATCCATTCTATATCGATTTTCCTTTCCTCAGAGTGTTCTCCAGTGTCTAATGCATTTAAACATCTCCTGGTTACAACATCTTCTCACCTGCACAGTTAGACTGACATTTCTCCTATCCAGCTGGCCGTGCTCATGGAACTGCAAGTATTTCAGAGAAAGCCACTCAAAAGTCCTCAACTTTGGCCTCTTTCCTAGTCATCTAAATTTAGCTTCCAGGATTTGTATATCCACTGCTCTTGATCACTGGTACCAATGTGAACCATGACTGTTGGGTCCCATGCAACACTCAGAAGAGGGTCCATCTAAAGGCCTCATGAAATTCGCCATCTTTGAGTCTGTTAGGTAAATACCCAGACAATCCTCACACACTCAGCTATTAATGTTTCTAATGAGAGAAGATTAAGTCACTGCAGCCATGTCTAATGATTGTAAACCCCTTCTGCCTTCCAAGGGTAATCTCTTTAGCATTTAAGGAATGATAGGCCTCCTATACCTTCTTTGGAAAGTAGGTCACAAGCAAAAGAGTTTGTTGGTCCAATGAGGTTGGTTTCCTCCTATCAGGAGACCAGCTCCCTCAACTGGAAGATCAAGACAGCCAGTTGTAGGTAAGCCTGTTATCTCGATAAATAATTTCATCTCTTTATGCTCCTATGACTCTGGCTGAAGATGTTGCATTTGTGCTCTGAGGGTCATGAGCACTGTGCCCTCTAAGCTGTGTGCGTGCACACACAGATCCTAAATCCTGTGCACACAGCAAAACACCACACGCACAATTTGCACAGAAACACAAAAATTTGCACAGAATACATTTTTTTGCACACACAGCCTCTCAAAAATTAGAGGGAACATTGGTCACGAGTTGCTTGAACCAGATGCATCCTCACCCCATTTGGCCACAAGAATCATGTTTTAGACTTTCTGCAGTAAGAAGAGTAGAAGCCATCCTGATGGATCTGCTTCTCGTCTTCAACTGCCATTGTGAAACTGGAGTTTTGACTCTGGGTGGGTACTAGATTGAGCTACCTTTTAATTTAAAGATAATAATGGATTATTTTATATTAGTTGATGAACAACTAAGACAACCTACTTGCACCAGTGCTCAACTTTCACACAGTCCAAAGAGCCCTGTGTTCACTCTGTCAGTTCCTGGTTCTGTCTACAGCCTCCCCCACCCAGACCCCTTGTTTGAGGAAGGACTCTTGGCTACTTGTTTCCTCACTTATGTCTTATCAGTTACAACGACTTTGCCCTCCAACCCACTTTATTACAATCAATCGACCGGTCATACCTATGACTTTCATTCCTACAACAGTAGGTAAAATATATAAAAGTCTCCTTTCCTGCTTTATCTGTTTATGTCTTACACCAAAGTGCAATGTGAAATATTTGACACTCAGTGTATCTTTATGACAAATATTCATTTGGGAATATGTATTACAGGAAAAAATTTACCATCCACATTTCTGTACATTCCTGTCCAAAAAGTTGATGATTTTTCTTCAAGTGGCTCTATGTTGTGCGCCAGGAAGTTGGCTTCAGCTGAATCTTCTACTGAAACCAAAGAGGCATCTACGAAGCATCAGGAAACAATCAATATGGAGATGAGATTATAATGGAATACATTCCCCCTGTTGAGAGTGCCTTTTCTGGTCTTTTAAAGTGTTATGACAGTTGTAAATCAACTATTCTAACCCTAATTATACATAGATTACAAATTATTTATTTTTAAAAGATCTTGATTGTTTTACAGATTATATGAAATTTGTAAGGGCACATGAATCATCTGTGGCATGGATTTAGAATGAATATTCCTTTGGCCTTGCACAGGAAATTAGGGACAGTAAAGGAAAAGCACTGCAGCGCAGACACAAAAGCATGGAACAGAAGAATTAAGATTGCCAAAATCTGAAGAATTTGGAAGACATGCACTGCTACATACACATGTCTCCAACACATAGCAGCTAGCAATAGAAGGGCTGCTCAGTTTAATTCTTAGTGTTCCTTCTGTGGGATTCAGGTGCCTTCTGGTATTAGATACATGGTTTTAAAATAGATTAAACCATCTTCTAGTATCTGGAAAAACTTGTGCTGTGAGTTCACAAAAATGATTGGACTAGAAAGCCCCAGTAAAGTATGCAGCAGGTAGTGAGACTGACACTGCTTGGATGAATTTTGCCCACGAGATTCACAAAGTATATCATTTTTGCAGTCAAATAATAGAATATGTATATCAATTCTGTAGCCTCAAAACAATATACACTTCATCCTGTATATGATACAACTAGCACATTTATAATTGTATTAGGTGTTTCCTGAACCTCTATACAACTCATCTGTGTCACAGCCTTTGTTAAGTTCATATATCTTTATATTTGGGAATACAGCATTTGCATTGTTCCTTTATACCTCTTCTGTGCTCCACATTCTTGGCCATTTTCTATCCAATTAGTATCCTGATCTACCTGTAACTCCAGTCATTATACTACAGTTATTAACTCTCCATATTGTTCTGACAGAGCCAAGGAATGCTGGCATTGTGTTGAACAGTATTCTAGGAAAGATAATCAGCAGCATAATGACGTAAAGACTGGAATGTTTTAAATGTTGATAAAGTGCATTTTCCATAGCCAATTCTCTTTTAGTTTGTGGCTGGGACACGAGAATCAGCTGTGCAGCAATGGCTGGTGAGTCCAGGTTTATTCTACTGTAAATTGTTTAATTTATACATAGATCAGTCCTTGAACATATGTGGACAAACAGCAGGCAGGAAATTCCTTCTTTCAGGAATCACAACCCAACTCCAATGCCTGGTGCCCAAACAGCAACTCTGCCTCAAGAACTGACTCCAGTCAGAGACCAAGGCAGAGAACAAATTCTCCTGTCGTCTGCACAGCTTCTTCTAGACAGAAATGTGCATAACCAAACTAACAACATACAGTATGTTGTCCCAAGATTTAACATTTGCTTTCATGTTAAGAAAAAAGAACTTTGAAGACTCTGTGTAAATAGGCCACCTGTCATAACCATAAAAATATACTAAGCCAGAGTTGTGCATTTGGGGCGAATTTCTGTTTTCAAAGGGACACTAGGAAGTAGTTTTTGGCAAAACTTGGTTTAATAAAAAAGTTGGACACATCATGATATAAACAGGATTCTATGATTAAAAAAACACAAAACAAAAAGAATGACTGTAACCATTCCTTTGTAATTTTAGAAATTCAGATACAGCAGTTGTTTTAACTAGTACATGAGAAGCAGACACAAACTGATTGTACATAAAGATTCACTTCCCCAGACAACTAAATTACAAAAAGTAAACAATGGTCCCAATTTCCTAGCACATTATCCAAGTCAGGCTTCTGTAATTCTATTCATTCAATGGCATAGAACTGAAGTATTTCACTGGCAAATCAGGCCCACGGTATAAATGATGTAAAATGAGAGTTGAAAAAAAATAAAGATTTTATTGCTAATGCGGACAAGGAATTTATCTTTAAATTGTCTTTAAATTATGCTAATACTTGGCACTTTCATAGCCACTGATACATTCATAGCGCAAATGTGCGATTTGTGTGCATCTTACCTCTAATTTGAAAGGACACTCACCTAATCGAAGACATTCTAAGGAGGCCTGGGGCCAGTTTCTTGTAGATGAAGACTCAATGAAGTAACAGTGACCACGGAAAGGGATCCATGATTTGTGTTCTGACTCAGGGCACTTTCCGGGAAGCTGGGGAGGATCCGTGGGGGCTTTAACTGGTTAAAAAAGGAACATAGTTTGTAATTAATAAATCATTTTAATGAACAGGTTTCTCTCACACACTTTTACCATGACTAAGAGAGAGTAATTTGACAGCAGGAAACTCTCATAACGGCTGTTTAATCATAATATAATCTTTGAAAACCTGTATTCCTTATTATACCATAGTGTAAAAATCTCAGACTGGTGAATGATTAGCATTACAGCTGCATTTTATGCTCTAAGCACCTAATTCAGCAAAGCCCTTAAGCACATGATTATCTTTAAGCACATTCATATGTCCATCCCTATTGAGCAAACACTTAAACATGTTTAAATCCCACGTTAAAAATGCTTTGCTGAATTAGGACCCAAATTTGGTATGATCGGGCCATAAACCAATGCTACTCTTGAACCAAGAGATCAGCTCAGTTGACATCAATGGCTGAGGTTTAGGTGCAGATGAAGACAGCACAGCATAGGGCCAAAATTAGTAAATTAAAAATTCAGTAAATAAAAAAATCTCACACAAGTAGGAAAATACATATTGGTTAGCCTAAATGTCAAGAATGTGTTTATGTTTTAAAATCAAGTATTCTGGGTCAAGAAAATCTGTTCTTATTTTTCTTATCTACTAAGACCTGAATTCAGGATTTTCCTGTTTTCCCTGGCAATAGCTAACATCATTTCAATCATCATTGAGCCATGAGAGAAAATGATCCTTTTAGGCAGTTGCAATGCTATTAATTTATGAAGATGAAAACAAAATCCTTCAAATTTGGCAGGTAAGTAAATGGAAACGGGAAGTAAAAGGAAATGGATTTTCAAATATCTTACTTAAAAATATAATGATTTTGCACTGTGATGATGAACAGGGTTCTAAATAAAATGTTTTTGTTCACTTTTAACAGGGATGTGTTGCAGATGGGTTTAGCTTGTCACTTCCATTAAAGAATAACTAATTAAATCATTAGAGACACCAGGTGGATGAGGTAATAGGTTTTATTGGACCAACTTCTGTTGGTGAGAGAGACAAGCTTTGGAGACCAACATGTGTTGGTCCAATAAAATACTACCTCAGCCACCTTGTCTCCCTAATATCCTGGGACCAACATAGCTACACCAACACTGCACCATTGAAATGTAACTATTTAAAAATACACTAGTTCTTCTTAATCTACAAAAGTGCCATGTAAATGCCTGTTCTCACAGTCTGGTAACACTGTAAATAAGAAGAGGGCAACATTATCTCCTGCAAATGTAAACAAACTTGTCTGTCTTAGTGATTGGCTGAACAAGAAGGAGGACTGAGTAGATTTGTAGGCTTTGAAGTTTTACATTGTTTAGTACAGTTATGTAAAAAAATAAAATCTATATTTGTAAGTTGCACCTTCACAATAAAGAGATTGCACTACAGTACTTACATGAGGTGAACTGAAAAATACTATTTTTGCTTATCATTTTTACAGTGCAAATATTTGTAATAAAAATAATATATACCTTGATTTCAATTATAACACAGAATACAACATACATAAAAATGAAGAAAAAGATCCAAAATATTTAATACATTTCAATTGGTATTTTATTGTTTAACAGTGTTATTAAATTTGTGATTCATTTTTTCTTTAATCACAATGATTTTTGGAGGTAATTGCAATAAATCAACAGCCCTAATTTTTAGGTGTAGTTTGTGTACACCACTGCCCTCTGTTGGATATATCTGACTTATTCAAATGTTTGTCTCATTTTCTAGCCAGTGGCTAGTCTAACACATGCTAATACAATTGACAGCTAATGAAGATACTTTGTGTAACTCAAGAGGTGGAAACTCCTATGTTTGGGGAGCTGTTTTTGTGTTCAAACTTTTCAGTTTCTGTAATTGTTTCTGCCATTACTAGTATTTCAGGTTGTCTCTGTACTGCCTCTGCAATGCTTTCTTCTATCATTCTACGCTACTGTCTGTTAAATACTCACGATACCCTCAGTGCTGTAAGACCAAGACATGGTCTCTGACTCAAGCAGCATACAATCAACTGTAGTTGTCAGCACTTTGGCATTCACTATTTGTAAGGAATTACTTACCATTAGTTTTCTCTGTTTTACAAGGCATCCCCTAAGCACACAGCATAGGGTGACCAGACAGCAAGTGTGAAAAATTGGGACGGAGGTGTGTGGGGGGAAATAGGCACCTAAATAAGACAAAGCCCGAAATATCAGGACTGTCCCTATAAAATTGGGACATCTGGTCACCCAAACACAGCAGGACATGCAGAATAATGTACAGGTGAGTCACATCTTAGGCGCATTTAACATTCACGAATTTGGCTTTACACAGTGAGCAAAAAAAGAAACAATTTAAAAACTCCATCTGTAGTGCAGGCGATGAGAGTTTCACTATATGCAGTTTTTGCTTTATGCGTGGCCACGGAATGGAACACCCCCCCCCCCCCCCCCCGCGTAGAATCACTGAGTCATATAATATTAGGGTTGGAAGGGACCTCTGGAGGTAATCTAGTCCAACCCCCTGCTCAAAACAGGACTAACCCCCAACTAAATCATCCCAGCCAGGGCTTTGTCAAGCCTGACCTTAAAAACCTCTAAGGAAGAAGATTCCACCACCTACCTAGGTAACCCATTCCAGTGCTTCACCACCCTCCTAGTGAAAACGTTTTTCCGAATATCCAATCTAAACCTTCCCAACTGCAACTTCAGACCATTACTCCTTGTTCTGTCATCTGGTACCACTGAGAACAGTCTAGACCCCTCCTCTTTGGAACCCCTTTTCAGGTAGCTGAAAGCAGCTATCAAATCTCCCCTCAGTCTTCTCTTCTGTAGACTAAACAATCCCAGTTCTCTCAGCCTCTCCTCATAAGTCATGCGCTCCAGGCCCCTAATATTTTTTGTTGCCCTCTGCTGGACTCTTTCCAATTTTTCCACATCCTTCTTGTAGTGTGCCACCCAAAACTGGACACAGTACTCCAGATAAGGCCTCACCAATGCCGAATAGAGGGGAACAATCATGTCCCTCGATCTGCTGGCAATGCCCCTACTTATACAACTCAAAATGCCATTAGCCTTCTTGGCAGCAAGGATACACTGTTGACTCGTATCCAGCTTATTGTCCACTGTAACCCCTAGGTCCTTTTCTGCAGAACTGCTACCTAGCCATTTGGTTCTTAGTCTGTAGCAGACGGATTCTTCTGTCCTAAGTGGAGGACTCTGCACTTGTCCTTACTGAATCTCATCAAATTTCTTTTGGCCCAATCCTCTGGGCACTACATTAGCCTTTTTCCAGTCATCCAGGACCTCCCCCGATCGCCATGAGTTTTCAAAGATAATGGCCAACAGCTCTGCAATCACATCCACCAACTCCTTTAGCACCCTCGGATGCAGCATAAGAGGAGACTCACCTGTACTGCTTTACTAACTACTTTGTTTTTACACTAATGAACAGTATTGATAAATTTGCATTTATGAGCTGTGATTGTTCTCAGTGAGCTTTTTTTAGTAGCCAAGCAAACAGGAATAACCACTGGCTTCCATTCCCACTGGCCTGGTGTCCACTCACTATCTTTCCCCTAATTCAGTTCCAAAACTTAGTCCCTTCAACTCACTCGACTTTCTCCAGTTATTTGTTAGTTACTGAATATCAAAGTGAACAGTCATTTACTATATATTTGTACAGCCCCTAGCACAATGTAATATAAATAAATCATCATTGTTATTACCGTTGTTACATTCAATTGCTTACCATCTGACCATTTACAGATAGAGTAATAGTTTTCATCACAGGATGCTGTCTTCCAGGCTCCTTCAAGGTCCAGATAAACACAGCCTATTTTCTGTTTCGGCTCTCCTTTGGCCCACTTAGCATACTTCAACCTCCAGTTATCAAGCCATTGATAATGTCCATCCGTCTAAAAGCAAAATAAATTAATAGAAACAATGAATCGGACATCAATAATTGCTTCACTGTCAGTTTTATGAGAGGATTCTTTCACTGTCCTAGCCTCTGTCATCTCTGGTATGATATGAAACAGAAAAATATCAGACTCAGTCCCTTGCCAGTGGATAGATATTTACAGTCTATCCATCATCCTTTGTCAGGGGCTGTCATTCAAAAGTATAGAACAAAAGGAGATGGCTCAAATTTTTTATTCATGCTGTGGCATAGGAAGCTCGCAAATTAATCCACCATCACTCCATCCTTCAGTTAGCTCATGCCCAAGTTTTGTTTTGAAGAAGTTGTACATGACATTGCTCACTCTTATAAAATTTCCTTAATTTGTCCGGTCAAAGGGCGCAGAAAGCAGAAGTAGGTATTTTGCCAACTGTTTGCAATAGTCATTCATTTTAATCTTTGTAAAGGACTCAGATACCAGAATGAGGAACACAATATAAATAAACTAAATTGGATAGCCCACCATCTAGTCAGCTTCTCAGTAGCACAGATGCCCTGAGATTAATAATGCTAGCTTAAAGTAAATTCAGGGGTTATTTAGAGAAATACTTTCAGATAAAAATAAACAATTTTCACTGCACACCAAAAGAAGTTAAGATATTTTTCCAAGGAAATCATGACAGTGTGTCCATATGAAGAAAGCCATAGTGAACTGACCTGAAGTAAAACCTTGCCTGGAAAAACAGAGCATAATGCCAGAAAGAATAAGACCAGAGAATGTGTGATTTAACCTGATTAATATTGATGAATTATTAATGATTAAAGGTTAAGAACATTCCCTGCCTTTTAACAATGATACTATTTACAAGTAGTTAGGGCAGTATGTAATCTAATGAGATAAAAAGTGAATGAAGATAAGGAATGTGAGAGTTGTATTATCACAGAAAGTAGCAAGATGTTCTTACCAGATTGCTGTTCAGACCAATCCATACAGGCTCTCCATACTTCAACATTCGTAGCCACAGGAATGAGTGGCTGTAGGGATCTAAGATGCTGGCAAGGTCAGAGGACTCATGTATGCATTTTCTCCTTGCCTCTTCCCATTTCATTTTGGAACGGACGAACAAATAACTACTGTTACTATAACGGATAAAGTTTGCAGGGACTGCTGTTGATGATTGGTACAACTTGGAGTCTATAGGGAGAAGAAAAAAGGGAATCTACAGTCATTGGGGTGTTTAAAAAGTGGTTAGGGCCACATTGGGGCTGGCTCTGCATGTGATTGCAAGGCATGGATAAAAGAAGACCTCTCTATCTCCTCTAACTCCTGACTTCTGGTCTTGGGTAAAGCTCTGCAAACCCACTAAAGAAAGTGAGCATTTACAGGTGTAAAATGAGGGCAGAGTTTACATTGTCATTGAAAGTATCTAACAATGTTGATGATGGCACAATGGCTGGCATAACTGTGCTAGTTCAGCAGAGCTAAAAGGCTAAGGAAACTATAACCCTGAATATACAGGGAGTAAGAGCTTGTCCACACAGAAGTTGCATCCGTTTAATTTACATTGGTCTAGGTTTGGTCTACACACAAAGTTCCGCAAGCTTTTGGTTTAATAAAAGATGTGATTTTAAACTGATTTAGCTAACCTGGTGCAACCTTGTATATGAATGTAGCAGGTCGGCAACTCATCCGCGGCGCCTCCTGCTGGTTCATCTGGGAATTAGCTCGTCAGCATCTGGAGCGCCCTCTGCAGGCCGATGTCCCGCTTGCTGCTCTGGCCCAGAGTCCCTCCCGGACTCTGGTGCCCTCTTTCCTTGGGTGCTGCACCCCTGCAGTACCCCCTCAGATCTTAGGGTCTCCCCTCCCAGGGAACCCTCATGGTCTATCCCCACCTTGCCTCAGTCTAGGCAACTGCCAGTCACCACTTTCCCCCATTCACAGGGGCAGACTGCAGTATAATTGACAGTCATCACTGTCAAGGAGGATTTGGCCTGCTGCCTCTGCCTCTAGAGCCACGGGCTGCCCCCTGCAACCCTAGTACCCCTTCCCCTAGGCCCTGCAGCCTGGGGATTTCCAGGCAGGGGCTTCCCCAGCTCCTCCTGCCCTACCCCAGACCTGCTTCACTCTGGGTACCTTGTCAAGCTCCCTGCAGCCAGGCCTGTCTACCTCTGTGAACAGAGGAGACTTTCTATTTCCTGTGCACCAAACTCAGCCCTTTTATCAGGGCCAGCTGGGCCTTAATTAAACCAGCCACACCTGTGGCTGCTATGCCTAATCAGCCTGGGAGCTGCTTGCCCCCAGCCACAGCCCTTTGCAGGGCTGTTTAAACCCTTTCCCCCGCCCCCGGAGTGGAGCAGCCGCACCACTACAGTGAACACTTTTAAATCAATTTATATCTGGCTTATACTGGTTTACCTTGTGTTGGTAAATTTATGGGGGGATATAGGCAGTGATCATATAAAGGGGTCTAATTAAATTAGCTTTAGGAACAGATCAGATTTGAACTTCTCTATGTAGAAAAGCCCTTAAAATCTGGTTTAGTGTGTAGACCACGATTTTGATGGTCATATTTTTAAACAGTACTTTTTCTAACCATAGTCACTCAAATGAAGGACAGTGGTGATAAAATGCACGTGGAAATCCAGCATTTAAATCCTCAAACAAATGAAAAAATCTTGCATGAGATTTCTGAAAAATGCACCTTTGTTTATTTGGCAAACATAGCCTTTGTTGTTGCCACAGCTTTCATCAACCCATTTCCCTGCCTCCTTAGCAGGACTACTTTTCATTAAGACGCAGTCAGCCTACGGGAAAAAAGGATACACAACTCAGTTAAATAAATCAGAAACCAGTGAGAAAAACCTCCTTTCCTTTACATCTGTAGACATAAATATAATTAAATTTCATTCCTGTGTCATTTTAAGATTCAGTAATGCTGGCATGATGCTGGTGACTTCAAATGTGCTTTTGTTCCCTTTGTATTGCCCTTACTTCTGAACTTTCATGTGGTTTTTCCCTAGTCAATCTTTTCAGGATTACACATGAGAAATTTCTGATAGCAAGGTGCTATTTTCAGGAAGTTGGAGAGGGGCATAGGGTATCAAAATCAATTACAATTGCATTACAACTTTAAAGCCTGCTCCTGCTCCTACTGCAGTCCCTGACAGGATCAACTCCTTATCCAAGGAGTTACTTACTGTAGCTCCACAACACAGTATGAAATGATCTTGCATTAGCAGAGAGATAAACTCGACAAACGGAATATGTCTTTTTCTAGAATGCTGAGAAAATATAGGAATTTAATTGTTCTGAAAAGTCAAATCATTATTTACAGAAGTTGGGGTAACACACGCCTCTTCCCCACAGCAGCAGCATCTCCACCCACCTGGAGGAGAGAGAACATATTGTTGGGCAAGTGATCCTGCACTCTTTACTCCGCTAGGAGCCCAAAGCCCCAAAAGGGAGCGTGCCAGCTAGGGAGGACCACTGTCAGAATGATAAAAGCGATGCACTAATTCCGTTTTTATCCCCATCGCATACACCATAAGAAGGCGTGCAATGGAGACGTGCACAAGTGAAAGCTGCTCTTCTTTCCTGAAACTTGGTTCAAGCAGGGCTGACTGCCCCTTGTGACATAGCAGTCCAGGCCATTTATTCAGCCAGCTCAGCAGTTTAATCCTGCTGGAAATCCTTCACAACACACCCTATTTGTGCAGCTCTTACTGGGTGTCCTGTAATATATTGCTCATACTTCACTTGCTGCTCCTTTGTTTGGATTCCTACTGTACAGCTGTAATAATGGTTTTTTTAAGCTGAGCCAATAATCAGTGTAAAAACATATGGCAAGTACCATAAACAATAGAGCGAGGCTTCTGCTTAACATATTTGATCAAAGATTTAAACGCATTTTGCACTTGTGAAAGACCTGAATCCAGCAGTATCACAGCTCTAGCCTCAGTAAATGTCTTCACTAAGCCAGAAATAAACTGAGCAGTAACTATGGTACAGTTATTTAACAACAATTTGTAATTGATGTTCACCTGGCTATCATAAGAATATAATGCCATTTGGCCAGATGGGAAACCTTTGCCCCAATTTGTAAAGTAGACTCCACTTCCATCTGTCCAAAGGTACTTGAGTTCATGGTTTATATCATTCAATCCAATCCAAGTATCAACCACAAAATCCTTTAAATGGAAGGTGAGAAAGGCTGAAAGAAAGATGAAAAACATTTTACATGAAGGGTAGTAGAACGTGGCTTTTGCTCATCAGAGAAGTTGCTGATGTGGCCAGAATTGGACAAAATTGGAAAGGCACTTTGGGGAGGGTAAGTCAGTTTGATGAGCAAGACATACATAAAATCAGACATACATTTTTTGTATTTGTTCATATCACAGATGTGTGTCTGACTCTCCCAGTACAGTAATAGTCTCAACAGTAGATTAGTAAATCTGACTCTCTGAGGTTCCTAGGTCTTATTCCATCAAATGTCCTACAGCCTATGATGAGGACTTTGAACTCCGCTCTGAAGCAAATGAGAAGCCAGCAGAGTTTATGAAGAACAGGTGTGATGTATGTGCTTCAGTCTTCGTTGCTAAGATTCATTTAGGGATGCTGGGATTGGCTAGGATGACCAGATGTCCCGATTTTATAGGGACAGAACCGATTTTTGGATCTTTTTCTTATATAGGCTCTATTACCCTTAACCCCCATCCCAATTTTTTACATTTGCTGTCTGGTCACCATAGGGCTGGCATTGAAGCTAGAAATCACATCTCTGGAAAAGATAAAAAAAATGCTTTAGGGTCAACAAGAATCTTGTGTTTGAAATGTACACTGCCCTGACTGTCCTCACTCCCCTACCCTTTGCGTCCACTGGGATCCATCCACATTACAAGTTCATTCATGTTTTTATATCAGTTCTTGATACTTCCACCTAAGCTGATTACAATACGGCTGAGTTAAATGTAAATGCTCTTTTGTGAAAAAAACAACTATGTGCCAACCATACTCGTGCATATGCACTTGTCATGTTGCCTATTCACATTTGTATTTCTCCATTCTGGAAGAATCTAGGTAGTTATCCCAAACTACCTCAGCAAGTGATAGACTGCAGAGGGGATATGCACAAACAGCCACACAAGCAGCAAGGTATTTTGGGTTGTCCTGCTGCCCAGAGAGCTGGAAAGGAAGAGGACCAATCAGACTGGTTACACAGATAAATGGCTGTAATTCACTCAGCAAAGTAACAGTGTTCTGGTTACTGGAAGACAACCATGGGCCAACATCCTCCCCTGGCAAGGTTGAAACATGACTGGCTGCCAAAGTTACAAACACAGCATCAATCATATTTTGTGCAGACACAAACCAAATTTAGGGCCAACTATCTCACTAACTTGTCACAAACTTAAAGTTGAAGTGTACACAAGCCACAGCTCTGTTCTTTTGTCTGGTCAGGGAGAGGTGATCATCACAAAGCTAACCAGGTTCTAGAATTTCAGCCAGGAACTTACTCTTCTCATTGAATTAATAGCCATTTTTGTTTCTCTGTTCTCCCAGCTGGTTGTCCTCCAAAATTTTCTTAATATGACCACCACCCATGCCTTATCCTACCAGGAATAAAACCTCTATGTTTATGTGCCAAATGTTAGTGCTGTTGTCCTGCTGGGAAGTGCAACGGGAATCAACCCTTCCTTGCACACTTCTGTTGCCAGTAATAATATTGGTTTGTCCTGTCAGTTCTACTATTCATATGTTTCTTATCCAGAATTCAACCCTTGTGCATAAGCAACCTTTCGGGAATCCGTACAATGTGGTCACGAATGGAAAGTTTCCCTTGGAGGGAATTCAACCACATTTTGATCAGTCAGATTTGATCCCTATTTTTTTCTGCACTGGGGGTCTGATTTTCTCCACCACGGAAAATGATACATTAGAATGAAAGTACTGGAAGTACTCTGATTTTATAATAATGTAACTGAATATGTCAGTAATAATCCCATTTACTTCTCTCACTATGGCTCTGTTTGTCTATTTGTACTCTTAAGTTCATATCTCTTGCTTTGGTGCAGAAGCTGTTTTTCATAGTAATTTTTCCTATCTTTGTTGTAGTTCTTTATTATTTGTATTATTGTAGTGCCTCGGAGCCACCATCAGCATCATGATCATCATCATCCGTGCTAGGCCCCGTACAAACAGAACAAAAAGACAATCCCTCTCCCAGAAAGCATAAACAATCTAAGTAAGACAAGAGGCAACTGATGGTACAGGAAGATGGGAGGAGGAGTTGTTTTTTGGGGGGGGCTACTTAGGAAGGGGTCAGCTAAATGGAAGGGAAGGGGAAGTAAGGGAAGAGGGTGAGGGGACAGGGCACGTATGGAGTGAAATGTGAGGAGGGAGAGGGATGGTTGGAGCAATTAGCCAATCAGCACAGGGCAGAAAAAGCCACAGAACATTCTGCAGTTTTGACTGGAATTTTCCAGAGGTCCCTGCTTTAGCTGCTTCCAATCTCTGAGTGGCTACTCTCTGCAATTTTACCCCAGGGCCACATGGCAGCAGAGGGGAGGCAGGCGCCACCTGGATTCTAGTGCCTCTGGCATGGGCATTTCTCACATTTTCAATCCATTTACAACTCTTTCCCTTTCTATGACTGTCACATTTTCCTGCTTCACTTTCTTTTTGTCTTCTACATGTGTTGTCCCACCCTGTAGCTCACCTAGAAGAAGTGCAGAATAACTTATTTCCAGTGGCGCAACACTAGGAGTTGAAGCAGTTTGAGATGGACATGTCCATGAGTCCTGATCTCAGCAGCAGCAGGAGAGTTCATATCAGTTTTGGGTCACTTTCACTGTTCCCTCTAAGCTGTGCGTGTGGGCACGCACACACAGATCCTAAACCCCATGCACATGGTGAAACACCATGTGCACAAAAATTTGCACAGAAGCTCAAAAATTTCCACAGACATTTTTTTTTTTTTTTACACACATGGCCTGTCAAAAATTTGCACAGAAGAAATTTTTTGTGCACATGGCCTGTCAAAAATTAGAGGGAACATTGGTCACGTCAGCTGTAAAGATGCTTTGCTGTTAGAAGCTTCACATTGTCCCAATGTTACTTTTCTGGCACAATGGATTGGGAAGCTGGCAACAGTACAGTTAGAAGCAAATGAGTCAGAAGAAGTGGTGGGTGACTTGGATGAAAATTCTCAACAGATTAAATTTCAGGTGACAATCTTTAAAAGTTGTCAGATGAATAATAATTGAGTATAAAAAAATCTCAAACACAGGAATCAAATCAGTCTCCCAATCAGATAGAATGGAACTTTGGTCCTATCAGCTTTCTGTTACTACTAAATAATATGCTTTCAAATATACTTTTGTTTCATATAACTAATATTTTTCTTAATTCTGTATGTAATCAGTGACAGACAAAAAATAATGCAATATATTACCGTGGCTGAAGATTTACACTTTAAACTTGCATTTCTAATTCTTTTCATTAAATGAATGTATCTGGTACAGTACCTTGCACTTGTTCATTTGGGATGGTAACTAGATTGCCTCCTAAATTGATACAAGCTGTTCTTGCAGCATGCCATGACAGTCGCTCATCTTCATTTGAGCCAAACATTTTGTAACACTGAAATAAGAATAAATCATGTAAATATTTTACTTTGCTGCAATACTCTCCACAGATAGGAAGCCATTCTTTTTGAATTAACATGACTGCCATGTTTCAGTAGGGAGGTGAAAGCTTTGCATCACCATAAACCCATTTAGAATGAGGTTTTTGAGGTGATGAAGTTGCTTATAAATTGAAAAGCAAAACTACAGATGCCAAAAACGTCTTAAAGAAAATATATTTACCAGAGTTGATTTGAAATCAGCTTAAAACAACAAGCAGAAGCTGGCTGCTTTTATAGGCCAGCTACCTATATTTGGTGAGCTACACAGTGATCGAAACCAGCTTGTGTGTGTGTCTTTAGCCATACACAGCACTGGTTGAATCAAAAAGCAAAGCAGTGATTTTTGTGATAAAATGTAAATAAATATATTTTTAAAAGAAACGTCTGGTAGTCTATGAGGCTGAAATTTGCACAAAAAGTGCTGGTAGTACACTGTGGAACAGAAAAACGTATCTGTGTTGATCTGAAACATTCTTTTTTCAAGTAATAATGTCAACAGATCTGTTAGCATGTGTACTTCAGCCTGCTTGGAACTTGGGGACAGAGCTAGAGGAATAGTCTGTTTCTTGAAGTTCCATCCAACTAATACAACTTCCAGGGTCAGGATAATTCCATTTTGCATTCATATGTTACTGATTGTGTTAACTATATTTAGAAGAAAAAGCAGTTTCTTCTGTTATGGAACGTGAAAGTAACTTTCCCTAAAGAAGCAAACCTGAATCTTTGTGAGTTTCCAACTCTGTCTCCAGGGTGAACTGGATCTGTGAATCTTATTATTTGCAGGATGGACATTTTCAAGTAAACATACATATCTTTTCCCATTTTTCATCATACTAAGTTCCACAGATCCGTTACAATGGGATTTTCACATAAGTATGCTTCCAGCATTGGAAGCAGGATCATCCTTGAAATATGGACATCCAAAATAAGGTAGTATATATATATCCGCTATCTTCTCCTGGGCACTGAGATATGGAGATGACTTGGGCCAAAAAGTGGTACTGGCTAAAGAGTAGATGACCAACATACTGAATTTGGTGAATTTAGATACTGATGCCCACAAGGCTGTCTAACAGATTTCAGTCCTGGACATGTGACTTCTCTGCTCTGCATTGTCAGTATTCCTACAGATTCAACTTTGATACTTGACAGAAGGAAGAAATCTGTCTTGAATTCACTTTGGAAATTAATGTTATGGAAGTTGTGAAGACTACTAGTGTGAATTAAAAGTATGCTTTTGGGTCTCATCAGAGAAAGCTCTCAACCTCATATATTCATCTAATTAGAGATCATAATTTTCAGGTAGTTTACTTAATGGATAGGAAGTATATTGACACTTGCCACAAGGGTTTGAATGCAGTCGTGCTTTTAGGACCAAAATAGGAGATTCTTCCTATCAGACTTATGATATCTTTATTAAAGAGATTTGACTTTGCAGTTGTTAGGAGGATACAGCTGTGGCAACACCGTTAATGACTTTACTTTCACAAGTCCCTGATGCTGGTGGCAATCATTCATCATTCTGAACACTAAGGGCCAGATTCTGATTTCAGATACACCAATGTAAATCCAAAGAAACACAACTGAGACTGGATTGGATTTACACCTCTGCAATTGAGATCAGAATCTGGTCCTGAAATTCCAGGTCTCTCTCTGCTTAATGTCCTACATTGACATAGAAAACAGGGTTAGCATAACATGTGTGAAGCCGCACTGGATCTATGTGAAGAGGTAAAATAGCTCCACTTGGCAAAGGAACAAACAAAAACAAATAAAAAATTCCATGTATTAAAAATCATACATATCTGCATTGCAGAATGAATTAAGACCCTAAAGGAATGGTGGCAGGGCTTCTGAAGAGAAGTTATTTGTTGAACAAAACGATCTACTGTTCAGAACAGTCTCTCAAATACACTCTGAGAGGGCTCCTTCATACGCTCTGCTCAGGGATAATGCTGACACTCATTTTCAGTTATCTAATAAATCTCCAAAAAAAGCACCAATCAGAAAAAAGTGGAAAATCAATTAAATATGCATGCTAAGATCTAGCAGGATCATTCTTGTGTGAAAGGTACATAAGACTTACAGCAACTTACACTGCTTATATCCCCGGATTTATTTTCTAAAGAATTTAAATATGGTTTATTAATTACCAGAATAGCTCAGCCAACCAATAACTGAAGAAAAACAGACCCTGTTTTTCATGAAATGGTGCATATTTCTGGAGAGAAAGTTGCTTGCATGCAACTTCATCATGAATTAACATGCCAAGCGAGCCATAATCCCTGGGCATGCAAAAATAATGTATGCAGACCTAAAGCCTCTCTTTGTGAAAATCCGGACCTCTTTCACCAATATTGTATCACCATAATCAATATAAAAATGCATAATTCCTCTGTCTAAAATACAACACACTGTGCATATGTTACTGTACCTTATTTTGAAATAAAAGCCAAGTCTCCCGACATCCTCCTGAGGGTGAAGGTGTTGTAGGAGAAAGTGTTGCATTAATGGAACTGTTATGCCTTTCGCATATATAAGGATGTGGATAACCACAGTTTATATCATTCCATAATCCTGAATATGAGATAAATATATACCAGGGTGAGACTCACATTTCTCATGAATACCCATCCCATGAGAGACAAGGTGAGAGGGGAAATATCTTTTATTGGACCAACTTCTGTTGGTGAGAGAGACAAGCTTTTGAGCTATACAGGACTCTTCTTCAGGTCTGGAAAGGTACTCTGAGCATTACAGCTAACTGCAAGATGGATCTGATTGTTTAATGTAAGTGGTTAGCACATATTCTAAGGGACCATTCAAAGTATGGAAGTTGGTCTGATAAAAAAGTATTACCTCACCCACCTTGTCTCTCTAATATCCTGGGACCGACATGGCTACAGCTACATTCCATATATCCTATCCCTCGTCAGTTCCATAAAACAATTTCAATATAGTTACATGAGTTACAGTGCTCTTATTTGAATGATATTAACAGTAAGAGTCAATACCTCACAGTTTGTGCAATATTTTACACCTGTGCCAAATTAGTGTGCAGCACCGCCACCATTGCAATCTGGTGGCATTTAACATCCATTTTGCACATGTGTACATGATTATACAAGCCTGAGGAAGCTTTTGGGAAAGGAGGGGCCTATACAGGAAGGATGAGCTCCACCTGAGCCAAAACGGAACCAGATTGTTGGCATGTAAAATTAAAAGATTTGTCATTTTTTATGGTATGGACTGGGAGGGGGGCAGCCAACAGTTGTGGAGGAGCACATAGTCTGGATAGAGACAGACCTTGGGAAGGTTTATCAAAGGGCATACACTAGATCTCCATAAAGAGGCTAGGGCAGAAGTTGATAAAATACTTAGGAACTGGAAAAAAAAAACAGTCATTTGAAAAAGAGTCCCATTCAATTACGTCATATGAAGTCAGACACCTAAATACTGACAAACATTATAAGTGCTTGTATACAAATGTTAGAAGTCTACACATTAAGATGAGTGAACTTGAGTGCCTGATATTAAATGAGGAGATTGATATACTATGCATCACAGAAACTTGGTGGAATGAGGATAATTAACAGGACATGGTAATAGCAGGGTACAAAATATATAGCAATGATGGAGAAGGTCACTGTGGTGAGAGAGTGGCAATATACGTGAAAGAAAGCATAAGCTCCAATATAGTGAAAATTTTAAATCAATCAAACTGTACTTTAGAATCTCTACTGATAGAAATCCCATGCTTAAATGGTAAGCGTATAGAAGTATATGGTGATAGAGATTGTGAAATGCTCAGGGAGATTATAGAGACTAAAAAACTCAGAAAACCTTATATTAAGGAGGGATTACAACTATCCCCATATTTACTGGGTTTATGTTACCTCAGGAAGGGATGCAGAAGTAAAGTTTCTACACACCTTTAAGGATTGCTTCTTAGAGCAACTAGTCCTGGAACCCCCAAGAGGAAAGGTAATTCATGATTTTGTCCTAAGTAGAGCACAGGGTTTTGTCTAATACATGAATATAGCTGGACCACTCAGTAATAGTGACCATACTGTAATTAAATTTAAAGTCCCTGTAGGGGAGAAAATACCAAAGAAACCCATCATAGAAGCATTTAACTTGAAAAAGGGAAAGTACACAAAAATGAGGAACTTGCTAAATGGAAATTAATAGAAACAATCAAGGATGAAATGCCTGCAAGTTGCATGGAAACTATTTAAAAACACTATAATAGAGGGGCTAAATAAATGTACATCCCAAATACAGCACACCAAAAAAAAAAAAACCTACCCAGTAAAAGAACAACAACAAAATGCCATCAGGGCTAAACAGCAGAGTAAGAGAGGCAGTTAGAGGTAAAAAGGCATCCTTTCAAAATTGGAAGTCAAATCCTACAGAGGAAAATAAAAAGGAGCATAAACTCTGTCAAGTCAAGTGTAAATGTATAACTAGGAAGATCACAAAAAAAAATCTGAAGAGCAACTAGCAAAAGACATAATAACCAACAGCATTTTTTTTAAGTTGATCAGAAGCAGGAAACCTGCCAAACAATCAGTGGGGCCAACAGATGATCAAGGTGCTAAAAGAGCACTTAAGGAAGTCAAGGCCATTACAGAGAATTCTTTATGTTGGTCTTTGGGATGTGAGGGAGATTCCCAAACATTCCTTTTAGGTGGCAAATCAGAGGAAAAATCCCAGATCGAGGTGTCAATAGAGGAAGTATTGGAACGCACTGATAAATAAAAACTCACTACATGTTATATACCTATCAGAACTTTTGAATGAGTACCATTGAATGATTTGAAACTGTAGTAAAGATTTATCAGATACACATGAACAAGATATGTTGGAAAAGAGCAAACAGGGCTTTTGTAAAGGAAAATAATGCCTCACCAATATATTAGAATTCTCTTAAACTGTCAATAAGCATGTGGACAAGGGTGATCAACTTCATATAGCATACTTGGACTTTCAGAAAGCCTCTGACAAGTACCACACCTAAGGCTCCTAAGCAAAGTAAGCGGTCATGGGATAAAAAGGAAGTTCTCTCCTGGATCAGTAACTGGCAAAAAGATAGGAAACAAAAGGTCAGTTTTCACAATGGGAACAGATAAATAGTGGACTTCTCCAATGATCACTTTTGGAACTTATGCTGTTCAATATACTCATAAATTATCTGGGAAAAGGAGTGAGCAGTGAGGTAGCAAAGTCTGGTAACACAAAATTACTCAAGATACTTAAGTCCAAAGCAGGCTGCGAAAAGTTACAAAGGAATCACACAAAAAAGGTGAGTTGGTAACAAAATGACATTTCAATGTTGATAAGTGAAAAACAATGAACATTGGAAAAAATAATCCCAACTACACATACAAGATCATGGGGTCTAAATTAGCTGTTGCTGCTCAAGAAAGAGATCTTGGAGTTATTATGGATAGTTCTCTGAAAACATCTACTCAATGTGCAGTGGCAGTCAAAAAAGCTAACAATGTTAGGAAGCATTAGGAAAGGGATGGAAAGCTAGACAGACGATAAAACAGAAAATATCATAATGCCACAATATAAATCCAGGAATATACCCACATCTTGAATACTGTGTGAAATACAATTCTGGTAACCCATCTCAAAAAAGATATATTGGAATTAGAAAAAGTACAGAGAAGGGCTACAAAAATGATTAGGGGTAGGGAACAGTTTCTATACAAGGAGAGATTAAGAAGACTGGGGCTGTTCATCTTAGAAAAGAGATGATGAAGGAGGGGTATGATAGAGGTCTATAAAATCATGAGTGGTGTGAAGAAAGCGAATATGGAAGCGAATAACACAAGAATCAGGGGTCAACCAGTGAGATTAACAGGCAGCAAGTCTAAAAAAACTACAATGCATAATCAGCCATGGAATGTTATGATTATGACATTATGACTATAGAACTGGGTTCAAAAAGAATTATGTAAGTTTGTTCAGGATATTTTTAGCTTTTAGCCAAGATAGTGAGAGATACAGTCTCATGCTTCAGTTGTCCCTAAAGCACAGACTGCCAAAATCTGTGACTGCATGACACGGGATGAATCATCTGATAATTGCTCTTTTCTGTTCTTTCCCTCTGAAGCACTTGTACAGGTCACCATCAGAAGACAGACCATTGGTCTGACCCAGCATGGACATTCTTATGTTCTTAAGATGAAAGGCAATGGAAAGGTTTTAAGAATTTCTTATTTATGTCATCAACATGAATTTCTTAGTAGCACATTAGCTCAGTTAATAATAATAATTATTATTATTATCATTATATGCCATATATAGCAACCATGCCCAGTGGCTGCTGTTAGGTCCTATTGTGCTGGATACAATGCAGACAGATAAGAAAAGAGTTAATTTTTTGTAATACCTCTAAAAAGAAAAAGCAAGAAATAAACCACAGAAGGAAAAATTAATGACCTATGTAAAAAAACCAAAACTAAAATCCAGAAATGTCATATTACTCACCTAAGTTTTTATATATGACTACACAGTTTTCATCGTTGTTTGCAAAGTTGGGTTCATGTGCTGCCCAGGCTAAGAAATTCACAGGGGTTCCATCCATCCATCTTAAAATCAGGCAAAACATACATTTATGTGTCTCCATGTTACAAAAAATCTTTTTGTAAAATGTTGAAGAAGTCTATCAACCACTTAGTGTAGAGTGCTTTACTTGTCCAACTTCCATTAACATTAAAAACTATGAGATTAATAAAGACTTAACTGAGAAGAGAAAATATATTTTTCCATTCCTTCTGAATAAAAGCTATCTATTTAAAAAAGAATATTTTTTTCTTTTGAGTTACCTAGAAGAGTTGGGTCAAAACTGAAATTGGATGGAACCAGTTCTAACAGTAGTCAGATTTTTTTAAAAAAAGATTTATACCTGGTAGAACTTCAAAACTCAAGGTGTCTCTCCAATTAAAATATTTTGGCGTGCACTACTAATGTTAAAACAAATGGCAACATACAACTTTTCCAAATCCATCAGAACTACTGAATTTTTTAAAAAAGTTTAATGTTCTAATATTCCTAAGGAATTAATGGATTTTCAAGTGTTTAATAGGGCCCACCCCCCGCTAAAGAAAACGTAAAATATTTATTATAGTGATCAATCGTATAGAAATGCTATAATAATAAATGTGGGATTTTTCTAAAAAATTTGATGAAATATGCTGGTGAACTTAGATCTTTATGCCAATTTTTAGACCAGAATAAATGTTTACAACCCTCAGTAATGGAAACACTAAGGGTGTCATTGTGATCTCACTGACGTCAATGGCAAAACACTCCCAATGACTCTCATGGGGCCACAATTTCATCCTAAAGTTCTCTGTAATCACAGCTTTAACCAGTACAAGACTTGTTTCACTACAGTACATGTTACAAGCCTTGATGTTGCTTGTTTACTTACCTAACCTGTTTATCCAAACTCAGTTGTAAACCAATGAAATATGCATCTTCTTTGCCATTTTTCAAGATCTAATAACAAAAAGATAACACTTCCTCTTTATATATCAAAAATATTTTATGAAGTGAGTGCAACTGCCTGGCAAGTGAGTCACAGTTCCCCCTCTGCGCTGATCCACAGCGGATACAAGTTTTTTCATCCCCAAGCAGTAGACTTTTGACTCTTTAGCTTTTAGCTCTGGAGGTACCCAGTTCAATCCCAAATATATTGGCCAAGAGGGTAGACATCACATGAGTACTTATTTCAGTTTGGTTTATTTCAAAATTGTTGGGTTTAATACCTAGAGAAAGTTCTAGTGATGGACATTCTCTCTCCTATGATTTGGATTAAATCAAGGTAGATCCTTCACCTCCTTTCACTAATGCTCTTTAATCAGTTGAGCAAAATTGTTATTTAATGAAAGTCTGCCTTATAAGCACATTTCTGATTTTATAAAATGGAGAGCAGCTCATAGGCTACATGAGAATTTACCCCAAATTTCCTAATCACTCAGAGTAAACAAGCTCTTCCCTGGGGCTCAATCTATGCCCCAAATTCTCACTTCTCTCTCAAGATTTTGCAACTCATACCATACAATGCTGAGAGACATGGGACAAACCTGCTGGTTGGCAATTTCACTTTTATTCCTCTCTCTCTCACACACACACACACACACACACACACACACACACACACACACACACACACACACACACACACACACACACACACACACACACACACACACACACACACCTCTGATTTTATCTGGAGTACTGCATTTACGGTCTCCAGCTCTGCAGGATCCATGTCTCAGAATATTTCGAAGTTGTCAAGTGACCTAGCAGCTCAGTAATTTCAGGCCAGATCCTGCCCACCTTATTGGTGAAAACTTCCACTTTATTCAGTTCTTTTGAGACGGACACGTGAAGCAGCGGCTAACTCTGGCAATTGTTAGTTTTCAGAGCAATTTGGTTCTTGTTAAAAAGTTGATTTATAGACATAAATTGATTCAAATTAAAGTTCAAGATCAAGTGGCAATTGCTAACACAGTTCAGTGACAGTCCCTTTCTTGACTACTTTGCCAAATAAGGGCCTAATTCATCACTGCATTATTGCACGTTTATGACAATGTAACTTCATTGATTTCACAGGCATAAAACTGGAATAACATAGTAATGAATCAGGCTTTAAGGTGAACTATTCTGTGACCATGTTCACTGTACTAGATTACTAATTGCTGAAACAAGGCCTGGTTTGCTCACGTATCTCCATAGCATCTTTCTTTCACTGTCCCCATCGATGACAACAAGATCTCCAAAATTCTTCTTGCAAAACTCCTGGCCTTTTTCCATGGGAACCCTTTCTGTGCTGAAATAATACTGCTTGTCTCCTTGTATAACCCATCCATCATCTGTGACTTTATATTCTGTAAAATAAATAATGAGGCTACATTTTTTGTCCCTATCACAAATGTTATTCTAATTATAATTATCAAAATACATTACTAAAAAAAACTTACCGGGAGTAGGAGGCTCCGTTGGTTCAGGTTTTACTTTTGCTCCTGTAAAATAAAATAAAACCATATGAAATACATCTCATAGCCACATAGCAGAACCTCCTCCCTCTTCCCCTCCCCCCCACCCATACTCAAGTTTATATGGTAAAGTTTAAAGAAAACATTTCTGCACCAAAGCACTAGATTCCAGTTATTCTTTATATATACACTGCAAGTTACCTTCAAATGTGTGTCAGAATTGAATTACAACTGTTTTGAGATGCATTGGGCACAGCAGATGCTTGCCCTGCTCTGTGAAAGCTTCTTTTTGTATTGATCTTGTATCCAAACTAGTACATGCAGTGGAAGACAAGAGAGACTAGGCACAACCCATCAACGGGTATTACTAAGTTTAACATTTTTCAGATAAAGTTTTTTCATTGACAAATGACCATTTCTCTCAAACATTTTTTTTAATTGATAACTTTTTTAATGTTTTTTTTCTTTTTTATATATAGAAAATGTTATCAAAAACCATTATGATATTTTTCATTTATTGAAACTGGGTTTTCAGAAAATGAAAGTTGTTAACCATTTATATACAGTTTTTGATAAAACTTTCATTTGAAAAATGTTATGAAAAAATGCTGAACAGCAGGTGCATTTCAAATCCTATAAAAAGAAAACAACTTTGAATTTTTTGTGTGAAATTTTTCAGTTCATGCATAATACCAGCTGAAAAAAGAACTATCACAATATATTGCAGTGGAGGTTAACACTTTCCTGATAATTTCTCAGGACCATAAAAGGCAGGCACAGGTACTCTCTGAGCTTTGTTAGTCATATCATGGATTTTCCTGGTAGCTGGCACTACAGAAAATGACTTTCTACTACTACACTTGATGTCTCTCTGTTTATATCATCTGTTTTTAGCCATTTTCCTTGCTGAGTAAATAGAATCTCAAAAGTGTTAACCTTTTAGTGAAATTTCCCAGAAAATTCTTTACCCATCAGAGGTGGATCTTTTTGGTCTAGCATTTTGCTCTCATTCATCTGAAATGTGACCTTCACTCTATGCTCTCCCTAAATACAAGGCTGTGATGAGGCAGTTGCTGGAGCAGTCTCTGAAATACTTAAAATTAGCTGGTATGCTTCTTCTGGAACTTGAAGTTTCCTTGATTTGGAGCTTTTGGCTTGACTCCACAAGAAAACAGAATTCCTTAAGAAAGGTGTCCTCATGCCAGCCATCCAAAATTTGATTTCAACACATTCCGGAGACATTTGATAATGTCATCCTAATTCTGGATGTGTTTACCTGTTACAATAACTTTAAAGCTACTGACCTCTTTTTCTTCAAACTTAATTTGTTTTGAAGATTTCTGAGAACTAAAAATCAAACCATGTTTGAAGGAAATTGGTTCAGTAGCTGAAATAGAAAAATTCTACTGCATATGCAGAAAAATCCTACTGCTTATGCACAGTGGTTTTAAAACTATGGAATTGATGTTCTTCAGTTCAGCATGAAGAATCTTGGATCTTAAACTAGAGATGTGCAAAATAACCACAATTTACAGTACAGTATCTAGCTTCATTTATCTGGCCAAAAAAAAGAGTCTAATTAGAACATGCAAAGGAGAACAATTTTTCACATTTTAAAAACTCAAAAAATGATTTAATTGATGTGAGAAAAAACTTTCTAGTAAATTTAAATCAAACATCAGAAAATATTAATCCAAAAGGAATAGGTGGGAGAAACACATGAACAAATAAAAAGGGAAAATTTGAATTCAATTTGAAATTCAATCTTAAAGCTATCTGTGCCTGTTAGAATAACATCCAGGAAATTCAAGAATCACACTCCCTTCCTTAGGGCATGAAAAAGAGTAAGGCAGACTCATGAATGTAATACTAGGACACCCCTCCGTTATTCTAGATCTCTAAATGTAATGAAAACAGATGAATTAACACCCTCACACTGTTTTATTTCACTTCTTGCATGTGAAATTCTGAAGTCAATTTTTTTTTAAATTAGACCAAAGTTCATTTTTTCTGTTTTGTTTATTGTTCTCATTTAATGGTGGAAGTAATTATACCTTTCTTTATTTCACAAATCCAATCATAAACGTATTCACAGTGCCTGTCATTCCATAACATGCTGGAATCTCCATTGAGTTCTGTACAAAGTTCCATTCCTTGATAATTATTGGGTTCTCCATAAGCCCAGCTTGTATATATCACCTATAGTGGAAATATAATTGTATTACTATCTTTTTCTATGAAGACAATAGTAACTGTGCTGCAGCAGGAAAACCAGAAAGATCCAAATTGGATTTCCAATGTCAAGATGGAGGATAAAGCTGGTCAGGAAAATGGAATTTCTATTCTGTGGGAAATTCTGACATTTCAAAATTTGTTCACATTTTGAAGTGGGATGAAAAGTCAAAATTTCTAAATTTCTTGCAGAATGGAAATTCTAAAAAAAAATGTTCAGAAACATCAAAACACTTTGAGAATATCAAAATATTTTGTTTTGATAAGGTAAAATGTTTTATGATGTTTAAATATTACAATATATTAAATAAAATATAATATTACTATTTAGTGCAATATAAAAGTCAAAACAAAATGAACTTAAACAAAATTGAAACAACACATTTTACCTTATTGAAACAAAACAAAGATTCTAAATTCTTATTTTTTAGAGAGACAAGATGGGTGAGGTAATATCTTTTATTGGCCCAACTTTTCTGTTGGTGAGAGAGAGAAGCTTTAGGGCTTGCTCAGAACTCTTCTTCAAATTCTTTTTTGCAGGGCCGGCTCTAGGCACTAGCGCTCCAAGTGTGTGCCCAGGGTGGCAAGCCAGGAGGGGCGGCCTGACGTTTTCCATCTTCGACAGCATGCCTGTGGGAGGTCCGCAGATGCTGCGAATTTGGTGGCATTTCTGCAGCGGGGACGACAAGGCCATGGGACCCGTGGACCTCCTGCAGAAACGCCACTGAATCTGCGGTACACTGGACCACCTGCGGGCGTGCCACAGAACTTCCATGCTTGGGGTGGAAAAAATCTTCGAGATGCCCCTGCTTTTTGACATGTTTTCAAGCTAAAATTGTATTGAAATAAACATATTCCCACAAAATATTTAAATTTCAACCAAATCACATTTTCTAAATGAAAAATGTTCTGTTGAATTTCTTTTTTTTTTTCAACCAGTTCTTCTGGAAAATACACACACAAAGCCAAATTCACTACAGTTACTTCAGTTTTATACCTTGGTTTCAACAGAGTTACACTGGAATGCAAGTAGTATGACCTATTGAATGCAGAGCTCTGCAGGATCAGGTTCTAAATTAGCTCTGGAAAAGGGTAAATTTACAAGATTTAAGCTATTTTCTCTTATGTTTTATTCATTTTATGTTTTACAAAACAGAAAGGTAAAGGGGCAGCAATCCATGGCTCTAGGCGTTACAGACAACATTTTAAACTACCATTATTATATTTTACAACTATACCAATTTCACCAAGCCTTCATCACCAAAAATGGACAGGTGAAAAACAGATATTAAGAAAATCTCCTTCCTGTAGGCAAGTCAGAGCAATTTGTCTTTTGTAACTACACCTCTGCTTACAGAGGCTACTTTTATGGTCATATTAGTCACTGTTATTCTTCATTTTTTATTTTAAATACATCAATTCTTCATTTTTTATTTTAAATACATTTTATTTTAAATACATTTAAAAAAATCTGGCTACAGGATAGCTATTTATCAGCCTTCCATGGCAACAGGGGTTCAGGAATATTGATAAGGAATAAAATTATATTAAAAAAAAAAGCACGAGGATTACAGAATCAAAAAAAAAAAATACAGAGAAACTGAATCACTCACTGGAGACCCATCACTCCAAGCAAATCCATCATCAGGATTCAAATAATATAAACCTATCCAGAATTTCTGATTATGGTATCCATTTTTCCTAAAACACAAGATATATAGACTGGTTAAAAAGAAACAAGAGAAAAATTTTATATGAAATAAGTTTCAAAAATGTAAATCACATCAAGAAGTTTGATAAACTTTCTGTGAAAATGACCCTAAAATACATTGGAAACATACCTGAATATTGAGACTCTGTCACTCAATCATTTAAAATTAACTATTTACAACTGCAAGGATCATCTGTGGACTGGTAGATGGCACTGAAATACCTAGTCACATTTCTGTATAGAAGAGGTCCCGAATGCTGGGCCAATATATGGTAACACAGTGACAAATTCTGATTGAAACAATGAGTGTGAAGACTTAGCTACATGATAAAGTCTCACTGGTTTAACTTCAGGTGTGATTTTACTGTGACTGCAGCAAGAAATTATATAAGTGGTAGAAAGAGAAGAACAAAAAGTCAAAAACAAAGAGGGGAGGGGTGGCTGGCCAGTAGGTATTTAGGCAGATTAACCAATGTGTTCAGGCATTTAATGATGCATATAGGTGCCTGCTGGGATTTTCAAACATGTCTAAATGAGTTAGACTTTCAAAAAATTTTGTATGTTAGACTTTCAATAAAGGTTAGGCAGTTTTGAAAATCTTATTAGGTGCCTACCTGCATCTTTAGGCAGCTAAATACCTTTTAAAAATTGGCCTCATTGTTTGATATTTTCCTAATGAAATGGTTAATGTTGAGAACTTCTCCATTGGAGTGTTTTGATTGGTGGTGTTTTGTGGTGGTGGTGTTGTTCTGGCTTCCCCCCCCCCCCCCCAAGTTGGGGAGGGGCCAAATCAATAAAGTACTTTAAACTTATTGACTGGAGCACTCGTGTGATGGTCAAAGGTCCTGAACAGTCACACAATGAATCAGGTCAAGACAACAATAAAATCCACATATCCCAGGATTCAGCCCTCAGCTCACAGCTGCCCACACTCTGTTGTTTTTTCTTTTAATAAATATGGGGATGGGGTGAGACACCCAAAACAACATCTCTCTCCTTAAGCGCAGGAGTACACACATAATATACTTGTATTTCCATATGCCAGAAGATATGCAGTTTGTATATCAGTATTCATAACAAATATATTGTGGGAATTTACTGCTATTTATTAATTTCAAAGGAATCAAACTGCATACAAACTATTCTGCCTAATAAGGCCAACAACAGACCAGAAGGAGAAAAGAGGAACTTTTAATTTTAATCAAGTAAAAATGCAGTATTTTTCTGCATGTAAAATTACTGAAAACCTCAAAGTTATTTATTGCTGGATATATTATGCATAGTGATCGTTAATGAAAGTAACCCTGGTAAAACAGTGTCTAATCATGGAAAATTAAAATGGTCTCTAAATTTGCCTCTGGAAGTTGCACACACAGTTTGCGTTTCCACGTGCAGTAAAATAGAAGACTGAGTAACTATCGTATTGCATTCACCATGTGTTCTAAAGCCTGCTGACATAAATGATAAGACTCTGACTTCAATGGCCTTTCAATCAGGATCAGATCTCTAACCTGCACATACAAAATTTACAAGCATAACATAAGGCCTCTTTGAAAATTTGGCCAATAATACTTGATTTTGGTGTTTTGGAATGAAAGGGAATTGTTTTCAGAAGCTATTACTAGAAAAACCTGTTTTATGATTTACACACTGCTTTTCTTAAAAAATACATTTGATTACAATGATATGTAATGAGTTCCTTTAATAGAGGCCATGTAATTACATTCACATTCACTACATAAGAGCAAATTTGTCTGAAATTGTTTCAACAATTAGTTAGAGCTAGGGAATATTAAAAACCTTGAGCAGTTTCATGTGAACATATTTCTCCTTCTTCATAAATTTTTGTATGTTGTACCAAATTACCTCTGTGGCAATTTTATAAATTCTGAAATAATACACAGACAAAAGTACACCAATTCATTAATTCATTAAACTTTTGGAATCCCTAACTGATTAAAATATTTTAGAATTGTAATATTTACAAATTGGATGACAAATATTGTTCAAAGTATGAATATTTAGCTGAAACCAACTATTGCAGGAAGGCTCAAAAGGCTTTTTTCCTCCTTATTTAATGGATAAAGTGAAAAAATAACCATAATGTAGATAGATACTCACGATATAGAACGCCAAATAACGTATTGTTCTTCTTTACCATTAATGGTGGCCAGATCTCCTCCTATAGCTCTACAAAATTCTTGAGATTCCAACCATGTTTTCTTTTGTTCTCTTGAAAAAGGCTAATGAGAGTATGTTTTACAATCAGAGATACACTGTATGTATCATAGAATCAAAAAAATGAGCTATTTTCCCTATGGTATGATGTTATTCAATCTAACAAATCAAAAAGCAGATGGTATAAAATTATAATGTGTTATACTTATTACAGAATGCCTTGTGCACTGAATCTGTTTCAATTTACATGCAGACATTTAAGCCACAGCTGGTGGAAGGCACTGGTGCGACCAACCTCTACTATAAGGCAAACAATGAGGAAAAAACTGTTTGACATTTAATAGAAGTTAGAGATGTGGAAGAAGAAAAGTCAGGTTTGAACACCAGAAGTGAGACATGAGGGAAGAGGCTGCAAGCCTCTCTTGCCTATTGTTGTGTATTATTAAATAATTGCTGGAGTCACGGTATCTGCATTTCAGCAATGGGTGAGGTGACCTCTACCTATAGCTTGTAAATCCTGTTTACAAAACACTCAGAGATCCTTTCAGGAGGGAGTGAAAATGTAGACATGTCTAGTCTGCAGGGAAGTCATTATTGTTTAAGCTTTTCTTTGCACTTCTGTGTTTCAAACCTGTACAGAGTATATGGGCTGGTCTTCACTACCGGGGGGGATCGACTGAAGATACGCAACTTCAGCTACATGAATCACGTAGCTGAAGTTTGCGTATCTGCAGCCGACTTACCTGCCATCCTCACAGCGGCAGCAGTCGGCAGCGCACTCCCCCGTCGACTCCAGCTTGCGCCTCCTGGCAAGTTGGAGTTCTGGAGTTGATGGGGACGCCACGGGCGATCGATTTCTCGCGTCTTCACAAGACGCAAGAAATTAATTGCCAAAAGATCGATCGCTACCCGCTGATCCAGCGGGTAGTGAAGACCAGCCCTATATTAATTCAGAATTATTCGCTGTACTTACTTTGAAGCAGAAACTAATACGATTGTTTGAATCCCAACCTTCAGGGCATGTGGGGGCAGGAGTTGTTGTTGGAATAGGTGGAGGTGTCACTCCCTCAGCCCACTGTTTGCAGAGAAATTTTGCCTTTTCCTCACATTTCACAACCTCCCATAATCCACCGGCAAGTCCAGTCCTCATGACAACGCAGCCTGACTTTCTTCCTTTATGCATATAAAAAGAAATGAAAGACAAATAGTGTATCATCTAGAACTTTGAGTTCTGTCCTAATATAAACAAGTTATATTTCTGCATGGATAATTATCTAATGGATAATTTTTCAACTCACAAAGGTCATTCAGTGAATTGGAGGTACATACATGTCTACTATAATTAGTCACTACATATCATCCTCTTACCTTTTAGTGGCTGGCCCTAGCAGCTTCACAACCTTCTATTCTCTGACACCTACAGTTTTCCTCTAAACTCAAGTGGTAGAGGCCCATGGTTTTGGTGCTATGTTCTCAGTTTTAACTGATCCTAGTTTTGGTCCCTTTTGATTACTGCAGTGTCTGTATCTATGTGGCCCATAGTTCTTTTACACGTACCTTGTATGATTTATCAAAGCCAATGGGCATTTTTCAACATGTATCAAAAGCATTTTAATATAAAGGCTAAGCACAGGATCTTATGAAAAGTAATGCAGAATGTTGTACATTATGGGCATAGCGACCAGTCAGCAAGGTGTCTAGCAGCACCTAAGCCATACTTAAACCCTATTTTCAGAACTTAAGGGCAGCGTAAGCCATTGGGCTGGCCTTCTGCAAAAAGGGTGAATTACACCCACGCAGATGGAATTGAATCCAATGACATATCTTCAGATAACAAAGTGATCTGAACAAATCTGATGTTTAACAGAACAAGCTGTCCTAGGGACAGCTCGTTAGCAGAATAGCATGATATTTTCATATTAAAAACAGTTTTTTTAGGATGAACACTTAGGATGCCTTAGCTAATATTCATAAGGCTAATTTTCAATTCTATTTAATTGGCCCCACTCATATAGTTAGTTTGGGATAACCTAGCACTGAATAACTGTTTAGCCATATTCCCTCTGGTAACATACTTCTTATGATGGGGTCAAGTACATCACAAGCCACCCTACCCCCTATTTCCTATCTAGCATTCTCTCTAAACCACCACACACTACATACTCCATGTCACCCCAAGCCCAACACTAACTCAGTCTTTCCCATTACAATGGCAAATCAGAACCCTGATTTCAATTTGAGCCTTTTCCAAGCTTGCATACAATCCCATTTCAAAACTAACCAGCAAGCTAACGTAATGCAGGCACGCAGATCACTTACACCATTCACACCAAATTAGCAAAGCAAAATTCCTGACAGTGATATCCTTCACCAAAGAAGCATCTAAAAACTGCCACCCACTGTACAATCCAGCAGAGGATATAGAACAAATTGTTAACAGAATTACAAAAAAAAGAAATCTGTCTAAACACTGAGTATTGAAGTGTGGGCCCTGGACTCCCCAACCAACCTTGTAGTGCTGCATATACCTGGCATGTCTGAATTCCAGTGTGTGAATAAGACTGCTTCCTCATTGGTCCACTTGAAAGTCCCCTTTTCTTGTATATTTGAAAGACCTATCCAAAAATATTTTTCAGGCCTCAGCCCTATCAGACTAGTTAGAAAAGCTTGTTCGTATCTGCACAAAAAGACGACAATGGTCAAATTGGTGTTAAACCAATATTTGTACATAGTATGTCATTATCATTTATATGATAAGGGGTATTAAATGAGTGGTTTGGCATATTTATTTGTACAACACAGCAGACTAAAGTGGAATCAGTCACAAAGGACATATTTGGCATATTTTGATTTTGTAATTTCTCTCACCCCTGTCCTTCTGTAGAGTAAACAAAATTATATGCAGAAGGACTGAAGTAGTGTGAACAAGTGAAGGGGAAGAAAGGCAACTACAGTAAAACCTCCATTTAACGGACTAATTCGGGCGAGGGGGTGTCCGTTAAATCAAAAAGTCCGTTATTTAATAATAATAAAAAAATGAGCTGTCGGAGCAGCAGCCCGCCCGCCACAGGGTCGGGGCGGCAGCTCCGCAGCCCGCCCACTGCCGGGACCCGGGCACTGGCTGCCGGGAGCCGTCAGCCAGCTCGCCCAGGCACCGGCTGCTGGGAGCCGGGCGGCAGCCGGCAGCCAGCCCGCCAGAAATGGATCAGGAATGCATCAGACTTGTTCAGAAATTTTGTCCGTTACATCCGAAGTCCGTTAAATCGAGGTCCATTAAATCGAGGTTTTACTGTAGTGTGATCTTGGTGGAATATAATCTTAATTCTAGAGAATTTACAGTAGTTCTATATTTTAACTATTTGGTGCTATATGCAAGATTGCAGTTGGGTGTTAAAATACCACATGAATCTACTCCAGATTAAGGGTTTGCCCTACTACAGAAGAAGTAAACGAAGTAAGCAGTCTAGGGTAGTATTGACAAAAACTAAAATTCACTACTTCAACTAACAATCTTGAAAGTCAAATCTGCTAACTAAAAACCTCTTTTAAACAATGTGCATTTATGGGGCTAGGCGGATGTAGAAATCAAAGTCAGCTATACTTAAAAGTTAGCAATACATAGGAGACCCATTGGAAATACAATAGAGATGGAAGTCTTACAAAATCAAAACATCTAAAAATAGTTTGCATATTTGTTATTGTTATTAGTTCCAAGACCAGATGAATTTGTTGTTAATTATTTGTATTACGGTTGTACCAGAAATATGCTATGCACTCATACACATATATAGGAAAATACAATCTATTGTACGTCGAATTTGCATACAGATCTACTAAGACACTAGAGAAATATGAGAAATTCTAAAGGGCCCGTCAACCAAATGTAAATAAGTTCTGACTCTCCATAACCTATCCCCTTTGTGTTCCTCCAATATGTAATATTGGATATTGTGCATCATTACCTCATGTAGAATACATTCTATTTGATTAAACTGTGGAGGACTTTCAGATAGAAATCAACTCTACATTTGGTTAGTTTTCTCATGTTTTAAGATCCTCTTTATGGGGCCCAGGAGAAATTTGATATCAAACAAACAAAAAATGTGTTTTGAAGTAATGGGTATGGATGGGCTATGTTGTAAAGAAAATGATTCCACAGGAACGAATTGAGGGCAGCATGGCAGGGCCATTCACACAAGGGCCTGTATAGACCTTGAGGGTTTTTGTGCCGGGGTGCGGGGGAGAATGGGTTGAATTGATGGTCCTCAAATATGCTCCAGGAGAATATTGATTACTTTATTACCATTTTTGCGGTTGGTACTCACGTAACGGACACCTTGCCTTATTTTCAGATGCTCTAATTTTGGGAACTGGCCCCAGGAGCCACCTAAGAACCGGAGTGGATGCTGCTAGCACTATGGAACCTTGGGGTAGGGTGGTTATCAGAGTAGTGTGGAGATCAGCTGGCTGCGTGCATATGGCAGAGCTAAGAGACAAGTTTTAATGAATTCATGCAATTACAGGAGTGGGAAGGCCAGTCAACAAATGGCCCATTACAGAGGAGCGGATGCTGCTGTACATGGTGTCGCTGTCAACCTGTCTACCAGAGTCCTCAACAATCTTAAATAGCCTCCCAGTTGTTATATTCATCAGTGAACTAAATGATTATCCATATCCACGCAGTGGATCATCTCAGGATCACGCAATGCCTGAGATGATGGGGCATCCAAGATTTCCAGGTTTATGGATTTTGGGTAACAGATAGAATACCCTGGTCAGGGCTCTAGGGGTATGTCAGTGTAGATTTGTTCCTGTGCTTCTTTAGGGAGTTTCTTGAGCAGATGGTGTAGGGGTTTTTTGGTAATTCTCAGTGGGTCAGGGGGTAATGGCCTCTAAAATCTTGTGTCAGAGAATTGTCTAGCAGCCTCTTGTTCATATTCCAACCTATCCATGATGACTATAGCACCTCCTTTGTCAGCCTGTTTGACTATAATGTCAGAATTATTTCTGAGGCTGTGGATGGTGTTGCATTCTGCATGGCTAAGGTTACGGGGAAGGGACGCTACTTTTAATGTGTTGTGATTTCATTCCAGATGTTAGAATACCAATCATGCAGATGGTAGTGTGGATCTCTTGGCACAGCATTGTTTTCTATATGCATAGGCAGATGTCCTAGTAGCCTTGAGAGTTCTCAACTGGGTCCCAGTGACAGGGTGAACCTGAGTTGGCACAGGAGGAGGAGCATGTTATTGGACCAGCTGATGCTACTGCTGAATGCTGTGGGGACCCATCAGTGGTCACCGATATAGCAGTCACACACCTTGGAAAACACTATTTGGGATGCGTAAATGGGTTGAATTGATGCCCAGAAAGGGACTTGAGGCTGATCCTTCAATTTCTTGAAAAGAAAAATAAAAAAATGTATGGGTGGACATGCATTAACGCAGGGTCTGGCGAAGAGTCGTGGAATACCACCTGGGTGGACAAGGCAAGGAGGACATGAACAGGATGGAGGCCAAATTCCTCGGGGTCATACAAAGCTTGGCAATTTCGCAACCTGGAGCACCAGAATTATTCAGGGAGGGTGGGGTTCCCCTACCAGGCTTTGTTGCAGTTTTTTTTCTGGCTGATATAAAAGGGAGCATTAGGAGATGGGGAAGGCAGCCAAGTTAACTGCTGGTACCTCCTTGTGATGGAAGATATACAGTGACCAGATAAATGGTTTGGAAAAGGGCTTAAAAATTAGGTGTTCACTAAATGAATAGAATGGGATGGGGAGAAGGGTGGTTGGTGTTCCTATAACTGGTATGGCAGGGACCAACCCCTGTTTCTTATAGCCCACCTTAGCTCTCCTACAAGGCAGAGGGTGGATGATAAGGTCTTGGCAATAAATCGATTGGGGAACGTGGATGGAAAAAGAGGGGAAGGTCCCAAGAGATAATTCCTGAATGAACATGGGGTTACCTGCCATATACAATTCTGTTGCTGATGCACACACACACAAAAATAGAATTACATTTGCTCTGTCAGAGTCATGTTGGCTCTGCAGAGCTTATGAGACTAAACAGCTGAAAAACCCCTGTTTTTGTTGCCAAATGAATAGCTAGGGCTCTGAATCCCACACAGGAAGCAGATCATCTGAGTGAGAAGCGGCTATTCTTATCTAGTTACTTTTTCTGGAGTAGAGCTGCACTTTTAAAGAAAGTCATATGAGCATTTTCAGCTATGCCGAAAGGACAGGAGACAGTTGATATGGTTTTAATTAGGACACAACTTTATTATTATATGTATCAACAGAATTGTTTACTAATTTCCAGTCACTCACATCTGTGGCAACCTCACTGACAGGAATCGGTTTGCACAGGTGTGAATGTGGGACTAATTTGCTCTGCAGTCCCTATATAATGGTGAATTCAAATTTCATGGCAGTCACCCATCTCTACAGTGGGCTGGTCCACTTGGATTTGGACACCCACCCACCAACACACATGTTTTGAGAGGGTCGATATCCCATTCTAATTTTCTGCCTCTAGCCCATCACTGACTTTGCTCAACATTGGGAATTTTATTTTGATTATCTAGACTAGTTTAGGATTTTTAGCCTTCTAAGGTCCTGTAACCTGTCAGAACAGAAGCCTTGTGCATACCTGTTTTCAACAGTAGCTAGGTAAGCCTGGTTCCTTCCACACGTTTGATTTGCTTCATAAAATGATTTAAATGTACTTGCAATCGTGTAACAATGAAAGCGATGTCTTATCCATCCCTGTCAAATACAAATTAGGCAATCACACAAGCTTGTTGGCAAAAGTGTGAGGTAATGCTCCTTTCTATTCTTGGTTCCAAAAAAATTATTTAGAACACAAAGTTACCGCTAAACCGTGGGGCAACTAACAAACAATAAGAATGAAGGGGTCACAATGCGAACAACAAGCAGAAATGGAAAATAAGTTAGCAAAATATTTCCTTGAAATATGTAGAACATGGAAGTGTTTATTCAGCAGTGAGGTGCTGATTCGGTTTTTCCTGTAGGGATATCTCTTTTGTAAAGGACATTTAAAAAAATTTAAAAATAAAAACTGAGCCAGCGCCAAGCTTCGGGTTATCTTTTCTTTGTCTGCTTATCCAACAGTAAAATTGCCTCAGTTATATGTACAACCTGGACAAGCAAAGTGGCATATTCTATGAGAAATTTGAATCTAGTTCAACACAAAAGCATTGTGGGTCTTCAGGAGCACACAAGTCCCAGAAGGACTTGAATATTAAACATAAAATACATACATATAAAAGTATCAACTATAAGATATACATTAATGAAAAATGGCAGGCTCATAAAGCTACTTTGACTACAACAAAGCCAGATACTTTAGGTCTTTGAGTCACGTATAGGCTACAGAAAATTGTTGATAAATCTTTTTTATCTATTTTTAACTAGGAACAACATCTCTTTATAACACACAGTTTCATAAAACAAAATGTCATCTAGAATGAGTTTTTTAAAATGCTTGTGCTCGCCCCTTCTCCCCAGCCTCAGGGTAGCATTACTTCACCTCAATAATCCTGCCAGGAGAACTCAATTCCAGGGCAGGAAAGTGATAATCTGCTACACGAACTAAAGGTTTGGGGTACTTAAAATAGAATTGTGAAGAATGGGCCAAAGGGCAGCTGGAAACTAGATCGATTTACTCTTCCAGGTATGCCATATGTCCTACACATTATTAAGACTGTGGAGGCCACATGCGCCAGTGAGGCCAATACAGATCAATTTTTGGCTGTCCACCCTTATCCTCACAGTAATCTGGTTACATTTACAGTGTCTCAACTGTCCCATGCTTATTCCACTCCCATAACTTAATTTTCACTTACTCTCTGACAGCCCAGATCAATGATCTCCTCTTCCCCACTAGCTTCTGCCAAAGGTTTCCTTTTACAGATGTATGCGATTTTGTTTTCACAAGCATGATCTGCCCAATATCCAGCCTGAAAATAGCATATGGAGAGAAACTTATCAAGTGGGCTTAATACTCTTTCAAAACATTTTCATTAGTTCTTTAATATTATTAACATTCATGGATATTTATTTTTATAGGGCGATGTAAGGGGAAAACGTAGATCTGTGATTTATTTTAAGTTATTCCTTCTACAGTATGAGTAGATGAATCTTTGGTAGCCAGTTTTGACTTACTGAATTGAATGTAGGTAACTACATGACCACCCCTTTATAATATGGTCCTTTTTTGGTGAGTGTATATATATAATATGTCAAGAAAAAAATTAAAGTATTCATTCAAATGCTATTTTTATATATATATTTCATTCATGTTAAATACTTTCAATGAGATGTATCCATTGCATAAATATTTACATGCACACCCATTATACACCTCTGTCTCATTTAGAAACATCTGTCAGCGATAATGTTGACCAAATATAAACGGAATAAACAAAATCCTTTTTGCTAATTCATGAACTTTAGAGTTGGGTTTTACCATAATGGACTTTTTAAATATAGGAGCTTCATAAGCAAACATCGAAATATTAATTCCCTAAGCAACAGAGGTGAACCTACAACTGCCAGTATGACAGTACTTAGGTATGTACTCCTGCAAATTGAAGGTGTCTTCCAAATGCATACAAGTTGGATATTTGAGTTACATCTCTCACCCTGCAAACAGCAGCCTTTTTCTCCCACGTCTTTCACAGAAGTACCATTTTAACAACTATTATTTCTGATAGTGAATTTCCTGCATTAGGCATGGTGATGGGCTGACATTACCAGTGGATGTCATACCAGCTCATACCAATTGCTAAATGCATGCTATATCTCATGAAATGTAGATGTACAGAAATCATAAGCCCCTGGAATAACTTATAAAACAAGTGCTGAAAAACTACTATAGTATTGTTTAGCCTATTAGAATTAGTTTCCAACTTCCTCCTATCTATTATGCCCTGAGGTTATTAAATTTCTGCTAAGTGTATTGAAAGCAACCATATAAATATGAATGGATATGAGGAAATATTACAACAGATGACACTATCATGAAGATTTTTAAAAAGCTTCTATTGAAATGTTGGATCTCTGCCACGAAATGTGTTTGTTTCATTAAACTGCATCTTTTTTCAGGATGTAGGCTGATGTGACAGGTTAAAGAAAAACAGCATTCCTTTGTCAATGCTGTCCATAGCAAGAATGAAAATACATACATAATTTCATTTATTTGTTTCCCCAAAGACAGACTTAAAAAGCTATAAGTGACCTAAGAGTTTTTTAATGTATAAATATATTCCAGTATTATGAGTCTCTAGGTGAAGATCTGACAAGACTAGAAGCAAGTACTGAGGTTTCTTTCATATTTCTTTAGCCCTAGGCCAGAGGTGGGCAAACATTTTGGCCTGAGGGCCACATCGGCATTGCAAAATTGTACAGAGGGCTGAGTAGAGAAGACTGTGCCTCCCCAAACAGCCTGGCCCCACCCCCTATCCGACCCCCTCCCACTTTCCACCCCCTGACTGCCCCCATCAGAACCCCTGACCCATCCAACCCCCCCTGCTCCTTGTCCCCTGACCGCCCCTCCTGAGGCCCTCCACCCTAACTGCCCCCCAGGACTCCACCCCCTATCTAAGCCCTCCTACCGCTTGTTCACTGACTTCCCCCCTCCAGAAACCCCCCACCTCTAACCACCCCCCTGGGACCCCACCCCCTATTCCGTGTCCCTTGACTGCCCCACTGGACTCTCTGTCCCTTATCCAACCCCCTTCTCCCCACCCTCTTACCATGCCACTAAGAGCAGCAATCCTGAGGGAGCTAGTTGTACTGCCCTGCAGGACTGCGCAGCCCCGCCCTCCAGAGCGCTGCCCATGTGGTGGCATGGCTGCGGGGGAGGGAAACAGCAGGCAAGGGGCTGGGGGCAGTGTCAGCAGCCGGGCAGGACATTCCCGCGGACCAGATGTGGCCCACGGGCCGTAGTTTGCCCACCCCGGCCCTAGGCCTAAGTGGTCTGCCATATATAAGCCTTGTGTGGCTTTCAGGGCAGCCAGAAAGACGATTTGTATTGTATTCTTATTTTTTCTCTTTCACCTTTAGCTCCCTCACCAATTGTGAGACATTTTGCAAAATGAAAAGCAGGTTTTGCTATTGAAAACTATTTTTGCCTTGATAAATAGGATGGAAAGTACAAGTATTTGCCAGATCTGTGAATGAATAAATATTTATTTATTGCTGGTGTCATATAGCTATGCCCTGGCTATCTCTGACCAGACTCTCTTATCTAGGCTCCTTCTGTTTGCCTATCATATTTGTCACTGCAGAAGCTGTACCTCATTTTTCTGGGAGTAACAGGTAACCCTTCTCAAAGCAGCCTGACAATAGTAGCTTGATGATTTCTCTGCAATGGTTCAGTCTTAATGCACTGAATAATCACTTTTCTTGCATATATAAATGAACAGGGCACACGTGACAGAGAATTTATAAACAATTCATGTAATATATCTAGCCCACATAAGCCCAAGATCTGGGATCCAAATATTTTTCCAGAAAGTCAGGGCTTTTATATTAACAGGATTTCTCCTTAATATATTTTCTTTATGAAGTTTATAAATCTGTGCAATTTGTTAAATTACACAGCCTCTGCCCAGTCAAAGCAGAAAAATTCTCAAGTCTTAAACAAATGTCTTTCCGCACCCCTCCAATCCCCCATTCTCCTGGAAGCCACAGTCATGCATGTTCATCTGTCTCATGGAATAGGTAGGCATATTTTTCTGAAGCCCAAATTCACAGGAGACCTAGAGAGTAGTGGACTGAGAGTGCTTCATAGCAACACAAGGAGTTAACCTTGGAGAAAAGTCATTGTATGGCCTCTCTTGTCCATTTATTATGCAACTAATGACAACAACTTCATAGCACATTTAAACACTAACTAGATTCCTCCAAAAGTAACTCAAAAAACCTTTGGCACAACAAAAGTTACTTCATATAATATTATCCCAATTCCCATGTTCTTGGACAGAAAAATGGATAAAAAGAAAAACAGGCTCACATGAGACAGATATAACAGGATTATTTTACCTGTCCTTTCATGACAACACAATCTTCTTGCCTGTTGTTTGCATGGGTTGGTTCGCCACGGAGCCACTTGGTGTATGTCACAGGAGTCCCATCACTCCATTCAAAATACATCTGAACTTTACGGTCATTCAGTCCAATCCACAGCTCATCCGTTGGCTCTAAAAATCAAATTAAGAGATTTGCTAATAATCATTCTATACAGTATGAACTTGCAGTTCCATTCTGAAGTGAAGAATTTATGTTCAGGAAGATTAAGAAACAGCTTCTAAAAGAAAATCTCTGCTTCAGAAACCATGCTGGCTGTTCCTCACACGTCTACTTTTGTTATCAGGAAGGGTCATCTCCCCAAAGTCGGGAGATAACCTGTCTACAATAGGTAGGTCTCAGATTTCCTCCAAAATGCTAATTTATCTAAATTGGGTTATTATTAAAAACAATTCTTTTTAGTGGTTCAGATTTCTTGTAATTGTAAATTGCTACATCCTAAATAGCCTTTCATGAATTTCTAAAAATGACTTTAAAAAAAAGTATGTACTTTCCTTTGTTTGTACTGAAGAGTAGCAACCTATGAACAAGGCAGAATTGTCCTCATTATCTTGTAGAGTTGACAATCAAAATACTTTTTCTAACATACTGCAAGTCATTCCTGTTCTTGATAATATTTTATTCCTATCCCAACTAAAATGTGCAATAGGAGCTGTTTCGATTTCCCCCTCTTTACATCCCTCCACACCAAGCAAAACTATTTGTCTTCATTTCTCAAGTCATTCACATCTTATCCAGAGCTTATCTATCATTTCTTGTGTGCTATACAGCCATTGACTCATCTTCACTCCAACAATTGTGCCAGTCTATCACCTATCAGTTCATTTTTCCCCACAAACACCCCATGCTCCCCTTTATGTGTGGTGAACAGCTGTGTGTGTGAGAGACAGCGACTGCTGTGTGAAGAGCTGGGACAGCAGAGACTGATGTCTGGGTATCCTACTACCCCTGCCTGAGGACTGGTTGCTTCCTGCTGCTGTCTGAACTTACAAGACAGTATGTTGACATACTCTCTGCACCCCAAAACTCACCATCTCTACCCCCCCAACTAACTTACACACACACAGTCACATGCTCTGTCTCCCCTCCCTCACTTCAGTTGAAAAGCAGCTGGTGATGTAGTAGGATGCCTATGGAACAATGGGATTGGGAAACCTGCATCAAGTGCCCCATGAGGTACTGCACACCCTTCCCAAAGCACCCTGTGGCCCCTTGCAGAGTGGGATAGCAACCACAATGAACTGCTGTCTTTGCCATTGCAGAAGCTGCTAATGTGGATGCACTCTACTGTCACGAGGAGTACAGTATGGACACGCAACTGTGGTTTCATCCCAGCGCTTTAATAAAAGTGGTATAAATTGTTGTGCAGAAGCTTACTAGTGTAGACATACCCCTAGTGACATTATTGCCAAAAGAAAAAACTATTAAAGTAGCAACAGAGAGCAGCACAGTTTTTTGATCCCAGGCTAAAAATTTTCAGTGGAACAGTTTTCTGTTGGAAAATGCTTATTTAACCAAATCTAAATGTTTGTCAAGAAGATATCAATTTTGTCCCCATCAAAAATGTAAATGAGCCTCTTTTCTGTTTTCCTTAAGATCTAACTGCAAGTCATACTTCCTTAAGAAGATCTAATCCCCCAGCAGGAGGCAAGACACACACACACACACACACACGCACACACTTAAAAGAAAGATTGAACACCTTTCACATTTCAGAAGAACATCTCCCAGGAGTGAGAGGAGAAAAATCAAACATCTATTCACAAACCAAAAACAAATTACTCTGTTTAGATTTCCATAGTAGTTGCCTAAATACTATTATGATGGGTGCATTTGAAGTGCCATGAATAGAGAGTTCACTTTAACATCTCCATATTACAAATGAGAAAATGGAGGCAGACAGAGATTAAATATCTTTCCGCAAGATGCACAGTGAATACATGGAAGATCTGGTAGCAGATCCCAGATCTTCTGACTTCCAGGCCTGTCCCACATTAATGAACAGACATTGCTTCCTTTCACCTACTCCTATACATTGATAGTGAAGATCTCATTCTCTGAAAAGTTGATGCTATTTGCATCAACTCTGGGTGATGTTGTAGGATCAGCAGTGATCTGTATCCTATGTATACCTGTATGCTCAAAAGTCTGTTACACTCCCCTCCCCCCATTGTCTCCTCTCGCTCTCTGAATACCTGTGAAGTGGCTTTTCCCCACCTCTCCCTCCTGGAGTGCTTGGGAGATGAATGGGCTGTTTAAACAGCTAGAAGACAGAAGAGCTCCAATGGTAGACAAGGTGTCTGGGACTCTAATTGGGCAGCGATCACAGAATCAAAGCATGGACACTGCATGGACACTCCCTGAGGGACTGTGACCAACCAAATGCAGCCAAGTCATCTATAATCGCAGGCCAGGAGCTGATCCTTAAAAGGGGAAGGTACCATGTGCTCTCTCTCTCTCAAGCTTGTACCTCCCAAAAAGGCCCTTCACCCGGACCAACTGAGTTGCATTCCATCTGACTTGGGAAGATTTACCCTCATCACACCATCCATTCCCGTGCTGTTGGACACTTACCCTGAAAAAACCTGACATCTCCAGTGCTGTGCCTGTCCTGGGAGCGTGAGTATGCGAGTGTGAGTGTGACGTGCCCCCCGCCCTTCCCTCTACCCCTCCCCCGTTCTTTGGAATTTAGATATTAATCTAATAAATGTGCTGCTTTCTGCCAAATTCTGGTGGGTCATTAATCCTCCCTAAGCTTAGTAGCTGGCCCAAATTTTGGGTAACAGGTGAGGGAAGAGGGCAGGAAGCAACTGGGGAATAAGATGTTGAGCCTGATGTAATTAACAACTACACACTGCACACACTTTATCACAGCTTCTGAACTCAAAGTTTGTTAGTTATAATAATTATACTTTTATGTTTTGCTTCCAACATTTTGAGATTTAACTTAAACAACTTGTCACCCATTTTTGTACAGGATACATTTATGAAACATATTCTCTTTCTTTTAACAACAGGAAAAAGCAAAATTCTGGGACAACTAACACCAGTCTAAATCTGGAATACCCCTACTGACATCACATGTTTCCTGAATTACACCTTGCAAGTAAATGAAAACCTCAACTTTTTTCCATCCAGGTCCCCCAGCTGAGACCATACCATCACCCCCACCTCAAAGGAGGGCTAAGGTTGGCTATATGGAAAGGGGGATGGCTCCTTCCTGTGCCAGTCATAGGAGCCCTGAACACCATTCTGCCTTTTGCTCCTATAACCAACACCTGCTCTTTAAGTCTTTTACCAAACCATTTATTTAGTCATTGCATGGGTAGCACCTGACTACTCGATTTAAGAGGCTGGGTGCACCCGGATCGTGGCCTTGCCTCGAGACCCGCCGCCGCTCAGCCTCCTTCCCCCAAAGTCCCGCTCACACTCCACCCAGGGCCCCACTCAGCCCCCTCCACCTGCCGTTCATGCCTCTTCGTCCCCTCCCACAGGCCTCCACATGGGCAGAGCAGGGATGGGAAGAGGCAGAGCATGGGTGGGGTCCCAGCCAGGGCACCCTTTTGGCGGCGCACTCCAAAGGTGGCAGGCCAGCTGTTTGGGGAGGCTTAGTCTCCAAGGCTTCTTATGCCTATCACCCATGAGTCACTGTATTCCTTACCTATGGATTACCTGCACTGGACACCCGCCCCACACTTACATAATCAGTTGCAACTTTCGTCCCTGCTCACCATAACAAATCCCTCCCTGAACCCGCTGTGGGGAAGGAGAACAAATCCCCACTCCACCCAGACCAAACTGGTGGTGAGGAAAAATTCCTTCCTGGCCTCCCTAGAAAGAAAGTTGAGCACGGGCACCCACAGCAGATCCTGCCCAAATCTAGTATTTTGCCACCTACAAGAGAAGTAAGGGTGGGTGCTGCTCTGCTTGGTGCAGGGAAAAGGGGCTTCTCCCTTTTCAACTCCCCAGTCCTTCGGGTTGCTGGGAGATGAGTGAGGGTCACCACGCTGACCCCTCCCCTTTTGCAGCAGACTCTGAGTCTCTTTCCCACCCCCACCTATTAAGCGCTATTTCCTCTCCCCCCAGCAAGCCGGACAACATCCTCCCCACCTCGCATAAGGTGCAGTGCCATCATTCTTTGGCAACAAGGCATCAGACACATGGAAAATTTCACCCTTCTGAATGACTTTACTAGTTTTGTTAGATTTCCCCCTTTTAAAGATAAGGAATCTCTCTGGTACCCATTGATCCCTTCAAGGTTTGGAACTTCTGAAGTGCAGCCAGTGTACTTGGGGCGTTACTAGAAGATTGTTCATTTTTCAATATACATGTTGACAGAGCCCTGTAGAAATACTCACTGTACCCAAACTGTGAAACAATAAAGCTGTACTCTTCAACGTTGTGGATACTGGCCAGATCGCCATCCTCCTTTCTACATGAAGTTAAGGCATCTTTCCATATTTTGGGGTCTCTCTTAACTAGGTAACAATGACCTGCAAATGCCATCCATTGAGCAGGGCATTTAATAGGCACATTAGTCTCTGAAGGAAAAATGACAATGAAAGATTTCAGAACAGTACAAAAAAGGGAGGGAAAATTATATCAACCACCACCACCTTCCCTTTTACCCTTTATGAAGAGCAGCCAGTTTGTCTGGTATTGCATGCTGAATTCATCATAGAAAAATAAAGCACATTCAAGTAAGACTAAAAGCATTTAAGACTAAAACCATGTGAAGATAAATAAAAAATACATTTAAAGAAGTGTTAAAATATTGCTAAGGTAGCAAAGCAGGGGTGGGCAAACTACAGCCCACGGGCCACATCCAGCCCGTTAGCTAATATTGCCCGGCCTCCCCAAGCTCCTGGCTGGGGAGGCTGCCCCTGGCCTCTCCCCTGCTGTTCCCCCTCCCCTGCCTTACCAGCGCTTCAGCGCGTGGCATCCACGAACAGCCCTGGACAGTGCTGCAGCAGTGTGGCTCCGGATTGGGGGGTGAGCTCCTGCCATGCAGCCCGGAGCTCACAGCCCTGCCCCCTTACCACGTTGTTCCCCCATCCCTGGAGCCTCTGACGCTGCAGCAGCGTGACTCCAATGGGGCCTGAGCTGCTGCTGGGAGAGGTGTGGTAAGGAGCGAGCCCAGTGGCAGAGCTCAGGCCCCACTGGAGCGATGCCGCTGCGGTGTTGTCCAGGGCCGCTCCTAGACACGGCTCGGTGAGGCTCTGGGAGAGGGGGGAGGTGGGGGTAAGTGCCATGGCTGGGGTTTGGGGGGGGCTAGATAAGGGGCAGGGAGTCCCGGGGGCAGTCAGGGGACAGGGAGCGGGGGGAGGGGGGGTTGGATGCAGCAGAGGCTCTGGGGGGGGCAGTCAGGGGATGTGGAATGGGGGAGTTGGGTAGGGTGGGGGGAGTCCCAGGGGTCTGTCAGGAGGTGTGGGGTGGATAGGGGTTGGGGCAGTCAGGGGAGGAAGTGGGTGTGGGGGAGGTTAGATAGGGGGTGGGGTCCCATGGTGGTGGTTGGGGGGGGCTTTGGGAGGGGGTGCTCAGGGGACAAGGAGCAGGATGGGTTGGGTATTGTGAGGGGGCAATCGGGGGCAGGAAGTGGGTGGGGGTCAGATAAGGGGCAGGGCCTTCCCTACCCAGCCCTCCATACAATTTTGGAACCCCGATGTGTCCCCCAGGCCAAAAAGTTTGCCCACCCCTTTAGCAAAGTCAAACACTGAAAAGTTAGACAACGACAGAATTAAGGTGCCTCTGCCACCTTAATTCAGCCTCCCTGTGCCTATCCATTATAACACAAACTAATACTCTGGCTTCTAAGTCCTCTTCCTCCACCATTTCTCATCCCTCTGCATTCAGATCAGAATGTCTCCTTCACCTCTATGCTCCATGTCTGGGCATGTGGAGCACGGTCAGTGCAGGGCAGACAGTTGCCCTTCCCAGGACCTGTGCACAGCAGCCCCAAGTAACCAGGAGGAGCAATAGTCATCAAACTCCTGCTCAGCCCCTCCTACTTCAGGATGGAGCATGCTCAGTCATTTTGTGAGGATTGCCACATCCTTCCCCCAAGAACTGTGCACAGAGAGGCCCTTTTGTTTGCTCATGGAAGGGGGAACTTAGACACTTTCTGATAGTCTAGGGATTTAGGCCAATGGAGAAGGCAAATTGTGTGGGACAGGACTGGCGTGGGGGAGAGGGTGGAATCCCACTCACTCAAAGGTGGGATTTTCCTTTACATTGTCAGCTACCAAGTCCTGAGGCCGCTCTTTCTCATTCCTTATCTTTTCAGACTCTAATTACATAACATTTAAAATAATGGCCACTGTTGAGTTATTTTATCGACCAACCTACCTGATGGAATAATGAAAGACTGTAAAGTGGCATTTCCTCTTTTACAAATGTAGCCAAGTTTCTGATCACATTCCCGGTTTTCCCATTTAGCACCTTTTCCAGGATTCAAGGCTGCACAGATTTTCCCAGGCTCTGGTGAAGGACTTCCTTTGATGAGAAATAGATACAAAACCAGAGAACTTTCATATAAGCACATCACTATCTAAAGAAAACATTTTGTGGCCTTCGCTCTGTAATTCTTTGTCATTTCATTCCGATACCATTTTACCAACAGTAATCAAGAGCGGTCAGACAAGAAAACCCACATCATTTCCCCCCATGACTCCAACAACTTTTTATCTTGTCTGCTTTGATCAGCAATGAAATAATGAACAGTGCAGACATTTAGATAATCATTAGAATCCAGGGTAAACAGTTGATTGAGATGAATGGGGCTGTTCACACCTCTCAGAGCTATTCTTTCAGGGTGTCTGCACACTCCGATTTTTAACCAGTTCAGATTTTGAAGATTTTTTTCACAACTGCACGGGTCAGGCTCTTGTTTTTTTCCTTTTCCAAAGAAGAATGCCCAGACTCTGGAGCACAAGAGGCAGTCTATCGATCCCAGGAAAAGGACCAGTTCAATCAGATGCAGTGGACTATCACATTAAAGACTGGGTAGGTAATTAATGAGCTGCCTGGAAAAACTGATGACAATCTGGAAAGTTGCTTGCCAACTTGTCCAAACAAATGACAATAACAGGATATTTGTGCTAGAAGCTGACAAGGAACTTTCAGGAAGGAGGAGGATGGGGGTGGGGGTGGGGGAGGGGAAAACCCTATAGGAGAAAAGTAGTCAACTACTGTATAATGATTAAATCACTACAGTAAATGAGAAGAGTTTTCCTGAATCCGCTCTCATATTATTACACTAATCCTGTTTTTCTCTTCAGCCTTTGAACACAAAAGGCATATAATCTATACAAATAGATATGAATATAGTTCATATATCACCACAAAGCAATACTTTTTAGTGTGCAAGAATGCTCAACTGAAATTGTTATATGTTAACTGCTGCTATTTGATTATTACAGTAATTACTTTATTAGTAGTATTTTCATTTATATGATGCACATTCCCCTAGGCTGTGGGTGACATTATCAAAAATAAAAAGTAAAATAAAAATGAGCAAGTTGATTTAATAAATGAGAAAGTTCAACTGAAACTGGTTCTTAGCCTGCACATTCCTATGAATGGCACAGGCTAGTTCTATGAGGTTTTTTCCTTATGAATTTTTCTTTTTTTCTTTTTTTTGGCCAGGCTGCTACTGATCCTATAAATGCTTATACGACCATGAGCAGTCCACTTTGTTGGTACACCTCCATCTTAAACAATGAAAGCTTCCACCAACCTATGTAGACTCTTTCTGTGGTGCACTCCTTACATAGCACCCTTTGTAGCCCCTGTACTGGATATAACTGGCAGGGAGGTTCTTCCACTGGCTGGCTGTACGAAGGGGATTTTCACTCTTTGGTAATATTTATTCCATTCTCCACTATTGTACATATCTGACATCCTGCATAACACATGCTATAGAATTTCACCCAGTGAACTTAATATATTTGTGCTGCTTAAAATAAAGTGATTCATATCCTATTGGTTTGTGTATATAAACTTCCCTGGAACATATTAATGCTTAAAAATAAAGTCCTATTTTCATGCAAATGCCCCAAATATTCTAAAAAGGACAAATGTACAAGTAACATTGTCTCTCACAAGAACACAGTTCAAAGTTTTCTATGAAGCACCAGTAGTTTGCTAATTATATCTACAGTGAGAAATAGAATATGACATGTGGGAAATTTAGATACCACATGAACAAAGTGTAAATACCATGAAGCTTTCAAACATTTTTCTGGGTTTAGAAGCTATGATCTCTATTTTTTATTTTTGAATTATTTTGTGAAGAATTCTGTTCTCAATATACACGAGATGAGTTCTGTTGTGTGTCCACATTCATCTCCTTTTAGCACAAGTTAAACAAGTCACATGCAAATAGGAAGAGCAGAATACTGGAGCTAAAATCCACTACACTGATCTAAGATCAAAATTTTGCCTCTAAAATTGATTACCAAACCTATTTATACTTACCTGGAACCCAGTTTAAGTATCTGAAAGGGCTACCACCACTCCATTGCCACCCACTGTTGAAATTCAAACTGTTAAGACCAAACCAGAGTGAAGTACTCAAAGTCCTAGTTAATCCTAGATAACCAAGAGAAAGACAGAAAAGGTCACCAGTGGAATGCAAAGCAATGGCAGATGCTATTACAGTGTAGGGAGTAGTTGCTGCAAGGGGGCTCTGTTGCAGCTTCAAGCCAGCCTGTCTCTTGAGGACTTGAACACCATCCACTCTCGTTCATCACTTAGCACCCTGCACAAAGCATGACTACTCAGAATTTGTATGGATAACGTGAGTTTGATTTCAAATTATTTGGCAGTATGGGATGTTTAAGCAGTGAAGATACTTACAGTTAATTTAGGTATTACTGGTTTCATCAGTATGCCCAATTTTAAGTACAGGGAATTTTGCTAGAATGGTAATGTATCTAAAACTGAATGAGTTTTTAAGTGTGCCTACTATAAACACATGCACATGAATATAAAGACTAACCACTTTACTCTGACACTATAAAATGCAAATTTTATGTTAATACTCCATAAGGTTTGCATGGTTTAAAACACAATAGGTCAGAAATGCAAAAGTTAATATTCCGCCAGCATATATTAACTCATGCACTTGTACAACCTGCATAATTTTTGGTATTTCATGACAAACAGTAATAAATTACTATACATATTTAAAGAGCTTAAAATGTACAAGATATTGTACCATGCAAAAATACTATTCATATTTTATTAAGAGACTTTAAAAATAATCCGTGTCTTTTTCTTCTAGTTAGACTTGCACCTTCTTCTGTTTCACCTGCTTTCAAGTCTACAACCATTTTCCTGCCACTATAAGTCAATATCACCATAATCAATTTCCAGATTCTGATCACAATCCTGGAAACACTTATACACATAAGTAATGTGCAGTAGTAGTCCCATTGAAGTCAATGGGACTACTCACATGTGTAAGAACTAGCAAGTTTAGAGTCTATTATGCTTTAGTTTACCTTTTACTTCTCTTTAAGGCTTTGGAAGGTTACTTGACTGACTACTGAATGTCAAATTTTACCATAGGGCTTAACTGGTCTCAGAAAAAACTGTACACTTATATGGGTCACTTATTTCTGCTTTACTAATAGCATAGGATCATATTGATAGAATATCTAGAACAAAACATTTGTGTGATAGAATATCTAGAACAAAATGCTTTGATGCTGTCAATCATGCAATTTAAATATGTGCTAGATTAGCATAGTTCTCAAACTGTGGGTCGCAACCCTGTTCTAAATGGGGTTGCCAGAAATGGCGTTAGACTTGTTGGGGCCTAGGGCTGAAACCAATGCCCAAGACTCACAGCCTGGGCTGAAGCTCAGGTTACAAGCTGAAGCCCTTGGGCTTCAGTTTGGCCCCCTGACCTGGGCAGCAGGCTTGGGTGGGCTCAGGCCTTGTTCCCTCCTACTGGGGTTGGGTAGTCATTTTTGCTGTGAGAAGGAGGTTGCAGAACAACTAAGTTTGAGGATTCCTGGGCTAGATGATACAATGCAAGACTGTTCATATTCTGTAATCGAAAAGAAATCTGGCGGGATTCAACAAGTCAAGAACTTAATGTGTCAGGAGACCCTGGAGGTCCTACATATGCTATGATTTCTGTGTTCAACGTGATTTTTAACTCAAAAATAAACATTTAAGGGAAAATATACTATACATATTATTATATACAGTTATTAGAAAAAATAATTCTTTTGTAAGCTAAAAAATGGAAGACAGGCAAGTTTGTCATCTGACTATAGTAATATGCTCAAAATATTTTTTTACTTACTTCACAGAATTATGAAGATGAAGTAATATGCATTAAGTACTTTGAAGATATAATGTGCTCTATAAATGTTATAGATACAATGTACACAATAAAAAAAATCTGCTGCCTTTACAGTAGTAATCATTTTATACTCTACCTGCCAGGTACGTTTGCTCATGCAACTCTGTGATACTTAATAATTCTGCATTCTGTTGCTGACAGCTTTTCCTTGCCTGGTGCCACATTAGGGCTGATTGGGAGTTTATCTGGTAGTGGACTCCTGTCAATGGATCTGTATACCACTGAGTGTCAATGCCTTTAACTGTAGAGATAAGGAAGATGTGTTATTGTTGGTTTCTATGAGTGACCAAATGAAACGTAGGATAAATTATGGAGACCAAGTGTACAAACACCACTGTTGTTGAACAGGGGCAAATTTAAAATGATCTGAAGATCACAGATGTATTAATATATATATAATATATATATACACATACACACACATATACACATACCATAGCTAAGCCAGGACAGTAGAGTTGACTGAACTACTCATTACATATAATAGGTCAGACTCTTAGCCAAATACTCAGTCAGTGTAAAGTGTAAAGTCCCTGCCTAGGCTTGAATGTGACCAGCTAAAAACAAGCTAAGAGTTAGCCTGCAACTACATGAGGGAAAAGGTTGAGTTTAGGTAGGGCTTAACCAGAAGGGATTAGCAAAGTGAGCATCAACTTGATGAGGGGACAGAGCAGAGCCTAATGGCCTACATCACCTAATTTCTTTTAATTTTCTCACACTGATTCTCCTTTTCAATAATAAAATATATCTTAGACTGTGCTAAAATTCTTGCCTCAAAGAGTTGAAACGTGTATGTTTGCTGATCATAGGAAATGAGAAAGTGTCCAAAGAGCTGAAATTCCTGCAACATAAATCAGAGGCTCTCCATTTGCAAGCGGTGAAACAGTTGAGAGAAAGGGGTCTTTTCCTCTTCCTATCTCAGAAGAGCTCAGAAAACTTTAGTGTGTGAATCAGAGAAAAGCGTTACAATAAACAATACTCAAGACAAAAGAGAGTATATGTTAAGTGTCAGTAGGTCAGTAGCCAGTTCCACTTTTTCCTGTATTGGAGCCGATAGCCTGCAGATAGTATAAAATGCTTCGTTTCAAATTAGCCTGACATACTAGAAACAAAAATATATGTTGCAATATACATTTTCCTGGAAATTGACAAATTTTAATATCAGTATCTAAAAACAAGAGCATGTTCAAGATGTTTTATGAATATGGGAAGGAATAATCTCTTTGGTATAATATGTTCTGTTTAAAAAAAGCACGTTGAATGGGAGTATTGACTTGAGGTAAGAGGGAGGTAATTGAATCACACCGGATGTTACTACTTATTTTTTTCCAAAAAATATTTTTGATCCAATAAGAAGTGTTTAAAAATTATTTTTAGATGCATTAATATGCTCTGGCCTATTGGCAACTACTTTTCTACAACACAATTACTACAGGGGGATAGGAAAGCAAATGCATTTGAAATTCAAAGGGATTTTTTTATGGTTAAAATCTTCCAAAAACTGTTGTCTTGCAGAGCTTAGGAGCATCACAGAACCAGAGCTTCAGTTCTGAACCCTGGGACTGAGGGAAGCTGATCAGGCTTCACTGCCGTTGTTATGCAAGCTAGACTTTATCTAGTTAGGTCTGAAAAGGCTACAATGACACTTCTGGATTGTAGATATACCCTGAGGACAACTCAATTACAAGGTTGCGAGCCTCCACAGGACTGAATCTCAGATGCCTTCTCAGTAATCTTTTAGAATTGAGGATATCCAGAGTACCAGGACTTCAGGAGAAAGGGGAAGATTACGATTTCTGGGAACCATGCAGATTTAATGTTTAACCTCATTTAATTACACATGCACATTTTTCTTTAAGGTGCACGCTTAATAAACAAACAACTCTGCTGCATACATTCAGTGTGCAATTTTCAAACACCTCTAATTCACTGAAACCTGGCCATTTCCTCCAGAGCAAATCCATGCAGTTCTTGTCCTTGTGGGCCTCAGAGATATTTCATGAAAAAAGTCGTAAGGTCACATTTCCCTTGTCCTCAAAAATACTCAATCTTTAAAAAACAAAACAATTTTGCAGATACCAAGCATGGAAAATTTCAGCCCTAAAGACAACTGTTTCCAAAAGTTTTTAGTGAGCACAAATGTTTATTGTTATAGTTAGTGCTCTGATGGAAGCTAATGCAACATGAACTTCTGCAGGTCAGAACAAGCACCCCTTAATTATATAGTACAAGTAGAGGGATGTTAATATTTTGTTGTATCTTAGCGATGAGCAGAGCAATGTCAAGATACCCCTTTTATTATGAACAGAAAATATGTACAGAAAACAAGTCAGAAACTTTCTATTGCTCTGTGTAGCTACGTTCTTTGTTTCTACTCCCAACCGGAACTGTGCCATGGGAAACCAAAGACTGCATTTAGCGAGTACAGGAAGCGTGTCCTCTCTACTTTTCCTGGAGGACTTATCAATAGCACATGCTGTCACCACAAGGTTGCAAGTTCAACTCCAGCCCCTATCAGTAACAGTAGTAACATTTTTACCACCCACCATCTCAGTGGCCCATGGAAAGGAAGTCGGTGGTCTCAGTCCATATACCAGTATACAGATGCTACCACTCTCAAAACAAGCACTACAGTGGACTCTTCTGTTAGTATGCTTAATAGAGACACAACAAGGGTAGCATCATTCCAAGAGGAAACTGAGAGACAATTCTGCTACACAGCCAATAAATTTGGCTTATATCTCTCTCTCCCCCATAGTCAGGAAGGAACTCCGCTATTTTTATATATGGGCTCCACATATGTGGCTAAGTACAATGCTGCCTCAGATAGAAAAGAAAACAAGAAAAGGTTTGAAGTGTCCTAAAATCTTCCTTCTGCTTATCTCCTAGCTCTTGTCCCTTGAAGTGCTCTTCCCCTTCCTCTCACTGAAAGAATCTAAGACCCAGATACATTTATCAGGTCCCTCTGACCCTTTATAAATGTTAGGTCATCCACATGAATGAGAAGAAACAATATCATAAGACTTGAGTGACCAGTTATACAGCACAAGTTTCAAATCACAAATACACTTGCAATGAACTGCTCATGAGCAATCCATAGGCTAAACATGTTTACAGTAAACAGCAGAACAATTGCCAACAGTGCAAAAATCTGTAGTAGTGGTAGGCATTTCACAGACAGACAATTTGCGAGTGGATCGAGATATCTAAATTCACAAAATTAATTGCTTATTGTTAATTGTTCACATAGCTCCACTCATGACCTTATGCTATATAATAGGACTCCTTCCCAGCCTCATTGCCTCATGTGCTCTCTGGCTCTCCTACATAATGTCTTATCTAACCTCAATTGTAAGTTCCTTCGGGCAGGGGTTGTGTCTTATTTATCTGTTAAAAGTCTCTCTCTCGCTCTCACTCTCTCTCACACATACACAGAACGAAAGACCAGCCTGAAATAGAAACAAGCTTGCCCTGTTCCCGCTTGTTCTGTGAACAGAGTTGTCGTCTCCATTGCTGTCAAGCCAGCATCTTTTTTATGAGCACTAAATTTGCATGAAAAAATGTAATGGTTTAGTTGCTTGCATTAAATACATTCAATGTATATAACTGTTCAGGGAAGTTTAATACAGAGTAGTAGCCCTTTCTTATTTGAGTACATTTTCCCATAATTTAAAAGCTCTATTGTGACACTATTATTCTTTAGTTCAGGGATAGGCAACCTATGGCACGCGTGCTGAAGGTGGCACGCGAGCTGATTTTCAGTGGAACTCACACTGCCCGGGTCCTGGTCACCAGTCTTGGGGGCTCCGCATTTTAATTTAATTTTAAATGAAGCTTCTTAAACATTTTAAAACCTTATTTACATTACATATAACAATAGTTTAATTATATATTATAGACTTGCAGAATAAGAGATCTTCTAAAAATGTTAAAATGTATTACTGGCACGTGAAACCTTAAATTAGAGTGAATGAATTAAGACTCAGCACATCACTTCTGAAAGGTTGTTGACCATGGCTTTAGCTTTTAGATATAATTAAGCCTGTCATGAACATCACCTTTTTTGATACCCATCATCATCCATCGATTTACAGTCCACTTTGGCTTTGGGGCATTTTAGAAAAAAAAAAAATCTGTCAAGACTTGCAAGAAAGCCTACTTTAGGTGAAAAAAATCAAATCAAATTGTTTTGTTACAAAGGAGTTAATACAGCTCAAAGAAGTTGTTAGGCCAGAGCATTCCCACCCACAGGATTGAAATAGGCGCAAATACAAACCCTAGATCCAAACACTTTACAATAACTTTGTGAGTTCAAAACTGGACCTGAATATGAATTCTGCAGCTCAGACCTGTCTTTAATTAAAACATACCACACAAATAAACATCATATTTAATTGCTAGTACTGAAGAACCAGGAAGGAAACATGAAGGGAATCCACATCATACAATTGCAAAAACAATCAGCTGAATGAATTTTCACAAATTACGTCAAAGAACCAAATACAATTTTAACAATTTCAAGATGCTGCCTCATCTGTTTTATTTAGAGCAGCCTGGACAGTTAACACATAAGGTGAGTCCTGCTCTGTGTGACATCTTTATGGGATTAAGGTTGGCAATGTTATTGGTACTGAACTTAAGAGAGCTGCTACTGATATGGCAGAAAAAAGATTTTCAAATATTATTTCTTTTGAAAGGCACTGTGCGGAAATTGTGCAAGGCAGAGAAGAGGATCGATGGAAATTTCTCCAGAATCCTATAAAGCATGATATCGCTCTAAAGGGTTTTTGAATCACCCTATAGAAATCTATAGAAGATACAATGTTCCTCACTTGGTTAGCTCTCCAGATGATCCACTTCTGAAATCTAGCCTGGCAATTTGGAATTATTTTTTAAAACATACTTACTTATTCATTACCTGTGTTTTTCTCATAGTTAAAAATGAAAGGGCATTTCCTTTTCAACTCTTCTTTTCAGTGACTCTTTTGAAACAATTACCAACTAATATTTGAGATAATAAAAATGAGAAATTTTCTCAGCACAGAGGTGATATTTAAGTTTGAAGAAACTTCAGCTTTTTTTAAAAAAAAACAACAACAACCAGTAATTCAATGTGTGTTGTTCTGATTAAATAAATACATTTTATCTTAAATGAAAAACTATGCTTATTACTTGCACTAAAGTCAGGAAATTTAGAGTGAAGCTTTTAACTGTGATTATTCATTGCAGTTGGCTTTTTCCTTACAGGATCACAAAACAGTGGGCACTCTGACATATTGTATTTGAGTAATAATATACTTCAGTACAATACACTGAATAGAAGTTTTCTGCAAAACTATGTGCACCATGTTATGTTTAAATTGCATCTTTTTCTATAACATAGGGCCACATTTTCAACAAGACAGCACCCTATCTTCTAGTTCTACTGCACAAAATTATGCGGATACCCTTTTGCATGCTTGATTACAGGTTCTGTATTTAATTGCCCTATTACATCAGCAAATCTGCTAACTACAGGCTCAAATACATGCTTATATAATTTTGTATGGGTGTAATTGGAGGTTGTACTTTTTACAACTGGATCCTAGCTACATGTAGCTACATTTAATAAGCTTCCCTAGAAAGAACATCAAAACTGTGGAAAATGTACATTTGTATTGTACAGTAAAGATCTGAACATGAATGACACATCTGCACTATTAGTTTGCTAAATAATGTGATGTCAGAAAGTTTTTAAAAACATACAAAAACTTACATTTCAGTGGACAAAATCCATATTTTTTGTCTGCATCGAAGTCTTCAGTCGTTCCACACCAGAGCCAGCCATCTGACCTGCCAGCATCTGTACACTCAGCATACCATTTTTTTTCAAACTTGAAAGGGAATACGCAGGGTGCTCCATTGGCATTTCCTAGCAATGTAAACATATCTAAAGAGATAGAATAATAAAAAACATGAAATATGGAACCCATGTCTGCCCAAATTTGTGGTTATAATATGGTAGACAGAACATCTTGCCACAGGATGTAATCTGTGCAAGCAATGTGTTGCCAATAATACCACATTCTATTTCCTTATTCTCAAACTTCCTGTCCCTTTTCCATGATGAAATTCAGTTCAACAAGTCCTCAGTGTCAATAAAAAACTAAAAATTTTCATTGAAAACAATTAACCAAGCATTCCTACCTTAAATTTCAGAGGACGGTATTAATAAGTATACTAAAAGTCACCACCAGTTAAGAATATCATTACTGTACCTCTGTAACACAAAGCACATTTGTTCTATGAACCAGTTCAGTTATTGACTACAGTAGTTGAGGAGAATTCATGTAATGATGAATTGGAAGGGTCTATACATAACAAGGGCCCAAATTCTGACATCCTTAGATAAAATTCCCATTTATTTCTAAAGGAGATTTTCCTGGTAAGAACTGCAGGATTTGGCTTACTAAACTAAATGAATAACATAGGGCTGGTGGGTGAGTGATCTGCACACAGCCCTGTGTTGGTGGAGGTACAGAGCAGCATTATTCATGGGGAAGTACTGGGAGAGACTGTCAGGAAGTATAATCTGTCCCAGAGCATCCAGAAGTACACTTGAGATACCAATGGTCAAGTGCATAGGAATGGTGGGGCCATGACCTCAGTTCCTTCCTGCCTGCTTTTGAGCAACATGCTCCTTTGGGCTTTAATTCTGCCCCTGTTCTAGGGAGTGCTACAGTGATCAGCCAGCTCTAGGGCAAACTGTGAAAGGGCAGCTAATCTTACATGCCTCCTTCCTGTGTGTTCATCAGAAATTGATCAGAGTCTGACCCATAGTAATTCATGTGTTAAAAAAAAAAATCCTGAAGAAGCAGCCACAATTATTTGATATATTTAGAGCAACATTGTACAATTAAATTCATTCAAATATCCAGTTTATTTACATATTCCACAAACGTCAGCTCTGGGAACTGCCTCAAGTAATGAGCTAGTAATTTTCGGTGTTCAGGAGCTGAACAGATGAACAGTTACACAAAGTCCAAGATAAACACAGTATATTTATCTTTTTATTCCCAAAGATGGAATGTCTACATAACAGTGATGGAGTCTGCATTCTCAGTGTTTCTGTACATGCTCCTACACACGTACAAATAACAGCAGCTTTAAATCCTGTATTTGTATAGTTATATTCTTGTCTTGTGTAATTAATGTTACTATTTGGCAGAATTGCTTTTTAAAAGGTCAGTTCACTAATAGAGCCCAATTCTTTTATAATCAAATCTTCTCAAATCTCCTGTTGATTTCATTGGGAGTTCTGCTCACTGAACAGTTACAAGACTAAGAAAATTAATAGGCATCAAAATACTCTAATAGGTACACTAAGAATTAGTTCAGAATGAAGAGATTTTCAGAACATTACCTTCATAGAAGCGGGAGCACAAATCATCTGTGGTTCCATAGATCTTCCACTTACTCCATACTCCTGATCCCTTGTAGAGCATAATATTCTTTTCCTGTTTGTTGCCATAGTTGAAAAATAAATCTTCATCTTGGATTGCAAAAAGGGTCTCATTTCTGCATTCCCATTTTTGGAGTTCACTTGCCTTATCACATGGATACAAAGTGACTGGAACCCAGTCTTTCTTTGAGGGCACTCCTAAGCATAACTTCAATGCTACACTCATCAGCTGGTGATCGGAGACCCATCTGAATTTTTGAGACTCATTGTCCTGGTTGCAATTCGCAGTTGTAACTGAACTAGAACTCAGAACTTGTACGCAGCGCTTGTGGTCTTCATTATATATTAAAAATAGTTTGGTATCTGTAAAACAGAAAAAAAATGATAATATTGCGTGGGGATTATTTTAGGTAGATGTAACGGTTTGTTGACTCAAGCAAGGGCCTTTTGATGCTTGACTGTGGGTTAAGACCTATTACCATTCAGCAAAACTAGGAATGATTCTCTACTGCCCTGCACCTGAAGAAGTCATTTCCCCTATTCAATGTGTGTGCAAAATGCTACTAATTCTGATTTCATACATCTTGCATATGTGTAAAATACCAGTACAAAAGGTGCAGGCAGTGGAGAATCAGCAGTCAAACTGGAAGGGGGGGGGGGGGTAAAAATAAAAAAGCTGAGACCACAGGAGTCATTAAAAGCCATGCACCATGCACTAGCACAGCTCTTCAAAATATGATTGTGCACAATCTCTGAGCTCCCTGAGATTGCTCCCATTCAGTGGGGTTTGAAAGTACTCGTGGACTCCTTGGCTTTGGCTTCCCCTTGGGTGTGTGGGGTCTCATGCCCTGACAATCTATGCTAGGATCCCTTGGCTTCCTTCTTGAATGGGCGGGGGGGGGGGGGTGTTGTACCTGCCAAATATCAGCCACTCATGGTGCCCAACTGATACATCACTCCAGTAAATTGTGCAGATCTGTGATTCCCTTCCCCTTCCCCCATGCTTTCACGCAGAATAAAATAGCTAACAGTGTTGACATTACTATCACAGGGTATTGCCATTAACATCTCCTGAGCCACTGTCCCAGAATTTATTACAATCTTTTTTAAAAATGTGTGGAAATTGGTGGGGGAAAAAATCAGTTTTCTTTGTAATATCACTTTTTTTTCCCAACGTTCAAAAAAAATCCCTTATATTCTGAAACATAGTCAGCTACAGTTTTTCATTTTCAACCTATTTGAGCTCAAAAAGTTGTTAAAGGACTTCTATTAGCTTTTAATGCAGATAACTATCCATGCTAGCTATAAATCCAGTAACGTGTATGTGGTGGGCACGAGATTGACAGCAGCAGCACTCGACTTGTTCTGTACTTCTGACCTGCTCTTGAAGGAGAGATGGCAGCTCAGTAACCCTGGCCATTCGGGTTACTGAGATGCTGCCGCTCTTCCAGAGTGGGCCTGGAGGTGGAAGAAGAGGCGGAAACAGCGTGAGGAGATGGCACCCTCACCTCCTGTACCTCTTCCACTTCTGGACTGTCGCCCTGCTCCAGGAGGAGAGATGGCATTCACCACATAGGGCGTTGGGTCCAGGGAGCTCCAGCACTTCCAAAACGTGGGTGAAGATTGGTTAAAAGAACCAAACAAACAACGGCTTTTGTAAAACCTGGGACATTTTCAGTGGAAATCAGTAAAAATGGAAAGCAAAGAGCTGGATGCATAGGTTCACACTCAGTTTGCATTTACGAGGTTTCCTCCACAACCATAACAATTCGAGAGCTCCTTCTCTTTCCCTCCCCCACCCCAGTTCCACCCCTACCTTGTGCTTTACGTTACATCATGGAGACCATAGACTATATCTAGCTGGGAAGATCTGGTCCACAGATCAAGAGTTTGTCACCCTTGATCCATTTAACATGGATTTTTAAATGGTATTGTCCTATTTAACAGTTCAGTCTGATGGTTAGTTACATAATTCAAATCTGGTACAGTACTTAAAATACCCTTTCAGATATGCAGTAGGAAAGAGACATTTTTTATGACTTAAGTCATTCAGAATAATTTACAATTATGTTATTCAATAATTACCAAGAAAATGTACTACTTACGTTGCAAATACTGAAGGGGGGGGGGAGATTAGCCAGATTAACTCCAAAATGTATTGTATTTTTTGTTGAGATTCCAAGGTGTAAGTGATTATACACTTTGGAGGAAGGATACCTTGGAAATGAATAACCTGCTGTTTCAATAAAAAGCTGACCTGGACTTATCTCATCCATTCTTTGGTTTCCTTCTCCTGTCCTCTGGCTTCCAACTCATTAGGAAGTTGATGAGCACTGGAGGCAAACTGCTGACTTTTGCCAATTAGTTCTACTTGCAGACAATACAAGGAAATGTACAAGTATCATCACTAGTGATAAATTCTTTTATTACGCTTTTGTACTAGCAGTTAACCCATTGTTATTGTAAACTGGTATATGCAATGTTTACAACTGAAACACCACTCTTCTTTTCCTGAATTCTTGTTTGATGTCACTCGTCATTCCTCTGGAATGGTGGTTGAAGCATGAAGGGACATATGAATCTTTAGCACATTTGGAACATAAATATCTTGCAGCACTGGCTACAACAGTGCCATCTGAACACTTGTTCTCACTTTTTAGGTGACATTGTAAACAAGAAGAGGGCAGCATTATCTCCTGCAAATTGTAACCAAATGTGTTTGTCTGAGCAACTGGCTGAAGTAGGATTGAGTGGACGTGCGGGCTCTAAGATTTTACATTGTTTTATTTTTTAATGTATTTTTTTTACATAGTTCTACATGTGCAAGTTCAACTTTCATGAAAAAAAGAGATTGCACTACAGTACTTGTATTGGGTGAATTGAAAAATACTATTTCTTTTGGGGGGGTTTTACAGTGCAAATACTGGTAATTAAAAATAAATATAAAGCAAGCACTGTACACTTTGTATTCTCTGTTGTAACTGAAATCAATATATTTGAAAATGTAGAAAGCATCTAAAACTATTTAAATAAATGGTATTCCGTTATTGTTCAACAGTGTGATTAATCACAATTTTTTTTTGATCACTTGACAGCCCTGGTATTTAAATAAGGTTGTAATAGAGTGGCTCTCAAACTGGACAGGCCCAAGCAGCCAATTGGCCAGTGAAGACTTTGTAGGGGAGTTAAGGGAGTGGATGCAACCTGCCTAGATTTTCAGTATTAAAGACTGTAGTTGGAAGAGAGCCTAAGACATAAGCAGAGGTGAAAGTAAGCTTGTACACCCCAGTATGGTGTATCGGCAAAAGCCAGTGCGCCGCTCCAGGGCACCCAGCTTCCCCAGGTGGCAATGTAAAGGGCCTGGGGCTCCAAGCAGCAGCAATATATAGTGGAACTCCCCTTTCCACACCCCCCCCCCCAAACCACCTGCTGAAAAATATCCAGCCAGCCAAGTAATAGATCACCACATATCCCTACAGCTCATTATTTAGGCACCAATTCCCTCTGTGGTGTGATTCAGGGGTAAGTCAGGATTCTACCACTGGACAAAGTCGGATAAGCAACTTGGGGCACTCAGAGCCCGATTCTGATCTTTTTGAGCCAGTATAAATCAGCAGCAACACCAGTGACTTCAGTAAAGTTACACCAGTATAAAACCAGTGTAACTGAGATCAGAATTAGGCCCACAGTGTTTAGTGTCACATCCCACAGAGCTCACAGATCTAGTCAAAGAAGTGGCTTGCTAACGGAAATCAGAATTGTGCTTTGCTGGTGAGAGGCTCCGACAGGCACGTAGCTGTTGATCTATCTGAAGCCATTCAAATTCTTAGCTTGGCACAGACTGGAAAAGAAGGGACTTTGCTTCTGTATCACTGAGAGAATGGGATAGAAAGAACTCTAGAGGTAGGAAAATAAAGGACCTATTTCAACCAGTGCATAGGGTGTGAGAGAGGAGCTTCTTCAGTGAAGAACAGGTCAGAGAGCAGAGGAAATAGGTGCCTTGAAATTTTGACTCTACCTGCTGGACTAAAAGTTACAAGATCCTAGGCCCAAACCTCTCAGAAATCCAAAGGCATTTCTTCCTTGGTCCCTCAGTGCTGTGGGGACAAGGTAAGGGAGTGCAGCTAGAGCTCCAAGAGAGAAAAGAGAAGGGGGACAGATGCTCAAGAGGGCAGAACAGGAGAAGCTTCTAGAGACAGCAAGACATGGGGCGGGGGAGAAATAATGGAGGAGGGCACAGGAGAGGGATCTCCAGAACTCCAAAATAAGCTATTGTTTTATTGCTTTAGAAGCAGCAAAGCAGTGACAGCACAGCTGTGCACATGACTGACAACTAATGGCTCCTCTGACTAGGAATAGGCATTATATACAGTCCACACTCTGACAGGGTCACAACCGCTTCTAACTGTTCCCCCATAAGGAGTTTTTTCAAGAATCTCAGTCTCTGTCCCTCCCTACAAGCTCTGCTCCTGCTCATCACTGTTGTGCCTTTAAATCCTCTCCTTCACCTGACAGAGGATTCCACTTATCACAACGAGAGGGGCAAACATTTCCATCACATTCGTTTAAAATGTGTCCATCAAGGCTGATAAACAGAGAATGATCAGAGCATGCAACACACAATGTGACTTAGAGCAAGAGAACAGATGCACTTTCACACCAACATCCACAGCACAGACAGAGCAGACACTTACCCAGCTGCTGAAAGGCACTCTGAACGAGAGAGAGAAAAACCAGGAGCAGGGAGAGAGTCATCGCAAATGTTTGATTATTTTCTTCCCTGCCACCAAAATGGAAGATGAAGAACTGTGATTAGTTTCTATCATGAGGAGATTTCTGAAGCCAGCCAGGTAGCAGGTCCTCAGCACTTGTGAGGGGCTGATGGATCAGGGGAAATCTCTGTGCTCTAAATGATAAGGAAATATCCTGTCACATGGGGTGTTTTGAAATAACAGGAATTCACAGTTCAAACTTTGCTTTCCTAAGCTAATTTCTCTGCTGAGGGAAGAGTCTCCAACAGAAAGGCAGGTAATAAAGTGATGACAGATGAGGGCAGTTTTTCTGGGACTTTGTTAGTGATTTTCCAAGTAAATCAGCCCTAAAAAGAGGATACTTCTGAACATGTCCAACCAGCAGTGAAAGAGCAGATTCCCGCCCCAACCTTCAGAGCTAAACCTTAAACCTCAAATACACACTCACTATGCTGACTTGTAATCTCGTTACTCCTGAATATAGAAATGGCTGCACTTTAGGATTTTTAGACATTAGAGTATCAAATATCTCTTTTTCCTTTCCTTTAATAGTATATAGATATACGTGGAGGGTGAAAAGATTTACTTCTAAATTGCATGTTTCCTAGTGGCACAGGAAGGTTACAGCACAGCTGAAAAGTGAAATGTTAAAAAAACAGGGTTGTGAGGTTCACTCAGCAAAAGTGAAGTGTGTGTACCACAGCATTTATGGGCTGATACCGAAGCATAAATAGGCAGGACATCAGGAAGCAATAGGGAGGGGAATGTAGAGAGGTACAAAAGGCTCTGGAGTGTCTGCACTCCCCTCGTCCCAGCAATTCTCTTAGCAACCCAGATAAAAGTTGATATTTCTTTGCTTTGTTGGGGGCAATAGCCAGTAACATGTAGGTAATGAAGGGATTTAAGAAGGAAGTGGGGGACAAAAGAAAAAAAAACATTTGGAAATGAAATTCAAATTGGAATGCCATTTTGGGAGAGAATAAATAGGCATTGGAGCAAGGGGACAGGAGCCTGGGTTTCCTACTGGATGAGTGCTCTAGCCACCAGGTCATAGAGTCATTCTCCACTTGTTCTCTCTCTGGTCAAATGACTAATCAGTTATCCAAAGCGAGAGAGATAGGCAGAGGGTCATTCTAGGCATCTTCACCTGGGGTACTAACTCCCACCATAAAGAAATCTGACCAGACTCCCTTCCTGAAGAGCAGGTATTTCTGGCCATCTGACAAGGCATATTTTTATTGACAAGAATCAAATACACACATCTGAAAATCCAGAGTATAGTGTCTATTAATTGCCAGTTGGGAAACTGCATCTTGAAGAAATATTTTAGATGTGTACAGTTTCCCTTCCTGGCTAGGCACTAGGCACTAGGCACCAGGCACCAGTTTTTTATTGTGTGTTGCATGCCCATCGTGGGCTCAACATGGTACAGAAATACAGGAAGATGCAGTACCTTCCCCGAAGAGTCTATCCTCTAACACAAATACAAACAGTACAGTACAGACATGAGCATTTCCCACATAATCCACCAGATGCATTCAGATTTCATATGAAAAGTATTCACAGACTCTTTGAAAGAGGAGGGAAATTATTTTCCTAAACTATCCTGCCATTTTTTACCAACTGCTAACAGTCCAAGAAAACTCAGCTTGTGCTAGAACGAGCTATTCTGAGCTTCCTAATAGGGAGGAGTGTCTAATGCCGCTGTCTTAGCCATAGGCATTTGTGAGACCCAATCTCCAAGCCTGGGAACTCTTGTTATTTGGTTGGCTATATGGCCAGTGGAGGGGTGGGCACTTTGTATTATATTCAACCTTGGTGTAAATATGTATAATTCCCATGAAAGTGTCTAGGTCAGATCTGGGTGATTTAATTAGTTAGGCTAGCTACTCGTGACTTACCCATATGTATGGAACATCTACATGGGCAGGAAATGAAAGTAAGTGATGAAGTAACTGATACCAATATGGTATTCAGTGGGTTTGTGAAGAAGAGTAACTCATACACTGAGGGGATATGAAGAACCTGTAGTAGACTGGCATACATGTGAAGCCTACAGATGGACAATACAAGATAAAGAAAGAGCAACTTCTACTGCATGCTTGTATGTTCTGAACTAGTGTAGCTCAAAAGTGGCTTTTTAAGTCTCCAGGGAGACACCTATGGACCAAGAAGTCCAACTGATTCTCAGGTTATAGTAAAATGGAGGCACCAACACACTTCAAGTCTGGTATAATAAACAGCTAATAACAGGACAGCATTTGTCACATACTCTAGCTAGATATAAAGTTTTCAGCTTTCTCTGTGTGTAGGAAGCCACCTCTCCCAGATCATGTTTGGACAGGAAGGGTCTACGTTTTTCTGAAGCAGGTCAGCCCATCTCTAATTCTGGAATAGCCTGTATTAACAATGAATGACAGTGTCCCTGGCAAAGTACACTGAAATGTGTGACTAACATCAAAGTGGCTCTTGACTTTTGACAGTCAACAGGAAAATTGAAAGATCTGTATAATTAAAATCATACCCGGACCTGAAGCCTAATGTCCATTCTGTTTCAGTGTGAACAGAATTATGCCCCAAGTCTCCCAGGTGTATATCCAGATATATTTTTGATGCCATGCTTAAGCCTATACCATTAAGAGGACATCTAGTGAGAGTACATTGATGATTTGCTACTAATCACTTTGCTTTTACATTATAGTGGAACATACAGTCAACAGAAAAATGCATTAGTCAGGTCTGCATATTATATACACAAGTCAAATAAAAAATAACCCTAGGTTAGAAGTACATTAAAATTGAAAAGTCAGGAACTGCCAAAATTAACTGTCCTGTACATGCCAGGTAGGATTATTAGTTTCTCTGAATTTTATATTTGGGCTTATTTTGACATGTAATTTTTACTGAATGGGGACATCATACATTCTAAGAAGAATTTTGAGGGAAATATTTCTGTTATTGAGAGAGAAAATCAATGCACTGATTTCCACTACCATAGAGATCTGAGCTATCATGAGCTCCATTAACTACCCATTAAGCAGAAAGAGCCATTCTGAGTGAACTAATTCAACCCATTTTATCCATTATGCCTCATCTTTTTTTTTTTAAAGAAAAAAAGTGGTTTCCAACATTATCCCCTGACTGGAAAGAGGAGAGAGAGACTTTTTTAAAAATTGTATTTGTTTTAAACACTACATAAATACACCAAAGACTGTGAAATGCTTCTACAATCTAGTTCAAGTTTCTGACTTCTCAGATTCAGGTTGTAGCTGGCCTATGAAAGTAAGAAAGAACAAACAAGGGGTCTCTCTCAATATCCCTCTTGCACTTCTGGTTTCTTCACTGCTGTGTTTTTGTACCCTTTAAAGCCACATTAGAGCCCAGAGTTACTAGATTTACAGTAAATGTATCAGTGGCCTAGTAAACAGTCCATAATTTTTGAAACTACAACCTTATATGAATTGTTAAAAGTCAGTGAATATGAGTATGCAACAGAAATAAAAAGACAATAACATTAAAATCAGTGTAACATCATCATATACATTAACAATGCTCCCTTGTCTTGAATATTTTGCTCAGTTCTGGTCACCTGTATGAAAAAAAAGATGTAGTGGCAATACAATCCGTTCAAAGATGAGACAAATGAATAAATGCATGAAGATATTTCCATATCAGAAGACAATGAAAAGACAGTTTAAAGAGGAGATGAGAAAGAGGAGACATGATAGATGGACATAAAATAGTGAATGGCAAAGAGTAGGTTAGTCAGGCATGCCTCTCATAATATGGCAACAAGACAACGACCAAAGAAGTGTAAAGGCTGCAAACTTAAAATATATTTCCTTCATCAGTTTTAACTTGGAGCATAATTCATGGAACCCATTGCCACAAGATATCAGAAGCCAAGGGTGTTTAGAACTCAAACAAAGAACAAACAGCTATATGAATGAAACCATCCACAACTATACAAAATAGGATAAGAAAATGTGTAGAGTGTAGACTCCCCTCATCCTTCAAGATATAAAGCCAACCTCTAACTGAGTGGATTAAGGAAGAAGTTTCCCCATAAGCAGGTTTTCCCATAATTGTCAGTTACAGGTTTTTTTCCACATTCCTCTGAGGCATCTGGTACTGGCTAACATCATAGATAGGATACCAGACTAACTAGACAACAGATCTGCTCCTGTATAGCAAATTGTATGCTCCTGTGTGGCAAGAAAATGCCTGCAAAATGTATGAGTCAATAAGTCATATCCTATTGGCTATTCATGGACAGCAAGAACATTGCAATGTCCTTTTTATACATAAAATAAAAATCTATGCCAGCAACTTCAAGCTCAAGACAATGCTAAGGTATTTCAATGCTAAGGTATTTCAGTATTCAAAGCATAGACAACATGTAACGTTTTTGAGGAAGATGCTGTCTCAGGGTTCAGTAGAATGTATTTACAATTGCATTTACATCAATTTAAAGGGCAGTGCCAGATTAAGTGTCTTACTCAGAGAACTCTTGAACGCTCTCTGTTCAGAGCTGGCTGGAAATTTTCTGACTTTTTTACTTGAAAAAATGGATTTGGTTAAATGCAGGAATGCATTGACTGACAAATTTTTGTCAGCTAAATAGTACTGGATTGTTTCATTTTGATAAGATTATTTAAGTATTTACAAAACAAAATTTTTGTGAAATTTCATTTAATAGAAAAAATTTTGAATTTTCAAATTTTCATTCCAATTCGGAACAAGAATTTTAAATGTTGGAACTTCCTGCAGGACAGAAATTCTGAGTTTCAGTCAACTCTATTTCTGCCTCTGCTACTCTCTAATCTATATCCTTTTAAATACACAAAAGATCCACAAAATGACAATCTACAGCATATCCAAAACTGGAAAAAATTTATAGTAGAGGAAAATTTTTCCTTGAGATTATTTTTTAGAGAAAAATGCAGAATTGCAAACACCATAATATTTTGTAAATTAATGTAGATTTTTCTGAATTGTTTCAGTTGAAATAAAACCTAAACAAATTCTAAAACACTCAAATAATTTTATTTGACATTTTCAAAATTAAATATTTCAATTCTTTTTATTTAGGATGATTTTTTGTTTGGAAATCTCTTTTTATTTTAAAATGTTAAAAAGCTTCAAAATCAAAGCAGGACACTATGTTTCAGGTTGAAAAAGATGTTTCATTTGACCTGAAATAAGTTGTGTGTTGTTGTTTTTTTACTTACTGATTCACTGAGAATTTTGAAAAATTCTTCCTTCGACTCAACATATTTCTTCATTTTTCAGAATTGCCAGAAGACCATTTGCAGAGATTTAATAATTCATTTACTTTGTTGTGTTTTATGTTCTGCCTATTATATAAATGCATTGGATTTGTTGCTCCTCCAGAGTCACTGAGAATTGAGGGTGACCAGAATTGAAGGTGACCCAGGAGACACTCAGCACCTCTGAGGGTCAGATCCATAATTTGTATGTGCATTGTTCCCAGCTACTGATTAAATGGTACACCCATTTTAGGCATGGTCTACACTAGGAAATTAGGTCAGTATAAACTACATTACTCAGGTGTGTGAAAAATCCACACTCCAAATAATGCTGTTAAACCAAACTACCCCGCAGGCTACACAGTGCTATGTTGACAAGAGAATTCTCTCATTGACCTAGCTACCATCTCTCAGGGAGTTGTATTACCTTCATCGATGGGAGAAGCCCTCCTATTGACATAGGTAGTCTCTTCACTGAAGTGCTACAGCAGTGCAGCTGTACCACTGCATGTTTTAAGTGTAGACAAGCCCTTTAGATACATTAGCTGTTATATTTCATCATGTCTAATCACTCTTCTGTAGCTGTTAGCTACAAAGGACATAAGACTTTATGTCTACATAGACATGAATGTTTCACTGTGTAGAGCTAAAATTATAGACTAAAACTAAAATTATAGGCTAAAATTATAGGACTGGGAGCACCTCTGGGAGACCCTGAGAGAAAGAGACTGTTGATTGAGAGTGGAAATAAAGATTGGCGGGGGGGAATGCAACTGGGAGATGAGGAGGTAAACAGGAAGGAGGGAAGGTGGCTAGGAGCCAGTGTCTGTGAGGAGTTGGGGGAAAACTGGGACTGATCAGAAGAAGAGATAGGATGCTTGAGTGCTGGTAGGGGAAACATACTAATATTGGATGAAAAGCCTGCAGAATGGGACTGGGAGCCAGTGAGGACAGGTTCAAGTTATCTCAAATTGGGGATCCAAAATTAGTGGACACTTTGGACCTTAATCTCTCTGTGTCTCAATTTCTCATCGGTAAAATAGGAACAATAAGCCTCCCATTATCTCATGGGGACGTTATGAAAATGATTGTATTAATGTTTGTGAAGCACCATACAAAAGCCTATGAGGAAATTAATAATTCTATGTTCCAAGCAGTGTCTGAATAGTGTGCAGTAAATAAGGCCTGGGGCCACACATCGATTAATAAGGAGAATGCAAAATATTGAATAGCACTATCCATATTGTGCACTGAATGAGGCACGGGTCCTCTGGCAAAAATAGTATGTGATCATGTAATTAAAGACCACATCCTAATGCATATGCACAATGGGACCAAACTACGGCTGCATAGGCAACCTTAATTCCAGCACTTCCTAACTTTTAAGGGCTTGACTTTGAAACCTTAATAAATGTTCTTCTAATATTTTTGTGTATAATTATATATTAAGGCTAAATGTTACTTCTTCGTTTCTGTATCTATATTACTTATCCTTGTAATTTCACTACAGTGTGTAAATATTTGGTAATATTTTACTGTATGTATTTCTTTTTAAGACCAATAAAAAGTTTGAGAACTTCAAATTAGAAATCATTCATATAATAAGTGTATATACTGGTTTATAGTTTTGTAGGAATTAGACTCTTACTCAAGTCTTGAGCCTTTTTCTTTTGAAAATTTACCAAGTTTCTCAGTGATATCAACTATTAAATTAAAAATCCTGAAAGATTAGTGAAGGTATTATTTAGCTATTAATCACTGGGGCCTGTTACATGAAAAAATTTTAAATATTGAAAAAATTATTTAAAAAACTTTAAGAAATAATACATTATTTTATAGACGCAAAATTCTGTTTTCCTCACTTTCATACCATTTTCCAACTCTTTCCCGGTGAAAAACAGTAAGTAAAGGTGAAAAGCATCTCCCCCTCCACAAACTTCACACTGCAAACCCATCTTCATGGTCCCTTGAACTTGCTCCGACCCCAACACTCTGAACTGGAGAGAAATCAGGATGAAGTGGTGGGCTGCAGGGGTGATGGCAGATGCAGCAAGAGAGAGTGGAAGGCAGTGAGCTGCTCCTTCGCTCACCTGCCCTGGCTCCTGCACAGTCGTTTTGGATTGGTCCAGAATCCATTAATCAACAGCTCTGGGAAATTCACCATCCTTTTCCAGAAATTTACAAAATTGGCAGAAAGAGCAAAAAAATAGCAAGAAATGTGGGAACACATTAAATACAAAACCACCAAGTAACCTGCCATCTGGCAGCTTGTCAGTTCCCTGCGTGAAATGAATTGTGACCTCAGGCCACCAGATGCCCACCTAACAGAGGCCACCACCACAACGGATTCTCTGGTTTCACAATTGCCAACTTTCACGTGGTAAATAAGCACCCCGACTTTCACAATAAGCCAAAAATCAAGCTAATCCCATTTCAAAGCAAGGCCAAAACAAGCCAGTCCCTAAGAACCCCAACAGTCTATGTGACTAGATCCCCCTGGAGTGCAGTCTAGCACTGTGGTGGGCCCGCTGTGCACCCCTGATTCTCTCCCCCCACCCCCTTTGCCCCTGCTTGCTGGGAGCCAATGAAAAAAAGGGGCAATAAGCTACAACATACAACAAGCTCCAAGCCAAATAAGCAATAAGCTACAAGGCAAAAACTAGCCAACAAGCAGCTCACAAGCCAAGTAAGCCAAAAACAAGCCCGATTTCTGCATTTTTTCCACAGGTTTAGCATGTCTGTGTGGTTTAGGGTTTCAATTGAAATGCCATGACTTGAATAAACAAGGACTGAACCACTTTAGGGTACTGGCACGTTAGTGAGGGTAGTGAAATGGATACAGTCCCAGTCCAGGCTGTACCTGATCTGTGCATAAGGAGAACATAGCTCTCATCATTGCTATTTGTTCAGCTATTTTTCCATCACTAGAACTAAACTGTAATACTTAGAACATTTTTTAAAAGCAAGCTGTCAAAACAGAACTAGTACCACTATGTAACAGACACAACAGGAATTTTCCCGGCAATATTTATAAAGGTAACATTCAGAACATGCATAAAATCTGAAAAGAAAATAGTTTAGATGCCTAGGATCTAAGCCAAGAGATTTCAAAAGCCTTTATGCAACAATTACTTGCTGGGAAGAAGCGTGGTCCAATGTGCACAAAGGGCTGGAATTCAGGACTCCTAGGATTTACTCTTGCCTCTGTCACTAATTTGTTGACTGCCCTTGGGCAAATCACAATCTTTGTGCCTCAGTTTACCAATGTAACAAACACGCAGAAGGGGATTATTTGGGTTAACTGATATTTGCATGGAACATGGTGATTCATATATGGCACTTATGAAATGCTCCTAATTATAAAAACTCACATGCAAAGGCCTGGAATGACAGCTTCCTGTGTAGTACTTGCAAAAAAACAGATCAGGGCTTATCAAAATCTGAAGCGGGGACAGGGGACATATCCAAATTAGAAATGCTGGAAACCTCATGAAGGCCCAAATACTGGGCAGCAGAACACAACCTGAGCACTGTCCTGCTCCACAGCAGGAGAGGGAGGAGTTATTATAGGGTGACCAGATGTCTCAATTTTATAGGGACAGTCCCGATTTTGGGGTCTTTTTCTTATATGGGCTCCTATTATCTCCCCTCTCAGACCCAGTCCTGATTTTTCACACTTGCTGCCTGGTCACCCTATGTTATTCCTTCCAGAACAGAGTGCTGCAGTAGTATCCACATAGCAGTGTATCCTCTGGCGCCACCTCCAGGGGCCAGCCCGCTGCAAACCTGGACACAGACACACACTGTGGAGGTGACCAGCCTTGCATGCCCCCTATGCTTTTCCGCACCCCACTGCCATGGCTCAGTGGCAATGGCTCCACTATGAAGGGAGCCTCCAGACCCTGTTCTCCTAAGGGTGCAGCTTTCTGGGATAACCCAGCATTTGGAATTTTGTAAGTATTTTTTTCCACAGGCAGGAAAGCCTTTTTGTGTGTGAGAAAGCCAGCTACTAAAGGACAATATGTGGCTATCCTTTTCTAAAAAATATAATCAAAGTTTAACTTAGGTGAGAGTAACCGATGATGATGAAGGAGCAAATTCCACTGTAGGCTATAAAAGAATAATTCCAACACAAATTAGTGTTTCCAATTTATAATATAGTCACATTAATATTTCTTGCGGCATCTTTTTACCTTGGCCTTTCTCTCCGGCCTCCCTTTTGTAAATGACCCAAACACTGATTAATAAAAAATGACATGCATTTCCTACCTCGGTTGCTGCTTTTAAAGTTCCAAAGGTTGCAATTGTTTCCATACTGTATCTATTGACATGAATAGAGAATAAAAATAAAATATTTCTGCTTTGCACTTATTTAGCTTGTCTTTCCTCAGAAGATAAGTAACTTAGACCACTCATGCCAGACATGTAAGCAAATATTACTTCTCCCCTTTGTATACGACAAAACGAGGTATATGACTTGCTTGAAGGAAACGTATGGCAGAGCCTGAAACTGAATCCAGATTGCCTGATTCCCAGACTGGTGCCTTAGCTACACCAACCGGCTTAAATTACTGTACAATCTTTAATCTGTGTGATAAAATGCTGAACCATCACCACCTTACAACCCTCCTCTTTACCTGATGTGTTGAATGGACTTCCATAACCTCAAGTAGTATATAATTACTACCATAATACTACCCATAACACGAAGAAGTGAATCCCCCAAAATGCCAAGCTGTTTGGAACACAGAAGTGTGGACAGCAAGCAGAAGTGAGGGAGGGATCTGAATAATGCTGCAAAATGCAGAGATGAATGCAGTCAGCTCTGAAACTCAACAGCCTCTGACCTGTGCATCTTACATGGTGCTACAAATGAGCACATGCAGGGAATGCAAGCCATGACAGCAGTACCGCAATTAGAAGGCCTCTGTGTGGTCCCAACCTCTGCTGTCATACAAGCACCTCTGGACTCACTGAAGTGTAAAACTTATGTATTAGCGACTTTTTAAATTTTTCCTAAGAGTCACAATCCCAGACTTTGTAGCAATACATTCTACTAATCTTTTGGACCATTATTATTGAATTCTATAGTTTTATTTGCTTTTTTAAGCAACGGAGATAGTATTTCATTTAAAGAATAGCTGAGCTGCACTGTCTTTAAAGATTTGCTGTAACACTTTGTGTGTCTCAAAAGGCCCCTCATGATTGAAGCCCCGAGAAAAAGCACAATTTCACAGAAAGCAGCCCAATATTGTGATTTTTTCCAACAGAAGGGAGATGGAAGTTGGCATCCGTGCATGCTGGGCCCCTGCTCAATGCAGTTTGTAGTGCGCAGCAACATCATGTCAGAGCAGCAGTTCCAGGCAACGCTGGTGCTGCCTCACATAAAACTGGCAGCTGAAGCCCTGCAAACTGCTGCTTCTTCGACATTATTCTGCCACACATTAAGAGGCTCACTGAGCACAAGATCAGATTCACATGGCTGCCTGCTTCCTCCTCGCTGCTGGAAAATTTGCAGCGGTTTGTGAAGGACTCAGCAGCTGTGCCATTCCGCCTTCTCAGCGAGGCCACCACTGCTCACATTGTGGTTTGAGCATTGGCTTGCTAAACCCAGGATTGTGAGTTCAATCCTTGTGGGGGCCATTTACAGATCTAGGGCAGAAATCTGTCAGGGAGAGTGGGACTGGTCCTGCTTTGAGCAGGGGCTTGGACTAGATGGACTCCTGAGGCCCCCTCCAATCCGGATATTCTAAGATTCCAAGTAGCTGTGGAGTTGCTGAGTCGACAGTGAGCTTTTGCTGACTGCATTTCATGCATAACCTGTGACAGTTGTTACTTTATCTATGACACAGCTGTGAATATTCTAAAAAGTATCTGCCATTTTCTTGGGGCCCTACTCATCATCTGTATGTGCCCCATTCCAAGTTCCTAATGGAAGAGCTCAACATATGATCCAATTCCCATTTAAATGAATTATAATCTTTCCATGGCAGTTCGAATGAGGTCAAAGAGGGCTGCCAAAAAGAGCCTATCTTGAAGAATCTACTTAGGGAGACTTGGGAATCAGGTCCTACATTGTATATGGCATTGTTGGTGTTTACTGAGTTTGTATACAAGTGGCCATCTCAGAGGCAGTAGGCAGATCATTTGAATCTAGAATTGGAAAAGGTACAGAGAGAAACAACAAAAATGATTAAAGACACAGAATAGCTTCCATACAAGGAGAGGTTAAAAGAACTGGTACTTTTCAGCTTGGGAAAGAGACAACTAAGAGGGGGCATGATAGAGGTCCATAAAATCGCAACTGATGTAGAGAAAGTGCACAAGGAAGTGTTATTTACTCCTTCACATAACCCAAGAACCAAGGGTCACCTCATGAAATTAATAGGTAGTAGGTTTAAAACAAAAGGAAGTATTTCTTCACACTGCGTGCAGTCAACCTGTGGAACTCATTACCAGAGGATGTTGTGAAGGCCAAAACTATAACTGGATTCAAATCAGAACTAGAGAAATTCATGGAGGATAGATCCAGCAACGGCTATTAGCCAAGATGGTCAGGGATGTAACCCCATGCTCTGAGTGTTCCTAGCTTCTCTGTGCCAGATACTGGGAGTAGACAACAGAGGATGGATCATTCGATGATTTCCTGTTAATTCCCTCTGAAGCATTGGCCAGTCAGAAGACAGGGTACTGGGCTACATGGACCCTGGGTCTGAGTCAGTATGGTTGTTCTTATGAGTCTAATATCCTTTGTTTTGGCAATACTTAAAGCTACCAATGAGGCCTCTCTGTGTAGGAAAGGTTCTTTGTTTTGTTTTGGCTGCAGAGAAACGTCTGGTGGCCCACCCACACTTACTGAGTAGTTTTATCAGAAATTTGAAGTCCTAATGAGGTCATTAGGAAATCAAGCTTTTCACACAAATGAATCAGGAGAGTTCAGATTGAAAAAAGAAAATGATTTTAGCACACTAGAGTAAAATATTAACAAGGATATTTTTCTTTCACAAATATATATTTGTTGTTGGTATAAATACCATTTTACCTGTAGAATAGTTTGCCAACTCCAACAAATCACAGCAGGTTTGATATTGGTGTTTTCTTTCAAGAAATTTCCCATAATCCAGATTTACTTCCTGCATTTCATCTCAAATAATGTCAACACAGTCAATTAAAAAATACTGACTTTTTATTGACTATCAGTTAGTCAGGTATAAAGCAGCAATGTTGTAAACTGCTGAATGGAACCGCTTAGTGTTCAGAATTATATTACTTGCCATATAGTTTAGAATTCAGTTTGGATTGTTGGCCTGTACCTTTTAAAACAGTGGTTCTCAACTGATGGTCCATGGACCACTGGTGGTCTATGGTGATTTTTTCGGTGGTCCACACAAATATTGTTCGAAGTCAGATAATGTGAGCAGGTGCTGCCATTAGGCTGTTTTATGCCGTGTTCACAAGCACACAGCACATCATCCACAGCGTCATCTAGGACGCGACCATGTTGTGTTGCCAGTAACTTCCGTCTAAGGCTCTGAATGTCAATGTAGCTCCCACCGTCGTGCTGAGTGGTTGTTCTGTCATTCGTTCTGTGCTAAATGCGCTGTTTTAGTTTATTATTTCTGTTGTAAAATGTACGTTTGCACACAATTTTCAACTTTATGTTTGTTAGTTTATTACACACTCAACATGTGCCTGAAGCCATATCTATACAAGCTCTGACTATTGCTACCACAGGTAAAGCTGACAAAAATACTAGTGGAGAGAAATGTTTGGCAAGGAAGCATAGTGTAGACACACACCCTCCAGTGACCTACAGGCAAAAGGCAGAAAAATTATATTCCTATCACATTTTGCTTGCTATGAACACTGTTACCGAACAATCACTCCAGTATTCCCAGACATTTTCTTCCTTTTAAAAAAGTTTCACATGAATAAAGGCAAAAAAACATCGATGGTTGTTAAGCTGCAAGTAGTATTGGTTACTGACTTGTAAACTGATGAGTGGTATATGAACAGAATGTCCAGAAATACAGTTGCTTTCATTTGCACTTTATCATCACAAAATATTTATACTGTATGCCTTACAGAAAACAAATAGTATGCAACATACTTGATATATGGTAACAGCATACAATGGGTTACTTGGATTTTAACTCAGGGAATTTGATCACAACTGAAAAATGTAGTGTAACAATACTATTTTTCCCTATATGTAATATACAAAAAAATAAATTTGGAAATTTAAGTTAGTGTATGTCCACAAGACCTCTTTAGTTAATTTCAACGTGTTTCCTTTCTTGATCATTTTAAATTATGAAATGCATAAAATAACTTTGCAACATAATATACTAAATGCTTTGAATTTAATACTCTACATTCATACTAAATACAATTAATGGATTTTTACAAATAGTGTTATTTACTAAATTACACTCTTCTACAACAGTGCAATCCATGTACATATGCTAACATTAAATGGAATTTCAAAAATAAAAGAGTACTTGACTACTGCATATACTCTATTAAAACCAAGACTGACTTTAACATTCTCTTTTCTATGAGAGACAAATTATTCAGCTTTCCAGAAGTACATGCAGGAGAGAGGAATAGAAAAGAAATCTCCTGCCACCTTCAGGCTGAGGCTGCAGGAAGAAAATGAGCTCTGGACCTGCAGCAATTTATATTCCTAATCCAGGCAGTAGAATGTTTCTCAGACACAAAGAGAGCCTAATATAAGATATCAATGAACTTTTAAAAGAATTTTCTTGTGTTTTTCATATATTAAAGTGAAAAACTCAAATATCAAGGCCTTTTTTCGTGTCCGACTGTGGACATTGTACTTTATAATATACACATTGAAGTGATCAGTATTTTTAATGGTTGCAACAGGGACGACTCTACTGTGAAGTCGGTCAGTTGTATTAAGGCTGAACAATAGTAAAAATCAGTCTGCCTGCTGCTATTCATAGCAAAATTAGCATGAGGTGAAAAAAATAAACTAAGTGAAATAAAAGTCAAGAAACTTAAAGGAGATATTTTCCTTTCTACTCCTAAAAATAGATACATGCTTCTTTCTCTGAAGGTAAGTACCATACTGAAGCCAGGTAGCTGCTGCAACACATCATTATAGCCCATCTACCTGTAAAACCCAGCAGAAGGAGGTTAAAACCGATATAAGTGAAGAGGACATAGAAATCTTTGAAAGCCAAGTGAAAATAGTTAAGAATCAAGTCAACGAACTTAAAGAAACCAGGTTTTTCTTTAAAAATTTTGGTAGGAATGTTGATTTTAGGCTGGAGAGCCGATATCTTATTCTCCACCTGGATGAAATCTGAGAATCATGGGTCTAACTCAGAGAATCAAAGATAGCTCTCATTATAAGCAGAGTTCTCTATTTTGCACATAAGTTGAAATATTTGCAATTAGAGAGAGAATTCTCTGAAGTTCTGGTGACCCAAACTAATTTTCATTTCAGAAATCAAAAGTAATATCCACAAATATATTGTGGAAGACTGCTGTAAGACTTTCAAAAAACATTCAGTGATCCATATATTATTGTGCTCTAAGCCTCCTTTCTACTTTATTTGGGCTTAATTACACTATATTAATACTGTATATTGCTACGGTAGGTATATTCTGATCGATAACACTAAACACATATACAGAGGTACCAATAGCTAGTATGGCCGGGGCACACATTAATCCAGTCCTGAAGCTAGACGGTGGCAAACTCTGGTAAGCAGTCTCCTCCATAGCATCAATGTAGCAATCATTTCAGTTTGGACTACACCTTAGTTTTCTTCTCTGGAATCATCAATTTCCTTGGGATGCTTTACAATAATACTTGCTATTTTTGTTGTGCTTATGTGCACTGAACTGATAAACATCTACAAATGTCTATAAAATGAAGTGAATAGAAATCATTTAGGAAAGCTTGTTACTGTTGTTCACAGAAAGCAAAACACTACAACACCCTATCTAAAGGCATATAACAGTTTTTCTAGTCCTTCATGGATACAGAAAGATTTTTTTAAAAAAACATCTTAGTATTAAATTCAGAATTTACATGCAAAGAAATCAAGAAGTTCAAAGAATCAGCTTTCTATAGTGTAACGTGTAATATAGTAGACAGTATTTTTGAGGGAAACAAACTTTTGAACAGCCTGACTTGTTGGCATTTAAAATCTCAGCTTTAACTTTTAATTAGAGAAACTGTAGAGACACACTCTTTTCACTCACATTTCACACAGGAAGACAAACCGAGAAATGTGAAACTGCTCTGCATGTAGTAGAGGGCAGGTTTAGGACTCTGAAGGAGGGACAGCAACCAAGTATCAATAGTAGGATTCACAGGCAGAATACAATAAAAATAACTAGCAGGAACTAGTTTGACCTGAAGCACAGTGGCCATGTAATCTGTAGGAAAGGAAAGGAGGTTGATTAAGAAAGTTAGTGTAATAAAGGTGTTCAACGTTACAGATATTAGTTATCACTGAAAAGTCTATCCTGAGGAAGAGAAAATATAGCTAATTTAGGATAGCATGGAGAGAAGCGAGAAGTAATGGTAAACATAATAAGTGTGATGTGAGCTTAACAGACAATCATGCTTGTAAAGAGAGCTGAGCTGGACGTGTACCAGTTATTCTTGTAGGAAATGTTTAAGGATATTACTAAGTTTGACAGGCAAGTCAAAAGCTTAGAATCCTACTTAAAAATATTGCAAGTAACATGAAAAGAGAAATGAGGGAATAGGAATGCTGGTAAAGAATGATATTGATCTTACTAAATTAGTCATCTAATGTACCAGAGTTTTATACCACAATCTGTGCCGCAATGTAGGACAAAATATATGATTCTAAATTGTTCACAAAACTTGCTATTACAAAGCTTAGAGAATGATGTTAACAGTAAAAGAAATGGAGAAAGGTGAGGCAAGGAGACGACATTGGTAGAGTTTAGAGTGACAGATCCCATTTTGGAAAACAGTTTTGCAAAACATGAAGGGTATGACGTGCACACTTGGCCAGAAGCTATTTTAGTTTTAAAACTTAAAAGTGAATAAATATGCATGATACATAAGGTGGAATATGGGAGCATGTAAGATACTTATAATAGATTTTAGATGCTCAGTAAATTCAAAGAACTTCAAAAACACAGACTTGCAATAAAAGTTTTCAGAATAGATTTGTCTAGATTTTCCAATGTATGAAAATTCTAATGCAAAATAGACAATCTTGGAGAAAAATGGACAAATTAAAATTGAGAAGAGAAAAAAAGACAAAAGATGCCAGATGTGCTACAGTTTTCATGAAAATAGAATAGTATCCAGTTATTAGCAAGAGGCATAATAAAAATTGAGTTTTGCTGGCCCATACAGAATTCCACTGATGCTTAGTAGTTACAAAAGCCTTAGGCCTTTATTTGGGAATGTATTTAAGCAGGTGCTTAATTTTAAGCATATGAGCAGTTCCACTGAAGTAACTATTTTCAGAGTTAAAGTTAGACACAGACTTAGTTAAATATGTTCCTGAATCAGGGTCTAAGGAAACATGAATTAGTAGGAGTTTTTTAATTTGTGCAGAAATTCTACTCCTCTCCATCCAAGTCATTTCTCTCCTTTTGGAAACAATTATCCAACACACACAGAGGATAGCCCACAATCTTAGTTGCATGCCTTCATCAAGAAATAAATCACTGTAAGGTACAAAAGATTCCAAGACACTTTTATATTCCCCCTTAAATTCCACAAATGTAACTGGCTATACTAAGAAGTCATGACTTATGGGGATAATTAGATTGTTGGAGAGAAAAGATAAGAAATAGCTAAATATAGCAGTTTCACTAACTGAAAAGAATATCACTATGCTGCAATGCAGTAAATTGGGGTTTACAACCATATTGTTTAGTATTTATCTATTTGGTTGACAGAATTCACAGGCAAGATAACAACCAATGTTTGCTAATGATAGCAAACCTAAAGACATGGCAAAGAACTATAAACACTGCAAACTGATTCAGAAAGTATTGGACAGTCACAGTAACAGAGCAATAACATATATACAAGAATGAAACACAAGAAGCAATACATTTAAATGAAAAATAAATATTAAATTGACCAATTATGGCAAGTATGCTAACCAAAACCAGAATGTGGGTTTTACATTGAGAGATCTATAAAACTACCTACTCAAAATGGACTGCATTAAAAAAAGGCACACGGGATGCTAGGATGCATCAACAGAAATAGAATAGAAATCAAAACAAACATTCTTTTGTACAAGATGCATTAATTAGACCCCTCTAAAATTATTCATTCAATTACTGTTACCCTTTCAGTGAGTTTATGAGTGGCATACAGAGTTTCATACCCCAAAGAGTGAGACACAGGACAACATGTGTAAGTTTACTTCACTGCAGGACAGAACGTAAAATGATCTAAAATGTTAACCAAATTATGAAGAGTTTTGAGAAAGTGAAATGAGAAATTATTCATACTAGAGAAGGTATTAAAAAACCAACAAGGCATCAGACAACTAAAAATTTGGAAATTAACCTTAATCCAACACCTCTTCTTAAAGTGTTTTGTGTAATAACAGTACATGGAACAATTCTGCTAAGCAGGGCCACAAGAGTTAAATAAAAATGTAAAGGTTTGCTCAGACAAGTGACGATATCTGTCCACTGTTCTTCCTGTGTGATCTAAATAATTACAAGAGTCATGAATAATGTAGTGTATTCATGTTTTTGTTCCAGTTTAAAAATTCCATTCATTCCCATCCAAACTCAGTTTCTCTGTCTTTGGTGTAATCTTCACCAACACACACACAATACAGTTCAGAACCCTAGTTATACAACTCTAGTATGGAAAAGTACATCATCATATGTTTTGAACAATAAGTTGTAAGATTCTGATCAGTTTCATGGTCCAATGATATGTTTAGCAGCCTGTAAATAGATGTTTTAAATAATTATTATTCTAAAACAGAATCATCATTTGCTGGAACCTCGCCAGACCATTTAAAAGGTTAACTAGTTTACTTTGGTAGATAATGCGAGCTAATAGTATCTGCAGACTACAGGAAGTCATGATATACTTAAATTCAATTCACAATGAATGAAACCTAAATGTAGTTAAGTTTGGAAATTAACATACAAACCTTAGAATGTAAATATTAACCATGATATGCAGATTTAAGCCTTTTCCTGCATTGCAAAAGGATATCACATCCTTCACAAAACTAGGTACAACTATGAGATATGGTCATCTGTTCATGATTAAAATAAAATAGTAACGTAAAATATTTTAACAGTGTGTTAAATATATTCACATGATCACCATAGCTATTTCAAATGGCCACTATTACAATCACACACTATTATGTACATAACATTTATGCCACAAAAGTTTGCAAGTTGAGTTTTCACAGACTAGCCAATTTTACCAGACATAAATAATCTTGTACCAATTTTAGGCCTTTTAAAAGGAAGTAAGTGTCCTAAATATTTTTGTTCCTCTGCAAAATTAAAGAAAATCCTAAAAAGTCAGTGCAAATTGAATCATTGGACCTGTTCATCAGGGTAGATTCCTATTAAACTGAGGATAAACAATGTTTAAGAGATTAAAGGAAGAAGCTTATAACGTTGTCAACTGTATTTAGCAGAGGTTAGAGAAGATTAGGAATCAGAAGTCCTGGGTCCTATAGTAGTGCCTTCTGGGAGTAAGAATGTGGTTGTGGTTGTGGCGGCAGCGGTTGTTGACTGCCTGCTGGTGGAGGCAGAGTTGAAGATGCTAAGTTATAGTTTGGCACCTGGGACACATTAGTTCCGGCATTCTGGTAAGCAGCAACATCAACAGCAGCAGGAGGTGGACTGTATATTGAAGCCTGGTTGGAATACGTGCTTCCAGGAACAGAGCTGACCATTGCACTGAGAGAAAGGGAAATGAAAAGTTATATAAGAAAGAAGGTAGGAAACAAGTCAATAGGACATCAAAATTAATGCAAGTTTTTTGGCTGTATTATACATATGCATGAAAAGCACTTCCCTTGGGCTCAATTTCAAAGAAAATCTTGAAAATGTGCCGCACCCCCAAGCTTCATATTCATAAATGTAACTCTGGATTATAAATCTATGCTTTTATTTTCTATTGTATAAACACATGACCCAAGTCCTATTTCTATTCTGTTAACAAAAAGTTACATATTGTAACAGGCAATACATGTTATGCAAAGAATGCACAAGCTTCACCAACACATATATTTCTCATATCACATCTTCAAATAAGTAATTTAAGTAAGGAAAAATAAATAGTTTAAAATAACTCATGACAGACATCTTTCCCAACCTACATTAAAAGAAAGTCACTGCAGAAAGCCAAAAAATCATCCTTTTCTTGAGCTTAATTTAAGTCCAGCTCACACTTTTGAACTTATAGGCTCCCTAGATACTTCCTCTACAGAGACCCACTCCCAATCCCCTTGTATCTGGGTAAACGTACAAGTCCAGCTGAGTCTGCAAAATCTACTTAAACCCTTTTCCAATATGATCAGTACCTACCAACATGGCAATGCGTTTGAAGCAAAGGAAGGGCAATCATCCCTAACGGCACTCAACATACTTCATGTTTCAGGAAGTACTAGAAACCAGTCAGAGCAGCAGTACATGTGCATGAAGCTACTTTGCATGTTGTATATATTCAGTGAACATGGTTATTTGGAACCCAAACGTGCCCATGATTTCTTCACATTGTTCTTGTGTAAAGAGCACAAGACACAATAGGTGTTTCACAATCAGAGACTGTTTTGTGTACAAAGTTCATACAATTTCTAAAAATACTTTTGTTATCTAAATATCAGTAAATACACACTGGAAGTGACTGCACTGTGAAGTTCAGTCAATTATGACTAAAATAAAGGTTGTCCAGAACCAAACTTCCCCTTAAAAAATCAGTCCTAGTTATCTAGAATGAAATTTAAGTTAATTTAAAATAAGTATATATTAAAATTACTTAGCATAAGATGTCTGAGCTGGCTGACTAGGCAGTCCTGAGCTTGCCGATTGAGGAACCGTGCTTTGGTTGACAGAAGGAAGTTGCTCTTGGGGAAGGTTATAGCCTTGAATATGGCCCATTTGCGCACTCCCTGCCACCAGGTATGTACTACTTTGAGGCTGCCCTGGGTAAACCTTAAAAAAAGTAAACAAAAGATGGTCATAGATAAAATACCAGAACATATTATTGCTACTTAGTTAATTGCTAAGTTCAGACTCTAAAGAAAACTCTCTCAAGCCTTTGCCCACAAAAAAGCTGTATATTTAAAAGCAACTTGGCTAATTTGCACTGTGCCATGATGTTCTAATAAACAGTAGAGTGTACTATGATTGTAGCATAAATCTACTCTTTCTCAAAAGGAGAAAGATTCCAGTACTCTAGGAATTTGTTTGGGACACTGTATACCAAATACGACAGTCATTAAATTTAGATAGATAGATAGCTCTATCTATACATATCTCTATATCTATCTATACGTATATTGAGAGAGAGAGAGAGATCTCTCTATATCTATATATATAAAAGTCAAATGGTGTATGCATATGTGTGTGTGTATGCGTGCATGTATGTATGCTGCCTTACTCCTTCCACGCCGTTTGAGCTAGAGACTTGAAATTTGGTACAGTTATAGGCTTTAGGGTCCTAATCAGGGTAAGAGTCGCAATTTTTTCAAATCTCACCTCTGACGCCCCCCAAGGGTGAAATTCTTTAAAGCCCATTCACATCAGCTGGGCAGCAGGTTAACACCTGCTGTTCTCTGTGACATAGTTATGATGTAATAATACCCCCCTCCAACGGACCCCGCACTCGCTCAGCTCTCTGCCCCTCCCCCCTCCAACAGACCCCGCACTCGCTCAGCTCTCTTCCCCCACCCCCTCATATCTAAATGCAAGAGAATGAAATTAGACAAAATGAGACTTCTGAACAAAATTTGTATTATTAAAAAACATTGTAGTCTTTTTACATCCCAGTTTCCAATTACAAATACCCCGAGCAACGCCGGTTATTTTTGCTAGTATCTATATATGTAAAAGTCAAATGGTGTATGCGTGCGTGCGTGTATGTATGTTCCCTTACTCCTTCCACACCGTTTGAGCTAGAGACTTGAAATTTGGTACAGTTATAGGCTTTAGGGTCCTAATCTGGGTAAGAATCGAAAATTTTTCAAATCTCACCTCTTGCACCCCCTAGGGGTGAAATTCTTTAAAGCCCATTAACATCAGCTGGGCAGCAGTTTATAACCTGCTGTTCTCTGTGACACAGTTATGATGTTATAATACCCCCCTCCAACGGACCCCGCACTCACTCAGCTCTCTCCCCCCTCCCACGGACCCGAGCAACGCTGAGATGTCTGAAAAAAAATTGTATTAGTAAAAAACATGGTAGTCTTTTTACATCCCAGTTTCCAATTACAAATACCCCGAGCAACGCCGGGTATTTTTGCTAGTTTTAAATAAACAAAACACAGCTAAATGAAGTCAGAGTCTGTGCTAGAAAATCTTAAATAGCCTGTTAGGATTGGTATGGCAACTTCCACTGTTTCATGGTGTGTGTGTGTGTGTGTGCGCGTGTCTTCCTATTGTCTGTTCCATTCTATGCATCCGATGAAGCCCATTAAACTTATGCTTAAATACATTTGTTCATCTCCAAGGTGCCACAAGTATTCCTGTTCTTTGTTTAAAGCCTGCAACTGAACATGAACAAGTTTCAAGATTCTCTTTATTTTTGTCTTTTACATAAACAGTGTTTTGTTTAAATATAACTATAACTTGTATTTGACTGCTAATGCTGGGAACCTAGTACGGTTTAGTTCTGGAGACAACAAAACATCCTCACCTCAGGAAAAAAGATGAGATTAAGTTAACTAGTCTAAAGGGAAATAGGGGAGAGGTTGCAGATTCTGTCCATAAAGGGTATAAAAAAATAGATAAGGGTCACTTGCTTGCACAAAATATACACTCAGACAATAGGGCTTCCTAGATTCTGTGATCTGCTGCTTTAAAAAGTTACTGTACATTTTACTGCTGTAAGACAATTTTGTCTCATAGTGGCTAACTTTGTACAATGATTGGTCATAATGCATCACTGATAACTTACAAGGCAACATAGCCATAATCAGTTTAATAAATACTCAATACCTTCCAGGTCTTTAAAATCAAATAGGTACCTGAGAGCCAGAAACACCAGAAGACTGCGCATAATAATGTTGGTTTGGTAGTTTTGCATACATGGAATACATTGGGTCTTCATTCATCAACTTGGTATATAATGAAAGAGCCTCCATGACCTTAACATTGAGTTCTGAAAGTTCTGAATGTTTCCTGGAATAATTAATAACATTTTAATGTAAATTGAAGTTCCTTTTTATAGAAATATCTTCTTATATCCTATATCCTATCATATGGGTTACTGTACATTTAAACTATTTATACTGAACTGTGTAATACAGTTCTGTACATGATGAGGTACCATAGCAAACTACTCTTACTGCATGGGCAGTAATGCCTAGACACACTGATCAAGTGTTATAACTTTGACTAGTAGTCAGAAATATTAATTCTTCATCAAGCAGACAAACAGGACATTTTAATTAGTTACTCCCGAGTATAGGCAGGAGATACAATATTTCAGTATTCTAAAGTTAGCAAAAGAAATCATTCACTCTAAAAGTACTTGCACTCCTTTGAGAGAAAATCCCCTCAGTCATCTTCCCATGAGGGACACCACTATTATTTATATTACCATACTGCCCCCAGGAGCAGGATTTTATTAACTACATGTACTTTCTCTGGCACGTATTATACTGAAATTATGGATAGCAAACCATAATGTAAATGATTGGTACACTTTTGCTATTATTTCAAAAGAGTCTGAGACTTAATAATCAGTATCCGCATATATATGTACTTTTGTACCTGTCAATATCTTCCAGCTTTTCATCAATGAGAGGTCCCATTTGGTGACATATTGCTAGGAGAGAATTAAATACATATAATCAGAATCATGAAGATTTCAGTTGTTTGTCCTGAAAAATCATAAAGTAATCATTGTTGCAAGTGGCCAGGAACTTGAGAAGAGGATGGAGAGAAACCCTGTTTTTATGAAATACTCTAAAGGGTACCTACCACGAGGGCCTGAATTTCCCCTACCCTCTAACCTGATGTAAGGCCACTAAAAGACTGTCTTCATAAATAAGTGAAACAGACACATATTACTAAAAGTTCAAAGTGTGTGTGTGAAGAGACATCCATCAACTATATTGAAGTCCCTAGGGCAGGGGTAGGCAACCCATGGCACACGTGTCGAAGGAGGTACACAAGCTGATTTTCAGTGGCACTCACACTGCCCGGGGCCTGGCCACCAGTCCAGGGGGCTCTGCATTTTAATTTAATTTTAAATGAAGCTTCTTAAACATTTTAAAAACGTATTTACGTTACATACAACAATAGTTTAATTATATATTAAAGACTTATCGAAAGAGACCTTCTAAAAACATTAAAATGTATTACTGGCACGCAAAACCTTAAATTAGAGTGAATAAATGAAGACTTGGCACACCACTTCTGCAAGGTTGCCGACCCATGCCCTAAGATGATAGATTTCCTAAACGAGGCAAAAAAACATGAATGGGGTACTTAAAGAACCTTGCCAGTGAAGGGAGAAGAAAACACAGTATAACCCTTGGATGGAAGGGTGATGTGTAGACATTTCTGCTAGACGGACCTATATAATTTCACGGCTAATATGCATTCAAATATTGCTGAAATGGCTGCTGTCAAGGGAGATAGCTGGTGCTGAGATGTACCATGAGGACACCTCTTCTACTTAGCTTTATCAATTGGATGGCTTGATGCTTTTCTACTTTGCAGAACAATGTTCTGAATTCCAGCTGAACAGCTTCCTTCAATGAATGTCATCTAGCCAGCATCCAGGCTAAGGAGGTCATATTTTGCATCTGGATACAGCCATTGTTCTGTGAGACTATGTCCAGCAGAGCAGGTAAGGTGGCTAAGCTGAAAGAGTCATCAGATCCAAGTGCCAGAACTGCTTAGTCCATGACTATCAATCATCAGTGCTGGGTCTTGCCTTATTTGTTTTACGGTGTGGGGAAAAACAAACCTATTTCTTTGTATCCCCACTTGTGAAAATTTTCTGCAGAACTGAGCCTCTCAGAGACCCCTCATAGTTGTCTGAAAACGGTCTACTGAGTTGATCTTGAAAGGTGTTGGGAAGGCTAGGAAGATGTAGAGCTACAGGTATGATTTGACTTGGAATGCACGGCCTCCAGAGCTGCATGACTTCCTGAAAGAGTGGGGATGATTTCACTCCCCTTTTTCCCGACGACAAAGCTTAGTTGTGGTGTTGTCTGTCAGTAATTCGATTATGGATCCCAGGAGAAGAGAGTGGAACATTTTGCCCAAGCAGATGGCTTTTAACTCTAGGGAATTTATGTGGAGTCAAGTATATTGAAGGGACCCTGAATATGAAAGTGATCTACCGCATCACCACTTGTGGTAGGTAGATGTGTAGAGAAATATTTTTGCCACCAGCAGAACAAAGAGAGGACTTCTTGTGGAGCTGTAATCATGTGTTACCGACTGGGTATATATATCAATTTCAACCACTCTTGCATGCAATGTAGATGAAGTACATCGTGTAAGTGCATGAGACCGTGAGTCTCAACAGTCTGGGGCCTGATTTCACTGATGTTCTTGGATGAGCTTGAAGTTAGTTGATGAGGTTCACTATAGTTTGGAATCTTTCCTGTGGAAGGTAAACTCTTGATGACCTAGAATCTAATACTGCTCCTATGAACTCTACACTTCTAGCTAGAGTAAGTATGTAGGGTATTGAGGGAAGAGAGAAGAGCGTTAAGGTCTTTGAATCAAGTTGGTCAACTGTTGGTGTAAGCTTCCCCATGACAATGTTGAGGTATTAACAACCTGAATTTTGGGTCTCCTTAAATGAGTTGCGCCTCAATGGCCAAACACTTGGTGTATAATTCTTGGTGCAGTGGAAAGATCTTTGGGCAGGACACACTGTAGGGAAGATGTTCTTATATGAAATTTGAGGTATTTTCTGCAGGCTGGATGAATGGATGTGAAGATAAGCATCTTGCAGGTCAAAAGCCATGAACAGTCTTGAGAACCTTATAAAGGAATTATGGAGGGTAGTCAACATCCTGAATTTAAAACAGTGGATGAATCTGAGACATTAAAGATCTGTGAAGGAATGTCATCTCCCTTTCTTCTCTGGGATGAGAAAATGGGAATAAAACCCCCTGTCCTAAATTTTAAGGACACCTCCTCCACTGCTCCCAGTTGTAGAAGGGAATCGACTTCTAGCTTTAATAGTATCTTTTGAGAAGAGCCCCTGAAAAGAGAAAAGAAACTAGGGAGAAAAAGGTAGAAAGGCACTGGAACTGGACAGAATATTCCTTTACAATCTCCAGGACCCAGTGGTCTGAAGTCATCCCAGTCCAGGCTTCTTGAAAATAAGAGGAAGATACCAAGAGCTATAGAAAGAAAAAGATGCTGGAGTGATTTTGTCAGGCTCTTGACACTGGCAATGTCAAGAGCCTGACAAAAACCTGCTGTGTAGTGGAAGCCACAGATTATGGGACAGAAGAGGACAAGGCAGAGGGTTATGTCTGGTTGAGTCTCTGTGTCTTTTCCTTGGCAGCAACGATGTGCTCAGGGGACTGACAATAGTATCGGGTACAAAAAGAAGACGGCTTGAAGGAAGATTGTTGATGTGCTTGTTCCTTGCATAGGGCTGGAACAGACACTCAAGCAAAAAATGTCACTCTTGGAGGGCCACATCAGACCTAGAATTAAAAAAATTATTGCCTTCAAAGGGAAGATCCTTAATTGCTGTTTGGACCTCCCTGGGGATACCTGAGTTCTGGAGCATCTCTACTACTATGGCCATCTTACATGCTGTAATGTCAGATTCATAAGATTATAAGGAAATGCAAGTAATCAACTGTCCCCCTGCCTGATGGTCATCTTCTTTTGATATTTCTTTGGAAGACAGTGTACTAACTGAGATGAAGTATCCCAATTTTTTAGAAGCGATACTCAGAAAGAAGGGCCTGACAGACATCTGCATCTGAAGGATAGCTTACAAGAATACTTATGCCCATGGATCTGGAAGGTCCCTGTTTTGACCTCTTATATATATATATGGAAAAACCCTGGGTCTCTGTTATGTGCCTAATGAGAAGTCATCCACTGAGGCAGATGACTGCCACTTTACCTAGGGAGGGAATAGGTGTTCATCTCCTTGGCATTTTATGCTCTTCTTTATTTTCCTCCTGCTGCCTTTCTAGGATCTAAGGCTGCACTAGTTGGGAACATTGAGAGATGGGGGGAGGGCTACCAACAGGGCTGTAAGCTTATGAGTCCCAGACCTCTTCCTGCTACCTCATGAAATCTTCTCCAGAATCCCTTTCTGATTCCCACTGTGCTACCCAACAAGGGGAAAGTGGATGGGTGGGAGATGAGAAAGAAAAGGAGGAAGTGTATCACAAAAGCCATTCTATTGGAAGTGCTCTGCATTTAGAGAGGAGATGGTGGTTCTGGGGATACCATCTTAACTTAACCAATATCTCAGAAACTGGTTGAATGGATATCACCATTCTGAATCCTGCAAAGAAGAGGTGTCTCCAGTACTGGGCTCAGAGTTAAGTCACTCAGTGCAGTGTTTGCTTTGGATGTTGGGGCATCCAGGCGTCCAGGTGCCAACGGAGATGCAATCTGAGAATTTAGGGAACTGTCTTAGGAATGAGTAGCAGGGAACCTCATAGCAAGGAACCTCAGGTGGCCTTGCATTTACAGGCTTCTAGAGCTTAGAAGGATGAGCCTAAAGTGCACTACGGTGGAATTCCTGTGGACAGTCATTCCTTACCTTCAAGATGAAGCAGCTCTGGGAGGTCTGGCTGATCATCAGTTGGATCTGCACTTTGTAACATCTGTAGCAGTTGGTCCATTTTATCCTATAATGAAAATAAGAGAATTAGTATAGGGAAAAATAGCTGGGTTTTACATTGAATTCCATAAGATTACTGTAATGCAATATTCCTTTATGTCTCTCCCCATCCCCTCCACAGTGTACACTGACTTTCTGATCCTCTAAGATAGGGACTCTACCAGCATGAACACCACACTTAATTTCAGCAGATTTGAACAGTAGTATGAGCCTTTATGTAAGATTTTCATTGTTAATAATGGTAATTATCATAGGGCCAAACACATCCCCTCCACACACAAAAACAAAAAAACCCTAAGAGCACAAAAGGAGCAAGAATGCTCCTTTATTCTCCTGAAAATTATTATTTTAAGAAGTTTCCACTGAATTTCTTATTTCCCAGGAGACAGTTATCCATCTGAAAGTTTCAACTACACACAAAGCAAATGTAACTTTAAGAGAAAGTCAGAAAAGAATTAAAAAGGATAAGCAATGAATATGACAAAAATGGTTTAATAATATGTGAAATGTAGGATGTCCCTCGTATATAAAAGTAATTACTTAGAATTGCATTTTAAAAGCAGCTTCTACTTTTCATTCTACTTCAATTACATAACCAATGCTACCACCTAGTGGGATATGTAAATATCTACAAAATGCACATCATAAGTATGTTATAAAAAAATGCATAAATATACCACTATATATGTATGAAAAAATAAGCCAGATTTTGAAATAATAACTAGTGGTCCATAAGCACCTAAATAAAGTATTAACAGGCAGGAAGACATGACATTTTCATACGGTTAGCTTGAGAGTACTTGGGCCTAATTACTTTTGAATAACAGATTTCAGACACAAATTATTTATACAGACACCCAAAAGAGAAGACTTGAGATAAAGTCGTTGAAAAAAATTAAAATTACCGTTTAGCTCAGTGGTCTCTAATTAGTGGCCAAGAAGGTGTCAGTGTTACAGAAATATGTATTTGAAAACTAACTGAAAATGTGTTTCTCCAGCTTACTTCCCCTCCTCTACTACCAGCTTACTTCCCCTCCTCTACTACCACCACCCCACATCCAAAAGGGAAGGAGAAAGCTAAGAGCAAAGCAGGTTCTGAGCTGCTTGGCCTTTATAGTTTTGATTTGATGAGCAAAAAGGTGTGTTTTTCAATCATGTTAGCTCAGTACAGTTGAAAAGCCGCACTAAGATGAAGTCTAACATGCTGGAAGCCATGTCAACCGTGTTAAGCTAACTCAGTTTAAAGACACACACCCCTTTTACCAATCAAGGCACATTCCAAGAGGAAAGCAGCATGTAGTAAGACTGCAAAAGGCTGGAACCACACAGTTTTCCCAAGAGCAAGAGGGAAAGGGAATAAGCAAGCAGCTCAGCAGCACAGCACAAATGCAATAGCAGTGGGGGCTCCCAGAAAAGAGAACACTACAAAGGGGGCAGCTGAGGCAGGGATCTCTCAGAATTAGGGAGAGTTGCAATCAATATTAGGAGAGTTGTAGGGCCCCAGTAACTTAAATTTGGGGAAGGGGCAGGTCATGGGCAGAAGGGAAGAATTTGGGAGAGTGAGGGTATTCCTGAAGAACAGAGAGAAGGAAGGAAAGATCTAGGGCCAACATGCGTTCTTGGGAACAACAAGGAGGTGCTGAAGGAAAGAAGGCCTGAATCCTTGAGGCTGCTTATGATGAGGCAAGGCTGAGATTCCTGGGTTATGAAAGAAAAAGTTCTTTCAGGAACTGGGGCAGAAGGCAGGGTTTACACACAGGGGACGTGTTGGTGAAGAGGGCCAAGATACGGTGTTTCTGAGAGATGGGGCAATAAAAGTAGAATTGGGAAAAGGAAGCCACTACTCCATGTCCAGCTGGTGCTCCGGAAGTGGATCTGCAGTCTGAACCTACAGTCTGGGTGCTAGGAACCCAAGTTGGAAGCTGCTCCCAATTCAATGTAATAAGAACATATGAGAGAAGTGAGTGGGGAAAAAAGGCAAGTCTGAAGTGCTTCTCCCTTTCTAGACTATGGTCCCCTTGATATTTTGAAATATTTTTGGCCCTTGGACTAAGGAGGTTGGACCACTGGTTTAGTTGTACTAAATGCTGAAATCAATATTTTTATTGTACGTACTTCATCAATATAAACTGGTTCAGGCTCAGGTTCTATTGTCTCTACTTGAACTTCATCACTGAACTGTACTGTTTTCTTCTCTGTTTTCACTGTAAAACACATGGACTTTTTTTAAAAAAGTAAATCTCAGCTGCAAAAATAAAATGTTACTCTGAAAACATTTTGTCTGCCATTATTTGGCGGTCGAAACACATTGTAAACTTGAAACTGAAATAAGAAAAAGTTTAAGCAATTGAAATATTTTCTGAAAAACAAAAGAACCTCTTGGCACATACTTAAATTTGTAATCTTATTACTAAGCTCTTAAAGACAAGTGTCGATCACTTTCAAAGATAGGATTTAGGTGCTTCTGAAAATTTTACCCAATGCCTTTTTTAGGAACTGGAACATCTTCCAAGTGAAAGTAAATAAACAGATACTCTGATGTTAAAGTGCAAAGGAAAATTTTTGCATTATCAATAACTACTTAGAAATAAGCCATATTTTATAATTTTATATACAGATTCATCTACAGATATATAAAATAAGTTGAAAGCACCACCTACTAAAGTTGCTAATCTGGGTGTGAGCTCGAACATGTGCACGCACATGTGTACTTTAAAAACATTTCTTGGTTGCGTCCACTTCCATCTCAACATAAACTTGTCAAAGGTAACAAAAGTACCCAACCTAACAAACCCAGCAATAAGTCTAATGAAAAATTAAATCAGATTTAAATTTATAATTTGTCACCCTGAAAGACTTATTGAATATTTAACATTTATTCTTTTTTACTTAAGTGCTCAAAGAAGGTCAGACTGAAGAATGTTATTTCTGGTAGAAGAAACTAGCACTGCAAACTGTTCCTTTCATTCAATACATGTCAACCAATCCTATACTTGTGTGAAGTAGTCAGAGCAGAACTAATAGGGCAAAAAAAAAATGAAAAAAGCACCTTCACAAATAAGAGTGTTACAGTTGGTTTGTTTTTAACTTTAACTTCAGTCATAGCATTGAAATGTTTCCAATTGAATGCTGCACCGTAGGATTCCTGCTGGTAAAAGTTATGAAAGGGGGGAAACAATGGCTAATTTTCAGATTTCTTCTGCTACAACTCTAGTCTTTTCTACTTTCATCCAAGTCACTAACCTGGTAAGCTTTAATTTTAATTTTTATTTCTTTTTTGTAATGTCAGGGATTCTTTACAGAATAGTTCTCTAAGACAGGCAGTTACCACTACTGTTTTTAAGGATGCAGCAGAGGATCCTTGGTTCCATTTAAAGCACTGTTGTATCTCTAATCTTTTAAAAGAGCTACACATTAGAATAATGTGGGTATACTTCAATGAAAATGTCTGAAGGGAAATAGTCTATCTGGGGTGTCCTTTCTTCTTCATGTGGTCCACTGGTTTGACAATGACTTTTTCATGCTCTCTCTTTGTGTGGATTCTAGAGTGACTCTGAAGTCCAGAGGGTGACACACATGGTCATAAACAGATCAAGAAGACAAACTCCTTTGAGCGGGAGATCCCTTTTACAAGAATAAACCCTAGGCCCTGGTATAGCATCATAGCTGTACCCGTCTCTGCAGAGTATCTGGGAAGGAAGGGTTGCCCATATTATTGGCTATAGGAACCTGACTCCTATCGTCTTCTCTGTAAGGTTCCCTGGTGCTAGTATATGCATCTTATAGCTTATCAGTCCCTCTGACAGATGAGCATTCCACACTAGCTGCTAGAATTGCCTACTTGTGACTCAAATTAGAGCACTGTGGTGGCAGGGTCCTCAGTGGACAAAAACTTACAAGTCCCTTAGTGAAGTGACATGTAATATGAATAGTCATATCTACACTGACCTAGATGCAGACAAGAACATTAGGATTGGGGGCTGTATGTTGAACTTTGAGATTATTATTATTTTGCTTGGAATAGATTCAGAATGGTTTATTCCTCATTTTCAAGGGTACCTACACTACTGTATGCGCAGATTAAATATACCAAAACAAATATTGGGTGCATTGTGTTGTATAAATATTCTTCAGCATGAACATAGTGTTACTCACTCATTTCTGGTTCAGCAGTAAGGTCAGCTGTTACAAAATTAGAGGGAAATAATCCTATTCCTTGGTGTGTTTCACCTTTCCACCAGTTCGGATCACTGAAGATTAAAAAATAGTTTTCATGTAAAATGAATTATACTGTAGTGTAGAGCAATTAAAAATGTGAGACATTTAAATGAAAACATTCAACATGCAAATAAGCTAATTTAAACATGGGGTTCTAACGTTATGTGTCCAAATACTGGGTATGAGCAGCCCATATATTTCCAAAAGCTTTTTATGGACTATGTGTGCCTTTCTTTTTTCACAGTATCCTGTTAGAACCTTTACGATAAGATCCAAAAAGGACTAAACATTTATATAAATGCATCCATAATTATAGTAAGGATTAAAGGGTTAGAAGAGCTTAAGAACATGAAGGTTTCTCTCCCTCTAAAAAACGGAAGTCAACCCCCCAACTGACAGATTAGTAAGAAACTTTTCCTATGGGCAGGTTATTCTTTAACTGTTTGATGCACAATTTCCTGCACCTTCCTCTGAATCAGCTGGTAATGTACAATGCTGGAGACAGGATATTAGACCGAAAGGGCCATTGATCTAACCTGGCATGATAATTCTAAAATTTATGTTTCTCTACTGATTTTAAGCTTCTGCATTAAGGGCTTGGATCCTGCAAAGTGCTAGACAATACCAATGGGAACGGAAGGCAATTGGCACCTTGCAGGATCAGACTCTAAATAGATTGGCAGGAAGCCAGGAATTTTGCTGAGTACTGCAGAAGCCAAAAAGGTAGTCTTTGGTCCACACTGTATATTCATATTAGTTAACTGGCTAAATCTTTGTGCAGTCCACTATTTCTTCTTTCTGGAAAGGCTATGTTTATATAGTGATCAGCAACATTTTAAAGAAAACAGAACTTTCTAGCCTTCGTATAAACAGAAAAATTGTGAAATAAATACAGGGAATTTTCAGTTGGTATTATTGGGTAGGCCTGGCTTGACATAAGTAACTTGCCTCATTTCTTAGTGGGCATAATAGGGAAGGTGAATGGAAAGTTAAGTTGTAAATATGGGCTTGACAAACAGTATGTTGGAATCAGGATGTCTGTGGATAGACAGGATAAGCAGCAACACCCTGATGTTAGACAAGAAAAACTACAAATTAAACTTGGAATGTAAAGATCAGGGTCCACGTGAACAGCACATGGACAGCTGAACACTGGATTGGTGCCTGCAAAGTCACCAAGCCAATCCAAAAACAGGTGATTTAATGTATATCAAATGCAATGTAATGTGTAAATATATGTATAGGAAGAAGTTGTTTGTCTAACTTTGGATGTATGGTACGCTCTATACCCACCCCTATGCTTCAGTCTGATCAACTCAACATAGCTTTGCTGTATGACAAATAAAGGAACCCAAATTATGAAATGCAAAGTCAAATTGAGGATTTTGGATCCTAGGGAACTGGACGGAGTGTTCTTCGAGAACTGGACAAGGTGTTCTGGATAAGCTGAGTGGAAAAGGTCTGAGAGGAAATCCCAACATACTGTTTACAGTTTTTTTCACTCTCCATATTGCATCCTCACAATGACACACTTCCTGCATTGTTGAAAGATTCCAGCACAGTCACTTGAGAAAGAAAGTTATGTCTGTTTTTATTTAACATTGAGCTGTTAGTTAAGTTTTACTACTTTCATAATACTAACAGAGGCACGGAGGATTTCCTGGGATTAATAACTGTTGGAAAAACTTGACAGTTCGAGGCAGAGTCCTTGGCACTAAACCAATCTGTAAATTGTTTTTGTTTAGTTACCAGTTAAAAAGCTGTAAGGTGCTTAAAGAATGTAGATAAGACAATTTTTTATAATATGAATTAGACTGCCAATCATTAGTGTCTCATTTACTGTTTCTAACATAAATGTCTAGAGAGTGAAGTGTATACTTTTTTTTAAAATGGACAATGCCATTTCAGTGATATATACATGGCATTTTTAGAAAATTAGAGCCCCGTATGTTAGCCAGATTTTAAAATCTCATCATCACATTCTATTTAGGCCATGTCTATACTAAGACCTGGTATACACTCCGCTAAAAGGTCGAATTGATCCATGTTAAATCGATCCTTCCACTTTGCTATCCTCACTACGATGCCATTTAGGTCGACGTAAAAGGGTCTTTAAATCGATTTCCAAACTGCTGCCCAACTAAGGGCTGGTCTTCACTACCCGCCGAATCAGTGGGTAGCGATCGATCTTCTGGCGATCGATTTCTCGTGTCTTGTGAAGATGCAAGAAATCGATCACCCGCGGCGCCCCCGTCGACTCCGGAAGTCCAGCTTGCCGGGAGGCACAAGCTGGAGTCGACAGGGGAGCACGCCGCCGACTGCCGCTGCCGTGAGGACGCACGGTAAGTCGGCTGCAGATACGCAAACTTCAGCTACGTGATTCATGTAGCTGAAGTTGCGTATCTGCAGTCGTCCCCGCCCCGTAGTGGGGACCAGCCCTAAGGGAGTAGTGCTTAAATCGATATTTCCGGTTTGAATTAGCATTAGGGAGGACGCAATTCGATGTTACTGGCCTCCAGGAGCTATCCCAGAGTGCTCCAGTCTGACTGCTCTGAACAGTCCTCTGAACGTGGATGCACTGGGCAGTTAGACAGGAAGAACCCTGGAAACTTTTGAATCTCACTTCCTCTTTGGCCAGTGTGGCGAGATCTCCTGCACAGCTCACCATGCAGAGGCCACCAGCAGAGGAGACCATGCAGTCCCAGAATCGAAAAAGGGTCCCTGCATGGACTGCAAGGGAGGTGCAGGATCAGATTGCTATATGAGGAGACAAATCCATGTTGGCAGAACTGCGATCCAAAAAAAGAAATGCCAATACATATGCCAAGGTCTCCAAGGGTGTGATGGAGAGAAGCCATGACAGGGACACATAATTAAGGAGTTGAGGCAAGCCTATCAGAAAACCAAAAAAGCTAGTGGACACTCCGGGTCACAGCTCAAGACATGCCGCTTCTACACTGATGCATGCCATTCTAGGGGGGTGAGCCACAACTACCTGACCTGTGTCTGTGGACTCCATTGATGGGGTGATTGTCAGCATGGCAGAGGATTTGCTGGACGAGGAAGATGAGGACTATGACGACAAGGAGTCTACGGAACAGGAAGCGGAGACACCTAACTCCCCGAAAGCCAGGAACTGTTCATCACCCTGGAGCCGGTAATCTCCCAACCCTCCCAGGACAGTATCCTGGACAGGGAAGGCGTGCAAGGCAGCCCTGGTGAGTGTCCCTTGGCCAATGCAGTGCCCACTTGACAAGCAATTTTTTTAAGTGATTACTGTGCCCTGAGGACTTGGGGTGCAAGAATGTCTGTATCCTAAAAGAAATCATCCCAGCAGTTCCCCAAGCTTTTTTTTTTTTTTGGGGGGGGGGGGGGGGAGAGGAACACTTGAATCTGGATGGCCAGCAGTGTCTGGGATTGTTTGCCAATGCGTTCCCTGACCATGATGGGGAAGTGGGGCACAGATGCCGTGCTGTAACCATCTGGCTAGCAGTGATCTTCCCCAATACCAGCCAGGCCCCTGGGGGTGGGGTGCAACTCTCATCACCAGAATAGATATTCCAGCTGAACAATGGGAGGGCCTTCAAGGTAGATGTCTCCGGGCAATCCATGAAAAAGGGCAGAGCTGGCAGTGGAAGTGTTCGACTAATGAAGAAAGGAGAAAGACGAGAGAAGAGATGCCACTCAAGAGGAGATGCAGAGGCCATCAAACTTGACGTAGTTTCAGGATTGCCTGGAGTACAGTAGGATAGCAGCCGGAGGGCGAGAGATGCTGATGCAACGATAATAGAAATTTTGGCCTACAAACAAGAGGACCTGCGAGGTAGCTTCATAGCGGCTGGAGAGCAGAGTTCTAACAGGAGCGGTGACTGGCTGACCACCACTCTCTCTCCCGAAAGCAGCATGGCGTCTGCAGGCCTAAAAGGCGCAAAATGGTTGTCTGCCACACTTTGCACGGAGGGAAGGGTGAATGACGGGAAGCACGAATGAAAACCTGTGATACTTTTTGCCCCCATCATGCAATGCCAGCTTTACCCAGAATTCCAAGGGGCCATGGGGACTGCAGGCACTGTGGGATACCTACCCACAGTGCGCCACTCTGAGAGTTGATGCTAGCCGCGGAAGTACGAACGCGACTCACCAAATTATACCGCTTACTGGGGATACACACAATCGAATGTATACCATTGGCTTTCTTAATTCAAACTCTATAAAGTCGTTAGCTCATAGTGTAGACAAGGCCTTAAAAGATTTAGCAGCATAACTCGGCGGATTAGTGTTGTTTAATAAATAAATAAATGAACCCCCGCCCCCCAAAAACCCAAACAAACCTAAACACACACAACATAGCTAAACCAGCAAAAGATCGAGTGTAGAGGCAGTTATATCAGAAAAAATAAGTACTTTTACTGGTACACTTTATTCTGCATTGGTGAGCAAAATAAACTCTGCCTGCAAAAGCACTTTTTTGCTACTCAACACTAAAAGAGGTTTGCTGGTGTGGCGACATAAGGAAAACTTTTAAGTGTAGGGAAGGCCTTATTATACTATATCAAGAATGAACAAAAAATCTTAGAACAAAGCTCAATATTTAACAGAAACAGATTTACCGTATCCCTAGGAATCCTGTATGCTCCTGCACTTTTCAGTGGTGGTATACAACAGAGCATATAAAACAGATAGAAGGTCTAAGGGCAAATGAAATGTGATCATAATTTGTGAATTATGCAAACTGTGCAATTTGTGAACCTAAAAAGCAAGAAATTGTAGTACAATTGAAAACTGAAGAGCTTACTAGTTAGAATAGTAGTAGAAATGCCAAATAAACAGAAGGGAAGCAGAAAGACAGTAACCTTCAGAGTTTTGAGGTTAAGTGTATGTGTTTGTGTTAGGATAACCAAAAAAAGAAAGAAAAAAAGAAAAAAAGAAAAGAACAGTTACTTACCTCGTAACGTTGGTTCTTCGAGATGTGTTGCTCATGTCCATTCCCATATGTGTGTGTGCTCCGCGCATGCACGGTTCCGGAAAGCTTTTCCCCAGCGGTACCCGTAGGGTCGGCAGGGGCGACCCCTGGAGTGGCGCCGATATGGCCATGCATATATGCCCCTGCCGACCCTCCCCCCGCTCAGTTCCTTCTTGCCGGTACTCCGACAGAGGGGAGGCGGGTGGGATTCGGAATGGACATGAGCAACACATCTCGAAGAACCAACGTTACGAGGTAAGTAACTGTTCTTTCTTCTTCGAGTGCTTGCTCATGTCCATTCCCATATGTGACTTACGAGCAGTCATCTCGGAGGAGGGTGAGGAGTACTATGAGTACCTGCTGACAGGATCGCTTGTCCCACAGCTGCGTCCTCCATTGACTGCTGCACGATGGCGTAGTGCGAAGTGAAGGTATGCACCGAAGACCACGTCGCTGCTCTACAGATGTCGGCGATCGGAATGTGTGCCAGGAACGCTGTGGACGTGGCCTGGGCTCTAGTGGAATGCGCCGTCAGAGCTGGCGGAGTAGCATTCGAAAGGCTATAAGACAATTTAATGCAAGACGTAATCCAGGCCGAGAGGCGCTGGGTAGAGATTGGTGACCCTTTCATCCTTTCTGCCACTGAAATAAAAAGTTGTGGAGATTTACGAAAACACTTGGTTCTATCTATGTAAAAGGCTAATGCCCTCTTTACATCCAATGAATGAAGCATTCTTTCCCTGTTATCCGCATGGGGTTTGGGAAAAAACACCGGTAAGAACACCTCCTGGTTCAAATGAAAGGGCGAGACTACCTTGGGCAGAAAGGCCGGGTGTGGACGTAACTGAACCTTATCTCTATGGAAGATCGTGTAGGGCGGTTCAGAAGTGAACGCCCTAATCTCGGAGACTCTACGTGCCGAAGTAATTGCCACTAAGAACGCGGTCTTCCATGAGAGGTAGGAAAGAGGGCAGGAAGACATGGGCTCGAACGGAGGCTTCATTAGGGCCTTTAGAACCAGATTGAGGTCCCATGGGGGGGTTGGTTGACGTATGTGCGGATACAGCCTCTCCAAACCTTTAAGGAACCTGTTAACCAGAGGGTTACTAAAAACCGAAATGTCATCAGCACCCGGGTGGAACGCCGAAATGGCGGCCAGGTGTACCCTAACCGTGGAGAGCGCTAACCCTTGTTGTTTCAGCTCAAGGAGGTAGTCAAGGATAGTAGGGATTGAACAAGACAGGGGGTCCACCCCCTTGTTCTGAACCCACAGTGAGAAACGCTTCCATTTGGCAGTATAGGTTCCCCTCGTGGAAGGTTTTCTGCTACCCAGGAGGACTTCCCTGACTGAATCTGAGCACTGAAGCTCTGCTGGTTTTAGCCACGGATATACCACGCCGTGAGGTGGAGGGACTGTAGGTTGGGATGTAGCATCCTCCCGTGGTCTTGGGAGATCAGTGTTGGCGACAGGGGAAGTGTTATCGGTGTTGCCACACAGAGAGACAACAGGGTTGAGTACCAGTGCTGCCGAGGCCAGGCTGGCGCTACCAGTATAACCGATGCTTTGTCTTGACGGGCCTTCGCCAGTACCTTGTGAACAAGGGGAAATGGGGGAAATGCATAAAGCAGGCCCCCCGTCCACAGAGTGTGAAATGCGTCCCCTTCGGACCCCGGGCTGAGGTTGAGGAGGGAGCAAAACCTGTGGCACTTCCTGTTGGCCCTTGTGGCGAACAGGTCGAGATGGGGAAACCCCCACCTTTGGAAAATCGAGTGGGCCACATCGGGCCTGAGGGACCACTCGTGGCCCCGGAAGGAGCGGCTCAGGGAGTCCGCCAGCACATTCTGCTCTCCTGGAAGGTAAGCTGCTGTGAGGGAGATCCCCCTGGGGATGCAGAAATCCCAAAGGGCGAGGGCTTCCTTGCACAGGGGAGAGGAGCGAGCACCACCCTGTTTGTTTATATAGAACATCGCGGCTGTGTTGTCTGTTAGGACCGTGATGTTCTTGCCCCTCAGATCCAACTGGAATGTCTGACATGCCAGGCGAACTGCTCTGAGCTCTCGTACGTTTATGTGGAGAGACAGCTCTTCTTGAGACCAGAAGCCCTGTGTCATGTTCTTTCCTAGATGCGCCCCCCAACCAAGAGCCGACGCGTCTGTTACCAGCGTCATAGACGGCTGGGGTTTGTGAAAGGGCACCCCACCGTCCAGAGATCTGGGCTGGAGCCACCAGAGAAGCGATTGTCTTACCTTTACTGGTAGAGTCACGACCAGGTCGAGGGGGTCCCTGTGCTGGTTGTACACCTTTGCGAACCAGGCTTGCAGAGGGCGTAGTCGTAGCCTCGCGAACGGTACCACATAGGTACATGCCGCCATGTGGCCCATTAGGACCATGCAGTTTCTTGCTGTGGTCATGGGTGCCCGAAGTAGCGGGAAAATAATGTCCGCCAAAGCCTTGGCTCGAGATGGAGGTAGAAAAGCTCTTGCACATCGAGAGTCCAGTATTACGCCAATAAACTCTATCCTCTGTGTAGGAATGAGAGTTGACTTTGGTACGTTGAGGATAAGGCCCAGCTTTAGGAAGGTGGCCCTGATGAACGTTATTTGTCTTAGGAGCAGCTGCCTCGACTTTGCTCTGATGAGCCAATCGTCCAGGTAAGGGTAAACATGGATGCCGTTCCGTCTGAGGAACGCTGCGACAACCGCCATGCATTTCGTGAATACCCTTGGTGCTGAGGAAAGGCCGAATGGAAGAACCGCGAATTGGTAATGCCGGGAACCCATCACGAACCTCACGAATCGTCTGTGGCTCGGGATAATGGAAATGTGAAAGTAAGCGTCCTTTAAGTCGAGGGCGGCGAACCAGTCTCCCTGATCCATAGCAGGAATTATGACGGCTAAGGAGAGCATGCGAAACTTCATCTTCTTTATGTAGGAGTTGAGGCCTCGCAAGTCCAGGATGGGGCGAAGCCCCCCTTTGGCCTTCGGGATAAGGAAATAACGGGAATAGTAACCCTTGCCCCGAAATTCTTGAGGAACCTCCTCTATGGCACCCAAAGACAAGAGGGTATGGACCTCCTGATCTAGGAGTTGCTCGTGAGATGGGTCCCTGAAGAGGGACGGGCACGGGGGGTGGGTGGGAGGGAGAACAGAGAACTGGATAGAATATCCCACTTCTACCAGGCTGAGAACCCACTTGTCCGAGGTGATAGAGGACCATGCCTGGTAGAAATGGGATAGACGGTTCACAAACAGGAGGGAAGCTATGGGTTCGGAGGCTGGCTCGGCGTCTCCGGGCGCAGCTTCAAAAGTTCGGCCTGGGTCCGGGAGGGTGGTTATTCCCTGGACCCTGAGGCTGGTGAGAGGAGGAGCGTTGCCGACCCCTACTATTACCCCTCCCGCCCCTTCTAGGCTGGTCCCTCCTATAAGGTGGGGCCTGATAGGGTCTGGCTGGCGGGGGCGGGGGAGCCCTAAAGGGTCTTCTTTGGCCCTGTGGTGTATGTAGTCCAAGGGAGCGGAGCATCGCCCTGGAGTCCTTCATGGACTGTAGTTTTTTGTCCGTATCGATGGCAAATAGCCCCTGCCTATCAAACGGCAAGTCTTGTATGGTTGCTTGCACAGGTGGGGGGATACCCGAAACATGTAACCAGGCCCCCCGGCGCATAGCCACTGCTGTGCCTAATTGGCGTGAGGCCGAGTCTGCTGCATCTAATGCGGCCTGCAGGGCAGCTCTGGAGACCACTCTGCCCTCTTGTACTATGGCCTTGAACTCGTGGGCCGATTCCTGGGGTAAGGTGCCCTCAAATTTGGTCATCGCAGACCAGGTGTTGTAAGCATACCGGCCCAGGGCGGCCTGCTGGTTCGCAATGCGAAGTTGTAGAGCCGCCGACGAGTATACCTTCCTACCCCAGAGGTCCAATTTCTTTGAGTCGTGTGACTTTGGGGTAGGTCCTGTCTGGCCCTGACGCTCCCTATGGTTCACTGCATCCGCAACCATGGAGCCTGGCGGTGGGTGCGTGAACAGGTACTCGTACCCCTCCCGTGGTGCGAAATACCGGCGCTCCACTCCCTTAGCCGTAGGTGGAAGCGATGAGGGAGTCTGCCAGAGGGTGTCCATGGTGGATCTGACCTTGCGCATGAAGGGTAATGCTATCTGAGGCGGTGAGTCGGATGAGAGGATGTCTACATTGGGATCCTCCTCATCCCCTTTGACTTCCTCAGGCTGGAGGTTGAGGTTTTGCGCCACCCTTCTCAGCAGGTCCTGATGACCCCTAATGTCCATGGGTGGCAGGTTGTAAGAGGAGCCCGCCACTGCGTCGTCCGGGGATGATGAAGAGGAGCCAGGTTGGGGGTTCTCCATCTGAACATCCTCCCGAAAGGGGGGTTGGATAGGATCCGCCCCTTGAATTTCCCGGAGTGCAGACTGAGTGTCCGATGTACCAGGAAGAGGGTCATCCCCATGCCCCTCCGATTGAGGTCTAGTGACGGTGGCAGACACCGGACCCCTTGGTACAGAAGGCCAAGAGGCTACTGACGAAGGTCCCTGGGCTTGGTGGTAAGCAAACGGGGTCCAGAACGGCCATTGGGGAGGGCCTTGCTCTACCACCACGGATGGCTGCCGGTGCCGTCGATGGGAGGAGTGACGGTGCCGTGAATGGTGGTGCCGGGAGCTATGGCTATGGCGGGACCTGGACCGTGACGAAGAAGCATCCGACTCTGATGAATAGTCGGACTGCGACCAGGGCGGTGCGGTGCCCTCCGGTGCTATGCCCCGGGAGTACATTTCAGGCTTCCCGGGGAACCTTGGTGCCTGCGATGCGGTGGGAGCCGGTGCGGGTATCAGCGGTGCCATTGAGGCTGCCGATGCCGCTAAAGCCGAGCTTGCCGGTACCGAAGTCACCGGTGCGGGCGGAATGACCGGAGTGACGGTGCGGGTGACCGGGATGGCAAACTGCGGTGCCGGGTCGACTGCGGTGCCCATGAGATCCACCGCCGCATCGAACGCCTCTGGGGTCGAGGGCGGTTCCAGCTCCGGCACCTCGATTTCCCGAGAGGGCACTATCTCCGGGGAGATGGCGATGGGCTCCGGTGCCGCTATCGGTGCGCGCTCTGAACGGGGCCGTCTCACGTGCCCCGGAGCTGCTGGCACCACCGAGGGATCACCCGTGCCCTTGCGCACCGGGGAGCGCCCTCTAGATTTTTTAGAAGGGACCGGCGACTGAGACCGGTGCCTTCTAGATAAGGAGGAGGATCCGTGCCGTGGCGACCGGTGCCGAGGTGTCTTCGGGCCCTTCGGGGTCGCGGTGCCGCGCACCGACGCCGGTGCGCTGCTGGAGGTAGACGGCTCCGTTGGTGGCTGAAGTGCAGACTCCATGAGGATTAACTTCAACCGATAATCTCTCTCCTTTTTAGTGCGCGGCTTGAAGCCCTTGCAGCTCGAACACTTCTCAGTCTGATGGCCCTCTCCCAGGCACTTGAGGCAACGGGAGTGAGGGTCACTAATCGGCATGGGCTTGCCGCAAACTTTACAGGTTTTGAACCCTGACGCCCCAGGCATAACCCGGCGCCAGAGATCTAACAACTACTTAACTACTACTTAACACTAAAGAACTCGAACAATATGAACAATAAGAACAATTAACCTAAATACCTAACTAACTAGAGAACCAGATACCGCTCTGTGACAGAGGAGTAAGCTGTTCCAGCTACCGCCAAGGACGGAAAGAAGGAACTGAGCGGGGGGAGGGTCGGCAGGGGCATATATGCATGGCCATATCGGCGCCACTCCAGGGGTCGCCCCTGCCGACCCTACGGGTACCGCTGGGGAAAAGCTTTCCGGAACCGTGCATGCGCGGAGCACACACACATATGGGAATGGACATGAGCAAGCACTCGAAGAAGAACCAGACACTCTGGTTAGAAAGCAAATGATCCATGGAGAAGAAGAGTTACTTGCTGCTCTATGAGTTAAAATAAGAATTAAAGATAAATGCTGCTCATTGATAGTACTACTAAATTTTGTACAATTATATTTTAAGGACAAGAGAAGAAGGTCTTTAGAACAGGGACTTATGTTTATACTGCACCTCGCACAATGGAGCATGGAACCTGCTTGGGGCCTCTAGACGTTACCATAGTATCAATATGAAATAGTCAAACAATTCTAATAAATACTATTCATTAGCACTGACGTTGCTCTTGGAAAATTTAGATTTGTGTATAATAAAAAACTTTTTGTTAAACAAACTGGAAGATATCCAAGATCTCTGAAATAGCTAAATCCTGGATCTATTTCTTCCTCAGAAGCAGGTTTACAAACATTATAATTAAAGCAACCTGAGTACAAGAAACAAATTAAGAAATATAAAATCCAATCCTGAAAAACAATAAGCCTCCAAAAGAGGAATAAAAGCATACCAGCATAGGAGTAGTGCAATACATAATCACAACATTATACATGATCGTAATGTAGATTATACGAACTAGTGTCAAAAATATAGTAACTATCGAGTTTGAGGATTTAGTATGTATTTTAATATCTAACATTGTCTGAGAAATGTACTTCTAGCATGCATTACTAGTGAACATCTATGTAAGTTACCTGTCATCAAGTACAGTTATAAGTTCTCCAGCTTTAAATGTTAATTCATTATCTTCAGCAGCTTCAAAATCATAGATCGCGCGAACCTTTCGGCCCTCATGTTTGTGATTTGTTAAGAGGCTTGATGTGCTCGGATACAAACTGGAAAGTGTTGTTTGCTGTGGCCTTTGTTCTTTTAGGGACAATTCAATGGCTACAAAAAGCAAATAATTTTCTTTAAAATTCACAGATATGAAAAGGGGCACATATAACAAATTTTTAAATTTTACTTTATGCAAGTTTTGTAGTATAATTCTGCATTTGTCACATAATACACAATTTCTTCCCTGCCTTTAGAAATAAATACACTGAGCAAAAATTCTAACTTTCATCATCTTAAAGCTAGTGAGCAAAATCTTGCTCAAGGTGAAGTCAATGAGAGCTTTACTATAGCATTCAATGGGAACAGGATCAGTACTTGATACTTAATAAAGGCCCCAGACCAAAGAAGTCAGGGGGAGTTTTTCCCTTAGGTTTATGTACCTGTGGGTTTGATCCAAACATTTGCAACTCAATGAATATTTTTCTTTGGACACATGCAATTTTAATTTTAACTCTTACTAAAAGCTGCTTGAAGTGTTAAAAAGGAAAGAAAAGATTGCTATTTTTAAAAATCCATTTTTAAGATTTTATGGTTACAAGCTCCATTTGGTAATACAAAAGTCCTTGAAGCTGTCATCTGTCAAATGCCAGAAATGTCCACCAACTACTAGTGCAAAAACTTTATACATATAATGAACACAAAGAATCTATATATCCATTGCTTAACCTGCTTAGTCATATAGCATGTCTACACTGCAACATAAACAAGGCTTAAATTCAGGTTCAAGCCTAATCCCCCTTCTATCTTCACTGAAATTATGCTAACCCAGGGCTCAAACCCATTTTCTTCTGATCACTGAGCTGCAAGCACACCATCAGACAAACTTCTGAGCCTTTTGTAAATTGTGCTGCTTCATGGCCACGGGAGCACAGCCTGATTTTAGTGACTCTAGTGCAAGGTCACTAAAACTGTGGCAAAGAGCTGAACTAAGAAGCTGGCAGCTTTGCAAATTTTCCAGACATGTGCTCAGTGTAGGGAGTGTTAAGAGATTGAAGAGTAAGTACCAGAAAACATGAGACAAGAACCATATCTTGGGCAATTCACCAGTGTCATGGCTGTTTTATCAGGAGTTTGGTCAAGTGCTGGGCACTGCACGCAGCAAGGAGTCAGCCATGGTGCATGATGATTTGGTCAGTCAAAATGGTGTCCTGCCGGTCTCTGAATCCAGCAAGGGGACTGATGGGAGCCAGCAGCAGGGGACTCTGTTTATGAAACCAATCACAAAGAAGGCTGTGGAATTGGATTAATAGCAAATTCTAGGTCCATACTCAGAAGAGTTTTTTCATCCTACCCCACCCCGAGGAACATACCACTGCAAGCCTGCAGAAAAGGTGGTGGAGAATGAAGCCTCCCCAGAGCCTGTTAGGTTTCTGACTCCAAGTAAAAGTTTATTACAACAATAATGGAAATGATTTCCACGCCATGAACCAATGCACAAGTTATGAGAGGTCCCGGCTGGCAGCATGTGTCTACTAATGGCAGATTGTTTCAGAGCACTTTGGAATCCGCCTTCCTCCACCCACCCCCCATGCGTAGTTTAAAATTGCAATCGGGAATTTAAAACAATAAAAACCCTGCTTTAAACATTTTTTTAAAACTGTAAAGTCACAGATGCTTCCCAGTGTCATTCATGTTTTCCCTTCAATAGTAAGCGCTTGAAATTTGCCACGCCGTAATCACTGAACCATCTATGGAGCCACCTGGAAACAGTGAACTGTGTGTGTGTTTTTCAGAAATTGTCTTCTATTGCCATATCTAGTCCATTTCAGTGAGAAAGTCCATGCTGTCTGTGGGTCACAAAATTATTTTTCTCAAGTAGAAGTGGTATGGCATTTTTTGTCCAAAACTGTGCTGGGGATGCTGTAGAGGTCTGCATGCAGCAACAACAGGGTAAACCATATGTGAACTAATGCTGCATCCTGTTAATTCTCTCATGGATTCTGGCCCAATCCTGCTTATTGATAGCTGCAAACTCTTCCTGAAGCAAGAACTCCAGATGTGCAGTTACACTGCAGGAAAGGGCGTATTTCTAAGGGCCAACTGACTAGCCCACTCCACTCACAGTTCAATCACTGTACATTTGAATACTTCTGCTGCATACACTGCAGGTTTCCCAACAATGGCTTGGAATAACATCTCCCTTTAACAATAAGGCACTATAAGAAAAGCTGTGTCCTCCAAAATGTGGAAGGCCTGAAATAGTTTGTTTGTTTGTTTGTTTTTAAAAGATCTTTTACACCAAGGGCACTATCTGCCACCACTCTACCCCCCCCCCCCCCCAAGCAGTTATGCAATTCTAATAAAACAGAAAAAGACTGTAATTTTACACTTGCCATTGTCTCTGCACTTCCTTAACTGCGATTAACCAGACTGTGTCCAGAGAATGTAGATTGAAGCATCCCGATCATGAAATATACTGGTTCAGTTTTTAAAACCACATTTTATCTCATGGAGATTCAACAACAGTTAATTCTATGCTCCTCCATTGAGTTACATTAGACAATACTTCTGTTTCTGTTCCTATTTCTGGGACTTCAACATCTATTGTCTTTGTTCATCAAAAATTCAATCCCTGGGCCAACACACCTTCACGGACTGTTCAAAAGGAAGCATTTCTGTGATGAAGTTATGGTCTAAGTTCTTGACACAGCAGACCAGCAGTTCTAGTACCAGAAGATGAGGGACACAAGATTGGAGCAACTATATGATGAGAGGCAGGAGGGAAGGCTGAGGCTCGCCATTCAGATGGAGGACAAGATTTCAGCAAGGGCACAGGCACTTGCAAAGCAGCTCCTGGAATAGGAACAGCAGCTAAGAGTGGAAAACAGAGCTTGACAGAGAACTGTTTCAGCAAGTTATCTCCATCATGACTGCAAAGGCACGGTCTCCTGCTGCCTCCCCCTCACCATGGCTTGATCCCCTTGCAAGGTAACCACAGCCCAGCACTAGTTTGGACAACTTAATGTCAGACATCATGAGCAGCTGGGTAGCGCAACTAAACCCCATGAAGCTTCCTTCTTCAATCCATTCCCTCTGGATACCTTTGCCACCTCTCTCTGGGACCAAATCCATGGAACGCAGGAAAAGAAAGGAAAAGGAGAATATGGGGCCAGGGGACATGTAATGGTAGAGGGTCTGCGTTGGGTTTGCACTGTTTCTGGCTCTTTAAAAAAAATGTTCTTCTGGTCTTTGTTTTGGGTTGCTGTAACGTCAGCTGACCTCCCAAGCAACTGGTGACTGTTGTACTATTTTAATATGTTTAAAAATAAAACCTTTTATGTCATCAAGACGTGTTATTGCTATCTCTGCGTCACATGATACAACCACAATTTGAGACGAAAAAGTTAAAAACACATTCAGGAGCAATTCTATATTAGTAAACAAACACTATTCTTCTATTAAGCCAGGTACAGCAATTCACATTACAATAAATTTCATATATAACACCATGCTATCACAATTCAATTCATCACGTCTTTCATAATTACAATCCATGACAACCAAGCCAAAACCCCTCCCAAGAACTGAACCCCTTTCTCCTGCAAAAATTTTTGTCACTTTTCCCCCCACAAACATATTCGTACAGGTATTATTCCCCCTCTTCCACTGGGCCACGTAAGTCCATAATGTGAGAACACAAAGTATCCCGGACTTCTGTTGTCCAGATGCGACCAGTTTCCAGTGGTGGCAGCACTTCCTGGCTGAAGGCACCAATTAGGCAGCCCCTTGCTGTCGCAGGTCCATTCAGAGGGAAACAGCTCACCTTTGGCTCCACAAAGATTGTGAAGGGCACAGGATGGCAGTCATGCTGACAGCATTGATAACATTGGCATCCAAATGGGTCTGTAAAGATTGCTAAACGAATTTCAATCATCCAAAAGCACATTCAACAATCATTCTGCATCTGCTGAGAGTGTAATTAAACTTTCTTTTGCCAGGGCCTCTGAAACCAGGAGAGTTTCATAAGCCAAGGCAAAAGGGGAGATGTGGGATCCTTCAGAGAAATGGTGGGAACAGTAACTCCACTTATGTCAATGCCATTTGGTGGGAATGGCATCACAGTCTGTCCATGAATGTAGACTCCCAAGTAGTGAAAAACTCTGGCACTGTGACTTTTTCCAATAGCCCATATTGACATTGATAAATTGACCTCTGTGATACGAGAGAAGCACTCTATGACTGATGTACTCATGTGCTCCTTGAGGAGGACAAACTATGGCACATGAGTCCCATTAGTTGTTCCAGAGCAGTTAGGAAATCCTATTCTCTCAAAGACAGCAATTACCTCCAGAATATCTTTAATGTCCGCCACTCTGGAGTAAACCACATACCAGATTGCCTCAGAAATCTCTGCACCACTTTACCAGTAGACTTTCCAACACCAAATTTATTGTTAGCTGACCTATAGCAATCTGGTATAGTCAGCTTCCAGACAGTCATTGAAACCTGTGTCTGGACTGGCAAGGATGATCTCAGTTGTTTCTCTTTGTGCTGGAGGGTTGGGTTAGCTTCTCACAAAGCTCTAGAAATGTAGCTTTCTTCATGCAAAAGTTTTGGACTCACTGGTGGTCATCATAGGTCTGCATGATGATGTGGTTGCACCAATCTATGCTTGAAGCCCAGCCGACATAGGGGGCACCAGTGCCTATGCCAATTGTATGGAGTAGCATTTGCCAGTGCAAGTCTGCCATGTCACTGTACCCCTCTCCCCTGCAGCTCCATCCTACTCCTCCTCCTGCCAAAATGTCAACTAGCGCCTCAACAGTGCTCTGCCAGCTTCTTGTCATAGGAGTGAAAGCGCACACAAGAAAAGTTCTTCAAAAGCTGTCGCCTCCATGCTGTTGGCACTGGGAATGCCCAGATAAAAAAGGCTGCTCAGCAGGCTGTGTTGCCAATCTGTTCAAACTTCCTGTAATGTCCTGGAAGGGTACTAAAGTTTTCCCTCAGCACATTATGGTCAAAAGGCTAGAAGAGCCATATTTCAGAAGGAAGCTAGGGACTCTGGGATAAAGTTGGTTTGTCTGTGCGCTGCAGTGTAGACACCAGAGCCCCAGGTTTGAGCCTGGGTCAGAAAAGTCTTAGCGGAGGGTGAAGAACAGTATAGATGCTCAAGCACAGGTTCTCTAACACAGGTCTGCTGACTCGAGTTCCACTAATTCTAGGCTTACAATGCAGTGTAGGTATACCCACAGTGACTTGTCAGTAGACCCTGCTACAGACTTAAATCAAAATCTGCTTGCTAAAAATATAAAGGGCCAGATCTTTGGGTGTCTTGTCAGTGCTAGCATGTTTTGGTTTAAAAAACTGATAATTGGCCCAGATAGGATCAACTCAGCATAAGAATGATCCAGCTGATGTGTACAACTGGCATAGGGGCTCATGAATAACACAAACTCCTTGCTGCTTGAGTAAGGTGAGAGGAAAGATGCAAGGTTACTGAAAGGAGGTGCTGGTCAGGACCCCACTATACTATCACAATTCTGGACTAGTTTTTTGGGTCCATTACGGCAATTATCATCCAGCGTAATTTAGAGCAGCCTCTAGACTGCTCTTAATGCACAGTGAGGAGAAGTGCACAAAGTAGCACTATGATTGGGGTAGTGCAAGCAAGAAATTTAAGCCACCTTTGTACACCATTTGCACTGTGTGCATTGCTGATCCCATCAAGTTTTGATACTCCAGACAACTAAGATACCTCATATACCTCCAAATGAGGGAGAAATCCAAGTAAAGGATTTCCACTAGGTCTTTCAAAGTGAAGCTCTCCTTGATATCACATTTAACTAGCAGGCTATTACAATATCACTTCACTTTTTCAGAGGATAATTTAAAAAGCAGAGAATAATTTTTTTTAATACCTATAAGTAAAAAGCAGAAAAGGGCTTTTAATACCTACAAGTAAAACAAAGGTTTTTTTAAAAAATCTTTTCCATGTTGTTTAAATATTTAAAATGGAAATAATCACAATGGCAGTCCATAAATATACGATTACACACAGGAAAGGAGGCAAAACAAAACTGTCCCTTAGTAGATATTAACAAAACAATTAATATTAACAAAATTAATATTAACAAAACAAAACTGTCCCTTAGTAGATATTAACAACTATATCATAAAGTATATAAATCAGAAAATAAATACACTCACCTTTTGCTAAATCTTCCTCTTCCCTTTTGTTAGCTGCTGTACCAGGATCTTTAGCTACTAGAGCTGGGCTTGCTTTTGCTTGTTCTGCAGCCTAGCCAAACACCACAAAAGCGAAAGTTAATTACAATGGACTTTATGGCAGTGCATTAAACACACTATTTTGTTCTGTTGTCTCGGCCAAATTTCTTGTGGCCTTTTATTTTAAAATCCAATGTAAATCACAGCATGCACTCTTTAAAGGAGTATTCAATTTTTGTCTAAAACAGGGGAATTCTTAACGTTTCTATAAGTTGGCATTTTGTTTCTAAAATGCAATATAAATTTTAAAAGTAAATCTACAAAACTGCGGACATCAAAGATAAACGGAATCTGTATGAAATTCCAGGAATTAATTCATCACTTAAATTCACAAGCTTTTGCATATTATTATACCTGTGAACCAACTGCTGGAAATGTAACTCCTTGCTCCTTAAGATTTTTTATCATGGCAGATATTAGACTAAGCTGTGGGTCGTTCTTGAATTCATCTGTCCATTCCACCATGAGGGCTTTTAGCTTTTCACAGACTTTTGGATGACCCTGGAAATGGTTGAAGTTATATAATTTAGAAATCTGCTCCTAATAATTTCTTATTTAATTAAATTTAGGATCTCAAGAAGTACACTAAATAATAAAATTGATGTAATCTTAATTCTCTTCATTTCCTATCCCAACGAAGGTACTCTTCTACTGCATACAGGAAATATTAAGGTGGAGAGTTTCTTCAAATGTTTAACACCATTAATACTGTGTGATAACAAGAACATACCGAAGAACTGTGACATAATCACAATTAATAAGGACTCTATCAGCATTAATACTGTATTTTAAGAACATTTAGAGTTTTGTTACTGTCATATCCCACATCCAAGATAAAATTCCAGCACCTGAGGGGTGGAGATGGCCAAGAGGCAGATCCCCCTAGTACACAGGTGCATCAAGTATGTTTCAATGTTAGACTTTCGGCCCATCAAGCCCCCTGCAGCCACACAAGAATGGACCAAATGGTGAACAATTGCTACGGCTGACCGTTTGGCTAAGTGTTGATGACAACAATGACTACCATAGCCTTAGGAACTTATTCAAATGGAACTGATCTCTTACCATTTTCTTCAGTTCTACGTCAAAATTTTAATAGATCTATGCAATGGAGTCCTACTATTTTCTGTTTCACATACATAAGACAGACGTACTACAATGAGATGCATAATCTTAAGTATCTAGAGAAAGAGTCATGCTCATAGCTACTACAGAAGTCTAAATGCATAAAGGTCCCTTTAATCTCCTTTCTTTAAAAACGATATCTAATACACACATACTATTCCCACCACAACCTGACAAGCAACCATTTCCTTCCCAATCCTTTCACTCACTAGAGCCTCAGACATCCGTCACATCTCTGTTAAAATTCACACCCCCACACAATTTCCAATCCCCAATAGCACAGATTCCATTCCACCTCTCAGGCCAAGTCTACACTGGGGATGGGGGGGTCGACCTAAGATACACAACTTCAGTTACACAAATAGCATAGCTGAAGTCAACCTATCTTAGGTCAACTTATCTGGGTGCCCTCACAGCAGCGAATTGACTGCTGCCACTCCCCCGTTGACTCTGTTTCCACCTCTCATGGCGGTGGAGTTGCGAAGTCGACGGGGAGAGCGCTTGGGGATTGATTTATTGTGTCTACACTAGATATGATAAACCGATCCCCGATAGATCGATCACTACCCGTCAATCCAGTGGGTAGTGTAGACTTGGCCTCAGAAAGGTATTTCCCCCATCTAACTCAGATGCGACCATGAAATCCTACAAAGGAACACAATACATTACCTTATTCAATACGTTGCTTACTTCACTAGCAAAATCTCTCGAACACACTTCTAAATGAAAGATTTTACCACAGTTTGATACGCATGCTCCTAGAAGCTGAAGAGAAAAATAAATTAAAAGACAGCCATGCATTGTACAACATAGCTTTGCAGGAGGAAAAAGGAAGTAAGCAAAATGCCACCTACTGTCAGTGCTTGCATAGCAACATGGGGATCCTTATGGCTCACTCTCTTCATAATAGACCGAAGGCAATCCTTAGGCCTAATAATTAAGGGGGAAAATTACAACTTTGAAATATGACAGTCCATGAACCACATCTCATTATGAGGGAAAAGGCAGAAGTAAAGCAAGCTTTACATAAATATCAGGAAAATAATTCTTTGTTAGCTTCAAAGACAAAAAAACATTTTGTCAATGTTGCAATTTTAAATGTTGCTAAAAGGTACAGTTCTAGCTTCCCAAACATTTCTATATGAAAGACTGTTAGATTTCTGAATTAGGAGAAGCTTCCCATTAGGCTAAATTTATTTTATCTTTTGAATTATAGTTTTGAATAGTCCATCTACCTTTATGAAAAAACCTTCCTGTTTTTCTAAAAACATTTATAAAGTAGCAAACGTATATTGCATATCCTATGTAAAACACATGGCGTAATTCCCGTGAAGACCAATTTCTAGCAAGATCTAATTTGTCTCTGCATATTCAGATTTTCTGTATGAGCAGTAAACTCATGAATATCCAATTTTAGTTTGGAATGCCTTTCTGTGTGTTCAGCTACACAAAACAAAAAGATGAACAAAAACTGTCATTGTAATCGGACAATAATAGATAACTGGCTACTGTGGCAGGGTACTGGCCAAGAAGCTACTGAGCCAGCCCTGCTTCCCCTTTAAGAAAGAAAAGCCTCTGCAAGCCTTCCCTAGCAGGGAAGGCTAATCAGCCACCTGGGGGTAGCCCTGGGCTGCAAAGGGCTTAATGTGTTGCACCCGGGAAGGGGGAGGAAGGAGACAGAGAGAAGGTGCAGGGAAGGAAGTAGAGCTGGAGGAAGGTAGCTGAGGCTAGGTGCCTGCCAGAGCTGACCGTTCCTGAGGCCAGCCCAGCTGAGGGCTGGGGCTGAGCTAAACCTGAGCTAACTTGTAGATTGCTGTACATAGGTGGTGGGGTTTGCACTGTACGAATAAAGGACACTGTTGGTTGCCTCAAAGGAGTCTCCTGCCTGTTTCTGAAGCGGGCGGACAGACGACCGCCTACACTACGTATCCTGTACATGGGTATTTTATGTTGTAACATGAATGCAATATTGCAGGTCAAATGCAATCTTTCAATTGGTCCATTTATGGTTTTTGTCTCAGAGAGAAACTACAATTAGAACTTCCAGGCTAACAGCTATATTTCAGGAACAAAATAAAATCTTATTAGCCAACCTAAAACCTCTAACAAGTGTTTTGTCTTTTTTTTTTTTAAAAAAAAAATAATAATAAGAGAATTGCTCAGTGATAGCGTTTCCTGCAGACAGGAGTCCTGCAGAGTTACACGCTGCAGGAACATATCCTAATTCTTTCCCAAACAGGATCACATGTTCATTTGTGCTTGCCTCCTCTCCACCCGTTTCATCTACTAGCCTCTTTACCACCTCTTATCAAAAGGCAAATACTCTTCCTCACTCTCTTGGCACGCTAGACTCATCTGCACCCCAAGGTCCAGTCTGGCCACTCTTCATACCACAGTGATTCATATTTGGACAATGTAAGCTTTGCACAGTACCGGGGAGTTTGTATGCTTAACGCTGGTATATTATATTATAACACATCTTAAAAGAACCACCTTGTATACACTTCTAAATATAATCATGTATTGCACATTATTTTTAAGTGAATATATGTCTGTTTTTGGATTCTCACACCATGTCTTTGTAATTCTTATACACAACCACTCAAAACATATTAAAGCAGGCCTGCATAACATGCGGCCCGGGGGCCACATGCGGCCCGCAGGGAGTAAGTAGGGGTGGGGCAAGACAAGTGGGGAGGTTGGGAGGAAGCGGATGGGGTGGGGCAAGGGCGGGGCTTTTTGGCCCACAGCTGGGTTTCTTGCACACACACACACACACACACACACACACACACACACACACACACACACACACATTGTGCCACAGGGTGTAATTATACAGAGGTGAAACCAACATTTGAAATAGGGGCATCTAATTAAAGTGTGTTCCTGTGAATTTGAATTCCTGCTGAATTACATAACTACATTAGAGCCAGGCTATCTCCAGAGAAGGACATATGTTTGTAGTGATTCCAGCTCTTGCATACCTGAGACCCTGTGACTGTGTTGATCAAACACATTCACACCAGCTGATGGTCACTTGACTCATCTCACTATTTAATAATTGCTGTGTTAAATGAAGTTTCAGATTGGGCTGAACATATTCAGGGAAATTCCTGTCTAAGGTATTGCGACCATCACAGGCGGTAAGAAAGAAGTGAGTGGGTGCACGTCAGCAGGACCATTTATACCGGTGCTATGAGCATGCAACTCCATGGGGGACCAGAACTGACCCAATAGCTAGTACTGAGGGAAAAAATTCTGGCAGCTGTGCTTGGGTGACCACACACCTACACTGGAATGACATGTGCAAGCACTTGAAGAAGAACGCAGCAGCGCAAAAGAAAGGGGGAGCTCCTGGCAGGGAGTGGGGTATTTAGGAGACAGTGGGGAGCCAGTCAACTGGCTGGGAGCTCTGAGTGGAGCGGGAACAGCTGAGAGCTCCCCCCACCCCCCGGGAGCCCAGCTGCTGCCTGGGCTCTCAACTCTGCTCCCTGCTGGCAGGCCTGGGCTCTCAGCTCCACACAGAGCACAAAAGAAAGGGTAGCAGTATTGTACTGCTGGCTCCCTCCAGGGCTCCTGTTTTTTCCTCCACTCCCTTTAACTCCTTTTTGGGTTAGGACTCCTACAATTACAACACTGTGAAATTTCAGATTTAAAATAGCTGAAATAATGAAATTTATTATTTTAAAAATCTTATGACTGTGAAATTGACCAAAATGGACTGTGAATTTGGTAGGGCCCTAATAAAATATAGTAAGCAGTACGCTATATAAGAACAGCTACAGTTGTCATTAATGCTTGTTTAGTAATTTGGGGTAATTTCTGTCAGATTTTAAAACAGTCTATTTCTCCTGCACTTCTAATAACACTCATCACTCAGTCACAAACACATTTTTCAAAGTGCTTTCATTATCTTGCTCTCAAACAGATCCCATTCTAGTCCTATCCCACCTGTATGAACAAAAGATGTGAATCAGTAACAAACTGCTAAAGAATGGTTATACCTTCCAGGTCTGAGTTTCAAACAGATGAGATATCCGAACACAGACCTTACATTTTAAAGGTTTTATTTGCATTGTAACAGGTACCAATAATGTAGAAAGTGAAATTAAGAGAAAATGCTGCAGTTCCATTGGAATTTTCAAACATATGCTGTGGGCCTCTTAAATAACTAAGTGGGTTTTTATTTGAAAGAATGGGAGTTAGAAGAAGCATCACCCCTCACACAGGCAACACATTTATTGAATATTCCATTGAACAAATCTGAGCTGTGATCCCTTAACACCAAATTTGTTTTTTCTTTCTTCTCAAATGAATGTACAGAGGTTTTTTTCCTTTAACGCCTAAAATAGTTTTAAATGTGCATTGATATCTGACAACTAAAATGAAACTCTGGTATAAGTTACATTACTGCTTGGCTAAACTATATTTGGCTGTGTCTATGTTTTACATAAACCTCCCTCTCATATGCAGTACTACTAATTATAGAAAAGGCTGCTACATAGCTATTTTACTCAGTACATGTCTTCATAAAACAGATTGAGTATATATCAGTGTAAGATAAAGTTAAACTTTTCTCCCCTAGTGTATTGTTATCGTAATACAAACATACACACACTTTGGAATTAAATGTCCATGCAATCAGTGCACATTAATTTGATAAGCTTCAATGTAACTGAGAAAAGGCATAGGTACCTTTTAGTAACAACTGTTAACATTAAAGTTAAGATGTATGCAGACCCAAGAAAGTAACATTACAAGGACAAACATTTAGAGGGATGGCAATTAAGAGTTTGGCCAGCACTGAAAAACTGTCATGAGTTTAAGAATCAGAGAGGTAGCCGTGTTAGTCTGGAATAGCAGAGTCCTGTGGCACCTTAAAGACTATTAAGGTGCCACAGGACTATTACCTCTGTCATGAGTTTGCCAGCCCAGGTAAAAAATCTCTTTACCTGAAATTTATTACAATTATGACCCTATGCAAATCATGATTTCATGGAGGGCACAGAAATCATGAAGATACCCCAAAACCATGATTACGTTCAATTTTTTTAAAAAGGAAAAAATGGCTGTAAAAGTATTTAATATGAAAAATGACCTTTAGCTTACAGTGCTACACTATCTGTGGAAGAACAGTGTTATGCACATGCACAGCAGAAATGCACTACAGAAATCTGAAAATAAAATCAAGGTGAGAAACACTGCTCACTGACAACAACAGAATGATGCATCTAAAAGAGATAAAAGGGTGTCTGCAGATGATCACACAAAAGCAGCATATAGCAAAAGATGAAGAGATTTCTTCACTTCTTAGCTGGATTGATGAATATTTACTTGAAGCTGATGTGTGTCACAACCAGGATTATGGAACTCATGAAGCAGTCTGGTTGTCTGTGGTCACAGATGAATCAACTGGTGGCCAGGATAGGTATGTGTCACATCATTTATTTGTTTTGCAAGGCCTAAATGGTGAAGACACACCTGACTGGACCTGAAAGATGTCCTTATGATATAATTTATCTACAGGCTACTAACAGTAGTTTGTGCAATGGTATTGTAGTTAAGTATCTGAATACCTCTGGAATGGATTTTGATTATATCCGTGCGTTTATACCTGAAAACACATCCTACATGTCAAAAGCTTACAAGCAAGTGCTTCAGGGCTTACAGCCTAACTTGGGCCAAGTCTACACTCAAAATTTAAGACACCCCTGAGCAACATAGTTAAGCCTACCTAACTCCTGGAGTAGACAGCACTGAGTTGATGGAAGAATTCTTCTGTCAAATTAGCTACCTACTCTCGGAGAGGTGGATTAATTGATGGGAGAACTTCTTCCATCACAGTATTGAGTGTATACACTGAAGCGCTACAGCAGTGCAGATGCAGCATTTCAAATGTAGACAAGTGCACAATTCATTTTACCTGCAATGCTCACATAATAGACCTTACTAATAACATAGGGATGACCAATTTCCCACACGCTGACAAGCTAACAGTAATAGTCAAAAGGTTTTAAACAGTATCTGGTCCAAGCTGTGGGTTCCAGTGTTCCTGTAAAACTGTCCCCTGAACCAGTTAAGATGAGATGGGGAAGCTGGTATGTTGCTATTGAATGTCACGCAGTCTATTACTTTTTACTCAGTTTTGTGACAGAAAGAAGAAAGTTATACCAGACATGGAAGCATTGAAGAGCTGAAACATCTGCTGGAAAAAGAAACAAGTTACTCACCTTTCGTAACAGTTGTTCTTCGAGATGTGTTGCTCATTCCAACAAGTGTGTGCGCACCGCGCATGCACAGTTCCGGAAGCTTTTTCCCTAGCGGTACCCGTAGGGTCGGCAGGGGAGACCCCTAGAGTGGCACCCTTATGGAGACGTATATATGACCCTGCCGACCCACCCCCCCTCAGTTCCTTCTTGCCGGTACTCCGACAGAGGGGAGGCGGGAGGGATTTGGAATGGACATGAGCAACACATCTCGAAGAACAACTGTTACGAAAGGTGAGTAACTGTTTCTTATTCTTCGAATGATTGCTCATGTGCTTCCAACAAGTGACTTACGAGCAGTCATCTCGGAGGAGGGTTAGGAGTGCCCCTGAGTCCTGCTGTAAGGACTGCTTGTCCAACAGAAGCGTCCTCCATAGCCTGCTGCACGATGGCGTAGTGCGAAGAGAAGGTGTGAACCGAAGACCATGTCGCTGCTCTACAAATGTCGACAATAGGAATGTGCGCCAGGAACGCTGTGGATGCGACCTGAGCTCTGGTCGAATGGGCTGTTAATGCCGGAGGAGAAATGTTCGAGAGGTTATAGCAAAGTTTGATGCATGATGTAATCCACGCCGAGAGGCGTTGAGAAGAAATCGTCAGCCCCTTCATCCTCTCTGCTACTGAAATAAAAAGTTGTGGAGATTTACGAAAAGCTTTTGTGCGTTGTATATAAAAAGCTAAAGCCCTCCTCACATCCAAGGAGTGAAACCTCCTTTCCCTGTTAGAGGCATGGGGTTTAGGAAAAAACACAGGGAGGAATATGTCTTGGTTTATATGAAAAGACGAAACCACTTTGGGAAGGAAGGCAGGGTGAGAACGTAACTGGACCTTATCTTTATGGAAGACGGTGTATGGCAGTTCAGAGGTGAGAGCTCTGAGCTCGGAAACCCTTCGAGCAGAGGTAATAGCCACGAGAAAAGCCGTCTTCCAAGAGAGATAAGACAGTGAGCAGGTGGCCAGGAGCTCGAAGGGGGGTTTCATTAGAGCTGTTAAAACAAGGTTAAGGTCCCACGGGGAAACAGGGTGATGCACCGGTGGGTACAACCTCTCCAGTCCTCTGAGAAATCTCACCACAAGTGGGTTGCTAAAAACCGAAGTTCCCCCAATACCCGGATGAAATGCTGATATGGCAGCCAGATGTACACGTACAGTGGAAAGCGCTAAGCCTTGTCGTTTAAGGTCAAGGAGATAATCTAAGACGAGGGATATCGGGGCTAAGGTAGGGTCCGTCCCTTTACCCTGAACCCACAAGGAAAAGCGTTTCCACTTGGCTGCACAGGTAGCCCGTGTGGAGGGCTTTCTACTACCCAGGAGGACGTACCTGACATGGTCAGAGCACTGAAGCTCCGAGGGGTTCAACCACGGATATTCCACACCGTAAGGTGGAGCGACTGCAGATGGGGTGTAACAACTGCCCGTGGTCCTGAGAGATCAGTGTCGGGAAGAGTTATGGGCCTCGTGGTGCAGAGGGATATCAATAGGGTGTACCAATGTTGGCGAGGCCAAGCCGGTGCTATGAGGATCAGGGACGCCCTGTCCAGACGGGCCTTGAGCAACACTCTGTGAACAAGGGGAAATGGGGGAAATGCGTAGAGTAGGCCTCCCGTCCAAGTGATCTGAAAGGCATCCGCCTCCGACCCTGGACTGAGGTTGAGGAGGGAGCAAAACCTCTGGCATTTCCTGTTGGCCCGTGTGGCGAACAGGTCCAGGAGGGGAAACCCCCACTCTAGGAAGATTGAGTGCGCGATGTCCGGCCTGAGTGACTATTCGTGGCCCCGAAAGGAATGACTGAGAGTGTCTGCCAGTACGTTCTGGACCCCCGGGAGATAGGTAGCTAGGAGATGGATCCCGTGAGAAATGCAGAAATCCCAGAGGGCCAGGGCTTCCTTGCATAGGGGAGAGGAACGAGCACCACCCTGTTTGTTTATATAGAACATTGCAGCTGTGTTGTTCGTCAAAACTGACACGCACTTGCCTTGTAGGTGGTCCTGAAACGTCTGGCATGCTAACTGCTCTGAGCTCCCTGATATTGATGTGAAGGGACAGTTCGCTCTGGGACCAAAGGCCCTGGGTTCTGGTGTCTCCCAGATGTGCTCCCCAGCCGAGGGCGGAAGCATCAGTCACCAAGATCATTGATGGCTGAGGTTTCTGGAAAGGGACCCCGACCCCGAGGGAGCGGGGTTGGAGCCACCAGTGGAGTGAGCGCAGCGTGTGGCTCGGGAGGGTTACGACAAGGTCCAAGGGGTCTCTGTCCTGCCTGTAAACACCCGCTAACCAGATCTGCAGAGGCCGAAGCCGTAGCCTGGCATATGGCACCACGTATGTGCAAGCTGCCATATGGCCCAAGAGGACCATGCAGTTTCTGGCTGTGGTAGTGGGAAACTGAAGGATGGAGCGAATCATGAGAACTATTGCATTGGCTCGAGGAAGAGGTAGGAACGCCCTTGCTTGTTGGGAGTCCAATATTGCCCCTATGAACTCTATTCTCTGAGTAGGTATAAGGGTCGATTTTGGCTCGTTTAGCATAAGGCCCAACCTGAGGAATGTAGCTCTGGTGAGACCTATGTGTTGAATTGCCAATTCTTTTGACTTTGCCCTGATGAGCCAATCGTCCAGGTAAGGGTAAACGTGTACCTGCCTCCGTCTCAGGAATGCAGCCACTACTGACATGCACTTTGTGAAGACCCTTGGGGCAGTGGAGAGGCCGAATGGGAGCACTGTGAACTGGTAGTGACAATTCCCCAACATAAATCTCAGGAATCTCCTGTGACTGGGGATGATTGAAATATGGAAGTATGCGTCCTTTAAGTCGAGGGCGGCAAACCAGTGTCCGCGATCCATAGAGGGGATAATGGTCACGAGAGAGAGCAAGCGGAACTTCAGCTTCTTTATGTAGGGGTTGAGGCCCTTCAGGTCTAGGATAAGGCGAAGACCGCCTTTGGCCTTCGGGATAAGGAAATAATGGGAGTAGTATCCCTTGCCCCGAAATTCTTGAGGAACCTCCTCTATGGCTCCCAAAGACAAGAGGGTGTGGACCTCCTGAACTAGGAGTTGCTCGTGAGATGGGTCCCTGAAGAGGGACGAGGAGGGGGGATGGTTGGGTGGGAGGGAAGAAAATTGGATAGAATATCCCACTCTTACCAAGCTGAGGACCCATTTGTCCGAAGTGATTTAAGACCATGCTTGGTAAAAGTGGGACAGACGGTTCACAAAGGGTAGGGAAGGTTCGGAAAGGGAAGCTGGTTCTTCGTCCCCGGGCACAGCTTCAAAAGTTAGGTCTGCCCCCTGACGGCTGTCTAGGGCCCGGATTTTGCTGCCCCTGCCTGGAGGCCGAACGTGGGCGGCCCCTATTATTCCCCCTACCACCCCTCCTAGGTTGATCCCGTCTAGGAACAGACTGGTAGAAACGAGAAGCGTGGGTTGGTGGGGGTCTGAACGGTCTTCTAAATGGTTGTGGGGTGTGTAGGCCTAAGGACCGAAGCATGGCTCTCGAGTCCTTCATGGAGTGCAGTTTTTTGTCCGTATCTTGGGAAAATAAGCCTGGCTTATCAAAGGGCAAGTCCTGAATAGTAGCCTGGACTGGGGGTGGGATGCCAGAGACCTGCAGCCAGGCCCCACGGCGCATTACAATAGTTGTCGCCATAGTTCTTGAGGCTGAGGCTGCTGAATCTAGAGCAGCCTGGAGAGCAGCTCTGGATACTACCCTGCCTTCTTCAACGATGGCTTTGAACTCTGTAGTCGAGTCTTTGGGCACCTGCTCCTGAAATTTGGCCAAAGTCGACCATGAATGGAAGGCATATTGCCCCAATGCTGCCTGCTGATTTGAAATCCTCAACTGCAAGGCAGCGGAGGAATAAACTTTTCTACCAAAAAGATCTAGTTTCTTGGCGTCCTGTGATTTGGGCATAGAGCCCGTCTGTCCCTGGCGTTCTCGATGGTTAACCGCATCGGCCACCAAGGTCCCTGGCTGTGGATGGGTAAAGAGAAGTTTGTGACCCCTTTGTGGTGCAAAGTACCGTCTTTCCACCCCTCTAGCGGTTGGTAGTATAGATAACGGGCCCCCCTTCATCTGCCAGAGGGTATCCATTGTAGTCTGGATAGTCTCAATGAAGGGTAAGGCTATTTTAGCCGGCCCATCGGAGGATAAGATGTCCACCGTGGGGTCCACGTCATCCCTAACCTCTTCAGCCGGGAGGTTAAGGTTCTGAGCAACCCTGCGGAGGAGGTCCTGATGCCCCCTAATGTCCATAGGGGGAAGGGTCGAGGAAGAGGAACCTGCCACCGCCTCATCAGGTGAGGAGGATGATGAAGTGGCAAACTGAGGGTCGTCCTGGTTCGGTTCTCTTAGAGGTGGTTCGTCCACAGACCCCTCCTGGGCTTGATGGGATTCCCTGGGGAGAGGGCAATCCGGTCCCGAAGGCCCGGTACCGGGTCCTCCCCTGCTACTTCCGAAGGGGGGCCCGTTATCGTCGCCGAGATGGGACCACGTGGCACCAAGGGCAGCGACGCGGACACGGACGCCGGCCCCTGCGTTTGATGAAAGGCCCACGGTGTCCAAAAGGGCCACCGCACCGGCCCTTGGCCCTGCGGGGGCCATGGTGGGAGGGTTGGGTGGCGGGATGAGCGTCGGTGCAGAGAATGGTGGTGCGAGCGAGAGGTGCGGTGGCTTCGACTGGACCGAGAAGAAGCGGTGTCGGATTCGGATGAGTACTCCGACACGGACCATGGTGCTGCGGATCCTTCCGGTGCCGTGATGTGCCTTTGGAACATGGTCGGCTTCCCGGGATGTCTCTCCACCGGTGGTGGTCGAGGCTGCACCGTCTCCGTTGGTACCGGGAGGATGGGTGCCAAGGGAGCCCGCATCCTTGATGTTAAAGCGGATGACGTCAAAGGTCCCGATGATAACGGCACCGCTGTCTGCATTGGCGGTATGATAGGCCCCACAGACCTGGCTATCGGTGCCGGAGCCACGAACGGTACCGGAGCCACAATCGGTGCCGGGGCCGTGTCTCGCGTCATATCGATCAGCTCGCGAGCTGCTTCGAACGTGTCCAGGGTCGAAGGCATATCCAGCTCTTCGAGAACCTCGTGCGGAGATGTGGCGGCATCCGGAGATGCATGCACACGCACTGAGGTGGACGCTCTCGGCACTTTACGGGACTCACTGGTACGACCCGAAGTCTGCCGTGCCGATGAGGGCTCACCCTGGGCTCTGCGGGCCGGGGAGCGACCTCTCGGTTTCTTTGATGGCACCGGCGATTGCGATCGATGCCTCCGTGAGCCCCCGGCGCGGTGCGGAGAACGGTGCCGGTGCATCTTTTGATCCCTCTTCGGTGCCGCAGAGTCCCGCACCGATGCCGGGGCATTGCGCACCGTGGTGGATGGCGGATCTAATTGGGGCTGCAGCGCCGACTCCATCAAGATCAACTTCAAGCGGGAGTCTCTCTCTTTCTTAGTACGCGGTTTAAAGCTCTTACAGATGTTGCACCGCTCCGCTTGATGACCCTTACCCAAGCACTTTAAACACTTGGTGTGAGGATCGCTATTTAGCATGGGTTTTCCACACTCCTCGCAATTCTTAAACCCCGGCGCCCGAGGCATGCCCCAGTGCCGGAGACGAACAAATTATTTACAACCTTAACTATACTCTATTATAACTGTTTAGAAGAAAATGACTATTGAACTATAACTAGAATAACAACTATAAACAACTATCAGTACGATACCGCTGAGTGACTAGCACAAGAACACTGTCCCAGCAACCGTCATGAACGGAAAGAAGGAACTGAGCGGGGGGTGGGTCAGCAGGGTCATATATACGTCGCCATAAGGGCGCCACTCTAGGGGTCTCCCCTGCCGACCCTATGGGTACCGCTAGGGAAAAAGCTTCCAGAACCGTGCATGCGCGGTGCGCACACACTTGTTGGAAAGCACATGAGCAATCACTCGAAGAAGAATCAGAAATTTTACAGATAAAACTGGACTTCAACACAAGGCATGGCAAAGAGCTTGTTGATTTAAAATGCAATTTTTTCCTCAATGTTTAAAAACTTTTTTGACTATTGCTGCTGCATATCAGCGTGTGGGAAATTGGTCATCCCTATGTTATTAGCAAGGTCTATTATGTGAGCATTGCAGGTAAGATGAACTGAGAACTTGCCTACACCTGAAATGCTGCAGCTGCACTGCCGTAGCATTTCAGAATAGACACTCCATACAGTGATGGAAGAGGATCTCGTAGTTAATCCACCTCCTCAAGAGGAGGTAGCTAAATCGACAGAATTCTTCCATTGACCCAGTGATGTCAGGGATTAGGTTGGCTGTAATCCTGTGAAATCCGCATTCAGCAAATGTACAATCAAAGTTGACTTAACACATATTGAGCACTTAAATGTGAGCAACACAGCAGTGACACAGGGATTCAAAACCCATGTATTAAAACTTCTACTGAAATTTCAGATAAGCTTTCAAATTACAGGCATGTCATGTCACACGCGAGGGTTTGGTTCCGTGATTACCGCGTAAAGCGGAAATCGCGTATAGCCAAAACCCATTGAACTTAATGGCGGGGGGAGGGGGGGTGTTCTTGGTTTTTTTTCTTCCCCTATTCTTTCTTTTTTTTTTTCCTGCCGATCGCGTAAAGCTAAAATCATGCATGTTAAATGCGTGTAAGATGCAACTTGCCTGTACTACAATATCAATGAAAGAAAACCGTGTTTCACCAAGTGGGCATAGCAGTTTTGTAAAGGTGTAAGGGTGTTTGATCTGATGCAAGCATGTACATTAAGGTTGGATGCCCTTCCACTGGATTCCAGACCTGGCTTTAACAGGAGCTTGCAAAAATGAATTACAAGGCTACTGGTTTTATGCAAAGAAATGCAGCAGTACCCTTTCGCTGACTGCTTTGTGGAGGTCTGCAGAACCACACTTTCCCAACATTGCAAAACTGGCCAAGTTATATTTTTCGGTTATCCCTAACACTATGGATGCTGAGTGAAGCAGCAAATTGGCAGGCTCTTGTGCAGACACAGTTCATGAAAGAGGAACAAGTGAATTGACTAATGATACTTACCGTATATACTCGAGTATAGGTCGACCCGAATATAAGCCGATGCACCTAATTTTACCACAAAAAGCTGGAAAAGTTATTGACTCGAGTATAAGCCGATATCAAATCCGGACAAAAAAAAAAAAAAAGCGCCTCGCTCTCCCGTCCCCGCTGTGCGGGCGGGCTGCCGAGGTTCCCCCTTCCCCGCCGCGGGCGGGCTGCCGAGGTTCCCCCCTCCCCGCCGGACCAAAAAAAAAAATGTGCGCCCCGGTTCCTCCCCTCCCCGCCGGACAAAAAAAAAAAAAAAAAAAGCGCCTCGCTCTCCCGTCCCCGCCGCGCGGGCGGGCTGCCGGGAGCGTCCCGGTTCCCCCCTCCCCGCCGCGGGCGCGCTCCCGGCAGCCCGCCCGCGCGGCGGGGACGGGAGAGTGAGGCGCTTTTTTTTTTTTTTGTCCGGCGGGGAGGGGAGGAACCGGGGCGCACATTTGTCACTAACTCGAGTATAAGCCGAGGCGGCTTTTTTCAGCCCAAAAAGTGGGCTGAAAAACTCGGCTTATACTCGAGTATATACGGTAACTATACTTCAGAAATACAAAACAGACATAAGTGAACATTTAAAGGACTGCATATGTTTGTACTTGCTACTTCTTCTAATTATAAAATTGATTAACTTTACTGGTTAAATTCATTCTGTCCTTGAAACCGATTACATTTAGTTGTAAAATTTGTACATTTAGTTGTAAAATCCTCCTTTACATTGATTAACTCTACTGGTTACATTCATTCCATACAAATTCCATTAAATTCAATACTTTAACATTTATACTGTTGCAAATTTTCTAAATAAATAAAATCATGAATTATAATGGGCCCTAATTATGATGGGTGATAAAAACAAGATTTTTTTTATTCTCTTGTAAAAAGCCAAAGCAACAAAAAACTCTTGCCTTGGGCACACGGTCAAGTAAAATTTTATAAAACAGATAAGAAAAGGTAAATAAATAATCCAGTTCTTCATACTTTCTCCTAAATACTTGTGAAAGTGCAAATTAACAGTCATATTCCCCACTTCATTGTTTATGCATTAACCGCTTTCAAATATTTAAGTAAAGATCCTCTGGTAAGCTTGGCCATACACACAACTTGATGGCATTTCTCAATCAATATGTAATGTGAGAACTTTTGTACGCCACACCAAATCATTTCCAAAATTTCAGGGAACATTCTAGTCATCAATGAACAGAGCCCTATTGATTTTCAGGAAAATCAGAAAACAAAAAAGGGGAAAAATGCAGGACATGTGTTGCCTCTTTCCTTTGTTTAGCAGAGCCACAGTTTCAAGCATCTCTGAAATTGTCTATAGATTCAAGAACCAGTTGATGGCGCCCATTACTATCTTCCAGTACAATACTCCTAATTCAGCTCATCTTCCCAACAGAAGTGGATATATTGACAACTGAATGATTGGTCTCCTAGCTAGAAAGACGACAAATAATAATAGTGTGTGTACAGACACTCCCCGACTTACGCAAGCGTTCTGTTCCGGAACACATTGTAGAAGTCAAATTTTGCATAAACATATCTCCGATATATCTCCATTATGCCAAAAAAAAAAAAAGCGCCTATTTTTAGCTTACGGAGCATTTTCCATAAATGCGGATTTGCATAACTTGGATTTCCGTAAGTCGGGCAGCGTCTATAGATCTAAAGGACTAATGTTCCAGAAAACAGCTCTGTGTCGCTCTAATGCAATTTTTTCCCAGGACAAAGAAGATAGCCCCTCTAAGTCTACTGTGGCTTTGGAAACAGTATGAATATCTATACATGGCACTACGTGTATACAGTTTTGTTGGATGCTGTAAAGACATACACACACAAGATAAGACAATACCTACTCCAGAGACCTTATAATGTAACAGGAAGAATGTGCAACCTTTACTTACATCAGTGAGCATTTACTGACAATTTACTCATTGAACTGGATTTGGGAAGCAGTAAAAAGGCTCAAGGAGGCCCTGACAAATTCTGGAATCCCTGCCACAGGACTTGTGTCTAGTGGAGTTGACAGGACACCGACCTTTGAGCAAGGATCAAAGGGTAATACCATAGTACAGTATGTTAGACTGCAATTCTTATGGAGAACTTTGGTTTATATTATCACTCCTATATTGTACTTTATATTCTCTCAAATAAAAAAGAAAGACTACTAGTAAGCCTAAACAAACCCCCATTTTAAACCAACCCAATAGCCAGATGTTTTGTTTGCTCACTTCACTGTTACAAAGGTTGAAGTCATAGACCTGGTTTACACTACAGAGTTAGGTTGATATAAGACAGCTTACGTTGACCTGTGTCTACACTACAGTCTTGCGCCTATCAATGTAAGTTCCCTACTACACCAACATCGTAACTCCACCTCCATGAGAGGTATAGGGCTTATGTCGGTGTAGTTAGGGTAAGGCAGTGTCTGTGTAGATGCTGCCTTACTTACACCAGCTGTTGGTTGTCATTCTTGTCAATTTCACAGCTCCTTCTGGAACTGTGAAATTGGCAAGAAAAGCTGGTAGGCACCCTTCTGTGAAACCCATGCCCGTCTCACAGCTCGGGTCATCACCCCCCGGGCAGGTTGGGGGCTCCCCACTCTGAGCCTGGCTACGCCCCAGGGCTCCTGACTGGGAGCCCAGCTGCCTGGAAGCCAGGCTCCGAGCAGGGAGCTCTGCACCTCGAGCCAAGAGGTTGGGGGGAAAAACCAGGAGTCCTGGAGGGAGTCACCTCACTGTTTAGCTATTTTTCCAGATCATTTATGAATATGTAAATAGGATGGATCGCAATACAAACTTCTGGAAGACACCACTATTTACTTTTCTCCATTCTGAAAACTGAAAACCATTTATCTCCTATATTTTAATCAGTTATCAGTCCACGAGAGGATCTTCCCTTTTAGTCCGTGGCAGCTTATTTTGCTTAAGAGTCTTTGGTGAGGGATCTTGTCAAAAGCTTTCTAAAAATCTAAGTACATTATATACACTGGATCACCCTTGGCCACATGCTTGTTGACTTCCTCAAAGAAGTTTAGTAGATTGGTCAGGCATGATTTCCCTTCAGAAAAACCATCTCAGATTTGGATCTGGCTTTTCATCTTGAAAGTAGATCCCTGAATAAAACATATCTGAGAGGAAATTCAGCTACTGTGTATTGGGAAAGTAGATTGAACAGCCTATGCTAACACATGTATAATTCAGTTATTAATTCCCTATTCAGAAGGAGACCATTTATTACATTTAGAATAATACATAGTTCATACTGGATTCGGAATGACAGTGTTTAAAACACACATCAAATCTCCTGTTCTCTCACGGTTGTATGCACAAATGCAAATCCTAAAAATCAGGACCCCAGATTTTTAAATAGTGTGTGAAAATAAATATCCCTCCTTTGCTTCCTAAAGCAAGTACATTTGTAAACCAAGTTAATTAAACTACTAAGGACAAGTCAATGTCTGAAGTCAAAATTTTCATCATCTCTCCCCATCACCATCACTATAATGAAAAGTGATCTAAAAAGTTAAATTGAAGATTCACAGTTTAAAAGAAAAACCTCACAGTTCATAACACTTACCCTGTGCGTGACTGTCCAACTTTATCACAAATATCTAAGATGAGGCCCCAGTCCTCTGCAGTATTCATCTCACTGGTTGCTTTCTCTGGTTTAAAAAAGAAAAAAATAAATGAGTAAATAGACTAGAATAAACTTCTTGTTCTCATATATGTGAAAGTTTAACATAGAACTGCCAAGATTTAATGCTGTAAGATTTCTGTTAAATGCCAATGTTTGGCATCACCCTGTTTTTAATTAATTTATTGAAGTAGTTCTTACAAATTTGCATTTTACACACATTTTTTATCAAACATTAAAATATTCCAACATTCACTTGGTGCCCTAATATTTGAATTAATCAGCAAATGAGCATTTCACTTTTTATGTTTGCATTTCAAACAATACATACTCAGAATTATTTTTATATTCAAAGAAATATCAGCTTTCAAGAAAATGTGCACTATTCATTCTGGGTCTGTAAATGAATTCCAAAGGCTACCACTTCCCAAGACATTAGTGTACTGTCTTGCCACATCAATACATCCTTGTGCCCCAGAAATTCAGCGACAACATATTCAGTAAGACAAAGATAGACAAACATCTGTCAGGAATGGTCTCTAGATGACCTCTTGAGGTCCCTTCCAGTCCTATGATTCTAATATGCTGCTGTGTCCTGTGCTTGCCTTATGCTTGTTTGTAAATATAGTTTTGAGCAGTTTCACAACCTGTAGGTTGTGACCCCCCCCCCCCCGTTAGTCTGCAATGGAGCCTCAATGGGTTCAAAGACAGGTTAAAAAAAAGAGAAAAAAGTCACCCCAACTTTTAGTTCCCCAACCTCAGCTCTGCCCTGGCTGATTTCTTTGGCAGCCTCCTTCCAGCCACAGAAATCTGCTAATGCCATGATAGCCAGAGAGGAGCCCAATAGCTCAGCCTTCTCTTTTCTCCCAGTTTATCCATCTCTCTGATCAGGCTACACCACCAAGTCTATCTCTTGCAACAGACAAAAATAACAAAGAGGCTGAGCAAGCCGGAAGCAGATTCAGCTGCCAGACAAGCAGGAGCAACAAATCAACATCTCCCCCCACAGCAGGTCATGTTCCGGTATGGGCGGCAGATGGATAACGACACCATAAGGGAGAAACAAGGAAACTGAATTTTTCCCTCTAATTCTGAACTGAGGAATCCAACTGAATCCTGAGGGAGTTTATGTCACCAATGGGTGGCACTAAAAAACCTAGCCTGTGGTCAGGGGAGGCACAGTCTCCATGTTTCTGTGAACAAAAGAGTAGACTAGGAAGGGGTTTCTTGGATTCCTCTTCTTAGCCCTGCTTAACCCAACTTTATTTCTGGGCTTTTAACTTAATAGCTGCCTCAGCAAATAATCCCACAGCCCAGGCTTTCTAGATGATTTTCTGAAGGGAAGCAAAGTTCTCCTGGCAGTTAAGTTTTTTCCGGGAAAGACTCATTAATCCATTCTAGCACTCCAGGGGCTACAGAGAAGAGAGCCTATGTCAGTGAAACCTCCCATCTCCCAGAAGTCACATGGAATATCCCATTTTTGAGCTCAAAGTTGTGGGCCTAAATTCCTGCAAGTGAGTTTCTCGGTCCTGAATGTAAGCTGAGCAGGCCAATTGTTGTCTCACTCTGCTAGGATAGCAAAAGTTTCTTGAAGAAAAAACTAATGCACCCAAATAAAGCTTTACTGCAAGAAATACAACCCTCACCACCCAGGGTAAATAAAAATTAATGATTTTTTAAAAATCAAAAAATCGGATTTTGGACAGTTTTTTGATAAAATGCTTTTTGAGGAAAAAACCTATCTTAAGATAGTTTTAATTAAGATATATTATAGCTCAAATATATCTTATCATAGAATTGGGATTATAAATTCTAATTCTATAGTATGAGACAATATTGCATAGATTACTCAGGTTAATCTTTCTATCTACCCAATGGGACTCAGTGCTCAGTCTAGAAGATACCATCAGAGATTTTGCAGTTCTCAGACTGAATTTCTGTCCCCAGAGATAACATGCTTGTTAGCAGCAAAAATATTTTAAAATAAATAAAGAAATAGAGGTGAGAAATAACAGACCTCAACCATATTGGCCCTCTACAAATTTGTGTACACAGAGTCAATCCCTTACCTCTCTCTGAAAGTGCAAAGTTTCAAAAAGTTCAATGAATAGGAGATTGTTGGGGTGGAATAGATCTGGACAAGGAGAAGAAGTCTGGAGATAAATGTGAGAAGGGAGGGACAGGCAGTAGAAACAAAAATGAAACTGTTTAAGGAACACATTCCAGAAGTCTTAAGACTTTTCTGAGTGTAGCTTTCATTGATTTGAGATCTACCATATCATTCTCCTACTGGAAGGGAAAACATATCATGGCAGTAGGCTCTAAAAGAGACCCAGCTTGGGACTATTTTAATGAAGCTCCCCTACCTGTGGGTAAGACAGGCATGTGTGCAAAATGCCAATAGTGCAACAAAGAAATGCAAGACCTGGTTGTCCAAATGAAACATCATGAGAAGTGTCCCTTCTCAGGAGGAAGCTGTGCTTAAGGCAGGGGTCTCAAACTCAATTTACTTGGGGGCCGCTGGAGGCAGAGTTTGGGTGAGGCTGGGCCGCATCGGGTATTCCACGAGAAAAGCTTTGTTTAAAAAATTCCAATCTTCTCAAATGTCTTTATTTTTATTTTTTTAACACAAAATAAGATGAAAAAATAAATAAATTAAGAATTAATAAGTAAATAAGTAAATAAATCAGTAATAAATAAATAAAATAATAATAATTAGATTTCTCTAGTCAGCAACTATGTGTGGTTTCTTCAGTCTTCTATATCTGCTGTATTCAGATTTAAACGTCTTTATTAACAGTTCTTTAACCTCAATGGGTTCTTCTGAACATGGCTTCTCTTGCCTACTCCTTGCTGCTAGAGACCTGGCAGCGCTTCCTCTCGCATAGCTGAGCCACATTTGTCTTGAGGGAGGAAGCAGTTGAGACCCTCAGTATGGCTTGAAGATGATCATCAGTAAGTCTGGACCTGTACTTGGACTTATTGAAGTTCAAGGTGGAGAAGAGCTTTTCACACAAGTATGTGCTCCCAAAAAGGCACATGGTCCGCTTGAACATTCGGGAAAGCTCAGGGAAGCTGGGGGTCAATTCTCTCAAAAATTGTTTTAATTCCACTTGGTGTCAGCACCAGTGGCAGGTTTCAAATCCATGAATGGCCCAGGAGGAGTGAGGGGCTCTAGCTGTGAAGTTGCCGGCCCCTGTTCAGAACAAATGGGTTCTGTGTGCATCAGAACGACCTTGCTCCTGCCCCAAGCAGATCCTAGAGCGGAGACCAGCATCTCAAATGCCTGCACTCTGCACCTGGGCAGCCTGGGGGATTCCAATCCTTCTCCAGCGCTTCTATGCAAGCCATTACACTTGGTTTCTTTAATGTTCTTCGATTCCTGCCTGGTGCACTAGCCAGGCTGATTTAGGCTAGAGCACAGTGTACAGGGCATGAGCACTGCCTGCTCTTGACTGAAGCAGCAGGGACCTGACCCAGCCCTGTGCCCATGGCGATGCATGTTCTCCCCCATGCAGACAGCTGCTCCCCAGGAGAACAAGGGCACCTAAACCCACACCGGGAAATTCCCTTTATCTCAAAGCTGTTGCAGCCAATACAGGGAATTCTTTATCTGTTAAGATGAGGTCTAATAGAGACTGACCACAGCACTGGATGTATGATAACTTAGGTACAAGTGATTTTGAGCTATGTGCAGTCCAAATAAAGTCTAGAGCAGTAATATAGGGGGGGGAAAAAACCCTCTGTTTCAGTTTGTTTCTCTGCTTGCAGGAAGCCCGGTCGATGTCCTGCCTCCCGCCCCCCCCCTCCTCCCCCCCCTCCTCCCCCGCTCCCGAGCAGCAACGCTGCTGTAACTCTGTTTCAGTTTGTTTCTCTGCTTGCAGGAAGCCCGGTCGATGTCCTGCCTCCTCCCCCTCCCCCTCCCCCGCTCCCGAGCAGCAACGCTGCTGTAACTCTGTTTCAGTTTGTTTCTCTGCTTGCATGAAGCCCGGTCGATGTCCCGCCCCCCGCCCCCAAGAGCCAACGTGATTGGTAGGTTCGTTCAAGTGCCATTCATATAAAACTCACGGGCCGCACTAACATTAAACTTTCATATTAAGGTGGGGGGCCACAAAATATCATCTCGCGGGCCGCAATTGGCCCGCGGGCCGCGAGTTTGAGACCCCTGGCTTAAGGCAAAGATGATGAAAGGAACATGTCTGAACATGCAGGATCTTCAGATTGGTAAACTTTTCTATTTCAGAATTATTTCTTAAGGACTGCCTGTCTTCCTTTTAGACTATTCTTGAATTCTCATGTTTGAGCAAAAAATATAGCTGTTACTCTATGGTACTATCATTTTAGATGTAGTAGTGATAAAAAATAAATAGCTAAAATAGGCAGATCTTACTTTTACGATTTCACCTTTAAAGTAGCACTGAGTGTCACTGAATGCAATGAGAAATACTAAATGAGTGGAACGGTAATAATTAAATAACTACATTACAATTTGTTTAGGAGATTCATCCTCAACATACAGGATTCTGAAAACTATCCGCCTTCAAGATCATCATCATTTTCTATAGTTTCAGAGTTATCTGCCAATGATAGTGTTTCAGTAACATCATGTCACATAACCACAGTATATCCCCTGTAGCAAAAAGAAAAAAAAATCGCCATCATCCAGAAACAGCAATAGATAAATTTGTAAGAACCAGCAGATTATAGAAAAAGGTAATTGATGAAAAAATTGCCCAGATTGTTTATGCAACAAACCCTCCTTGCCAGATGACTGAGAACCCACACTTCATTAACATGGTTCAGTTATTAAGACCAGGATACAGTCCACCCAACAGAGCAGATGTGGCAGGCAAATTGGTGGATAAAGTGTATGAAAGAGAAATTGAGCAGTGTGCAAAAAGTGTAGAGGATAAAATTGTTAACCTGAGTCTTGATGGATGGAGCAATGTCCACAATGATCCTGTTGTATGTGCTTGTGTGACAACAGAAGAAGGGAGTGTCTTCCTTACAGAAACAATTAATACATCAAGAAATTGCACACACAGCAGAAATCTTACAAGAACCAGCAAAACTGAAAAAAAAAATTCAAATGTGTAGTACGCAGCTTGGTCACAGGCAATGCCATGAATGTATCCAAGAGAAGAAGAAATTTAGAAGAGAGTGAAGAGAATCCAAAGCTAATAATATACGGCTACAGTGTTCATTTGATGCACCTCCTAGCCAAAGACTTCAGTGTTTCAGAAATAAAGGTTAATGTTGTTGAAATTGCAAAATACTTTCGTAACAACCACTTTGCAGAAACTGCTCTGAAAAAAACAGGAGGAACCAAGCTAACTCTCCCAAAAGACATGCAATGGAACTCAGTAGTGGACTATTTTGAGCACTATATCAAGAACTGGCCTAAATCTGATGACAGCTTGTGAACAAAATCGTGAAAAAATAGATGGCACTGTCACAGCCAAAGTTCTCAACATGGGGATTCCAAGAAATGTTGCACACACACTAAATACCCTGCAGCCTATTTCTGTAGCCTTGAACAAAATGCATGGAAATAGCGGTTTTATTGCTGACGCTGTTGACATTTGGAAGGAACTGACTGAGATCTTAAAGAGGAATATGCAATGACAAAGTTAAATTACAAGCATTAAAAAAAACAAATAGGACAAGCAATATCTCCAGCTCATTTTCTTGAAAATACTCTTGATACTTGGTACCAGGATCAAACCTTAACTGCTGAAGAGGAGGAGTTGGCTATGACATGGACATCCAGCAATCATCCCTCCATAATGCCAACTATAATAAACTTCAGAGCTAAGGGTGAACCATTCAAGAAATATATGTTTGCTGATGATGTTTTAAAGAAAGCCAAACCAGTGAACAGGTGGAAGTCACTTAAGCACTTGGATTCAGAGACCGCTGAAGTGATAATCCCACTTTTAACACCAGTAGTTTCTTCTGCCGATGTACAAAGAATATTTTCTTTCTTTGGGCTAATTAATTCCAAATTGAGAAATAGTTTGGGACCTGAAAAAGCAGGAAAGTTTGTTTTTCTTTTCCAGATTACGAACAAACAGGAAAATGAAGGTGAAGACGACAGAGTTAGTTGCAGAAACCACTATTTTAAGTTTCTCACGTTGACCTGGCTAAAAAAGTCAATTTAATTTTTGTTTGTGTATTTTTAAATATTTCATTAAAATATTTTAGTTAAAGTTTTAACAAAAACAACCCCAATTTTAAAAAACTTGAATGTTTAAATTCAAAAATAAAACTGTAAAACTAATCTGAAGTTTTCAAAATAAATCACTTTAAAAATATATAGTGTGTACCTTCTAAGAATGAAACCTACATCTACCTCTGAAGAATATATATTACAGTTATAACAATCAACAAGAACGCACTTTATGTAGAAACCCATGATTAAAATGAGTCTTCCTGACTAATGATTTAAATCAAATCGACCCTGTGACACTGCCTCACTTAATTTAGCCTTCTGGGGCTGTTTTATGCTCTCCGAATATTCTAAGAAGAAACAAAATAGAGCGAGCGGTGGCTGTGGTAGTCACTGTCTGCATGCTGCATTCCACGAGACAGGACTCAAATGGGAATGGAAGAGAATATAGAAAAATCCTGGATAGCAACTAGATGGATCATCTTGTTCATCAGATCAAGTAACAAGGGACCCAACGTCTTTGCTGTCTCAGACAACATCATAGAAACTTATTTTACATGTCTTGTAGGCCAGCTGACAAACTTATAAAGTACACATTACACAATATTAAGAAAATAAATTAATAAGTTTCAGCTGTCAATGCCACACTGATACGCAAAATCTTTTAAAGTTCCAGAACTAAGAAATGCAGGCAGACCACTAAACTATACCAGCCACCTAAAAATCAGCCTCTCGAGAGGAAAAAGCTGCTACTGTTACAGACATCACACAAGTTTAGTACAGTTGGAAGATTAGAGAAAATATTTCTCTATTTTTTTATTTTGTTTATCTTAGCAAAAGGGAAGAGAAATGTAATAAAAGGAACACACAAGAACAAGTTTAGTATCCAATTTTTATCACCGAGATTTCAAGTTGACCATCTCCCTTTATATATATGCTTTTAGTAAAAGTAATCTATTCTATCAGGTTCAAGAATAGCAGCCGTGTTAGTCTGTATCCGTAAAGAAAGCGAGGAATACTTGTGGTGGTGGTAGTGGTTCGTCCGTCGATTCGACGAGGACCACTCAGTCATCCGTAAATTGCTGGGGCTGATTTTGTCTGTGTGTTCACAGATGGCTGATGAGGCCAATCCTTGCACGAAAGGTCCGATGACAGATAGGACAGGGGATGAGGTGGACATCTCCAGCAGGGTTTCTGGCACGGGCTTTTCTGGCTTGCCTCTTTTGTTCTGCTGCACGTGATTCGGCACCTTTATACACTGAAGAGCGCCATGTAGTCCGATTCATTACACTGTGTTCCCAAGAGTCAGGATTGATGTCAAATGCTTTGAGGGCGACTTTGAGAGTGTCTTTGAAGCACTTCTTCTTACCCCCATGAGACCACTGTCCTTGTTGCAACTCGCCATAAAAAAGTCGCTTTGGTAGCGGATGGTCTGACATACGGACTACATGCCCTGCCCAGCGTAGCTGCGACTGCATCAAGATGGTAAAGATGCTGGGCAGGTTTGCTTGGGCGAGTACTTCAGTGTCTGGGATCTTGTCCTGCCACTTGATGTTGAGGATTTTCCTAAGGCTTGTTGTGTGGAAGTGGTTCAGCTTCTTGGCATGGTGCTGATACACAGTATAGGTTTTGCTGGCGTAAAGCAGTGTGGGAAGAACAACCGCCCTGTATACTTTCAGCTTGGTCTGGGTGGTGATGCCTCTTCTATTCCAGATGTTGTTGTTTAATCTGCCAAAAGTTGCACTGGCTCAAGCGAGCCTGATATTCACCTCATCATCTATGGTGGCATTTTGGGACAGTGTGCTGCCAAGGTATGTGAATCTATTCACTGCATTGAGTCTCTGGCCATTAATAGTGATATTGGGGTCAACATAGGGCTTCCCTGGGGCCGGCTGATGCAAAACTTCAGTCTTCTTTATACTGATGATTAGACCAAAGTTTGCGCAGGCGTTGGAAAACTTGTCTATGCTGCGTTGCATATCAGCTTCTGAGCCAGCGTTGAGAGCACAGTCATCAGCAAACAGAAAGTCTCGAATAATGTCTGTCATGACCTTGGTTTTCACCTGAAGCTTCCTTAGGTTGAACAGCTTACCATCAGTGCAGTATCTGATGCCAATTCCAACGTCTCCGTCTCTGAAAGCATCGGTCAACATAGCGGAGAATATAATGCTGAAGAGTGTAGGTGCCAGGACACAACACTGCTTCACACCGTTTGTAACAGGAAACGGTGCAGATGACTCGCCGTTGTCCTGGACTCATGCCTGCATGCCTTCATGGAACTGTTGGACCATGGAGATGAACTTCCTTGGGCATCCGTACTTCGCCATGATCTTCCACAGACCCTCTCTACAAACAGTATCAAAAGCCTTGGTCAGGTCGACATAGGTGGAGAACAGGTCGGACCTCTGCTCCTGACACTTCTCTTGCAGTTGTCTTGCAGCAAACACCATGTCAATGGTCCCACGCTTTTTCCGAAATCCGCACTGACTTTCTGGCAGAAGTCCCTGGTCCAGATGTGCTGTTAGGCGGTTCAGCAGGATCCTGGCGAGTATCTTGCCTGTGATGGAGAGTAGGGATTTACCTCTGTGGTTATCACAGAGCTGCTGGTTCCCTTTCCTCTTGTAGAGGTGTACGATGAAAGCATCTTTGAACTCCTGTGGGATCGTCTACCGTTGCCACATAAGTAGGAACAGTTGATGGAGCCTTTCAGTCAAGGCAGTGCCGCCTTCCTTATAAATCTCAGCTGGAATGGAGTCTGAGCCAGGAGCTTTGCCACTGGAGAGGAGATGGATCACTTTCTGCGTCTCTAATAAAGTAGGTGGGTCATCCAGTGCCTCGTTAATGGGCACTTGCGGGAGACAATCAATGGCTTCATCATTAATGGACGAGGGACGGTTCAGAACGTTGTTGAAGTGTTCATCCCACCTTACAAGAATCTTATCCTTATCAGTAATCAAATACAAGGAATACTTGTAGCACCTTAGAGACTAACTAATTTATTTCAGCTTAAGCTTTCGTGAACTATAGCTCACTTCATCGGATGCATAGAATGGAACATGAAGTGAGCTATAGCTCACGAAAGCTTATGCTGAAATAAACTAGTTAGTCTCTAAGGTGCTACAAGTATTCCTTGCTTTCTTTAATCTATTCTATGGCCTCTGAGAAAAGATTTGATTCCTATTAGAAATATACAAGTCAAACCCACTCCAGAAATTTCCTGCAGATTTCCATTATTCCTGACAACAAATGAAAAAATTAAAAATCATACCATCTTCTTCAATACCTAATGTACTGTTGTAAAAATGGCTTTATAAACTTAAGACAAAGCCCAATCAAATATATGAATGCATGGTCATTTGGATGCCAATGTTAACAAATATAAAACATGGCATCCTAACACAAGATAACGGACATAAATGAATCCTGGCCTGCCATTATCTCACTTACATTTGGACCTAATTCAAATGGTTATAAAGACTGTACCATAAACATACCTCCATCACTTAATTCAACCAGTTATTAGATGCACTCTGTAGAGCAGCAGTCCTCAAAGTGTTTTGGCCGTGGCCCCTTTCCGCAGTACGGCCTCCGCTCGCAGTCCCCCCGAAATGCCGCCGAACAGAAAGCTTCTGCTTTCTGCGGCGGCATTTCGGCAGTTCAAAAATAGACCGCTGCCGAGTTTGGCGGTCTCCCGGGCGGGATCGGCGGTGGCACCGAGGTCTCGCACACCCCACTTTGAAGACTACTGTTGTAGAGATTGGAGATATGCATATTACCACTATATTGAAATTGCAACAAACACGACACAAATACTTGTATCTCTATCTCTTTTACAAACAAGGAAAGAGACTCTCGTTCTGTGTATCATTCTCCTCCACACTTCCCCCACAACAGTTTCCTCCCTTCTTGCACATTTAACTCTTTTTCCATATACAGGTTAGGATTCGCCCCATTTTCAAAGCACTGTACAATTGCCTTATTAACTCTCCATACACCCTATGGTCTTCCCAAACTTCTCTCCTTATTGTTCTGACTTTTACCATTCCCAACTCTGTTGCTTCTTTAGACATGTGTCAAACATCCTCCTTCATCTCCTTAAAGTCATGTTTCCAAAACTACTTGGTACACTTTAACTGTGTGCAGATTTTTTTCACTAATAAGCTTAAGAAATCATTGAGTCTTTGGACTGTCAACTCTTCAGGGTATTTCTTTAGTATTTTTATCCTTCTAAAAGGCACTATATATATTTATACTCCACAATCCTCAATATTAAGGCTAAGCAACAATGGAAAAATTCAGAAAAGCGAAGGTATAGGCCATTTAAACTTACTCTTTCCATCACCACCAGCTTCCCCAAACCCCGGGGAGGGGTGAGTGCAGGGCCCGGCCCGGGCGGCGGGCTCGGGGGGGGGGGAACGGCCCCCGCTGCGCGGTAGCAGGGCTGGCTCGGGAGGATCCCGGGGCGGTTGGGCCCGGCGGCTCCGTGCCGCGGCCTGTCACGGGGGGAGCCCCGGCCATTGCGGGCGCGACCCGTCCTGTCCCTGCCGGGAGCCCGCCCGCGGCGGGGAGGGGGGAACCGGGATGCTCCCGGCAGCCCGCCCGCGCGGCGGGGACGGGAGAGCGAAGCTTTTTTTTTTTTTTTTTTTTTTGGTCCGGCGGGGAGGGGAGGAACCGGGGCGCACATTTTTTTTTTGGTCCGGCGGGGAGGAGGGAACCTCGGCAGCCCGCCCGCGGCGGGGATGGGGGAACCTCGGCAGGGGGAACTCGGCAGGGGGGAACCTCGGCAGCCCGCCCGCGGCGGGGAAGGGGGAACCTCGGCAGGGGGAACTCGGCAGGGGGGAACCTCGGCAGCCCGCCCGCGGCAGGGAAGGGGGAACCTCGACAGGGGGAACCTCGGCAGCCCGCCCGCGGCGGGGAAGGGGGAACCTCGGCAGGGGGAACTCGGCAGGGGGAACCTCGGCAGGGGGAACCTCGGCTTATACTCGAGTCAATAACTTTTCCAGCTTTTTGTGCTAAAATTAGGTGCATCGGCTTATATTCGGGTCGGCCTATACTCGAGTATATACGGTATGTAAAAAAGTCAAATGGTGTATGCGTGTGTGTGTGTGTATGCGTGCGTGCGTGTATGTATGTTCCCTTACTCCTTCCACACCATTTGAGCTAGAGACTTGAAATTTGGTACAGTTATAGGCTTTAGGGTCCAAATCAGGGTAAGAATCGAAAAATTTTCAAATCTCACCTCTTACACCCCCTAGGGGTGAAATTCTTTAACGCCCATTAACATCAGCTGGGCAGCAGTTTATAACCTGCTGTTCTCTGTGACACAGTTATGATGTAATAATAACCCCCTCCAACAGACCCAGCACTCGCTCAGCTCTCCCCCCTCCTCCCTCCAACGGACCCGAGCAAGGCTGAGACGTCTGAACAAAATTTGTATTAATAAACAACATGGTAGTCTTTTTACATCCCAGTTTCCAATTACAAATACCCGGAGCAACGCCAGGTATTTTTGCTAGTGAAAAATAAATCCCAAACATAAAAACCAAAACCACTCAAATGTGCAGCACCAACACACCTCACTGGGAAGTATGATTGAATAATTACCAGATGCCTCCAAGCTCAACATGCACAAAAAGCATTTCATTTTTAAGCATAGTGCAAATAAACACCTGTTACAATACTTCTAAAACACAGAGTCCAAACTTGACTACCCAAATGTCATGGGAGACAGGTTTTTGATAATTTAGAAAATCTTCAGTGTAATTACCAGACGCTGGGATCAATAATTTTGTTTTAGATAATTAAGTTTATACCATAGTATTAAAAAGCCAACCGTTACAGATACATAGTGTATCCTGGAATGAGTAAATTGATCGAGAACATTTATGAGCGAGAAAATGCATATTAATGATGTGTCAGTGCATGGATCTGCACAAACATGACACAAAAATGCAGACCGATAACAGTTATATTCTAGTAATTATAAGAAGTGATTAATGCAGTTGTAAACAGTGCAGTAATTATATATTAAAGATGGTAGGGTAACGAAATTGTTTAGTGATGCTATAATCAAGTTATGAAATTTAATTTGAATTTTATGAGATTTTTCATTTTCCATTCAGGCATCTGTCCCATTTAGTCAAATTCAGCTGTGCTGCTCTTTTTCCAACCTTCCACTGATCCTGTTTGGATACCCATAAGCATGACCACTGGGAAGTGAGCTGTTGTTAGTGTTACCACAGTCACAGAAACATATCAGCATACAAGCTAGAAATAAAAAAAATGGGGAAAGTGAAGGGCATGGAGTGTAGCCTGTTTGGGGGGAGATACTAACGCTAAGACAAACAACAACAACGCTGTTTAATTGTTATACAGTGTTCAAATACCGAGGTGGAAGACTCCTTACAAACACTTTGGGGGTGAAGAAAACAGATAAATAGGGAGACAAATTAGAAGTAAACATGTCTAATAAAAAGTGGCATGGGTAGTTGCCTCTTGCTTGCTATTGTTTTTAAATACTCAGAATCTTCAACAAACATCTCTTTACAAAACAATTACATTTTTTCATTTTTTTTGTGTGGCAAAATTTGATTCCTTCCATCCCACCAATCTCCATGCCATTTAAACAGAAGAGCAGACTTCAGCACGGGTTGTTTACTTCCCAATCAGTGAAAGGCATAACATGTGCTGACAACTTTGACATCAGTAACAATCTGATCAGGTTTTAATAGTTGCACTCCCTCTGTATCAGCGAACTACACAGTAAGAGCATTAAAGGATTAATAGCAATGGTTTCGGGGGGGGGGGGAGGGCACAAGACTGTGGAAGCTCCTCAATTCCCTCTCTCCATCCTCTCTCCTAGTTACATTCTGCATTTTAGTTTTCATGCATCAGAGTTCTTGCTCCTGAGAAGCACTACCTGCATAAGCAGACACATGATTGTGACTAAAAGTCAGACCACATTTGAAGAATTAATTCACCTCTAGATTATTGGCTCAAAAATCAGTCCAAATCTATAATGTTTATCTTGGTTGCCAATGTGAAATGAGTTCAACCCAGAGTCAATAGATGTTTATATCACAAAAAAACAGTTCAACAGATGCATCGTAAGAGGATAATCCTGTCTCATTAGGTTGTCCCTCCAGATGTTGAAGCATACCACCACTTTCCCATGCCAACTCCACTATAGCCAGTCCCAAGGATGGTTGAAAAAGGAAGAGAGTTGGCATCAGGCTGGCAGTTGTCCATAAAAACTTTCCATAAATTGACACTGAGTACTCTCATGAATAGGTATTATAGAAATGATGCACCGTGCCCTATCCAAATGTTGTGGAAAGTATGTGAGCACTACATTACAATTTTAGATGAATGCAGTTAAAGAAGCTAGCCTAGAAAACGTAAGATCAGACTGGCACGTAGGAATGCTGGCACACTAACTGACCTTAAAATGAAGCTGGCAGAGACACTGAAAAGAAGGAAAGTACAGATAGCATGTACCCCTGAAACAAAATGGAAATCAGAAAAGACAAAGACACTGGAGAAAGATTCAAAATAATTTACCGTGAGGCCTCCAACTCAAGAAACAGAATAGGCACAGCTCTTGATAGTAAAATAAAGGAAAGAATGACAACAGTAAATAGAATCAACAACAGGCTAATGATGAGCTAGTTGTCTTTTGCATATGGCTGGCTAAATATAATTAGGACATATTTCCCAGTCTGGCTGTGGTAAGGATGAAAAGACAAGTTTCTGGGAAATATTAAGACATTGCTCTTCAGAAAATTCCAGAAAATATTAATGGTGCCAATTTAAATGGACGTTAGGGAGTTAGAATCATAGAATATCAGGGTTGGAAGGGTCCTCGGTAGGTCATCTGGTCCAACCCCCTGCTCAAAGCAGGACCAATCCCCAACTAAATCATCCCATCCAGGGCTTTGTCAAGCCTGACCTTAAAAACCTCTAAGGAAGGAGATTCTACCATCCCCCTAGGTAACCCATTCCAGTGCTGCACCACCCTCCTCTTGAAAATATTTTTCCTAATATCCAACCTAAACCCTACCCACAGCAACTTGTTCTGTCCCCCACATTACTCCTTGTTCTGTCATCTATTACTGAGAACAGTCTAGATCCATCCTCTTTGGAGCCCCCTTTCAGGTAGTGGAAAGCAACTGTCAAATCCCTCCTCATTCTTCTCTTCTGCAGACTAAACAATCCCAGTACCCTCAGCCTCTCCTCATAAGTCATGAGTTCCAGCCCCCTAATCATTTTTGTTGCCCTCCGCTGGACTCTATCCAATTTTTCCACATCCTTCTTGTAGTGTGGAGCCCAAAACTGGACACGGTACTCCAGATGAGATTTCACCAATCCCAAATAGAGGGGAACGATCATGTCCCTTGATCTGCAGGCAATGCTCCTACTTATACAACCCAAAATGACGTTAGCCTTCCTGGCAACAAGGGCATACTGTTGACTCATAAGGTTGGCTAAAAGAGAAGATGAGATCGGCACCACATGCAGAAGGAGTAGATGAATTTGGGGATTTTATGGTCACAAATATATTGGAGAGTGCTAAACAAATTATGGTGAATCAAAAGGAAAAGCCTTTCCTTCAGAAAAGAAATTTGATGGGTAGAGCAAAGAAGTACATGTGACAAAAGAGAAGAGAAAGAAGTTTATACTCTGGCAAGGAGTAGGAGCAAATGAGACCTGGAAGAACACAAGGATGTAAAGAAAATCACCAGGAATTTAGTTGCCAAAGCAAAAGCAAAGATCTTTGAGGAACTTCATGCAAGACTTGGAGCAAAGGAAGAGGGAAAAAGGTATAGATTGGGTACTCTGTCCTGTGCTTTCACCAAAGATAAAAAGGAAGTGAGGTTCACCAACGACTAAACTGGTATGCAGTTGACTGATCACAGTTGGATGAAGGATCAATGGAAAAGTATTTTCAACAGCTTTTAAATTAAGAAAACGTAAGACAGCAATGCAATTCAATATAAATTCATGGAAAATAAATCCTGTCAAATTAATTTGATACCTTTTTTATGAGATTACAAATTTGGTTCGTAAAGGTAATACTGTTAATATAATTGTGATATACTGTACCTTGAAATAGCGCTCTATAACCCCCATATTTCTCATTCATATATAGTCGCAATATTTTAAACAAAGCATGACATCTGATATCTTACAAAAGGTCATGAATCTGCTGAAACTGTTGTTCTATGCAAATATATACAACATTATTGCATAAAAGTTATGAGATTTTACCATATGGTTGTTACTGAATATAGTATAAGTTTGAGAGTCTCTACAGCTAGGTGATGAACCACTCGCAGCACGGTGTTAAACAACCATTAATCAGCAGGGGATTTGTAATGAAGGGAGTTACAATTTAATGACAGTTACGCAAGAACCACATAATGGAGACTGCTCAACCCCATGACTCAAATACACAAGACCATGCCAGGGAGATCACTCAACCCATGCATCCGACAAAGTGGGTATTAGCCCACGAAAGCTTATGCTTCAATACTTCTGTTAGTATTTAAGGTGCCATAGGACTCTTTGTCACTTCTGCTCAACCTAATGACTCAGCAAAGCCACCAGGACAAGTCTGGGCAAGTGTCTTCTAGGCACACAGAATAAAGGACATAAAATAGGAGATTGTAGCATCATGCTTTTGTCTTTCTCCTACCCCACCTACACTGGAAACAACAAGAACGCTGAGAAGATTGACTTCAACGAAGGACACTGCTCCAGGCTTAAGGGAAGAGGCCTATGTATCAAGAATTGTAACATCCCATGAGGTGAGAAAACTGCTTGATCCAAATACTGCCTAATATAATAAGGTTTAAGATTTAGATTGTGTGTTTATCTTTTATATTTCCTATTCTAACTATTATTGTCCTTTTATGCCTACTACCACTTATAATCACTTAAAGTCCATCTTTCTGTAGTTAATAAATCTGTTTTATACCTTTCCTGAAACAGTGTATTTTGCTTGAAGTGCTTGGAATATGTCAGCTCAGTTTACAGAGGCTAGTGCATGTCCGCTTCACATTGAGGGAGGGGCGGACTGGGTAATATACTTACACTGGTCACAGCTCTGAGGTGTAAGGTTGTGGAGCTCAGAGGAATTGGTTAGTGCTTTTCTCTGTGCAATTCATAAGCGGCTTTTGGAGCATTCATGCAATTTAGCATAGAGTGGGGTCTCCACATGCTGTTGTGCTGAACGATAACAGAGCATGGAGCAGTTTGCTGCTTATCACCAGCAAAGCATAGTGAGAGACAACCAAGGCTGGAAAGTTTAGGGAGCACGTCAGTACCTCAGTTCCAGGCCGCACCCCGGGAATCCCATCATGGCAATTTACTTGTACTTCTGTAAGACATTTGACTAGGTACCACACAACATTTTGATTAAAAAACTAAAAAAAATGTGAAATTAACATGACATACATTAAATGGATTAAGAACAGGCTAACTGTTAGGTCTCAAAATGCAAAAGTCAAGAGCACTTATATTTCCAGTGGGGTTCCGCATGGGTCTATTCTTCTCCTATGCTATTTAACATTGGTAACAACTTGAAAGAAAACAATATAATCAGTCATAAAGGCTGAAGATGACACAAAAATCAGAGGAGTGGTAAATGATGAAGATTTCTGAATCTGTGACCAATCTAGATTGCTTCGTAAACTTCACATACGCAAACCATACAAGTTTTAATATGGCTTAAATTAAATGTATTAAATTAAATCTAGGAACAAAGAATATAGATTATATTTCCAGGCTGGAGTTCCCCATTCTGTAAAGCGGAAACTCTGAAAGAGATTTGGGGGCCGTGGTGGATAATCAGATGAACATGAGCTCCCACAATGACACTGTGGCCAAAAGAGCTAATACAATCCTGGGATGCATAAACAGGAGCATTCAAATCAGACTGGAGAGGTTATTTTACCTCTCTATTTGACCCAAGTGCAACCAGCACTTGAATACTATGTCTGGTTCTTGTGTTCAAAATTCAAGAAAGCTATTGATAAACTAAAGAGGGCTCAGAGAAGAGCCACAAGAATGATTAAAGGATTAGAAAACATGCCTTACAGCAATCAATTCAAAGGGCTCAATCTATTTAGCTTAACAAAGAGAAGTGGTGACTTGATTATACTCTATAAATATTTAGATGGAGAACAAATATTTAATAAGGAGCTCGTCAGTCTAGAAGAGAAAAGTATAAACATGATCCTTTGGCTGAAACTAGATAAATTCGGATGGGAAACAAGGTATACATTTTTAACAGTGAAAATAATTAATCATTGGAATATTTTATCAAAGCTTGTGGTGGATCCTCCAACACTGGCCATTTTTAAATCAGAATTGATTTTTTTCCCCCAGAAGATACGCCCTATAAAGTATTTTAGAGAAATTCTAATGGCCTGTGTCAAACAGGAGGTCAGACTGTACTATCTCAATGATCCCTTCTGGACTAGGAATCAGTGACTTCAAAATGAAATAGTTTTTTTGCCCCCATTATTCCCCTTGGAAGGCTGTACCAGAACTTCACTCCTCTGATGGTCAGCAACCATCTAATTTCAAGCCTAAAGTTATTGATGGCCAGTTTATAACCATTTGTTTTTGTGTTAACATTGATAATTAACTACTTTTCCTCCCTGGTATTTATCCCTCTCATGTATGTATACAGAGCAGTCATATCTCCCCTCAACATTCTTTTGGTCAGGCTAAATTGTTCCGATGAGTAGAGACTACAAGCCACCACCACATTGGGGCTGTTCAGAGTAGAATCTCTGACACTGGTCATTTTAAGACAAGGATGGTATCTCAGTCAATATGGCTCCAATTACTGAATTACCTCCATAACTCTAGGGGAGGTATCTCCACTGTAATTTAAAGACATTGGCAACATAAGGCATGTCTTCACTACCACTTTAATTCGACCTTAACGACGTTAGGTCGAATTAAACGTGTACCTGTCTTCACATACATGCCCTTAAAATCGATTTAAAGGGCCCTCAAAATCGAATTTGTAACTCCTGCCTGACGAGAGAAGTAAGGCTAAAATCGACTTCCCTATGTCTACTGTGAGTAAGTGAAGAGGCATCTGAAGTTAAGCCTCCGACCTCCGAGCAGCCCCGCGGACCTCCTCCCCCCCCCCCCCCCGCTCGCCCAAGCAGCCCCGCGCCGGCTACCCCCCCCCCTCGGGCGGGGGTCCGGCGCCGGGCTGCTTGGGCGAGCGGGTCAGCTGCCTGGTCAATTTCACCTGAAATTGACCAGGCAGCTGACCCCCTCGCCCAAGCAGCCCCGCGCCGGCTACCCCCCCCTCGGGCGGGCGGGGGAGGAGTCCGGCGGGGGGGCTGTTCAGGCAGGCGGGGGGGTCCGCGGGGCTGCTTGGGCGGAGGGGGGGGGGGGTCCGGCACGCATTGCACTGTGGGCTACCTACCCAAAGTGCAATGCGGGCTATGTCGACCCCTGCAAAAGTTCTAGGACAGACAGTGTCGACCACTGTCGACCTGCTGTCCTGGTGGGGACACACTGATTCGATTTTCTAAAATCGAGTTTAGAAAATCGAATTAAGGGAAATCGACCTAGTCCTGTAGTGAAGACATACCCATAAAGAAGCTTGGAGGGCAGCTGCTAATGCTGCATTGGTTCTGTGTATAGAAGACATGATTTGCACTAAACTCACTTAAAACAATGTCTTCACTTATTCCACCATGTTTCAAAAAAAGTTATAAACATTTACAGCCAAGACAACTCAAGTTCCCCCATTGGATTAATCTAAACAAGTCTGTTTAACAGCAAGTGACACTCAACCTGGGAATACCTCCATGGCTATAAACCAGTGTGAGATCTAGGCACCAAAAAGGCCTCTGCTATTGTAAATATAAATCTCTGTTTGGAAGTCTTGGGCAGGAATAGGGGAGTAAAGAGAAAGTATCCAAAGTCATTTTAAAATTCAGGTTGTTTGTCTTCTGCTTCTGTGATTGCAAATCATTGCCAGCTTGGTAGAAGAATTAAGATGATCTTTCATTGTGGGAACTAGAAAGAGCACTAAAAAGTATAAAGTGAGGGTAGGAAGCTGGGGCTGTTGAAATGCTACAATTCCTGAATGGAGATAAAAAAAAATATGATTTTGAATTAACACACACACACACTACATATACATAAATATCACACACATATATACACACACACACACACATATATACATATACACGCACACACTTCTGGATGACTTCCCAATAAATATCTATATATATAAAAGTCAAATGGTGTATGTGTGTGTGTATGTACGTTCCCTTACTCCTTCCACACCGTTTGAGCTAGAGACTTGAAATTTGGTACAATTAGGGTAAGAGTCGAAAATTTTTCAAATCTCACCTCTGACGCCCCCCAGGGGTGAAACTCTTTAAAGCCCATTCACATCAGCCGGGCAGCAGGTTAACACCTGCTGTTCTCTGTGACATAGTTATGATGTAATAATACCCCCCTCCAATGGACCCCGCACTCGCTCAGCTCTCTGCCCCCGCCCCTCCTCCAACGGCCCCGGCACTCGCTCAGCTCTCTCCCCCCCTCCAACAGCCCCTGCACTCACTCAGCTCCCCCCCCCCCCACAGACCTTGCACTCGCTCAGCTCTCTCACCCCTCAGGTAAGAATCGAAATTTTTTTAAATCTCCCCCTCCTCCCCCAACTCCAATGTCACCCACCCACTCGCTCAGCTCTCTCCCTCCTCCCCCCCCCTCCAACGGACCCCGCACTCGCTCAGCTATCTGCCCCCGCCCCCCCTCCAACGGCCCCGGCATTTGCTCAGCTCTCTCCCCCGTCCCCCCCTCCAACGGACCCCACACTCGCTCAGCTCTCTTCGAGCAACGCTGGGTCCCCTTCCCCCCCTCCGACGGACCCGAGCAACGCCAGGTATTTCTGCTAGTATGTTATAAAACAGTACAACACTCTATTAGCCTTTTTATTGAGAATATATTATCTAGATTTGCTACTGCAGCTGGTCTGAATGTTTGTTTGTAAATCAGACTTTGGAAAAAGGACAATTAACACTTCAAGCATACTGTTTAATGTCAATAAATCATCAACTCACTCATCCATATACTTACTCATCATAACTAATACACATCATTAAATGCCTGAGATCATCAATAGTAAAATCCCACCACCACAAGTATAAAAAAGCCTCTAAGATCTCCCTGTCAGAAAACCAATAGAACAACAGGAAATTTCTCTAGCAACATATATTGGAGCAAAAAGCAGTTGCAGTCTGGGCAGCAAGCACAGTAGTATGTTATCCTAATTTCAGTTAGCAGCTTTAAGTGCAACACCTTGTTCAAACTACTGGCTCCTCACTTTATTGTTCACTAAGAACCTAAGTTCTGCATCCATATATTATCCAAAATGCAGCACATTGATACAGTTGCTGCACTAACAAACTGTCATGGTAAATTGGATATTACCAACTTGCTTTCAATCTCCCAAAAAAAATCACACACCACTACCGTTTTGCAGCTAGCAAATGTAGAGTTGAATCTGCATCTCTCAGGAATGGAGCAAAAATTGATAGTAAGGTCCTTCAGAAAATCAGTACGGATAAAGACATAAATGTCAATGTTTTACTTTGAGATAGAGTCCCCACCCTATACAAGTCATAATTTTGTTTCCATAAATTCTGGCACCATGCACATCATGCCTCTGCAGCTGGTAGCTCTGGGGGTGATTTGAAGGGTTTGGGGCTCCCAGATGCCGATACTGCAGCTCGGGGATTTAAAGGTCACGCCTCTTCCAACTGAGGCCACACTTCTTCTGGTTGAGACCACGCCCCCTGCTCAGGACTCTGGCGTACCAGTAAATCCTTAAAATTACTTTCATCCCTGACAGCAAGGGACCTCATTAGGTCATCTTGTCTAGTCCTCTGCACTGAGGCAGGGCTAAGGGTTATCTCTAGACCATCCCTCACTGGTGTTTGTCTAATTTGTTCTTAAAAATCTCCCAGTGATGGTTAACTAGCCTTACGGTTAGGAAGTTTTTCCTAATGTCTAACCTAAAGCTTCCTTGCTGCAATTTAAGCCCATTACTTACTTGTCCTGTCCTCACCGGGCAACAAGAACGGTATATCACCCTCTCTATATAATATCCTTTTATGTCCCCCCTCAGCTGTTCCTTTTACAGATTAAACAAACCCAGATGTTTCAGTCTTTTCTCATAGACCATGTTTTCTGGACCCTTAATTTTTTTCTCTCCTCTGGACTTTCTCTAATTTGTCCACATGCTTCCCAAAATGTGGTAATTAGAACTTGATGCAATACTCCAGCTGAAATCTTACCAGTGCTGAGTAGAGTGGAAGAATTCTCGTGTCTTGCTTACAACATTCCTGCTAATATATCCAGAATGTTTGCTATTTTTTGCAACAGCAGTACATTGTTGATTCATATTATGATTGACTTTTACCTCTAGATTCTTTCTCAGTACTCCTTCCTCAGTAGTCATTTCCCATTTTGTATTTATGCAATTCATTATTCCTTCCTAAGCATAGTATTTTGCATTTATCCTTATTAAATTTTATCTATTTATTTCAGACCATTTCCCCAGTTTGTCAAGATCATTTTGAATTCTAATGCTGTCCTCCTAAGTGCTTGCAATCTCTCTTGGCTTTGTATTATCTGCAGACTTTTAGTCAAGAATCAGAGTTAGCCATATTAGTCTGGAATTGTAGAAGTTACAAAGAGTTTTGTGGCACCTTAAAGACTAAAGTATTGAAACATAAGCTTTCGTGGGCTAATACCCACTTCTTCCTTTTACTGTACCCTCTATGCCAGCGGTCGCCAACCAGTGGTCCGCGGACCACTGGTGGTCCGTCAGAAAATTTGGGTGGTCCGTGGGGAAATTTTGGGGCGGGGGGGAGGGGAAGGGAGGCAAGCGGCAGGAGCAGTGTGCTGCGGCGCGGCGCCGCGAGAGTGTGCCCCTGTGGGGCGGGGAGGCAAGCGGCTGGAGCTCCCGCCCCCTGCCTGCACGGACCGTGGTGCAGCGGCGCGGCGCCGCGAGAGTGTATGGGGTGGGGGGGTGAGGGAAGCGGCGGGAGGCCCCCCCCGCCTACTCAGAGCAGGGTGCAGCGGCGCGGCGCCGCGAGAGTGTATGGGGCGGGGGGGTGAGGGAAGCGGCGGGAGGCCCCCCCCCGCCTACTCAGAGCAGGGTGCAGCGGCGCGGCGCCGCGAGAGTGTATGGGGCGGGGGGGTGAGGGAAGCGGCGGGAGCCCCCATCCCCCGCCTGCCCAGAGCAGGGTGCAGCGGCGCGGCGCGGCAAGACTGTGCCCCTATGGGGCGGGGGGGTGAGGGGCGCGGCGCCGCGAGACTGTGCCCCTATGGGGCGGGGGGGTGAGGGAAGCGGCGGGAGCCCCCCCCCCAGAGAGAGCGAGCCTCCGGCTACCGCGGCCGCTCCTGCGCCCCTCCCCCCTCCCGCTCGAGCAGCACGGCATCGCAGCCCCCCCCCCCCCCCCGCTGGAGGGGGGGGCGGGGCTGCGGTGCCGCGCCGCTCGGGGGGGGGACTTTAGTGGTCCGTGACCTCTAAAAGGTTGGCGACCACTGCTCTATGCCATTCCCCAAATCATTTTGGAAGATACTGAATAGAATCAGACCCAGGACAGCTCCCTGAGGGAGCTTCCTCGATATGCCCTTTCAACTTGACTCCGAACCATGGATACTCTCCGAGTACAGCTTTATAACCAGTGGTCTCCCCTCCCCCCACTTATATCGCTGTTACCTCCTGGCCTATCCACAAAGCCCATTACCCTGTCAAAGAAGGATATTAGGTTGGTTTGACATGATTGGCTCTTGAGAAATCCATGTTGATGGTTACTTATCACCTTATTTTCTTATAGGTGTTTACAAATTAACCTATTATTTGTTCCACTATCTTTGTAGGTACCAAAATTAAGTTGACTGGCCTCTAATTCCCTGGACTGTCCTTATTCCGCTTTTTATAGCTAGTTACTATATTTGCCCCTCAGGTATGTTTCCCATCCTCCAGGAGTTCTCAAAGATAATTGCTAATGGCTCAAAGATCTCTTCAGCCCGCTCCTTAAGTATTCTAGAATGTATTTAGTCAAACCTTGCTGATTTGCAGACATCTAACTTATCTAAATAATTTTTAACAAGGTTCTTTCCCTAATTAGGTTCAGACCAAACCCCATTTACACTGATGTTCACTATGTTAGTCATTCGATCACTACCAACCTTTTTGGTGAAAACAAACAAAAAGGGGGCATTTAATACACTGGCCACTGCTGTTTTTTCTCTTATTGTCTTTCCCTCCTTGTTAAGTAATGGGCCTATTCTGTCCTTGGTCTTCCTCTTGCTTCTAACATATTTGTAAAATATTTTCTTGTTACATTTTATGTACCTAGCTAATTTAATTTGGGGGGGGGGCTGTTTTTGTCCTTAGCCTTTCTAATTTCTTTCTAATATGCTTATGTTATTGTTTTTATACTCATCCTTTGTAATTTGACCAAGTTTCCACTTTTGTATGACACTTTTTGAGTTTCAGATCACTGAAGATTTCTTCATTAACCAGGGTGGTCTTCAACAATACTTTCTATCTTTCCTTTACATTAGGATAGTTGGCTTTTGTACCCTTAATATATCTTTTTAAAAACTACCAACTCTCCGGTTCACTTTTTTCCCTTAGACTTGCTTCCCGTGGGATCTTACCTCCCAATTCCCCGAATTTGCTAACGTCTGCCTTCCTGAAGTCTATTGTCCTTATTCTGCTGTTTTCCCTTCTACTCTTAGAATCATGAACGCTATCATTTCATGATCATTTTCATCCAAGCTGCCTTCCACCTTCAAATTTTCAACAAGTTCCTCCTTCTTTGTTAGAATCAAATCTAAAACAGTCTCTCTCCTTTGCATTCTCACCTTCTGTAATAAAAAATGGTCTCTAGTGCATTCCAAGAATTTATTGAATAGACTGTGCCCTACTGTATTATTTCCCAACAGACATCTGCTGGGATTCAGTAAGGCATCGGATACAGTTCCACATGGGAAGTTATTAGTTCAACTGGAGAAGATGGGGATTAATATGAGAACTGAATGTGAATAAAGAACTGGCTAAAGGGGAGACAATAAGTTATACTGAAAGGTGAACTGTCAGCCTGGATGGAGGTTACTAGTAGAGTTCTTCAGGGATTGGTCTTGGAACCGATCTTCTTTAAGATTTTTACCAATGACTTTGGTACAAAAGTGGAGTATGTTTATAAAATTTGTGGATTACACAAAGTTGAGAGGTATTGCAAATATGAAGGAGGACTGGAATATCATAAAAGAAGATTTGGATGACTTTGAAAACTAGAATAATAGAAATGGGATGAAAGTTAATAGTGAAAAATGCAAGGACATGCATTTTGAGATTAACAACAGGAATTTTTGCAATAAAATGAGGATTTATCAATTGGAAGTGACAAAGAAGGAGAAAGACCAGGGTGTATTGGATGTCTATGAGCTGCCAATGTGTTACAACTATGAAAAAGGCTAATGCAGTCCTAAAATATATCATGTGAGGTATTTCCAACAGAGAGACAGGGAAGTGTTAGTTCCATTGTACAAGGCACTGATAAGACTTCATCTGGAATAGTATGTGCAATTCTTGTCTCCTATGTTTAAGAAAGATTAATTCAACCTGGAAGAGGTGCAGAGAAGGGGCTATTGGGTTGATTAGAAGAGAAATGGAAAACCTACCTTTGAGAGGAAACTCAAAGAATGTTGAGGGGAGATATGACTGCTCTGTATACATACATAAGAGGGATAAATACCAGGGAGAGAAAGTAGTTAATTATCAATGTTAACACAAAAACAAATGGCTATAAACTGGCCATCAATAACTTTAGGCTTGAAATTAGATGGTTTCTAACCATCAGAGGAGTGAAGTTCTGATACAGCTTTCCAAAGGAAATAAAGGGGGCAAAAAACTTAACTGGCTTCAAGACTTAGCTTGGTAAGTTTATGGAGAGGAAAGTATGATGAAACTGCCTACAATAGCATGCAGCTAATCTGCATCTGCTAGAAGCAAATATCTCCAATGGCCAATAATGGGACACTAGCTCGGGGAGGACTCTGAGTTACTACAGAGAATCCTTTCCCAGATGTCTGGCTGCTGGGTCTTGCCCATATGCTCAGGGTCTAACTGATCGATATATTTGGGGTTAGAAAGGAATTTCTTCCCAGTTCAGATCAGCAAAAACCCTATTGGAGGTGGAGGTTCGCCTTTCTCTGTAGCATGGGATATGGGTCACTTGCAGGTTAAACTACTGTAAAAGGGGTATTCTCTATAACTTGGAGTCTTTAAATCATGATTTGAGCACTTCAGCAACTCAGCCAGAGGTTATGTCTCTATTACAGGAGTGGGTGGGTGAGGTTCTCTGGCCTGCAATGCATAGGAAGTCAGGCTAGATGATTAAAGTGGTCCCTTCTGGCCTTAAAGTGTATGAGTAGTCTTGGTAGTTGAAGTCTCCCATCAGCACCAAGACCTGGGCTTTGGATGATTCCTTGTGCTTAAGTAAATTTGTGTGTCACCTGTATGGCCAAATTTAATCAGAGGATGTCAGTCATTCTCTGCTGCCTAGCATCCTCTTCACTGCCTGAACAGAGCGTATCCCAAATGTGTGATGCTCTACACCAGCTGTTCTCAAACTGTGGGTCAGGACCCTAAAGTGGGTCATGAAATCATTTTAATGGGGTCACCAGGGCTAGCCTTAGACTTGCTGGGGCCTGGAACCCAAGCCCCACTACTGGAACCCCACCGTGGCACTAGGCCTTTGGCCCCCAACCTGAAGCAGTGGGGCTCAGGTGGGGTCAGGCTTCAATCTCCCTTTTTCAGGTTGTGTAGTAATTTTTGTTGCCAGAAGGGGATCGCAATGCAATGAAGTTTGAGAACCCCTGCTCTACACCAACAGAGCAAGCGGGCAAATAATGAGGCTGCTATAATGAGGCACTCTCCTGTTGACAGGATGTATGCTCCCTCCCGCTGATCACGGGTGGCATTTAGAAAACAAGAAGCTTGCCGGCAAGCACCTGGATGACAAAAGTCCAGCACCAGATAATATGTTGCAGGTATGTGAAAAGTCAAACAGGGAGGTATTCCTGTCTTGCTGCTGGGTTTTCTTGCACAGGCTTGTGTAAGTGTCAGAAGTGTGAGAACACTGACAAAAAAGTTGCTGAACCTGTCACTCACAATGACGATGTGTCCAACGAGAGAGATTTTGAAAGCAGACTGGCAGAGTGGGAAATAAAAATGTATTTAACTCAGGGAATAAGCACTACAGTGCCAACAGCAATACATAGCTTAAAATGAACACTAGATTTGAATAAGAATCAAATGCTGATTTATATGAATAATCACATCACTTCATACCAATCCAGATAAATATTTTTAAGACCGTGACAACTTAAGAAATAAATTTCATATACAAGACGACTCCAGTTAAAAGATTTATGTTTTTCTTTTCTCAGTGCTGCTGATGAGAAAAATATATGGTCAAATAAAACAGTAATATTTTAGGTATTTGAATAAAAATGCATAAAATATATTACATTTATAATTTATCATTAAATGTATCAGTGAGGCTGGTGTACAAACACGTTTTTAAAGGGGAAATAGCAAAACAGTCTAGCCTACAGTAAAAGGTTAATATTGCCATGAAAAACAAATTATGGGGGTCGGGTAATACTTGCTAGCAAAAGACAGACATGGTACATTATTGCACATTATCTGTTAGATAGATGGTTGTAGAAAATATTGATGCATAAAACATCCCAGGAGGGCAAGAATTTTTAGTTCTTTCCTATATTTTATTGGCCATAAATATTTTTCACTCAAATTGGCTATTTGCAATATTTTTTTCTTGTGTATGACTTCTAAGTTTCTGAGTCCATTCAGTTCTACCTTTAATACCACTTCTATATACATTACAATCATTTTCAGCCAATTTGGGCCTTTAAAGGACAAATATTAATGAAGTTCTGGACAAGAACCCTTTGTCAGTATAATGCCAAACTGGTAACTTTGGACACATCATGACAGAAAAATTCAGGGTTTCTTGAGGAAAACTTTTAACTGGTCTCTCAGGCTATTGACTATATAAATCTGCAGAGTATGTAGTGCTCCGCCAAGCTCATTTTCTAAACACAATAACTGGTCTCACTGTACTGCCTTCCAAAAAATCACACGACTTTGACCACTTCTCCTAGAATTCCCCCTTGATTCCAGAAGGCCTTTTAAAACTTCACACAAGATAACACTGTGCCAGTAGGTACCTAGAAAGGAAGTGAACTGTAATGGTGGAAAATAGTGCCTTTGTGGATGTTGGGCAAAAATCACGCCTGAAATAATGTGACTACTGTGATCACACTGCACCGTTGATACTGTTGCACTGATTCAGTTATCAACAATTCAATTCTCTAGTGTTGAGATTCTTAAACTGTGATCTGTGAAACATTTGCTTGTGGTTCCCAGAAAGCTGACCGATTATATGGTACAGGTGTCTGGGAAAGTGAGAGAGTTAATGGGAGCCTTGAATTTTAAAGCTGTACTAATATAAACTACAAATTAATGATTCATTTCATATATAAGTCCTAAACACAAAAAGTGATAAGTACTGAAGAAACTTGATCTCAGAAACATATTTCATATGTTAATAGAACACGTTTTTTAGATCATGAATGGCTTTACTTGCTTATCAAAATAAGATGAACCAGAGATCTCTACTTTTAAAGCAGTTAGGTCACTGACAGTATAATTATCTTTAAAAGAGTACAGTAAACCCTCGATTTAACGGACCCCTATTTAACGGACTTCGATGCAACGGACAAAATTTCCCGATGCATCCGAAATCCGTTATTGGGGGCTGCCGGCTCCTGCCCCGGGGAGCCGGGCGGGAGCTGTCAACCCGGCTGCCCGGCTCTGCTGCGGGGAGCCCGGGGGAACTGTCAGCCCGCCCGGCGGGAGCTGTCAAAGCCCCCCTAAAACCTCTATATAAGGGACTAATTCGGGTGAGGGGGTGTCCGTTAAAGCCAAAAGTCCTGTTATTTAATTATTTAAAAAATTATTAAATAACGGACTTTCGGCTTTAACGGACACCCCCTCACCCGAATTAGTCCGTTAAATCGAGGTTTCACTGTAATTGCCTTTACATTAACTTCTCTGCGTAACACAGTACTAAAAAATTTGAAGCTAATCACGGATAAGAAGCCAACTACACCCAAAAATCAAATGGGTAGGCAAAAAATAACTTCAGATAATTTATATGTAGCTTTACATTTTGGCAGCATCAAGACACAGAATAATTTAGGTCAAGTATAAAAGGCACACATTTCCTCTCCCTTCGGTTTATTGGTTAGGCAGGGAATAAGGTGGAAAATAGATCATATCAGACCTGCCAAGTCTCATGTATTAGGGAAGAGGAAAGTTTCTCTTCAGTGATTAACTCTAAAAGCATTGCTTACACTCTCTCTCTCTGGGGAGACAGATAATTCTGCTGTGTGTGCTCCTGTCTCTAGGTGGGAATTTTACTTGGTGTGTGTTTCAATAAGACATTCACAACCACAGGGCTTTTTTTTTGCAGTTTCCTTCGGATGCAGCCCCTGTGACAAGTGTTTTATTAGTCAGGCCATAGGCCTTGGTGTCTCTGTACAGCAGCATAGGCACGGATGGCACCCATAATAACCAACCGGAGGAGCTGTTTGAGTCACGTCAGGCAGATACCAACCCCTCGCTGTCCACAGCGCTCTCACCAAGGAGCATTTCCATCCCCTTTTGCGCGTGTCTCGTGACGGAGGGCGGCCCCCCAGAGCGCAGTGGCACTGTCGGCAGGGCTCAGCACAGCCCACCGCGGGGTCCCAGCTGTCTCTGCCCCTCCCCCAGACAACAAAGCCATGAACAACAGGGGCTCGCGCGGGGTGGGCAGGCAAAACAAGTTTGAGGCGAGGAGCCGGGGACACCTCAGAGCGCGGGGAAGGGGCGGACTAGAGCTGATGGGGACAGACCCTAAGGGGGTGGGGGGCGGCAGAGTGGGAAGGGCCCGACGCCAGGCGGGGGGCGCGCTGGGTACCAGACCGCAGAGGGCGGGCGGGGGCCGCTCGTGTCTGTGCCACTTACCCACATCCTGGTCAAAGGGGTTGGTGGCGAAGAGCGGCATCTCGGGTCCGCGCGCTGGGGGTGGGGAACAGCCTCGGCCTCCCCTCCCCTCCCGGCCGTGGGGGACGGTGTGCGGGGTGTGAATGCGATGGAGGGGCGGGGGGAGGGGCCCTCGGCTGCGGCTTCAGCTCCTCCTCCCTGTCAGGACACAGCGCAGGGGCCGCCTCTCCGTGCTCGCAGAGCATGCTGGGACGAACAGGGTTGCCCTCTCCAGTGCCTGACCCGAAGACTCCCCTCAGCACAGGCACAAAGGGCAGGGAGGGGCTCTACCCCCCCGGCTGCATGCCAGTCCCGGTGTTTTCACGGCCCTGACTCCCCAGGATGGGTCGTTGGATAGGGCACTGCGTTAGCCAGCAGAGGAGGCCCCTCAGGCGCTCTCGGGGCAGCTATGCCCCTGACAGTCGGTGACTGACACACACACACACACCCCCTCCCGTCAGACTGGAGCAAGTGGGAGCCGGGACGTTACACCTGCTGGCAGGTGGCCGAGGCAGGGGCGCCTTCCAGCCGGACAGTTCCTCCTCGCGGGGGGTGCTGTCACTTTAAGGCGTCGGAAGGGGGAGGAGCTCGTCCCCCACCCACTGGCGGCTCCCGGGCCTGGCGCCCCTGCGTCGTCCCCCGCAGCACCTGCTCCCAGGCCCCGCGTTTCCAGGGGGGCAGCTCGCGCACCTTAGCCCCGCGTGCTGGGGACAGGGCGGGGACCCCGTGACTACTGGTGCTGACGTGTTTTGCACGCGGAGTGGGGATGGGGTCACGAGGCTGGAGCGGGCCCTGCCCTTTGTACCCCAGGGCTGCGTGCTACAGCCGCGTGCTGTGGGTGGAGGGAGCAGCAGCTCCAGAGCCGAGGGCCTGACGGATAAGGGGCCCCTGGAAGCCTCAGCTCCTGAGCTCTGGTCCCCCGCCCCTCCCCCAGCCTCATCCAATTCTGTCTGCGTCCAGAACAAGCAATTCAGGGCTTTAGGGGCAAGGAGCAAGGAAAATATTAAAATCCTCATCCCCCCCTTTTCTTTGTTGCTGCCCCAAATGGCGAGTGAGTCAGCTTCCTGCCCAGACTGGTATGCTTTCTGTCTTTAATTTTCAAGGCCTCCCTGTGGATTGGGCTGATATAACACTACTGCTAGTAACTTTCACATCTTTGAAATAAATGAGGAAATCAAGGATGGGTTTCAGGGTGATGACACTGAGAATTACTCAATGCAGTATGTATTTATAAATAAACCTGAATTGGCCAGTTATCCTTGTGGTTTTATATGTAGATACACATTATTGATAAAGGTATTATTATTTTATGGTACTAAATATGCACATGATATGTAACCCTAAGGCCAAATCTTGTTTTTTTAACTTAAGAGTGGCTGCATCACCTCCAATGGAATTTTTTCCATGAGCAGGATTTGGGTCACAGCATATGACACATTTCCTTCCTGTCACTGCCATGCAAAACTCAGTCATTTTCTTTAAGGGCTATTAAGGCAGCGTAAATAGTGGTGACAGAGTCATAAGAGAAGTATCTGATGAGGAAGGATGGTGTTGACACATTATAAAAGAAAACAAAATAGCAACAAACATGGATGTAAAAACTAAGATTTATATTAACTTATGCAATACAGAAATTAAATGGTTAAAATAAATGGGAAAATCTGTTATTTCCCTCCCCACTTGGTCAACATATTCATGACTTACTGATGTTGTCTTATATGCAACAGGCTTTCACAAACTCCTTCAGAAAAACTGCTAAAAAAATCACCTTCTGCATAGGAAGGTCTACAAGCCCTTGAGACAGGGGCCTATTATATATTTGACACTTCACCTTTTATATAGTACTATTCATAGATATGCTACTATTTTATTAATAATAATGCTCAGATAATTATCTATGCAGCTTAATCAGTCCCAGTTGTTTCTTAATTGCTTTTACACATGCCTCCTACACAGCAGTGATATCCATGTGACAAATTGCAGAAACATGTGCTACATGTAATTGACATGTTTCTGACTGCCTCATCTTTTCCACCCCTTAATCATCTCCCCAGGCCTTACTTCCAAATGCCAAACCCTTGAGCAGCTTTATATAGCCACAATCTATACAAACAACCTACTGAAGAAAGATTGCCTCCACATGGTATAGGAAAAAAACTAGAATTTTTTAAATTATTACGGAACCATTTTTGTATCTCTGCTTATAAAGCTATGTAATAAGTTCAATTGTACGGGGCTAAGAGCATGTAATTTTTAAAAAGTCTAAAAAAATAGGCTAAAATAGTTTATGCATATAAAAATGTTCTCCTTTTAAAGTACTGTTATCTCAGGCCTTTACAGGTCTAGAACAGACTAATGGATGTCACTGAAGCAGGAAATCTTCCCTTCTGAGTACAATAAAGCTCAGGTTTGCAGAGCTTACACTGCTGAGCTAAAAATAGTAGTGTAGTCATTCAGGTTCAGGCTGGAGCCTAGGCTCTGAAACCCAACCAGGTGGGAGGGTCTTGAAACCCAGGTTGCAGCACAAATCTGAACATGTAGACATATATACCCTATACCGCCGATCTGGCGGATAGTGAAGATGTACCCTCAGTGTCACAGTGCTTAACTTCTTTTGTGCATTTAGGTCCTACACGCTAAAGAAAATTGTACATTAACTGATAGCACTCTCTAGGCTACAACATCCAGCTAAAGAGTTCTGAATCCACTGTGATACAGATACACACACTATTCTGTTTCATATTACCTTGGTCAGACAAAACTTACCTGAGAGTAGAAAAATACAGCCAAATGAAATTCTCCACCCTAGTGATTTTACAGAATGAACAGAAAAAAAGATTGTTGTATCACATTTTAATTATAGTCTCAAGTTAGTCATGACTGAAATTAATAGTTATAAAGACATATTTTCCCACCCTTATTGAATTTTACTATTCAGACCAAATTTGATTTGACAGCAATGAAATGTGCACATGTTGAAACATGCTTTGCCTTTGGAATAAGCAGAAAAATAGATACAGTGTATGGGATAATAATTTTCTCTGCACTGTTATATTTTCATAATATCTGTGTTGTATCCTCTAGAGGCTTAATTTTAAGTCACTTAAAATGGAATGGAATTTTAAGTACATCAGCATTTCACTTCTGTATGTTAAAGCCTTACATTGAAACAACACGTTCATTACGCATTGGCATTGCAGGGAAATAACATAAGAATAGTCATATTGGGTCAGACCAAAGTTCCATCTACCCCAGTATCCTGTCTTCAAATAGTGACCAATGCCAGGTGCCCCAGAGGGAATGAACAGAACAGGTAATCATCAAGTGATCGATTCCTTGTCTCCCATTCCCAGCTTCTGGCAAGTAGAGGCTAGGGACACCATTGATAAACCTATCCTCCATGAACTAATCTAGTTCTTTTTTGAACCCTGTTATAGTCTTGACCTTCACAATATCTTCTGGCAAGGAGTTCCACAGGTTGACTGTGTTGGGTGAAAAAAAGTGTTTCCTTTTGTTTGTTTTAAACCTGCTGCCATTATTACTGAGTTTTTTTATTTTTATAGCCTTTCTAATCTCCCTAAGGCTTTTCACAGTCACTATCATCCTGGTCAGGTGGTTGGTAATATATCCCTACTGCTATATATTATTTTCCATCAAGATTCTATGGTACAGTTTGGTTCATTCAAGATTTTTATTTCATTTGATGCATATGATATAGTGCCAGTTCCCTATCTGCACAACTTGTTCTGTCCTTCCAATATATTTGTACCCTGGTATTACCCATTGGTTATCCTCAATCCACCAAGTTTCTGTGATTCCTATTATATCAATATCCTCATAAAACAAAGAGTGCCCCAAAAGAATTTGGTACTCCACTCTTGAAACTATTTTTGTTTGACATCCCATTTACATGCATACATATGCACACATACACACACACTTTTCAATTTTTTTTTTACTACAAATCCATAAGGATTTTTTGTTAGCTATTTAAGACATGTTTTGTTCACATGTGTCTGTTATGTATATTTGACTTTAGGTATCAAGTTCAGTCATGATATCACAATGTACCCCATTCCCCTGTTGATCTGGAGGTACACTTTTGAGCAGTTATTTCTGAATTAGAACTGGTTAGGCCAGTTGTAAGGATATAGTCTACTTCCAGACAGACTATACTAATTGGCACTCTGGTAGTAAGCCCAAATTGCAGTGAGCATATTCTTTAGAATAAAGACAAAAATACTATGACCATGGAGTTCTGGGGAGTGTGTTCAGTGGAGGATTGCTCACACCTGGCATCCATATTTAATGTAGCACACATGGCCAGTGAAGCAGCTTGAGGTTTTTAGCAGCTGTCCTTGAATGGTATGAGCCAGAAAATAAATCATGCAGATAGATTCAGGAATGGAACAGATACAGAGACCAACCTTCCATCCAAAGTATCAGCCAGATACAGGACTCAGCCCATCGATATTTTAATTTTAGTTTTCCAGGGATATTCTTTGTTCTAAATTGCTTTTTACTTGGAACTGGGAACAGGGAGATAGTGGAAGCAGAAAACAAATTCTCAGAACAAAGGAAGTGTCAATAGCATATCTAATCCCATGCCCTATCTTCAATAGTAGTTGGTAACAGATCTTTAGAGGAGGGATGTAAGAGCTTCATAATGGATATTTATACAGTAATATACCTAAAAGGAAATTTCTCACTAGTTTCAGCCAATGACAGTGTGTTGTAAATCCTCCAGTATAGAGATTGATTTACCATGTAAAATTTTATCTTATGAGTAACTCTGGATATTTTCTCTTATCCCAGTACATTACTCCTTTTTTATTTCTGTTAAATTATTTCCCTCAGTACTGAATTATATGGATTAATTACTCATTGTGTTAACACAATTTTCTTTTATAAAATATGCTGCCTTTTCCTCCAAGTGTGTGTTCCTTTCTTCTTATATTAAGTATGTAAATGAAGATGATCTGAATCATGTAGCTGGAGCTCCCCCGGGTTCATGACACCACTAGAATTAGACAAATATTACACTATATGTACACATGTAGAGGGACCAACTTCTGCAGGTGGAAGGTACAAGCTTTCAAACTATAGAGAGCTCTTCAGGTCTGGGGAAAGAAATCGGAGTGTCTGAGCTAAATACTAGTTGGGACAGATAGTTAAGCTTCAGGGGCAACATGGGTAGGAGATCACTTGAAAAAATATTCACAAACCGTTATTGGACTTTTGAAAACAAATTCACTTTGCCTGTGTGATAGGATGCTCAGAGGGCCAGACAGCCAAGCGGTTAGTGCACCTCACTTCTGGCCCTCATACTTCCCTGGCAGCAGTGCCTGGTTCCTGACCTTAGGCTGAGAACCTTCTGGCTTCCACTTGCATCGGGGCCTCAGCCCTTAAAGTGGTGGGGTAGAGTGACCCATGCCATCCCTCTCCACCAAGTCCCAACACGGCCCTGTGCGAAGCAACACCCAAAGTCCTCCCAGCAGAGAGTCTTAAGTCCATTGCCTAGGGTGACCACCTTTTAAAAAGGCAAAAGCGGGATACCTACAGCAGCGCCAACCCTTTCTGTGGCCCCAACCTGTGCCCTCCTCTTCCCCCAAGGTCCCAGCCCCTGGCCAGTCTGGAAGATGGAGCTGGGCCATGGTCAGAGCCACCCAGGGACTCCAAACCACTGTGTGGAGCCCCAGCCCCTCCACCTGCCCTGAGTGGGGGGCTGGGGTGCCTGAGAGCAGTTACTGGCCTGTGTCCCTGCCTCCCAGGGCGGGTGGAGGGTCCAGGGCTCCCCACAGTGGCCCAGGCTCCCTGGGCAACTCTTACTACTGCCTGGCTTTGACTTCTGGTTTGGCCAGGGGGCTGGGCAGAGAAACAGGGGTCAGGGCCTTGTGGCGTGGGGGGAGGGCTAAGGCCCACCTCAGTCCCTCATCCAGAGGGAAGAGGTGGGAAGAATAGCTCAGTGGTATGCGCATTGGCCTGCCAAACCTGATGTTGTGAGTTCAATCCTTAAGGGGACCATTTAGGGATATGGGGTAAAAATAGGGTGTTGTCCTGCTTTGAGCAGAGGCTTGGACTAGATGATCTCCTGAGGTCCCTTTCAACTCTAAGACTTTATTCTAAGAGATTAGCACTGAGCCTCAGGTAGGCTAAGCAAATGCAGTTCTGGAGTCATTCAGCCCTGGAGCAGGACTTCAACTCTGCATTTCAGGAAGGACCTGCCAAATTCAGGCTGGGTGATCACCATACCACTGCCTTGAGCAACTTCCTACCCCTGTCCCTTCAGTTTGTGGCATGGCCATCCTTATGGTCCAAACAATCTGTAGTGGCTCTCCAGAAGTAGCTCCCTTTTGTGGCATTCTGCCATGGGCTCAGGACCCACTGGGCAAGGGGGATGTAATGTAGGAGGGGCTTAGCCCCACTGTGTCTTTATAATCAAATACTACAGTTCACACCCTGCTGAGCACTCCCCAGCTGTCTCTCTCAGTAATGGACACGCTGCTTCTCTGCCAGTGTCTGCCTAGCTTGTGATGCTCCCTTCATGTAGAGGGGCAAAGTTAACTCCTGCCTCTCTCAGGAGTCTACATTCTCTCTTCTTTTGCCTCCAGATCTGGCACTGGCTGCAGAGCTGGGCTAGCTGGGCCCATAGGCTCTCTTTAACCCTTTTCATGCTGATATGTGGTATCTGCTTCATCAAAGCCTGTGTTCAGTTTGAAAAAAGCAACTACCGCAGAATATTCACAAAATGTAAATATAAACTCATATTTGCAAGCACAAGGCTCTAGAATTTATGCTCATCTAATCAAGAGACAGTTCAAGTTGTTTGTTTTTCCATAGTCAAAACAGTGTTTGCAGTAAGCAGTTAATGAGCAAGCCTCAGGCTGAAAACTTTTCATGTAAAGTTTCATCAAATCATTTTGAACAAAAAAGCCCAGAACTCATAATCTAGTCAGAGGCAATACATGACTAGAAACAGGGACAGATCAGATACATTATTTGCTTCTAGGCCAATGGTAGGTTATTATGATATTGTGCTTTTAAGAAACAGGCACTATTAGCTTTGTCATCTGCAGGTTTCTTAGATTCCTGGGTGCAGACTGCTAGGATTGTCTGGGCCTCTTCCTGAGGTTTCCTGCTGGGCATCATTTGGCAATTCCAAGCACCTCTGCATTCCTAATCCCTTTACTCACTAGCATAAGAACGGTTTTAGACACTACTAAGGGACATTGAACAGTTTCTTGTTTCCCATCTCAGAGCTGTATGTTTTACATGGAATTCTGACTTCTGTGTGGAGTTCTAAACTCTCCCAAGGGAGGCACAAGCAAGATCAGGAAACAGATTTTTTTCTCTTTAAATTTGGCAAACCTATTACCTTACATTGAATAATGTTTCTTAAATACTATATAGACAGTTCCTTCAGTGGACATATACCTACTTTTTATCATCTTTGGTCTTTGGCTCTTTACTGATATTGCCAACAAGGATCCAGTTGTCATGTGCTTTTTTTTGATGCAAGCACCTGTTCTATTTCTGACCACAAACCCCTACAGATACAGCATGCCCAAGATGGTCACTTTCATTTACTGGTGACCCTGACCAGATTTCAACTAATGTTGAAGTTAATTTTAACCTTCTCTCCTCACATCCTCCATGCCATTTCCAGCCTCCACCAACTCCTACAAAAGAAGATGGGACTATTTTCATTGACCTTAAAAGCAGTTGAGGATTGGAACCCTAGATCCTAGCAAAATAGGTCTCTTAAAAACTAAGCATTTGTAACTTATACTTATTCCAAATACCTATCTTGATGTTGTGCAAGAGTGATAATGGAAACATTCACAGCATTAGAGCCTGTAGACTCTGGTGGTAGAGATTTATTGTTTGAAATTATAGTGAAAGTGAGCAGTGTAATTTTTCACTTTTATTTAATTGAGAGTGTTGCAAGCCAGGCCTGTAAGAAAAAGAAAATCATTATTACAATATACTTGGTGTAGTAGCAGTCTCTATTTCATATAAAAATGACTAAAGACCCAAGTTATTGTACATGTTTAAGGCAGGGGACTGTGAGAAAAAGATACTTGGTGAGTTAACCACTGGACTCCAGCAAATACGTTTGGGTGTGATTCACAAAAGTATTTAGGCACCTAACACCCAGTGATTTCAATCAAAATTAGATGCCTAATTATCTTTAAGAATATGGAACAGCATTCACAATTAAGTCAATAGGACAACTCACATACTTAAAACTAAGCACATTCGTCATTTGCAGGATTGGGACCTTAAGGTGAAATACAGCCCTCAGGTACAGCCAGCACAACTGGTACACAGGGATGCCTGCCCACAGCCTGCACACCATGGAATCGCTCTGTGCACCAATGTGTGTGAGCCTGGCAGTGCAGAAAAAGGCCATGAAAGTTAATGGTGTGGCCAGCCAGAATGGCCACAAAGAAAGGAATTGTGCAAGTAGAATACATTGGAACTGTCGTGACAATAAGCATTGTGTCTGCATATGCCAACCCCTCAGAAACAGAATATCCATTTTATTTTATTGTGCATATCCCTCAAAGCTATCATTTGGATTCATCCTTTTCTTAGGAATCTGCCTTCTTCAAGCTCAGCAGCCATTTTATAAGAGAATTGCTGCAGCCTGTGACATAGGAAAAGCTGTTCTAATGAGGCTTCAGTTTTGTTCTTCATCTTGTTATTTTTCTTTTAGTTGAAAACAAAAAACTAATTCACACTTGCAGTATATGGAAAACCTGAGGTTGCAGGGCAGCAACAATGCAAGCATACACAAATATTCAAATAATAAAAAAGAAGAAAACCTACTTCTTTCCAACAGCAGGGTAACAAGAGCTATGGTTTGGAAACTGGGTGAACATGGGAAAGAGCACCTTGCATAAATTGGAAGTAGCTGTGAAAATTTCAGTTGGGTTCATACAGGATACAAACTACCTTGCCCTAGCCACCCCAGGTTGGGAAGTTCAGATTTAAACTGAAATTAGATAACAGTCAAATTAAGCTAAATCACTATTAGCCTAAAGTACAAGGGGGTTGGACTGATTTAACTACTTTGTTATAGAAACCAATTTGGTTATGTCTGTGCATATTCTTTGTGTAGCCATTCCTATAAATAGCTTATATGTCATTTTGAGATTCCTCAAGTCAAAAGGCACTATCAGGCACTCGGATTTCAGAAGAAGAGAGGGATTATTAAATTCTGAAGGAATTTAAGGATGAAGTGATTTTGCTGCTAGAAAAATTATGCAATCTCATTAAAAAACCACCACTATATTGGCTGATGTGAGAACACCAAATGTTGTACCTATTTTAAAAAAAAAACCATTCTGGGAATTGCAGATCAGTAAGTCTTACACCTGTACCTAGTTTATTAATAGAAGTTATAGTTAAAATAGAATAATAGAACACCTCAAAAGCACCTGCAAAGAAAATTCATGCCTATTCACATTTTTGAATATGTAAACAAAGGAGTGGAAAAAGGAAAACAGACATAATTTATTTAGAGAGACAAGGTGGGTGAAGTAATATCTTTTATAGGACCAACTTCTGTTGGTGAGAGAGACAAGCTTTTGAGCTACACAGAGCTCTTCAGGTCTGGGAAATTTATTGAGAGTGTCACAGCTAAATATACAGTGAAACAGTTTATACACATGCTTATCACAGTATGTGGTCTACCTCATCCAGTTCACTAAATGCCCAAGAACTATGTGGGTGAAACCAATCACTACACTCTCAAATGAACTCACACAGGAAAATGATAAAAAGACAGAAACACCTTCTCACAAAAACTCACCCTATATCTGACTTATTAGTCCTCACACTCAAAGGAAACCTGCACAACACTTTCAAAAGACAAACCTGGGAGCTTCAATTCATGACTCTGCTAAACACTAAAAGTCATGGACTGAATAGAGACACTGGATTTATAGTTCATTATAATATATAACCCACTAACAAGCCCCCAGTTGCCTTTCCCTCCCCCTTTCCTTTCCCTTCTATGACTGGAGGAGAGTAAATGGGCCACATCACCTTAAATGGTCCTTGAAATGTGGGTTAACTACTTATCCTAAACCAATCTGTCCCACCCTGTGTTTAGCTTTCAGTATATTTCCCAGACCTGAAGAAGATCCGTATAAGATCAAAAGCTTCTCCTCCTTCCATCTCTCTGCTAATAACAAGAACAAAGGGGCTGGGGGAGTGGTCCCAGGCTGGAAAGTAATGCAGCCTGTGAAATGTATTGCAGCTCATGGTGAGACAACCCCCGCTGCTTTTAAGCCTATTAGCCTTGGTAAAATTTAGGAATTAGCTTGCATGTTTATCCTTTTATTTCTTTTGTAACTGATTCTGACTTCTATGCCTTATTACTTGTAAAGCATTAAAATCTTTCTCTATTTAATGAAACTTTTTAAATTATTTTATCTAAGCCAGTGTGTTTTGGTTGAAGTGCTTGGGAATCTCTACTTAGGTCAACAAGCCTGTTTTGTAATTATTAGGTAAAAATAGCAGGTCCTACTCACCGTTCCACACCCGAGTGGTGCGGAGTTGGATTAGGGCTCACAAACTGTCAGAGACCAAACAATACAGACACCCAGTATGTTGATCAAGGGGTGCACACCCTCCTCAGCTCAGTAGCTTGAGAGGTATGTGGCAACTTTATTTGTGATATACAGCAGTATTTATAGACAGGAGTAAACAAAGTACTTAACTGGTCATGATGTACATGTGTGATCAACCAAGTCTCTCCTGGTTATATCCAGTTAAAACCAGTGTTACAACTGTTCGAGAAATGCTAATAAGAGAGACAAGAGACAATAGATACATGGCTGCCGGGGTTGGAAAAGGGTCAGAGCCTGCTGTTCAGGTCAGAGCCAGGGCTGAAAGTTCAAACTCAACATAATCATTACTAAGGCTACATTTTAGTCACAGGTATTTTTAGTAAATGTCATGGACAGGTCAGGGGCAGTAAACAAAAATCCACCGCCCATGAGCTGTTCATGACTTTTACTATATACCCCTAACTAAAACTTGGGCAGGGGACCATGGGTTCTTAGGGGTGGGGGTGGGGTCCAGGACCACTGTTGGTGCTGGGGGCCCTTGGGCAGCAGCGCACAGCCTGGGATGCCTGATGGTGCTGGGAGGGGGGAGCCCTGGATGTTGATACGCAGCCTTGGATCCCTTGGTCCCTGAGACAGTCGCTGCTGCTGGGGGGCAGGCAATGGTGCTGAGTGTGGGACCCCCTCTGGTGCTGGGCGGGGGGTTGGCACCTTACTCGGCTCTGCGTATCCCTGTGGCTCTTAAGTGAAGGGAAGGCCTGAGGGTTCTGCACGCTGCTTCCACCACAAGCGCTGGCTCCGCACCTCCCATTGGGAACCACAGCCCGTCAGCTCTGTGTTCTTGGGGAACCAGGGTGCAGTATCCAACCTGTCTGATTCATGAAGGATCATACCCCCCCCCCCCCCCCCACTACCCAGCCTCTGCTTAAACCAAAGCCAATCAGAAGAAAGACATACAAAAAGCAATATAAAGGCAATGGAAAACACACTAAACCACTGATGCAGGGGCCACTTTGCATACAAGTAGGGGGTATGTCTATACTGTACACTAAGGCTGGGCTCTTGATCAGGTTTGAGCCCAAGCTCCCACTCCATCCACACACAAATCAGTTTGACTCATGTCAGCAAGCACTCAGGACCCCAGGTTCCTAGGACCCTGCCGAGGGTGGGTCAGGGCCCAAGTTCCACTGAGACTTGGATCCCCGCCCTGCTACTTACCAATGTGGATGCAGTTCAGGCTGTTGACCTGAGTCATAAGGTCTGCATAGCACAGTGTGGCCATGTGAGACCCAGATCCAGCAATTGTAAAGCCAGGTTTACAGTGCAGCATGGATGCTCAAGCATAGGGTTGGCAACCCCAGACTCACAGACCAGGATGTGCAATGCAGTGTAGACATAGCATCTAGAGAGAGTGATGCCTATCCAACATAGCTGATCCCTGTAAGCACCAGTAGCAGGGGGGCAGCCTGTGTGAGCATAAAGTACCCATTTGGACATTCACTTGGCTCTCCTGCCACTCGCTCATGTTGCACACAAGGACATCTTACACCTCCACGGTTACCCACGGGAGTGTGTTTTGTGGTGGCAACTTGGAGGGGGGTAAAAACTTTTGATCTCCAGGAAGCCAGACTGGGAACCGAGCGGGGCTGCAGTCGCGTTAGGATGAGGGAGGTCGGTAGCGCCTCTCTCCACGTTTTTGTCTGGGGAGCTGGGCTGGGGAAGTGGCGGGGGGGGGGGGGGGGCACCGTGTGACCTGAGGAGCCCCTGGAGGAGAAGGGAGGAGCCGGCGACACCATGTGAGCCGCTGGCCGGGGGTAGGGGCAGCCCGCCGCGAAGACAGATGGGGTGAGAGAGAGAGTCGGCTCCAGCTGTCAGCGCGGCGTGAGCCCTGCCCCTGCCCGCGCCCCTCCTCCGCCGCGCGTCTCCCCCCGGCCTCGGGCAGAGCATGGCGTCCAGCGAGGAGGACGGGGCAGGCAGCGGCCCGCTGGAGGAGAAGGAGAAGGGCAGAAAGAAGCGCCTGGGCGCGCTGGCCACGGCTTGGCTCATCGGCTACAACATCGCCATGACCGCCGGGTGCGTGCCGGGGCCAGGGAAAGCCGAGCGGGCAGGGGGCGGCCTGGAGACCGGGGGCGAAGGGCGGAAAGACCCGGGGAGGGGGGTCTGGTCTGGTCTGGTCTAGCAGGGGGCTGCCCGCGGGGCTGACCCTCGCCCGCCCGGCATTTCCTAATACGGTGCAGCGGTGAGAGCGCGTCATCGCGCGGCCGGGCGGGGAGGGGATGTGGAGCCCGAGGCAGGAATGCCGGGCGGGCTCCCCTGGGTCGGCTCCGCGCAGGGCCAGGGGGGACCGCGTGGTGGAGGGGATCGTCCCCGCGACCTGGCCGGGGGCTCCCTGCGCCGGAGCTGCGGGCGGCTCCCCGCTCTGAGCCGGGCTAGGCAGACAGCAGCAGGCGGACTGCCAGCTGGGGCATCGCACGGGGCCTTGGCAAACGTGGGGTCTCCGGCTGCCCGTGAACACTGGGGTGGGGGGCATGTAAGCGCGATGTTATAGCCGGATTCCTCGTCCCGTCCCCCCCCACGCCGAGGGAGGGAATCGACGTTTTAAGAAAGTTGGAGCCCACTGGCTCCCAGCCGCACAGCTGGTACTGCCTGCCCGAAGTTTCTAAATAGCTTTGGTTCAAATTCTTGCTTTGGAGAGCACTTAGGAGACCGGCAACCTATATTAATTTCTTCCATCTGCCACGTTAAGAGTAAATGGCAAGAAGTGACTTCTACTATTGAAAAAACACCATCACATAAATATTTTACTGATATTGAAACAGTATTTTAAGACATTAGTTTCCTTCTTCCAGCTCCATCTTGATCTCCCAACCTGCTGCTCTACAAATCACAATCTCTCAGTATTGAAAACAAAAGTTACAGGCCAAATTCAGCCGTGACATAAGCCAACAACATTCAGTGGATTTGTACCCACTTGCCAATGTTGAATTTGGCTTAGTTTGTCATTTCAGTTTTTGTCCTCAGTTTAAGTAGTGGTAGAGCCATCCCAATTTGAATGCATTGGGGTGGATGTACTAATAATAAACCCAGGAGAGCATTTAAACTGATGCCCAGTGTTGCAATGGATTCTTTTGCGAAAATGTGGTATTGGTATTGAATGATTGTACTGAGTTTTAATGTTAAGGGAATTCGGGCTTATATTTAAGTGGTTGATGTATGTATTTTCAGTATTTTTCAGTATTTGTCATGTTAATAGCTGTAGTTTTCACAACATATTTAAACTGATTTAATTTTCTGTTGAATACATAAATTTTATATAAGGAATTGTTGAAGTCAGGGATGGGGCTTTATGAAGGTATATTTGTGTCAGCTTTAGTGTTTTTATTCATTGTTCATAATCTTTATTAGTTTGGAATTGATATGTTTCTCATTGTATTCCTTAACAGTCCACCCCTTGCTTGTTATTCATTTGCTCATGAGTACTGGGCTCCTGCCACAGACTTTTAAGGTGGAAACATTCATGTTAGTTGTGATCTGTGAAAGTGCTGAAGCCCCACATCTTCCATCAAAGCCACCTGTAGTTGGGAGGCACCACCACTTGTAAAAGTGGGTCCTTTGTCTTTCTTCTTTTTCCTATCCCACACAAGAAACAAACATTTCATCATCTTTTCACACTCATTAAGTACAGTACATACACTTAAGGAAATACTGAAGTAATACTAGTGCAGACAAGTTTATCTATTTGGCAAGACAGTACTTGTTAATAAAATTCTAGGAATACCCTGGTTTATCAATAATTGTGCTAACTCCTCTTTCTAGTACGGAATTACATTTTATCATTCATACTGGTAAATGCATAGGTGGAGATCTTCAAAAGTAAAAATGGCAGGTAGGTGCCCAAGTACCATTGAAAGTCAATGGAAGTTAGGCTTGTAACAGGGCCTCCAAAAGCCTCCCTCAGGGAAATTTATCGGGTAGGGTATTTTCTGTTTCATACTGAATGCCTGTCTGATGTTGAGTGAAACTTCCCATTTTTCTAGTATGCAATACAGAAAATATGGGGCCAAATAAAAAAAAAAGTTGTAAGCTGAAGACCAAATAAAATGGTCCATGGAAGAACTTGTTTAAAGAATAACCTGTCTAAACAGGAGACCTACTAACTTTTTTGATTTAAGTCAGAGAAGACATTTCATATTCTCCTTCTGTTGCAAAATGAGATTGAGACCTTTTTGGTTTATACTTGTTACTTTTTTGGTCAGATATAATATAGCTTCTCAGTGGACCTCATATAAATGTACTGCTGTCACCTGCCATATTGCCAACCATATACAAATCCATTATAATTCTCCTCTGGCATTCACTTCACTATGAAACACAAAACATTTAGAACCCAGGACAGCCTTATGGTGAAGGCAACATGTATTGATGAAGTTAAAATAATCCAGCAGCTGGAGACCACCTCTAATTTTATATTCTACAAGAATTTACTCAAGATTTTACACTACCCATAAAAAACCTAAATAATATCTGTGGGTGTTGTTTAACTGGCACTTGTGTTTCATTCTTAGGACAGGAAATGGAATTCACCTTGTGCTCCAGCATTATGGAATCTTGGTAGTTACATACACACAGGGGAATAGATGTAGAATAGGGATGATGAGAAAGAATCCACATTTGCGGTGTATGGTGGAGCCCAGTTCCATGTAAGTTCCACATATTGAAAGAAAGGCTTGGAGGTGAGAGAGAGGGTCACAGGGTGTACGTATTCAGTAGTGTCCCCTTCTTGCCAAGTGTGGAGCTGTAGGTGTTTTCAGACTCACTTTCCCCTATGTCATCAACAAGGTCACTGAGGCTTTACATGGCTTTCTGAAGGGTCTAGTTTATTAACCAAAGGCCCAATAAAAACACCTTCAAGCCCTCACCCCAGCATCTTTTTTGGAAGACAGGGTCAGTCTCAGTTTATCATTTTCCACTTAAGTCTACCAATCTCTTCCAACAGGGTTCTCTCAGTTCAGGTCCCTTCTCCAGACACTTTTGACACTGAGAAGAATTCTTCCCTAGAGCCAGGGAAGGCTGTGCAGAGATTTGTCAGCAGTGGCCCTTCTCTAGGGAAGCACACAGTTCTGACAGGCTGACCCTTCTGCCACTATTTGGAATTCCATACGGAGCACATCTTCCAGGTCTCTTGCTCTGATGAATTCCTCTGCCCTCAAAAACTTCCTGTCTCAAGGATCCACCTCAGCTAATCCCTGGTAATCCTTTATCAGGTTCATTAGCTAATTAGCTACCAGCTAGCCACCTAGAGATTTAATTTCTTCCAGGTGTGTCTGACTTGGCTTTTTTTTACAGGAGCCTCTCACAGGTAGGCAGGTCTCCTAAAAGGGCTAGCCTCTCTGCCACTACTGAGTCCCCTGCTAAGTGGTCACAAAACTTAATGTAAGCAATATTTAAGGAAATGTATCCCCTATTCCTGTCAGGCTTCCCACAGCTCCCATTGGCCAGGAACAGCAAACTGCGGCCAATGGGGGTTGTGGGGGGCTGTGCCTGTGGACAGTCAACATAAACAAAACGTCTCGCGGCCTGCCAGCAGATTACACTGATAGTCCGCATGCCAAAGGTTGCTGACCCCTGCCTTAGGTTATTATAACATTTATTTTAGTTCAGATTTATTTGATCTCAATAAAGAAAGCTTTAATTTGACTAACAATTATTTTTGGTTTCTTTCATTTGAATAACAGCAGAATGCATATTTAAAAGAAATCCACACTTAATATCGGTATCTGATTACCAACATGTCCGTTCCAGAATTAACCATTTTGGCCAAAATTTTCTAAAGTGACTAGTGATTCTAGGTGTCTGGATTTTTGAGTGCCCAACTTTAGACAGTTTACATTAGTCTGACTTTCAGAGGATGGGTATACAACACTTTCCTAAAACTGGACCCCTTTATTGGTGTCTCAAGATGGACACCCACGAACTGAGGAACTCAGTATCACTAGTTGCTTTTTGCAGTCTTGGCCTTAACTCCCCATGCACCAAATCCTTCAAAGAGCTTTCTTGGGTAGAATGCCACTTACGGGGGTCCATTCACAATCCTTGCAGTATTGAGACCAAAGTTGGAAATGTTGGCCATAGTGCTTATTTTTCAATATGTTTTAAGAAAACAAAATACATATATTCAAATATATATTTTTTTTAATTTCATGTACACTTTTCAATTTCCTAGTCCTATGAAACTATGATAAGCAATTTGGGATTTGAAATTATATTTGAAAAAGAACTGTAGCCTACACTACATTCCACCGAGCTGTTCTGAGGTTTTCCATTTGGGGACAGCTGCTGGTATATGGAGAATGGCTGGCACTTGAAGTTGGCACTTTTTTTTTTTTACCTGCTAAGTCATGTTAAAAACAGCTAAAACACAGGAATGAATGCTCTCTGAGTAGTAAAAATATGGCCCATACCATGGAAAAGAGAACACCTTAGTTATGTAACACAGAGGGCTCTTTGCAAAGAGAAGCAAGGCATTCTCTCTATATTTTCCCACAAAGTAGGGTACAGGAGCTAAATAGTTAATGGATTTTGCTATATTTTAAATTATATTTTCAATCTCTTTTTAAGCAACACCAGTAGAAAATCAAAGTTCTTCAAATATTTGTGATGAAAGTAGTGTAATGAATAATTTAGATGCCTGGGTGTTCTTAAAATTCTCATTTTAAAATTATCCATTCTCTTTCTTTTCTAGGTGGCTGGTATTGGCTATTGCCATGGCACGGTTTTACATGCAGAAAGGAACATACAAAGGCTTATACAAAACTATTCAAAAGACACTTAAATTTTTCCAGACATTTGCTGTGCTTGAGGTAAATTTTTAAATGCTACACATTGCTTAATTGGAAAATATTTACCTTCAGCAAAAAGAACAACCCTTCATTAACGTGGGACTGAGGATGAAAGAATGTCTCAGAATTTCCAGTCCTTCTAACGTCATTTATTTTAAGGTTTTTTTTGTGGGGAGAGAGGAGGTTGGTTGAAGGGTATGGTTAATGTTACAATATGTATCTCTAGGCTAAGAGTTTTCTTAGGATTTTTTTACATTTCAAAAATGCTTAAGAATTGCTCAGAGACAGATTTTGCAAGCCAAACAGAGACTCCATTTCTTATGGAGCCTCCATTCCTTTGCAGATACCCTGCCCTCCTCCATGGGTGATTTCTTCCCTCTCATTCCCCATACAGGACTCATTATCCCCCATATGGCTTTCTCTCTTTTGCTGCTTCCAGACTGGATCCACATGCCCCATATGGTTTGCTACCAATCTTTCACTGAACCATGACTTTCCACAAAGGAGCTATCCAAATTTTGCAAAGTACTCTGGAGGCTGAGTGCACTTGGCAAAGCATGCATCAGACTGATATGGATATATAATACATTCATCAAGAGATGTATGTATATAATACATGTGCCTCTTTTAACGTGTATGGTCATCTGTGTTTTGGTTTTTATATTATACTACCTTTACACTACTAAATAATTCTACCTGAACCCATCAACACTAGTCATAGATTTCATTTGCAAAAGAATTCATAAAAATCTTCTAAAATGAACAACAAAGAAAATTTTAAAATCCTTATATATCTGAAACACCTTATGTGCCTTGCTTTAAATTTTCCAGAAGAATTCTGATTTGGGTAAGATGTTGCATGTGAAACTAAGGTTTGGTTTTGAAGCTGAAGAGCAAGGTGTGTGTATGTATATGAAAATCAGCCTTATGTAAAAGTTCCTTTGGTAAGCAAGTCAGTCTTGATTCAGTGGTATTACAGATCAAGGGCCTGATCCTGTGAGGAGAAGCACAGGAATTCAGGGTATTTGGCACCTCACAGAATCTGGCCTTAAGATCTTAATTTTTGCTGCCCTTAAAGTCAATGAAGGTGTAGTCAGAATAATGAGTAAAGGACTAGGAGTAAGCTTAGATTTATGTTAGCAGCAGCAATGTCTTTGTTTATACTGCAAACCATAAAATGATTTTAAAACAGTTACTTTTAATGTATACTTATTTTTATTGACAGGTAGTCCACTGTGCAGTTGGTGAGTGTTTTGCTTTTAATTTCTCACTTAACTGATTACAAACATGAATTATGGGACATAGATAATGTATTTCTCTTTTTAAGGAATAGTTCACACCTCTGTGCTTGTGACTGGGGTCCAAGTGAGTTCAAGAATCTTCATGGTGTGGTTTATAACACACAGTATAAAACAGGTGGGTGCATGAGCAAATTCTGTTTTACTCTTTACAGGAAGGGCTGATTATTAACACAAAGCTCATTTTAGCAGGAAGTGTCATTTAACAAGTAATAGGATCTGGCAAATGCTCCATACAGGGAGCTCTCATAAACTTCAGTCAGAGTTCTGCAGGTAGAAAACTTACAGGATCAAGCCTATAGTTCATGGGTGGGCAAACTTTTTGCCTTAAGGGCCACATCTGGGTATGGAAATCGTATGAGGGGCCATGAATGCTCACAAAACTAGGGGTTGGGATGCTGTGTGTGAGGGCTCCGGCTGGGGGTGCAGGCTCTGGGGTGGGGATGAGGGGTTACAGGTGCAGGAGGGTGCTCTGGGACTGAGCAATTCGGAGGGCAGGAGGGGGATCAGAGCAAGGGTTTGGGGGTGCAGACTCTGGGCGACTCTTACCTCAAGCAGCTCCCGAAAGCTGTGGCGTCCGTCCCCCCCCCCCCCCCGCCCTCCTCCAATGTGGTTCCCAGCCAATGGGAGCTGCGGGAGTCCCCTGGCTGCCCTTACATGTAGGAGCCAGAGAGGGAACATACAAGCCCCCAAACCCACTCCCCAGCTGGAGCACTGGAGCGGGGCAAGCCCTGGACTCTGCTCCCTGGCAGGAGCTGGAGGACCAGTTTAAAACGTCAGAAGGGCTGCATGCAGCCTCCAGGCCGTAGTTTGCCCACCTCAGGACTAGAGGCTTGACCCCGCTATAGTTAATAATTGCTTATACACAGGATGCTGGTAAATGCCATTAGAGAGGGACAACTGAGACATATTGGGTTGCTGCCAGGTTTGATCTGTCTGTTAAGCAAGATAAAAGGCTAGAGCTTCTGTTCATCAACAAACGTATCATACTGTCAACCATTCCACTTTGAAAAAGAACTTCAATTAGCATGTGTCGAATGTACAAATAGAAATCATTCTTAAACTCAGTGCATCTGGATAAACACTGTTGTGACATTTTACATTGGTATTTTCTTTGTAGTTTGTATTAAATCCTTTCTCAAAAAAAATTAAATTAATATTATATGTTCACAACATGCCACTGTAATAGACTGTCATTAAGAAGAACTCAGAAAACCTCCCAGCATCTGAAAATTACCCAACTGTCCCCTGAAAGTGTTATTTATGTGGTTGGTTATAGGTTTTCATGTAGATTCTACTGTTTTGTTAGCCCAAGGAAAAATGGTCCAAGGAATCTATGATTCTTGTAAAGAATGGACTCGGACTTACAGTTTAGTTTGTCTGAATTTTATTTATTTGCGGGTCTTTCAATTCCTATTCTCTAAAGGTAAATACTGAGTAATGGATCCCAACTTTTGGGTCTGTGCTCCTATGTGTGTGACTTGGCTCAGAACTTTCTTAACTCAAGGTGCTGAGTTTTTAAGCTTTCTCACCAGCAGGTGGCACATGGCTAACTGCTGATGAGATATAACAGCCAGGCAGGAACTGCCTCCATTATCAATTCCCTTTTTATCTGCTCACAGAAGAGAGCTCTCTTACACACTTTGTTTCCTTTATCTCCCTTTTTTGTAACACTGAGTAGGTTTATCTTAATTTTTTTTAAGCTAAGTGCCTCCTCTTTTGCGTTTAGAAAAAAAGAAAAAAACGTTCGGGAAGTGAACCATTTGTTGGTTACATTGGGCGAGTAGATTGAGGCTAGGGCATATATCACTGATTTTCATCATTCTACTTTTTGTGGAATGGACTAAACCTTGTCCATCCAGCTCTTTGTTTCACTTGGTTTCAGTACAGTAGATCAAACTACTCAAAAATCCCCTTGTCTAAATGTCTCTCTGAATGCATTTCTCATTATTTCTTTGCATGCCTGGACATTCAGGGTCATGTGAAGGGATATGTAGTTAGAGGCCTGTTAGTGACGATAGCCAGCCTCAGATCTCCCTACTTGTCCAGGAGATTTGCGAGGCAATCACATGGAATTTTCTACATACTTATTAAAAGAACTATTGCTGACCTGAATCCAGCATTGTGACCCAAATCCAGGTTTAACCTATTAGTATTAGCCTCTTATCTACTTCAGGTGGAGGGTAGCCTAATTCTTTGTTCTTTGGTTTGTTCATTTTTTGCTTTTGTTATTGAGATATATCCTAACCCTCTTATTTTTTTTTAAATAAAAGTTAACTCTTCTTTCCAATGTACACATATTGGGCCTAATTTTCAGAGGTGCTAAGCATCTGCACCTCCTAGTTGTTAGTGTTCAGCATCTTTGAAAAGCATTAAAGCTTTGTCAGTAGGTTGCATTTTGTTGAAAACAGTGTTTCCCTTTTCTCTGTTTGGAACAAAAAATGTCTCAGTATTTTATTTTACAGAAATCCCAAGAGGTTTTCAGCCTTCAGGCACAGAAGTCTATTACCAAATTCCTCCCCTATTAAAGAAAATAATTCAATCATTTGTGTATAATTCTTCTTCTCAGAAGGTTTTATTTGTAAAAGACCCCCAACCATCATCTTTGCACACTTGGGGTTCCCCTCCCCAAAGGACCTGACGTTTTGAAGCGGCAGGTAGATATGCTACCTACTGAGGAGGCAGTTTAACTACTCAGAACTTGAATCTTTGGGCTGGTCTTCACTACCCACCGGATTGGCGGGTAGCGATCGATCTTTTGGCAATCGATTTCTCGCATCTTGTGAAGACGCAAGAAATCAATCGCTCGTGGCGCCCCTGTCGACTCTGGAATTCCAGCTTGCCGGGAGGCGCAAGCTGGAGTCGACGGGGGAGCACCCCACCGACTGCCGCCACCGTGAGGACGGCAGGTAAGTCGGCTTCAGATACGCAAACTTCAGCTTCGTCATTCACGGTGCTGAAGTTGCAGATCTGCCGTCAATCCCCCCCAGTAGTGGGGACCAGCCATTTAAAACACTGCAGATGAATATATTCACCCACAGCTCTTGATCTTCTCACTATTCCTCCTTCAGTGATCGACCCATTCCCAACTGCCTAATTGTCCTGCAAACTCCTGAGCACTCCAACCTTATCGTCTGCTGGCAGGTTCCACTTTGTATCCCATGGAGCACACTGAACTAAATGGAATTTTCTAGTGTATCAGGGAGACATTAATAAGCAGGAGTGGGGGAAGCAATAACAGACATGGCCTAGGGGAATACAAGAAGACAGACAAGACAAAGAGTAGTGTGTTGTGATGTTTGTCCAGTCTACAATGGAAGAGAAACATTATACATAGTATTTTGAGAAAAAAGAAAGTGAGAGAGAATCAACGCAAGCAAATAGACCAAAAATCAGAAGAAAGAGAGCAAATTGAAAGGGAAGATGCAGGGTAAGCAAAAGAAGGAATTATATCAATTAAATAGTTCAACGTTTTGATGTATTAACAATGGTTACAGTCACTTTGTACTGCACAGTTAGCACAATTTCAGTATGTTGGTGAATATCTCTAATGGAAAAGTTAAACATGATGGTGTCTAGCTGCTGATGTTTGATGCTCAAGTTTTCCTTCTTCTCAAATTCTTAGTTCTATTCCAAATGTCTAAAGTGGAAGTCTATTGCCGCTTACATAGAAAAGAAGTTTAAGGGTGAAGAAAATGTTGGTTCTTTATACTTTCACAGATCCAGAATGAGGAGAGCGTTATTCTTTTTCTGGCCGTTTGGACTGTGACAGAGATTACACGATATTCCTTCTACACATTCAACCTGCTCAACCATTTGCCATACTTCATTAAATGGGCCAGGTGGAGATGTCTTGCAGTTTAGTTTCTCATAGTTCTGTGCATGCTAATTTCATGCATGCTGAGCTAACACACAAGAGAACAGATGTGTGAGCTTTGGCTTTGTGTCAAAAGAATGCGGTTGGTTGCCTTGTGTATTTAAGAATATTGGTTTAAAACATAAAGAATATTTTAGCTCAGATACTTGGATATGATTTGTTATTTAATTTCCGTGTTTGATAGTTATTTTCATTTACATTCATTTACTAGTCATCCCTTTGTTTTATGCTTGCAGGATTACCTTTTAACTTCTAGAAATTTAAGTTGCATTTTGAATACAATTTAAAATGTACTAAATGATCATACCATATATCCTCTTATACTATGGAATAAAGAAAAACAAAACCTTTTGTTGCCAAAAGTCTAGTTGTTTACATATTTAGGCCCAGATTCTGCAAGGACTTACCCATAGACATTATGAGTCCTGACTGTGATGGGACCACTCCAAGTGCATAAAGTTGAGCACATACATAAGTCTTTGCAGGACTGGGGCCAGAGTGCCCACTCAGTCCTTTGAAGTTGCTGAGAGCTTTGGGCTGTATTCACCTTGCATTCTTTGTCCCTTATTCTGTATTCAATTTATGATTTAAGTAGAGGTTTTACAAAACCTTGGTTAATATTTTAACTAGCTTAGCCCAAACAACAAGGGCATCTTTTTTTTTTTATAGAGGTAATCTAGACTTGAGATGTCAATACTTGAGTATGTTACTGTATGTGAAATACATTACTGAGGGTTTAGGTGTTTTCAGGTTGGGTATTTTCCATGAAGCTTAACTGGATGAATTGCATCCTCTGTAATTATTGAGTGAAAACTAAATATATATGCAGAACAGACTTTGCTTTTTATGAAGCAGATAAGTCATTTTAAAAATTCATTATAGATGATTATTTGCCCATATTTGTGAAAACAATTGCCCATATTTATCCAAAATTATATTTTTGTTTGTTTATTTTGTTTTATTTTTGTTTTGTAGACAACACAGTTCTGATGCTTCTAATGCACTTCTTTGATATGGCTGATATTTATGTCCATTCTTATAATACATTGTCTCTCTGCTCGTACAGTATGTGAAAGGTTTGGGCATGTTTAAGACTAAATGGGAAACTTAAAAAAATAAACAGTTAAAGATCCCCTGTCTTTAATTGAATATATATATAGGCTTTCAATTTAGAAACACATTTGAAAAATATCAAACTCTCAGACACTCCCAATGCTTCCAAATTAGAGAGTATTTTCCATTCAAAATATAATAAGGCAGTAGGGAAAATAGTCATTCTGACAAAAGAGCCGATTATGTGTGTGAAATATACTGGAAAACAAACATTTGAAAATGAGTTCTTCCGTCATATATTTCACCAAGGGCTGACATCAGGAATCGGGGAAAATTGATAGCAAGCACAAATGGGCACAAATCCATTGACTTATCTGAGTTGTGTCTTTTCTCCTCTCTCCCCTCCTCCCTCCATCCTCCACCTCTTCCCCTTCTTTGGTGAGTTTTGTTCTTTTTTGTATATGTAGATATATATCAATACACACGTGCAAACCATAGTAAACTTCTGTTTAATGCTTTGGGATTTTGAATGATAAAAGCATTGTCTTTTCCTATTAAATAGAATAAACACACCTACATTTTAAATGAGAATAACCCATTTTTGATTTGTTTCTGTTCTGCATATGGCCAACTTGTATTTGGAGTTACGCCATCAGTTTCTTGTTACATCTCACCTAATCTGTTCTGTTTGATGTATGAGCCATCTAAGCACATTGGTTCCTAGAGAGTTTCTTATTCAGTTGCTGCCATTTTAAAACTCATCTGGTTTGGTCTTAGAATGCATATTGTACATTTATTTCAGACCGTGTGAGGCAGCTGTCATTGCTTTCTCCAGCCTGAACTCAAGAGAACAGTTCCTTATGAATGATTGCATCTGTATGTCTTTCTTTGCATGAGAATTTTTCAAAACATTGCTGATTTCAGTTTCTTTCTTTTCTGCCATGTATGTAGCATACAGTATTCAAAGTAGTTGGCTTCCTTCAGTGCCATTGCTTCATCATTTATTTGAAAGTTGGTCTGTTTGTTCTAAAATGGGTTCATTGAGATATCTGGTCTCACTCACAGATGCTGTTGCATCAGTAATTCCCACTCATGTAAGTGGCAGATGCCGTACATAGTTACATTCCCCATATGACAATGGGAGGAACAGGCCTCCTAGGTATCTTAAGATTCCATTCATTCCAAAAGCATTACAATGGGGAAGGGATGCACTTGGACCAGTGTGCATGGGCTGTGACGAAGATATATATTCTTACTTACTATTGGTCCAGGCCTGCTCCCAGGCCAATTAATGGCACCAGGATCAGGCTCTAAATCAACCAAAACAAGATTACTGGATGATACGACAGTTTTCCAAACGTTGAATCTTTAACATTGGAAGAACATTAAAACACTTTGATATTACCGCATACTAAATGTAAGGGCTTAGGGCCAGATCCTCATCTAGTCTAAACCAACATAACTCTATTAAAGTCAGTGAAGCTCTGCTCATTATACCAGCGGAGGGTCTGGCCCTTGTTTTTTTCTTGCAGGAAACTACTGTAGTTCATTGCTGTGCCACTAATCATCAAAAGAAGAAATGTTACAACATGAACTTATCATTCAAGAAAATAATTCTTGGATTTGTTTTTCTTCAGATACAACTTTTTTATTATCTTGTATCCTGTTGGAGTTGCTGGTGAACTTCTAACGATTTATGCTGCATTACCTTATGTGAAGAAGACGGGCATCTTTTCACTGAGACTTCCCAACAAGTATAATGTCTCTTTTGACTATTACTACTTCCTTATTATTGTCATGGCCTCATATATACCACGTAAGTATTATTATACTTTAATAATACCAACAACACAATAATAAAGTATGCAGTCATTCTCGAACTGTGGGTCAGGACCTCAAAGTGGGTTGGGATCCCATTTTAATCTGATGGTTAGACTTGCTGGGGCCAAAGCCTGAGCCCTGCTGCCTAGGGTTGAAGCCCAAAGGCTTCAGTTATGGGGAGTGGGGCTTGGGCTTAAGTCCTTGGTGGCAGGGCTCAGATTATAGGGCCCCCACTCATCTGTGACCACTAGAACACAATGCCTTGCAGAATTCGGACTAGACCCTTCGCTTCCTGGGTCTCAGTATTTCTCTACTGTTCTGCAAATATATTGGAAACCCACTGGCAAACTGTGACTTTTAGACCAGTAAGCCCTACAACTGCAACTGACAAATTGGTTGAAATGATAACAACAAAACACCTGGAATATCTCGATTGATAGGTTCTAACCATATGCATTCTGTAAAATAAAATCATGTCTCACTAATCTCTTAGAATTCTTTGAATGTGTCAGTAAACTAGTGGATAAAGGAGCAGTGGTTGACATAACTTATTTCAAGTTCCAAAAGGCATTTGATGAGGTTCAACATGAGGCTATAAAGGAAGCTACATAGTCACAGGGTGAAAGGCAAACTCATCTGAAAAGAGATTTAAAAGACTTGGATTGTTTGCCTGAGTAGGGAAACATAAGAGGGGACATGATAAAAATATCTAAAATAACAAATGGTATAGAGAAGGGAGATTGGGAGTTTATCTTCTCCCTATTCCATAACAGAAGATCCAGGGAACATTCAGTGAAATCAAAAGGTGGGAAATTCAAAACTGATCATACTCTTTCACACAATGTGCAATTAAACTGTGGAACTCTTTGGCCCAACAACTCTTTGTTGTTGAGATCAACAATTTAGCAAGATTCAAAAGGGGATTACATATTAATATGGATAAAGAGACTATCCAAAGTTATAATTAATTATAACAAATTTTGAGTGTTCATAAATTTTATAATTATTTATAACAAAAATAAATTTTATGTTTCAAGTCAGTGTTTAACTATTAAAGGTCAGGATGAGATCTAATGTGAATGACAGTTTATCCCACATCTGTATAGTGTATGATTCTTACAGCTGTCTCTGAAGTATCTGGTACTGGCCACTGGACAAGATAGATAGTGGGTCTGATTCACAGTGCTAATTGCTACATTCCTATGTGTCTCATCCCTTTTTAATGTCTGGCCCACAGTGGATAACAGCTTGCTACTGCTGTTTGTTGCATCATTAGCTTAAATAGCTGAGGTCTGTGCTGTGAACCTTAAGATTTCAAGCCTGCTGATGACCCATGAAGGGGTCAGTATGGTTCCACATTAAGGAATTTCTGTTTTTTCAGTTTACTTTGTTTAAAATTAGGAAATTACACATACAGAAACTACATCTAACCTCTTGATCTCCCTTTAGCTCTACAGTTTTATGATTAAAATAACATTAAGATTGCAAAGTCAGGCACCCTGGTGCACATGTAATATGATACAGGGTAAAAAAAAATGAAAAATCCCTGAGTGACTTAGGCTCCTAAATCTCATTGAAAGTCAGGGGGGCTTAGACTCCTAAGTACCCATGCCCCTTTTGAAAATGGGACTTATGGTCCTAAATCATTTAGATGATTTTGAAAATTGTACCCATAATTTTATATTACATATTATTTTTTTCCACAGAACCGCTGTTTTATTCAGTGCACAGGATGGACTGTGTTCTGGATATGATTCAGGAGTATGTAGTGAAGGAGATGGTTGTCTCTATGACCCTGACTCATTTGTTTCAGAAGTTGGAAGGTGTGCAGTGAAGGAGGCAGGGGATTTCAGGAAGAGAAAGGATAGTCTTTTGCTTAAAGCAGCTGAATGCTGCCCTAGAGAATTGGATTCTATCCCTGCCTACGCCACAGAGTTCTTATGTGATGTGGGCAGATCAGTTAAGTGGAAATAACAATGTGTTCTTCATTTTCTGGGTGCCCCACCTGAGTCTCCTATGGCCTGATATATGCATAGGTATTGAGCACATACAGCTGTAACTGAAGTCAGTGAAAGCTGTGCATCTATATAATAAGATTTCAACACTGTCACTCTGTTTGTGTTCACTTTGAAGCCTAGAATGTCTGTTGACTCAGTGGAATGATGGAAATAGCCACAAACCTGGCTGTTAGTTCTCTTTGTTCAGAAGATCTCCCGGCTCAGTCAGCACTGGAATTCGTTGTACCATCCAATTTTTATGTTCTCAGACATTTTCAGCACTTTTACATACACAACTTTACAAATTCCACCCATGTGATAGCGTGGCTTTCAGCCACTAGCTGAACTTGTAAAGTGCTCTAAAAAGAACGTTCAGGCTCTAGGCATCTCAAATTGGGCACCCAAAATTAGTGGACACTTTCGGCCTTGATCTCTCTGTGGTGAGTCTCTTTGTTTCCATCTGTGAAGTGGGGATAATAATACCACTTTTCTTTACAGGGGTGTTGTAAAGATAACTTCCCAGATATTAATGAATGTATCAAATACCACATTGATGGCACCACAGAAAGTCCTATGGGAGATGGGGGGCAGAGAAGTGGATAGGATATTACTACAAGTTCTGTAGGACCAGAGGGAGATAAGTTTGCATCCTCCTCCCAGTCCTGACCCATTCAAACCTCCCTCAGCACAGAACCTGGACAACATGGAAGAGTCTATAGGGCCATGAAGGTTGCTGAGAAGTCATTGACCCTACTTCCACAGACAGGGGGCTGGAGGTCCATGCACAGCTCCCTACATGGATTTCAGTGTCGTGAACTGGCCCATCAGTGTTTAAGTCATAGTTTGCCATAGTAAGCAACCCAGTGTTACTTGCTCCATCGCCACAATTTTTCCTCAGCTGAATAGTGTACAGTTAGAAATATATTTTTGCTTTTTTCCTCTAATTTTTTTGTTCTTTGATCAAGTGTTTCCACAACTCTACTTCCATATGCTGTGGCAGAGAAGAAAGGTGCTTCATGGAGAAGTGATTGTAGAAAAGGATGATTAACCCAAGTCTTGTAACCACGGTGCTTTTTACAGAATAATAAGAAATGGAAACAAAACACTTCATGTGATTCTTTAGTCCAAGTTTTAAATCATGGATCAAGAATAAATGGCTGTGCATGAAATAACATGGATTGTATTGTTTTGTAAATTCAGTATGTCTTCAGACTTTGCTTTTCATCCTTGGCTTCACTCTTGATTCTTTTATTTCATTGGTTGGTTGTTTCCTCAGACAAACTATTTATTTTCTTCCCAATTTTTAAAATATAAATTGACAGAAAGCAATTTGGCAAACTATTCGATTACAAAATTTCCAGTGATCATTTAAAGAAAAAGCAGAGTTGATGTACAATATTGGAAGTTTAGTACAGTATTCTGAAAAATAGATCATTCATAAATTAGGTAATGATTTTTTTCATAGGATTGGTGGCTTAAATTGTGTCCTTGTTATTTTGAAAACACTAATCTTTGTCAGTATTCAGAACTGAGAGATTAGTGTCTCTTGAACCTTCTGAGAATATGCCATTAAAAGTCGTCCATCTAAACTATAGCTAGGGTTATTATTACTTAGGGTCTGACTCTGCCCCCTTACTCAGATTAAGAAATATCTTCCTTCACAATTATCCTTTTGAAACTTCTAGAGTCCAATTCAGCATCAGTAAGTGCAGTAGAATTGGACCCGTCATTAGGCCTGAGACTCGGCATGGGAGAAACAGTCCATGCTAGCAGATCCAGGTGCAGGATCAAGGCTTGGGAGAGCTGCAGCCTTTTACTTTTACTTGCAGGATCATATCTCAGCATCATCGAATAAGCTTTTAAAAGAGTTAAACTCTAGATTCTCTATGCAGATTTAGAATAGTGTACTTCAGTATGCCACTACTTGATGCCCCAGTGTAGCTGATGATGTGGGCCAGGTTTATTTTGTCCTGGTGAACTGATTACTCCTTTATTCTGTATTCTAAAGTTAGGGAACATGAGGGGTGGTGGTGAGGAGTAAATATGGAGGTACATGTGGGAAATTGTAACTATGGCAAAGTATTTTATTTCTTACAATTAATCAAATGGGATAAAAATGGAAGATTTAAAAATACTTTAAAATACTGTCTTGACATGTAAATTGTATTTTGAATCAGCCCATTATACACTTTTAAATTGCTCCTTCAGTTAATTGTTTCATCCTCTTTATAATGTAATCAAGGAACAGATTTGGATCAGGTCCTATTTAACATCTTTAATAATCTAGAAGAGGAACACGTTAATGAAAATCACAGATAATGCTAAACTGAAGATGTTATAAACACCAGCACGGAGAGATGAATTCTATACCGGGTCTTATAGAGGTTGGAAATATGGGCAGGAATTTAAAGCCATAAAGTTGGAAGAGACCTGAAGTGAGAGTGGACCACAGATTCAATGTTCATTTGCAATATGATGTGACAGTGAAAAAGGCCAGTGCAATTTTGGGTTGCATATGCTGAAGTGTCATGTCATGGAGCAGGGAGACGTGATGGTCCCTCTTTAGGGGACTCTGCTGAGTCCACATATGAAATACCATGTTAAGTTCTGGGTACCTCAAAGGCAAAAAGCTTTAGGCAACCTGTAGAAAGTTCAGAAAACAGCAACAAAAATAATGAATGGGCATGAGTAAGAGCTAGGAAAGAATGACTAAAAAGCATTAAATATGTACAGCTTGGTTACGGGGAAAATATTTGAGAAGGAAAAGGAATTATTAACATGGTACTAGGAATTGTAAATAGGAGTCAGGGGCAATTAAGAAATAGAAAATATAAAATGAATACTAAGAAAAAGATCCTGACCGTGAGATCTATTAAGTTACTGAATAATATGCCTAGGCCCGTGCTGGCAGCTCATTTTCTTGGGACATGTAAAGCCCAACTTCTTGGGATAGTAGAAAACATGTAGGAAACATCTTGCTTTGACAGCAGATGGGGCTCGGTAACCTAAAAGGTGGTTTCCATTTCTAACTTCTATGATTATGTACTGTAACTTTTTAAAAGAGTGGAAATGTTTTTCTCGATGTGGCTAACAAGTCTTTGTTATATCCTTAAGTTGCAATTTTATGTCTTAGACTTCCCATATTTACAGATCTCAACATTACATGTAAACTAACTTCCTTTTCAATTATTGGTGTATAGAGGACTTGAGATGGAATAATGGTGTTTCTGACAATTTGAAAACTGAATATTCTTGATTTGTTTTAAAACAGCATATTGATCCAAGGTGCTATGTTAACTTATTAAAATACATTTTTATGCAGCTGAAATTATTTAATGTATTAAAATATATATCACATGGACAGTCTTGAGTCACATAATACTTATACATGCTATATGTTTAAACTAAAAGTTGTATTTGTTAAATGTCTTTTGCATAAAAAGTGCTTCAAATACTAATTGTTCTGATAAACTTAACTCAGCTTGCACTCTGTTCCATAGGAAACACCCAGGCAGCTTCTGAGCACATATTTCTCTATGAGCAGGCAGAGGGATCTCATGGAATTTGAATTAATTAATAAGATCAGGTTTGGTTCAGTGGTAAATTTTAGTATCCTTTTACTGGGGTTTGAGCTTACTTATGACTATGACTATTTGAAATTAATTGAATATTCCACGGGCCTGATCTTGCAATTCTTACTCAAATGACTTTGTCCTTTGAGTACAAGTTGAAGGGCTGAGCTCCAATACAGTGTTATTCATCCAGGGGAGGAGCAGGGTTGTATTGTGTGTGAGTTGAACATATGCAAACAATTGCTGTAGGCATTTTGATACCCTTTTATACCTGCAACATGACTTAATACAACCACCATTCATTATCATTCTGATTTTTGGCTTTCACAAAGCAGTAATGTACTAATCCTGAATAGTAATACATGAACAAGAAAAAACATAAAGAAGATATACAATTGCAGTAGCATCTTGTTAAACTGCATATCAATAAACTGCAGCCTCATGATGAAAAGAACTCTTTGGATCTGTGTTACTGAAGGCCAGACCAATGAGATTTTGGAGTGGACTAGTGCAAGGACAAGCTCCCTGTGAAAATTACATTGAATTTTTTTCTCTCTCTCTTTAAAATCTTTCACTGAATTTTTCACTCAGCTCTAATTAATATATTTTAAACTGATATCTTCTGTTAGCAAGTAAGAACTATGAGAGAAATCCTGGCCCCACTGAAGTCAAAAATTGAAATCTCCATTGACTTCAGTCAGACCAATATTTCAGTCTGTGTGTTTTACTTAAACATTAGCATAGCTTCATATTTATAATGTAATGAATTAGTGAACTAACTTACTCTATGCTATATAAAATTGACATTCAAAACAAGTGTGAATTTCTTAGGCTGCACTCTGTTTCCAACCTGAATCTGACACATTTGTCCATTGTAATCTTCACTGCAGTATTCACAAATGTGTTCATTTATAGAGAATCTTTTTATTATGAAAGGTTAGGAATATATCCCAGTGTTAAGTCTTTCACATTTTTATATTGTATCTAAAAAACTGTTCATGTGAATGTCAGTTCTTGCACCATGCTATTTTGGTGTCTTATTGAAGGTGCTAATATCTGGCCTGATCCTGAAATGTTTATTTGTAGGACGGCCTTTATTCACATGAGTAATCCCACTGATTTCAGGACTTGGCCCTTAATGCCTAAAGGCCTAATCCTGAGATTAGATCAAAACCCACAGAAGAGGGTGTGGGACTGAGAAATGGCATCAGCCCTAACTGACCAAGATGGCCAACGTTGGCCATTGTGAAGAACAGTTGACAACAGTTCGTTTCTCCCATCTCTTGCTCTACAGAGTCTTTAGAACATGGCTGTGTTGGCTACACTGAGTCTAAAACAGAATCCAACCCTCTCCAGGGAGAACTGGAGACCAATTTGGGAGATCTCCATGCACAAAGGGGAAACAGAATCGTTTTGCATGGCTTCTATGCTCCACTGTAACCCTGCCTGAGGCTTCATGAGCGTGAATGTCTCTCAGGAGCTGTCTTTGTAAGAACAATAATATGCCAACACTTCTATACCATGCTGCTGTGTATAGTACAGTTCAATATTAATAGCCTTAGAGAACTTGTGCAATGTGTTTCTGCTAATTCCCGTTAAATAACATTAATCACACAGGGCCAGTTACCTAGTTCTCCTCATATTAATTAATAAGCTGCAATGCACATTTCACAGGGGAACATGTGGAAGGCTTTTCTGTAACCAAAGGGAGCATACGTCTTTTTATCTAGGACATAAATATGTAAATGTTAAATCTAGGAATTGCCACCACTCTGCCTGTGATACTTAGATTCTTTATGGTAGTTGACCTAAGTGATGAGTGACACTTTCTGATTTTATTGTGAACTGATAAAATCTACAACCTAAATGTGGTAGTGCATAAGGCAGTGTTGGTGAACTGAGCTCTAGCTCAACTGTTATTAGGGGGGAAAAGATACTAATGATAAGAACTGATAAATGGGGATTTTTAACTAGGAATACTTGGAGGAAGTGTGCTGGAGTGAACAAGAGGGTTTTGTAAAAGTGATAATTTCAGGTGGACAAACTGACTGCAGTTAATTCTAGAGAATTAGCGAAGGTATGTTTCTGAAAGACAATGCGGCAAGCCTTTTATAAATTCAAATTTGTTTTATAATTTGTATTTTAAAATTTGCTTACAAATATTTATTATGAAACAGTTTACAGATCAAGTCCACGCTACATATCCACTTTTTTGTATGGATACAGTACTGTGACCTTAAGTGTTCAGCTATTTTTATTATAAGGAAAATGAAATTTAAGGAAGTAAATGATTATTTCTGCAAAGTGGTTGTCAGTGTGGTTTCTTTCATGACTATTGTGGTATTGTTAGTGTGTGCTAAACCACAATGCCCTGAAAGCAGCTAGTTACAATTTGGCAAGAAGATCTCTCTCAAACGTACTTGCAAGATCAGGAGGGAGGGGAAGGTGCTTGGGTAGTAAACTGCATGCAGGTGCAGGGATGTAAGGGCCTGAGATTGCAAGGTGCTGCTACCTCCTGGGAGATCTTGAGGGCCTTAAGATTCGATACATTTCAATGTATTATCAGATTCAAAAAGCCTGATCCTGTGAACTCTGGGACTACACAGATAGTCCCCGTGGCTCCTTAAAAGCTTGTTCCTGGATGTTACTAATTACCTCTTATAAGGTGCTGAGAGCCCTCCATTACGGATAGCACTGGGTATAATCCTAAGAAGTGCTTAGCACATGTAACTCCAAATGACATACACAAAGGCCATTGGAATTTTGGGTGCTTGCCATCTGTCAGTATTAAACCCTAGACTGGTAGCTTTTGGGAACACTCAAAATGTACTATAGTGCATTTGTCATGTAATATGTCACCATATTTGTCACCAAATATTGATGTGGTCTGGCTTATTCACAGTCATCTTGCTTCTTAATTCATTCTTATTCATATTTTATTTCTTTCCTGTTGCTTGCTTTGTACAAATGTAAGCGCAGTCCAACTTGTTTAATCATTTCATGTAGAAAATGTATTTAAAGATCCATCGAAACGTAAATGTAATGCTATTGCTCATTTATTTATTCAAATGTACCTACCTATATATTCTCAAAATGGTGTATCATATTCATAATGTACAGATGGACTTTTGAAGTGACTCTCATAAAATATTGACCTTTTAATCAAATAAAATAGTTCATAGTGTTTATATGCAAAGATTTGTGGAGAGAGTGGGGTTTTTTAGATTTTATCTAAAGTCCTAATATTGTAGCTATTAAACAGAAACTATGCGTACAAGTAAAAGCCCTGTATTATAAAGTGTTGTCCATAGTAATTTGGATGTCTATTTTTGATTTTGCAGCATATAGATGATCTAACAAGAAGTCAGTTCATGCAACTGTACATTTCAGAGGGTGATAGGAGGTTGGTACACAAATACAAATATTATGTTTCCATAACCGGGATTACTGCACAAGTTCACCTTGAGATCTTAACGAAAGTATATTACAGCCTGGAATTTGGCATCACCCACTCTTCACATTCCACTCCCCAAAATATATTTTGTTTAAAAGAGATGTTGTTCTTAAATGATTGCAACATAAAGATAAAAACCCAGCTACTCAATATTGGTTTATTTTCTCTAAAGGAACCAGTAAAATTTCTCAGAACTGACGGAATTAAACAATATCTTCCTCCATTGCCTGTATATGGGCAAAATATTATGACAGTGATCTTGAAACAGGGCACAGTCTTGTGAGGTGTTTAGCACTGTTTCAAGGGCCTCAGCATCCAGTGACTTCAAATGAGAGTTGAGGGTATTCAGCACCTTGAAGGAATGAACCCTTATTTATCCCTCCTCTGCCTCCCAAACACCAGCCTTTCCAGCCATAAACATTTAATGGAACCAACGCTACATTGTCTTGAAAATCCTGTTCTCTTGCATTTAAAATTAACAGCTACAAATTTGATTAGTGGAAATTTTTAAACACACCTAGACTAGATGCATATAATAGTTGATTCCTAAGCTGAACCGATACCACTGACCTTGCAGGATAGAACTACATGTAAGTGAAGATTTCACACTGACTTCACTGGAATCAGATGATAATTTGTTTTGATTCCCAGGTCTGGAAGTTGTAAGCCAAGAGTCTTGGTTTGATACAAAATTTTGATACCCGGATAATCAAGTATATAATGGGATTAGTTCAGCAAGATGATCAGACGGCCATTCTACAGAAAGATACAGTACAGGATTATTTTATTTTTGAGCTGAGGGGAGGGAAATCCAATTTCTATAAAAGTTAATTGAAGACTGTCCACTGATTTTAATGGCAGTTAGTTGGACACAGAAATTCAAGTATCCTGTTTTGTGTGTTCACTACACAGTGGGCCAAAAAACTGCATCCCTCCTGCACCCCAACACGCTGCTCTGAGCCTCCTCCCACACTGTGACCCCCTTCTGCACCCCACCCCCTTTCCCTAAGCCCCTTCCTGCACACCACACCCTCTCCCACATCCTAATCCCCTGCCTCAGCCCTACAGTCATGGTGTTGGGGCCAAAAACAATTTCCCCACTCAGATGTGGCCCTGGGGCCAAAAACTTTGTGCACCCCTTGTTTACACACATTGCTTCTATTTCCATTCACTGAGTGGTGATGCCATTGAAGAAGAGCTCCAGCTAGAACAGGCATTCTCAAACTTCATTGCACCGAGACCCCCTTCTGACACCAAAAATCACTACACAACCTCAGGCGAGGAGACTGAAGCCTGAGCTCTGCTGCCCTGGGTGAGGGGGACCAAAGCCCAGGCCCAAGGGCTAGAGCCCCAGGCAGGGGGCCTGTAACCTGGCGTGAGCATATAAACCCTTGGGCATAAACTTCATCCCCAGGCGGTGGGGCTCAGGCTTTGACCTTGGGCCCCAGCATGTCTAAGACAACCTTGGTGACCCCATTAAAATGGGCTTTCAACCCACTTTGGGGTCCCGACCCACAGTTTGAGAACTGCTAATCTGGAAGTCTTGCCAGAAGGAGTTCTTTAATGATATCTCATCTCAGAATGTGTTTCACCTGTCACTGCTTCACACCAGGCAAACTTTCCAGAGGGTTCTGTCTCTGACACGATGACCCTGGTGAAATGTCCTGAAGTACTTGTAGCAAGGTGCTGTTAGCAGCTATAAATGGAGCCCTTTGGAAGCCAGCGCCCTGGTCACTTTGAACACCCAGAGCACTGCATGTAGTTGAGTGGGAAGGACTTAGGTGGTTTGGGTTTGGAAGGGTGGATGGGATCCCATGCAACAGTAGGAAGTTTGATGCAGTAATTAGGTCACTGGCTGGATAGTGCTAAGAAAGCAAGCAGAAGAACAGACTGAGCCTGGGTTTAAGAAGGGGGATCCACATAACTGCTGGTAGGGTGTGTTGACCCTGGAGCATAAACAGCACTAAATACACTGGGTGGAGGTATCATGTTGGGCTGTGCATGCTGCTTAATTCACAAAGAAGGGTTACCAGTCAGGGTTTACAGGAGTTGAAGGGGGAGCCCATTCACAATGCTGCATATAAAATCCATGCAGAATACGAAGAGTGAGTAGGTAACATTTGCTCAAAAAAATGCAAAGATTCTCATTAATGTTTTCATCATCTTCAAGCAAGACCAAGCCACAAGAATAAAGTAAATCAGCTGTGAAAAATGTAAATGTTTTCTGTTGCACTTAAATAAAATACAATACTGGAAACAATAAGGAACAGGCATCGAGTAAGAAATGTCCCGGTACTGGATCTTCAGCAAGGCACACACTTAAATAGCTTCAAGAATAGCAGCCGTGTTAGTCTGTATCCGTAAAGAAAGCTAGTTAGTCTCTAAGGTGCTACAAGTATTCCTGGCTTTCTTTACTTAAATAGCTGTCACACTTGCTAGAGTTCCAGAACTTCAAGGGAAAAAAAGGCATAATCTTTAACTCTTTTGCGGGTGGCAAGATATAGTGGTTCAGATCCCCAGCCTGCCTCTTTCAGATATAGTGCTCAGAGCAGGTGTTGGTGTCAGGAGACAGTAACTTGAGCCAAGAATCGGTGCCAGAATCAGGAGTTGAGCCAAGGTTTGGAACTGGAGCCAGAGTCTGAAGTTGAGCCAAGAGTTGGAGCCAGAGATCAAGGCCAGGGATCAGGAACAAGACAGGACCAGGTCAAGAAAGCAGGGCTCACGAATCAGACAAAAAGGCAGAGTCCAGTGAGGAAGCCAGACAGGAATTCATCCCATTGTATAGATGACTTTTTGTGCCTCCTTCTGGTTTAAATAATGCAGTTGCATCAATTGGCGAGGCACTCCTGTGCAAGAATTCCAGTAACCCGTCAGCCCATGAGTTACTAAAAGCCCTTGGATGGGTGGCTGCCTATACACCTGTGGTCAAGGGTCCTCACAGCCTGTAAGCTTTGTGGAGTGATAAGTAATGGAGACATGGAAGGGTTGCCTCTGACTGCTCTTGTGTTTTGGGTTTTATTCATTTTGTGGCTGATGGCTCAAGTTTTGATCAAAACAAATAATGGAAAATAATTACCTGTCAGGAGAAATATATTGTTGGGTCATGGGCAACTCAGTGCAGAAAAAAAATAAACTTGATTTACTAGGTGTTATCTATTTAAGCTGATACAGCTGAGAAATTTTTAGAATCAAAAACCTGCATTTTCCCAGTAGTAGGAAGTGGAAAATAAACAACTTTTATTTTTTATTTATGAGGGCGTTATTAAAAAACTACCTTCTAATGATTTTGATTTTCTTTACTGGTTAATGTTAGATAATACGTTTTTTCTCTTTTTTTGGTGAAGATTTTTGCTCATACACAGTTACTTATAGGATAATCAGTATGTTATCTTCCAAGTATATCATTCCTGAATGGTTGACTTTTGGAACATGTGATGCTAGAAATTCCCTGAGTTGGTGTCATGTTTTTATTCCATTTTCTTGGTCGTTAGCTCTGATTCTTAGCTGCAGATATTTGCTAGGATGATGTGCTGATTGCAGCTGCCATCTGAGCTGAGGAGAGATATTACTCTTCAGAAATATATTCCGTATTTGAGCATGTTTCTCTTTTTATCTTGTTTCTTTTTGATCTCTGCAGCCTTTGTATGGAATGTTGAACAAGCAAAAAGATACTTATAAATTAAGACTTTTTTTCCCTTTACACTATTCATGTTCTCTTAGGATGCCTGAGCAGGTCACTATCATCTAAGTCTGAGGTGACTCAGGCACTTTCCTATTGTTTGTTCAGTATTCTTTCCATTAACGGGTCAGATTGTGGCCCATCTACCTCTCCAAAACATGGGAGTTATGGTGCACTCCCTTCCTCCTCTCACCAACCACTCTCATTATAGATAGTCTCAAGAGGTGCAGGTGGGTGGGAGTGGCTGAAGCCTTAGCTCCATGGATCCCACCCTCCACCCCTAACTTACCAGTGCATACAGCTGCATCACTGCACAGGCTGAGTAGAACCGAGTCAGATTCCTAAATTCCCCTAGAGCAGTGGGGAAAGGATCTGCTGCTGGTGTGTTATATGTTGCCCCTTTCTCAAGACTTGTGCCAAAGCCCTAGTCCAGCCCTTGCCATCGAGGACACATGTTATATTGAAGATGTGGTGACATTTTATGTTTCTACTGTTTTTCACCGTTGGCTGCACCACATGCTTGTAACTGCATAGTGTGTCTGTGTCCTATTTTTGTACAAGTTACCAGTGAACATGATCTTCTGTATAGTTTGGTTCTGAGTCTTCAGTAGCAGCTTGACAGGTCTGTATTCCTTAGATTGCTGGGTGTGCTTTTTGGAGAGTATGAACACTTAAAGTAGTATGAATCCATCTGTTCAGGATTTTTGCTGCACTCTGCAAATAGTTTTGGCAGCTAATTTGCTCCTCTCTTCTTTCCTTATGATGTCAGTATTTAAATCATAGGCTGCATGTTCTAACTTTCTCTCCTGCAGTGCAATCTTGTGCATGAAACGACATCCTATGTAAAAGGAAAAGTGAAAAAAGGGCATGAAGACTAATGAGCACACTTAAAAAACACAATGAATCTATTTCTGGTGGAGTCTCCTATAGGAAGTGTGAAAGAAATGTCAGTCTTGTGATTTTGAGAACCGACAAGAGGATCCTGCTCTAGCATTCTCCAAAAGTGACAGTTTCTGTCAGGAAAACTATAATGAAATATGTGGTTCCTCCTGAATTGAAATATTTTGGTGTATTGAACTGACACCAAATGTTTTGTTTTGAGTCAGTTCAACATTAAATGTGTAACGCGGTTGTACTGCATTGCCTCAAGGGAACTGTATGTAGTTCAGAGGCCACAGTTAGAAGATGCTGTTCAATGTTGAACTGACTCAAAAGGAAACAGTTCACTGCTCCTGGGTCTAAAAGTTCGGAATTTTTTTTTTATTCCATGAAAAATTTGATATTTTAACATTTTGTTCAAATTCAGAATGAATATCAGTGTTTAACTATAAGAATTTCTGTGTGATGAAAATTCTGTTTTTTGATCAGCTGTGCTTAGAAGTGATACTAAAGAGGAACGGTCAGGCTCAATAGTCCACAAGTACTATCCGGTGTCCATAGATCACTCCTGTGATTGGTATGGATCTCTTTAATAACTTATGAATACTGTATGTTATTGGGATGTTTCCAGTATTACTATATTGGTTTAGTTTAATCTATATATATAAAAGTCAAATGGTGTATGTATGTATGTATGTATGTAAGCTTACTCCTTCGGTACCGTTTGAGCTAGAGACTTGAAATTTGGTACAGTTAGAGGTCTTGGGGTCCTGATGGTCGTAAGGGTCGAAATTTTTTCAAATCTCACCTCTGACGCCCCCCAGGGGTGAAAGTCTTTAAAGGCCAATCACATCAGCTGGGCAGCTATGTTGTTATGATGTCATAATACCCCCTCCAACAGACACCGCACTCGCTCAGCTCACCCCTCCCTTCTCCAACGGAACCCCGGAAATCCCTCATTTCTCTGCCCCTCCCCCCTCCCAACGGAACCCTGGAATCCATCAGCTCTGTGCCCCCTCCCCACCTGCGAAGGACCCCGGAATCCCTCAGCTCTGTGCCCCCTCCCCACCTGCGACGGATCCGAGTTGGGTTTGGTCGGACGGTAAGTGAGGTGGGGGGTGTCGGGTTTGGTCGGGGGGTGAGGTAGGGGTGTTGGGTTTGGTTGGGGGGAGTCAGGTGGGGGTGTCGGGTTTGGTTGGGGGGGGTAAGTGATCCGGGGGGTGTTGGGGTTGGTCAGGGGGTGTCAACTGTCTGCCCCCTCCCCACCTCCGACTGACCCGAGCAACGCCGGGCACTTTTGCTAGTAGGGTATAAGGAAAAAATGACTCAAGATAAGCCACTCAGCACGGCTTTGATGGTTAAGGGGTAATGCCCAAATTGTTAATTCTGAAGACTTTACTTCCTCCCAGCTAGCCTACAAAAATAGTTTTGTCTAGAAGAGCCAAAACCCAGAAATGCAGAAGAACAAAGGAACTCTGGAGATAGTACAACTTTGGGTAAGATTATTGAGTAGAGATAGTACAACTAAGTCATGAGTGTAGAACTGCAGGTATGTGAACTCAGATCAGCTGGGTAAATGTGTTTGTTATATTGGGTACTGTAGTCCAGGGCCTGGTCCAAAAGTGTCTGAATTACAGAATTTCACCCCAGAAGAGGAGGTAAAGGCATGAGGCCTGACACCTGAGGGATGTGCTTAGAGAGACCAGGAGGGGGACCGAGATGCAGCTAGCCCTGTACCGTGACAGAAAGAACAAACAAAACAGCAACGACAAGACTGTGAAGCTCTTTCTCATGTTAACTACTACCATATGCAGAATAGTCAATGGGACTACTGAAATAAGTTGCTATAAATGGAAAGTAAGGGTGTCACTGTCTGGTCCCAGGGCTGCGATGGGTAAGTATGGGAGGCAGGACAGGATGGGATGGGGAGGGATGCAGTGAGGGGGATGAGGGTACAGGGGGAGGTTGGGATGGGGAGGGATGCAGTAATGGGGATGGGAGTGCAGGGGGAGGTTGGGATGGGGAGGGATGCAGTAATGGGGATGGGAGTGCAGGCGGAGGTTGGGATGGGGAGGGATGCAGTGAGGGGGATGGGAGTGCAGGGGAAGGTTGGGATGGGGAGGGATGCAGTGAGGGGGATGGGAGTGCAGGGGGAGGTTGGGATGGGGAGGGATGCAGTAATGGGGATGGGAGTGCAGGGGAAGGTTGGGATGGGGAAGGATGCAGTGAGGGGGATGGGAGTGCAGGGGGAGGTTGGGATGGGGAGGGATGCAGTGAGGGGGATGGGAGTGCAGGGGAAGGTTGGGATGGGGAGGGATGCAGTGAGGGGGATGGGAGTGCAGGGGGAGGTTGGGATGGGGAGGGATGCAGTGAGGGGGATGGGAGTGCAGGGGAAGGTTGGGATGGGGAGGGATGCAGTGAGGGGGATGGGAGTGCAGGGGGAGGTTGGGATGGGGAGGGATGCAGTGAGGGGGATGGGAGTGCAGGGGGAGGTTGGGATGGGGAGGGATGCAGTGAGGGGGATGGGAGTGCAGGGGAAGGTTGGGATGGGGAGGGATGCAGTGAGGGGGATGGGAGTGCAGGGGGAGGTTGGATGGGGAGGGATGCAGTGAGGGGGATGGGAGTGCAGGGGGAGGTTGGGATGGGGAGGGATGCAGTGAGGGGGATGGGAGTGCAGGGGGAGGTTGGGATGGGGAGGGATGCAGGGAGGGGAATGGGGGTGCAGGGGGAGGTTGGGATGGGGAGGGATGCAGTGAGGGGGATGGGAGTGCAGGGGAAGGTTGGGATGGGGAGGGATGCAGTGAGGGGGATGGGAGTGCAGGGGGAGGTTGGGATGGGGAGGGATGCAGTGAGGGGGATGGGAGTGCAGGGGGAGGTTGGGATGGGGAGGGATGCAGTGAGGGGGATGGGAGTGCAGGGGAAGGTTGGGATGGGGAGGGATGCAGTGAGGGGGATGGGAGTGCAGGGGGAGGTTGGGATGGGGAGGGATGCAGTGAGGGGGATGGGAGTGCAGGGGGAGGTTGGGATGGGGAGGGATGCAGGGAGGGGAATGGGGGTGCAGGGGGAGGTTGGGATGGGGAGGGATGCAGTGAGGGGGATGGGAGTGCAGGGGGAGGTTGGGATGGGGAGGGATGCAGTGAGGGGGATGGGAGTGCAGGGGGAGGTTGGGATGGGGAGGGATGTAGGGAGGGGAATGAGGGTGCAGGGGGAGGTTGGGATGGGGAGGGATGCAGGGAGGGGAATGGGGGTGCAGCCCCCTTCCCAGCACTCAGAGATGGGGATTCCCCAAACTCCCGGGTGCCAGCAATGGGGAGACAGACCACGGTTCACTGCAGGGCACATGCTGCAGCTGGAGCCCAGCCACATGAGGAGCGTGAGGAGAAGAGGGCCGGCAGCAGTGGGAGAGGCATGCAACACGCAACCTCTCAACAGCTGCTTGCTGAGCATGAGTCGCACTAGTTCCTCCCCTGCCCTGACCCAGCCATAGGGAGCTGTGCCTGCAGGTGGAGGATGGGGCTGCACGTGGACCCCCCTGCCCCGGTTGCCCCTAAGGCTAGGAGCCGGCCATGCCAAGTGCTTCCTGACATGGGAGCCACGTGGCGCAGTGGCTGGCGCTGCCAATCAGTCAGTGGCCTAGTCAGTGGTGCTGACTGGAGCTGCCAGGCTCCCGGGTGTTCTGGTCCAAAACTGGACACCTGGTCACCCTAATTAGTGCCCATGTGGATAAGGAGCATGGGATAGTACCCAGAGGGATGGGACAGCTTTGGCAATGTTTCCATGAGTTCTGAGATGCAGGCTCCAAGCAGACAGCACAGCTCCCAGGCCATCATGTCAGGACAACAGATAGATGCCTCTCTCCCCACAAGAAGGAAATCCCTAACCACCACACTCTGTCACCTCCCTTTGGGTCACTGTGAGTCTCCCAGACTACTACAACAACAAATTATTTCCAAAGTATAAATGTTCATTTCTTATCTTTGAGTGAATTCAAGAAGGTGGAATCTGATGGCGTCTACATTTTTGGACACTTTTAAAGTGATACACTTTGCGCTGGGTTATTATCTCGTATATGTGAAGCAGCCAATTTAAAACAGTCGAGGAGCTGGCCCTTTATGTGTCTCTAAAATATATGCCATGTGAATGTCCTTCCATATTAGTTGGAAAGTACTAAATTAAAAAATGTCTTTGGATCTTGAATACTGGAAGAGGTTTATAGATTTTTACTTTTACATGTTGTTGTATTGATATTGCAGGATAAACAGGATTAAGGTTTTGCTGAAGCTTTTATTTTTCCTCCATTTGATATTTGGTAACCCTTTCCTACAGGGCATGCAGAATGTTACACTCTGTACTCAAGAAACTTAACACCATGTACAGAATATAGACACTAAAATTAAGTGGTGGTAGAACACAGCAATATACTATACTATATAGCTAAAGCAAACATTCTTTTTTGCCTCAAAGAGAGAAAGCACAAAGTCAATTATAGTTGTTGGCATAAATAGCCATTAGTATTTTTAAAAGTGCATTAATTGTACATTATCTTTCTATGTCATAATACTAGAACAGAGAATTAATTTAAGTTGAAGGAAGAAATGATCCACAGTCGAGACATAAGCGGTGAATTGAAGAGTGGTTTAATGGCTGCCTTAGGCAGATCTGAACATATTACAAGAAATATCTAACAGGGAAACATAGCGTGGAATTGAATTTCAGAGTCTGGCAGCATATGTGGGGTCAATGAATATTTAGTTAAAAAAAAAAAGCCTCTAAAGAAAACAGAGAATGAAATGAAATAGGTCAGTCTCAGTGGAGGGAATGGGTTCAAAACCTAGAGGAATCAATCCTAATTATGAGGTATTCCTTTTTGGAAGATAATAGATTGATATTTATGTGGGATCTATTTTTGTCAAGTACATGTTGGTAAAATGCATTTCAGCATACTACAGATGTAAAGCCAAGATACAAACCTTTTCCAGTTTATTGTGCTTCATGTCTGCTTGTGTCTCCTGCCAAGTCCTTTCTGGGAAACTGTAAGAAGAAAATTATGTGCTGGCCTAGGATTTGACTTGACTGCATTCCCCTCACTACTACTGTACTCCTCTCTGCAGGGGATCATTTTACATTTTCTTAATTGCAGAGACAGCTTGTAGTGCTGGCAGTGATCTGTACTGAGAAATAGATTTTAATGAAGTGCAGTTCCTTTACTCTACTGGAACTTAAGCAATCATGAAAGTGAATCATAGCAGCCAGTCAAGCTGACAGCTGTGTCACCACAGAGGAAAAGGTTTATTCAGAGTTCTTTTACATTTACAGCAGGCTTATGCTTTGAAAATGTGTTTTGTCATGGTGCTTTATATGTAATTGCACTGACATATTTTTGAGACTAGTGGAACCTTGCAGTAAAATATCTGAAGCTACCGACTTTTGAGTGAGCAGGATTTGGCCCATAATACAAACTAAGTAATATTATATCACTGTCTTCAAGATGACCTTTCTATAAACTTGATTCACCTCTCAGAGTAGTAGGAAGATAATCACTTCCAAACTGGTCTTTACTAAGCACCTTAGGATGTGCTTGTATTTTAATTGTATTGTATTGAGCCTTATTTGTTGGCCTGATTCTGCTCCTTTACATTTGCTTGCTACAGACATTGATGAATTTAGTTAGAATTCAAAAGTTCAGGCAAAGGAGCCTCCATAATTCATAGAGGAAGATCCACTATTTCGGACCCCATCCCAGGCAAATATAAAGGAAATGACATAACATTACCAAATTGAGCAACATTAAGCTTACATCTCGGAAACTAAACCAGGAGGCTTGAGGAGCTGCATTTTTAGTTGATTTGGGTAACACTTAAACTTAGCTTATCAATAGCTACAGTTTTTGACTCCAAAGGGGCCTATAATCAAAACAGGCACCTGGGTCTAGTTTCAATAAAATTGATCGACTGACCTTTACCTGCAGCATCTTTCTCTGACCGCCCCCCCCCCCCCCGATTCCCCCTCCTTAGTCCTCTCAAGTGGCTGGCTTGCAGTTTAAAGGAAATTGAACCCAGCTTCCACTGCCCAGCTGTTCAGACAGCAGGAGAGAGATCATTTGTTCTGCCTGTGTATGCTACAAATATGGCACCCGATCAATCTGCTTTCATAAAGGGGTTTAAGAACTGATCAGTGTCTAGAAAGCTCCTTACTGCAAAGGTACAAGGGCAAACAGTGCAAACCCCATCAGTTAGATAATACAAACTTTTACTTATTCATGATTTCTTGTAATGGGGTGATAGGGATTTGGAGACTTTTGGATCCAATGGGTTTTGGGAGCTCTTTGGTGGAAATTGCTGACCAGATGTGGGAACACTATGATGAAAGGCCTATGGAACCCTACACCTATCTTTATTTAACAGCACTGGGACCTTCTCCACCATCGCTTCTGCACGATTTCCACAACTGGAACTGTTTTGAATGGGAGCTGGTCACTTTTGGCCATCAGGCCATTAACGGGGGAAGGGGGCTCATTCTCATCAGGTGTAAAATGAAGATGATTCTGACCTCACTGGTGTGTTCCGGAAAAAAAAAGAATTGATGTCTGAGCAATTGAGTGAATTGTAATTGTAAATTATTGTTATTATAATAGCCCCTAAAAACACCCAATCACAAGCAGGACTCCATTATGTTAAGTGATATACAAACATGGGAGCCAATCCCTGCCCTGGAGAAATTACAGTTTAAATAGATGAGACAAAAAAAGTGGCAGAGAAAACAGGCAAAGAGAGGTTAAGGCCCAGATTTTCTGAGCTATTTAGGTGCCTAATGATGCAGATAGGCAGATATTCTGCATAAGTGCTTTGGAAAATCCCTCTGGGCATCGATTTGCTCCTTTAGGAGGCTAATTAACTTGGAAAATCTGGCCTGAAGTGACTGACCAAGGATCATCCAGCAGGTCACCAGCAGAGTCTAGAAACCAGGTCTCCTGAGTCTCATTCCAATGTCTCATCCAGTAGGTAGTGTGCCTATCGAAGATGCTTCTTTTTAAATTATACCCTGTAGTCAATTTTCCCCTTTCTAGGCAAACTGTTGGTTTTTTTCTTTTTTTAAAAGCAAGAGTGGCTCACCAGCTTCCAAAGGATCTGACATCATCCAGCCAGGCTTCAGATCAGGATATGGAATGGAAACAGCAAGTGCTGCACTTGCTGAATAACTTACTTACTCACAGGGGCAGTGGTTAGAGGTCGACACATGCACATGGATTAATTGTATTTACTATTGACTTGGCATGTCAGCCATCAGGTGTTATGGAGGCTGCCTATGTGGTCTTGCTGGGATGAGCAGTCATATTAATCTGGCTTTGCTCATTTTTAGATCTGGGTGAAATTTTTCATATGAAACATTTTTCATTGAAAAATGCAGATTTAGGTTGACTGAAACTTTTCACAAAGTCACATTGAATTCACCAATTTTTTCTCCCACGTCCAAAAGAATTTCAGAAAGTCAAAATGTTTCATTTCAATACTTTCAAAATGAGATATTTTGGAGTTTTGACTTGAAATAACTCTGTTTTGAATTTTATTTCCATTTACATTCCGCTTTACATCTCTTTCTCAGCAAATGCAGAAAATGTTTCCCAGCTGTCCTGGTGCCTGTGGCTAATCAGGATATGGCTGAAAAGGAGCTGGCACATACTAAATCTGGGTAGAACTGAGATTATGCTAGTAGGAGAAGGGCATTTTGAAGAACTAGGAATATCATCTTCTATTGAGGGCAGTAGTCTCCTACTTGTCAAAGTAGTATATGGTCTCAGGGGTCTTGTTGGGTTTATTGCTTCACATGGATAGCAAGATAGAGTTTAAGGCCAGAAGGGCCCACTTGATTATCTAGTATGACTTCCTGTATATCACGGGCCACCACCACCACCCAGCACCTGAACACTAAACCCAACAATTGAAATTACACCAAAGCATTGCCACCCACAGAAACCTAGACAGGCAGAGTAAAGGAGGAACCGAGGAGCACCAGTGTTAGGGCCCCCACAATAAAGTAACAGTAAATGTATATGCTACAGTGGTGAGCAAGGAGACTGCAGCCCTTCCTCTGATGTAGAACTAGCTACAGTGATCCAGCCTGGAGGCTGGATGATGGTAATGAATTCTACCAGGTCTGACTATTAAGTTACATCTTGTTTAACCCACAGTGGTGGCCTGCCTGTTAGACAAGGGTGACAGATGAGAACATATCACTCTATTCTGGCTGCCTCCCTATGCCTTGGTCTTCTTAAACTTCTGGTCCTTATCTGTAATGGTCGAGGTCCAAACTACCTGCTCAACTGTCTCTTCCTCCTCCCTCTGCCACGTTACCTGTATTTGACTGGAAAACTGCAACTGCTCCAGGAGGATCCAAGCTGAAACTCTAGCAGGCCAAGCCAAAACATTTTCAGTAGAGGGAGCTCAGTTGTGGAGTGCATTACATCACCATAGACCAGGATGAGCATGAATCTTCCCAGTTTTAGGGCACATCTATCTAAACAGATCTATTGCCAGTAATAGAATAGCATGAGCGATGAGCAGATTTATCTTGGACTACAACAACTGAAGTGCCTTAAAATTGAAAGGAGAGTTGCAGTGCTGAGTCCAGCTTCACTTGCACAGCTGTGACTGGGATGGGTGTATAAAACCCACACTAGAACGGAAGAGGTTATAGAGCAACTCTGGACCCAGGTGACCCCACCAACACCACATGCAGAGCATGCTCCAGTTGGAGGTGGAGCTTAAATAGGAGCCAGAAAACTCAGAAAGAGCCTGGCAGGGCTGGGAGAGAGACCTATCCTGAGCGCTCCTGAAGAAGGGCATTTCAAAAACCTTTCCTGGGGAGAAAGTGCCTGCTGAGCCCAGAGGTGCTGAAGATTCAATTATCGATTCTTTTTCTACTTTGAGGCAAACTGTAAGACTTTGGCAAGAGATTGAGTGGTAGGAAGTGGTCCAGGGAGACGGCCTTAAGGCACTGCTGTGTGCTAGACATAATTGCCTGGGCTGGAGGCCAGTGACTGAGGGCTTGGGCTTGCCTATCAACCCCCCTGGCTACAGAGAACAGAATAACCCACACTCCTGCTTGGGGAAGCTAGGAGGACAAAGACTTTGAAAACTCCTCAGCTGGAACTGGACACCCACAGACTGAAGGTCCCTCCCTTCCCCAGTCATGGGGGTATGGGACCCAATATCTACCTGGGGGCTCTGTTATCCTGGAGAAGGATGAAGCTAAGTCAGGGGTAGAAAACCTATGGTGGAGATGCCAAAGGCGGAACACAAGCTGATTTTCAGTGGCACTCATACTACCTGGGTCCTGGCCACCAGTCTGGGGGGGCTCTGCATTTTAATTTAATTTTAAGTGAAGCATCTTAAACATTTTAAAAACCTTATTTCCTTCACATACAACAATAGTTTAATTATATATTAAAGACTTATAGAGAGAGACCTTCTAAAAACGTTAACATGTATTACTGGCACACAAAACCTTAAATTACAGTAAATAAATGAAGAATCAGCACACTCTCGGCTCTTTTGAGCTAAGAAAGCATTAGCTAAGTTATATCTGTTCTTATCACTTCTGAAAGGTTGCCAACCCCTAGGCTAAGTGGTGACCTGATCAGAGGGTCAGGTCAACACCTACCAAAAGGCAGACTGCCAAACAGTATGACAGGGGCCAGTAACATTGGAGGTGGGGCGAGTAGACACCTAGTACCCAAACGACCAGGTGATGCTACCAATGAATGCTGCTCAGCACACTGACCTTAAATGTTGAACATGGCTCATGTATTCTACAATCATGTGTTCATTAAACAAACATGTAACTGATCAGAATATCCAGAAATAAGTGAAAAAATAGCTATTCTGGACTCTGTGACAGCAGTAATACAGATCTCTGTAACATTGAAAGGCTACATTGGAGACAGTTGTTTCAGCTAATAATAGGTCTTACATTAGAACAAGCAACCCACATGCAATAATTAGGAATTTGGACCTTTCCTCAGAAAATGCCATTAATTATAAAAATACCAGTCTGCAGAAAAACAGGCAACTAAAGTAATATAGTTGGGTTGTTAGATTCCATCCGCTGTGAAAGGGTTCTGTGCTGAAGCGGGTCAGTGCTTCATACGTGCTGAGGGGGATATATAATATGTATATTTCTGCAAGGGATTAGCCACCTGACTCCCATTAATGTTAATGGAAATTGCACAGATAACTCCCTATGCGCCAACAAATGTACCCATACATAGCATGTTTGCAGACTGAACCTGACCTGGGACTACTGCGGTGTTAGCTGCTGTCATAATTTGCTGCAATCGGTGTCATCTCAAGCGCTGAGATAGTACAGATGTAAGAGAGAGACTGTCATTGTCACAATTAAGCATCATGGGTATTTTGAAAAAAGCACCATGTTGGAGAAAAATACACAAAACCCTGCAGGCACCACTGACAGCAGGAGAGGAAGCAATTTAATAGTGTAAAAGGAAATCTCTGTAGATGGACGGGGGAGCACCACCATTTTTTCAGTTGCTGACAGGAGGAGCAGCTGTAGGAAATATCAGTTGCTGAATGAGACTGGGAAAGGTCTGGGTGTATTAGTAAACAACAATAAATAAGAAAAGTGACTTGAAAAGGCTCCATGCCCTGTACAACCTTAGGAAAGGTAAGCTACACAGTGGAAACAAAGGCACACTTTTTCATTTAAAACAAACAAGTCCGCTCTTCTCCCTATGCGAATTGGAATACCTTTCCAACAGATAGATCCATGCATAGAGCAAAGATCTGTCATATCCTTTCCTAGTTCTATAGTAAAACTTTAGCAAAGTCCATGCACCAGCCTTCTAGAGCCATCATCCATGGAACATGGATTATTTTTTTTCTTCTTTTAACTTTAGTGCCATCTGGGGTTGGTTCTTCGAGTCCTTATTCTCCATTCCAGTCTCCCTTGAAATAGTTCCTTGGAAACTCCATAGCTAATCAAATTTTCTGTAAAACATCCATCCTTCTAGTTTTGGGTCTTCCAACCTTTCTCTTACCCTCTAAGTTCAATACCCTGTTTCCTATTCTTTTCACATGCCCAAACCAGCTAAGCATGGATTCCCTCATCTTTTCTATAATTGGTGCAACCTTCACACTTCCCCTAATTTGTTCATTCTGAACATGGTCCATCCTTATACTCTAAGCATCCATCTTAACATTTTCATTTCCAGTGTGTTCAAGATCTGCTCCTGTCTCTACCTCAGTGCCCAGCACTCAAAGTAGGGTTGCCAACTCTGTTTGGATCTATTGCGGGAGGCTTCATCACATGATCTAATGGCATTAATGACTGACCTACTGTATTCTAAAATTCATTCACTACACAGCCATCATTTTGCCTTTAGCGGAAACAAGTTGTGACGTATGAATTATAATTTCACAGTTTAAGCATATGACATAAATAAACAATATTAAAAATCTCCAGTTGTAATGTGAATCTTATTTTTAAATAGTGAGATCGGGTTTAGGTTACTTGGCATCTTAATGCATGTTTAAATGTTTGTGTTTGTGTGCGTTAGTTAATGCCATTATTTAAAAATACAGAAAACAAAATAGCATACCATTAGAAAATGGCAAATACAGCAAAAACTCATTGATTAGATTAATTTAATGGAGAATGCTTGATGACACAAAATGCATTCTGCTGTAAATTCATCGACTTTGCAAAGCCAGTTTTTATAGTTAAAGTCTTTGCACTAGTCACCACTGTAACAACAGTACTTTTTCTTTTTTATGATACCTTCAGCGTGGCTATGTTTTGAAAAACCCTCATCGTCATCCATTCCTGTTCCCTTTCTTTGAAAGTGCAAGACAGTTTCAGTGTAGCATAGGCTAAAGTGACAACATGAAAATGCCTGCAGACATGCATACATCAGTTACGGTGCCCAGACTTTACGTCATGACATAAAGTTGCAGCCACACTAGGTAAAGAAATGCATGAACAGTGCAACTGTTGTTCAGGCAAATCCACATTACCAGGGCATTAAACAGTGGCTGGACTACTGTATAAACCGTATTCAACACTCAATATTCATTTTCCAAATGCCCTGTGATTTATCTATCGGGTTGCTCTCAGCAATCTCCTGGAGCTTTGTATTTAATTCCTGGAGACTCAAGGGTTGGCAACCCTGAAGAGCCATAAAAAGTGAAGGCCTAATTCCTGTTTTGTAGATCTTACTTTTCAATGTGATAGGAAAATGCTTATCACAGATCACTCTGTTCACTTCTCTCCATTTAGTCCAGGGGTGGGCAACCTATGGCACATGTGCCAAAGGCAGCACACAAGCTGATTTTCAATGACACTCACACTACCTGGGTCCTCGCCACCAGTCCAGGGGGCTCTGCATTTTAATTTAATTTTAAGTGACGCATCTTAAACATTTTAAAAACCTTATTCACTTTACATACAACAGTTTCGGTTATAGACTTCTAGAAAGAGACCTTCTAAAAATGTTAAAATGTATTACTGGCACATGGAAACTTAAATTAGAGTGAATAAATGAAGACACGGCACACCACTTCTGTTTTATTTCTGCTGATTTTCATGCCATTCCTTTCAAGTATGCATCTCCATCTCTCTAAACCTTTGCTGTCCCCTACAAGCACTACATTATCTGCAAAAAAAACCCAACATGCATCGGGATGCCACTCACTGGATGTTTTCTGTAAGTGCATCAAGCACCAACGTGAACTCAAATGGGTTTAGTGCCAAGTCTTGACGTACTCTGATGCTTACTGCAAATTGTTTAGTTTCTCATCATGGCCGTCTAACTGCAGTAACAGCACCTTTGTACATATCCTGTGCACGTATGATACCGTCTTCAGGTGTCGGTTTCATTCTCAGACACCACCAGATGACTTTTATCAGAATAATGGTCATAAGCTTTCTCAAGATCAATGAATGCTATGAAAGCCCTCAGCACCATTTAGTCCTGGCACAGTCTGTTCTTCAGGAACAGCACCCACACATGAGTATCTGCCCTACCTAGACTGGCATGGAAAGTCACAAAGGGAGGAGGCCACGCCATAGAACCATGTTTATATGGATTCTGTGGCCCAGCACTCTCAGCCACTGATGCAGTTAAGATGTGGCTGGTATTAAGGTTCATAGAATAAAATATTGGCCACAAGGGAGCAGCTGGAGGGTTGTTTTAATTTGAATTGGCTTCACAGTCCATCATTACAAAGCCTGAATACTTGATTTCTTGTGAAATTTATACCACCTACCTCTCCTCTGGTCCCCACTGAAGAATGCCTAATACACTTGTCTCATGTTAAAGGCTTGTCTGATCTGAACCATTACTTTCAAATGAGAATCTTTTGTTGTTTTCATAGCACAGGTTTCCATTTAGTTCAAATAGAGGCCAGATGTTCAATGGCTGCAAACTGACGTAGCTCCATTGACTTGATGGCACTGTACTAATTTTCACCAAGGAGGCTTTGGCCCACAACTTAAAAAACTGCCTCATGGAAAAAAACATTAATTTAAATTGAGGGCAAAATAAGAAGAAGTTGGTTTCACGAAGCCCAAACCCTTAAGTTAAAAAAAGCCCTATAAGTTTAGCAAAACCAAACCATCACCATTGTTCCATCCCAAATGGTGAACCCTTTCAATAGAGTCTAGAGCTGGATTTGCATCAGAACCTACAGACTATATCCCATAGGATAAAAATCTTGGATTTTTATGTTTTTGCCCAGTTTTGATTTCTGTCCTTTGTTTTTTTCAATTGCCAAAAATTATGGCAAATTTAGCATTTGGAAGTGTTAACAAATAGATCTCTGAGCCAAGGATAGAATAACGTTTCTGATACTGACAACCTTCAGAAAGAGTTTTGCTGGAAAAAAATTATAGATCTCAGTTTTTTGGGGGGATTTATGGTTTTGTAAAGTGATTGCTCCAGACAGAACACATTTTTCATGTCTTTGCTGCCTAATGCTGTTCCACTCTTTGTCGGCTTCATGCCATTGCTAACTGTAGCACTTTTCCTTGGCCATTTTGCTTCACTGAAGATGAAGTTATGGATGACAGGAGCTGCAAAGCAACTGGCAGCAGCAAGCAGAACTGACTTGGATTAGCAAAATCATCCTTAACTGTAGTGACTTGTAAAAGCAAGTTACAGTCTAAAAAACTGGCAGCCACCTATTAACATGTTAAATGAATTTGAATGAACAAAACCGAGTTCCTGGGGGTGGGGATCTATGGGGGAAATAGAGTCCTTCTTTATACCACATTGGAAAAGTTCTCCACCCAGTAAGGTTTCAGAAACTGTATTTGGCTCATTTTGCTTTTGTTCCTTGATAGAGCTACATCTCTAAGAGAGCTTTGTGGAGGATGACCATTCCACTTCACAGCAACTTTCAGAAGTTTTGAAACTTGTGTTCATTCCACGCTGGAACAAAGCCAAAACCTTTCTAAAGTGTTTGTGAAAACAGAATTATGTTGAAATGGTTGTTGCTGAGCTTTGCAATTGGAAAAGATAATTTGGGTCCTGGGCTCTCTGGTCATTTTGTTAGAAGAGAAGTCTGGGATGTTGGAGACAGTTTCAAGTCCCTGCTCAGCCTCATTCAGAGCAGAGTTTTTCGTCACAGATAACCCTAAATCGGCAGTTAGTCTAAAATGTTCTGACCGGCTCTAATCTATTTGAAAATTTAAGCTGGTGTGGAACCTGGTAGCTCTTTTGTTATAGGATATGTTTTTCTGGAACCACACCAGGGCAGGGCTTTTGGATGTGCTCTGACTTCCTATGAAGAACCAGGTAGAATTTAAGTTGGTTTTTGACCTATAAAGCCCTCAATGGGCGGAGATTAACTCAAAGACTGCCTGTCTCTCTGTGACACAGTGCCACAGTTGAGATCGGCACAGGGGCTTAGGCTGGAGGCTCAGTTGTATAACTGAAAGGGAGCAGTTGGCAGGATGTTCCCTGTGAAGGTCCCACAGCGTTGGAACTCCATGCGCATGCTCCTCCCCACTTCCCTGTCTGAAATAATCCTATTTTATTGACCTTCAGGGCATGCTAGAAGGCCCATTTTGTTTTCCATAGTTGGGAAGGTTTAGAAGGGACTTCGCTGAGGTATCGTAACAACCTTTAAATGTTTTCAGTTGCTAGGTTATGAGATATGTTAGTCTTATGTGGAACAGGTTATTTCTATAACTGTATTTTAAAAATGGGTCTGAGAACATCAAGGGCAAAAGCTAGGTGCTTATATTTATGGAATGAGTGTAAAAATCAAAATTAACAAAGGTTAACAAATTATTTATGAGAGAAACCAACAGGAAATCCTGGCTCCTGGTCAGTTTTAACCTCCCTTGGAGGTTATAAAAAGTTTGATTACTACCTTATAAAATGATCACATGCCCTTCTTTCACCTCAGCTGGATCTGACCCATAATGGAAATACTGCGGGAAAAGATTTAAGCATTTCTATTCCAACCCAGCTGGGATGGGGCGTCTGGAACCTTATTATCATTTTCTGCGGGGTGTAAATTGGTGCCACTCCATGTAAGTCAAAGGAGCTATGCCAGCTATACCAGCGACAAAGTTGGTGTCTGGTCTAATGATCTTACAGTCCATGAAAGCACCTACCTACCTTCTCAGTCAATTGAGGGCATGCTGCTTGCTGTGGTAATCAAGGAGAGCTGGATATGGCTCCCTCTAGCAGCAGCATAGATAGAGCCTTTCATAATGGATGATGGCAGAAAACTCCATTAAATAGAAAATGTATTGTAGGTACTACTAAGCGAGCCCCACAACAAGCTACAAGAAGCCACTCTCATGGGAAGTTTGAGAAAAGAGAGGAGCCTTGTCTTTCACCCTAATGGTCAGCAAACAAGGTCTAGTTGGGGAAGTGAATTCTGGAACACAGGACCCTCCACTGAGAATGCCCTACCATCAGCAGCCAGAGGATTAAATTCAGTTATTTTAGCATTAGTGTCCAGATTCATTTAAATGCTGTGGCAGCTCATAGGGTTAAGGAGGCTGTCAGATTGATGAATTTCAACCCTCAAAGGCTCTATGGCTCATCTTAAAATTGCCCAAGACTACAGTCAGACACAAATGGAAAGCTGTGCTTTAGTAGAAGAGCTAGTGTGTTGTGTCTGCTGTGATTAATATGTCACCACATGAAGGTTGGGAAAAGTGACTTTGAACATTGATACTACTTGTGACTTGAGGAGTTGGAGGGCCCAAAACACTCAGAATTGTGACTTTCTGAGCAAAGACTACTAATAGTGGATCTAAAATTAATCCTCTGCTGACAGCAAGCTCTTTCCTTCAACTCAGTAGCCAGGATAGGCTTTAGACACCTCCCTGTCATCTACTTTTCACTTTCAGCCAGACAATTGTACTGTAAACAGATTTTACCATCTGGGTCTGATACAACTGAGATGAAGCTGTGCACCATCTGTATTCGGATGGCACAGCAGCCTAAGTCATCTCACTGTTATGCCCACCAGCATTGCATTCACACTGAAGAGGAAGGGTGACAAAACAGACCCTTCCAGCTCTTGGCACAAGGAATGGCTTGGGACAGATGAGCAGTTGTCCCTAACCACTTTGTGGGACCCCCTGGAAATGAGAAAGACTCATCCAAGTGATAGCTGTAGACAGCTGTCATCCAAGTGATAGCTGTAGCAATTCAACTAACTGCTGCTGTCAGTAGTTTTTGGTACCATTGACTACACTGCAAGAATCAGAGTATATCCCTAACCTTTGTCTTCTGCTATGGGTAGACAACTGAACAGTAAAACCAGGGCAGTATCTGGGGCTTAGCTAGACTAAACACCAGGCTGAGAAGATCTGAAAATTGTACATGACTTCAAAGTTGCCTTCTCCTCACCTTCTTGATAATCATTCTCAATAGGAAAGATGGGAGGCAGGGTAAGAATTAATAAGATTGCCATCGTCGAAAGATTGTTTCTTTGTGGGCACTTAAATATTATGGGATTAAGACATGCTGATAACCTACCCTCTCATGGGTGGCATTAACAATCTCAGCAAAAATACATCCCAGGGTCACCCTTTGAAATTGATAGACAGTAGGTTTAAAACAAACAAAAGGAAGTACTGCTTCACACAATGCAGAGTCACCTGTGGAACTCAGTGTTAGGGGATGCTGTGAAGGCCAAAAATCTAACTAGGTTAAAAAAAGAACTAGATAAATTCATGGAGGATAGGTTCATCAATGGCTACTAGCCAAGATATTCAGGGAAGCAACCCCACGCAGTGGGCATCCCTAAATGTGTGACAGCCAGAAGCTGGGACTGGATGACAGGGGATGGATCACTCAGTAATTGTCCTCTTCTGTTCACACCTTCTGAAGCATCTGGCACTGGCCACTGTCAGAAGATCAGACACTGGTCTAGATGGTGCATTGGTCTGACCCAGTTTGGCCATTCTTATTTTTTGTAACATTGAATTTTCAGATGATTTATAATAGCTGAGTTTATAACCCTATAGGTGTAACATGAAAACTTGGATATAGCTGAATCGTAACTTGTGGAAAACAAAGAAATATTGGGGGGGGGGGGTTGTTTGTATGGTCCTCCCCCCAAAAAGTCATAGAAATATTTTCCCACCCAGGTTATAACAATTCATAGCATACTGCAAGTAAAATTTGGTTTGAAAATAATCTTTGTATTGTATTTGTGTGTGGTTTCTAGCACAATGGGCTCATAGGCGTGCGCAGCACATTTCATTAGGGTGTGCACCCAGGAGCCCCACTGTAGCCCCACCCCCATTCACTCTATTCCATTTCCCGCCCCCTGACTGCCCCCCTCAAAATCCCCAATCCCCCCGCTCCTTGGCCCATGACTGCCTCCTCCTGAGACCCCCCACCCTAACTGCCCCCCTAGCACCCTACCCCCTACCAAACCCCTCCATTCCCTGTCCCCTGACCGCCCCCCAAAACTTCTGCCCCATCCAAACCCCTCTCCGCTCCCCATCCCCTGACTGCCCCTGGGTCTCCCTGCTCCTTATCCAACCCCCTCATCCCCTTTACCATGCTGCTTATCCTCGCCTCCCCCCTCTCCCGGAGCCTCAGCGCGCCATGTCCAGGAGCGGCCCTGGACAGTGCTGCAGCAATGTGGCTACAGCGGGGCCTGAGCTCCTGCCACTCGGCCCACTGGAGCTTGCAGCTTGCCCCCATGACCACCCCTCTCCGAGCGGCAGGAGCTCAGGTCACGCTGCTGCAACACTGTCCAGGGCCACTCCTGGACATGGCGCGCTGAGGCGCCGGGGGATGGGGGTAGGGTGGGGGCAGGGCTGGGGGGAGCCTCCCTGGCCGGGAGCTCAGGCGGGCCGTGCAGGACGAGCTTGCCCACCCCTGCATTAGGGTGTTCCTGGGCACACTTGGCACACCCTGTCCGCACGCCTATGGGTGGGGCTCTGATTCCTACATGGGATCTGTAGGTGCTATGGCACTACAAATAACACATAGTCATATAAACCAATTGCAATTCCCTTTGAGCATTAATCACACATACATTTGGTTTTTTGTTGAGAAACCTTACAAAAACTAAACGTAGGCCCGCCATATTTCCTTCAACTGAAAACAGGATGTGTGGAGCTGGCTGGTGAGCAGCAGGGTTTGGGGGGGGAGGGGAGTGGAGGATGAGGGACTGTAGGAGGGGTCACTCCTGGCCGGTGGTACAACACTCAGGGAGGGGGGAAAGAGGGGTCAGGTGCCCGCCAGCACCCTCCCTAAATGGCGCCCCTACCATAAATTTATATGAAGGCAACTGAAGGCAGACTGGGGAGGGAAAGAAGCCAGCTGAGGTAGGTTCTGGGGCCCACGAGGCATGACTTCATGGCCCAGCTAGAGAAGAATTTGAATTAGGGTCCTGACCACACTGTCCTCTAACTGGACTGCAGAGTGAGCACGTGAAACCTGATTACTCTCTGATTGGAGGGACAGGAGATAGTGGAGACATATCAGCCAGGATCCTGTCCCCTCCCCCAAATGTCACCACTCACCCTGCAACGTTCCTCCTTGCCCCCCCGAGGGGTAGCACACTCCACTTTTGGCAAAACGTGCCAAAAGTGGGCATTTGTCCCATTTGCTCTGGTCCAGCATATCTCATAACATATGACAAGATAACATTGTCTGTGTCATTACTGCGGTATTGTGATGTTCCTGGAAAAAGTTTGTAAAGATAATTTCCCCAGCAAATCAGGAGATAAGATGCACTGGCAGATCATATAAAAGTTATTAAAATGTACTTTATGAAGCTGTCAGTCAGATCACATGACTGACTGAATATTGCTAACATCAGAGTTGTGAAAATGAAGTTCCGAGGGCAATAGAATGGCTTCTATGGTAGACTTCTCCACTGTAACTTGAACAAAATTGTGCTTCTTAATAAATGTTAATATGTCCCCCTCTACCTCTTAGGTAAATTGCCAAGATCGATGTTGAAGTGGCTCACAAAGAAACCTATTCAGTGGAATATTCAGTTCAAACAGTGGAACCTTGGGTGTTTATGGCACAGTAGGAAGCCAGCAGCACTCCCATACAGTTGAAATAATGGATTTCTGAGCACCATATTTCAATCACAAGCCATTAATTAAAATTGCTGTGCCACTCTAAATTACTATCACGTTGCAAAAATAGAATGATGTATTCTTCTTATGGCAAGTCAGAAGCAATATAAAGAGAAAAAAGCCATTAGCGATGTTAAGATGACAGAAAGGAGATTTGGGACCATTTAAAGACAACAGAGAAGCCAGCAGCAATTTGCAGATGTCAGAGAGAAGACCTGGAACTCCTTAATATTAATGCCAACCGTGTATGGGATCCTCTTCATAGACTGTCACAGTGTAATCCTATTTGAGAAAAACCACCATAAACCTCCCTTCAAATAGACTATCAAAAGGCAGCTTCAGTTTTTGCACTTTATGGTGGTACCATCAGCTTGCACAGAGCAACGTGGAAAGTGGGGAGGCAATGAAACCAGAAAACAAAGAAGTTAAAGAGTATCTGAGTTTTTGGTAGCCTTCCCTCTGTGAAAACTGTAGCCTCTACCAGACTGATGTTTAATGTTCAAAATTAAAATTCTGAGATGAGCTTAAAATTTCACTTTAATTTAATTTCTACAGAAAATATTTAGGAATTTCTGGAGCTGTGACCTGGTGAGTGGACCATAAGGAGGCATTTTACTAATGTGGATGATTTCCTTTTCTTAATTAAGTCCCCAATCTTTCAACATCCATGCACGTATGGCAATGACTTTAATAGGATTAGCCATGTGCTGACCATTAATCAACTGCCTATGTGTACACAGGATCTAGGTCGAAGCCAGAGAAAGCCACAGCTCATTTAATCAAACTCAGAATTCATGGGGACAAAATATACTGGCAAAAAAGAAAAGTAATCCCATTATTTGAGCTCTTTCCTAATTACCCTGTTAGCTAAATTCAATTTCTGGTAGTTACCAAAAGGCATAAAATGTTCAGACATGCTGTTAAACAGACTGTTAGAAAATGAGACTACAGTAAACCCTCGATTTAACGGACCTCGATTTAATGGACTTCGGATGCAATGGACAAAATTTCTAAGCAAGTCTGATGCATCCGAAATCCATTTGTCGCGGGCTGGCTGCCGGCTCCCCGCTGCCACCCGGGTCCAGGCAGCGGGTGGGCTGGCTGCTGGGTCCCGCCTGCGGGCGGGCTGGCTGGCTGCCGGCTCCCGGCTGCCTCCCGGGTCCAGGCAGTGGGCGGGCTGGCTGCCGGCTCCCCACTGCCGCCCGGGTCCAGGCAGCGGGCGGGCTGCCTGCCGGCTCCCGGCTGCCGTCCGGATCACGGCAGCGGGCGGGCTGACTCCCGGCTCCCCGCTGCCGCCTGGGTCCCAGCAGCCGGGACCCCGGCGGGCTGGCTGGTGGGTCCTGGCTGCCACCCGGGTTCCGGCAGCGGGCGGGCTGTGGAGCTGCCGCCCCGACCCTGTGGCGGTTGGGCTGCTGCTCCGACAGCTCATTTTTTTAAATTATTATTAAATAACGGACTTTTTCATTTAACGGACACCCCCTCGCCCGAATTAGTCCGTTAAATGGAGGTTTTACTGTATACAACTCCAATAACCACGTCACTCATTAGAGCGAATGAATACCCTGTAAGTTGAACCTCAAGTCATCAAAGTGATAGCAGCATTGCTGATTGTTTGCTTTATGTAGACTCTGATCCTGCAGTGCATTCTCCTAAAAGAGACTTTTGCATCGTTGTGCAATCCTGCTGACTTCAATGGAACTTTGCATGGTCATGGTTACATTGGAGGATAAGCCCTTTTAGAATGCTGCAACTTAAAATCTGCCCAACTGCTTTAAAAGAATCCAGCACATGATCAAAATCCTTCCTATGATAAGGGAAAACACCAACAGTTAAAATAGAAAGATTAGAAGCTCATAAAACAAAAGGGTGGCTTCAGGATTCCAAATATAGAACTATATTCTATTGCAAATGGTCTTTCACAATTGGCTCCTTTCCTTGGAACTTCTGAGTCATTTCCTACTTGGATACATTTACAAATGTCACCTTTTTCCAATCCAATTCTGCCTAGCTGCAGCAATGAAAAATCAGTCACTCAATATGAAAGCATAGTCAGAAATTTTGAGTAAAGGCATATACATTAATCTGTGTGCTATCTGAACTAATCCAGCATTTTTCCCTCTGGAACAATACTAAAATAAAAACGGAGTGTAGGTCCGTTTTGCAATGGAGAATGGAAGTTGGCAAGGAATGTTTCTCCAGGGATTTATATGTGGATAGCTTTTCAGGAACCTGTACATCCCAACAATCTGTACATCCTTGCAAAATTGTTTTCATTTTTTGAGGGGTGAGAGTGGAAACAATATCTGATGTTTCATGTAATTTCAAATTAATTGCATTCCTGTTTGCCTAAAGCACCTGAGCTATTCATTTAGCTCTTTCAGTATGAAAACATGCATCCTTCTGATCTAGTCTCATATTTTACTGTGAGTGTTATTTGGACAAAATTATCCATTTTAATACATCAGAGAGTTGGGAAAATGAATTAAATATGTTGGAATAGACCATGAGATCTGTTAATGAGTATATAGTGGTGTGTGGGTGATCTTAGTGGACATTAAGATCTACACACCAGGGCAGAAGGCAAAGGTAGATTCCCAGAAGTTGGAGAAACTGAGGAATCTATCTTCCCCCAACCTTGGTGGCTGAAGTGAGGAGAAGGGATATTTCTGTCTCCCATATGGAACAACAGGGTCATAGAAAGATAATGTATGTTTGACTGGAAAGGTCATAGCACGTGTGAAGACCTGGGCCCAGAAAGGATGGGAGTGAGGAGAATTTCCTTTTGGGGTTTAGAACTGAGGAAGTTGGACATTGTTCCCTCCCCACAGGGGTCTTTTCTTGTGCTGGGTTGCAGCTCTTGACAGACCACTTTAGGGTGACTGAGAAGGTAGAATAGTGTTGCTGTGCTCTGGGAGTTGAGGAAAGGATTGGTGACATGGGCTTGGTGTGCTCAGTCCCTGTACTTGTGGGCAATGGGCAACAAGGCAAGAAAAGAAGTTGAGTAAAGTGTGTGTGTGGAATAAGACATTTAGTCTATATGCCCTTAATCTGACCCGTTCTCCTGTTGGGGAACCTGGTGTTGGTTAAGGATCCTGTTCTTCAATTTGGGTTGTTAAATGTATGGTTAGTGGTTAATTAAACATTAGCCATCCATGATCCTCTGCCTTTGCATGCATAACCAGGAGGTTTCTAAATCACACTACGGGACTGGTTTTGGTATAGGTGGTTCCATCTGGGTTTGACTCAAGAAGGGATTGTTAGGAAAGTGGTGTAACTATGTTGTTTAAATCAGGCCTAAAGTGTAGGTATGCATGATCATTCAACTTGTGAGTCCTGAGGTAAAGTTAAGATGGGGCTGGTGTACAGTAAAATCCCTGCATGAGCTGAACAAACATGGATATCTCCTGAGTTTGTAAATTCTATGGTTTCCATGCCGATATCTTCTGAGTCAGAGTTTGTAAGCTCTATGTTATGGTTTCTGTGAATACACAAAGTTACACACTCAAAAGAGAAGACCAGCACTCAGACCCTATTGCCAATGTGGTTCTTAATATTTGAGCACTTAGACAACTTATTTATTTTTATTCATCGGTAATCTCATTCAAACCTTGACTCTGTGTCTGCTTTTAAAAGCACCTAATGTGCGATACAAATAACAACAATTATGCCCCTTCAATGGTTTAATGGTCTCCTTTGACTCTCAGTGTAAAACAGTCATCATGCCATCTAGTGTTTACTTGATCTTACTGATGAATGATGTGCAAGAAAGCTACAGACATTACTGTATAGGAAGGACATGACATTATCTTTAAACATTTTCACTGTGACTGGTATCTAGAGGAGTTGATTTAACACTTACTAGGGATGAAGGGGAAAATGAGTTGAAATAAAATAAGAACGGAAAACTCCCAAAACTGGTAACCAAGATAATTTTTTTAAATTCAGAAAAGTTTAATTAACTTCATTATTTATCATTTTTACAGCCTCTGCTCATAGTTCATTCCAGAGCAGAAATGCTCCAAGGGGTTATTCTTACAATGCTCCCCACCCAGACAGACCTGGAAAATACCAGTTTCACCCCACAAGCAGATATGTTCCTGGACTCATAGGATCGCAAAAGGATTGTTATATGTAGGGTGGCTTAAGTTGAGATGTCACTAAGAATGGGAACCAGAGGAATTCGAGAGTGGATCCTTAGGAAAAAGAATTAAGGATTATGAACAGTGAGAGGGACAGGGGTCCAGAGCCTTCAAGCTCTTTAGGTACCTTACTCCCATTGGCAGTAAGTACTTTGGAGGATCTGGGCCTGGGAAAGTCTGTGGCAGGCGGAGGGTAGAATGGGAGATAAATGGGGTGGAGGACATAAAGATTAACAGAACTTTGGAAGGTTCAGATACATTTTGAATGTCTCCAGACTTTGAGGGCATGTGAACTGACTCTCTGATTATCTCCTGACTAGTCCCGTGCTGCACTTCCCATGGAGCTGTGCAATGTGCTGCTATTAAGTCACTGAGAGCCAGACGGGTCTTTTCTGTAAGGAGTCAAGCACCTTCCTCATCCGTAGAAGTCAGTGGGTATTGAGGGTGCTCAACAATAGAGCCAAAATAGGGTCGTTCAGTCTATATTCATAGCCCCAATGTATTTGCTCTGGAAACATTCACATGAAAAGGTTTTTAGTTTGCATGAGAGTTTGGGGGATGGCTGTTATTTATGGGTGAAATTCAGCCCTATGGAGAGGGCAGATCCCACTGAAGCCACCAAAATAGGATTTAAGTAGAACTTGTGCAAGTAGAACTTGTGGGCCCGTGTGCAGCCATTCTCATGGGGCTAATTTTCCACTCTATATAAAGACTTGTGTTCACATGTGAACAGGAGTATTTACTGTCTGTTATTAACTGTATGTTATCAGAGTTCATCCCTTCTTGCCTGCTATTCTCTTGTTTAAGAAGCTCTACCCCTCATACAATCAGGAAGCAGAAACAATCATTGACCATTGACACACCTTGTATAATGAACATTAGCCACTCAAATTCACCAGATTAAGAGCAATTTTTCATCCTCTCTCTCCAATGTATGGAACTAATAAAAAAAATTCAATTAATTGAAATGTCAATTAAAAATGGACACTACTGTGAGGGTGCCCCCATATTCCTCATAAATATATTAGTATAATATGACTATGGCATAACTATGATTTGTTAAATGCAAGATGGGTCTTGTGAGATATCATTGAAAGGGTTATGATTTGCTGAATACAATTATACTATTTGTATGCATGTATTATTTCTGTATCTGAAGTTAGGAATGTTGACTATGTATCAATTACAAGTGGGTTTACACCTAGGATGACTGCTTGAAATATCTAAGATTGAAGACAAACCCGAGAAGGGGGAGAAATTAGTCTGGACTGGAAAAGGTATCTGGCCTATGAAAGAAATACGTAGAATTTTAAGGAGCAAGCAGGAGCAGCTTGTCTTCAACAACCTCTTCAATCTGCCATAAAACAACATTTAGAGTGAGAAATTACTGCTTGTAACCAGTTTCTTTAGTGTATTAATCTTAGTTTGCATGTTTGTTTTATTTGCTCAGTAATCTGCTTTGATCTGTTTGCTAGCTCTTATAATCACTTAAAATCTATCATTTACAGTTAATAAACTAGTTTTTGGTTTCTCTAAACCCAGTTTGTGGCATTCATAGCCTGGGGATGGGGAAGCTGTGCATATTTTCCTCCATATTAAGGGAAGAGGTGAATTCCAATAAGATTATGCAAGATTTTGCAACTTTGGGTTTGCATCCCACGTGGGGTGTGCTCTTGATTGCTGGGTAATTTCCTAGCTGAGTTTTCCCATGCAGAGCTGATGTCATTGTCTGTGTCTTTCTGGAGTGGGTCCCTTCCTGTGTGTATGCTGGAGGAGACTTGAGGGCCTGGTTCAGCAGGACAGCGTAAAGGAGCCCAGGCTGGTAGAACAGGCAGGCTCAGTGTACCCCAATATTTCAGGTGGCACCCCAGAGTGTAGGGGAGTTACCCATCACAGCAACATTTAAACATATATTTTGTGTCCACCTAGCTCTGTGAGCAAACAATAACAAATAAAATGTCAGCAATCAAGATTATTGTGGGAACAACTCCAGAGAAAAAACTGCCTTCTTCTGTTAACTTATTACCAGTAAATAATGCAACCAGTTCCACCCATCATTGGGTTATTGACCAGCAACTCTTTCCTTAAAGTGACAAATGGCATATCACTGTTTCCTTCTCCCTTTCTGATAATCTGTTATAATAACAGTAGCTTTTATCATAACTTTAGCACTGCTCTATTTTTCCCCTCTTGCTTCTCTTATTGTAAAAGCTCTCAAAGAAAGGCTTTGAATCTTAGGAGAAGCCAAATTACCATAATCTGTAGCATCTATAAATAGTTCCTCCAGTTTATTAGACTCTTCTACAAGACCTTGGAGCAATATAGCAATATTTCTTTACCTTTTTAAGTGCTAGTAAAATATCCATCCTTTTATAGCATTCTATTTTCCTATTATAATGGTTTTCAAATATTGTTGTCATTTTCCTAAAGGGTGCTAGAGAGGTACATAAGAGGCTCCTCCTCCTCTCCCTGCAACTCCTGCTGCTTTCTGTTGTTCCCTCTCACCTTTTCTCCTGTCTGCCTGTTATGTCTCTTGTGCCCTCCTTCCTCCAGCTCCACCATCTCTGTGCATCTAGAGCAGAGAGAATACATATGCAGCAGCAGCAGACACAATTGTCTACACTCTGGGTCCTAGTGGGGCTCCTCTCTTTTCCTCCACCACAATCAGGCACCTGAGGTGGCCACCTCAGTTTGGCTCATGGTAAGGCCAGCCCGGCCAGGACTGAAGCTATGCATAGACACTCGGGGTGTGCCTTATGTGCTGGTAGGTTGTTTGTGAGCAGCACAGGTTGGGAGCTACAACAGCAGAGCACTGTGAGGCACCCAAGGTTGGGGGCAGGTGGCAACAACCCCTCACTTGATCTAGATTACACCGCAGAATGTGGCACAGACCTAATCCATTACTGATGTTATCCCCATCTGCATCTGCCCCAGCAGAATTGAGTAGGCTCAGAGGAAAACACATATAACTCCCTCCCTCCCCCCCCCCCCCCGAAGGGATGGCTCAGCAGCTGTGCTCTTTGGGAGCTCGGTGAGGCATTATATTTGTACTTACCGATGGCACAAAGAGCAGCTCCGTGCCATCTCGAACATGGGGATGTTTCTTCTTAATATGAGGCTATGAAATCTATAAGCAATGAATGAAGGGGAATAAACAATGGGGCATAAAATAATCCAGAGTGCAAAGAAGTTTTGGTGGTAAGAATATCTTTTGGAAGCACAGAATTTTTCATGCCATATGATGGGGTGGCCAAACCGCAGCTCTTGAGCCCCTACAGCCCTTCCACCATTAAAGTGCGGCTCACAGAGCCCCTGCGCACTCTCCCCCATTCTATGTCTATCAGACTAAGGCTGGAGGGAGCTTGGGGCTTCTGCCCTATGGCAGGATTGGGTGTAGGGGCTTCTACCAGAGATAACTGCTGCCTGCAGAGGGTGGGGGCATAATTTAAAGGTTCACCTCCCATAACAGCTTGAGTCATGCCTCCCAGGCATGCCTCCCCTTACCCTCAGCAGTCCCTCCCTGCAGCTCCCAGGTGTTAGCTCTTCATGGAGAGGCAGCAGCAAACAGCTGGGAGCTACAGGGAGGGACCACTCATTTAGTTCCACAGGGAGAGGCAGGAGTAAAAGCAGCAGCTCTCCCTGCAACTCCCAGCTGTTTGCTGCTCCTCACTACAGCCACAACTCCCACCTTGCTGACTCCAGCAGCTGCCATGTGACCAAACAGGGCCAGCAAACCCTAGAAAAAATCGGGGGTGGGGTGGGGGAGCATGTGTTGTGGTGCCTCTGGCTTCTGCCCATCAGGGTGAGATGTCTTGGGGCACACCTGATGGGGCTAGGGTGACCAGATGTCCCAATTTCATAGGGACAGTCCCAATTTTGGGGTCTTTTTCTTATATAGGCTCCTATTACCCCCACCCCTGTCCCCATTTTTCACATTTGCTGTCTGGTCACCCTAGATGGGGCTCAGGGCTTCAGCAGGAGTGGGGCTGAAGCCCCAAGCCCTGGCAGATGCCTTCCAGTTCTTGAACACCCGAAGATTGTCGTATATGGCTCGGAGGATCACTAAGTTTGGCCATATGAGGCCACTAGCCCAGAGACTCTGTAATCCTTTCTCAGCAATGACCGATGCTTAAGGTGTTAAGAGGATGTTCAAGCCACCTTCTCTTTCATGTACTCATACAACTGTGCAATGTTGTTCCTTGACTGGGAGAGCCCCTTCCTTTCCTTTTTATCATGGTAGTTCAACAACATGAGTCTTCTGTGCATTGCCCTCTGTGCTTTCATAAAATGGAAGCAGCCTGTACACCACCAAAAAAAAATTCAGCAGCCGTGGCATGCTGGATCTCAAAGACACTTAGGAAGTAGCTCAAAGTGACATATATTGCAGACTGCACAGACCAGTCATCCTTTTTGATGCATTTTAACTCACGCTGCGGTTACCAAGCAAAGAAAGTTATAAATTGTACAGTAGGTTAACATTCAGGTCTCATTAATACTGGTGGGTAGAGCTGTCTGTATGGATAGCTAGTGTGATGCAGACAATTAACCTCTAGGAAGATAAAAAGCATGCATGTTGTGAATAATGTGCTCTATCTAGTTGAAACCATGTCTGCAGCTCACAGTTTTGTGCCTATGCAAAATTCTGCTAATATATTGGTTTATACTTTGGATGCAAACACTGTAGCATTAGCTTTTAATATTTCCCAATAAATCCCTGTTGTGGAAAAATATTACTATGTTCAACATTATGTATCAATTTAAAAACTGAGCCCCCCCCCCCCCAAATGTCTACATATTTTTTGTATCTGTGCTGTTCCTTTCCCCACCATTTTTCATCTTTATAATGGGGACTTGTGTGTTCCTTTTATGGAAACTGAAAATGTTGAAACTTCGGGTCATGATTTAAAACAAATGGGCGCATAAAGGCCACCTTTATGGGGCTATTTCTTTTAAAACTAGCCTCTAATTGTGTAGGCACAATGAAGGTATAAGGGCAGAGCTGGCTGATTTTCATTTGAAACAAAAGTTTCCTTGATAAATAGACTTTTTTTAAAATAATTATTTTTTTCACATAAAGGCCTCCCTTTCTTTTGAATGTTTTTCAACCACCATTTTTTTATTTGGAAAACTGTAAATGTGAAAAAAATTTTTTTGTTTTTAACCCTAAACCCAGAAAATTCCAAGATTTTTTAAAAAACACGACTCATTTTCCATCCAGCTCAAAACAAGAGGTGTTAAATCTTAGCCTTTGAGTCCACAGTTTGCAGGTGCAAGAATGTAGGTAAAAGGAATTGTGGCTTCAAAAGTGCATGTATAAAATTAGAGGCTAGTCTGAGGTCTATATAAAAATCTAGTGCTATAGGATTTAAATGAAATATATATCCAAATGACTTTTGAGGAAAAATAGCCAGGATTATAAAATGTAATTATAAATACCAAACTATCAGTGTGAGTCCCTCCTATGTCCTTGATCAACAACATGACTGCTGCCATCATGGCCAGTGGACTAGCTGAAGCTGGGACTGTTAGCTGGATTATTTTCACATTCTCTTGAGAATAATGAAAGGGACTGAAATGAAAATGCATGTTGAAGGTATATGAACAGGAAAGGGATTGGCAATCATTTTGCAGGTTTCTGTTAAATAGAAAATGTTCACATTTGCTAGAGGTAACAAAGAGTCCTGTGGCACCTTAAAGACTAACTATAAAGTTTTGAAGCATGAGCTTTCGTGGGCTAATACCCACTTTGTCGGATGCAAGTGGGTATTTGCTAGACTCTCACAGACCTGGAGATACCAAACTATAGTGGAAGAGTGCCATCTTCCTCTCTGCTTAGAAGATGTTGTAGGTCCTGAGATACCATAGTGATTAGAATGTATTGCACTTGTGGTTATGAAGGAGTCACCCAGCATCCAGGGCTAATAAGTATTTGTTATCATCATAGGGCCCCATTCTTCCCCTATGCGGGAATAGTCCATGTAGCTGGAAAGATCATGTGGGATTCACTCATTTTCAGTTGGATCCTCAGCTGTGGCAACTTCCCAGCTGGGCTTGGGGCAACTAAGCCAGCCTACAGGTGCAAGTTAAGGCAGTTTGTGGGATTGCTGGAATAGCAACAGGTCCTAGCTGCAGGCTGCAGGAAAGAGTAGGTGATGCAGGAATTGGTAAAGTGGCTCGACTCCACTTGAGGATTCACCTATTCAGGTTGGTGTGTACTTGGCCCTCAGAGAACCCCAACATTAGGGCTGCTTTGCACTGGTGGAATGTGTAAAGTTGCCCCAATGAATCAAATGATCTGCCCCTGGATCTTAATTGATTCACTACCCCCTACACTCCAGAGGAAGGGGAAAACGAATCAGTATTACCAATCTCAAGCATTCAAAAATCATGAGATTTATTTAAAACTAGCATAAGTGCCCGGCGTTGCTCGGGTCAGTCGGAGGTGTGGAGGGGGCAGACAGTTGACACCCCCTGACCAACCCCAACACCCACCCTTCACCCACCCTGACACCTTCCCACCCCCCCGACCAACCCCAACACCCCCCGGCTCACTTACCCCCCGACCAAACCCGACAACCCCACCTGACCCCCCAAAACAAACCCAACACCCCCACCTCACCCCCCGACCAAACCCGACACCCCCACCTCACCCCCTGAGCAAACCCGACACCCCCACCTCACCCCCCGACTGAACAGTGTATTTAATAATCTGTGTGCTACACAGTGCACCGTGAGCCGGGGGGGGGGGGGTGTGGTGTCGGGTTTGGTCGGGGGGTAAGTGAGCCGGGGGGTGTAGGGTTTGGTCTGGGGGGGTGGGAAGGTGTTGGGGTGGGTGAGGGGTGAGTGTTGCGGTTGGTCAGGGGGTGTTGCGGTTGGTGGGGGGTTGAGGTGGGGGTGTCAGGTTTGCTTGGGGGGATGAGGTAGGGGTGTCGGGTTCGGTCGGGGGTAAGTGAGCCGGGGGGGTGTCGGGTTTGGTCTGGGGCGGTGGGAAGGTGTCGTGGTGGGTGAGGGGTGAGGTGTGGGTGTTGGGGTTGGTCAGGGGGTGTTGGGGTTGGTGGGGGGGTGAGGTGGGGGTGTCGGGTTTGCTTGGGGGGGTGAGGTGGGAGTGTCGGGTTCGGTCGGGGGGTAAGTGAGCCGGGGGGTGTCAGGTTTGGTCTGGGGGTGTTGCGATTGGTGTGGGGGGGGTGAGGTGGGGGTGTCAGGTTCGGTCGGGGGGTAAGTGAGTCAGGGGGTGTCGGGTTTGGTCTGGGGGGGTGGGAAGGTGTTGGGGTGGGTGAGGGGTGAGGGGTGGGTGTTGGGGTTGGTCAGGGGGTGTTGCGGTTGGTGGGGGGGTGAGGTGGCGGTGACGGGTTTGGTCGGGGGGTAAGTGAGCCGGGGGGGGGGGGTGTCGGGTTTGGTCTGGGCACCCACCCCAACACCTTCCCCCCCCCAGACCAAACCCAACACCCACACCACACCCCTCACCCCCCGACACCTTCCCACCCCCCCAGACCAACCCCGACACCCCCCCGGCTCACTTACCCCCCGACCAAACCCGACACCCCCACCTCACCCCCCCAAGCAAACCCAACACCCCCACCTCACCCCCCCACCAACCCCAACACCCCCTGACCAACCCCAACACCCCCACCTCACCCCCCCGACCGAACCCGACACCCCCACCTCACTTACCGTCCCACCAAACCCAACTCAGATCCGTCGCAGGCGGGGAGGGGGCCCAGAGCCGAGGGATTCCGGGGACCTTCGCAGGTGGGGGGGGCACAGAGCTGATGGAGTCCGGGGTTGAGGTGGGAGGGGCAGAGAACTGAGGGCTCTCCGGGGTTCCGTTGGGAGGGGGGAGGGGCAGAGAATGGAGGGATCTCCGGGGTTCCGTTGGGAGGGGGGAGGGGTAGAGAACTGAGGGATCTCCGGGGTTCCGTTGGGAGGGGGGAGGGGCAGAGAACTGAGGGATCTCTGGGGTTCTGTTGGGAGGGGGGAGGGGCAGAGAACTGAGGGATCTCCGGGGTTCCGTTGGGAGGGGGGAGGGGCAGAGAACTGAGGGATCTCCGGGGTTCCGTTGGGAGGGGGGAGGGGCAGAGAATGGAGGGATCTCCGGGGTTCCGTTGGGAGGGGGGAGGGGCAGAGAACTGAGGGATCTCCGGGGTTCCGTTGGAGGAGGGAGGGGTGAGCTGAGCGAGTGAGGTGTCTGTTGGAGGGGGGTATTATGACATCATCACCACCTAACCGCCCAGCCGATGTGATTGGCCCTGAAAGACTTTCACCCCTGGGGGGCGTCAGAGGTGAGATCCGAAAATTTTTCGACCCTTAGCAGCATCTAGACCCCAAGACCCCTCACTGTACCAAATTTCAAGTCTCTGGCTCAAACGGTGCGGGAAGAGTTCGCAGCCATACGTACATACATACACACATACATACACCACTTGACTTTTATATATATAGATTCATGAAATTTAAAGAAAAAACATATTTTCTTTTTTTCTTAATTTGCCTTCTAATTTTTTGAGCCTTTATGGGGGTCACATTTTCAAGCTCTTCATGCAACCATGAGGGCTAGACACTTACATATTTTATCAGATGAAAGCTCAGATTCTCATATTATCACATGACTTCAGGAGTTGGGACTTTGGGATGACACCAAGATGTGTGTGTTGACCTTTGACCTGATCTTGGAATTCCTTAGAGGATTTTGTATTATATGGTGGGATAAGATCAGGTGCTTAAGGAAATACTACTATGCAAGTAGGGGAAAATATGATTTAAAATGTTTTTGGAAATGGGCTTTGCTATAAGCAAGAGGCCTAGTAAGACCTGCCAGTTAGCATGAGCAGTTATTGTAAATTAGCATGAGCATGTGACCTAGGTTAAGAGCTTACAGGAGCTTTTTGCAATATGTACTTTAGATACAAATAAGTAAACTTCAAAAGAGTGAAAATAATGGATTTCTAGGGGATTTTTGTAACATGTAGCTAAAAGGTTAAGTTCCTTAACATGTTAGGAATATATTGACCCAAATGGCCTGCGTCAGCAATTGACACCCTGGTTATGGTTGCTTGGAATGCCCCATGTGGACAGGAGGCCAGGAAGTAATCTAAATATGATGACCAGATTTATGAATCAGAGAGGTAGCCGTGTTAGTCTGGAATAGCAGAGGAAACAAAATCTTGTGGCACCTTAAAGACTAACTATAAAGTTTTGAAGCATGAGCTTTCGTGGGCTAATACCCACTTGAAAAGGTGGTACAAAGTAAGGTCTAACCTCTAGTGTATTTTCCTTCACTGTGGGGTCGAGATGGTAACAACCTGGATCATAAAATCACACTTATGATGTTCTCCACATACTGCTTCCTTATATCTTTGTTTCCAACAAACTCCACAGGGTTGTATGTCAACATAGGGGGTTGCTATAGTCTGTGTATTTATTTTCTTTATGCTAATGCTTATGTTTAATATCCAAATAATTCCAATTAAAGTTTTCAAGTTTCTGTGAGTGGTCCAACAAGCTCATACTTACTAAGAAGTTTTATGTAGCTGTCTGAGTAAAGAGCCTGTTATCAGGGACTTGTGCAATTTGCACTCTAAATGAATGAAAAGTTACGTGTGGTAAAATCAGAAGAGTTGGCAACACTGATTTGTCCCATTCTTTGATATTTTGCCCTAGGAAAAATTATGTCCTCCTGATCCCAAATATGGCTATTGTTTTAACCCTGTCCCTGTGAGAGGAAATCATCCCTGATCCAAGAATAGAAGAATGGCCATACTAGGGAAGACCAGTGGTCTGTCTAGCCCAATATTCTAGATGACAGAATGCTTCAGAGAGAATGAGCAGAATAGAGCAATTATCGAGTGATTCATCCCCTGTGGTTCACTCCCAGCTTCTGGCAGTTAAAGGCTTAGGATGCCCAGAGTGTGGGGTTACATTTTTAAATCCTGGCTAATAGCCATTGCTGGATCTATCCTCCATGAACCTAATTCTTTTTTGAACCCAATTAGACTTTTGGCCTTCACAGCATCTGATTGTATCGACCTTTATCATATCTCACCTTAATTGTCTCTTTTCCAAGCTGAACAGCCCCAGACTTTTTAATCTCTCTGCATATGGAAACGATTCCACCCCCCTAATCATTTTTATTGCCCTTTGCTGTACTTTTTACAATTCTGACATATTTTTTTAAGATGGGGTGATCAGAACTGCATGTAGTATTCCAGGTGTGGGCATACCATGGATTTATATAGTGGTACTAAGAGATTTTCTGTTTTGTCAACGATTCCTTTCCTAATAGTTCCTAACATTCTGTTAGCTTCTTTGACTGCTACTGCACACTGAGTGGATGTTTAAACAGAACTATCCACAATGACATCAAGATCTCTTTCTTGAGTGGTAACAGCTAATTTAGACTCTATAATTTTGTAGGTATAGTTGGGATTATGTTTTCCAACATGCATTGTTTTGCATTTTTCAAAACTGAATTTCAACTGCCATTTTGTTGCCCAATTCCCCAGTTTGATGAGATCCTTTTGTAACTCTTTTCAGTCTACTTAATTGAATTAATCTCATCTATGCCTTGAGACTAAGTAAATCGTTTGTCCTTGAATTTTAATGTGATCGATTCCATCAGTTTATCACAGGTAGATAATCAAATCTAGTGGATGTGTGTGGGAACAATAGTTACTTCCATAGAACATAAAATAAGTGACTATTAACTTCTCAAAGAATGTCTATTCTGCTCAAATTCAGAATAGATTATGCATTGTGGAAATCATGCAGAAAGAGTTTAATTTTTCAAACTTATCAGGATCTACAATAAATATTTTTGAGAAAATGATATATTATGGAAGAGCACAGAGGCGTACACTGCATGCAGCCAAAAAAATCATGAAATATTTTGTTACAATGCCAAATAAATTAATTCATAATTACAAGTCCCTTTAAACATTACTTCCTTATTAAAGAAGAACTTCCTAAATTAAAAGAGCTTTGAATGTTTTGTATGCTATTAATGCTTTTAACATTTCTGCTTATTTAATTTAATTAAATGAATCAAATAAAAACATTTGCAAAATTAGACCATAAAACACAAGAAAGCCAAATCCTTGAAGCTGGTTCAAAGGAGGGTTTTGGGAAGAGCTTTCTGGCTTTCCAGCAACATTTAATTTGGTGGTTGGTTTCCAGAAGTTGTAGGGACCCATTCATATGTGTTTAATCTTAAAGATTTTTTCACAATATTACCAACCATGGTCATTTTTTAAAGTGGTTGGAGTTTATTTCTTCAGGGAAGCATTCCAGCTGTAATAGCCACCAAGAACTGAGTCTGTATTGCAGTGTTTTTATTTTGTACCTGCATGTGCTTTTTAGATTTTAAATCCTTGGGGCTAGGGCCTTTGGTCTTTGTTCGGCATTCTTTATCTGTTGTAATCACCTTGCATATTTGTGGCACAGTACAAATAAGAATTGTAATAGTTCATTTTCACCAAATTCAGCATTAAATAATTAGATTTAACTGAATCAGTACATTCAGAACAATTTAGGGAAGTGTGGTCTTTTGTTGCTGGAAAAATGCTTATTAAAATGAATATTTAATGGAGATTTTCATTTCTAATGCACATTAATAAAGATTTCAATCCTAGGATGGGCTTTAAAGAATTTCACCGCTGGGGGGTGTAAGAGGTGAGATTTGAAAAAATTTTGATTCTTACCCTGATTAGGACCCTAAAGCCTATAACTGTACCAAATTTCAAGTCTCTAGCTCAAACGGTGTGGAAGGAGTAAGGGAACGTACATACACGCACTCACGCATACACGATTTGACTTTTATATATATAGATTGATATATAAGTACAATAGCTTACATGCCTATCCAACAGCACATTCGTTCATCCAATAACTACAACACTATTGAAATGGATGACACTGTTTGTGCTGCAGTAAGATGATGGTATCAAATAGTTCATGTAAGCTATGCCAACAAGTATCTCAAACTTACACCAGGAAATAAAAAAACATAAAAATATAGAAATATTCTTTAGAGAGAGTAAAGATGTAGATGTTCATGCTTCCAAAACAGTGTCATTACCAGCTCTAAAGCGGATATTCCCTCATGTCTGATGCTGTAAGGTATTGAGCAATTTACTTGTAGTGGAGTTGCCATTCACTAGGTGCCTCCATGCAAACAAAGGTGTTTCCACATGGCTCTCCCTCTCTTCAGTCTCCCTTGGAAGCACCATATAGTCTTTCTCAGAGCTACCACCAGGCCTGCCCCCCCAAAATAGGCCAGTTGCCCAAAGTAATTCAAAATAGTCCTCAGTAATCCAAAGAAAAGGTCTATCATAGTAAACCCATAGTTCATGCCAATCTCACACATGCCTGCTATCCACAGAGTCCTTATTGTGCTCAGCAGAAACCTCACCCTCTGGCTCAGTCTTCCTTCTCCGTCCAGTTTCAGCCCAGGGGCCCTGAGGATAGCGGTAAACCACTGGGATTAGCTACTCCTTCCCCTGGACTGCTTCCCTCTCCTACTCTTCAGCTTGTGGGGGGCTTCCTGCCCTCTCTCTACACAAGCCAGGTGTTCCTTTACTTAATGTCTGGGTCTTTCTTAGCTCACCACAGCACTTCTTCAAACTCTCTCTGCTCCAACTTCTCCAAACTGCTCTCTGCTCCAACGCCTCCAAACTGCTCTCTGCTCCAACGCATCCAAACTGCTCTCTGCTCCAATGCATCCAAACTGCTCTCTGCTCCAATGCCTCCAAACTGCTCTCTGCTCCAACGCCTCCAAACTCCTTCCAAACACCCACACCTGTCTGCCTGAGGCAGGGGTTTTTATTAAGGCCTTAATTGACAGCAGGTGCTCCTAATTAACCTGCTGCCTGCTTCCCTAGTCTACAGGGAGCCACACCCTAATGAACCTGGAGCTGATATATCTCCCCTCAAACACTCTGCCACAGCTCCCTGGCCTTCCTCTATCACATTTCCTAGAGATCCCTCAGTATTTCCAGGCACTACTGTCCAGTTTATGGATACATACTGGTGCTCTAAAAGTGAACATTTCCATTCCCCTTTACCAATCCCCAAAATCATGCAACCCCACTCTCAACAAATTTGCTTTTTAAGATTTGGCAATATAATTGTACCCTATTTTTACATATTGAGAGTTCATCTGGACACACATTTCCTTTCCTTTGTTTGAAATAACACATTTATTTAAATTACTTTTTCTTTCATTTGTATGCCCATGTAAATTACATTGCCAGATACTGCTAAAACAAGTTTTATAATTGGGATACAAACCAGCAATTAAAGAGTAAAACATTTGCCTTATAACAGTCTGTTGCTAGCTTCCCAAAGAACACTGTATCTGAACAAATAAATCAATGTCACATTTTTAAATTATTCAATGCTTTTTAATTTCCTTTAGATTATCTTGCTTCAGATCTTGGCATGCAACACTGTACCACACTCTAATCTTAGGAGCACAGCAACTGTCATTACATATATTGCAAGATCCAGTACTTGCATATGACCACACAGTGTGATGGATTTTTGAGACAGAGATGCACAAGGCACATTGGTGTGTAACTAGAACTAGTGATTCAGAGATCAAAATGTGCAGTTCAGTCCAAATCTCTGAGTTCTTGAAGGCATGAACGGATTAGAGGTTTGGTAGTGAATTATAGAACCTTAGGTCAGATCTGTTCTCTGCCCTCCTTGAAATAAGTTGGTGATCTCAGTCTAATTCTAAGCAGCTAGGTGTCCAAATGACAAAAGCATCTCATTGCAGTTAGTACTAATTGGTATTTGGATCAGAAGAATTGACTTCGTATGAATGATGAAGTAACTGCTCCGCCTTAGAAGGGTCCACCCAGAAGGATTTGGTGGCTGTGTTGTTGCTGCCCATGTTACAACTGACTAGAGGTGGGTGAATAACTTTTTGCTTTTTGTTTTGGTTCACTGATAGTTCTGGCCAAAAAAAATAATGAGTTTGTCATTTCATTTTGGGTTGAATAAGATGTTTTGTTTGACCAGAAACAGTGTTTTGTTTTGTTTCCAGGTACTTAAAAAAAAAAAAGAAAAAGCAAGGGACATTAAGGGCTAGATTCACCAACAGCTGGAGAGGGAACTCCCTTCAAATCTTTAACAGGGTGATTAAAGCACTCACCTAGTTGGCCAAATTACAATTCCTCCCTACTGCAGAGCAAAAATGTGAAGGGCCCAGAACCCACAAGCTACAGAGTGATTCTCCGGCTCTTTCTGGCTAATGACTATTCAGGCATTGGATACAAAGTGGAACAGTTTCAGCTTCAGTTTGTTCTTCCATTGCTCTACTAGTTATATAGTTGCATTACTTTTGATTTTCACAGGAGATCTGATTTTGCAAAGTTCTGTTTAACCACCCTACCAAAAATCACCTTTGGTTTCAGTGGAATTGTTCAAATCAAATAATACCCTAAGTAGCCTTTCATAATAATAAAGTACATAACAACTGCTACAAATGTGAAGTTGAAGTCAGGCTATATGGATCACAAGAGAAAATACATCACATCACAAGAAAGGGGGAACTGAAGCTAATTTCACTGCCGTTAGTGCAAAGGATCCCATTTTGTGGCCTGGGACTCACTATGTATGATAGTAAAATAACTCTATCAGTATTTATTGATCCCCCTGTTGGCTTGGCATTTATGTCTGACACGCTCTATTTGGTTTCCTCCTGTGCTAGATTCTTTAATTCTCTGTGCCCAGAACATTGAAAGAGCTGGATAATAAATAATACACCAAAGTGTGCCTTCTTTGGAAGCACAAGCCACTGAGACAGAGATAGATAGCTAAGTAGCAATATCAGGACTGTAGGAGAAATTCCTGCTTACATCTCACGTACACCTTGAGAGAAGTACAGAGTCTGTTTACAGATACTAATGAAAGTGAGTCAGAACTGTGGCGTGATCAGCAGGGTTTGTCACTGAGGACAAAAATACCAAGATATTTTGCTGAAATAGTGGTGAAGGTAATGCTTTAAAATAATTGTCCTCTTTAATTGATGCATGAATCATAGACAAAATTATATTTCCATACCAAATGAGCTTGCTGTGGGGCTGGGGTGCCTTTGGTATATTATTCAAGTGGAAAGAGAAGAGAGAGAGAGAGAGAGAGAGAGAGAGAGAGAGAGAGAGAGAGAGAGAGAGAGAATTGCTGACAACAACAGATTTGGGTCTAAAATTAATTTTTTTGAATGAAGGACATATTCTTAGCACTGTTCAGACAGAAAGTGACCTTTTGAATACTTATTTGACAGCCAAATGCATTTTGACATACCCCTCCTCACAATGAAACCTCACAAATCACTGTGTGACCCATTGGTACCTCAAATACTGTCTGGATATTTCTATTTTGGGGTAGAGGTTTTCTGTCTCACTTAACAAATAACCCAGCATGTGGTACACCAAGGGCCTGAAATAAAACAAAGGTAATTAATTTAGGCCGAGTTCTCTATAATGTTACAGCATTGAGGGTTGGAGATCTACCTGGCTCATTCTTTTTTCCTGGGTGGTTTCCCTTTTTCAATATGTCCTCAGAGGTTTCTTTTATTGTCGTTTTCCCCTCCAGTGTGTGGACTTCCTTTCTTCTATCGCCACATTCATGTCTAATTGAAGATCTGTGCTGAGGTTAAAAAGAAATGTATATATTTTGTCTGATGGAGTCAAAGGGCCTGACTCTCCTTGTTTAGCCCCCCAATTCAGCAAGGTGCATCAGCACATACCTAACTTCAAGGGGCTAGTAACATACTTAAAGTTAACAGAAATACTCACATGCTTAAAGTTAGGCATGTGCTGAAGTAACTTCCTTGGACTGGGACCACCGTAATTTACACTTGTGCAGGGTTGATGCAAAACAGTATCACCATGGTCTGGCAGTGTTTTACAATGACTTTGCACAGGTGTAAATGACTATAGAAGGTGCAAGTTGGTAGAGAATCAGGATTAATATTTATACCATATGTTTCTCTAAGTGACTTGTTCTTCTGAACTAAGAGGAGTAGAAGGTGGAGTTTATTTCTGTGTGGGTGACAGCATTAGCCTGAAGTCTTGGCAATTATGTTTGTTCTGTTTTTGACTTTTTCATGAAAGCATTTAATTTGTTTTGTTCAGCACAAAGAGAGACGCTCATTTGTCCTTGTTACTGATTCAACAGCCACATGCACTAATGATGAGGTGTATTATAACTGTCATTTCACTTTCTCTAATACTGACAAGGTACCCTGACCTCTATGTGTCATCAACTTGCATTCTTGATTTATTTATTTTTGGCCTAAATGAATTACAGCAAGAGGAAACTAGAAGAACACCACCAGAGATAGGACACTGGGCTGTTTCATCACTTCTGCTAGCCCTAATGGTCCCACAGGGGGCCAGGCCCAGAGGTTCCACGACCCACATTGAAATCAATGGCACTTGCAGGTGAGGTGATCATTCCATCTCAGAACAGATCATCAATCCAGGAGTCTCACGTTTTCTTTGTGAAACTGGACCATGTACCAAAAGCAGAGGACACCTCCATTCATCTGTTCACTTATTTCCCCATCCCCCATCATGTGCACTACAGGATCCCATGAACACAACTGATGCTGGCTGGCCACTGCAATCCATCAGAGTAAAGTACAGTAAAACCTCAATTTAACGGACTAATTCGGGCGAGGGGGTGTCCGTTAAATGAAAAAGTCCGTTATTTAATAATAATTTTAAAAAATGAGCTGTCGGAGCAGCAGCCCAACCGCCACAGGGTCGGGGCGGCAGCTCCACAGCCCGCCCGCTGCCGGAACCCGGGTGGCAGCCAGGACCCATCAGCCAGCCCGCCGGGGTCCCGGCTGCTGGGACCCAGGCGGCAGCGGGGAGCCGGGAGTCAGCCCGCCCGCTGCCGTGACCCGGACGGCAGCCGGGAGCCGGCAGGCAGCCCGCCCGCTGCCTGGACCCAGGCGGCAGTGGGGAGCCGGCAGCCAGCCCGCCCACTGCCTGGACCCGGGCGGCAGCCGGGAGCCGGCAGCCAGCCCGCCTGCAGGCGGCATCCGGCAGCCAGCCAGCCCGCCCGCAGGCGGGACCCGGCAGCCAGCCCACCCGCTGCCTGGACCCGGGCGGCAGCGGGGAGCCGGCAGTCAGCCCGCCCGCTGCCTGGACCCAGGCGGCAGCCGGGAGCCGGCAGCCAGCCCGCCTGCAGGCGGCATCCGGCAGCCAGCCAGCCCGCCTGCAGGCGGGACCCGGCAGCCAGCCCACCCGCTGCCTGGACCCGGGCGGCAGCCAGGAGCCGGCAGCCAGCCCGCGACAAATGGATTTCGGATGCATCAGACTTGCTTAGAAATTTTGTCCGTTGCATCCGAAGTCCGTTAAATCGAGGTCCGTTAAATCGAGGGTTTACTGTATTGAAGGACCACTCATAGTTCATAGTGCCATCCAGAGTAGCGAATGGTTTGCATGCAAATCGGGGCTAGTATACGATCCTACAGACGTGGAAATGAGCATAGTCTGACCCACACCACTGGGGAGGGGAGGTAGGAGAAGTGCACTAAGGGCCTTGCTATGCTTGATGGAATTAGTGCAGTCATCGGCCCCACTATTTGACTTCCCCCCCCCCCAGCTTTTGTTAGTTTCCGAGTTCAGATGTGCAGTGCTCATCAGACAAAGCCGCACACTGAGCAATGACCAGTAAATGTTGTCTGAATATGTTTTTTTTAGGATTAATATCCCCCCCGCCCGTATTTTAATAATTGCCTCTGTGTTTGACACACCGTCACTAGCCCATTAGGATTTGGATGAGAGTTTGTGTCATTCTTAATTTGCATTCACAGTATGCATCAAAGCTTGTTTTGAATTCTTGCAGTGGATGTTGTGAATGTGTATTAACAATACTGCAGATTTGTGAGCTCTGTAGCGAAAGTCTCTGTGAGAGTAATTAGCTGCCCATTCCCAGGCACACGGGGAGACCCCATTTTCCAACCAGGAACCTTTTTCCTTAACTTGGTTTGGGATGGGGAGGGGTAGTGTAGGGGAAGGAATTGCAGTTCAATGGAGAAGTCACACTGAGTGCATTTGGATGGAATGAGAGCATGGACTCAACTCTTCTTCGATAGCTTAATAGCTTCCACCCACCAAGGCTGCCCCTCCCTCTTCAGAACACGCCTCTGTACCTTAATAGGACCTGGGACTCAGCCTGGTCTGGAGCATTCAGACTCTGCAGTGTCCTAGTTCACATGAAACTCTTCTATGGGGCAGGGTGGGGTTTTCCAGACTCCATGACCTGCCAGGGAATTCATCAAAGAGACTGGCAAAGAGGGGCCCACAAGGCCTCAGTTTCCCTTAAGCTGGAGGGTGCCTGGCTGGGCATGGAGAAGTAAGGTCTGCCACAGCACAGGATCACTACAGCAATGGCACTGGAGGACATTAGCTAGCCCATTATACTGATAGCTGGGCACAGGGGAAGTAGGTACAAATCTGCAAAACTGATATAATCAGAGTCAATTTTCAGCAGTGATTCAATGTAGACCATACTGTATCTGTGGGGAGGGGAAGAAAGTTTGTCCCTTCCTTTCTTCCCACTTTTTCCCCTCCCTGCTACTCTGCACAAACCTAACTGGCTGGCTGCCACTCCAAAACAAGGACACAGAATTAACTCTGACTCCTGGGAGGGTTTGAGTGAACAAGCAGACAGGGGGACTAGCCTGGGAAAGTTGGCACAGAGGAGAGGAAACAAAGGAAGAAGTAGGTGCAGGAAGCATGAACCCCAAGGTAGGACAGAGAGGGAGCTGCTTGGAGGAGACCAAGCTGCTTCCAACAGGAGGCTTGAATAAATGCTCAGCCTGGAGGTGACAGGACAGCTGAGACTACAGAACAGGACCCACTGTTATGGGCTCACACTGCACTCCAGCATCAGCGTGCATGCTCAGGTTCAACTAGCCCAAAGGCAGGCGGGCTGCATTGGTGTGGGGCAGAGCCTCTGTGCGTGTCTAGAAGGGAGTGGGGAGGGCTGTTTTGTGTACACTCTGTAACCCTACTAGAGATTCTCACCTCTGTCTATTCCTGGCATTGCCTGGGTTAAATAAAAGTGTCATTCTATTGTTAACACCTGGAGCCATGTTCCGCAGGAGGATAGCTTCTGCGTAGCTAGTAGCATAGTCCAAAACAACACGTATATATTGGTGGCTTCGAGCCGTCTTCTCCAGGGGCCCCACTAGGTCCATGGCTATTTGCTCGAAGGGAACCTCTATGATAGGAAGGTGTAGGGTGCGAGAAGATTTTGTAACGGTATGCATATAGGGAACACTCTTACGCTAGACACCAGGGAAAGGTTACTATTAGTCAAGGCAACATGCTTGCATACCAGTGTTATCTATTGTATACCAGAGTTCTCCAGCTTCTAACTGCCTGCTAGGAGTGTGTGATACTAACGAGGCAAAACAAGTTATTAGCTATTCATGAGGTATGCATGAGATGCAAATGTGCATGTGTATTTCTATGTCTCTGTACCCCTGCCTAATGGGCTACACCCTGGGCATTGCTCCGATGCGTTGGGCTTTTCCTGTCTCAGTGACAGCAACGAAGGGAGCCCCCGTTGCGGGTGTGTCACTTTCTGCCTTCAATAAACTCACCACTTCTATTCAGCAGCTATGTGTGTGCCTCGTTTCTACGGGACTCCGAGTACCCTGCAACAGAAGGGGTACTAAAAGTGCACTCAAGTGGGGACAGGGACTGTGCCGCTGACACTCTGGGCAGGACACACAGTACCTCCACACTTCCTCATGTACTTCGGGCCAGAAGAACCATTGTAGGACCTGTGCCAGGGTCTTCTTTACCTCCACTACCCCTAAAAAGAGGACTATAGGCAAGACTTAATAAACATTCTGATGTTTTTGAGGTACTAGGATCTGCTGTACCTTCTGCCCCTGTCCTGGTGCAACCCGGTACAAGAGATCCTTCTTCATTATGAAGTAGAGTCTTGGTCCCTGGGTTTTTACTTCCACAGGGACCCCATTTATTTTGTTCACCTCCTTCCTGATGTTGTCGTACTTTGTGTCTTCAGCCTGGTCCCGTCCAAAATTTCCTCTCGGGGCTAATCTACCCGAGATCTAGCGGGCCAGTCTCTCTCGCCTCTACTGGTTCAGAGGTATTAAGGAAGGGGTCAGACTCAGGTGCTTCTCCCTCCTGGGTGGCTTCCTTTTCAGCTACTTAGGTCCACCTAGCTATGAGAGTGACCCTCTGGCTTTGGGTCAATATTCGGGTATCCAAGGCCTTAGCTGCCCTTCTTTCCCTTTTCGTCTTTCTACCCTGCCTGGGAGCTAAGTACAAATTGGGAGATATTTCAGAGAAGACTGGGGCTTGACAGTCTACTGTGATGCCTCACTAACTTCAGGGTTTCCCCCTTTCTCCAATCCCCCTACTGGGAGTAAGTCTCAAAACCCTGGGAAGTCCCTCCCTATGAGCACCGGGTATAGGAGTTTGGGGACTACACCTGTTGATACCTCAGTAGCATTCCCCTGGATTTCAATTTTTACCAGGATAATGAGGTAATAAGTGACTGTCCCTGTGCGCTTTGCCTGCAGTGGCTGACTACACTTCACGAGCTTCCCTGAGATAAGCGGGATAGCACTCCCCAAATTAACCAGGGCTGTAGTTTCTGCCCCATTTAGTTTTACTGGTCTGGTGTTCATATGCGGGGTTAGTGTGACCCCCACCAGGTGGATTAGGGAGCATGGGTCTGCCCAGTTCCCCAGGTTACACTGCATAGGCTCCTTGGCATTGGGACACTGTGCAGCTGTGTGTCCTCACTCCCCGCAGGTGTAACATCTGTATGGGACCCTAGGAAATCCCTGGTTTCTCAGTTTGGCCAGTCTAATGACACTATCCTCTCCTCCCTCGGTGCTCAGACTCTTTGTGGCCTCTGATGGGCCTTCAGCCCCTCTTTTTCCACCTGGGCCCTCCTAGGGGCCTACTTGCCTGAGATCTGGAGCTTAGTGGTGCTAGTTTAACCCGGGGTGCCTCTTCCTTAAGGGGTCAGGTCAGGTCCCTCGCCATCCTTCACCTCTCTACCAGTGTGACAACCTCACCATAGGTGGAGGGTTTGTTCTGGCTTACCCAGGCACAAAGGTCCGGCAGTTGTCCCCTCGTGTATCGGTCAGACCTCTAGTATCTCTTCCAGACTCCAGGATTCAGTTTGTGACCACTTTCGTGCAAGATGGAGGAGGTCATAGAGTTGGGACCGTGGGGTTTTGTTTTCCTGGTACCTCTACTTGTGATATTGCTGGGCCCGCGCTGCAGTCATTACGCCAGATCTGGACAGGATCTCCACTTTTAGTTGGGGGTAGTCTACCGCAGCCTCTTCAGATGTATCATAGTAGGCCTTCTGGGCCTCCCCACACAGGAATGGGGCAAGGATGCTAGACCAAGGCCAAGCCTCCCGCAGGGCTGTCCTCTCAAAGGCCAGGAGATATGCCTCTACGTCCTCCTCTTGCATCATTTTCTGCAGCCAATTGCTGGCCCGTATGATCTGCGTCCCATTATGGCCGCAGTTCATCTCGGTTTACTAGTTCCTGCAACATAGTACGGTCTTGAGCGGCCCGATCCATTAACAAGTGATTGGTCTCCTGCTGCAGCCTCACTGCCTCCTGTTGGGCAGCTCCCTGGACATGGGTAGCCTCCTGCTGGGCAGCCATGGCTTGTATCAGTGACTGCACTACATCATCCCTTGTGGTGAAGAAAAATAAACCATCTCCCTTTTTATTTTTTCAATAATACCCTTTTACTTCCACCGCACTGTGCCCACCAGATCTCACCCCGACACCAGTGGTGACAAAATTCCTCCTCTGGCTCGGTGGGTCCTGCACTTATTGGCAGATTTGCTCACCTCAGAGCTTTGCAGCAGCCCTCAGTTTGGCCACTTTCATTAGTGGCTCAAACCTGCTGTTCACTCAGCTAACCTCATCACTGGCCAGCATGGGGAAAAGGAGGAGAACAATCCCCACAGTCTCTGCTGATCCACCTACTGGGTTGTGGGAAAGGCCAGGGACCTTCCCCTCAGGCCAGGTCAACTCCTCTTGTATCCACTGGGGGTGTGCGTGTGTGGGAAGGGAAATGGGGGGAACCTGGGCCTGTCCTCTACTCCAGGTTCCAGTCCAGGGCCCTGTGGATCACAGCTGTCTAGTGTTTCCTGTAACAGCTGTGTGACAGCTACAGCTCCCTGGGCTACTTCTCCATGGCCTCCTCCCAACACCTTCTTTCTCCTCACCACAGGACCTTCCTGCTGCTAAATAGTGTTTGTACTCCTCAGTCCTCCAGCTGCATGCCCCTCACTGACTGAAGTGAGGTCCTTTTTTAAACAGGTGCCCTTATTAGCCTGCCTGTCTTAATTCATTCTAGTAGCCTCTTAATTGGCTCCAAGTGTCCTAATTAGCCTGCCTGTCTTAATTGGTTCCTGCAAGTTCCTGATTGTTCTAGAACCGCCCCTGTTACCTTACCCAGGGAAAAGGGACCTGCTTAATCTGGGGCTAATATTGATAACTCTCCTGTAGGCATCTGGCCCTGACACAAAGCATAGAGACCAGCTACAAATCTGAAAAATTGATACCCAAGGGTCAGAGTCAATTTTCAGCAGTGAGGATCATACTGGATCATACATGGGGAAGCAATACCTACTCAGATTCACAACTGCTGGATAAAACCAGGGAGGCAAAAACTTGCAAAGTGCTGAGCACATCCTCAGAGATGCTGAGCAGCGTCAACTCTTATTTTACACCTCTTGGGAAGTGCTCAGCAGCCAATAGGATTAGGCCTTTACCTGGTATACCAGATGAGCCCCTCAAAATGGGGCTTATTTTAGTTACTGTGAAAACCTCAGTAATTTGGATACATATATTCTTTTTTTCAGTACCTAACAGGACCTGGGGTCCTTAACTTTACACTATTTTTAAAAATAAAATTCATTCTTACATTTTAGGACACAAAATCCTGCCACTCGAAAACTATCAAACAGATTTCTTGAAAATTTGTAGCAAAACCAAAATGTCCCCAGGCTGAGAGCTTGTGTGTTTTGCCCCTTCATGCAATGGCCTCTGGCAGTTGGATTTTCTGGATTTTGGCAGCCAGTGCCTCATCGACTTACTGTTTATTGCCCATTATACCAAGTCCCTCGGTGCTCTCAGTAGGCACAAATAAAACACCCACAGTACAATGAAATTTATTTGGTTCCAACTGGTCTCTCTGGTATTTGGGGGAGGGGAGAGATTAAACAACACACTTGAAGTAATGAACTACATTAGCAATATCCTAATACTAAGTCTCATAAACATACACCTCACACCGGGGGTTCTTAGACTTTATCACAGGATAGGCTACATTTTAATAAAAAACATGTCGGAGGGACTTTAGTCCCAATTGCTCCAACCACCTATTTATATATATTGTCCCTGTGGCAACTACAGAATTGCTTACATGGAAAAGCAATATTAGGAGAATATTTAATGTATTTTAAACTACTTTATAATGTGTTTTAGCAGCTGGGAATACAGAGGAGAGCCAGTACCATGTGACCAACCAGTTCTCTGGATACCACTAACAAGACACATTTTGAGAGCTGTTTCCCTAGATTACTGTGTCACAGTCACCTTTGATGGAGACACATTATGGGCTAAGGCACAGCTATAAAACTGGAAGCTAGAAACTCCTGAGTCTTGAACTTGGTTTGGTCATTGACTCCCATTTTGGGAAAGTAACTTGACCTCTCTGCTCCGTTGCTATCAGTAAAACAGATGAATAGTACTTACTGTGACAGAGGCATACCCAGGAAGGTATATTATCACTATATCTGACCAGCTTCTCAACATTTTACTGAGGGGGTTGTATGTGGTCTCTGCTGAAAGCTAAGAATTGTCATGGTTATTGCGAGATGTTTGTGCAACCATTCTGTCAGGTGCAGTTGGCAACAACCAGGACCGGGTATAATATCCAAGGGACAAAATGGAGAGGCTTCCAGCCTTTTAAACTCTCTCTCTCCTGTGGGCAGAAACTCCTTTGTTCCGCTGTGCAAAATCATAACAATATGGAGTTTGTAGCCATCTAGGCAAATCATGTGTCCATGAATGATTCAGCTTTTTTCAGGCCAGTGCCATTGTTTACATGTTAGTTTAAACATTCTCAGGAAAGCTCTGATGTGGATTCGAGTCTCCAAAAGTCTATTGTCAGTTAAGTGTTTCTTGAGAGGACTATTCTGAGTAAGTGCTGTGATAGAGGAAGGTCAGGGAGCTGTGGCAGACTGTTTGAGGGGAGATATATCAGCTCCAGGTTCATTAGGGCGTGGCTCCCTGTAGACTAGGGAAGCAGGCAGCAGGTTAATTGGAGCACCTGCTGTCAATTAAGGCCTTAATAAAAAAAACCTGCCTCAGGCAGACAGGTGTGGGTGTTTGGAAGGAGTTTGGAGGCGTTGAAGCAGAGAACAGTTTGGAGGCGTTGGAGCAGAGAACAGTTTGAAGAAGTGCTGTGGTGAGCTAAGAAAGACCCAGACCTTAAGTAAAGGAACACCTGGCTTGTGTAGAAAGAGGGCAGGAAGCCCCCCACAAGCTGAAGAGTAGGAGAGGGAAGTAGTCCAGGGGAAGGAGTAGCTAATCCCAGTGGTTTACCGCTATCCTCAGGGCCCCTGGGCTGGGACCCGGAGTAGAGGGCGGGCCCGGGTCCCTTCCTCTCCCCTTCTCCCTTCTAGGTTACTTGTGGGACAGTTAATACCCTGTTCAGAGGCAAGAAAAAGGCTCCCTGAATTCCCCCACAAGAAGAGAAAGCGCAGGACCCATCAATATCGTGGGAGTAACTTGCCACAGTGCCCATTCTCAAGAAATTGACCAAATGCTTCACTGATGCTCCTTAGAATCAAACACGTTGAGATACAAGTACATAGCCAATATTCATAACTTCAGATACAAAATGATACACATACAGACAGCATAATCATAACCAGCAAACTACAACCTTTCCACAGACATATTACTTGACCTCCTTTGTACAAGATTTGATGCAACTATAGGACTTTGGTTGCAACAATGATCTATATGGTCACAGTTCATGTCAATAATGTCATAGGTGTACTCTCTATGCTGTTACAAGGGTGCACTTGTAGGACCTAGCCCTAGATTGTTATATGGTGTCCACTGCTGTTATATTAAGTATACAAAAAGGGGATTTCAAACTCACAACCAAAATGTCTCACAATTCCAGCTGATCCTCATTTACTGTGACTATTTCATGCCCAGTTACTATATTATATACCAGTATTTATCATGAAGTCATGGGAGTTTCTCCATAGTTACAGTTGCATTAAAGACTACTTTGGGCCCTCTCTCTCAAATCTACAAAGAAAAGTCAGTCATCCTCACAAGTGGCAGGAGAGGTCTGGGGCTGATGCAGACATTTTCGGGACATTTGAAATTATTTGGACAAGAGGTTCTTGGTTTACAACAGCCTATAACAAGAGTTCATCAGAGCTCCATGAATCTTACACTCTGTGCCATGTTGTAGCAAAACACTTAAAGGCCAGAGAGAGTCCACTGGACTGTGCATGCTGAAACCTAGTGCCTGATGCCAATCGGGCTCTGCAGAACCAGATGAGATACAACCAGCAAAACCCCCTGCCTTCTAGTCCCACCGCAATACTCCTGGCTCAAAGGACATGGTTCTGCTCCTTCTTGTCTTGTGGTTCATCAGAGCAGGACTCTGTGCCAGGGGATTCGCTGAATGGAGAAGCTGCCAGGAGCGCATCTGGTGTCACCAGACCCGAGACATCTATGTGGGAGGGGAGCGTGTGGAGGATGATCACAGATATCGGGAAGAACAGGGGAAGTGGGAGCATGAAGGGCCATCTCTGCATCCCATCCCATAGGAAGATACCAGGAATGGACTGGAGGTGTATCTTCCCCAGAGATATATTTTTGAGCAACCTGCATGGCATTTGAAGGGAGGAGCACGGGTTGCAGAAGGTAAAAGTTTAAGAGGAGCAACAAGAAGTCACTCTGTTTGCACATGGCTTGAATGTCAGCTGCAGTTGCAGCACTTCTGTAAATAGTTCTCTTAATCTAGAGGCAATTTAGTATTACAAGCATGGAATCTTCATGGTATTACCCAGTATGTGATACAGAAAAGTATTGTGGCTGTGGTCAGAGACAGACAGCAAGGTAGAGAGTGTGATCAACAGGAAAACAAACCACACCTATAAGCAGAGCAAATAGGCAGCAGAGAGGGACTCAGACCACCACGAATCATATGCTAGATTGTGCAAGGTTCTTTGTTTGGCAAGCACAGAAGAGTTGAGTCCGTATACATAGCTGAGTATAAGGGATAAAGTGAAAAAAGGAAGGTAAAGCTTTTTTTTTTTTTTTTTTTTTTTTTTTACTATCTCATGAGCAAAAAAGAGGAGAAGATAATAAGACACTGTTGCCAGGAATAATTACCTAAAACACTGAGCAGTTGATAAGTCTTTGAGTAATGCGCCAGGCATTAGAGGGACTTCAGGCATCAAGATTGTAGCGGATAAGAATTGTAGGAAGAGACTGTTGGCCTGATGGCCTATTTCATTAGTCCTTACATAAGGACTAAGGGCTTGATTACACTGGCACTTTATAGCTCTATAGAGCCTCCAGGAGCGCTATAACTCACTACCCGCCCAGACTGGCGAGGCATGTAGAGCGCTATAAATCCACAGTTATACAGGTCCTGGTAATCCTCCCTTCCCCAAGGATGAATACACTATACCTGTTAAATGCTTGGTGAGAATGGGTATTACCAACACATGTGTAAATGGGTATTAACAACACATCGCTTTGAGTGATCTCTGGAGACACCCCTAAGCCATTTAAGGCAATTGACGTCTCTTCCCTTTGTTTTGAACTTGGCTGGAGGAATGCGGAAGTACATTTTCAGAGTTTCTCTCTTAACTTTGCTAATCAGCAATGCAAATGTTTACGGAGTGAGCCTGTGTGAAAGAAGATTAGCAGGCTTTGTATTTCAAAGGAAATTTGCTGACACACTCTCAGCATGTGTCGGCATAGACACAATACGTTCCCCCTCACCTCCCTCATTTGAAAAGCACGTTGCACCCAGCTGAATGCTGGGATGGCTGCCCATAAAGCACCACTCCCCGTGCCACTGCAAGTGCCTCAAATGTGGCCACGCTATACCGCTGGTGGGTCTCAGTGTGGACAGGCTATAGCGCTATCCCTATAGCTGTATACGAGGGCAGGTATAACTAAAACCGCTATAAAGCTGTAAGTGTAACCCAGCCCTATAACCATATCCAAAGTCTGTTCAGGCCCTTCCTTCAGGACAGTTTATTCTTCAAACATAATAAAGTCTTTCAGCATAAGTTCCACATATAAACCCAGTCTTTTGCCCTCATCCAAGGTCTTCTGCAGAGTTCCCCAAGGCCTTTCTCCTCATACCATCCACAAGTCTGCCAGTCAACTTTCCTCCTGTAACTTTCCTCCCAATTGAACTCTCTGGATCCTTCCCAGGTGGGTCTGATAATCAACCACGGCTGGCTGGCCTCAGGGCTGCTGGCCTTTAGGGTGAAGACCATTCTGTTACAATGATGGCAAGGAAGAGACAATCCAGGACTATGATATCAAGTTGTGACAACTGCTCATCAGGTGTTGGGAGCAGAATATTAGGCTGAATACAGGCAAGTGGAAGCTGAGGAGACCTAAGGTTCCGTACGCTGGACATCTGTTGACTTTTGAGGATCTTGATAAACAGAGAGATTAAGGAAATGCCCAGACCAAACAATGTGAAGGGAGCCCAGGGATGGGTAACTACCTTTTCATATTCTGCACATACCTGTTAGCAGCCTGTGAACCTCTGAGACAGTTAATACCCCATGAAGCAGCCTGGGAATTGTCAGAGACCTAAGAATAGGCATTTGGAAAGGAGTTAAAAAAAAAAAAAGCACGGCACCAGTCCTAAATACTATAACCCCATGGAGCAGCTACAGCTACAGTGTGATGCTCTGAAGCATTTTCGAGTTAAGCCTTGACAGACACAAAAAGGGGAAATGCTTAGCTAGAAAAGGAACTACTGAGTGTGCTCTTTGGAATGGAACGATTCCACCACTTCACCTCTGGGCACAGGGTGGATGTGCAGTCTGATCACAAGCCATTAGAAGCCACCATGAAGAAGATTTAGCATACCTGACAAACTGTGCTCAGACAATGGGTCACGGTATACTGCAGCAAAATTCAAATGATCCAGCACCAAATGGGAAATCGAATACAAGACTTCTTCCTCTGGATACCCCCAAAGCAATGGGAAGGAAGAGGCAGCAGTAAAGACAGATAAGAGACCAATGGCAAAGGAAAAACAGATAGGAAGAGGTCCCTACCAGGGAATGTAGGATCATGGCAATACACCCTCTCAGAGACTAGGTAGTAGCCCTGCATAAGGACTGATGGGATGGAGAACTAAGATTCTGCTTCTCTTGAGGGTTAGTCTGTTGCAGCCCAATGGAGGAATGGTTGATGATACTCAGAAGCAGTTAAGAGAACATGAAGCTAAGCAGGAAGCCCACTACAACAAAGGACTTGAAGCCACTATGCACAGGTGACCAGGTCTGGATCCTACCATCAAATAGCCACTCAAGACAATGGCAAAAGGCAACAATCCAAGCTGCTGTGGGACACATATCATAGGAGGTCGCTACAGACTCAGGACAGCAGTAGAGAAAAAACGTAAGACAACTGCGGAGTAGGGGCAGACAGATGGCACACTCAGACAGACAGGGCCACTGCCAGGTCAGATAGCCACAGCAGTTAGCAGGCATGACACAGGAGAGTCAGAAGAAACAAGGTATATGAGCAACACAGATGATCCACAGACGGCCACCCAACACAATGAATGAACTACTAATTTTAGTTTATTGATCATTTATTGCGTAATGTTATGATTAGCTAGCATATTATGTCTTATCTAATCATATACCCATGGTGGTATCATACCATGTTACAAAATTCCCTTTAAATAAAATAAAAGGTTACAGGATGGAAGTAAATCCCCTACCAACAGCGATAACACAAACAAGAAATGGGAGAGTGGTTGGGAGACTTTCACACTTGAAGGACTATGACGCTTAATAGGCCACAATGGGTTGGCAATAAAGCACATGTCACTATGATGGGTAGGTTGCCAACTTGGTAATATTTAAAAACAGGACACTCCAGCAGGGGTGCAGGAACCTCTTCCTCCTCACCCCTGGAAGCCCTAGCCCAAAGTTCCACCCCTGTCCACTCCTCTTTCCCCCTCCCCCTATCACTCACTGCTTTTCCCCTCCTAGCCCCTGGCCCGGGGCCAGGAGGAACTCACCTGTGAAGCTGGGGCTGGGAGTTGCAGCTGCCCAACACAGGTAGGAGGCTGCAGTGGGTGCTGGCATGGGCAATGACCCAGCATCTCCCCCGCCCACAGTAACCAGATGTTGAGTGTCTGGTCTGTAGATCTGACCAGACACTGTCAGATCCCCCTTTTTAGCAGTCTTTCCGGTTGAAAACTGGACTCCTGGACACCGTAATAGTGGTTTTGTACTAGTATGTACTTGTAGGCTCTAAAGTAGTATGTACTGGCCTCCACAGGTCAGCAAATGCCTGCACATAATGCACAACAACAGATAAAATGAAAAAGACAACAATTAGGGCTGTCAATTAATCATAGTTTATTCACAAAATTAATTGTGATTAATCACACTTTTAATCACACTGTTAAACGATAGAATACCAATTGAAATGTATTAAATATTTTTAGATGTTTTTCTACATTTTCAAATATATTGATTTCAATTAAAACACAGACTATGAAGTGTACAGTGCTCACTTTATATTATTATTTCATTTCAAATATTTGCACTGTAAAAATGATAAAGAAATAGTCTTTTTTAGTTCACCTCATACAAGTACTGTAGTGCAATCTCATTATCCCGAGAGTGCAACTTACAAATGTAGAATTTTTTTGGTTACATAACTACACTTGAAAAACCAAAAACAATGTAAAACTTCAGCACCTACAAGTCCACTCAGTCCTACTTATTGTTCAGTCAATCACTAAGAAAAATAAGGGTGTTTACATTTAGGGACATAATGCTGCCTGCTTCTTATTTAAAATGTCACCTAAAAGTGAGAACAGGCATTCGCATAGCACTGTTGTAGCGGGGGTTGTAAGCACTGTTCCCTGTAAGCTGTGCATGTGTGTGTGCACACCCAGATCCTAAATCCTGCGCACACAGCAAAATACCACACACACAAAAATGTGCACAGAAGAAATTTTTTGCACACAGCCTGTCAAAAATTAGAGGGAACGTTGGTTGTAAGGTATTTACAACCAGATATGCTAAAACATTCGTATGCCTCATCATACTTCGGCCACCATTCCAAAGGACATGCTTCCATGCTGATGATGCTCATTAAAAAAAATGGTTAATTAAATTTGTGACTCACCTCCTTGGGGGAGAATAGTATGTCTCCTGCTGTTTTACCCACATTCTGTCATATATTTAATGTAGCAGTCTCAGATGATGACCCAGCACATGTTTGTTTTAAGAACACTTTCACTGCAGATTTGATAAAACACAAAGAAGTTACCAATGTGAAATTTCTAAAGATAGCTACAGCACTCAACCCAAGGTTTAAGAATCTGAAGTCCCTTCCAAAATCTGAGGGTTGAGGTGTGGAGCATGCTTTCAGAAGTCTTAAAAGAGCAATGCTTGGATACAGAAACTACAGAACTGAACCACCAAAAAAGAAAATCATCCTTCTGCTGGTGGCATCTGACTCAGATGATGAAAATGAACGTGCATTGATCCGCACTGTTTTGGATTGTTATGAAGCTGAACCTGTCATCAGCATGGACCCATATCCTTTGGAAGGGTGGTTGAATCACAAAGGGGCAAATGAATCTTTAGCTACAACAGTGAAAACACCTGTTGCAAATGTAAATGAACTTGTTTGTCTGAGCTGACTGGCTGAACAAGAAGTAGGACTGAGTGGACTTGTAGGCTCTAAAGTTTGACATTGTTTGGGTTTTTGAGTGCAGTTATTTTTGTACATAATTCTACATTTGTAAGTTCAACTTTCATGATAAAGAGATTCCAAATATTTGTAATAAAATATAAAGCAAGCACCATATACTTTGTATTCTGTGTGGTAACTGAAATCAATAAATTTGAAAATGTAGAAAACACCCACAAATATTTAAATAAATAGTATTCTATTATTTTTTAGCAGAGCAATTAATCACATTATTAATCATGATTCATATTTTTAATCATGTGATTAATCAGGATTATGTTTTAAAATAGTTTGACAGCCCTAATAAGAATCTGCATGGAACTTGGGAAGAAGAACACAGGTTGCAGGAGGGTACCAGGAAATAAGTCTCCATGTCAATGGCGTAAGTGCTAGTAGCGGTTAAAGCACTTCTGTAAAGAGTTATTTTAAGGAAGAACCACTTTAATTTTAGACACATGGTATCTTTAATTGAGTAGCCAGCCCAATACATGAAATTGGGCTCCGTTCTCCTTTTCCAGTGACCTTGCTTGGTGCAATGAGGAGGGTGGGGCTGGCTCTGGGGATTACAAATGAGAGTAAAGAGAGCAGAGCTAGGCTGAGAGCTACAGGGACAGGATGCCCCTGAAGGGGGGGAAGGGTGAGAATTCCCTGGTTGGGCAGTGGAGCCAGCTCAGGCTGGTGAAGGTGGAAGACATTCAGGGGGTCACCTGCAAACTTTGCCAGGCCAGAGAGGGCTGAGATGAGTGGAGGAAGAAAGGTGGAGGGGTGAACTGGTTGTTGGCTCCAGGCAAGAATCCTCCCCCAGAAGGAAGCAGGGCAGAGAGCTCCCCCAGCCAGAGGAGCTGGGGAGAGGCGTTGTGCTTGGTGTTGGACTGGGGGGATGGAGATCCCATTTGGACGGGGGGGATTTCGGTCTATGGCCGTGAGCATTTTGCTAACCCATTGCTGTTGACAGGCGCTGCAAGCAGCGTGTGTGAAGAAGGACGAGAGAAACTGAGGGGAGGGGGCCCGCGCAGGGCTGCCCTGCGGGGGCACCTGGGAGGAGGCGAGGCATGTAGAACCCTATTGGCTCATTACTCAGCGTCTGACGGGAAACCCCTTGAGGGGCCAGAGACCCTTCTCCTCGCCTCCCAGGGGCAGCGCCCTATGGGAAGATGCCCGCACCGCCCAGATGCCTGGCATGTCGCTGGGGCCCCCTGCCCGGGGGATACAGCCCCTCCCCCCGAGAGGGGGGCAGAGCAGGGGCGGGCTGCAGTCACCCACTCACTGCTGTGCAGCTCCCGGGGACTTCGAGCGAGCGAGCGGGCGGGCTGATGTCAGTGGCGGGGGGAGGTGGCAGCACGGAGCCCCACACGCCGGAACTGGGAGGAGCAGAGCCCCTGTGGTGGCTATCGCCGCCTCCCTTAAATACTATGGGGTCGGCTTAGCTGCAGCGGGCGCTGCTCCCGCTCCGACGCGCCGCGCAGCTGCTCCGAGCAGTCACAAGATGCGGGCGGTCATCGCCCTGGTCGCTCTGCTCAGCAGCCTGCTTCTCTTCCTGTGCCTCCTTCGGCTCACGGCGGACGGGTCCCTCGGCACCAGGTAGCGAGACGCGCAGCGGGGCGAACCCGGGCTCCCAAGTGTAGGTGGGGCAGAGTTTGGGTCTGGCTGAAGCAGGCAGCAGCGTGGATGCGATTGATACCTGGCTGGAAGGCGGGCTCCCTGCCAGGAGGAGGTGGGAGTCCAGAGACCAGATACTCTAGCCTCTGAAAGGCAGCTGGAAAATGAGGAGGGTGACTTCATAATCCCCTTTATACACTAGCCACAACAACAGCGGAACAGCCCTCGCTCGGCTTTGCTGGCTCCGAGGCTTTGCAGTGTATTAATGATTCATGGAGAGGGAACGGTTCACGCATGGTAACATTTCATTACAGTGTTTGACAACTTTATTTTCCTTCTTGCTTGCTAGGAGCTGGGAGAAGGAGACCAAATCAGCTACTGATGTCACACCTAAAGGGTTGAGACAACTCAGGTCCCCTTTAACATCTGTCCAGCTTGCTCCTCAAACCGAGAACAGGTACAGACTATGTATTTCTTATTTAGCATTCATATGATTTATGAATGTGGTATTAATGCTTTATACAGCAAGAATTCACTATACTTACCATTTGTTTTTACAAAGCCTTGCTCACAAGAGATGTTTAAAGCATATTAGAACAAGAAAATTGGCTTGCAGGGTACTAAAAGGACTACTCCATACTAGGTATCATCAAATGTCAATCTGTGGCTGGTTTTGTGTAGCAAAGCAAAGAGTGATTTATCATTTGTTCTGAGCATTTTTTTAAATTAAAAAATGTGGGTCTGTCTGAGGGTTGTTCGTTTAATTTTCTTTTTAAAATTCATCTTTACACAAACTTTGTTCATAATGTATTTTAAAGGAGAAATCCACATAAGCTTAGAGCCAGATTCTGAAATCCCTTACTCACACTGAGTAGCATCTTCTTGCATGCATAGTCTTGTGGTTTAGTCCCAAGTGCCAGGCTCTTTCTGAATTGTTTTCTGGATCCTTGTTATCATGCCCATTAATTTATATCACAATTTTAATAAGGGTATAGTCAAAATAAGCTGGGGGGCAGGGGGAGTCATTTCATAAGTGAAGGTCTTGAATGTTTATAACCAAGAACCATATTTTGCCACTCAATGTTATTCCAGGCTGCTCACGGCATAAGCTACCATGGGTAAGGGTACCAGAATTGATATATTAGTCATTCAAAAGCTGCTGCTATCTAGAATTTTTTTCACTATTTATTTTACTTAATTTAGCCATATTAACATTGCAGCTGTTCTAATTAGAATAGAGATATATCAACAGGTGTGGTGACCAAAGAGCTACACAATGATTTAGAGAGAGTTGAGCAATTGGCTTTTAAGCTTGAAGTGTGAAATTTTGGCTCCATTGAAGTCAGTGGCAAAACTCCCATTTACTTCAGTGGGGCCAGGATTTCACCCGAAGAGTCTAACTGAAATTGTTGGTTAAAACTACAAATGCTTTCCCCCCTGTCAATACAAGTGGAGATAATCCTACTATTCATTCTAACTATGTAAATGTGGACAATTCAATATTACTTACCAAGGAATCTCTCTCCCCTTCCTCCCCCACTCAGAATTTAGATGTTCCAGATGTCTTAGGTTTTTTAAAGTTTAGATGCAACAAAATATGTAATGTTAACAATGTGAAGCATTTGGTCAGTCTGTGTTAACTCCTTTTGTGTTCTTGTCATCTGTTTCTCATTTCTGTGTTCTTTCCCACTCTGCTTTCTCATTCCTTCCTGCTCTCAACTACTAGTAAGTGTTTCTCAGCATGTCCTCTTTTCTGTTGAGGTTTATGTATTTGTCTTCTATCTCTTCTCCACTTTATGTACCCTGTGTTTTGTTTTGTTTTTTGTTTCCCCCCCCCCCGACTCCTTATGTAGCTTTCTTCCTCCTTCCCACTAGTTTCTATGTTGTGCCTTCCTACCACGCAGCTCTGTGTGCTAAGCAATGGAGTCATGTTGAATTGGAAGTGCTGGCAGACTCAGAGTGCTTCAGTGAATGGGAGTCTAGTCAATTTTAACCTGCTATTAGCATAGTCACAACCAGAGCGAAGAAATAGAGGGGACAGGAAGCATGTGGAAAGACCAGTGACTGGTTTTTAATCTCAGTTGTAAGGCAAATGTGGATGTGGTGTTACAGGCTATCCCCCAGATAGTCACATCATTGTTAGGGACCTAATGGATGGTGGATGCAGCCAACTGCTGTTCCTAGAGCAGGGGTGGGCAAACTATGGCCTGCAGGCCACATCTGGCCCACAGGACTGTCTCATCTCTTCTCCCCCCCCCCCCGACCCTCCCCCGTTTTCCCTGGAGCCATACCACCACAAAGGCAGCACTCTGGGAGGCAGGACTGCGCAGCAGTGTGTCTGGCTCCAGCCACTGCTCTGAGCAGCATGGTAAGGGGGCTGGGGTCAGGGGGTTGGATAAGGGGCAGGGGCAGTCAGGGAGCAGGGTGGGTTGGATAGGGGTGACATCCTGGGGTGGTGGTTAGGGGCATGGGGTCTCTGCAGGGGGTGGTCAGGGAGAAGGGGGGGTTGGATTGGGGTGTGGGAGTCCTGGAGTTCTGTCAGGGGGTAGGGGGATGGATCAGGGTTAGGGCAGTCAGGGGACAGGTCGCAAAGGGAGTTGGGGGGGGGGGAGGTCCTTGGGGACAGTTAGGGTGGGAGGGTCTCTGGAGGGAGTGGTCAGAGGACAAGGAGCAGGAGGGGCTGAATGGGTCAGGGGGGAGGGATAGCTCAGTGGTTTGAGCATTGGCCTGCTAAACCAGGGTTGTGAGCTCAATCCTTGAGAGGCTATTTAGGGATCTGGGGCAAAAAATCTGTCCGGGGACAATACTTGGTCCTGCTAGTGTAGGCAGGGGACCGGACTCTATGACCTTTCAAGGTCCTTCCAGTTCTATGAGATAGGTCTCTCTCTCTCTCATTCATATATATATGAAATATATAATTCTGAGGGGGGCAGTCAGGGGAAGGAAGTGGGAGGGGCCAGGCTGTTTGGGGTGGCACAGCCTTCTCAGCCCTCCATACAATTTTGCAATCCTGATTTGGCCCTTGGGCCAGAAGGTTTGCCCACCTCTGTCCTAGAGGGCTATGATGATGGAGTTCTTCTAAAAACAAATATTGTGGCCTCTCCTCCAAGTGGCATGTGTCTAGGCGTATGCCAAGTGGCATGTGTCTAGGCGTATGTCTGGAGAACTCCTCCTCAGAAGTCTGGTGGCGGGGTCCAAAAGGCACCCAAACTAAAGTATTGAATCAAACCCCAGAAATTGAACATGACCTCTCTCTGGGGTTTGTTCCTCTCTCTGGGGTTTGTTCCTTGCACATATGCCTGCTAGGAATCCAGACTCCTTGCAGAAATGCAGCAGGCACAGCCCAAAGCAGCCATGCAGATTATCACTGTCTCTGGGGGAGAGTCACAACAACTGTCTTTGCCCTACAGTCCCTGGAGACTTGCCTCCTCAGTTTTAAAGGGACAGTGTACTCTGTTACTGAGGACTCGCCTTCCCACCCCACTTTCTACAGGATCATAGAACACGGGTGGCCAAACTGGCTCTTGTGCCACTAAAGTGCAGCTCACGGTTCCCTGCACATTTTCCCTCCCTCCATTATCCACCTACCTGGGAGTGGAGGAGGGAGCTCGTACAGCAGGGTGGTGGGGTAGGAGCTTCTGTCTAACAGGGCTGGGGTGTGTTGTGTGTCTCAGGGCTTCTGTCCCATGGGGCGCACCTGCCAGACTCGGGGCTCCATCAGGAGCAGGGTTGGAGCCCTGAGTCCTGGCAAGTACCTTCCATGGGCTGAAGCTCCAAGCCCCAGCAGGAATGAACTTCTGAATATTGTCCTATGCACTCGGAAGGTCAGTAAGATTTGGCCACTCCTGGTATACAAGGTAGATATGGAAAAGACCTATTAGATCGATCACTCACTCTCCCTAAAAAATGCAGAATTATTCCCTATAGGACATTTTCTAGTGCTTTGCCTGGTCTAGTTTTTGCAGTCTCAAGCAATGGGGATTCTGCCACTTCTCTTGGGAGACTATTTCAGAGCCTAATGCATCTCACCGTTAACAGAACATCACGGAAATCTTTCTTATGATTCTCCATGATTAAAGTCATCATTCCATTGCTATTAGTCAGATATCCCTTCCCCACACCCACACTCTCACACCAACCTCTTCCCTTCTTGGTAGCAGCAACCTTGCTTTAAAGAGCAACTAGAATAAGAAGCAGATAATAAGATCAGCCCATGCAGGTGGAGGGGAAGACAGCTTTCTTAAAGCACAACTAATGCAGAGATTTAGGTTAATAGAAATGATAACAGGGCAGCAAAGAACTGGCCAGCCGTCACTCTCTCTGTGGCACCAATTTTAAAGCACCCCTTAATATTTTCTTTGTCTTGAGCATCATTATCTTTTTGACTGAAAAGTCTATTTTGTAACAAACATGACCTGCATTGTTAGGTTGGTCGGATAATTGGCGAAGGTGTTAGAAGAGCTGTGAGTAAGCAGGGAGAAAGGAGATGTTTGCAGTGAGGATAAGTTAGAATTAATTAATACATCGGTTCAGAGCCTTGTCTTCTCCATTTTTTTTTCCTTCTACAATAGCAAATTGTTTTGCAGGACCAGGGAATAAATAACTATACTGTGTTAAGAATTAACTATGCTGTAGAGTCCAATATATTCTTTTGTCTGCCAAAATATTGTATCAGTGGCGTGGAGGGTGGGATAGGCTGATTACCAAGCTTATGAATCGTAACCTTTAATACAAATAATGAACTGCAGTTTAGATTAGCCGAGCTGCCACCGTTGCTGACAAATTTTGCTGCTGTCTTAATGTTTTGTAACTTCCCTTCTCAATTATATGTGCAAACACACTTGAGAAGTGTATTTCCAGGATATATCTAGTGTATCTGCTATATCTAAATGAATAGAAGCTGTAGTGTAAGCTACTCTCTCAGACACATTTATGTTCTGACACCAACAAGGGGTTTCTCAGTCTCTTCCAGTCCACTTAACCAAAGGGAGGTTGTTGTATGTCATTCTGTCGTGTGTATTGCTATAATACGATTTCAGTATTCTCACCTTATTATATTCTCTTCACTAGTCTAGTAGACTGCAAATATTGTTTGCCATATTCTGTGACTAGCTTATGGATTTTTATAAAGAAAAAATATTGATACTAAATATGACACTGGTTCAATGCAACAGAAGGACTACCAAATAATTTCAAAGTTCCATTAAGTTAAAGGATTTTTAGGACCTGCTGTAACATTACTTGTCCAAGCTAAAGTTTCATGGGAATTTTGCCTGAGTAAGGAGTGAAAGATCAGCCTTTTACACAGTTACCATTATTACTATAAGGCAAATAGTTGCTCTTGTGGTTTGATAAATTAGTTTTTACAGTCCATTTCACGAAGCATTTAGATTGCATATTGCCTTATTAATCAGTGTCATGAACCTTAAAAACATCAATGTATTCTCATTATCTAATTCACTTAAATTGGTGGCAGAGTTAACAGTTTAATAACACCCTTACTATGGAAGAGTGGATTATTGGTTTCTAATAACCCAACTAACACACCATGAAAAATTCAAAATTAAATGAGTCTACTAGGGAGAAGATAAGACACAAGACTATTCACCAACAGGCTGCCAGTTTTCAGTAGCCAAATCTGTTAGAAAGAGGCACATATTCAGTAGTATGAAGACAAAGGCACCTGAGAGACTAAGGGAGTTAGTGAGCATCTCAGGGACATGTCTCTCATTTCTATTGATTGATTTTAGGGGAATAAATAATTACATATAGTTAATAATTCTTTATGCTACACAAATCTGGGTAGGAGAGAGACTGGGAACATGCCGTTGAGTTTGGTAGGACACCGGGCTGGTTTGCTGTTTTTGGTGTATGTGACTGTCTGGGCTAGGTTACCTTGCAGTTACGAGGGTGGGCTTTTAATTTTGAGTAGGACTATTTGAAGTGAGAGCAGTGGAGTTTTTTGGATAGGCCACTGATCAGCGGGGACTGAATGAGAAGGGGTGAGTCACCCATTCTAGCTTTGTGTAGGGCCCAGGCCTTCAAAAGCACAGATGTTGTCAGTCACTGATAAGAGGATGGGAGACAAAAGGGGTTAGCCAGCTGAGATCACCAGAAGACAGAGAGAGTGTGGGTTTGCGCTCTCCCCTTAACTTGCAGGTATTCTACAAGGGAAAACCCACAATGGGAGGAAAATGACACATTGCAAATGCCACTGCTAGCTATTCCTGTGGGACAGCTGGTCAGATAGGCATCTTGACTCTGGTCTTAACTTGCTGGGAATGTGACCTGCATGTACCTGTCAAAGAAAGTGAGCCAGGAGGAACCAGGTGATGAGTGGTGTCTGTTTATTTCCCATACTCCTTGCATTTTTGGGAAGAAATGTGAAGGAGTGGAAGTATTAGTACATAAGAAAATATGACTTAAGTGGCATCATGGAGACTTGGTGGGAGAAATCTCATGACTGGAATACTGGTATAGAGGAGTACAGCTTGTTCAAGGAGGACAGAAAGGGAAAAATGGGAGGAGATATTGCATTGTACATCAAGAATATATACGCTCATTCTGAGTTTCAGAAGGGGGTAAGAGGAAGACCAGTGGAAAGTCTCTGAAGATAAACGTGGAGGAAAACAGGGGGTGACATTCTGGCAGAGGTCTACTATGGACCACTAAACCAAGAGGAAGAGGTGGATGAAGCATTTCTATATAACAGAAATCCAAAAAACATGACCTGTAGTAATGAGGGACTTTAGCTACCCAGATATCAGTTGGCAAAGTAATACAGCAAAACACAAAATATCCAATAAGTTCTTGGAAAGTATTAGGGACAACTTCCTGTTTCGAAAGGTGGAGGAAGTAACCATGAAGGCAGACATTTTAGACTTGTTTTTATCCAACAGTGAGGAATAGTTTGTGAATCTGAAGGTGGAAGGCAACTTGCTTGAAACTGATCATGAAATGATAGATTTCATGATGCTAAGAAAAGGAAGGAGTGAGAGCAGGAGAATAAGGACAATGGATTTCAGAAAAGCAGACTTTAACAAACTCAGAAGTGCTGGGTAAGTTGTCATAGGAAGAAAATCAAGAGATAAAGGAGTTCAAGGGAGTTGGTAGTTCTCAGAGGCAATATTAAAGGCACAAGAGCAAACTATCCTGATGCAAAGGAAAGATAGGCAGAATGGTAAGAGGCCAATATGACCCCATTGGGAGCTCTTTAATAACCTGAAAAATAAAAAGGGAATCCTACAAAAAGTGGAAACCTGGGTGGATTGCTAAGGATAAGATCAAAAGAATAGCACAACCCTGTAAGGAGCAAATCAGAAACACCTAACAAGGGGTATAAAAGGTGGTAAGAAGAGGCTCTGTAAGTATGTTAAGAGAAAGATGAAGGAAAGCATATGCATTGGGGAAGGAGAGCTAAAAACTGACAGTATCAAGAAGGCTGTGGTGTTTAATGCCTGTTTGCTTCAGCCTTCACTAGAAAGGTAAACTGTGGCCCAGCACTTAACACACATAATATTAACAATAAGGGGGAAGGAGCACAAGCTAGAATAGAAAAAGAGGCTAAAGAATGTCTAGTCAAGTTCGATATAGTCAAGTCAGCGGGGCCTGATGAAATTCAACCTACGATCTGAAACAATTTCAGAACCATTAGTGATTATCCCCGAAGTCCTGGAGGACAATTGAGGTCCCAGAGGACTGGAGAAGGCCAAGCATAGTACCTATTTTTAAAAGAGGAATGAAGAGGACCTGGGGAGTTTTAAACCAGTCAGCTTAACTTTGATACCTGTAAAGATATTGGGGGGGAGGGGAGGGGATATTAAACTGTCAATATACAAGCACCTAGAGAATAATAGGTGATAAATAATAACCACTATAGTTTTGTGAAGATAAAATCATGTCAAACCATTTATTTTCTTCTTTTATAAGGTTACTGGCCTAGTGGATGGGATGGGAGGAAGCTGTAGACGTGATCTAGCTTGATTTTTAGTAAGGTGTTTGACAAAATGGTACATGACATTCTCATAAGCAAACCAGAGAAATGTGGTCTAGAAGAAATTGCTATAAGATGGGAGCACAACTGGTTGAAAGTCTGTACTTGAATACTTTTCAATGGTTTGCAGCCAGTCTGGGAGGACACATGTAGTGGTGTTCTGCAGGGATCTCTGCTGTATCTTGTACCATTGAATGTTTTCATTGTTGATTTGGATAATGGAGTTGGGAGAGTATGCTTATAAAAGCTTGGAGGGCTTGTAAGCACTTTGGATGATAGGATTGGACTACAAAACAATCTTGACCAATTGGAGAATTGGTCTGAAATCAACAAGATGAAATTCCATCAAGACAAGTGGAAATGATTGTTGCTTAGTTTCCACTTCATCAGAGAAGTTGGTTTTGCACAGTTCTAAATGGCCAGAGATGTCTGTTCACTAGGCCAAACAATTTTTAGATCATCTCTGTTAGTCACACCATGAAATATTTACTGACTGGCTACATTATTTGTTCAAGTCAGAAATCTGCACATCTCTGGATAGTGCAATAGAATCTTAATTATTCTAGTGTAAACCCCCTACTATTTTGGGAATTAAGGTATCTCTGATGATTAAATGAGTAATTTTAGCCATCCTGTGACTAGGAGTCACAAGCAATAATTCTAAAATTGGCTTTGGGACCTATAAACTTCCACTGTTTTTCAAAATTTTGTACAGCACCATGAGCTTTGAATGGGTGCTGGTAGCAGGGTGGCGACTCACCCCGCGGCGCCTCCTGCTGGCTTGTCCAGGGAATTAGCTCACCAGGGTCCAGAGCACCCTCTGCAAGCCAATGTCCCGCTTGCTGCTCTGGCCCAGTGTCTTTCCCGGACCCCGGTGCCCTCTTCCTGAGGGTGCTGCACCCCTGCAGTACCCCCACAGTCTCAGGGTCTCCCCTCCCTGGGGAACCCTCCACCCTCTATCCCCACCTTGCCTCAGTCTAGGCAACTGCCAGTCACCATTTGTCCCCATTCACTGAGGTAGACTGCAGTATAATTGCCACTCGTCACAGGCAAGGGGTTTTTGGCCTGCTGCCTCTGTTGCTATGGGCTACCCCCTGTTGGGCCATCCCCTAGGTGCTGCAGCCTGGGGGGGTTTCTAGGCCAGAGCGTCCTCCACTCCTCCTGCCTTGTCCCAGCTCTGCTTCCCTCTAGGTACCTACTCAAGCAGCCAGGCCTGTCTGCCTCTGTGGACAGAGGAGACTCTCTCTCTTGTGCTCTAAGCTGAGCCCTTTTTATCAGGGCCAGCTGGGCTTTAATTGACCCAGCCACAGCTGTAGCTGCTATGACTAATCAGCATGGGAGCTGCTTGCCCCCAGCGACAGCCCTTTGCAGGGCTGTTTTAAACCCTTTTTCCTGGAGTGGGGCAACTGCCCTACTACAGTGCTTTATAAAGAAACGAATACATGCAGAAGAGGTATATTTGGCCTAATGTGGATGTGGATTATAAGGACAAAAAGTAAAAGCCTCATGATGTCATTTAGAAGCAATTTCTTTCTGTTCGTCCAAGTGCTATCGGCTAAAAGGCCAATGGTCTAGTCAAAAGGCTCTTGCTTGGACCAATTAACTTAAAGCAATATGTCCACTAGCACCAGGAAATGTCACAATATGGAAACTGAAGTTGGTTTTGTGTGAAAAGCACTCCTGTGCAGAGGCTCAGCACAAAGCCCTCAAGGCTTAAGTGGGACCAACTAGGACCTAGGCCCTTGTTCTGGCTCTGTGTAGAGAGCTGTAGTTAACTCCTTGAAAGAACATCAGTTTTTGCATAGTGATGTGTTAATGTTATGGTAGACTGACTATCTGAGGTACATCCATCTGGAACTATACCATGTCAGATCAGCTTTCTGACTGGCTCTTCCTGGAAGAGGGTGATTTCTCCTGACCAGGAAACCGAGCAGGCCAGCTTTCAGAACTTGTTTGAACAGGCCTCAAACAAGCATTTGAGTACTAGCTACAAGCCAATGGCAGTGTATCAACTGATTTTGTAACTTTGATTTTGAACCAGCCTTACTTGATGTGGAAACCAACTAATGCAAAGTATGACTGATTACTACCATTGGCTTTTGTGTATCTCTGAAAAACCACTGTCAGAGGTGACGAGAAGAGTCCCATTTAAAAAGGAACCGCTGCTGTTAGGTCCTCTGTGGCTGTGTGTGTTTTTCTGGTTTCTGTATTGGGAGATCACTTTTGTCTTGTTTTGAACTCCGAGGCTGCTGTGGTTAATGCTTTGTGTGTCTGGATACAAACAATCCGTATATAACAGACATGGAGCTGATTAGGCTGATCAGACTTGTGCTCCATGTACATAAATGGAAGAGGTTCTGATTTACACCAGCTTAATTGAAATAAGTGGCACCTATGTGTTCAGTTCTCCTTGGCTGACTTGTGAGGATGCCTGCCTAAAAGGTGCTCCCTTAGAAGTAGAGGAACAACTCAGGACAAGTCTAGGTTGCAGCAGGGGTGTAATTTCTAGCTCAGGTAGACATACCTGCACTAGCTTTGATCGAGCTAGTGTGCTAAAATAGCAGTGTGGCCATAGCTACATAGGTGGTGGCATTAGCTAGCCTGCCTGAGTGCAACCCTGCCTGACCCTCTGGTTATGAGCTGCTGCCTGTGCTGACATGGCCACACTGCTAATTTTAGTGCACTAGCTTGAGCAGAGCTAGCTCATGTATGTCTACTCAAGCTGGGGACTACATCTCCCAATTGCAATGTCTGTTCCCCTTCATTCTTTCTGGAGAAGCAGGTTTCCCCCCCTCATATGCTCAAGTGTCCTTACACTTGTGACTGTTCTTTCATGTTGATAGGATCCAAGCAGGTAGATGAAGCACAACGTTTTATTGAATCTTCCAAGATCAGTCTTTAGCACAGTCCCTTTTCACTCTCTTCTATCTAGTCCCATAGCTCTGGTTATAAGCAATGACTGTTTGCACTGGTAGCATGCATTTGGCTGATAATATTATTTCTATTTTTAAGGTGGTTTTATATAATTAATCACAGACTGTGTTCCCATTTGTGCTTTAGACTGCTGCAATACAAGAATATTTTTTAGCAACTACAGCAGTAACCAGAACAACCAAAACAAAAGACAGGAACAGTGCATCAATGTATTTCACTTTATTTTTCTGCGGTGTCATTCTAGCTGTGTTTTGAAAGAAATATCTACATCTATAAATCTGGGCTAAGCAAAAGCTGCTTAAACACATGTGTGCAGAGCTTTTATGAGAGCCAGGACAAAGGGACTTCATTTAGTTCTTAGATGTACCTTAAACCCACTCGTAAACCTGTGTGTGTGGACTGTATTGACAGGACGTTTATTATCAGTTTTATTTTTATATATAATATATGCTATACTGAGTTTGGTTCCCTGAAAACCTGCTGCCCTTATATTTGTATGCCACTCTTCCAAAAGAAGTATTAACATAAGAAACCATATCAAAAAATCAAGCACTGAGCGGATAATAAGTAATATCAGCTGTTATTGTCTGTCTGTTAGATGTCCCTGAATAGCTGAAAAAACAAAGAACTAGGCTGTGGCAAAATGCCACAGCCCCCAATAAAGCGTGTGCAGAGCTGTAGCTCCCCAAGGAGAACCCTGGATGTCCTCCTAGACTAGAGGAACGTCCTCTCTGTCCAGGGAGAAGTACAGTCTGTGACTCTTAGGGATGCAGTATGCTACCTCTCCCCATCACAGCCAGCTTTCTTGGTGAGTTGTTCCTGTGCTCTCCAGGCAAATGGTTGCAATTCTGCCCAGCCCTTATGTACCCTGTCCTGAGGCAGGAAAGGCTCCTTACTTCCTCTCTGTCCTACTGCCTGGCCATGTAAGTGCTTGTCATAGCCTAGTACCAAAATGTTGTTACTAGCTTTAGTCTGTTTATTCCTGCTTAGTCCAGCAAGGGCTGGTCTGTGATTCTTATTTGAGTAAGTCCTGCCCGAATAAGAACTGCAGGATCAGCCCCTACTTCAGTATGTGTGTGCACAGAGTGGGCCAAATTCTACCTTGATATGTGGGAGCAGGCCTCCCAGAGACTTCATTGTGAGCCTGGTGTGCACCCAAGGATGGGATCGGGTCCCTGAACATCCCAGTGAGGGTGACACAGGTACAGGAACAACATCAGCACTCCTGATTCTTCAGTCTTGAGGCTGAAATGTACGAAGCCCTTGGCATCCTAATCACTAGAATGAGTGTGCATGCACTGCAGTGGCTTGGCTGCCCTGACTCGGAGAGCTGGATTGGGTTGCTCAGGAGACCACCCGTGCCTAGGCAGCGATGAACAAATGACACTGCATCTGTGCACAAGCTACACACCTTTTAACCATGGTTTGTGCAAGTATGATCCGAGTGTCAGAGCTACACAGTCTCCAGAAATAAAGACACTCATGCATAGTGTGAGTTTTGGTGTAGGGGTGAACAAATTGTGCACTCAAAGGGCCAGATTTACAACTAAGGATCTGGCCCACACTACCTGATTGATTGTTTAAAAAGGATGTTCATATAGTTAATTCATACAGTATCAATAAGCACAGAGGATACTTTCTCCTTCCAGGTGCCTATTGAGACAGGGTCTTGGCCTTTCCTGTGACAGAAGGGAACAAGATTTTTAAGAAGAGTCATTTTTGTTTAGGATGGTTTTCTATGCTGGAATAGGAATATCTTCACCTAGGTCTAGCAAACATGTTTAGTATCATTAAAGGGGATAATGTAGGGTTCAGCATGCCAGAAGGTGAATTTACAGAGCATCAAACAGTTTTGAAGTGTAAAACAAAATCCTGTGAATTTAATGTTGGTCAGTTGAGTGTATGAATATGGGGGGGGGGGGGGGGCTCCTACTGAATAGGTGAAAAGAAAGAGGGAAGAAAAATGTTCAAAGAGATGATAGAGGAAGATATTGTCTGATATAAAACCTGGATACCAGAGTGAATTTAAGAGAAATAGAAGATACTGTTCTCAAAGGGTATGTCTATACTGCATTTGAAAACCCACGACAGTGAGTCTCAGAGCCCAGGTCTACAGCTATGGATCTAAGAGTTTGTGTAGACATTCAGGCATGAGCCAGAACTTAGGCTCTGAAGCTTGGGGTGATTTTCAGAGCCCAAGTCCAAACATTTGTGCAGCTGTTCTTAGTGCCGTAGCGTGAGTCTGAGATTGAAGGTCCAAGGACTGAGACCACAGGTGCTGGAACAATTTTTATAGTGGGGATGCTGAAAGTCATTGAATAAAACTGCACACCCTGTATATGATGGAAACCACTTCAAGCCCCAGCATTGCTAGTTCCAGCATCTGTGTCTGAGACTCACTGCCATGCGTGTTAAAACGCAGCGTAACCATACCTAATGTCTTCTATCAGGAACATGAGAGCAAGAGGCATACTTAGAAGTTCTGTGTCGAGGGGAGAAAACTGCTATTTAAGGTGACTAAATGTTATTCATGTGACTACATTTTCTTTATACATCATCTTACAATAAAAAGGAAAACAAGGGGGAAATACTAATCTTGGGTCACTAGGTGAAAACTAGTGACCTACATGTGAAAGTTTCCACATTCAGTTGCTTAGCCTCCCCAACTCACCCAGTTTGCTTTGAATTGTAGGATGTGCCTACATATTGCATTTTAGCAACAGCTTTGGAAAACCACCCTCTGCTAAATATTTATTGTAAAATATTTTAATACATCTTCAAAATATAATGTTCAAGCTGCTTCCGAATCCCATTTATATTTTTTAATTGCATTTCTGATTTACATTGGAATTGGTACAAGGCAACGGATGATATGAACTGAGATTATGTTAAATCAAATTTGTTGCTGGTGAGAACAACAATCTCCCCTACTGCAGAGAAACCTCACAATAGAAGTGATTTAGACTTCATTGGTCATGTTTATCCAGAATCTATGGCAGTTATTAATCTCATTGTCACAGCAAATTAACTCTGGGGTTGCTTTTGAAGATTTTTTTTATTTTATTTTATTTTTTTTCCCCCTTCAACAGAACAACTCACAAAAATGCAATTTACCAACTTCAACAGGCTTCAAAATGTAAGGAGATGCAGGATAGCATTTGGTCTTCATCTGTCAAGAAGAAAAGGTAGGTGTTTTACTCTCTGCTATGTTTGGCTTAAATAGAAGATAAAGCGTCTATTTGTCTTTTGCACAATTCTCATTTACATTAATGCAAAACCTTAAAACAGCAAACTGAAAATGTGCAACCAGTGTTTCTGATTTTTATTTTTTTGGCTTCCACTGGATTTATTCTTTGTCTAAATTAAAGAAAACAAAAATTAGTATGTCAAGAAGATTTCTCATTCACAGCTAAAAGCAAGAGGGAGACTTCTCTCTCTCCTTCTTCAATCTTTTAAAAAAAAAATCACCTTGACAGAATCTGAGAAGCACGTTTTCCTTTAGAGTTTCCTTTCCTGATTAGGTCACATTCTCACAATCACAACAAGTGAATTCTCTTCAGAAAAGGTCTAGAAAGGAGGTAGTATAAAAACTGAATTACATATAGCCACTAGAGTATTGCCCACAGGAGACTAGCTGTTCCATTGTATAGATAGACACCATGGTACATTGTATAGATGGACACCAGCATCTTCTCTACTTTACAGCTTTCATCATATGCTGCCACTGGTGAAACTACACCAGTGCAGAAAAAACCTTATATATTTTCCTAGTGTAGACACTGTAGACTCTGGAGTACAGCATCTGACATCAACCTGGCCTCAGGTTCCTCCTGACCCCGCTACCCCTCTCTGCACAGGAAATGGAGAAATATCCCATTAATTTTGCATATGCCATCTCTCCACCCCTCTCCTGCACCCTATACTATTAGATACTATGAAAGCATATATTTTAAATATCTTCAAGCCCATGGCTGTAGCCTATTTGTACACGGAGGACAAAAGATATGAAAACGTAAATTATATAAATAATAATAATTATCTATCTTTTCCCTGTCAAAGGCCAGGAAATGTTTAAACTTTGCTTCATTGGAAACCACCATAAAATCAATTTAAAAACATTTTTTTGCCTCTATCCCAACTTTTCTTGTCCAAATTTTGATGTTTCTTTTTCCTGTTTTTTCAGTCTGTGTGTTTTCTCTCGGTCAAATTTTAATTCTTTTTAAAATGGTTTCATCTAGTTTAAATATTTTCATCATTTAATTCTACTTCTCCCACTAGTCAAGGCCTTTCCTGCTCTTCTGGTTAAATCTTTTCTCTCCCCCCCCCCCCCATCTTAAACATTAGGGTTTTGTCTGACTTCAGTCTTTCCTCTACCCTTTTTTGGGCACTCTGCTCCCTTGCACTTGGTCATCTCTCTCCTCCATTTCACCCATTCCCATTGCTGCACTGGCTCTCTCTTCTCTTTGGTCACCATAAAATCATAGAACTAGAAGGGACCTCAAGAAGTCATGTAGTCCAGTCCCTTGCACTTAAGGCAGTATTAATTATCTAAACCATTAATGACAGGTGTTTGTCTGACCTGCTCTTAAAAATCTCCAATGGTGGAGATTGTCCCTACGCAATTTATTCCAGTGCTTAACCACCCCGACAGTTAAGAAGTTTTTCCTAATTTTCACCCTAAACTTCGCTTGCTGCAATTTAAGCCCTATCCTCAGAGGTTAAGAAAAACAATTTTTCTTCCTCTTTCTGTATCAACTTTTTACATACTTGAAAACTGTTATTGTGTCTCCCCTTAGTCTTCTCTTCTCCAGACTAAATAAACCCAGTTTTTTTTTTCAATCTTCCCTCATAGGTAATGTTTTCATGTTTGCTTTAATAATTTTTGTTGCTCTTCTCTGGACTCTTTCCAATTTGTCCACATCCTTCCTGAAAGCCCTAATAATTGCTTAGGTATTCTTCAGAATGTGAGATGGATGTAAAAACCAATACAGTGATATAGTACTATGTCTGCAGTCAGCCTAAACTGATAGCACAAAGTGAGGTGTAAACTGACCATATTAGTCATCTAATGTGTTAACTCTGAAACCTCTTGATGACAATGTAACTGTCAACATAGTTACCTCTTATGCTTGCCGATCAAAGCACTCAGAAAAAAGAGGGATCATTCGATGATGGACAACCTACTTAGGGTATGTCTTCACTACAGCAGTAGGTCAATTTTTCCCTTAAGTTGATTTTCTAAAGTAGACTTTTAGAAAATCAACTTAGTGTGTCCCCACCAGGACAGCAGGTCGACAGTGGTAGACAGTGTCTGTCCTTCAACTTTTGCAGGGGTCGACATAGCCCGCATTGCACTGTGGGTAGGTAGCCCACAGTGCCGGGAGTGCCGGACCCCCCCGCCCGAGCAGCCCCGCGCCGGCTTCTTCCCCCCCCCCCCCCCCCCCCCCCGCTCGGGCGGGGAGGTGGTTCGCGGGGCTGCTCTGGCGGGCGGGGGGTTTTGAGGAGCTGCTCGGGCGGGGGGAGCCGGCGTGGAGCTGCTCGGGCGGGCGGGGGGTCCGGCACGGAGCTGCTTGGAGGTCGGAGGCTTAAAGTCCTTTGCCTCCTCACTAGATCACAATCTACCTAGAGAGGTCGATTTCAGCGCTACTCCTCTCGTTTGGGAGGAGTACAAAAGTAGATTTTGAGGGCCCTTTAAATCTACTTTTAATGGCATGGATGTGAGGACGGGTACATGTTTATTTCGACTTAACATCGTTAAAGTCGACGTTAAGTCATAGTGGGGACCTGCCCTTAGACTAGTGACTTGTTTCAGCACTTCAAGAGTTTTGGGCTTGGTTTCTAGACAAAGCTTGGGAGAGTGCTAATGCTTCCCACTCTCTGATTCTATCACTGTGGCTGAGGAAAGCGGAGCTGTGCAGATTGGGGGAGGCAGATAATGAACTGAGAAGGCAGGAAGAAGAGCTGGGTTTCTGGAACAGGGCATTGCATCGCTCAGTGAGTGCTGCAACTCTATTTCCATAGCTGGCTGCCCTTTGAATCTACCTGTGGCAGGGAGTATGTGTCAACAGTGATTTGTACTGCCATTTCAGAGTGCCTTCAGTAATAATCTGGACATTTCAGCCTCCTGAGCTGATACATACCAGGATAAATTTAACTAGTTTAATATTTGTCCAAGGATTTGAAAGTAAAAAATGCTAGGTAAGTACTAAGTATTATTATACCAAGCATGCCTTGGGGGTGATGGATGGCCTGCGGGGCTAGGTCTCCTGGAAGATTTCCATCTTTATTCTAGGGCAAGCCCTCTGCTTCTTTTCTTTGTATTTCTTTCCCACCAGATTACTGTCTGGTTAGAAGAGCCTCCTCTTTCACAGCCCCTCATTAGCATTCTTGCCAAATGAACTGGCCTTTCTGAAGGCAGGTGCTTAGCTTCAAATGTCATAGGTGGGGTTTACTTCTGTCTCCCTTCTCTAACTTCTCCCTTACTCTCCCTGTGTGCTCTCATCACCCACTCCTGGCTGTTTCCCATCTGCTAGTGCACCAGAGCTTGTAGGCTGCTGTGCAAGAGACTTATAGTCTACCAACATACCCACCATGCATATGAATAGACCTTGCATCCTGGCTATTTCCTCAGTAACTGAAGCCCTTTAGGGCCCCGTTTACATGAGTGAGAAGCACCATGAGGGGAGGGGAGGAAATCTCTTGACTAGCTGGGAGAGATCAGTTAACGCAAGTGAGTAGCATGTCATTGCAGTGGTTGGGATGTCAGTGATAAACCTTCCAAAGCAGGAGGGGAAAGTGTGACCCACTGTTCTAAGAGCGATAGTTATTACCCTATCCAGTTCAGCCACAGCCCAACTTACCCAAGCTTGTCTCATCTTTGTAACCAAATACTAACCCCTTTGGCATCATTGGCCACGTGCTGCCAACTGCTGCAGGAGGTAATATATCCTGTGCCATCACTTGACAACAGAACTGTGTAGATTCTGGTGCAGCTGTGAAATGAAACCCTTTAGCACCATCTTGGATTCATTCCATTTGAGGAGCGAGTCCTTGTGGCCGCTTTAACAGGTGATGCTCAGATAGGCTTTCTGACTGTTTGATGACCGTTTTCCAGGCTGTGACACCAGCAAATCCAAGAGCTTCATGTTCGTTCTTTTAGAAAACACAAAAACCAACCAACGAAAAAACTATTTGAATATTGCCTGTGTTCAGAGAGGCTTTTGCAACTGAAAATCAAGTGTCAAAATGAATGCAGGCAAAATGGTGTCTGAATCATGACACTGTAGGCTTCTTCAGATCCTTCTTCAGCTCTCTTTTGCAAACTAATGGTACAGTACCATCACTTTAAAATGTTGGTCACACCCACATGACCCCTGCGGGCATATGTGGGTCTGACCGATGTTTTAAAGTGATGGCACTGTACCATTAGTTTGCAAAGGAGAGCTGTAGCAATCTATGGCTGCATATACAGGCACAATGTCTATTAACCGGCACGTATGGCAAGGGTTTCACTAACATAGGTCTTAATTTACCATTTCACTTGTATTCTTCTCAGTAAATCAGCCAGTGGAGAGTGAGATTGTAAGTACTGGAGCGGGCTGATCCCATCCAGCAGAAGGCAGTGGTAACACAACAAGACTGCACATTGTGAGGCATGTTTTTCCAGACAGAGGCACGTAACTCATTAATGTATAGTTAAGCCTCTCATTTTATAAGGCCCGCTAATGCACTAGTGGGGACAAGACACCTTAACTGGTTTTAAGATGGAGCTTGTTACGAATTGGTTTGTATGATGGACTCTTGTGATCCAGACATTCCTTTCCAGTCCTATATTAAATCCTTCATGAGGCCTTAGAACTGGCATTGTAATGATCGCTTTGATTTTCCTTAGTATTACTTAATGAGTCTCTGAAGCTCTCTAATATTGTCAGTCCATGACATTTCTTCCCAGGCTGACAATAGTTCTCTTTTTCACTGAAGACTATGATCTTCCTCTAGTTGATGTCTTAGGCCAGAATTTGCTTTCAGATTCTCACAGGTTTTTCCCTACACAATAATGTTGCCCCAAGTAATTTTTTTTTCCTGTTGTATTTGTAGTCTTTCCCTTAATTTATACAATTTCTCCTTAGGTCCCAGTCTCCTAAATAAAGTGATTTATTGATAATTTCAGCACTAAAAAACAAAAACAAAGCTAGCATGCAGAGTTTCCACACAGAAACATCTACCTTTGCTTCCCTTTTAAACAGCATAATGTAACATTAAATATGATTACAGTACTTAAGGCCATTTTATTCAACTGATACTTTCCTAAAATCAGCTAAGTAAAAATTATTGGCTTCCTTAGACGTTGTTAATAAGCTGGGGTTCTGGTAAACATGATGTCCATGTTTCATTGCACTTAAATGTTTATTTCAAGACTGTGTGGTTCACTGTTTGTGTTTAAAGACCTGATTGAAAGCCTAATGAAATCAAATCTCAGTGGGTCTTGGATTGGGCCCTAAATGATCACATTTTCTTTTTCCATTTGCAAATTATGTAGTAATTAGAAGTCTGGCAAACCTGCTGTGGTGGGTCCGGTTCCACAGCGCCCCCTGAAGGCTGGGGCTAGGCATGGCAGCGGACCTCCACCCGTCTCTAACCCCCCCCCTTAAGGGAAGGGGGGCAGCGTGGCCCAATGGCCGGAGTCTATGCAAGCGTTCCCCGCTCTCGGGGTAGCGTGGCCCAATGGCCCGAGTCTATGCAAGCCTTCCCCGCTCTCGGGGTAGCGTGGCCCAATGGCCCGAGTCTATGCAAGCGTTCTCCGCTCTCGGGGTAGCGTGGCCCAATGGCCGTAGGAGTAGGGGGACCTGGGCCCACCCACTCCACCGGGTCCCGACCCAGGGCTCACCTATCAGCGGGGCTGGTCCTGCCCCACGCTCGGCGGGGATCCGCCCGCAACACGCCGAGCTAGTCTGTCCCTTTAAAAGTCCCCTGGGTCACTTCCTACCCTGCCTTCGGTGTCTGGGGGGTCCGTCAGAGTGTTCTCCCTCCGGGCCGATGGCGAGTGGGGCCTCCAGCGGCGTCACAGCCAGGCTGTCATCTGGGCCCCAGAATGCCGGCTGTTCTTCCTTAGGAGCTGGCAACGTGCGTCCTTCCCCTCTGGTGGTCCGCCCCAACTGAGCTGCTCTGCTGGCTTTTATGCTGGATCTCCAGCTGGAGCATGCCCAGCAGAGCTTCCGGGGCGTGGCTTCCTCTGCCCAGAGAGAAGGGTTAACCCCTGCTGTACCGGTGCAGGGCCACTCGGCCCCATCACACCTGCCCAGAAAGTTAACATTACACAGTAAACAATTTCTGTTTCTTTCTCAAGCAAACAAAAGGAAAGATGCAATTTTCAGAAACTTTTGCATATAAAAACCAAGGCACTCTAATTGTGTACAGGTTTTCTGGAGATAGAAGTCCTGTAAAATTGGTAGTCACATTACAAACAAACAAAAAACCCAACTCCAAAACCATACATCAGATTTGATTTTAGGGGATAAATACATACAACTCCATTAGGTTCCAGGTACATAAAACACAAATGGAACCTGTACTAGCAAAGATCCATAACAGAAGAAAAATTCTCCTTTCTTTTGATAAAATGTTCTGCCATATTTCATCTGTTCACAAACTTAAATCTCTTTAAAAGGTTCCTTACATACAGTATGGGAAAAAAAACTTCTGGTTCTATATGTTCTGGTAGTGTTGATTTTGTGGAGTATACAATACAGATTTGATATTTTTACTCAAGAGATGTTTTACAAACCAACTTTCATGTTTAAATATTGATAGTCTTGGATAATAAAGTTGATCCTGGAAGAATCTATGAAGTAAATAAATGAAAAAGAGGAGAATTGCAAGGCTACCTCTTGGTTCGCAACAGCTATGTCTCAAAACATCATTAAAATTTAAAGCATTGAATGCAAGAAAAAGAGGTTTTCTGGCATAACACAGGCAGAGATTTATATATTCATTTGGACTGCTGTATTGAGATCATTTTGATTGATCCAATGAACCTAAAATATGCAAGTTCTAAGCCTGTAGGTGTATTGAAAAATTCTGAAAATAGTTAAATAATATATCAAATAAGTAAAATATGGTTTAATAGGTCATAATAATTAAAGGAGGATAGTAGTGTTACAATACATGGAGGTAAAATGGGTCATAGAAATTCACAAAGGGATTTATTTTATATGCACCATAAAAATGAATATACAATATATATAATTTGAATGTTTGAGAAATTTTGTGTTTACAGCTGTAACTAAATACATATTATGTATTCTAGCCTCTGATACTTTTTTTTAAGGTATTCTGAAGATTATTACCTTCAGATAGTGACAAAAATACAGAACTGCACATGGAAAAGAAGACCAGAAGAATATACAAAATTTAGGTAATTTAATTTTAAAAGAGCAATTTGTTGAGTTTTTGCTTTATAAATGTCTGGTGCAGATCTTCCCCAGGAAATTGATACCAAAGAAACCAGTGCCTCTTGTGTGTAGTACATGGTTGTAAGATTCTGTTAGCTCTCTGGAGCTCAGACTGTCTTTATTTCTGTGTAATGTATAGCATTGAGCAACCTTCTAAGAGCTAAACAAATCTAGTTTCCCCAATTGTCTCTACATTTTTGGGAGTGAACAGTTGGATAATTTACTAGAATTAGCCAAATAAAGAATTCCCAGCTCCAGAAAGAAAATTCACAATTTTAAATGAAAAGCGATAACCTAGTTGTATCTCTTTAGAGATCTCTAATGTCCCTGCTACTCTGGTATCTGAGAGGTTTTGTAAATGTGCAATACATTTCTGAATTCAAGGTTCTAGACTATTATTTATGGTTTCTATTGTAGAAATGCTTGGAGGGGCCCCATCAGCACTGGTGCTAGATTAGGGTTCCCATTGTAGCCAGAGTCCAAGTAAACCCGTACCTAAATCCAACCCTGTTCAAGACTGCATGTAAGTGAGCATGTGCTCAAGTGTTATCCTGAATCAGGCCAGCGAGTGACAATCCCTGCCCCAAAGATCTTACAATTAGAAATGCTCATCTTCTGGTTTAGTGAAGCACAACTTCATTCTGCTAATACTGATTTTCCAAGAAGGAAAAATACTCTTGAATCACATTATTCTACAGAACAGAGGGTTAGAGACTCTGGCAAGATGATTAAAAATTTGACTTACCTTACAGCTGTTTAGAATTGGGTAGCTCTGAGAATTTAATATCCAGTTTGACTAAAGTCTTTTTGCAGGGGTTTCAGACTCACAACACTTGGGCCATCTGCAGCCCATGAACCTCCCCAGTATAGCCCATGGGTCTCCAACAGTTTTGGGGCCGAGTCTCTTCCTCTGGCCCCACCTGCCGCCCCAGGGGATCCCGTCCGCCAGGTGATTTTAAATGGCCTAGGGCCCTGGCAGCACAGTAGAGCTGAGCAGCATCTACCTGCTCACTCCATGTCTGCTGTCCCCTCCCTGCTGCCCTAGGATGGGGTGGGCCGGGCTGGGGTTGTATCCCCCTGTGCTGCCACTCCCCAAACATCTCTGAAGTCAATGGGAAGCTACAGGGGTGGTGCCTGCTGCCAGCAGTGCACGGAGGCCCCCTGGTCTGCCCCACCTTGGAACCCCAGGTAAGGGCCACACACCCCCGACACCCTCCCAGAAACTGCACCCCCTCCCCTTCAGGACCCAAACTCTCTCTCTCCCAGAGTCTGCACCCCCTCCCTCCACACCCCTCTGGCCCCCAAACTCCCTCCCAGAGCCTGCAACCCCATCCTCTCCTTTTGCACCCCTACCCCAGCCCAGAGCCTGCACCCCAATCTTCTACCTCAGACCTCCTCCCCCACCCAAACTCCTTCCCAGAGCCTTAGGCAAGTGCGGGGTGGAGTTTTGGGGGCAGGGTTCTGGGCAGCATGAGTAACATTGTTGGTCCCCTGGGAGGATTTGAGGACTGGCACTGGCCCTAAAGTAACCTGAATTTGAGACCCCTGGTCTATTGCATTATGCTAAGAAAAAATTATTGGGGGTAGGGGGTGGGAACGGCCTTTTGTGGAGAATTTGAAATGGTATGCTGCCATGGCTGGTCATGAAGCACTGGTTAACTAACCAACACTGTTCCTGTAGCTGAGCCAACATAATGGACAGTGCTAAGGCCCTGACCAAAGACCGCTGAAGTCAATGAGAATCTTTGTACTGATTCTAGCTGGCTTTGAATCTGGCCGTTCAGGCACAAAGGTGTTAGAGCATGATTAGGAACTATGTAAGTTCATGTCTGTAGGCAAAATCAGCCATGCTAATTTCAGACCCTTTCAGTCATAACTCAAGATGGGCAGGAATAATCTGCCTGCAGAACAAGCTGGAGGTGAGGCTGTGATTATCTGCTGTTTCCCCAGCCACAGTCAGGGCTGCTGCACTCTGATGTTTTTCTCTTACGGCCTACTACCTACAGAGCTGCTTCAGAAGGGCCCAACACCCCCCCCCCCCTTGCCACTCTATGACCTATTTCTGCCTTGCCGGTGAGGTGGATGTATCCCCAGAGCAACTTCTCCATGTTCCAGGCTGACTTGTTCCTAGCTTGTCTCCACCAGAGGCTCCCACCTCCCCATTCTTCACCTGTTCTAGCTCTTAAATGGAATAAGTTCCAGGAGAATCTAGCATGGTACCTTCTATCCAGTCCTCTTGTTGTAGTGTAAGAGGAGTCTGAGCATCCTCACTGTTACTCTAGCAGTCTTTTTTTCTCCTGACCAGAAGTATGTACAATGAGCAGCAAAGGCTCCCAAGTTTTGTTATGCTTGCAAAGATCAGGACAGAAGTATTCAGAGATGCAAACTGTGGGGATGCAGTAGCCTTCTAGGAAACTTAACGTGATTATATGGCCTTCTACCCTATTGACAGGTTAGGATAGGCTCATTGATATTTGGGCCCATTGACTTTTACTGTACAAGTTATATTAATTCCTAAAAGTTTAGGAAATGTAATAAAATAGGGGGAAGAAAACTTCTTATCTATCTTGTGTCTAATTTATATATAATATATACACACAAAATAAAATGAGATCACTGATCTATAAGTTAACTTGTTTTGGTGGCTGGATGATTATTATCCGTGGGGTGTATGTGTTCAAGTAACTCTTCTTATCTCAATCTCTTCTCCTTTCTGGTCTTTTCAAGAAGCCGGATATTAAAATTTCATAGATATTCTTCTCTTCCAGCACTTCAGAATCTTGCAAAAGTTCTGATCTCTTAGCACATCAGAGGAAATGTGCTTTCCTTTAAGATTCAGTAGGTTGCTTCCTAACTAAATCTGTGCACCTTAGAAACCAGCCACACACTTTGGTATGTTTATCAATCATTGAGCAAGAGACTTGGAACTGGCATAGCAGCTTAGAAATAATGATGTACTGGCTGGAAGAAACTGGTGAAATCTTTTGAGCGGGGAAGGGGAGGAATAGCACCACATTGTGTAATGTTGGATAGGAGGGCAGTTGCAATCTGGTATTTAGACTTTTCACAGAATTTTGTGACTGGAAATTTTTCATGCTGAAGCGTATGAAAAGTCAAAATGCTGCTTTTGCTTATAAATTCACATTTATCTATTTCTACCACTAAATTAGTATTTCTGTTCATGTGTTCCTGCTTTATAGGCTACTGGTCCAATGCATTGAGCACAGGGCTGGGAGCAAGGAACTACTGAGTTCTCCTTCTATCAGAACAGTACATTGCACTTGCCTCCCTATGAGCTAGGTAAATACAGTCACACCCATTTCACAGATGATGAAACAGCATAGACAGATTATGTGACCTGAATCAAGTTCTGACAGTAAGTAGCTGCATGAGGAGGATTAAAATTGTCATTCACATGCCTAATCCACTGGAGTCCTTTAATGGCTAAACCACGGTATCTGTAGGCGAACTACTTAACTTCTCTCTGTCTGTGTTTGCCCATCTGTAAAATGGAAATAGCATTTACCAACCTCACAGGCGTGTTGAGCGTTGCTGTTCAGGATCACCATGTTCCTCCTTGCAGCTTTGAAGAATAGATAGGATAAAATACATTTTTATCAGAGATGTAAAGCCTTATGCTTCCAGGCATAAACTAATCTTGAGTTAATGAGGTTTGAAAAAAGCTTCCCCCATGCTTAGGTTATTCCATAAGTGAGCTCTGACCTTTGTTTCACCTTCCTCTGAAGCAGCTATCAGAGACTGGTACTAGAGTAGATTAAATCACCGCTCAGTTCCAGTATGACAATTCCTATGTTACTAAAAAACAGCCCTGCCTAATGTTGACCAAACATCTCTCCTAGTATCCTAGTTCTGCTGCCTTCCACAGATGACATCAGTCTAGCAGACCCAAAGACAAATGGGGAGGGGGGAGTGAATTCGTACAAGGAACAGGTATGGATCTAACGGCGAAATATATACTTTAGTGCCAGAAGGGAACAGCTGACAATTCTATGCTGCATGAACCCCAGTGGCCCTGCTGCAGGCTGACCTGAGCACAAGGTATAAGCTGGCTATCCACTACCTGCCTCAGCTTGTGCAAAACTGACAGGCACAACGAGTCTTCTTGCTACTACTCCTGTCCTTTCCCTCTGTCCAAATGTTCTCCTCCACCATTGTCCCAGTGAGTGCTCATATTTTATAGAGCTCAGTGGTAGCTCTTACCTGCAGTTTTGTGTAGGACTGTCCTCGTTCTCCAATGGTCAGTGTTCTGACAGCGGTGCGGTGAATTGTCTTTCCCTCACATCTCTCAAAGTCAACGAATGCCACTAAACAAATCCAAACCTCTCCAACACACACACGCACCACAGTCACCTTTGTATGATGAATTTTTGCCCAGGTCTCATAGGTAAATAAAGATTTGATGTTCTTTCTCTACATTTCAAGGTGTCTTGTCTACACTGTGCCAACAACACTTCCACCAACTTCAGACTGTCCCCTGGGGTCCACGGCATGCCTGGCACTTGATTTCTGGTTATTGCCTTTTGCCATCCAATGGGGGACATACTGTGTTACATGCTTGGGTATATCATCCATCCCCACTGCTGTTCCTACCACTTCTTCCATCCTCACTATGGCACAGAGATACCAGCAGCTGTAGTATCTTGCAATACTGTTCTACCACAACTGAATGGAATAGCAGATGACAAGTGACTGAGCCTGTAAGGAAAAGTGTGTCTGAACTTCTGCTATTTCCAATGCTTAGTACTACATATGAATCTTGCTCAGAAACTATTTCCCATGAGACCATTCCTCTCAAAAGTCAGCCTTGTTCTTTATCACCAATCAAAACACAAGCCTGGCAACTCCACTGCCTAACTCTTAACCTCTGCTTTAAAGCCCACCTGGGTTCTTCCTCCTCTTGTTTAACCAAACCAAGACCTCACTCTTCTTTGATATTACAGTGAATCAGAGAACATTTAAAAAGATGGGTGAAAGAGACTTACTTTTTCCCAGAAGGCTCATTCCTAAAGCTTGGGAAACAACTGTGGGGTGGGTTGCTTCTGCCCCCCCAGGCTTCTCTATCTAGAGTTTTTAGTCTCCAGTTCCCTAGGTAACCTGAATATTAATGACTATATTAACATTTCTTCAAAGATTTTTCAAATAAGAGATATATTGTTAGTACAACAAACTACAGAACCCAGCTGGGTACCTCCACAGCTATAATTGTTTTGAATACTTACACATTTCTTTTGAGCAAGATGAAGCTTCAGAATTTCTTTGCTTTAGTGATTTTAAGCTTTATTCATTTGTGCCAATGGAATTCAAGCTGTAGCGCCTTTATCCTTCATCAACAATCAGGCGTTAGCACTCCAGGTGCAGCCTATAGGTTAATTGGCTTAACTTACCCCTTCAGACCTTGTGTGGGATGGACACCCAGTCATATAACCTCCCCTCAGAGTCTTCTCCCCTGCAGTTGGTGGAGCTGGCTTCACAGGTCATCCTGCTCCTGTTCACCTACCATGAGAAGTAGTTTACCCCTCTCTTCCACGTTGTTTCTGAGTTTCTCCTTCTGAAAATTCATGTCCTCTATGGGTATGTCTTCACTACAGCATTAGGTCGATTTCCTTGCAGTCAATTTTTGAAAGCTGACTGTATAGAGTTGATTTTATGCATCCCCACAAAGCACAGCAAGTCGGCATTATCTGTCCATAGAACCGTGGCAAGCATCGACATAGCGAGTGGTGCACTGTGGGTAGCTATCCCACAGTTCCCGGAGTCCCCAGCAGGCACCATTTCAAGTGCTGCACTATGGGTAGGCATTTCATTATTTTGCACCCTTTTTTCACGCCGCCGATGCCATTTCGAGCGGTGCACTGTGGGTAGGCATCCCATTATTCACGCCCTTTCTCCACGCTGCGCTAACGCCATAGCACTGCAAGCACGGAGCCCTCTGAGACCACTGCTGCAGTACCGGATGTTGTGAAGACCTCACGCGTTGTTGTGGACTTTCTGCTGCATCGTCTGCAGAGGAATGAGATCCGGACACAGCTGCGCTTTCCTGAAACTGACGACAGTGATGAGGAGGTGGACATGTCCCTGCTTTGCACGTCCAGGGACACTGCCGGTCCCCCTACTTCCAAAAATGTCAATCTGGCAAATTTGGTGGCAACGGGGCAGGCTCATGCTATGGAATGCCGATTCTGGGCCAGAGAAACAAGCACTGAGTGGTGGGATCGCATAGTGCTGCATGTCTGGGATGACTCCTAGTGGCTCAGAAACTTTTGCATGCGTAAGGGCATGTTCATGGAACTTTGTGACTTGCTTTCCCCGACCCTCCAGTGCAAGAATACCAAAATGAGAGCAGCCCTCACAGTTCAGAAGCGAGTGGTGATAGCCCTCTGGAAGCTTGCAATGCCAGACAGCTACCGGTCAGTCGTGAATCAGTTTGGGGTGGGTAAATCTACAGTGGGGTCTGCTGTGATGCAAGAAAGCAGGGCAATCGGCGAGCTGCTGCTACACAGGGTTATAAACCTTGGAAACCTGCAAGCTACAATAGATGGCTTTGCCGCCATGGGATTCCCTAATTGTGGTGGGGCTATAGATGGGACTCATATCCCTATCTTGGCACAGGACAACAACGGCGCAGAGTAAAGAAACCGCAAGTGGAAGGGCTATTATTCTATGGTCATGCAAGCATGGTTGACCACAACGGACGTTTCACCGACCTGTACGTGGGATGGCCGGGAAAGGTTCATGATGCTCGTGTTTTCAGGAACTCTAGGATATTTAGAGAGTGGAGCAAGAGATTTTCTTCCCAGACCAGAAAATGATTGTGGGGGAGGGAGGTGGATATGCCGATCGTTATCCTTGGGGGCCCAGCCTACCCCTTAATGCCCTGGCTTATGAAGCCCTACACGGTAGCCCTGGACAGGAGTCAGGAGCTGTTCAACTATAGGCTGAGCAAGCGCAGAATGGCAGTTGAGTGCACCTTTGGCCGCCTCAAAGGGCGATGGCGTTCATTACTCATTCGCTCAGACATCAGCAACAGAAATGTGCCCATTGTTATTGCTGCTTGCTCTGTGCTCCACAATCTCTGTGAGAGCAAGGGGGAGATGTTTATGGTGGGGTGAGAGGCAGAGGCAAATTTCCTGTCTGCTGCTTACCAGCAGCCAGACAGCAGGGAAAGTAGAAGAGCGCACCAGGAGGCACTGCGCCTCAGAGACGCCTTGAAAACCAGTTTTCTGAGTGTCCAAGATGGTGTTTGAAAACCCGCTCCCTTGCTCTGCTCAGCCCTAAGCCTTGCTTCCTTGCACCCTCTTTCTCTCCCCTCTCCCAGCCCTTGCAGAGGAAATAAATTCACTGCTTTAAAAATCATTATTTCTTTATTGCTTCTTCACAAACACAGAGGATCACTGGAAAGGTAGCCCAGAAGGTCTGCTAACATGGTTTCTTGGCTTGCCTCCTGCTGCTCCGTAATATTTCCGTCCTCATCACCTTTGTCGTCATCTGAATCCTCCTCAGGCCTGACGATTATCCCATGGGTGGAGTCCACGGAGACCGCTGCGATGGTGGTGGGGGCTCCCCCCATTATCTGATTCAGTTCATTGTAGAACCGGAATGTCTGCAGCAGTCCCCCAGAGTGTCCATTTGCCTCTTTGGTTTTCTGGAACGCTTGCCTCAGCTCCTTAATTTTCATGCGGAGCTGTTGGGTGTCTCTGCAGTGGCCCCTTTCCAGCATGGCCTTGGAGACTCTGGCAAACGTGTTGGCATTCCGTTTGTTGTGATAGAGTTCCAACATCATGGATTCCTCTCCCCAGATAGCGATCAGATCCAACACCTCATGTGTGGACCATGCTGGAGCTCTTCTCCTCTGGCTGGTCTCCTGTGCTGCTGAGCTCCGCATGGCGGCTTGTGCTGCTGAGCTCTGAATGGTGACTGACCTGTGCAGGTGAGTTCGCCACACTGACCAAACAGGAAATGCAATTGAAATGTTCCCGGGGCTTTTCCTGTTTACCCGGCCAGAGCAGCGAGTTGATAGTGCTGTCCAGAGCGGTCACAGTGGAGCAGTGAGGCTGTCCAGAGCGGTCACAGTGGAGCATTGTGGGACAGCCTCTGGAGGCCAATAACGTCCCATGCGTCCTCACTACTCCACAACCGACCCAGAGAGGGAAACCAGCAGTTGGAGTGGTGGAGGAGGGGGAGAGAGGACGGGGGACGGTGGAGGGGGGGCCCAAGACACAGCACCTTTTAAAAAACTTTTTAGAGAAACTCAGCCTGCTGCTGCTTGTGCTGTCCTGTGGGTTAGAGTGGGTAGGTCCCTGGAGCTTCCCCGCCCGGGTTCTCACTGGGTGGGGAAGCTATGGGACGTGGGGAGGTGGCTAGACAGAGGCTGTAGAGGTGATCTTTGTTCCTGCTGAAGCTGCACCAGACACCGGAGCATGTCGCTTTGGTCCTCCATTATCCGCAGCATCACATCCATGCCGCTTTTCTTCATGCTCCAGCCACCTGTCTGCTGCATCCCTGGACTCTTGCCTTGACTCTAGCAATCTTTCTCTCCATTCACTCTGCCAAGCAGCCTCAGCGTGAGAGTTCTGTAGTAGTTCATTAAACATATCATCACGCGTTTTCTTTTTTACGCTTCCGTATCTGCGATAGACGGCGTGAGGGGCAGGACGGGGGATTCTGAGATAAATGGGCAGCTGCTGTGGGCAAAGAAAGGGACACGGTTATTAGACAGATACATTCTTGCAGCACAATGGGAGTACTATTTAATGGTGAACCACAGGATTCGCAGGCCTGATATGCTTTCTGTACAAGGTCACATTCTGCACCTAAAAGTGACTGGATGGCTTTCATGTTCACACAAACATTCAGAGAAGCATCTCACACACATGAGACAGCCTCAACATGGCTACTGAAATCACCATGCAGCCGGCCATGGTAAGCTAAGCCATGTTCTTTACAGCAGCGCTCCGATGTTCCAGACTGACCCCCTCCTCCCTCCCCCAAATGGATTCCTCCTCCCCCTACCGCGTGGCTGCCAGTGAACTGTGAACTGCAAAACAAAAGCAAAAATCCCTGCCTGCTCTTGCTATGGGCTGGCTCGGCGGGAGGGGCGGGGGGCACGTTGGGTCTTCTTTGGAAGCAGCCGCGAGCAGCAAAGCAAAAATCCCTGCCTGCTCTTGCTACCGGCTGGCTCGTGGGGTGGGGGATGCATTGGGTCTTCTTTGGAAGCAGCTGCGAGCAGCAAAAGCAAAAATCCCTGCCTGCTCTTGCTACAGGATGGGGAAGATTACTGTACAGCTGGGAACATCTGTCCCCCTACTAATTACAGTCCGTACTTCAAACAGGCAACCATGAATGACCTCATTCTCCTTAGAATTTCTCAGAGAGATAGAAAATGCCTGTTACTAGAGTCTCTTCAAAATCCCGGTGCATATCCTGCGATGCTGTGTTACACAGTGATACCAGACTATTTACTAATTTCATGGCGTGGATTGGTTTCCTATCACGGAGGACCAAATAAGGCAGCTCTACCCAGAAACCTGTTGCGTAAGATTCATCGCTACCTGCTCGAAAGTTTCATGGAAATGTCCATAGTGGATTTCAACTCTATACCGGAGTACATTAACAGACTTTTTCAGTAAAAGAACCAGCAATGGATGCATGCCAAGTCCTTAGGGCAAGTTAATCATTAATAAATGCTTCCTTTTCAAATCATGAGTCATCTAATCCCTAAAGGCACACTCACAGAGGTCCCTTTGCTGGCTGGGGTAGCAGCAGTTTGGGATGGCGTTGAGGGTAATGGGTCCAGGTTGATAAACAGCTCCTGGCTGTCTGCTAACATGGTTTCTTGGCTTGCCTCCTGCTGCTCCGTAATATTTCCGTCCTCATCACCTTTGTCGTCATCTGAATCCTCCTCAGGCCTGACGATTATCCCATGGGTGGAGTCCACGGAGACCGCTGCGATGGTGGTGGGGGCTCCCCCCATTATCTGATTCAGTTCATTGTAGAACCGGCATGTCTGCAGCAGTCCCCCAGAGCGTCCATTTGCCTCTTTGGTTTTCTGGAACGCTTTCCTCAGCTCCTTAATTTTCATGCAGAGCTGTTGGGCGTCTCTGCAGTGGCCCCTTTCCAGCATGGTCTTGGAGACTCTGGCAAACGTGTTGGCATTCCGTTTATTGTTGCGGAGTTCCAACATCATGGATTCCTCTCCCCAGATAGCGATCAGATCCAACACCTCATGTGTGGACCATGCTGGAGCTCTTTTCCTCTGGTTGGTCTCCTGTGCTGCTGAGCTTTGCATGGCGGCTTGTGCTGCTGAGCTCTGAATGGTGACTGACCTGTGCAGGTGAGCTTGCCACACTGACCAAACAGGAAATGCAATTGAAATGTTCCCGGGGCTTTTCCTGTTTATCCGGCCAGAGCAGCGAGTTGATAGTGCTGTCCAGAGCGGTCACAATGGAGCAGTGAGGCTGTCCAGAGCGGTCACAGTGGAGCATTGTGGGACAGCCTCTGGAGGCCAATAACGTCCCATGCGTCCTCACTACTCCACAACCGACCCAGAGAGGTCGATTTCAGCACTACTCCTCTCATTAGGGAGGAGAACAGAAATCAATTTTGAGGGCCCTTTAAATCGATGCAAATGGCATCCGGGTGAGGACGGGTACAGGTTTATGTTGACTTAACAACGCTAAAGTCGACGTTAAGCCTTAGTGGGGACCAGCCCTATGACTACTTGTAATGCTTGTTCTGCCGCTAGCAACTTTTCATGTAGCTTTTGCACTTGTAGACTCTCCCAATATCTTTTTTTCCCAGAGTCTCTGAGTTCCAACTGTGCACTGGTTAGTCTCCATATTGGTCCCTGTATCCTTTAGCTTTGCCTCTGAGAGACTTTTCCTTCCCTGGAGTTCTCGTCTGTCTTCTCCACCATTTTTTGTGCACCCCCTCTGGGCCTCCCTTCCCTATCTTTCCCTGAGTGCTGCTCTTTTCCTGGCAACTTTCATTCTTCTTGTTCCTCATCAGGACCCAGTCCTTCTCTGGGGTACAGTTCTGTTTGTGAGAGCACTGCCCCATCACGTCTTGGTTTCCCCCTCCCACTTCCTGCTTCCTCCACAGGAAGACAGTCTACACCCAGGTAGGTTGTAGACAACTGCAACCATCATTTTGTTGGGGGTCAGCAGCCAGCAACAATTCACAGATAACTTAAGAAAAATCAGCCTTTTAAAAGTAAATATAGCAGCTGGTCTTTCAAGTTAAAAATACAAAATAATTTTTTTAAATGCAGCAAAATACTAAATTGTGCTCATAATTTCCCTTAGAGGATACAGTTATTTATATTGATCCAACAGTCCAACTCTAGATAAGAGTGTTTCAAATTTTCAGTTATGAACTGTTTTCAAAAAATCAAATGTGTAAAAATACCAACTCCTACAAAATCTTGAATCAGAGAGGTAGCCGTGTTAGTCTGGAATAGCAGAAGCGACAAAGAGTCCTGTGGTACCTTAAAGACTAACTAAAGTATTGAAGCATAAGCTTTCGTGGGCTAACACCCACTTCATCGGATGCAAGCAGTGGAAGTGTCCAGGGGCAGGTATATATATTTGAAATTTGAATGGGGATTTGTTGGCCCCTCTGCAACAGGGTGCATACCTATATATATATACCTGCCCCTGGACACTTCCACTGCTTGCATCTGACGAAGTAGGCATTAGCCCACGAAAGCTTATGCTTCAATACTTTAGTTAGTCTCTAAGGTGCCACAGGACTCTGCTTCTGTACCAAAATTTTGTAGAAGTGACAATCTCCTTTTTCACTGGCTATTTAACTGAATCCAATGTTTTTAAAGTTCTGTTAAGAAAAGCTTTTATTTTTTTCTTTGATTTTGGGAAAACACCTTTCACCAGTTTATGAAAATATTTTGGGTAAAAATCATCCTGTTGCAGAGGGGCCAACAAATCCCCATTCACTGCTTAGACTATGAATGTAGAGGCTATGTGAGGCGTAAGCAGTGCGCAAGGTCTTGTAGAGAGTCTCTACACTAAGGTCAGGTCTACACTACCGGCTGGATCGGCGGGTAGTGATTGATCTATGGGGATTGATTTAGCGTGTCTTGACGAGAAGTGATAAATCGATCCCCAAAAGTCGACTCCGGAACTCCAGCTCACCAAAAGGCACAAGGCAGAGTCGACGGGGAAGCCCGCTGTCAACCGCTGCCACCGTGAGGATGGCAGGTATGTCAACCTAAGATGCATCGATTTCAGCTACGTTATTCATGTAGCTAAAGTTGCGTATTTTAGGTCGACCCTCCCCGCTAGTGTAGACCTGGCCTTAGATTAATAACTCTTTTTAGACAATATCAGACTGTTTGGTAACCACACTCTCTGCTCTGAGGAAGGGCAGTGGTGCTTTAAGAGCACACCAGAGACCTGCTCATCTAATTCTTCTTTGAGTGATGGTCCCTATAGTATTCCATTAAAGGTTTACTCATGTGCACCATGTATCCGGAGCTGGAGAACTTGAAAGTAGCATCCGCTGATCCACCAATGCACCCTCGCCTCAGCCCCCTCCCCCCTCCAAGGCCCCCCCTCACCCAGCCCCCCTCACCCATCCAAGCCCCCCCCTCGCCCAGCTCCCTCCCCCCCACCTAGCCCCCTCCCCCCGCTCAGCTCCCTCCCCCCTCAACTCCTCGTCATGCACCCAACAGCCCAGCTAACTTTATATGTATAACTGCTCCTTGGTGCTGTAGCTCCATGTGAGTGAGAATCGCTCAGGTGGGCACGCGCGGTGGCCATATTGTGCCTTCAAACTACAACCCCCAGCATGCCGTTCATCAGGGCTGTCTCTACTGCGCATGACGGCTTCGCACAAACTTCCCCTGGGCTTTTATTATATAGGATAAGGGTGATTGTGACCTATTTTCCTGGAAGGGGGGAGGGATGGAAAAACAAGGAAAGAAAAGGGGTTCCTGGGTTTGCCACAAATCGTACAGTCTATCTTGACAAAGCTGAGCTGTTTTGGGCTGGTTACAAAGCAAGTCAGGGGGAAAGTCTTTCTGAAAGTTTCACACAGCTTTATTGGTAACTGAATTAATTTAAAACCGACTTTATTTTCTAGTTCTCTGCCACCTCCTTATTGTTCATTAGCTACACTGGTCTTTTGCAGGTTAGAACTAGCTTCCTGCTGTGATGCTGTTCACAACTTTATTGCTTCTCAAAACAATACCATGCTGGGAAGTAACATGAGTTATGAGGTGGACAATAAAAGGACTATCCTCATCACAGAGGACATTTTTAGGATGCTGCCTGAGGTAAGAACAGTTTCTTTATCTTTCAGAACTAGAGCTGTTTTATTTGGCTCTTTAGAGGACAGACCCACCACACACTCTCCCACTCTCTCTCCTTATTTCTTGTGCAAAGGAGAGAGGCTGGCTGGGACTCCCAGTAGGAGATGTCTACACTGAACCTGGAAGTGAGCCTCACAGCCCAGGTCCAGAGGTTTGTACTGGCAGGGCTTGCACCTGTGCACTAAAAATAGCTGTGTAGAGGTTGCAGCTTGGGGTCTCAAGCCCACTCAGCCTCCAGACTTCAGAGGCCAAGCTACAGTGTCTATGCAGCTATTTTGAGCATGCTTGCACAAGCCCGGTTAGTGGACCTGTCCTGGGAGGCTTGCTCCCAGATGCAGAGTAGACGTACCTTTGTAGCTTAGCCATAGGGGTTACTGCAGAACGCTGCAAATTGCAGGTTCTCTCAGAAGCCAGATGTGCCTCTGCAGTACTTCAAGTCCAGGGGCAAGAGATCCGGTCTATGGACTGAACAGCGTATGGCAGCCATTGTGCAAATTAACATTGCTCTTCTCGCACCTAGTTTCAGGGGATTATGAAAAGTTTTGATCTTCCATAGATGGTTGGTATTCTTTTATTCCATTATAATCCCAGTTACTGTATGATGGATCTCAGGAACTGAACCAGACATCTCTAGAACTGAACACATGACTGTGTTACAGGTTGAGCTAAAGAGACTGTTAGAGATTCTCATTCTCTGTGGATGGAGCACAGAAAGGAACATTGACCATTGGATCATATGTACATCTCCCTTCCTGTGTGTATCTGATACATGGTTCCTCTTGACACCTCTTCAGCTTCTTTTTGTGTATACTCAAGTACTATGGACCTGATCCTCCTCTTGCACTGATGTAAATCAGGAGTCATTCCATTAAAGCAGATAAAGTTACAGTGGTGTAAAACTAGGGTGAGAGGAGAATCAGGCCTTGTATGTCTCTCTGGTACCTGATGATCTGTACATGCACTTGCAATCCCAGCCAAACTAGTTTAGCCTTCAGTCTGTCTCTCCCAAATATGATGTCGTTCTGCAGTGTCAAAAAAACAAATTCTTTCTCCAGCATCAAAGAGGTGCCTTGGCTCTCCAGATAAAGCCATTTTATTGGGTTATCTGGAGATAAACTGCTATAGGGACGGGCATTTATCAGCTTTCAGGTACTTTCTTGCTTTCCTGTATGGCAGGGGTCTCCAAACTTTTCAGCCCGAGGGCCGCATTAGCTATCAAATAGCAGTTCGGGGGCCGACAACACACTCGAGGTCCAAATAAAAAAGAATCAAAACATGGATGTTGTTTTTAATTATTTATTTAATATTATTTTATTCAGTTATTATTTAATAACACATTGATACACTACACATGAACACCTGAACACTACACATGAACACCTGAACACTACACATGAACACCTGAACACTACACATGAACACTACAGATGAACACCTGTTCACTACACATGAACACTACACATCAACCCCCCAACTGACCCACCCAGCCAGGTCTCTCCCCCCAAAACCTCCTTTCCTCCAACCCCCCTCCCCCAACTGACCCACCCAGCCAGGTCTCTCACCCCAAAACCTCCTTTCCTCCAACCCCCCCCCCAAATGACCCACCCAGCCAGGTCTCCCCCCCCCCAAACCTCCTTTCCTCCAACCCCCAACTGACCCACCCAGCCAGGTCTCTCCCCCCCCAAACCTCCTTTCCTCCAACCCCCCCCAACTGACCCACCCAGCCAGGTCTCTCACCCCAAAACCTCCTTTCCTCCAACCCCCCCCCCCAAATGACCCACCCAGCCAGGTCTCTCACCCCAAAACCTCCTTCCCTCCCACCCACCCCCCCACTGACCCACCCAGCCAGGTCTCTCACCCCAAAACCTCCTTTCCTCCAACCCCCCCCCCAAATGACCCACCCAGCCAGGTCTCTCACCCCAAAACCTCCTTCCCTCCCACCCACCCCCCCACTGACCCACCCAGCCAGGTCTCTCACCCCCCCAACTGACCTGCTCAACCCGGTCTCTCCCCACAGACCGGTTCGCCGCCTGGCAGTGGGTGGCTCCTTGTTTCGCCCCCTGCAACTGCGTGGCGGTGCAGCGCGTCCCGGCCCCAGCTCCGAGCCGTCCCTGGCTGGCGGCGGCAGCCGAGCACGCGGCGCTTCCAGGCCCCGCGGCTGGCGGCGGCGGCCGAGCGCGCGGCGCTTCCAGGCCCCGCGGCTGGCGGCGGCGGCCGAGCGCGCGGCGCTTCCAGGCCCCGCGGCTGGCGGCGGCGGCCGAGCGCGCGGCGCTTCCAGGCCCCGCGGCTGGCGGCGGCGGCCGAGCGCGCGGCGCTTCCAGGCCCCGCGGCTGGCGGCGGCGGCCCGCGCGGCGCTTCCAGGCCCCGCGGCTGGCGGCGGCGGCCCGCGCGGCGCTTCCAGGCCCCAGCGCGGAGCCAAAAAGATCTCCGCGGGCCGGATGAGAGGGCCTCGCGGGCCGCATCTGGCCCGCGGGCCGTAGTTTGGAGACCCCTGCTGTATGGCACCCTCTACTGTTTCTCTCCTTCTCCCTTCCAGCATACATGGCCAGCCTGGGAGAAGGGGAAGGATAACATTAGGCACCTGAGTTTGCCCCTGTCAGTAGCAGTTCCTGGAGGACTCCCTAAATATATGGTCCCACTAAGGGTATGTCTGCACTGCAATCCCATGCTTAAACTCAGGATCAAGTGTAAACACACACACACTTGCATCTACACTGCAATTGCACAGACCCCTAGGTCCCAAGACCCTCACGGCTGCTGGGTCTGAGCGCAAGTCAAGCCCGGACCTCAGGTTTGAGCCCTATTGCTTTGCAGTGTAGATGAAGCTTTGCTTCACTCTTGTCCTGGGAGTCTGCCAGAAGTGTCCCACAATTCTACGGGCCAACTTCCTTAGTCCTCTCTATCTCCACAATCTCCAGTGGACTCTATTGAAAATGAAAGTCACCTCCCCCCCCCCCCCACACACACACCTCCTTGGCATTCGGCAGCAGCTCAGGTCAGTGTTAACCCCTTCTCTTCTGAACAAGCTCCCAGCACACTATCAGAGAGCCTCCTGGATTTGTAATAGAGAGTGAGCAGGGGAAGACATTTGTAAATCATGCTGCATCGTGGTCAAGAGAGCACAGCCCAATTTTGTTGAATCTCTCGTGCAAGCCCAGTAAAATTGTGAACTTCAGAAGAAGTACCAGGAAGGACCATGCTACCAGCAGATACCCACCTATATCTGCCAGCTTTTTAGGGATATAGGGAGCGTAGTAAGAGGCTGAAGAGCAAGTACTGGAAGACCAGAGACAAGAACTACACCATGGGCAACTTGCCAATATCATGGCTGCTTTATGAGGAATTTAATCAGGTGCTGGGCACTGCACCCAGCATAGAGCCAATCATGCATGATAAAAACCTGCTGAGCTGGGATGGTGTCCTGCTGGCCCCTGAATCCAGCATGCGGACTGATGAGAGACAGCAGCAGGCTCTGAGAGAGGTGAATGAAGGGACTGTTTTATGAAACCAATCCTAGGGGAGGCTGTGGATCAGGATCAACAGCAAATTCAAGGTCCCTACTCAGAAGAGCTGTTTGATTTCTCCCCCTCCGAGAACAGCTCACTGTTGTGTCTACAGAAAACCTGGTGGAAACAGAAGCCACCCCGGATTCTGGTAAGTTTATGACTCTGATTTAATTTATTACTAGCGAAAATACCCGGCGTTGCTCGGGTCCGTCGGAGGTGGGGAGGGGGCAGAGAGCTGAGCGAGTGCGGGGTCTGTTGGAGAAGGGAGGGGGCAGAGAGCAAACGTGACACCCCCACCTCACCCCCCCGACCAAACCCGACACCTCCACCTCACTTACCCCTCGACCAACCCTGACTCACATTTTCACCCCCCCACCCAAACCCAACACCCCCACGTCACCCCCTACCAACACTCCCTGACCAACACCCACCCCTCACCCCCCGTAGACCAAACCTGACACACCCACCTCACTTTCCCCCCCAACCAAACCCGACACCCCTACCTACCACCACAAACAAACCCAACACCCCCACCTTAACCCCCCACCCAAACCCAAAACCCCCACGTCACCCCCCTACCAACACCCCCTGACCAACACCCACACCTCATCCCCCCGACCAAACCCGACACCCACACCTCACTTACCCCTCGACCAACCACAACCCCCCTTCTCACCCCCCTAAACAAACCCAACACCCCCACCTTACCCCCCCACCAAACCCAACACCCCCTGACCAACCCCAACACCCACACCTCACCCCTCACCCACCCCGACACCTTCCCACCCCCCCCAGACCAAACCCAACACCCCCGGCTCACTTACCCCCCGACCAAACCCGACACCCCCACCTCACCCCCCGACCAAACCCGATACCCCTACCTCACTTACCCTCCAACCAAACCCAACTCGGGTCCATCAGAGGTGGGGAGGGGGCAGAGAGCTGAGCAAGTGCGGGGTCCGTTGGAGGGGGCAGAGAGCTGAGCGAGTGCGGGGTCCGTTGGAGGGGGTATTATGACATCATAACTATGTCACAGAGAACAGCAACTGCCCAGCTGATGTGATTGGCCTTTAAATAATTTCACCCCTGGGGGGGCGTCAGAGATGAGATTTGAAAACTTTTCGACTCTTACCCTGATTAGGACCCTAAGACCTATAACTGTACCAAATTTCAAGTCTCTAGCTCAAACGGTGTAGAAGGAGTAAGTGCGCGTACATACACGCATACATACACTCATACACGCACGCATACACCATTTGACTTTTATATATATAGATTACAGTACTAGTGTAAAAGCCCATGTACACGGGCCAACAGTAATGGCTCGTGCCCCCCCCCCCCCACTCGCTCAGCTCTCTCCCCCCTCCCTCCCAACACCCCCCTCCACTCGCTCAGCTCTCTGCCCCTCCTGGCTCTCTGCCCCCTTCCCCCCCCCCCCCCCGCTCGGCTCTCTGCCTCCTCCGCCTCGCCAGCCCAGCGCCCCCTTCCCGCGCCCCGCCCGGCCAGAGCCCCCTGCCTGCGCCTCCTGCGCCCAGCCACCCTCCTGCCTGAGCCCCTGATCCAGACCCTGCTTCCCTCTCGGCGGTGCACGTGCGGTGGCCATGTTGTGCTGCCGAACTACACCTCCCAGCATGCCGTTCGTCTGGGCCGTCTCTACTGCGCATGACGGCTTCACACACACTTCTCTAGTCTTTTATTATATAGGACTAGCATAAGTGCCCGGCGTTGCTCGGGTCAGTCGGAGGTGGGGAGGGGGCAGACAGTTGACACCCCCTGACCAACCCCAACACCCACCCTTCACCCACCCTGACACCTTCCCACCCCCCCGACCAACCCCAAGACCCCCCGGCTCACTTACCCCCCGACCAAACCCGACAACCCCACCTGACCCCCCCAAAACAAACCCAACACCCCCACCTCACCCCCTGACCAAACCCGACACCCCCACTTCACCCCCTGAGCAAACCCGACACCCCCACCTCACCCCCCGACCGAACAGTGTATTTAATAATCTGTGTGCTACACAGTGCACCGTGAGCCGCCCCCCCTGACCAACCCTGTCACGGGGTCGGTCACTCACCCAGCGGCGCCCCCGTCTGGTCGTCACGGGAATTAGCTCTTTGACCCCTGGAGCACCCTCTGTTGGCCGACGTCCGCTTCTCCACACTGGCCCCGTGCCCTTCCTGGACCCCGGAGCCCCTTGCTGAGGGTGCTGCACCCTGCAGTACCCCCCTGGTTTTAGGGTCTCCCCTCCCCAGGGAACCCACCACCCACTATCCCCAACTCGCCTCAGAATGTGCCACTGTCAGTCACTACTTGCCCCTGCTCACTGGGGCGGACTGCAGTATCATGGCTACTCATCACCGGCAAGGAGGGTTGGCCTGCTGCTGCTATCTCCGGCCCTAGGCTGCTCCCTGCAACCCTGGTAGTTCTGGGTTGGACCTTGTATCAGGCCCGGAGGCCTGGGGCTCGTGGCTAGAGCCCACCCAGCTCCTTCTGCCCTGCCCCAGCTCTGCCCTAACCCAGGTACCTGGCTTCCTCCTGCAGCAGGCCTGTCTCGCTCTGACTGCAGAGGAGACTGCCCCTGCTTTTCTGCCTCCCAGCCCTTATATCCTGGCTGGGAGTGTTTGGGGCGTGGCCACACAGCTGAGCCCAACTCCCAATCAACCTGGGAGTTTGCAGGCTAGCCTCCCAGGCTATTTCAAACCCCTTTTGGGGCTTTTCCAAGCCCCTTTCAGTAGGGGGCGGGTGGACACCCAGCCACAAACCCCAACACCTCCCGGCTCACTTACCCCCCGACCAAACCCGACACCCCCACCTCACCCCCCCAAGCAAACCCGACAACCCCACCTCACCCCCCGACCGAACCCGACACCCCCACCTCACTCACCGTCCCACCAAACCCAACTCGGATCCGTCGCAGGGGAGGGGGAGGCAGAGCCGAGGGATTCCGGGGACCTTCGCAGGTGGGGGGGGGCACAGGGCTGAGGGATCTCCGGGGTTCCGTTGGGAGGGGGGAGGGGCAGAGAACTGAGGGATCTCCGGGGTTCCATTGGGAGGAGGGGGGAGGGGCAGAGAACTGAGGGATCTCCAGGGTTCCGTTGGGAGGGGGGAGGGGCAGAGAACTGAGGGATCTCCGGGGTTCCATTGGGAGGGGGGAGGGGCAGAGAACTGAGGGATCTCCGGGGTTCCGTTGGGAGGGAGGAGGGGCAGAGAACTGAGGGATCTCCGGGGTTCCGTTGGGAGGGGGGAGGGGCAGAGAACTGAGGGATCTCCGGGGTTCCGTTGGAGGAGGGAGGGGCAGTGAGCTGAGTGAGTGAGGTGTCTGTTGGAGGGGGTATTATGACATCATCACCAGCTAACTGCCCAGCCGATGTGATTGGCCCTGAAAGACTTTCACCCCTGGGGGGCGTCAGAGGTGAGGTCCGAAAATTTTTCGACCCTTACCAGCATCTAGACCCCAAGACCCCTCACTGTACCAAATTTCAAGTCTCTGGCTCAAACGGTGCGGGAGGACTTCGCAGTCATACGTACATACATACACACATACATACACCACTTGACTTTTATATATATAGATTGGGAGGGATTTCTGCTCTAGAAGCAATGCACAAGTTATGGTCAGCTCCGGCTACTAGTGTGTGTCCGGTAATGGTGGATTGTATCAGAGCATCTTGGTGACCCCTTTCTCCCGCCTCCCGCAGTAGGTGGAGTTCAAAATGATGACTGGGAATTTCAAACAGTCATAAACAGCTGTAAAAGGTATTTCCACTGTAAAGTCACAGTTGTTTGCCAGGGTCATGCATATTGTCCTTTCAGTAGTAAGGGCTTGAAATTTGCCTCTTTGTAATCATTCCTTCTTGCTCTATGGAGTCACCTGGAAACAGTGAACTGTGTGAGTGTCTGGGAAACTATTTTCTATTTCCAAATCTAGTTCATTTTAGTCAGAGGTAGTCCATGCAGTCTGTGGGTCACCAAATTATTTCTCCCAAGTATAAGTGGGGTGTCCATTTTGTCCAGAACTGTGGTGGGTGCAGGGAGGCAGAAGGCTCTGGAGTTCTGCATGCTTGTGTGTAGCAATAACTGGGTAAAGCAATGTATGAGCTAACCCAGCATCCTGTTAATTCCCTCATGGACTCAGACCCACTCCTGGTTACTGATAGCTGCAAACGTTTCCTGAAGCAGGAACTCCAGATATGCAGTTACATTGTGGGGAAGGGTGTATTTTCCAGGGCCACCTCTAGCTGACTAGCCCATTCCACTCTCAGATGTGCTGTTCAGTCACTATAGATTTGACTACTTCTGCTGCATACACAACAAGTTTCCCAAGAGCAGCTTGGAATAACATCTCCCATTGGCAAGGGGGCACCACAAGATCAGTTATGTCCTCCAAAGTGTGAAAGGCCTGAAATGATGGGAAAAGCCTTTTGCAGCAATGGCACTATCCTCCCCCACATCCATGCGCCATATGCCACTTAGTTATAAAATGTTTATAAAACAGGTTTTAATTTTAACCATGTCACTGTTTCTGCCCTTCTGTAACTGCAAATAACCAGTTTGTGGCCAGAGAGGATGTGGACTGAAGCATCCCCTTCACAATACACATCCGTTCAGTTTCGAAATGTATCATTTTATCTCCTTGAGATTCCTTAAGAATTAATTCTGTGCTCCTCCACTGAGCTATTTTCAACAGTAACCCTCTGTTTCCTGTCCTATTTCAGGCTTCTCAACCTCTACTGCCTGCTGTTCATCAGGCGTTGGTCCATGGCCCAAGGTACCCCCATGGGCCATTCCAAAAGGAAGCATTCCCATGATAAGTTATGATCAATGCTCTTGACACAGCAGACCAGCAGGTCCTGTACCAGAAGAAGAGGGATGAAAGCCCAGAGCAACAGCATGCTGAAAGGCAGGAGAAGTTGCTGAAACAATTCTCTCTGTCCTCCTCCCTTAGCTGCTACTCCTGTTCCAGGAACTGCTTTGCAAGTCCCTGCTCTCTTGCTGAAGCTCTCTCCTCCACCTGATTGAAGAGCCACATGCCTGATTGCCTCAGATATCTCAGCCACCACTTTACCCACAGCCAACTTTCCAACCCCAAACGGCTTGGCAACGGACTTGTAGCAGTCTGGAATAGCCAGCTTCCAAACAGTTATAGAAACCTCTTTCTGGACCAGCAAGGATGACCTCAGTTGTGTCTCTTCACATAGGAGGGTTGGGGTAAGCTGTTCACAAAGCTCCAGAAATGTAGCTTGCTTCATGCAAAAGTTTTGGACCCTCTGCTGGTCATCCCAGGTCTTCATGACAATGTGCTTGTGGCCCTGTTCCATATAGTCTACATATGGGGCATCAGTGGCTATGCCAATTGTACCAAGCAGCACCAGCCAGTGTGAGACTGCGATGCCAGGGTACTCCTCCTCCTGCTACTCCATCAGGAAATCCGTCAGGTACCTTTGGTGGGACAGAAAATGCTGCTGAAATGTCCACCAGTGCCTCATGGATGCTTTGCCTGACACAGAAGTGAAAGCACAAGCAAGAGTTCTTCAGAAGGTGCCTCTGCCATGTTGCTGACTCCCATAATTGGGAATGCACAAGCCAAAATGACTGCTCGGAAGGCTCAGGCTGTCCAGACTTCCTGTAATAGGCAGGTTGGGCAGTAAAGTTTTCCCACAGTACATCACAGTCAGAGGGCTAGAAGAGCACTTGGGACTCTGGGATATGGTTGGTTTGGCTCCGGTCTGTGTGCAGCTGTGTGGGATGCTGGAGCCCCAGGTTGAAGCATGGGTTAGAAAAGTCTTAACATAGTGTTAAAAACAGTGTTGATGCTTAAACCCTGGATTCCTTAACAGGTCAGCAGATTTGAGTCCTACTAACCCTGGGCTTACATTGCAGTGTGGACATACCTGTGTCCCTCAGGGGATACTGTCCATAATAGGAGTCTTATAGGGTAAACACATATCAAATTATGTTCTGAGGAAAGAAACAAAGTGAGTTATTTATCTCTTTGTTCCATTTTAACAATGCAAAGTGACTTCCCCAAACTGTTGAAAACAAAGATAGCAGCTCACAGTCCAGTCTTGCTCATTCCACCTCTCTGTTACCTCTGACTATTTGTGGCAGACCTGCTGCATTCTGTGTGTGTTCTCTGTAATTTACTGGAGTTAAACTGCAAGTAGTTATAGTTCTGATTCCATATCACTAGAAATGCAAAACAAAAAACAAAACAAAAAAACCCACCCCAAACTCTGTTCATGATCTTTTTGTTCTTTTCAGTCCCCACCTCTTTTGGGCTATCCTTTTAAGCACTGTGCAGTGGTTGGAAATGGGGGCATTCTGAAAAACTCCAGCTGTGGAGCTGAAATCGATAACTCTGACTTTGTATTTAGGTAAGAGCTGCTAAACACTAATGGGGTTAGAGTGCTAACTTTCTTGAAGGGACTTTATCAAGATTGATAGGCCAAAAAGTAAACCCAGTGACTGTGCTATGGTTAGTGGGTGTGCCACATGCCCACCATCCCTGTTTCCCCATCCCCTCAGCCTGTCTGCCCCATTCTTCAACACAATAGAGCAGCATCATGTTCTGCTCTGTAAATTTCACTACTCTAGGTGTGTATAAGCAGAGAAAAGCACACATGTATTCACACCTGCGATTTCATGGAATGCCAGCAATTCTTTCCCAAGTGTCTGACTGTTGGGTCTTGCCACATGCTCAGGTTTAACTGATCTCCATATTTGGTGTGAGGAAGGAATTTCCCCCTGGATCAGATTGGCAGAGACCCTGAAGTTTATCACCTTCCTCTGCAGAATGGGGCACAGGTCATGGAAATGGTGGATTCTCTGTAAATTTCAGGTCTTTAAATCATGATTTGAAGTCTTCAAAGGCTCAACCTGAAGTTATGGATCTATTACAAGAGTGGGTGGGTGAGGTTCTGTGGCTTGCAATGTGCAGGTCAGACCAGATGATTACAATGGTCCCTTCCAGCCTTAGTCTATGAACCTGGATGTGTTATAGTTTGGGAGTTGAGCCTATGAGAAGGTCTGTTTTTTGCTTCTTGAATATTATTTAGGATTGAGGGGTTGGGTTTTCTTTGGATCAGGAGAAGAATATTTTTAAAAGATTGTGATATAAGCTAGCATTAAATATGTTACATGCTTGCCTTTGCCTTCTAGTCTTCGTGCCAGGCACCTTAACCTTCTTGAGCACTTTTGAAAATCCCCTAGGCCTCTGCTTGTATTTTCGGACACCTAAGTACCTTTGAAAACTGGTTTTAGGAGCCTAAGTCACTTTGGCTACTTTTACAAATGTTACCAATTGACATTCAGGGGACTACTCACAGGTATAAAGTCCAGCATATGGTTACATGTTTTGTGGGATTGGGGCCTAGGTTTTTAGGCCTTGTAATGCTGAGTGGAGCCCGGCCTAGGGCCAGGTTTTTAAAGGAATAGTTGAGAAATAGTTTCTCAAGCTCCCAATGGGAGTTGGGCACCTCAACACTTTTTAAAATCCCTATAAGTACCTAACTGTCCCTTGAGGCAGCTAAAGGTATGTCTACGCTGCAGTTGAGAGCAAGCCTCCCAGCCCGGGTAGACAGACCAGCACTAGTGGGGCTCGAGCTAGCACACAAAAAATAGCAGTGTGGATGTTGCAACGTAGGTGTCAGCTTGGGCTCTCGAGCCCATCCGACACCTTGGGTCTGAGTGTGGGAGGCGGAGATTCCTTTTGAGTCGCACTCCAGGCTGTGGAAGTAAAATTCTCATTTTGTTCTCCACCAGAAACTTTCCAATATGTGAATGAGTGACAACCTTGCAGCCAGACCTCTGAGCCCACACCCATCTCCACTGAATTTTGTCACCTTTCTTATTTTTGACTTACATCTGGTGCTTATAAATAAGACAAAAGAGAAGCCTTCCAATGTCTAGTTTAGATGATTGGCCTGACTAGAAGTGATGAACTTACAAGATGAGATGCTAAAGCTAAAATGTAGCAGGTTTTTAAAGAACATAAGTGTTGGTAAACACAATTCAGACTAAAACTCTTTCTTCTTTACCTTTAATAGAAATTGAGTGTTTACTACTGAATCAGTAGTTGGAATGCATGAGCAATTGGACATTTTTCCATTTTCATCTTTGATGCAGGCAATATCACTATGCCAATTGCATTTTTAGTATTAATCACAGTGTTTTTAGTCCGAAAACTACAGAAAGCCTTTAGAGGGGATGCATTACTGTATCTTGGAAGGACATAGTGGCAGGACATAGTCTACTGGTTAGAGCAGGGGAAGTGCGGGATGGGACTTCCTGGATTATTAGCAGCATGGCTACTGACTTGTATGATTTGGAGAAAATGTGTACTGACCTGTAAAATACTTATTTTAAGGCATGTAGTAAGGCTTCATTCATATTAATTAATTTATCGGGTACTTGGAGGGAGGTGACGTAAATGTTATGGTGCAGTCGAGGAATGCATGTAGAATAACAGCAGGGCATTTGTGGTGGGGTTCTATTTAAATAACTGTTTCTAAATCTCAGGTGTAACCTTCCCCCAACCACAGGAAGCGTTAGCAAAGATGTTGGCAATAAAACAAATCTTGTGACTGTTAATCCAAGTATCATAGCACAGAAGTAAGTATCACCACAATTTTTGTTCCTGTGTAATGTTGTTTAATTGTTTGACGTGCTTTAGATTTTGTTATTAAACCCTTTGGGATGCCATCACAGTGGGCAATGAATTCTGATTACTTCATTAGTGATCCTTAATTCCCAGCTAAAAGGCACACTAGTGAATGAAACCCATTAAACAAGTCCTTTTGGACAGAAATGAGTCAACAGTTCAGAGATTAGCAGTGCCTCTGTTTTCACTTATTCACATGTTCTTAACCAGGGGCAACAGCAGCATTTCTCATCTCAAGTCCATTTTCTAAAGCTGGCATTATAGCCATGACTTAGGAATGCCCTTAAGCATGTATCTAGTGGGACTTACCATCAGTCCCATCAGTGGGACTTATCATTAAGAATGTGTTCAAGTGCTTTCCTGAATTGGGGCCTAAATTTCTATAACTCATTGTCTGAACGCTAAAGAATCAAACTCAAATTAGAGCGCCCTTTTTTCTCCAAAGTATTTTGCTTTCTTCCCCTTCTTGGGAAGAAAACAACAAAAAAAGTCTGATTAGAACTTTCTAATTATTGTATAACCTTCAGTTTCACATTGGGCCATTAGCTGTTCTAGCTAGTGCTTATCTGCCAAATGAACCAGTGTGATATGTTGATATTTACTGCTTAATAATCAGACACAACCAGACAAAACTGACTCTAGCTTAAAGTAAGAGGGAAACAATCGAATACATAGAAAACTGAAGTTTTGTTGTAGCCATGTTGATCCCAGGATGTTAGAGAGAGAAGATGGGTGAGGTAATATCTTTTATGGAACCAGCTTTTGTCTCTCTCACCATCAGAAGTTGGTCCAGTAAAAGCTATTTCTTCCCCCATCTTGACTTCTAAAAGAAGTTTGTCATTGAATCAAGAAGCTAGCTGGAGTCTTTGGAATAAATTTTACTCTGATGTGCTTGCAACCCTTACTGATGTAAATGGAGATGTATTAGTGGCTTATACCAGCAGTGAATTTGGCCAATTGACTTCATTGCAATAGGGCTGCAAAGAAAAGCAAAATTGGTCCAGAGGTTTAGCATAAGAAGACCATTTCATTGGTGGCTATCAAAGTTATTTATTGCTCTTGGGCTTAATCATGATGTTCCACTAAGTTTTTACTCTGTTTTTATTCAGGCAAACCTCCACTGAAGTTAAGAGTTAACCTTAATAAGGACTCAGTAAAAATGAGTCAGAACTTTGGGATTTGGCCATTTCAATGATTTTATTATTCAGGGAAAGCTGTAAGTGCCTTAGGAGGAGAGGGAAAGTTGTCTAGAGAACTGCTCTAATTTTATTCACTTTAACTTCTAATTAGCAAGCTAAGTGTGGGGTTCTTCTCACCACTATAGTTGAAGTTATATCAGCCATTCTGTTATGAACTATGTTTTCAAAGCATTTACAGTAGAAACGTAAAACCTATTGCAGGGCTGAAACAAAGTCCCACTGCAAAATCACTTTGACCAATTTTCTTATATTGCAGTATTTTGGAGGGCTCAATAGTTTGACATGAGATCTTGCAATTCATTAGAAGCATGGTCTGATCTTCAGAAGTGCTGAGTCAGTAAGAGCTTTGGGTGTAATCAGCTTGGAAAATCAGTCCAGTAGTATTTTAAAAACCAGCTACAGTTCAATTCTGCAAAGACTTAAGCATGTGCTTAACTTTAACTTTAACTCCATGAGGACTATTCACATACTTAAAGTTAGGCACATGCACAAGTTTTTGCATGGTTGCAGCCTACATTTGTAAAGCAGCTACCACACATATATAATAACTACTTTGCACAAAGATTTTTATGGTATATGCTAATGTGCACATTTTAAAATGTGTGGGGTTTCTCGCACCTTCCTTTGAAAACATGATCCTGGACTAGGTGGCCACAGGTCTGATTTAGTATGGCAATTTCTGTGAAATTAAGTAAATTGGATAGTGAATTTGTGATTAAATAATTTGCCAGATTTTCATAAATAGCACATGTAAAACTGATATATGCATTTACTAGGTGTCCAGATTAAATGGCAGTATTAGTGCTCATAGATAACTTGCGCAAGCAGTTGTGAAAATCTGGCCTCCAATAATAAATTGTTGAATATGGAATTCAAGCATTTTTTCCCCTCTAAAACTGATAAGTTCACTAGGCATTTTATTTGACAGATACAACAAGCTGAATGAAAAGAAAATGACATTTCTGGAGAACATTGCAAGCTATGGAAATGCTTTCCTTTTGTTGCCAGCATTTTCCTTCAAAAGCAACACAGCTGCTTCTTTCAAAGTATACCACACTCTACAAGAGTTCAGAGCAAAACAGAGGGCGATATTTTTTCATCCCAGGTACCTGAAAAGTCTAGCCCTGTTCTGGAAAACTAAGGGTGTGAAAGCATATCGATTGTCTTCTGGTTTTATGATAGCTAGTGCCGCTATTGAACTGTGTGAGAATGTGAAGTTGTATGGCTTCTGGCCTTTCTCTAAAACCACAGAGGAGATGCCAATCAGTCACCACTATTATGACAACCAACTGCCCAAGCCGGGTTTCCACGCGATGCCCAAAGAATACAACCAGATTCTCCAACTTCATGGGAAGGGCATTCTGAAGCTGCAGTTTGGTAAATGTGACTCCGACTAAAAAGGTACGTCAGATTCCTCAAAGATAAAACACTTCCGTTTAAGTAAGTTTCAGGGCAAATCTGCCTTTTCTGCAACCAGGTGTTGCAGAATATGCACATTATTCCTAATGAGTCAATGAGAGTTATGTATATGAATTGGAGGGAGGTTTGACTGCTCTGTCTACATGTACAGTAGCATGGGGATGCAAGGTTAGGCTCAACTCCAACTTTTTCTTCCACACTGCCAGCTTCTGTGTGGAAGGGTGCATTGCTGCATACAAGAAAGATTGGCAGCACCATCAAAGATTGCCACAAATCAGTCTATCAATAGTGTTCCATCACCCCAAACGTGTGTCCACCAGTCTTTTGTGATGGATTCCCCCAGGTGTCCTGTTTTGAGTAAAAGTGGGCTGTTTTATTTAAGACAGACACATTCTACCACCTGAAAGAGAGAAGAGGCGAGATTCTGGTGCTGACTAAACCTTTCTACACTGCTTCAGCAGTGTTCGAGACTATTAGAAGGGCCAAGCAGTCCATGGAGAAATTCACCCAGAGAAGAGGCTGCATATGGCAGGTGTATGGAACCTTGTGCCCCTCACTTACCTGTCCCTGCAGAGTGGCTGTGCCAAGTTGGCACAAGGAGAGGGAGCAACTACAGTATTCTGTGTTGCTGCAGTTCCGGTCTGCAGAGCAGCCGGTTGACAAAAGGTGGAGGAGCAGCCATGGGTTACAGTAGCTCTTGGGGTTGCTGTAACTTACTTTGGGGATTGCACTGGCCCACAGAGAATCCTAGAGGCATGAAGTGTTGCACTCTCTTTACCTAGGCTGCATCTTCTTTGTTCTGCATCCTAAGAGATGCACTTGGCCCCAGATCTTGAGCCAATTTACTGAGTGCAAATTATAGTTGACAGTGGAAAGATTCAGCTGTTTGGTTGTGAGATTCTTCTGACCTGTTGACAAAACACAATCTGCCAATATGGCTGTTTGTACATCCTTCAGCTACATCAAAATTTCCAGCTCAACATCTAGTACTGTTGCTCACGGTGACTTTCCAAAATGACTCATTGTCACTAGGACTTTGAGTCTTTATTGGTGTTTGGATTCTCAATAAATAGGCTACACTGAGACCTCAGTATAGTATTTTAAATTGGACTGATATAATTTGAAAAATACTGGAGAAAGATTATATTAAAGGAAACTATCCAGCAATCTGAAAGTTCAAAAGCTAAGAAATACTTTACTTCTGCTTAGACTGCGAAATGTATTTCAAAATGGTTTTCAGTGCTAGTCAGAACACGCACTTTCAAATATATATTTCACAGCTGATTCATAACGATAAGAGATTGCTACCTTTTTAAACTTTCAGACTGCTGGGCCCAGCCAAATAAGCACAATTTTCTTCCAGTGGTTTCAGATCTTCCCATGTTCAAAAGAATAAAACCGAATGAGTATTGCTTATACATAACATTACAATACCTAATAGAATGGGGGGATGGGGAGGTACACGCTTGCACATACCCACATTGCTAAGTAATACTTTTTAACTGTAAAAAGGAATGGCATATATATATAGGGAATGTTGAGAAATACATAATGTATTTCGTAATCACACATACAGTTGCTATACTTTTTACATCCTGCAGTTTCCACTGTTTGCACTTCATATAATATTAATCACAATAACTATGCCATATAACTTTAATTATAGTAACTATGCCAGCTAGGAAAATGAATAGGAAGCCATTTATGAATTTTTTATCAGAATGGAGCACATAGGAGACACAAAAAAAGTTAAGCATATGTATGGATGAATTAAACACTGACAATGCCTGATAGATTGAGAATCTGAAAACCATTTCTGTGGCCAGATTTGCACGGTAAACTGCAAAAAACAATCTGAGGAGTAAATTGCACTGTCCTAACACTGAAACGTTTTGACTTAATGGCTTGTATTTCCAAAAGGAAAGAATTTAGTCCTTTAACAATGAAGTGAAATGTTTTATTAAGATCTACTGTAGAGATGGTTGAAATTTTTAATTAAGTTTTTCATTGAAAAATGGTCTCTTAAAAATCAGTTTTCATAATTTTAAAAAAATATTCCACTCTCTAGTGAGCACAAGGATTAGGTCTGGATCTGTCCCCTGAATGCATGTGCAACTGGGGCAGGTTTCTTAAACACTCTTCCCCCTTGTGGCATCCACAGAGGTTTCAGCCATAAGTTTGCCACAGTGTTCACTCTCGGCAGATGTAAATGAGTTCATTGACTTCAATAGATAGAACAGTGCTCTCATATACTGAAGCACAGTGGCGGGATTCTCCTGTTGACCCACTCTTTTAGCAGGTGGTTAGAACCCTGTAAGGAGATGGTAACTGATTCCTGATAAATCCTTGTTAACTCCACCCTGGTGATGAGGGAAGTGTCACATTTTGGAGAGAATGAGGAGTCCTGTGGCACCTTGAGACTAACAAATTTATTTGGGCATAAGCTTTCATGGACTAGAACCCACTTCATCAGATACATAGAGGGGAACATACCTCTCCTCCTCCCACTGAGGTGGCTAAGCAGGTCAATATTACTGGGCGGCCCACCAGAGGGGAGGGGGCAAAAGGAGGAGAGGCTGAGCAGAGTTGTGGAGGTGAGCTGCTCCTTGGAGAGGAAGGGGATAGGTGTCATTTGCTAGCAAAGCCTTGGTTGGTAGGGCCAGACAGAAAGGTATGGCTGAACATACCTTCCTCTGAGCCTCAGTTTGAATATATGAGGTCAGTGGTACTTGTGGAACCTAATAATTGGGGTTGGGCTTTTCAGCTATAGTCAGATGGTCCAAAGGCAGCTAGGTTTAGTAAAAAGACAAGTAATAATGTGACTTTCCAACCAAGCCAGAGAAGGGGATGTAGTAACTTCTGGAGCCATGCAACAGCCGCCATTGCTATAGTACTGCATGCAAGTCCTGATCCAGCAGAGCACTTCAGCATGTGCTGAACTTTTAGCTCCTGCGTAGACTCGATGAACTCAGTGGTGACCAGATGTCCCGATTTTATAAGGACAGTTCCGATTTTTGTGTCTTTTTCTTATAGAGGCTCCTATTACCCCCCATCCCCTGTCCCGATTTTTCACATTTGCTGTCTGGTCACACTGTGGGGACTACTCACACCCTTATTGTTAAGCATGTGCTGAAGTGCTAGGCTGGATCTATGCTGCAATGGGGATGATAATGCCAGTGAAGATCAATTGTTCTTGTCGAATTAGCAAGTCTCAGAATGGATATAATGGATCTGAAATTATAACTGGAAACAACATTTTATTTACAATTAATTTCTGCTAACTGCAATCAGGAATGGGTGGGAGGGGGGGAACCATCTTCCAGAAGAAATGCAAGAATCTGAAACATGAAAAGTTCTCTCTACAGCCATCTTATATTAGACAAAGAAAATTCAGATACAGTCTCCCATGTACATATTGACCAGGCCTGATCCTGCTTAGCTGATAATAGCTTCTGATGAGGTGATAGAGGCACACACCATGTGCCTAATTGTAGGCACTGCTAAATAACTATTGGAGATGTTTTGTGAGCTTAGAGCCCTCCTCTAAAGAGAACAGATGTTTGAACTCGATAGCTCACTATCAGTCCTTTCCACACCCTGAGGATTCTATGAGTCTATGAATTTGTATAACAAATGTCTGAGACAGACTCTATTCTAACATAAGGCTGAATACAGATATCTGAGGCAAAACAGATTTGTTATAAGAATTGTAAAAAAATTGGTTTATTTTGAATCTAAGGGCTGGTCTTTACTGGGGGAGAGATCGGCTGTAGATAAGCAAATTCAGCTACATTAATAACGTAGCTGAATTCGGCGTATCTAGAGCTGACTTACCTGCCGTCCTCACGGTGGCGGTGGTCAGCGGCACACTCCCCCGTTGACTCCAGCTTGCGCCTTTTGGCGAGCTGGAGTTCTGGAGTCGACGGGGGCACCGCTGGCGATCGATTTATCGCATCTTGACAAGACGCTTTAATGAAGACAAGCCCTAATTTTCAGTTTAGATCTGTACAAGAAACAATAACACATGTTATTATTCTGTTTTAATTCCAGGGTGGTGATTCCAAAGGAGAAAATTTTCGTGTATCTCAGAAGTTTGGTATTGGATTTGATAGGATGTTGTTTTGTGAGCATTAAACTTCACTATTATAATTTGGGAATATTTTACACTTAAGGAGAAAAGTGAATGATTTTTGACATAGTGATTGCTACATTTTTGAACTTCTTGTCATCAGATTTGTTTATGCAAACAAAATTTATCTGGAAAATCTTTGGAACTCCTGGCCATTGGTTAAATTTAACAAAGCACAATCTCAAGATGGTGCCACTATGTAACATTTGTAATGTTTTTGCTTTTTAAATTATTATCATTTAAAAATATTTTGACATTTTTGTTCATTTCACACAAGGTGAACCAAAGTGTGTATTTATTAGCTCCATGGTATGATGTGTTAGATTTGGCAATGAACTTTTTCTATTGAGGGCCTTGATATTGCAGAAAAAGTCATTTTTTATTGTGGAATAGAGTGCCATGTAACCCACATGCCTTTTTGGTGTGGTGTTCTGTCCCCTCTAGTGGCAGCGAGACCATTCAGAGAAAGAGATAAATGAATTTGCTCTACAGCCTTAGCTAACAGCCAGTTAGTTGGCTTTCAGCTCCTGTGGTAGAGGCTCATGCACTAAGCTCCGGATGTCCCCCGTTCAGTTCTGCCCGCTGACAACCAGGGTCTATTGGCGTTACACCTGCACTAGGGTGTTATACCACCATTCTGTTTCCCTGAGTAGATAAGCCCTTACCTCTGTGTTTAATTTTATGCACTGTGAGCAACCTCATGGATGTAATAGGACTACTATTTAGGATGCAGGATCAGAGGCCTATGATTTTCTTAAACCACAGTTTAGTTAATTGTATTCTCTCTTCAATTCAGTTCCACTCCTTCCAAGGACAGTGGGCTAGATTCTATGCGTGCCTCCCAGAACCCTGGTAGTGCACACAATTATGGGCATTTCTCCTCCCCCCTAGATGTGCATCCCAGCCCGTATACAAAATGGATCTGTCAGCCAAAGAAACCAACTGCAAAACCTCAGTCACCCTTCACATTGCTTGCTGCAGCTCACTGACATCCAGGCATAAAACCTACCAAGGAGTTAGGACATCTGAGGCATTCCGTTAAAACTCACCACTTGAGCTCTTCCAGTGTCCTGCCCCAAGCTGCATGTCCTACCGTGTTTCCCCGAAAATAAGACAGTGTCTTATATTAATTTTTGCTCCCAAAATTACATTACATTATATTACAGCGAGAGGCAAAACTGTAAGTACGTCTTATTTTCGGGGGATGTCTTACTTTCGGGGAAACAGGGTATGCCAGGGATTGAAGTGGGGGTAGGGTTGTGTATGGACAGCACCATACTAGTTTTGTGATGAAGCAGTTCTCCCCTGGCCTCTTGTGGCTCCCGTAGGGTTCCTAAACACCAGTGGAGAAGAATATAGGGGCCAGAGCAGGGATAAAGTTGGCTCCACTGGAAAGAGCCCTATTAACTTTAACTTTAGTAGGAGTTGGACTGAGCCTTTGTTACTGTGATTTTGATTTAAAGGAAATGATGTTCTATGTGCATTATTATTCGTGGATTTTAATATAGCACAACATTCTAATAACCCGCTTCTGCTACCAGCAGAATCTCTATGATCTCTTGGAGAGTCTATTGAATGATTAAATATATAATTTTTTCTTATCCTTTGTACATATTGCACTCAATCTCAGATATTTGTTTAGTAAACATCATCTTTGACCATAGAACACTAATTCTTCACTATACATTAGATTAAACATTAATTATTCCAATCATTGCACTTCGCTGTGAGCAATGTATTGGAAAAAAAGACTGTTTAAAGTGAATGTAAAAAAAATACTGTTTTTCTTGAAATTTTTTCTGTTATAGAAATATTCCTACACTCCTGTACAATTGAAGTATATTTAATATATTTGTAATTTACATATTTTATATGTGAATTTTTATAACTGCTTCATATTTGGCCCTTATGTTTATATTCTTAATGTTAATTACATCAAATGACCCAATTAAATTAAATTCTATTAGAGTGAGACCGAGAAGTTACAAAATATTCCCAAAAATAAAAGGAGGGAAAAAGTGGTGCATTCCAATGGCAGAATTTTGAGACTATCACAATGAATTCTCCATTAACAAGTAACTGTTCACCTGTCATTTTGAACAATTGCTTCCTGGATTTATTTCCTCTAGAAAAGTCAGACCAAATGAAGACTCATGTTACACCAAGAGACTTCATAATCCTGGTGGTTTCAGAAGTGAGAGAATCTTTCTTCCATTTGCCTTTTTATTTATAGGAGTCATTCCATTGGAAAAAACTTGGGGGTTTTCCCTCCAAAATTTGCCTTTCTTGTGACTCCCGCAATTTACTACGGAGTGACCCAATACAAAACTCTTACATACAGACATACTAAGGGGTGGGTTTTAAAACCTCGCCTCCCATGGTGCAAGAACAGTTTGTGGGTTCAAATAATGTCACCTAACATCCTGGTCAGTAACTGGTTCATCCGAGTGCAGCCCTGCAGACCCTCTCCTAAATTCACATAGTGTGGAATCCAAGATGATTGACATGGGTGTGGATGGAGAAATCCAGTTCCAGAATCTAGCTCTTTGAAATCTAGCCACCTGCAAAACTGACAGGTGCAAAATCATGGTTGCAAATTGAGATACTGGTTGAAGCAGATTGAGGAGTTAAGTTTCTTTACAGACCATCTCTACTTTTGTTTTAGTCCATGTGATGCACAGACTCAAATTAAAGGAGAGTGGTAAATGGGAGATTCTAAACCACGTGACCGGTTATAAGTGAACATACATTTTCATTTTCAAGATAATTCCATGCATCATAACACATAACTGTGGTCTCAGAAAGGTTTAAAACCTGTGTCCCTTGCCTGAGGTTTCAGTGTCTCCAAAACATGCACTGTTTGGGTTCACTTTTATATGTGAATATCACACTAGTTATTACACATCCTTTGAGCTGTTGTGACCGTGCATTTCACCAGATTAAATGATGCTGATAGTGTGGGCTCTGCTAACCTTATTTCCAAAAAGGTCTCTCAAAATCTATCACTACAACATTTTTATGCTTTAAGATATAAACTTGCTATTGTCTCTTCTCACACATTAGGATGTTACAGCATAATGTATAAATGTCTCTTTGCAGCATTTAGGAGGAGGCATGCAATGCCCACCTACCGTACGTGTGCATCAACACTTGCTTTTATAACAGAAAACTGAGGTGAAGTCGTATTGTTGAGACAGTCAGTTGATTTTAATTTATCCCTTGTTTTATGTTTTTAAGTGCCTAATGATTTTATGTCAAACACATTGGTTTCACTGTTATGATGCATTTGTAGTACACTGCACTAGTTCCATATTGTTCTGTAATGGAATATTTTTGCAATTTCTGTTTGGAAATAAAGACTTCTTAGACATATCTTTGTGCTTCTTTTTTATCCTTAAGGTGTACCTATTAAAAATACACCTTCCAACAAGGAGTCAGATGGTGTAGTAGGTTAATAATGCCCTAGACTTACCTTTACTGCAGGGTTATCAATGGTCTGTATATTTACAGAGGTTCTCAAATAGACCTATAGATGGGAAAAAATGGACTGTACTTCTAGTCAAACATATATTCTGTTCTATAAATTCTAGCAATTGCAGACCACAAGCAAATATTTTCTATTCCTTTGTGGGGATACTCTTTGTTTCTTCGCTATATTGTTTTGAAGGACTTGGAAATGCCTTTTCTATGTTGGTGGATTTGTTAAAAGAAAACTAAGTTTTTTTTTAAAAAAATCATTGCTGCTTTTCTCTTTTCAAAAAATGAAAAGTTAAACACATTTTTCAAAATAGCAATTAAATGAAAATGTAACAAACATCTGGTTTGAAGGTATTTAGCGAGTACCAAAGACAATAGTATGGATTCTTTATTAAAGTCATTTTTGATCATCTAGAAATCTAGGGCACAGTATATTTCTAAATTGACACATACAAGAAAACAATCCTCAAGTGGATGAATTTCAGAGGGAAACTTTACGCTCCGATGGATTTGCCTTTCAATCTAAGAGAACAGCAGGTAATTTAGCTTCTCTGCTACTTATATGTGAGATTCTCCAAATAGAATCTGACTGTCTTATCAAATCAGGTCAAATAGGTACATGTAGTGGATGTGGCTTTGTGATGTGAACTTTTATTGTCTAGAGAGAAGAGATGGCCAACCTGTGGCTCTGGAGCCACATGCAGCTCTTCAGAAGTTAGTATGCAACTCCTTGTATAGGCACCAACTCTGGGGCTGGAGCTACAGGTATTAACTTTCCAATGTGCAAGGGGGTGTTCGCTACTCAACCCCTGATTCTGCCACAGGCCCTGCCCCCATTCCACCTCTTCCCACTCCCCTACCCTGAGCCTGCAGTTCCCTCGCTCCTCCCCCCTTCCCAGAGCCTCAAGCATGCCACAAAACAGCTGATCAGGAGGTGTGGGGAGGGAGGGGGAGGCGCTGATCAGTGGGGCGTCCAGGCAGGAAGTGCTGGGAGCGGGGGAGGGAGGAGCTGATGGCGGGGCTGCTGATGTATTACTGTGGCTCTTTAGCAATGTACATTGGTAAATTTTGGCTCCTTCTCAGGCTCAAGTTGGCCACCTCTGCTCTAGAGCAGAGGTTCTCAAACTGTGGTGCACGGACAGAGGTCCATTCAGGTGGTCCGTGGAGAGTTCCCTCTAAGGTGCGCACCTGGGTGGTTGCACACAAGACAATGATGGGCCAATCACCTAATCAGTGGAGCCGTGCAGGTGTGGCTCCTCTAATTAGGTACCTGAACCCTGGAGAAGACATGTAAGGTGTAAGTGGTGGCATTGGGGGGGAATAGGGGGTAGGTGGGAGGGGGCAGTGGGATGAGAAGCGGGGATGAGGAGAATTTGGGACAGTCAGGGCCATCTCTAGCTATTTTGGGGCCCAATGCAACCCCCCCCCACAGGGGGGAGGGAGGACTGGCGCCAGGTCTCTGCTTGAGGGGGCAGAAGGGAACTGTCTCCCCCAGCAGTCACCAGCAGCATGAGGTTGCTGCACTTCCCATCACCACTGAGTGCAGGCCCACCCCTGCTGCAGTCCTTAGGGGAATGGGGGCAGGGAAGGGGTGGAGCAGGGTTGGGTCTTGGGGAAGGGGTGGAGCATGGGCTGGAGCAGTACACAGCTGCGCAGGGCACCAGGAAATTTGGTGCCCCAAATTTCCTGGTGCCCTATGCCGCTATGTACTTTGTGTATGGGTAGGGACATCCCTGTGCAGGACTGCAGAGGTGACCTTCCCCAGCTCCAGGCCTGCAGCTTCCAGGGAAAGATGGCCCTTCCCACCCTCAGCAATGTGGCTGCTGTGGGGGTGGGGAGATACGCTCCTCCGCCCCAACTTGGGGGCTGCTGCCATGGGGTAGAGAAGGCACATCCATTGCATTAGAAAGGTAAGACGACTGATATTAAAATAGGAGTTGTGTGCTTTTATTGGTAGAACAAAAACACGTTAATTATTAGTGTTGTTTATATTGTGACAAAGCTCTGTCCTCGTCTCCGTGGACCCTGCATTCCCTGGTGGATTTCACTAGCCTCAGAGGCTCACTGTGACCCTCCACGTAGCTCTTCTCTCTCTAGAGCAGTGGTCACCAACCTTTTGGTCCTCACGGACCACTAAAGTCAAAATTTTGAATCCCGCGGACCACTAACACCGCAGGCCCCCCCCCCGGCTCGAGCGGCGTGCCCCCCCCGGCTCAAGCGGCGTGGAGCGCCCCCCCCCCCCCCGGCTTGAGCGGCGTGGCCCCCCAACCCTCCCCCCGGCTCGAGTGGCACGGCGCGAGACGGGAGGCAGGAGCGAGACGGCAGTTGCTGGCCACCCGGGACGGAGCGGGACAGGCGCCCGCAGCCTCTTGCCTGCCCGGAGGGGCGGCCGTGAGGGAGCCCGGCGCCTCGGACCACCAAAATTTTCTCGCGGACCACCGGTTGGCAACCGCTGCTCTAGAGGCAAGAGTCACAGCCTACTGAGCCATTTTCATTATAAGCCAGTGAGGGAGGTGAGGAGAAGCTATTCCTTCCTCGCCCAGTCTCTGTTGTCTTCCAATCTCAGTGATTAATCAGGGGAGGAAAAAGGGGGGAGCCCAGGACCCTAATAGTATCAGCTAGGGTAGATAACCTTTTAGCAACAGAACACATACAATTCCCTGGGCTACTTCCCCCCAGCAGCCCACACTTCCTCAAGTTCCTCTTTACCCTTACATCAGGGCCTCCTTCTTTGGGTCTGATATGGTGCCTACCGCTCAATCTCTCCAACAGCACAACTTCCTCCCACAGCTCCTGACATGCACACCTCACTGCCTAACTGGGAGGCTTTTAACTAGTTCCAGCCAGCCCTTGATTGGCTTCAGGTGTTCCCCTCAACTTAGCTATCTCCACTGATTTCTAGAAGGTTCTTTATTGGCCCCAGGTGTCTTGATTAACCTGGAGCAACTGCCATTTGGTTACCATGGTACCAGGGATTTGTTTAGCCTGGGGTTAAGGTATCTGTTCCTCACCACTTTACTATAGCCATCTGGCCTTGCCCTGTCACAATATATAGTACTTTTATCCAAAGCACTTTACAATAGTTAGCTAATCGCACATATAACATTTGGAAAGATCATTAAGTGGTCCACTGAGACGCACAGCAATTTTCACGTGATCCCTGAAAAAAAAAAAAAGGTTTGAGAACCACTGAGAGCCCGGTAGGGACTGAACTGCACTTGCCAAAACTGATTTGAATCAGACCAGGGAGTTAGGAATGAAAGGATACATTTTTGTTAGTTCCTGACAATGTTTAAAAACAAACCATTTCTTTTCTTTGTTATGCAAACAACTGAATATGCTTACATGAGAAATAGGTCCCAATTATATGTGATGTTGCTAATCAGATATGCATTTCTGCATCAAAAAGAAAATGCTTTAGAGTGCTGTCGAGCACTTAAACTAGTTGAAGTGTTTATCTGATGAGATGCCATTTGATGTGAGGTATCATACACTAATTTTGAAATATAAGAGCACCATGGGGTATACTATTTGCTATGCTGATGTCAAATCATTGCCAAATATTCAGAAATGCAAATGCCAGTTTCTCAGCTGCTGTGACCTTATGGCATATTTTCACATATAATCCTGCTTGCCAATTAAAACCTGTCCTTGAAAACACTCCTTTATTGGTAATGAAACCTGACGGATTGTTAATCTAGGCTAGGGGCAGTAAATCTCCAATCTCTGAGAGAAGTAACGGTAGGTATGTTGACAAGTTTCCTATAAAGTTTTTGATTCCCTCAGAACCTAAGGGCTACACTCAAAACTTCAAAGCGCTGTTGTGGGAGCATTCCCATGGCAGCGCTTTGAAGTGCGAGTGTGGTCCTGCGCGGGGGCTGGGAGAGAGCTCTCCCAGTGCTCCTGGTAATCCACCTCCACGAGGGGATTAGCTCCAAACACTGCTCCCAGTGCTCAGAGCCTGTCCACACTAGCACTTTAAAGCACTCAGACTTGCTGTGCTCAGGGGTGGATTTTTCACCCCGTGAGCCAGCAACTAGAGCGCTATATAATGTAAGTGTAGCCAAGCCCTAAGGTCCTCTTTAAAAGAGAAGAAATGTTGGTATCCCTTCTTTGTGTGAAATTAGCCTTGAAACCAGCACACTGATGTTTTGTTTAGTCTGTGACTGTAAAGAATGACGAAAAAGAATATGAACATTGAGGTCTCACATTTATCTCAGATACTATGGTGATGAGCATGCTCCAAGAACCTGTATGGAACGGAGTAGCACACAAAGCACTACTGAGCCACCTGGATACTGGGTGGTAGAATTTTGCCAAAATTAAACCGTGGTTCAGTCTGGGGCCTGTTAATGGGACTGAAATTGTATAACCATGTGACAGAAACAGGATACCACCCTGAAGGTTCTTCAGCTTTACAGTTCACATTTCACTTGGGGAAGATCCTTGTGCAAGTATTCCTATTACACTCACAGTAACTCAGGACTGAACGTGTGTGCTGTCTGTGCTTTCTTCCTATCAGGGACACTAAACTGATTCATATTGTTACTTATCTAGCAAAGTAAGAGGAAATCCTGGGTATTAAGTGCATACAAGATAAGGCTTTAAAATGGAATAACTTAATTATCATACTTTCCTCTTTCTTTTCCAGATATTTCAATAGATCTTTAGGCAGCAAACAAGCAAAAACTGTGTCATTTGCCTAACTCCAAACATACAGCAATTCTAGGGTATTAGTCAGGTTTTTTTAGATGCTGATCTCCTTGCTGAGGCAAAAAATGCCACCCATCTGCTGTGTCACGTGGGGGAACTTGATGGTTCCAGCAGTGAAAGTGGGGAGTCCAAGCAGCGAGGGAGGGAGACGCTCACTGAGGGACACTGGGTAACTCCTCTTCATTGTGGGTGTCTCTGGTACCCATTAGCCAGCTGGGAGACAGGGGTGTTGATTGGCCAGCATTCCCCAGCTCCCAGGGTTTAATCTGAAACATGGGCCATGTGGGGTGTCTTTTGACTCTGTTCCAGCAGCCCCACCCTCTTCACCCTGAATTAGGAATGGGAATCTGGACTGACAGATGCTGTGTATCTAGCCCATCACCCATTTGGGGGTCAGGAAGGAATTTTTTCTCCCATGAGCCAACTGGTAGCTGACCAGGGAGATTTTCATCTTCCTCACAGCACCATCAAGCCACAGTGGGTTAAGTAGGAAGGTGTGTTTTACCTAACTGAGGTACTTGAGGGGAGTTGTTGCAGTCAGTTTCCAGTGGGATAAAATGTACAATTCCCAGAGGTAAAATACCCCAGGGATTTGGTAATGAGCAAGGGGCTCATGGGATACGGTGACACCTTGTGGCCTTCACGGGCTGAGGTTCCCACCCTTCTGTACCCTTGCAGTGGGAAGGGTGCTAGAACTCAGAGCAAGCTGAGTCCTGGAAGCAGAGGTGCAGGTAGGTTTAGGAGAGTCTACCTGAGTGACAGCTTATATGGTAAGGAGCCCTGTAAAGCCTGAACTGGAACCAATTAAATGCCTGGTATAGGAGAGTACAGGTGAGTGGTGGGTAGTGCCCTTTTACTGTGCTAAAGTTTAATAAAACTTGTTGTATGAAGCTTAAAACCAGCCACGTACCTGTCCTCATTTCATTGCTGTGTCCACATCAAATCCACCTTGCCTGAGAAAAGAGCTCAGATCAGGCCCTTTCCTTGTACCTACTGTGCCTCTGGTAAAATTCATATTTAAATGTTAGTAAAACAATTTCAGGCCAACTAAAAATGGGGGGGGGGACCTTTTGCCACAGGCTAAATGCCCCCTGCTGCTAGACAAATACCAAAGTGGGCTGAAGCCTAATATTAATGATAACACAGTAATATTTTTCTACCAAGCTTAGCAAATAAGAGCCAGATCTACAAAGGGACTAAGGTGCCTAAACCCCAGCTTTCGGTACATAAGTCCCAGTTATAGGCTACATTGCAATCCAAAAATCCCCCCCTTCGGCTGCTGCCTAACCCCGTCACTGCCTAAACTCACTCAGTGGGCTGTAGAGACGTTCTAACTTGTACTATGGCCCAATTAATACTTCAACACAGCTGGGTAGGGGAAATGGTCATTAGGGACAGTTGCAATTTTGTAGTGCAATCTACTGATGAAACGTACAATATAAAAGCCAGATATTATTATTTTTCTAGCAGGGTGCGATGTGAGGGAGGATTGATTCAGCAGGTAACTTATGTTGTGGCGCTTTGCTGAAACTACGTGATTCTTGGAGGCCTCGTTTTCTAGGGTATGTCTTCACTACAGCAGTAGGTCGATTTCCTTGCAGCGGATTTTTGAAAGCAGACTGTATAGAGTCGATTTTGTGCGTCCCCACAAAGCACAGCAAGTCGGCATTGTCTGTCCACAGAACCGTGGCAAGCATCGACATAGCAAGTGGTGCACTGTGGGTAGCTATCCCACAGTTCCCGGAGTCCTCAGCAGGCACCATTAGGAGTGCTGCACTGTGGGTAGGCATTTCATTATTTCGCACCCTTTTTTCACGCCGCCAACGCCATTTTGAGCAGTGCACTGTGGGTAGGCATCCCATTATTCGCGCCCTTTCTCCGCGCTGCTCTGACGCCATAGCACTGCAAGCATGGACCCTGCTCAGGTCACCACTGCAGTACTGGTCATTGTGAAGACCTCGCGCATTGTTGTGGACTTTATGCTGCATCGTCTGCAGAGGAAGGTGATCCGGCCACAACTGCACTTTCTGGAAACTGACGACAGTGATGAGGAAGTGGACATGGACGTGCAAAGCAGGGACAGGGAGACTGACATTTTTGGAAGTAGGGGGACCGGCAATCTGGCAAATTTGGTGGCAATGGGGCAGGCTCATGCTATGGAATGCCGATTCTGGGCCAGGGAAACAAGCACTGAGTGGTGGGATCGCATAGTGCTGCGGGTCTGGGATGACTCCCAGTGGCTCAGAAACTTTCGCATGCATAAGGGCACGTTCATGGAACTTTGTGACTTGCTTTCCCCGGCCCTCCAGCACAAGAATACCAAAATGAGAGCAGCCCTCACAGTTCAGAAGCGAGGGGCGATAGCCCTCTGGAAGCTTGCAACGCCAGACAGCTACCGGTCAGTGGCGAATCAGTTTGGGGTGGGTAAATCTACAGTGGAGTCTGCTGTGACGCAAGTAAGCAGGGCAATCATTGAGCTGCTGCTACCCAGGGTTATAAACCTTGGAAACCTGCAAACTACAATAGATGGCTTTGCCGCAATGGGATTCCCTAACTGTGGTGGGGCTATAGATGGAACTCATATCCCTATCGTGGCACCGGACAATGATGGCGCAGAGTAGAGAAACCGCAAGTGGTATGATTCTATGGTCATGCAAGCATGGTTGACCACAAGGGACGTTTCACCGACCTGTATGTGGGATGGACGGGAAAGGTTCATGACGCTCGTCTTTTCAGGAACTCTAGGATATTTAGAGAGCTGGAGCAAGGGATTTTCTTCCCAGACCAGAAAATTACTGTGGGGGGGGGGGGGGTAGAAATGCTGATTGTGATCCTTGGGGACCCAGCCTACCCCTTAATGCCCTGGCTTATGAAGCCCTACACAGGATCCCTGGACAGGGGTCAGGAGCTGTTCAACTATAGGCTGAGCAAGTGCAGAATGACAGTTGAGTGCGCCTTTGGCCGCCTCAAAGGGCGATGGCGTTTATTACTCATTCGCTCAGACATCAGCGACAGAAATGTGCCCATTGTTATTGCTGCTTGCTCTGTGCTCCACAATCTCTGTGAGAGCAAGGGGGAGACATTTATGGCGGGGTGGGAGGCAGAGGCAAATATCCTGTCCGCTGCTTACCAGCAGCCAGATAGCAAGGAAAGTAGAAGAGCACACCAGGAGGCGCTGCGCCTCAGAGACACCTTGAAAACCAGTTTTATGAGTGCCCAAGATGGCGTTTGAAAACCTGCTCCCTTGCTCTGCTCAGCCCTAAGCCTGCCGTCCTTGCACACTCTTTCCCTCCCTCCTCCCGATGCTTTGCAGAGGAAATAAATTCACTGTTTTAAAAATCATGCATTCTTTATTGCTTCTTCACAAACACAGGGGATCACTGGAAAGGTAGCCCAGAAGTGGTGGGTGCGGTGGGAAACCAGCAGTCGGAGTGGTCGAGGAGGGGGGAGAAGACGGGGGTTGGGGGCAAAGACACAGCACCTTTTAAAACTTTTTAGAGAAGCTCAACCTGCTGCTGCTTGTGCTGGCTTGTGTGGGTCGGTCCCCAGAGCTTCCCCCCCCCCCAGGTTCTCACCCCGCATCTGGGTGGGGAAGCTATGGGACTTGGGGAGGAGAGAGGTGGTTAGACAAAGGCTGTAGAGGCGATCTTTGTTCCTGCTGAAGCTCCACCAGATACCAGAGCATGTCGCTTTGGTCCTCTATTATCCGCAGCATCGCATCCATCCGCTTTTCTTCGCGCTCATGCCGCTTTTCTTTATGCTCCAGCCACCTCTCTGATGCAGCCCTGGACCGTTGCCTTGACTCTAACAATTTTTCTCTCCATACACTGTGCGAAGTGGCCTCAGCGTGAGAGTTCTGCATTAGTTCGTTAAACATGTCATCACACGTCTTCTTTTTACATTTCTGTATCTGAAATAGACGGTGTGAGGGGCAGGTGGGGGATTCTGAGATAAATGTGCAGCTGCTGTGGGCAAAGAAAGGGAAAATGTTATAAGGGAGATACTTTTTGCAGCACAATGGGAGTACTAGTTAATGGTGAACCACAGTATTCACAGGCCTGATATGCTTTCTGTACAAGGTCACATTCTGCACCTAAAAGTGACTGGATGGCTTTCATGTTCACACAAACATTCAGAGAAGCATCTCACACACATTAGACAGCCACAACACAGCTACTGAAATCACCATGCAGCCGGCCATGGTAAGCTAAGCCATATTCTTTACAGCAGCACTCCGATGTTCCATACTAACCTCTCCACCTTCCCCCCCCCCCAATCCCTCCTCCCCCCACCACGTGGCTCCCAGTGAACCGCGAACAGCAAAACAAAACAAAAAATCCCTGCTTTGGGTTCCGGGCTGGCTAGGTGGGGGTGGGGAGTGCATTGGGTCTGCTTCGGAAGCAGACGCAAGCATCAAAACAAAAATTCCCTGTTTGGGCTATGGGCTTGGGAAGATTAATTTACAGCCGGGAACATCTGTCCCCCTACTAATTACAGTGCCGTATTTCAAACAGGCAACCGTGAATGACATCATTCTCCTTAGAATTTCTTAGATAGAGAACGCATGTTACTTGAGTCTCTTCAAAATCCTGGTCCATATGCTGCGATGCTGTGTTACACAATGATACCAGACTATTTACTAATTTCGTGGTGTGGAATGGTGTCCTATCATGGAGGAACAAATAAGGCGGCTCTACCCAGAAACCTGTTGCGTAAGGTTCATCGCTTCCTGCTCGAAAGTTTCATGGAAGTGTCCATAGAGGATTACCACTCCATCCTGGAGTACATTAACAGACTGTTTCGGTAAAAGGACCAGCAATGAATGCATGCCAAGTCCTTAGGGCAAGTTAATCATTAATAAATGCTTCCTTTTAAAATCATGAGTCATCTAATCCCTAAAGGCACACTCACCAGACGTTCCTTTGCCGGCTGGGGTAGCAGCAGCTTGGTATGGTTGGGAGGGTAATGGGTCCAGGGTGATAAACAGCTCCTGGCTGTCTGCTAACAGGGTTTCTTGGCTTGCCTCCTGCTGCTCCGTAATATTTCCATCCTCATCACCTTGGTCATCATCTGAATCCTTCTCAGGCCTGACGATTATCCCATGGGTGGATTCCTTGAGACCGGTGCGCCGTAGTTTGGGGCGCCCCCCCATTATCTGATTCAGTTCATTGTAGAATCAGCATGTCCGCGGTGGTCCCCCAGAGCGTCCGTTTGCCTCTTTGTTTTTTTGGAACGCTTGCCTCAGCTCCTTAATTTTCACGCGGCACTGTTGGGCTTCCCTGTTGTGGCCCCTTTCCAGCATGGCCTTGGAGACTCTGGCGAATGTGTTGGCATTCCGTTTGTTGTTGCGGAGTTCCAACATCACGGATTCCTCTCCCCAGATAGCGATCAGATCCAACACCTCATGCGTGGACCATGCTGGAGCTCTTCTCCTCTGGCTGGTCTCCTGTGCTGCTGAGCTCTGCATGGCGTCTTGTGCTGCTGAGCTCTGAATGGTGACTGACCTGTGCAGGTGAGCTCGCCACACTGACCAAACAGGAAATGCAATTCAAATGTTCCCGGGGCTTTTCCTGTTTATCCGGCCAGAGCAGCGAGTTGATAGTGCTGTCCAGAGCGGTCACAGTGGAGCAGTGAGGCTGTCCAGAGCGGTCAGAATGGAGCATTGTGGGACAGCCTCTGGAGGCCAATAACGTCCCATGCGTCCTCATTACTCCACAATCAACCCAGAGAGGTTGATTTCAGTGCTACTCCTCTTGTTAGGGAGGAGAACAGAAATCGATTTTGAGGGCCCTTTAAATTGACACAAATGGCGTCCGTGTGAGGACAGGTACAGTTTTATTCCGACTTAATGACATTAAAGTCGACGTTAAGCCATAGTGGGGACCAGGCCCTACAGCCTTACAGCTAAATCACTTGCACCTAAGCACGAGGCCATGTAAAATGCTACACCGGCCATATTCACTCTTTTTAACAGGTTGTGGTGTTCCACACCACTGTGCACAGGTGAAAGTACCTATATTGGGGCAAGGCCCTGGAGCATATAGCCCTTGATTTGTGGAAGCTGGGCATCAAATGAAGTTATCTGCACTACAGTAGAAGAGAGTCTGCATTGCAAGAGAAGAAAACATTGCCTGTGCTGCAAGACTTTGGGGGAATTTTAAAGTTATTTGCAGGTTTTTAAGGAAGCAAGTGACTGCTATGTTGTAATTGAGACCAATTTTCTGTGGCCCCTGGTCTACCTCTGTAAATCAACCTCCCGTCCCCCCCCCCCAAAAAAAAAAAAAGAAAAAGAAAAAGAGAGAGAATAGCACAACTGGGATTATTTTGGAGGCTTTGGTAGTAGAACCAAAGAGAGAGTAACTGGTAATGCAAAGAACAGGCTCAAAGCTATAGAAAGCAGTATGATAGGATTGCTTAGCTACCCTACATTTGGACTGGTTGCGAGAACTGCTGACTGACGAAGTATCCAGTGTAAGGGGAAGGAAGTCAGTGCTTAATCTGTAATGAAAGAGATGCTGGAGCTCAAGCAATGTTTCTACATTCATACCTGAGGCAGCAAGCCCAGAGGGGCTGGGACCATGAACTGCCAAGCCCAGAGGTGCTGGGGCTCAACCCTGGCCAAAATGAAGCACTGAAGGAGACTAATTGGACTGTGGCTGCAACAGGCAACAAGTTAGCTCCCCCACCTCTTGATTTCCAGCCCCAATGCTGGGTAGTAAAAATTTTGTAATGTTTTATTTTTAAAGACAACCCCTCCAGAACAGACTCACTTATGTTGAGGCCGAGACTCAAGAAGCTTTCATAGCTTCATGTAACAATGGAAATGGGTGACCCTGTCAAAAAACAAAATCAAAACAAAAACCACATTGAATCCAGAAGTGAAGGGGGTAGATAATGTTCCCTATTTCAGTATAAAGCATAGTATGGGGTATTTCCTCAGGGGAGTGTGGCACGGGACCAGCATAAGCAGCCCTGTGCATGGTCCTTGCAGCAGTGACAGAGACATCAGGCTGGATGCTTTGCCATTTTTTCACTGCTTAGCTGCCTTCTCTAGTTCTGCTTCTGAAATTTCTAACAGTGAAACATTTAATTTTCCATCTTCTTTGCCTCCATCAGATGGAATTGCTGCCTTTAGTTGGCTGAGTACTTCATTCAAATGTTCTCAACATCATTCCTTGTGTTCTGCTTCTGTCCTTAACAATCTTCCTCCTTCGGTTTTACGATACCACTGTAACGGCAGTTGCGGACCCACCGGAAACAGTTTCTTAGAGCCACCTCTCACAGACGCTGCTTCAGCGTCTCTCACCTTTTGATCAAGTCGGTCTCTCTTATCTTTCCGACATGACTTCTTTGCCTTTCTCTACAGACTCCAATTGCAGCATGTCCTGATAATTACAAGGACACAAGCTCTTCAGCTAGTCTGGCTTCTACTTTCACCCAACCCATTGTACAAAAGTACATAATGAATGAGATGTGATTAAAAAAATAGATAGTGACCTGCCTTTTTAGTGCTGTGATAGAGGAGCTGATGCATACAGTGGATGACACTGAATTTCATGCAGTTAGGCTCTGCTGTGCAACATGGACTGCATCATTTTAACAATTGTCATGGGAACCCCTCCCCGCCCATTCATAAAACACCCCTGGGGCAAGGACATAAGTTGCTTAGCTGGAGAGGGATAGTACAAGAAGGACTATCATTCCACTTCCACGTCAGGTTGTTGATAGTGCCACAGACTTGTTTGTTCCTTCCACTATTTATATAGCTTCAGCACACACATTGCAGGTGAAAAACCCTATTCCAGACGCCAATACTTATTCTCTTTCACTCAGCACAGCAATCAGTGTACGGCACCCGGTCAATAAGTACATTACCAAGGCAAACAATCATGTCTTATAGCCTGGGCTCTGGGACACAGGGAACAGCTGAGTTCCAAAGGAAGACCCTCAGTAACTACCACTCCATCTCTTCCAGGAGTGAGGGGTCATTTAAAAAAAATTAAACATCCTGGCTTAATAAATTGTAGAGGGACAGTACAAGAAGGATTGTAGAAGTATTAGCTATGGCACTATCAACAACCTGAAGTGGAAGGGATGGGCTGCAGTGGTCCTAGATTGAGTTATTATAAAAAGTAAACTGTTCTTCATCAAATGTATAGTAATTACCATTGAATAATAAAGGAGCCTTTAAAGGAAATCCAAGTGGTCTTGGGGACAAGTCATTGGACAGGAAATCAAAAGAGCTGTCCTGCCCGGGTCTTGAGCTCCCAGCAGGGTAGGCTAGCCCCCCCCAGCTGTCCCCCCACAGCCATGCCACCGCACGGACAGTGCTCTGGGCAGTGGGCCTGCGCGCTCCTGAGGGTCAGTCGACAGTGTGTCTAGTTCTGGCCAGGCGGCGCGGCTGCCAGACATGCTGCTCTGAGAGGCATAGTAAGGGGGCTGGGGCCGGTGGGGTTGGATAAGGATGCGGGAGCCTGGGGGACAGTCAGAGGATGGGGAGCAGGGTGGAGGTTCTGGGGGGAGGGGGTTGGTCAGGGAACAGGGACGGTCGGATATGTGTGGGAGTCCTGGGGGGGCCTGTCAGGGGGTAGGGTGTGGGGATAGGAGTTGGGGTAGTCAGGGGACAGAGAGTGAGGGGGAGGTTGTTTGGCTAGGGGGTAGGGTCCTGGGAGGGAGGTTAGGGTGGGGGGTCTTGGGAGGGGGTGGTCAGGGAACAAGGAGCGGGGGGGGGATGTTGGATGGGTCGGGTATTCTGAGGGAGACAGTCAGGGGGCAGGAAGTAGGGCATACAGTTTTGCAACCTCGATGTGGCCCTCAAACCAAAAATTTTGCCCACCCCTGGTCTAGTCCTATCAGTGACCCACTCAGTGACGCTGGACAATCACTTCCTCTTTTTGTCTATCTCATCTCTTACTATGTCCTTTGATGGGTTCCATTGAATGAGGCAATCTGTCTTTGTTCGTGCCTGTAGGTTTTACTGTAATACAAGTAATTTCCAAAGTGGAGAATCACTTTTGCTGAGACATTTAACAGTGAGTCTGAAATAGAAACTCTGCAAACATTGATTTATAGCTGTTTCTAAATTCATCTAAACCGTAGTCCATTAAAGTGAAGTGACTCTCTGAGGTGTGAACTGAGGTGTAACTCAGGGTAACTAGGCTGATTGTGCTGAATGTGCTTTGGAGGAGCTGGGTGATTTGCTGAGGTTATTGCATACAAAGCCAGAGGACAAGAGATCAGCTGAGACAGAGCTAGCAGGGTGACCCATACAAAGAGAGAATTGCTTCTAAGTGGGTATTAATTGCTGTGTAATCTACCAGTGAACTGCAGTCTGGGTGTTCCATGAACTAGTAGAGAGCATGGCATTAAGTGCCTGACTATACAAGAGAGAGACCCTGATGTAAGCAATAACTGCTATGAAGAATGGGCATTGAAGTCTCCAAGGCAGTCCAGTATGAAATAAGCATATAAATAGTATTCCTATCTATGCATAGAGATCATGAGGGCTACATGTCTATGCTGTGTAAGCTAATTTTTATTCAGGAGAGAAACCATCGAGAAAACCAAACAAGAGAGGAATCTTCAAGGGAGACATGACAGCATGGGAGTCCATATGAAATAGTGGTGGGGAATGAAGATGGAGGGATGTGTTATCCGTGAAGAAAAATGCAATAGGAATTAGGGAATGGAAATATTTATAGAGCCATAAAATCATGACTGGTGTGGAGAAAGTAAATAAGGAAGTGTTATTTACTCCTCCTCATAGCACAAGAACTAAGGGTCACCAAATGAAATTAATAAGCAGCAGATTTAAAACAAACAAAAGGAAGTATTTTTTTCACACAACGTACATTCAACCTGAGGAACTCTTTGCCAAAGGATATTGTGAAAGCCAAGACTATAACAGGGTTCAAAAAAGAACTAGATATGTTCATGGAGGATAGGTCAATCAATGCTATTAGCCAGGATGGGCAGGGATGTTGTCCTTAGTCTCTGTTGCCAGAAGCTGGGAATGGGTAATGGGATGGATCACTTGATAATTACCTGTTGTGTTCATTTCCCCTGGGACACCTAGCACTGGCCACTGGCAGAAGACAGGATACTGGGCTAGACGGACCTTTGGTCTGATCCAGTATGGCCTTATGTTCATTTATTTAAAACATTTTATTTTTAAGTTTTTTTATAGACAGAAAAATAGATCCAGTAACATTAATTACTCTTGCCCCTGACAACTTAGAAGTCCAGGTTAGGAGGAGGCCAAGGGAAGTGAGTACAGACCACTGACTGAAAAGCAAATGCTAACCAGGGGCCACCAAAAGGAAGAGGTGAGTGATACTGAATAGTGACTCCATAATGAGGAATGTGGCCAGAGTAATGTGTGACCCCCATCCCCACACACAGACAGGGTACCACACACAGAAGGGTACCTCCCAGCTGTTAGGACAAAGGGTGTCACCATGGTGATGTTGAATAGCCTGATGCACCCTGGAGAATTCTCACTGATTACACTCTTATGTGGGAGCAAATGAAACCATGTAATCAAGAAAGACATCAGGGACTTGGAAAGAAAACTGAATGCAGCCAATACAGGATATGGGAGACCTGAGTTCAGGTCCCTACTCTAAATTGGGCAGAGGGGGCATTCAGACCGGGTCTCTCATATCCCACATGAATTCCCTGACCACTGGAGTACTGGGAAACTTGGTGGCATACACATGCCCACTGTCTTTTGGGCAGGGCCTGAGTCCGTAGGCCTGCTTTGAACACACCTGCAGGCTGGAGTTCTGTTGATGAGATAGTGGGAAAAGGCCTAGTCGGAGAATTCCCTTCAGGAGCCAGCAGAGATTTGGCTTGTTCTAGGACTCAGAGCTGCTCCTTAATGGATTTAGGCAGCTTTGCACATACCCACAATGGAAATTTAGGCACCAGGGGGATTTGGGCACCTATAGAGTTCAGTTGCAGCTGAGCTGTGGCTTTGAGAATGTCATTGGCACCTAAATATTAGACTTAAGTGCCTAATCACCTTTGTGAGCCCAGTCCTTGCTATGTTTTTCACCTTGATTCAATTAATTCTCGGAATTTATGATATTATCAGGCACAGTAACATGGCCTTTCCCTGAAAGCTAGATCCAGTTATATTTTACACTGGGTTAACTTGACCCAGTCAGGAGGCAGAGAAAAATATCTGTCTGCCCATCCTGCCCTGTTCATTTTTTCCTGTTACTACATACACAATGCAATTTCACACAAAATATTTCCTTGTCCCTTCCCAAAGATTATTTCTATTCATCCACAAAGCTCTCCATAAATGCATTACAGTTCCGAGGGGAGCTGCTCCGCACTCAAAATGATTTTTCATGTAATAAATACTTGACATTTAGAAAAATGGCTTCTAAATTTACACAGCGCAATCCTCACAGTTTGAAATTACCCTTTAAACACCCTGAAGTGCCAGGCTCATAAATAAATATCCCCCCAAACAAATTCACATGTATTAGTTTACTAAGTATATTTTCATTTCCTTGAGCAGGATGATTGCTACAGGCACTAAGAAACAGTGCTCTGGTTTAAATTAAATGCTGCAAAGACAGGCTGATCACAGTTATAAAGCCTTCTCCTTGCCCTTTGCTTTGTGTTTTTTTGCTTGTGATTCAGATTGCTCAGTCTGAAGGGTTGAGCTGTGTTCTATTTCAGAGTCAGACCAACTGTACATCAGGTTGATAAATATCACAGAAGCAGTAAAGAAACTGGAATTTGTGTGGAGGGAGCAAAAATTTGATGTAAGGTACTTAAATGGTCCCCACTGCTGTAGTATCTGAGCAACTCACTTAGTCTTACAACACCCCTGTGTGTAAGGGTGGTGTATGTCTATAATTCTCATTTTAAAGATGGGAACTGAAGCACAGAGAATCTAATGGTAGACCATGAAGGAGGCAAAGAACAGAAACCAAGGAAAGTTTGATCACTCAGGTTGGCGTTCCTACCTCCAGAAGTGCAAAATCTGACCTTGCCCCCATTTCTGGAATTGTGTGCTTGCACATACGAAAAGGAGGGTGAGGCAGGATTACTGAAACCATGGAGAATAGCTGTGTGGAGGTTCACTGGGCCCAAGCTGCAATGGGGTTGGATTATTGGAACAGTGTGGGCATGGACTGGGTGGAGTTAATCACTTAATGACTGCATGAATCCACTGGCCATTCCCTTATGTGACCTAGATTTCCACATTTGGCTCAAATACTTCCTATGCCTTGCAGTTTAACTATCCTGGCTTGTTACTTGCCCTTCCTGCTTCCTCTCTTGTCTGCTTCCCTCACTTTTGATTTTAGGCTGTGTTTGACTGGCCTTTATTTTTAATTCCTCTTTCTGAAGGTCAATGTCACCATGCTAGCTTTCAGTATCTTTCCTCCCTTCTGGATTATGGGCTTATTTATATGGTGGTGACTACTAGTTACTGGCTCACCTACATTTACTTCATGACCAAACTCCCATGTTATGTTTAAATCAATAATAGCAGCTCTTTTTCCGAGAACAAGCTGTTTAAAAAAGCTATTAAGGAGGAAATGAAGCAATTGTTTTGTATTTTACATGTTTAGATGCAGGTAGCTGAAGCCCAGCATCACGGGTTTTATGGCGAAGGGTGCAGCTACATTTGAGCTGGGAGGTGTGATTCCAGTGTGCGTAGATGTACCTGTGCTAGCTCTGCTTGAGCTATCATGCATAAAATAGCCGTGCATCTGGGGTAGCCTTGGGTAGGGTGACCAGATAACCTGAATTCAAAGGGACAGTCCTGATATTTGGGGATTTTTCTTATATAGGTTTCTATTACCCCCACACATACTTCCTGTCCCAATTTTTCATACATTCTGTCTGGTCACCCTAAACTCAGGTTAGTTGCCTGAGTACGTACCCAGGGAGTCTGGGTGAGTGGGCAGGTAACCTGAGTCATCACCCATGTTACATGGCTATGTTTAGCAGGCTAGCTTGAGGATGGCTAGGGCGGGTACATCTACAGAGACTGGAAATCACACCTCCCAACTCAACTGTAGCTGCACCCTCAGTTACCTTTTCATTTCCCTTAGTCCTGTGTCCTCAGTATGCGTTTCCCTGAGCAGGGATCTGGTAGTGTAACTCTGTCATGGTGCTAAACTTCCAAAGTGATTCCTCACAGCTCTGACACCAGTAGCCAACCCTCAAACAAAGTCTCACCTGGGTTCTCACCAGCCTCGTAACTCCTTGCAGGGTGACCCCAACAGCCCTTCTGGTTCCAAGTCTCCCCAAATCTGTCACCACTCACCCCTGCGGCACCTCCCGCTGGTCATCTGGGGAATCAGCTCCTTCAGCGTCAGGAGCGCCCTCCGCAGGTTGATGCCCCGCTCCTTTGCTGGCTCCGTGTCCCTCCTGGACCCCCCAACTGTGGGTGCTGCACCCCTGCAGTACCCCCTTTGGTGTGAGGGTCTCCCCTCCCCGGGGGAACCCTCTACCCCCTGTCCCCACCTCGCCTCAGAGTGTGCCACTGTCAGTCACCACTTGCCCCCGCTCACTGGGGCGGACTGCAGTATCATGGCTTCTCATCACAGGCAAGGCGGGTTGGCCTGCTGCTGCTATCTCCAGCCCTAGGCTGCCCCCTGCAACCCTGGTAGTCCTGAGTCGGACCTTGTATCAGGCCCGCAGGCCTGGGGCTCTTGGCTAGAGCCTGCCCAGCTCCCTCTGCCCTGCCCCAGCTCTGCCCTAACCCAGGTACCTGGCTTCAGCTCCTGCAGTCAGGCCTGTCTCCCTCTGAATACAGAGGAGACTGCTTTTCTCTAGGCTCCTGCCTCCCAGGCTTTATACAGGCCTGTGTTTGGGGCGTGGCCGCCCAGCTGGGCCTAATGCCCAATCAGGCAAAGCCTGCTGGCTCCCAGCCTTAACCCCCTTCCGGGCGATTTCAAACCCCTTTGGGGGCTTTTCCAAGCCCCTTCTGGTAGGGGGCGGGTGGTCACCCCGCCACACTCCCCTGACTTCTTAACTACCAGACACTCAGACTTTTCCCCTCTGGTTCATCACCCCCAAAGGTGTGAAAACAGCCCCCAGTTATCCATTTACTTTGGCATACACACTCTGCACCCTGGAGACTTGTTTGGGGTGAACGTCAACAAAAAATTGAATAGAAAAAACATGGATTCCAAGCTGAATGAGTGAGGGGAAACAAACACGGACAGGGCACACAGAAAATAGACATGAAGATGCAATCGCCAGCTTTACACTTCTTTATCAAACACATTTCCTTTTCTAATATGAGTGACCTGGTACCTCAGAACGGTTTCCCAGCATGCCCCCTGTCAGAGAGGGGATCCAGCCTTTCACGGACAGTTTCCTGCTTAGACGGTGCCCCTCAGTTGCAAGATAGAAACTTCCATTTCAAATCTCCGTTTTAAGGCTTTCACCACCACCACATCACTCCTATACTTACTTCCCCTTTTTCCTGACATGATGACTCATGGTTATTTAGCTTCAACAGAAGAGAGGGAGGGAGGGAGCCCCTCAATCGAATATCCTAATGACCAGTGATTAGGACACACATACCAAAGGTGTCAGGGCCCAATTAAAATCCTGTTTCCCCTCAGGTAGAGAACATAAGAATGGCCATACTGAGTCAGACCAAAGGTCAATCTAGCCCAGTGTCTTGTCTTCCGACAGTGTCCAGTGCCAGGTACCCCCAGAATGAACAGAACAGGTAATCATCAAGTGATCCATCCTCTGCCACCCATTCCCAGCTTCTGGCAAACAGAGGTTAGGGACACCATCCCTGCCCATCCTGGATAATGGCCATTGATGGACCTATCCTCCATGAACTTATCTAGTTCTTTTTTTAATCCTGTTGTAGTTTTGGCCTTCACAACATCCCCTGGCAAGGAGTGCCACAGGTTGACTGTGCATTTTGTGAAAAAATACTTCTTTTTGTTTGTTTTTAACCTTCTGCCCATTAATTTCATTTGGTGACCCCCCCTAGGTCTTGTGTTATGAGAAGGAATAAATAACACTTCCTTATTTACTTTCTCCTCATGATTTTGTAGACCTCTATCATATCCCCCCTTAGTCATCTTTTTTCCAAGAAGAAAATCACAGTCTCATTAGTTGCTCCTCATATGGAAGCTGTTACATAACCCAATCATTTTTTGTTGCCCTTTTCTAATTTTAATATATCTTTTTTGAGACCAAATCTGCATGCAGTATTTGGGGGAAGGAGGAGTAGAAGTGGGGCTCTTCCACAACCCAGGTGAGTACTCTAGCACCTGGGTAAAAGATATGAGGGAGGGAGTTGCAGCTTCTTCTTCTTGCTCAGACAAGAGAGGCATCTACCTCCAAGTCAGCAGCTGAGAACCCAATCAGAAGGACAAGCCTATCTCCAAGAGAGGGGTAGGGTTTACCATACCCGCCTGCTTTGACTTGGTATCTTCCATTGGCTAGCTTAGACGATAAGCCGCTGACTCTGCTGGGTGATAAGCCGCTGACTCTGCTGGGTTTTGTGAATCCTATTCACCGGGTGCCTATCTCTCTTCATTCATTGTATGTGGAGCCTGGGTACTGAACTCAGGCTTTGTGAATCCCAGTGATTTTCTGGACATCTAAAAGTTAGGTGTGGCAATGCTCAGAATTACCACACCTACATTCCTTTCAGAATGTAGTCATGTGTGTAATTCAATTGTTACAGAATAACTGCCTAGTTTCCAATGTAAAGAGGTGCTCACCAAGCTGTACTATATGTACAGAAACAGCAACATCTAGTGGTGTACGAGCTTCATTACAGACTGAATTCTTCAGCTATTAGGATTTGAATCTTGGAAGTGAGGTGCTACATTCCCAGAACTCCCATTGAAATCTACAAGAACCGCAGGTGCTCAGTATCTGATTGATCAGTAGAGCCATGTGCAGATACAGAATTTGTATATGCATCCAATCCTGATCGACAAACACAAACCTCAGATATCCGAATCTGCAGACATAAAGCCATAAATCCGCAGATTTGCAGGGCTGTACTGATCAGTCCTTTACAGCAATCAGCATCAGCCATTTGAGCCTTTTTTTATTTCCAGTACATAACAGATCTTTTAATTTTGGTTCTAATATGTGCCACAGGATCAACAAAGACTTAAATGTTAGGAGTTAAATTTAGAAGGCATCAGAGAAGATTTTTGCTTTATAAAGCCTCAGACAAATATTGAGAAAAGAAAAAATTGTACCGTGCCACTCACTGGAACTCCAAGACTGAGATTTTCGAAACCTTTCTGCATTGATCAAACTCTACTCCCATCACAGTCAATGAGGAAAGCTCCTGGTTTGGCCAACACTTGAGAGCTTTGGAAAATTCAACCGCAAACTTGCACAATGCCATGATTTAAAAACCCTAATCCTATTCCATTAATTGAAATGCATTCAATGTTTTAAACAAAGTGTCAGGCAATGTAGTTTTTAAAAACATTTAATCATTTCTCTCTTTAGGTATGACAAGGTGTACTAGGTCTTCGGGACAATTCGCTCTCCGTTTGGAGTCAAACAAACTAGAGAGGCGACTGTTCACACTCAGCACACTGAAAAAGCAACAGCAAAGAAAAGCATCTGATGTTTCAAATGATTTCACCTTTAATAACCTAAGATTTTATATTTAGGAAGGAATTGTTATATGGAGAGTATCTTAAGGGGATCATTTGATATTTTTCATCCTCACTGTAAAACAATTGACTATATTTCTATAGCAAAGCTATTGGAAAGGATATTACATATAGATATTAGATAAGCCAAGATCATAATTTGCCAGGGAAATCTCATATCTCAGACCCTAGTCCTACTATGCTTTATAATGATGCTTAATTTTAAGCATGCACTTAGTCCCATGTGTTTCGAGTTAAGCACAGGCATAAGTTGCTCCAGAAGCCAGGCCTACATTTCAGGAAAGATGTGGACAAATTGGAGAGAGTCCAGAGAAGAGCAACAAAAATGATTAAAGGTCTAGAAAACATGACCTATGAGGGAAGACTGGAAAAAGATTGGATTTGTTTAGTCTGGAAAAAAGAAGACTGAGAGGGAACATGATAACAGTTCTCAAGTTCGTGAAAGGTTGTTACAAGGAGGAGGAGGAAAACTGTTTTTATTAACCTCTAAGGACAGGACAAGAAGCAATGGGCTTAAATTGCAGCAAGGGAGGCTTAGGTTGGACATTAGGAAAAACTTCCTGTCAGGGTGATTAAGCACTGAAATAAATTGCCTGTGGAAATCTCCATCACTGGAGATTTTTAGAAGCAGATTAGACAAACACCTGTCAGGAATGATCTAGGTAATAAATCCTGCCACAAGTGAAAGGGGCTGGACTAGATGACTCTCAAGGTCCCTTCCAGTTCTATGATTCCCATTGGCATAGCAACAATAATACTTCTTTAGCCTCCCAGGGTGTCAGAATAATCCCACAGATGTCTGTAACATGCTCACATACCATAGTAATAGGGGCCACATGCCTCCTAGCCAGGGTGGAGCTTTGGTGGGCCAAATGCAGTAGAAACATTCTCTGGAGGGTGAGGGGACATCTTGGCTGGGAGTAGTAGAGGCAGTGTTTCTTGTGTCCCCCCCTCCAGCAGATGGGGGCTACGGCTTCACTTCCCCACTTCCTTGTGCTATGTTTTGTAGCAATCAAGGGAACACCTGCTACATCAGGATCCACACTCTGGGGCATTTGCCACCCATCAGTACAGCCACTGGGCAATGGGATTGGCAGGAGACTGGTCTGCTGGTTCCCATCTGATGAAGGAAGGGCATGATACAGCTTTTCTTCCGGATGGGGTGGTGGACATTGCAGGCTCCCTATTTCAGCCCTCCCTTAAGCTATCCCTCTGGTGATGCTGGCTGATGAACTGATCGCCTGTGTTAGGGCCTGGAAGGGATTTTCCCTGTATGGTGAAATCAGCAAACTGCTGTGTGGGATTTTTCGCCTTCAACTTGGCAGGTTGGAGGGAGGGGAAGGAGGTGAGCATAAGCCAGAAGACGGGAGAGAAAAGAGGATGGCAGGACAATCCCTGTGGCAGAAAGCCAAGCAGTTTCAGGGCATATATGTGCTGATGCAGGTAGTACATACTCGTTCGATCTTGCAGTACACGCTGTCTACCGCATGGGGGAAGCTGATCTACATTTCTGGAACTAGTGCAATAGACATTTGAGTGTCAAATTATTTCGTATACACTTTAAGATCTTTGACAGTGATTCAGTGACTGTGGGCATTAGTATTTCCCAAAGGAACGTGATTGATTTTCGAGCTCCACGATTTGGGCCATTATTACCACATTTATACAAGTCGGTACCTTGTGTGTGATTGTGAGGATGTGGATAGACTTTAGAGCCTGTGGCAAAATGGCTTCCTCTGCTTCTCTATGGGGAAGAAACACCAACAGCTGGATGGAGGTGCAGAGTTACTCCTGCGTTGGGGCCCAGGCATTTAGCCAATATTTTGGGCCTTGTTGGGTTGAGGAAAAATTGCTGATACAAGCCAGGCATTTGGTGTAATCCTGTTTGTTTACAAAGAATGTACACAAAGTCCTCTTTCCCTGCAGACTTTGGGAACAAACAACAGCATGCAGTTTCCTTGCTCATAACTTCCAAGCCAGACTTCTGCCTCAAGAAGCCCCATCTCTGCTTCCTCTCTCTGCTTCCTCCCAGGGACACCCTTATAACTGCTTCTCTAGCTTTCCCCAGCTCCCTGTTTGTTTTCTTTTTCTTACAGACGCAGCTCTACCAATCAATGTCCCAGCCCCTGCATTTTCAATCAGTCCTGAGGAAACCTCTCTAATCCTCCTGGTCAGGCTTTTGCCATACAGCCAACCACCTTTGGAGGTGGTTTCTATTGTTTCAGTTTAATGTTTCCAGTTAGCCTGATGGTGAGCACAATGCTCAGGTCAGTGAAGTCTGTGATGCCCTTTGTGCAAAGATAAGAAGCCAGCAGCCACCAGCACATCACTATTCTACTAACTCTCTGAGGCGAGGGGTGTCATTAACTTCCAGTCATGAAGGCTGAGCAGTCATTTCTGAATGGAGATCTGGTAGCTACAGAGAATTCTTTCCCAGGCACCTGCCTGCGGGGGTCTTGTCCAGATGCCCAGAGTCTCACTGATCGCCATATTTAGGTCAGGACGGAATTTTCCCCTGGATCAGCTTGGCAGAGACACTTCTTCTTATCCTCTTCACTCCTGGTGGAGCATAAGGCGTGGGGCTTTTTTTTTACCTTCCTCTGCAGCATGGGGCATAGGTCACTTGCAGGTTTAAACTAGGGCTGTCAAACAACACACTGTTAAACAAGAATAGAATAGCCATTTAAATGTATTATAAATATTTTGGCTCATGTTCAACATTTTCAAATATATTGATTTCAATTACAACACAGAATACAGAGCGTACCATGTTCCCTTTTCAATGGCCTTGTTTTCTTTAGACGTAGCAATGTTCTGTATCCATAAACCCACTAATTCTGCCTTGTTGATTGGAAATAGAGCAGCTTGCTATGATAGAACATTAGTTGTACTAACAAATGTGCTAGGAATGAACTGATCTTGTGCAAACAGAGAAATAGAGTGCAGTAAAATTGTTTCATGGATATGATTAGCAAGTTCGCATCCTTTCCCCCTTCTTAGCTGATTTACGTATGTATGCTAGACCTTTACAAATAAGTTGAAATGTAATCTCACCTTCCCTAGCGAGGCAACTATCGTAGCTGACAGCAATGGAAGAGTTAAACTAACACTCAATGCCATTTTTAGCAGTAATGATGCTATAGAAACACACTAGAAAATGGCCTCCCAACTCTAGCTGGCTGGGGCTGATAGTCCAACTCCTTCCCCATCCCCACCCCACCGCAGTCAGGTGGTGATGGCTATTACGGATGCTCTGTAGAAAGGAATGTGAAAGGTAGATATTGCTTTGAAAGATGGATCTTGCCCTTAACATGGTAACTATATGCACAGGTAGTTACCATTCCCTCACAATTTATTTCAGATGGGGATTTTCCACCCCCAAAAATCATGCTGATTGGTTTCCTTTGTTTTTGATTTCTTTAGCAACAAGAGTAAAAGAAGTGGTGTCAGTGAATCATATGATTTATTCCTGCTCATTTATGGTCAGTGTTACTCAAAGCAGGACCATAGGATACAGCTCTCAATCCTGCTTTAAAAATAAAACAAAATTAGTTGCCCGGGAAAGAGCAAGAATACTGCAAATTATTCCACAGCAAAAACTAACTGAATAGTCTCACTGTAGTAAGAGGGTGACTGGTGGCAGTGCCACCTTCATGCTGTTTGATCTAGGCAGATCAGGAGGATGTTAGTATATAACTGCAGTAAGCTGCTTCCTGTTAATCCAACAACTAACCTCATAAGAAAACCATAATACCTTAGCTGTGGAGATGCAATTGGAGACTGTAGCTTTGTTCTTACTTCTGGCGAGCTCTAAAAGTACCTATGAAGTGGTCTCCGTTGGCTGGGTAGTGCCACTGGAGGGCGTAATGTCAACTCTTGCCAAGTGGCTGCCACAACAGAAAGTCATCTCTTCGCACAGTCCCTGTGGGGTGACCAGTGCTGGTTGCCTTTGCCAAGTAAAGCCTGTTCAGACTGGGTCCAATTACCATCACATTCTGGGTGATTAGTTAAGCAAAATTCTATGTGGAATTTATTTCTGGATCATTGTTGACATATCATTTAACAATTTTTTGAGTGGTGACTAACAGCACAATTTATGATCCATGCTCAGAGTCATTAATAGTAATACTCAGAGTGAAGAAGCCTATGGTTTCCAGCCATTTGTGTATTTTGGATCATTTCACTGCAAGGCCTCTTTTTGTATAATGTTGGGAAAAAACATTAAAATAGCTACCGGGAAACAGTGTCCCAGCCCCCTAGGAATACATTTTTTTGTACAAGACCAATATGCTATTTGATTTACCCTAACTCTTGCTGCAGTGACCCAAATTTCTAAAGCAAATAAGTTTGAAATGTATTTGCAAACATTCTGAGGCTTGTATTACTTATAGGGAAGAAATATTGTCATCTGTCTAAAGTAGAGCGGTGGGACAGATCTGGATTCTATTCAAGCTGTGCTCCACCCCTGTTGCCTGACCTTGGCTAAGTCACAGAACTGCTTTGTGCCTCAGCTTCCCCAGCTGTAAAATTGGGATAGTCCATCCCTCATGGGGATTTTGTGAGAATTAATATTTGTAAAACACTTTGAGATCCTTGGATGAAAGTTTTTATATATGTGGAAATTATGTAGGGTATAATACATGGGTCATCAAAAGATAACCTTTAACCACCACAAACTGTTTCAGCGACGTCCCTGCAATTTCTTGCCCTCGTGTGATGTAATTTGTCAGACAAAAGTAGCAAAATATGGAAGGCTTAAATACAATTCCTGGTTTACTGAGGGTGGCACCTGATCTACTCTTATCAAGGGATGGCTCTTTTTTGCTTTTCATTTAACTCTTTCCCTGTATTTAACCACTGTTCAATGAGATCACCAGTGCACCAGCCACTTGAATACCATGTTCAGCTTTAGTGTCCTTGCTTTTAAAAATGTGGTGGAGTTGGAAAGGCATTAGGAACTCACTACAAGAATGATTTGATGTCTGGAAAGCATGCTACAAACACAGCAATTTAAGGAGCTCAATACTTATGTTAATGAAGGAAAGGTCCAGGGGCAAATTGATCATAGGCTAGAATTGCCTACACAGGGAGTAAATAGACACTACAAGGTTCTTTCATTTATTACATCCAAAAAACCCAACAACCCTACATTAAAATAACACTGAAGGTGCAGTCAAGATCTCATAGGAAATTCCAGATTAATCTCTTCAACCTTAATTCAGTCCCCTAATGTGTTCCAGGGACATGTCGGTGCTAACTGGCAGAGGGCACAGAGGTACATAAGGGCTATAGAGCCCCTGGGTCTGATACCTACACATTAGTTCCTCAGAGAGTGCCATGAAAAGAGTCTTCTGATAGAAGGAGCAGCATGACACAGGCTAATTATAGTGAAATGTGTGTATGGGCAGTAGGTAAGGAGTTATGTATATATGCTGAAAGTTATGCTCTCAAGATCTGTGACTGAGGCTGGTCCCCAAAGGGTAGGAAAAGTTTTCTTTCAGGCAGGAGATGTTTAATCTAGCTGTCTGGGTACATGTAAATTGAGTAAGGTGCAGTTCACACTGAACACTCATTTACTATTTGAATCAAATGCTAATGGAGGGAATTTATAGGCAGAAACAAAGCAGCAGAAGGGAGTTCTGCTTAAAGGTGAAGAGAGTGGATTTTTGGACAATCCAAGTTACATTCTACATCATTTTGTGAGGGGACAAGCAGACAGTGTAGCTTGTCATGTCAGGCTACCTGGCTAAAAAATGCTGGTGAGCAAGTAGTTAAGTTCTATAGTGTGTGATGGGGACCCCTGAGCCCTCTGTCCCACCAAGCTCATGTTTCCCTCACACCCTGTGATGCTGTTGCCAAACTACAAACCTCTGGCAGGTGCTACACTTAGGGGTAGCCTACACTGGCAATGCTAATGCACTGCCACGGCAGCACTTAATGTACAGTAAAACCTCGATTTAACGGACTTTGGATGCAACGGACAAAATTTGTAAGAAAGTCTGATGCATCCGAAATCCGTTTGTCGAGGGCTCCGCCGGGGTTTGAGCTGGGGGCGGGCTGCCGCCTGGCCCCAAGCAACAGGCAGGCTGCCTGGAGGGTCCCAGGAGCCGGGACTGTGCGGGCTGGCTGCCGGCTCCCCGCTGCCTCCCCGATCCAGGCAGCGGGCGGGCTGTCTGCCGGCTCCCCGCTGCCAGCCCGCCCGGGTCCCGGCTGCTGGGACCTGCCCGGCTGCTCGGACCCGGGCGGCAGCTAGCAGCCCACCCGCCCGGCCGGGTCCCCGGCTGCTGGGACCCGGGTGGGAGCTGTCAGCCCACCCGGCTGCTGGGACCCGGGCGGCAGCTAGCAGCCCGCCCGGGTCCCCGGCTGCTTTTTTAAAATGATTAAATAACAGGACTTTCGGCTTTAACGGACACCCCCTCACCCGAATTAGTCCGTTATATCGAGGTTTTACTGTACCTTGTATGGTCATGGCCCAGCATGCAGAGCTCCCAAGCACTCCAAAAAAAACCCTCACTGCCTCAATCAGGGGCATAGCTCCCAGTGGTGGGACACTGATGTTTTACCCCACTGCAACTTGCTGTGCTCGGAGGGGGTTGGATGTGTGGGGGTTTTTCCCCACACTCCTAAGTTGCAGCACTGTTAATTGTCACTCTAACAAGCCTGATATCCACAGGCAGGGACACACCCATCTGAGTTACAAGAATGCTTCTCCCAGACAGTCATGACCTAACAGAGGCTCCAGCCAATGCCCCTCAGCCCCAGGGCCTCCAGACAAAAAGAAACATCTAGTGACGGTCTGTGAAAAATTTGACTTAAGTGATTTGATTAGCATAACAGGCAGAGGTGGGGATAAAATCCACTTTATGGTGGCATTCAACTATCTGTAGAGTAGACCATCCTCGCTTTCTGTAATAGCCTGTCGCTAACTATACACTTCCCAACTTCTGCAACAAATGAGGCAACAGTGATGTTACAGGCAATAGTCTGCTTCACCCCTCCCCCCCCCCCGACAATCTATCCTGTGCACTACATAGGTGGAAGTCCACGCTGTATTAAGTGTTGAGCTCACTTCTGCCTTCAGAAACCCCCACTTAAGTATTATTGAGCTTGTTCTGATTGCAGATATGTGATTGTGAACTCCTGCAATGGGGATACACAATCTTCTACAACTAAGCTACCCTTAGTTGCAAGGGAGGGCATGTTCATTGACATGGATGGCAAAGTTTCAACTGTAAATACTGCCATTCTGTCAATATAAGCTCTAAGCACTACTTCTTCATTTAACCTGTACAAAATTTGATCCTGGGAGATCTAGATGCAAAATTCTTAGCAAACTTAGGTAAGTGCTCTTACTGCTTTAGACAAGGCAATAAAGTCACAGCTACGTCAAGTCACTTACTGACCCTCTTATGCTCACCTGCCATTAAAAGCAGACTCACTTCAGCAGGAAGTGGTTTGATTGTGGGACATGGGCTATACAGTAAACCCTCGATTTAACAGAACTCGATTTAACGGACTTTGGATACAATGGACAAAAGTCTGATGCATTCCGGATCCATTTCTGGCGGGCTGGCTGCTGGCGCCTGCCCGAGTCCGCCAGCGGGTGGGCTGGCTGCCGGGTCCCGCCAGTGGGCAGGCTGGCTGGCTGCCGGGTACCGCCCAAGTCCCGCCAGCGGGCGGGCTGGCTGCCGGGTCCTGGCAGCCGGGACCTGGGCAGGCTGGCTGCCGGGTCCCGGCTGCCACCCGGGTCCCGGCCGCGGGCGGGCTGTGGAGCTGCCGCCCCAACGCTGAGGCAGTCGGGCTGCTGCTTGAACAGCTCGGGTTTTTTTATTATTAAATAACGACTTTCATTTAATGGACACCCCCTCGCCCAAATTAGTCTGTTAAATGGAGGTTTTACTGTATTTAACAAATATCTGACTTTGTTTTCAGTGATTTTATCTAGCTTCAAGAGGCAAGGAGCCCACAATTGTCTGGTTACAGCAGACAGCTGGCTTACTCTCTACTTTTGAGAGGTATTTTCCCCCCCTTCCAGGCTTGTGTATGGTGATTACCAATTGGAGGATGGCATGAGTTTAATAGTTAAGAGGCCCTTGCTCCATGTGCCACTTAAGTGATGGCAGAGGCATTGGGGCAGCTTTTCACTTTATCTATAGAAATTTGCTTCTTTTTTTTTAAGTCATCTGATATGCTTCCACAGCCTAGTTTTGAATCCAAGCACCTGCAACTTGTGAACTTAGTATTAGCCTCACTTTCAGTGTGCATCCAACTAAATTCACTAATAGCTAGTTAGTAATTTGATCCAAATATCTGTTCAACTTGCATCTACTCATCTGCCAGTTTGTATGGTCCATTTAATTAAATATGCGAGTGGTCCAGTGCTCCTGTGTATCAAACTGAAGCAAGCCAAAGTTAAGGAAGTGATTACCAGTAAGTTTCTTCCAAGTGTTTTTGCTGATTCTAAGGAAGTTCTTGGTTATTAATGGAGTTGTGCAGGTTGTTGGATACTTCCAGCACAGAGTTACTATTCCAGTGCTTCTGGGGAAAGCGATCAAAATTTAACAAAATTACAACACATTAAAAAGCCATTTTCCAAATATTTATTGAAGCAGTGAAATTTCTCATACTGTGCTGGAAAAAGCAGTTTTATTGAATTCAGAAACTTAAACAGTATTGCAGCACAAGATATTGCTATCTGTAAACTAGACTCCTTTGTAAACTCTAAACCTTCAGGGAGAGTCAGTTTGCAAGATCTAATACCTATTCTCTAGCATAATAATCTTGCGCTTTTGGAAAAACTGCAGAAGGCACTTAAGCTGTTTCTTCCTTTAAGACAGGGACTTTTTAAATTTTGCTGGTAAGAATCTTTTCACTGCACAAGTGAGAAATGTGCAGTTTCTCTAGGGTTTTCACTCCAGATCATCGTGATGCTGGGAAGTTTCATTGATAACCTGTTGAAGAATAAAATGACTTAGGTTAATGCCAAGCAATTTCAATACTTGAGACACATCTGGTATACTATTAACACAGCTAATAAAAATTTCCACTATGGCATAATTGAAACTTGATGACAACCACTCCCTTACAGAAAAGTCAGCAACTGGTTGATTAAATTCCAACTTGAAAGAATGAGCAATAAGGCATGGGGGAAATAAGGTATAACTTGCATCCGACAAAGTGGGTATTAGCCCACGAAAGCTTATGCTTCAAAACTTTATAGTTAGTCTTTAAGGTGCCACAAGACTGTTACCTCTGCTATTCCAGACTAACACAGCTACCTCTCGGATTCAAGGTATAACTTGTGTACAAGCACCATATTTGCCTGCCCGATTGTAGAACCAAGTCACTTTTAGGAATATTTCAGAACCAGCTAATCAATCTGTAGGTCTAATATCTAGTAACAGAAGTAGCAGCCTTGGATAGATGTATAGCATGGTTATGAATGTGGTGTCATCCCTGCATAGAGAGGTCCCTACTTTGTTGAAGGTTGCAGTTAGCACATTCTGATCTGTACAAAATATTCAGCGCAAGTGCATGTTATACTTAGAACGGTTGTAGCTTGGGCAAGCTACTTCAAACATGCATCGTTTGGTAAATGAAGTTTAGAAAGGTACTAGATAATAGTGAGTTGTGATGTACAGTGTTGGTCTATATTTGTCATTTGTTTTACTTCCTCCTCCACTAAAAGAAACAAATTGGCACCAACCTGTCCATCTCTGGTTTCAACAGTCTTAATTAAGAGTGTCCTCTTTGAGTGGGTGTCAACCATAGGGTGAGACTCAATGTTGGTTTCTGCAGATATAAAATTGTGTTATAAATTCTTCAGTGATTTAGTTTAAGTTACTCATTTGCTATTGCAGATACAGGATAGAATGGACATTCTTTACAGGAAATACTGATGCACTTCATAGCATTACAAGTGCCAAACAAGAAGATCCTAAAATTGCTAGGCGTGTTGTAATTTTGGTCATTTTTAAATCTGATCACCTATTGTCAAAGATGGATTTCAAACAACAATGTTTAGAATGGGGTGAGCAAACTTGGACCCAAAGGCCACATGGGGTTGTAAAATGGCATGGAAGGCTGGGTAAGGAAGGCTGTGCCTTCCCAAATAGCATGGCCCCTGCCCACCCCCTCAGAATCCCCAACACACCCAACCCTCTCCACTGCTTGTCCCTTGACTGTCCCCCTCCAGAGACCCACCACTCCTAACCACTCTCCATACCCCACCCTTCCATCTAAGCTTCCCGGCTCCTTGTCCTGACCACCCCTTCTTGTGACCCCTCCTCCCCCAACTGCCTGCAGGACCACACCCTCTACTCAACCCCCCTCCTCCACATCCCCTGACTATCCACACCCCTGCCCCAACAGCCCTCTGGAAAGGCAGCCTCTCGCTCTCCTACCCCAACTACCTTTGAGTCTCCACCCCATCCAATGCCCCCTGCTTCCTGACTGGCCCCCCCCCCACAACCTCCTGCCCATTTCCCCACCCGTCACGCTACTGCACCACTCCCTGCAGGAGCCATGGGTCCATACACCAGCGGAGTGGCTGTGCGGGAGGCAGAACAGCAGGAGGAGGAGCTGGGGAGTGGACAGGATAGGCCCACAGACTGTAGTTTGCCCATGCCCTGTCCAGCCTGTCTGAGCTCCCAGCCGGGGAAGTGAGTCCTGGCCCCTCCCCCCACAGCTAGCACTCCAGCCCACTGCTTCTGCCAGGGAGCACTGCAGTGGCGTGACTGGCTCCGGCAAGTGATTGGAGATGGGGCAGGAGGAAGTCGGGGGAAGGGCCGGGGCTCACCTCCCCAGCCAGATGTGACCTGTGGGCCATAGTTTGCCCACCCCTGGTTTAGGATTTCTCTATTCAGATCACTTATAGAAACTCCTCAATATAGGAGGCTCCAGTCTGAGATTTTAAAGGCAAGTAACGGACTACAACCAGCTCTTCAATTCAGATCTCTTACTTAGATGTAGGCAAGAGTTCTGGATGGGGCTAATTTTCAGGTGCTCCTTTTGCCAACTCAAAGGCTTGATTTTCAGAGAGCTCAGAGTTTCCTGCATTCAGAAAAAAACCCGCTAAAGGGTCTTAGATATCCAATTGAAGACCAATAGCCACTGTCTTGTTTTATTACAAGCCAGCTCTTCCTGAAGTTAAAGTGCCCCATCCACGGAAAACAAGGAGTTAAAATATCAACATTTGAACTAGTGGTCTCTAGTCTTAAAGGAGCATCTGGGTTCTGAAATCAAAACCTGAATCAATTACACCAGGCTAAAAGGAAGCTGTCTTTAGGGTATTCGTTTACCACAGAAAAATAACAGTTGTCAAAGAAGCTTCCTACACTATTCATGAGAAATTAGATACTTACCCCTCAGGTTCAGGGAAGCAAAAGTTGGAATAGGCATGGTAATTCTGCAAAAAAGAGAGAATCCATGTTTAGTGAAGCTAGTCTCTAGAATTGAAAATTCTTCTAGCAGCTACTATTCAAAGTTGCTGGTCATATAGAATCATAGGGTTGGAAGGGACCTCTGGAGGACATCTAGTCCAACCCCCTGCTCAAAGCAGGACCAATCCCCAACTAAATCATCCCAGCCAGGGCTTTGTCAAGTTTGACCTTAAAAACCTCTAAGGAAGGTGATTCTATCACCTCCCTAGGTAACCCATTCCAGTGCTTCACCACCCACCTAGTGAAAAAATTTCCCCAATATCTAATCTAAACCTTCCCAACTGCAACTTGAGACCATTACTCCTTATTCTATTGCATTAGTTTTATCTACCTGCTCTCCTCTCCCTCCAACAATTTTCTATAGGTAGCAATCTCAATATCAAGAGCCATCTTGACATTCAGCAGTTCTTGGTACTCATGAAGATGGCGAGCCATTTCTTCCTTCATGTTTTGGATTTCCTCTTGCAGACGGGCAATAGTGTCTTGGTAGTTAGCAGCTTCAACAGAAAAGTTGTCCTCCATTTCACGCATCTGGCGCTCCAGGGATTCATTCTGCCAGAGAATTTTCAAGTCAAATGTTAGCTGTAGTTTAGTAGCGGTCAGCCTTCACCTATTGGTTTAACCTCCACATACCCCACCCCACATGTGCTATTTTGTCATAGAAGTTTAATATCCTCGCCACTAATTAATGCACTAGTGAAAGTCATGTCACCTTTTTTGACCACCTAACACCTGTCATTTGTAATTCCCCCATGAGAGGATGAAAGAACTATGGGAGCAATGTAGTGTTTAACTACAAACCAACAGCAACATTTACATATCAGAAGAGGCAAGGTCACAGTGCACCTAGCATTTGGAGTGGATGTTGGTGGTATTGTCCTTAGGTTCCTTGTCTCAATCCAAGAGCAGCTCCTGGGAAACCTCACCTGCAAGTTTCATGTACTACAAATCAGGTCAGTGATTTAATTTTCAGAGACCATAATTTGTAAATCAACAGTATGCCCAGTTACTGAAGTTTGTCCAAAGTTTGTTCTACTTAATGCAGAATCTTAGATTTGCTTACTTATACAGGGGGAAAAAAAAAAACACGTGTCTGGTCTTTAAATCTTGCTTGTTTCATAGAGATACCAATAAACAAATATTAAAATTAGATATGAACCCTATTGCTTTTCAAAGGGCAATATAATTAACAAGGAGTTAACATGGTGTGAGGATTAATCTTTCAGTTAACTCAGCTTGTAAACTTGTATACACTGCTCAATATTTAAACCTTTAAAAATAAGGTATCAAAGCTGAACAGTCACCTCCTTCACCCCAACTTTCCATTCCATAGTAGTCAGCCACTACACAGCTGAAAGATGCACGTTAATCAAAAGGGCCCTTTAGCTTCTATTTTAGAAGCACACCATATTTACATTAGACTACCATCTTGTTTGATGGGTCACCTCCATTCATATCCATCTTAGCATTTAGTTATATTGTAATATGACAAGGTATCAACACAAGTAGTAACAGCTGCAGTGGTATGTTTCACTTACAGTTCCTTTAAGTGCATCAACTTCACAGGTGAGGGACTGTATTTGTCTGCGGTAGTCATTAGCTTCCTGTTTGGCCTGACGTAGGGCATCATTGTTCCTAGTAGCAGCCTCAGAGAGATCTGCAAACTGTTGAAAAACCCAGATTTACAGTTAGTATAATACTCTAACAAAAATTTGTCATACCATTGTCCTATATAATAGAGTAAGAGGATTCGGAGGAGATTAAAAAAACTGCACATAAAGATCTTAATACTTGAAACAAAGAGGATCTAAATTAGCACCATGCTGTTACAGCTCTTCATTCTCTAATTTGTTAGTTTCATTTCTAACCATTTTCTAAAGTTAGTGTTCATCATTCTTTATCTAAAATGTATGTTGCACTGTATCTGCACCCATCCCTTCCTTCCTCCATGAGCTCATCAGTGCACAAGCCACCCCCTACTGCCTGGGATGCTTCTAACTATGCAAAGAATGGGAAAGATTACTAGAGGAAGTAGTATTTAGGTTCTTGATCTAGTATTAAGAATCAGAGCCTACTGGATCTCTGACAGGTTGCACCTGTTTTCCTATTTGGGAAAGTTAGATGAAGCCTTGCCTCCTGGATATAAGGAGTTACTCATTATGACAAAGCTATCATGGCTACCAAAAAAAAAAAAAAAAAAAAAGATAGAGTTAAGCCAAATATCCTTAAAAGCCATTTACTTGCCTTGGACTTGTACCATTCTTCAGCTTCCTGAAGATTCTTAGAAGCAACACTTTCATACTGCTGACGGACATCACGCAGGGCAGCAGTGAGATCTGGTTTAGCAACATCCACATCAATTTGGATGTGTTGTTCCTGAATCTGGGCCTGCAGTTCCCGGATTTCCTTAAGAAAAGAGAGTGAACAGTCAAGTATGGTTCTATGGTAGAAGGTACATTATGGTAGAAGGTAATATGATGAAGATGCATCTTACCTCATCATGGAGCTTCTTCAAGAAGACAATCTCTTCTTGCAAGGACTCAACTTTGCGCTCAAGATCAAGCCGTGCCAGAGAGGCATTGTCAACATCCTAATTAAAGGGAAAGATCATTTAGCAAGGTCACTGTATGACTAGTAAGTGGGAGACATTAATCAGTGTAACAAGCAAGTTTACTGCTCATTTGAGTCAAAGTCAAGCAGCACAGCGTGATCTACCTGAAAATCTGTAGGCAGAAATAATAGTCAGAAATGTATTTGTAAAGTGGATACACAGAGTTGCAAGTCAAGTGTGTGTACATTAAATCAAATAGCACATTTTAGTCCAACTCAAAACCATTTGTGAAGTATCTGTTATGCATTCTTCATCAGAAGATAATAAATGGGAGTCAGGATAAACAAAGTTAGGGAATTTCTTGCCAAATTCTCTGGCAACATTAATCCTATCTCTAGAAAAAAAATTGGTCTATTTTATCCATCAGAACAACTCCCTGTCTTCTATTTGATGTTATGCATACCATCCTCATTACACAACTAGATAGCACTACTAGTGCTCAGCATGGCACCATGCCTTTATCTCAGAAGGGAAGAATTCATTGGTGAGTTAATGGTGTATGATCTGAAGAGCTTTTAAGGTCAACACATTCTCAGAGGTTGTTATACAAATCTAAACATCTACCTTGTGTGCACTGGCAAGGATTCATAGAACTTAAGGCAACTGTTGACATATTAAATTGTATGCCAGATGTGCCATCACCAGAAGTAATGGTTAGTATTCCCTCCACCCATTTTAACCAGTGATACCTGGTAAGTCTGGAACTACAAGCAGGCCCTAAAGCTTAAATTGACTCAACAGGTGCATCAGAGTTGTAACAACTTACAGTAGAGGGACTAATTTGATAAGCTTTAGTTGGAGGTGTTCCAACTTACCTACATGAGTTTCCATTACATGAGCACAATGGAGTATAGTTAAACGTCATTCAATTTATTAAAGTTAATTTAATCACAATTTGTAATCAAAGTCCTCTTTTCTCCAGTTTGGAAGACCATGTTAGAGTGAATTTAAGAACCCCTGTAGTAGCATCAGGGCTGTTTTCAAAGTAGCATGTTGGAGCCAGATATGCAATTAGATCATGCATAGAGTGGAATATTTATGAGACTTTCTAAACATGGACAAAATTTTATAGAGGACTGGATAAGCCTGCATCTAAAAAAAAAAAATGCATCTCTGAATTTGAGCCAAAAGGTCAGTCTTACCATGGGATTATTAGATGTATTCCCCAGTACCACACTAGCTGGGTATTGCAGTAACTCATTCATTGTGTCCTATCATTCTCTGAAACTATACTTAAAGGTTGAAATAGCATGAAGCTTGTGCTCTGGTAGGAACTTTGAAGATGCATGCATTTGAGGACTTCCTTCTCAAAAAGTCCAGAGCAAGCGTATGTTTAGTTTTGCATGTTAAACTTACAATCCATTTACCCAGGGAAAGATTTGTCATGCCAATGCTTGATTGTTTAGGTTTTTTAGGTTTCAAATGCATGCATCTTTAAAACTTCCTACCGTTTTCCTATTTGTAGTCAGATCCAAGATTGTGGCACTCATACCAACCGGGTAGGAGTTAAGTCTCAACAGGTCTTCAGTGAAATTTATGGTTAGTACCTGTATTTCTGCAGACCAGTATCTAATACTGAATTTTATTCATCAATACTGAAACCTTAACAGCTTAAAGGTTCAGAATGTGTATCCCATTTTCTTTAATATTAATGGTGTTATTGGGCATCTAGTTACAGCAAAGATTGAGATATCAGAGCTAAAAAAAATCACTTCTGAGTGACATGTTTATTAGAATACAAACATCATTTATGCTATTAGCATATATGGCAACTAAGTATAATCCAATTTATGGCATATGCTGGAATGTGACACCAAAGAACATAATTGAGTGCATGCTGAGAACACCCCTAAGCCCCAGTCTAGACAGTTATATCAGTTTGAAAGAACTGTGTCCCTTTAAAAACCACAGCTAAGTGCAAAGACCCTTTGCACCCCTTTAATAAATTAAGCCAAACTTAAACCAGTTTAAGTAGATTCCTTGCTAAGTTCAGCTCAGTAAAACTCGATCAAGGTTAAGTGCATTTAAGAGTGCCTATGCAGGACTTCACACCAGTTTAAGTCAATTACATTATTAGGTAAGCCAGTGCAACATGACTTAAGACAAGCCTGATGTGAAACATTCAATTTCTTCTGTATTTAAAGAATATATTGAAATTCATTAAGGTGATGCCTGGTATCTTCCACATTTTTTCAATATGCCTTCATTCTTACATAAGGAGCTCATGCTGTTTGTCTTGAGCAAGGTTTGGGACTATGTTGGCACAATTCAGCTGGATTGGCAAACTTCTGGTTGTCATTTATACAAATATCCACCAGGGATGCTAGAATACCAGATTCTAAGCAACTCTGAGCCAATCCACATCTGAGCCCAGCTGGTTAGTAATCAAAGGAATTCTAGTAATGCCTTTCCAGAGTGATAGCCTTTTGAAAAAAAGTCTGAGGCAAGTTCTTTAAATATCAAGTTAGAAGTTTGGGGTTTTCTTAAACTAATGAAAAGAAAGGCTGAGGTTGCAAGAACACCTGTAGTTGCTTTTAATATCCTGCTTTTCATCAGTAGATCTCAAAGCACTGTACAAAGGAGGTATTCCCTCCCTCTCCACATCTGTAAAATGGGGAAGCAGAGGCACAGATGGATGATGCGAGTTGTCCAACATTGCCAGCAGGCTACTAGCAGAGCTGGGATAGAACCTAAGTCTTCCAAGTCACAGTCCAACACTGTAAAATGCTCTAACTCAAAACTTGTATGTGAACTGAAGCCTAGTTTCTTACTAGAACTAGCAAGTTATCTAGACAGCTTACAATTCACATTAAAGTTTAGATGACTTAATGTTTCTCATTTATTCTTTCAGAATTTCTTTTAAAGAAAAATCCAGTATACACAATCTGGAGTTGATTGTTATTTTGATATCATGACCAGGGATCCTAGAAATCTGTTAGCCATGGGGGAAAAAAATCATTTTTTTACAAAATGCAAGATAGTGAAACATCATTTATTTGATCAAATTGTGATTAGGGCCAGATCAGAATCAAAAATTCAGATGACCAGAATTGGCAAATAGCTTTCTACCCCTCATTTTAAGATAGGGGAGCTCTGGCAGTGAGCCATGAGTGGCTGGTTGTTAATACGGAGAGCCAGGTAGTAGAGGCTCAGATAAATGGGGTTCTACTGTATAAAAACAGACTGACGTATTTGGCATTTAAGAAATACAAATTTCAATTCTATTAATAATGATCAGTGGCACTGGTAGGCTTCAAACTTGCTTAAAAATTGTAAATATCAGTAAAAACCTTGTGTTAAACTGATACTTCTATAAATTGTGACTAAAATGAAATGCCAAGCTTTAGTTCCCTAATCAAAGAACAGAATTAAAAAAAGTTAAAAAAAAAAAATAAAACACAGAAAACTAGGATCCCTAGTCAGACCCTCCCCTAAAACTTGAAGGCAGCCAGAAAGAGAAGCTGTCGAACCGATCAGTAGATAGCCCTAACAAAAATTCTCAAGTTAGGACAGTTCTTATTTTGCAAGAATTTCAGAGCAGCATACCTAAGTTGGTCAATTCCCATAATGGAGTTTCAAGACTGGGCCATAGCTAAAATAACTGATGTTATAAAACATTTCTCTAAAATACGCTTACATCATTACACATTCAGTAAGAATGCAGCCTGCAGCAAGCCGCTCTTCAATACAAAGAGTTCTATTATTTCAATCTGCTGCCACCACACTTGCCATAATGCCTGTATCTGCATTCCATAGTGAATCCCATAGAAACCATTAATACCCTTCAGCCAAGCGAACAGATGGCTCTCTTTCACCCTTATTGGATCAGAAAATGATTCCACATTGGAGCGCTTTTGTAGACTAGGCTAGTCTTGGATAAAGCAAAACAATAGCTGTTCCCTTTCCCACTTAGACTACATCACCATCCTAAAGAACACAAGCAGTAACTACATGAGGACTGGGGGATTCTGGTTAATAATCCAGTCCCCCACAAAAATATTTCTACACTTATCCATAGTCTGCTTTATGGTTTCACCTCTGACGTGTTAGACATTGTACCTAGTCATGCAAGACAGCATTTCTATTTTAAATTTACTCATTGCAAATACATTCAGAAGAGTCAGGTCTGCTATGTTTTAGTAGAATCTCCAGATAATACTTTAAAACATAACTGTTTCTAGTTTTATCAGTGTCTAGACTAAAGGAATGGCCACGCCCTTCATTAGAGCAACTTCCTGGAGGCACTGAGAGAAGTCTTGACCCCTTACAAGTTGCTTTTTACCACTAGGTGGCTCTACATCCGACTTGTACATTATGCTAAATTCACCATTTGGATTTACATTCAGTGTGCTCATTATATATTTTAATATGCAGAGATTATTACAAACCTGTCTGAAAGATTGTAGGGTGTTTTCAGCTTCTTCTCGCTGAATCATCTCTTCTTGCAACCTGAAAATAGTAGCATATAGATTAAACAAATGAACTATGGAAAAAATCAGCACTAGGGTCTGTTCAAATCCAGCTGGTAGCCACACCCAGCCAACATCCCAGTCAGAAGGGAAAGATGGGGCCTCTGACAAAAGGCATCTCATTCCGACATTCTTCTGGTCTGTGCCCTCTTTATTAAGTTTGCATGACTGGGCTTTGAGGCTTTCTGCTGTTACAGCAGTCTGAAATCCACAGATACCCTAACACAAGCATTGCCAAAATTGTTACTGCTTATTCAGCTAATGAGCAACAAGAGGCTGACCTCGATTTGGGCTGGTTTTAAATAATCTTTTGCTAAATTCCAATTCTGTTAGGCTGCAATATTTAGGAAGTGGGTTAATTTGCCAAGCCAAAGTTTTCAAACCCACTAAAGACCTCAAGATCAGATCCACAGTACAACACAGTAAATACTAAGAACTCCGATGAGAGAGTAGCAAAGACAACTTTTTACTTGTTCTTTTCACTACATTGTCTGAACAAAATACTAAAGACCCACGTTTGAGATTCCACTAGAAGATGGTAGCCACCCAGAATGGTTTTCCACAAAAGCCTGCGCCTTCAACTTGAATTTGGACCAGAAAAAGCCTTGAATACATCAGCCTTGTTTTGGCTCCAGGCACATTAACTTGGGTCACTAATTGGTGTGCACCGCCATGTGGCTTGGATCTGTGCACTCCCTCCACCTCCCGGATGCTCAGTTTCAATGGCCATCTGGCTGGGGCTCACCCATCAGAACAACTTCGAGTTGTTGGTTAGCCACAGGAGGGGCAGGGGGAGCTGTCGCACTTTGGGGGTGTAGATGGTGCCCTTGGCTCCCCACTTCGCTCTTGGGGGGAAGCCAGGGCGCCCCCTCCCCACCCACCCCCGGGGCACTCACTTCTCCCGGAGCCTCAGGATGTCGTCGGCCAGGTTGTCCCTGTCCACCTCCACCCTGGCTTTGTCGTTGGTGAGCTGGTCCACCTGGCGGCGGAGCTCCCGCATCTCCTCCTCGTAGAGGTCCCCCAGGCGCGAGGTGCCCTTGCCCTTGAGCTGCTCCAGCTCGGCCAGCAGGATCTTGTTCTGCTGCTCCAGGAAGCGCACCTTGTCGATGTAGTTGGCGAAGCGGTCGTTCAGCTCCTGCAGCTCCACCTTCTCGTTGGTGCGGTTGGCCTTGAACTCCGTGTTGATGGCGTCGGCCAGCGAGAAGTCCACGGTGTCGTGCATGAGCCGCGTGGGGGGCAGGCTGCTCCGCAGCCGCAGGGCCGAGGACTTGGTGGCATAGACGCCGCCGGGCGAGGAGGAGACCAGGCGGCTGCTGCCGGGGCGGATGGCGCTGCCCAGCGAGTAGCGGCTGGAGGAGGTGATGTAGCGGCTGCCCGAGGTGCTGGGGCGGCTGCCGCCCCCGAACATCCTGCGGTACGAGCTCTTGCTGGACAGGGTCGTGCTCATGGCGGCGGCCGGCGCTTTGTAATCCGAGGGGCGGGTCCCGGGGACTGGTGCTGAAGCGGGAGCGGCGAAGGAGAAGGACGGCGGCGGCTCGCGGCGGTATTTATACCCCCGCCACGCCCTCGCCCGGCCCCGCCCCGCCTCTCGCTCGGGAGTCGGGACAGGGCGGGCCCGGCCGGCGGGGGTCTCTGCTCCCAGCCGGGCCCGCCCCGCCCTGCGCTGCGCACGAAGGAGGAGGGACGGAGCCGCTTGCCGGGGCTCAGGCTGAGGGGACCGGGCGCGGGGATCGGGGCGGAGGGGGACGGTAGGAGGCGGGGAGCAGGAGGGGGTGGAATCGGGGTCAGTAGAAGTGGGGGCTGGGGGATCAAGAGGGGTCAATAGGAGGCAGGGGGATCAAGGGGGGTCAATAGGTGGCAGGGGGATCAAGGGGGGTCAATAGGAGGCAGGGAGATCAAGGGGGTCAATAGGAGGCAGGGGGATCAAGGGGGGTCAATAGGAGGCAGGGGGATCAAGGGGGATCAGTAGGAGGCTGGGGGATCAAGGGGGATCAATAGGAGGCAGGGGGATCAAGGGGATCAATAGGAGGCAGGGGGGTCAATAGGAGGCTGGGGGATCAAGGGGGTCAAGAGGAGGCTGGGGGATCAAGGGGGGGTCAATAGGAGGCAGGGAACATTGGCGTCAATAGGAGGTGGGTGGGGGAGTAGGCGAGGGGGCGAATCGGGTCAGTAGGGAGCGGGAGGGGCAGTAGGAGGATGGGGGCTCATTAGGAGGCAGGATAGGGATTTGGGGGCTAGTAGGGGGCAGGATGGGGGGCAGAAGGAGATAGGGATTCGGGGCCAGTAGGAGGCAGTGTTGGGAGAGTATGAGGGGGTCAGGAGGAGGCAGGGAGCAACAGGGTCAGGAGGCAGGGATGGGGGTCAGGAGGGAGTAAGGAAGAGTCAGGGTGGGAGGATCAAGGAAAGGAGGGGGGAGTGGATGAGGAGAGGGGAAGGAGGGAGCTAGGGAAGGGAAGCAGGGAAGGGGCCAGAGCACTTTGCAAGCCTTTTCCCTGCCCTGTGGGTAGCAGCTGGGCGGCTCCCCTGCTGTGGGAAAGGATGTCCATGTGCTTTACAGAGCTGGGGGTCAGGGCTCTCCAGGCTTCCCTGGTGCCCTGACAGGGAGACTAGGTTCGGGGTGGGTGCAGGAAGGGGTGATGGAGCAGGGCTCCTGGTTAAGCAGGGAGGCGGACAATCTTTCTTTCTCTAGGAGTCACTGATGTCTGCCATGCCAGAACCGGGTGCAGAGGGGGGTGAACTAAGCGCATGCTCGAGGCTGAGTGCTGATGTCCGTGACATGCACCATACCGGCCTGGCTCACGCTGGGTACATTCCCAGGTAGCTTGTGGTGTACACAGGCCACTCTGCTCTCACCAAGCCTGTGCATAAGCTGGGCTGCTGCTTGTGGGGGTGGGGGGACAACTTGCTGGGAGGCAGTGGCTAGTCTGATGCTTGTTGTCTGGCACGGGGAACCAGGAGGCTCTGGTGGCTGCCCGTAAGCAAGGAGGGGAATCCCTGAGATGATTCCTGTGCACCAGCTGAATTGAAATAACCCAAACTTCCCCCCACAGCACCTTGTTCCCAAACACGGCTTCTGCTCGGCATATTTTAAACTCTTTATAAAAAGTGCTCTAGCAGAAAAACACACATTATAACCTGACACAGCACAGAATAGGCATGTTAGGAACAACATCCGAGGCTAAATAAAAACAGTCACTGACTGAGTGAAACAACTCAAGGCTAGAAACTATAGACATCTATTTTAAAGGGACAGTGACAATTCAAATGGTTTGATATTGATAAGAAAAAAAATCCAGTTTCTGATAAGCAATCATTACATAGTATGCGCTGATTATTTTAGAAAATAAAAATTGCATATGAGTTTTTTCTTCTTCCCTAAAACTGTTCAGGGGAAACTGAATATCAGGAAAACAGTGACATTAACTATATGCAAAGTACTGTCAAACATATGAAATATACACTGAAAAATTGAGAACCTTTTTCGTTAACTTCTTTCAATTATTGTAATCTCAGGTATTACTTATTAGACACAAAATTGTCAGGCCCAAATGAGATTTTCTGACTTCCCTTTGGCTGGGTGAGCTAGTGGACTAGGTTTTTTGGGGTCAGTAAAGGTGCAGATTTCTTTCATTGTTCTGTTTTGTTGTTAATGTTTTAACGAGAGATGCTTCGATTAGTTAAAATTTGAATGTAGATAAAATAGAATGTAACCAGAATAGTCAAATGACACCAGATTAAGATGGGGGCGGGGAGGGATAGCTCAGTGGTTTGAGCATTGGCCTGCTAAACCCAGGGGTTTGACTTGAATCCTTGAGGGAGCCAGTTAGGGATATTGGGCCTGCTTTGAGCAGGGGGTTGGACTAGAAGATGATCTCCTGAGGTCCCTTCCAACTCTGAGATTCTATGGCTCTGGCTCCTGCTTCTTGGCACAACCTTCTATGATCTGGATGAGAGAGCAGACTCCAGTTTAATAACTGAACCATTTAAGTTAATGGGAGCATTGCCATTGACTTCAATGGGCATAGGATCAGGCCTTAAGAGAGCAATTGGCTAAATAACAACTATAGTGAGACATAATAACTGGCAGCAATTATCTGGAAGGTATAAATATCAAGGATCAGATGCTGCCTGTTATAGTGTGGCAAAACTCCCATTTCTAGTCAATGGGAATTTTGACTTATAAGGATGGGACTCAGAAGGGAAGAGAAATTATGGAATGAAACTAAAAAAAGGAAAAAATAGTGGAACTTCAGGGAAAACCTCTCTCTCTCTTTCCCTCTCTGTATATATACTGTGGGAAAGATCTGTCATCAACAGAGCAACTAAATGACTTCCTGGGTCTTTTCTATCTTTACTTGCCATGAAAAACTATTTGATCTAGTGTAACTTTTATTTTTTAAATCTCTCACCATCAAGCTCATAACCCCCTAAAAACTAATATTTATACTGGATATGCTAATAGATGTGAACATGCAGATGAACGATGAAGAAGTTGAAAAGTGGAGGGTCTGATTCTCCTATCACAGAGCACAATCAAGTGAGTGTGAATAATAGGGAAGAATCAGGCCCAGAATATTTTGTGAAGAGATGTTTTGTAAAGGAATTCTTGCTGGGTTTTTATCCTGGATAGGATTCAGAAACAAAAGAATGTAGTTTGGATCTAAATGAAGGGATTTATTTTGGACCTCTCTGCTGCCCTCCTTTAGGCCTTACTTTGTTGTTTTCATTGCAGCTTAGTCAAGCAAATGAAGCTGACATGGTTGAGCTACAGAAGTGTTTGCAACACAAGTCCTGCACTATAGCTCACTTCATTCCCTCATTCAATAGGAGGCAGGGGTCACACATGTACACAACATTTCTGGGCCTAACTCTACTGGCATCCTGGACTGTCCTGAGATGTGCCATCCCAGCTCTCTGAGAGCTCTTTATTTCAGCCATCACGTTTCAGCTATAAATCGTTGTGAGTCTTCTTAAAGTCCTGGCATACGAATACGCCCTCCCTCCATGAGAAAGCAAAAGTAAGGCAGCACATAACAAGCAGCCTCATAGATTAAAGATGTTGTACTTGGTAAATACTGATAGTTTAGCAGTACTTTTTTTTAAAAGATGCACCACACCCAGTCAGCACTGTACTATTACTAATAGAACACTAATTGTTTATGCTTCACATGTTGATGACTGTCATGTTTTCAGCATTTATTTTCCCCAAAATTCAGGGATGTTTCCTTTGGCAAATAAATTTGAAAACCCTAATATTTAAATATGATTTGCCATATGTTTGTTCCCTTCTGACCTGTGCACTTCTTGGCCAGCAGCCATACTGTTGCTTTTTGCCATGAAATTTCCTAGAAGTGTTAAGATGACCAAGTGTTAAATTGGTAGCCAGAGTGTGATAATCAGAATGCCATTAAACCTCTAACGTCATTTGTTGGGTGGCCCTTACACAGGTCATAAGTGAGGGAAGGTGCAAAGAGTCTCTCCCCTATTGCAAGATCCATAAGGTCTTCCATGTGTGGTCCATGCTGTCAAAGGAGTATTTGGACTGACCTCTCTCTGCACCTCCTGAGATGCAAGAAAATCCAATGGCAGTGGGGAAATATTGTATCCCGTTGAAACTTCACAGGGGATTTTAGGCAGGCCCAGAATTGGAATTTGGACATAACACCATGGCTAACATCCTTACTTTTGAATAAATGCTATGGAGTTCTTAATGGCCATAACTGGTCAGGACCTTCCTTTCCTGACCCATCAGAAAGATGGCATTTTTAGAGCACTGTGGCCACTAACTGTCATGAGTAAGGTCCTGTATTTGCGCCAGTTCAGTACTCCTGACACCTTAACAAGTCAGGTAGGCTGCCTGATGGTCCACCTTGTCTTATTGGCTGAGGAAGCTGGCTTTTAAGCCTAGCAGCAGCAGTAGCTTGCTGACTGCTCAACACACATGCCTAGGCACTCTCTGCCTCCCTATGTTTGTCTGTCTCCAAGCCCTACTCCTGATTTGCTTCTCCATGGCTCCAGCCCACATCCTGCGCTGCACCCAGCCTTGCTCCAGTCCTGTGTCCCAGCCTTGCTCCTGCCTCAGAACCAGCCCTGCTCCCTCCTTCTCCGACTCCTGATAATCCAGTTCTAGCCTTCAGCTCTGATTCCTGACCATTGGCTCTGGTGTTCATACTGTGACTGCAATTCTGACCTTTGGCCCTGGTTCCAACACTGCCTCGAATCTTGGCTCTGGCATTTGGACTCTGACCACCTGTGTCCTGGATCCACAGTTTTGGAGTTCTGGAAGAGTCCCTAAGAGGGTGCCAGAGCTACTTAGGGTCACATTCTTTCACTAGGGTAAGCCACTTGGCATCACCGTTTCTTAGAGTGAAGCTCGGAGCCTTCAGCACTCCTACTTCACATTGTGAGCTTCCTTCAGGGAGTCCACCTGTGTTGGAGACTTAAGACAGACTTGTACACCCAAAGTGCCCAGTACACCCTCAGCATCTGCAGTGACTCAGCACAGCATTGTAGAAACAGTTGAGTTTATTAGTTGTCTGGAACACAGCATAGAAAGTCCTTGGCTAGCGTGGAGAACAGAAAGTTACAGCATAGCCCATCTTGGTCAGCCCAGAGCCCTTTGACCCCTCTTCTTTTCCATTTCACAAGAGGCTCCCCTTTCTAGCAGCCTATACTTAACAACAACCCAATTGGCCTCTCCTCAGTCTTTCATTGTTGGGCGAACACTGGCACTCCTCCTCATCCCTTTGTTCTTGAACTGGTCAAACACAGCTGGTTTCCTGCGGGGAGGTGACCCATCCATCATTGTTAGTTACTAGGTACCAAACGTCCAGGCAATTGGAGTGGCCAGTGACTTCTCGGACTTTCCATGGGCATGAGGCCCAGACTCCAGGTAGCTAGTGTCAGTTGAACCCACATCTCTGGGTCTTTGCAGAGAGTAAACAACCTTTTCCTGCCAACTAGTTAACAATGCAGCATATAGGAGAAACTAAGGCACACACACTATTCGTACAAAATATTACAGAACAATTCCCACTCCGTCACAGCCTGACTGCCTATGATCTGGTCTGCTGACACTAACACCATATTAGGATATATTCAGTAATGCCCAGAAGTAAAATTCCATTAAAGAATTTCCAGTGCTGTTTATTACAATGCCCTGGCTTCTCATCCTAATACTGACCTGGCCAAGCCTTGTTTAGCTCATTAGACTCATGGTTCTAGCTTGAGTTGGTACAAAGCAGAGCTAAGTTAATGGCATGATTTTTAAATTGCTTTTTTAATATGAGTCATTAGCTATGAACTATTAATTACATATAAAATATCAGTGATGCCTGAATTTTCCCCCAAGGTTAGTTGTACATAAACTTATGGCCCCTTTGCTCCAGCCATGCAGCAAAAAGAGCTCTGAATGGAATGAAGAATCAGACTCTGCAAGTGCCACAAAATATCAACGTTCTTTTTCCCTTGATATTCTCTCAATTTACACATAACTTTTATTGATATTAGTCAATGTTAAAAGTGCTACTTTTACCTAGCATCTTATATTGAAAATATTGTATATTATATACTTGTATAAGGACTACTTGCATGAGAAAAAAATGTGTAGGATCAGGCCCTGTATCTGTATGTCTAAAAACATCTATATACATAATGATACTCATGTTTCTTGATTTGTAACTTCATTTCAGTAGCTAGCAACTAGAGTAATTCAAGGCAAATATTAAACAAGCTTTCCATTGAGTATCTTCATTTACTTGTGTATTTTTGTTAGACAGATTAGCATGACTGGGACATTTTCTGTTTTCAAATTCAGTACATATTCACTTACCAATATTAAATATCCAGAAAAAAATCTGATAATTTATGATGCTGTGGAAATGCAAATGCAAATGTTATTAAAAAAATAAAAGCCGTGAAGCAATCCAAGACTTTATACTCTCGTTCTACTTTATTGAGATTTTTAATTGATTTTTCCTGTACTTATTTTGTCATAGGAAAATTATCCTGTTAAAGTCATAATTACTCTGTCACTGTTATAATTACATGTCCATTGTAAGAACCAAGGCCAAATGGTCTGCTCCAAGTAAATTGAGAGTTTTCTCATTGACTTCAAAGGGAATAAGTTTGGGCCCCAGACCTGAAATTGCAGACACAACTTCCATTGAAGCCAATGGTTCAAATCCTGAAGTTCTTATCTTTTACTCAGCTCTTTGGTGTTTAGCCTTAGGAAGGACCACAGGACTGAGCTCCAAATTAATAATTTATTCCAGCAGTTCTCAAATTGTGAGTTGAGACCCTAAAGAGGGTCGTGACCCTATTTTAATGGGGTCACCAGAGCTGGCTTAGACTTGCTGGGGCCCAGGGCCAAAGCCTGAGCCCCACTGCCTGAGGCCCAAGCCTGAGAGCTTCAGCCCTGTGTGACAGGGCTCAGTTACAGACCCCCTGCCCTTGGGCTTCAGCTTTGCGCCCCCTGCCTGGGGTGGTAGGGCTCGGGCCTTGGCCCCTCCACCCAGGGCAGTGGGGCTCAGGTGGGCTCAGGCTTCAGTCCCTCCTCCTGGGGTCATGTAGTAATTTTTGTTGTCAAAATGTGGGATCACGGTGCAATGAAGTTTGAGAACCCCTGTTTTATTCAATAACATGTATCAGAAATATATGTCTTCTATGCTAGTTGCTATGTTACCAACCGAAATATACACAGCTTGGATGAATAGCTGGTTATCTAGTCAAGGAAATGACTAGCGGTTTTTAATATCAACCCACTATATTTTACTGCTCTCTGAAATATATGAAACTAAGGGTGTTTTATTGCTAAGGAAGTGCTCTGAACATGACTCATGCCACCAGACCATATGACTTATATTTCCAAAATTAATGTAGTTGAGAATCTTGCATTCAGTTATTCTGTGCTTTTGGCTTAACTGATTGTCAGAATAGGGGGGCATATACCCACCATTTCTGAGTGATTTCCTTTCTTCCTGGCCCCCTTTTTGGCCAATTGAGGTAACCATTTTAAAAGCTAAGTAGGACATTGTGTAAGAGGTCTGTGATTGCCTCAAAGAATATGCAGAAGTTCCGGAGTTGGGAAAAAGAGAAGGAAAAGTTCCTCAGCCTGCACTGTAACTATAGTGGGACTAGTATTCAACCCTTTTATAAAAATGTCTGCTCCTCTATGATTCACTTTATTTATTATTAACATCTCACTAGACATTATGTGTCGACAATATGCTCAGTGCTGGACAAGACACAGCTAAAGACTCAGGCCAAAATTTTCCAGAGTGACTAATGATTTTGGGTGGGGCACTTTGTTTTTAGATTTTCAGCTTGAAGTACTTTAAGAGGGGCTTATTTCCACAGAGTGCCAAGCACCTATATCTCAAGTTGAGCATATAGATAGATAGATAGATAGATTAGATAGATAGAAGCATTTCCAATCTTGACGGTGGTCTCTGCTCCATGAAGCTTACGTTCTACAAGCATGACAAAGTTCAGCTAAAAGTCTCATGTGGAAAGTCAGAGAACAGTAAAGATCTAGGACATTTTGAAATGGAGATGGAAGTGGTGATAGTGTCACGTTGATGTGGGCCAGCATTTGTAGGGCTTGCGGGAGAAGCATGAGAGTTTTAAATGGAAAGTGGGTGAGAGGCTGTACATTTAGATAGGCACATTATGCCCAGGAGAGAGACGACCGGGAGAAGGGAATGGAAAGGCTGGCATTGTTAGTAAAGTCGAGAGGAGTGAGGAGGTGATGAGCTGAGATATAGGCCGAAGCAATGTTATGCTAAGTCTTGAGGCTGAGAACAAGAACCATGAACTTGATTCAGTAGAGGATGGGGAGCTAATGGAGGGATCTGAATAAATGTCATATGGTCTGAGTTGAGGAACGAGGATGATGATCTTAGCCCCTGCAATCTGGATGGGTTAGAGAGCAATGATATGGGGGAAAGGGAGGACATAGAGGAAGAGATTGCCATAGTCTTAGTAGGAGATAACCAAGGCACAAACAAGGGTTTTATCTGTAGGGACATTGAGGAAGGGATGGGTTTTTAATATGTTGTCTATGGTTTTTACCACCCCAAGCACAGCACTAAGGCTGCGGGAGGTCCGCTGGCCCCGCTGATTCGGTGGTGTTTCGGCAGGAGGTCTGCGGGTCCAGCAGCTTCAGTTTACCCACCACCGAAATGCCTCCGAATCCGCGGCACTTGCGGACCTCCTGCAGCCATGCCGCTGGAGAACGCTCTAAGTGCTGCCCTAAGAGTGACTGTCAGCCCGCCCCCTACGACTTGACACCCCAGGCACGCGCTTGCTGCACTGGTGCCTGGAGCCAGCCCTGCTGAGGGGTCCTGAACCCCAGTTTGAGAACTCCTGCTCCACCCTCAGTTTCACTTCCTCCTTCATTGGTTGTTTCAGTAGAGCTTAAGTCTAATGGCCATTCTGACATGTTGCAAAGTCTGCCTCTTTACTCTGGCTTTTCCTGAGGGGGGAATTAAGTAAGGAGTGGGAGGTTTGGAGAGAATTTTTTAGAACTGTTTACATTTAATCCTTCATAATGATTTTTGAAACATATTTTCAGACCTGTTTTTGTAAGTGTCCCTAAAGGTTTATGATGGATGAGTGACATATTTGGTCTACCTGTTACCGAGCACCCCAATCTTCAGCATATCAGTAACAGCCTTCAGTGGCTATGCCTGTATTATGCTGCTAGGGCAGGTAGAAGCCATTCAGTAGTTGGGTGTACGTGCATTTGTCATTTTACATAGCCAAACTATAAGCCTCATTTCCTGAATTGTGATTGCTTATCTCTGTCTTTCTGATCTGACCCTTTCCTGTTTTAAAATGTGAGGTTGGCAAGCCCTGACATGACGGGTCATGCTATTCATCTCTTATTTTCTGTAGGCACAACTTTCTGAAAAAGCCAAATGCAGTGATTTTAGTAGGGTATGCACCACTGGTGAGAACTGGCAGCCGATTAGTTCACATTGGACAAGCGCCTGCAGAAGCGAATTATGTAAAGGGGTCATCTAACCAGCACACAGATTTGGCTGAGGTGATTTAGCCTGCTCCCCTTGCTCCACCAGTTCCATCACCTGATGCTGAACATAATAGTACAATTTTTCATCCAATGATACACCAGGAAATGCTGATGTTATTTCTGAGTGTGAGGCAGGACACACCTGTGGAATTATTAATTATCTGCAACAACTGCCTCTTCCTTTGAGATCCCAAGACAGGCAGAGCAGCATTAACTGAGGGCCACATGCCAGATCCTTCCTCCCAGTGGGACGTGTAAATGGACATGCTAGGATTCTGAAGCTTATTGGCCTGGTACACACTGAGAGGAGGAGACTCACACATGCCCCAGAGCTGAGAAACCTGGAACCACCCAGAGGGTGGGCAACTCATGTAGTTCAACTCCTTGCCTACCCTCCAAATCTATGAATATCATGACCAACTCTCCCTCACTGGTGGGACTCAGAGGAGACGATCCAGATGCAGAGTGAGTGTAAATCCCATGCATCTGTAGGGGGGGAGGGGTCGGAACGGAGGGGAAATGAGGACTAACCTTCCCCTCCTTTGTTTAAAGACAAAAATGTCCATTCTCCAGATGGTGTATATCTGCTGGGGAATGGAGACAGCAGATACATCGCAGCTCAGGAACAGAGAGAAATTCTTTGGCACAGAGGTTTGGCTCAGATCAGTGGCAGTCTTGTTACCTGTACAAATTTGTCTATCCCTTCCACACTATAGGGACACACACCTTTACCCAGTTCCTAGGGCTCAAGGTGCAACCCTGTTTATTTATACAGCCACCCTTACCCAATTCCTAGGCTGAGGGCACATCTTCCTGTGGGTTGGCAGGATCTTTAGCCACTGAAAAAGCCTCACACAGTAATATTCTTAGCCTCTATTTATTGACAATTCCCAAACAAGCAGAATACACAAGCTAAGCACACAGTGTCATGCTCACCAATCTTGGGACAGGCAGGCAGGCTTCCCCTGTATATGACAGGCAAGGTCAGTCTCTGGATCTTAGCTGCTGCACCTCACGGTGATGCAGAAAAGTCCTGGCAGCTTTTATCTTAGGCTGGGTCTTGGAGGTGAGTTCTTTTCCTCAGGGGTTCCTTGTCTCCTTTGGTCTTCTTCCAGCCTTTTTCTTCCTTCCTTCTGCTTCTGTTACTTCTGATCGTCTTTTTTCCCTTAGCTCCTTCTTGGACCCCAGTTTTTATAATGAAATTTGAGTCTTGCTTACTTTAACCAATTATCTTAGTATAATTTTACTAACCAATCATAACAAAATTACCTAACCAATCATACCCCACAACCCTAACTGATTTACACCTAGAAAAATTAATTATACAGCAGACAGAAACAATTACAAACCAAACAGTGATCACAGTGTCAGACAATAGGAAAGTGTAATGACAATGCTTTATCTGGTGACAGTGGGAACTATTAGGTCGAGTCCCCTCCTCACAGCCTGGTGACTCCAGGCCTACAGCTTCTTGTCTGGCTGAAGAAGGTGGCTTTGGTTCAGGCCTTCCAGCATGGCTACAGAAAAGTCATATAATTATAGTCTGTGTTCATCAGCTGGAAAGGAGTCCCTCTTCCTTTCAGGAGGACATGCTCAGTTGCTAGCTGGCATCTTCCTCAAAGGTCAGACTATTGTATATAGTAACTGGGCAGGAGAGAGTGAATGACTATAAAGGGGGAGGAATTGGGCACCCATTTAAGAGCTTTGTGGCTTCTGCAGTAGGGCTGGAAAGGGGTCAGTTCCTGCCCCTTAAGTTTTGGCCAGTTTCTATGGCTGTGGAGACAAGAAAGTACTATGGATGCCACTGAGCCCAGGATGTGTGCTTGAAGCAGTTCAGGGAGAAGTAACCTCCTAGCTAATAAAGCGAAAGAGAGGCCTGAAAGCGCAAGGCTTTGGTAATGACTGGGCCATGGCGCCTTTCGCTCAAGTTCTGACACTTCTAAGTGGGGTAGTGATACAATTAAGGCTGCAGTAGAACTCCCCATATGGCAAACTTGGGAATGCTGTAACTAGAGGTATTTTCCTGTTAATCCAGTTCTTTTCAGCATATTATGCTCTAGCTATAGTACCACAATGCACATAGTGCCTGGGCTAGTGGCATATGCACTGGGAATGAGATTTCTGTACATTGCAGGTTGAAATGAATCAGCTGGGTGTATTTTGCTTTGTTTCCTGAGTTTTGAATTCTTGTGTTTGTCAGTCCAGCCATTTTCCACTTGGAGATCAGTGCCTCATCATCACTGCAATGAAGTAACCCTCGCTGACCCTCACTAGACAAATAAGGATAAGGATCCTCAACTGACAAATCCAGCATTTCACCTTTGTATTTCATTTAGGTCCTATGTATCTGGTAATAGAAAACACTTCTTTTGCAAAATATGTCATTCATTATTTGACCTCTACAAGACTTCATTCAACCCAGTTCTTGTGCATCTGGATGTTGGCACTGCCAACACATTGTCTTCTTCCGCAAGACGATTTCTCCTCTTTAAGCAGAGGTATTTAGTGCTCTCCTCTCTCCAATTAAATTATACTAATTGGGGCTGCATGTGAATTCACTCTTTCCTGTCTATCTCAGAAAAACAGCATTAAAATTGATAGCCTTTAAAAAAAAAAACTGGAAAAATCCCAAGCTTTTTATTCTCATTGGATGCAAACTTAATATGGAAAAACTAATGACAGCCAGAAGGGACAGCTTGGAGTAATTTTATTTCACCAGGATCTTTCACAAGCTACTCTGGATTACTTGTATTTACTTTTATGCAATCTTGTCTGACAATTTCATCCCTCACAAGTTCTCCCGCTCCGGGCTTCTTTAGCAAGCGCTCCCTTAGACCTTTCCTAGCCCCTAATTTTCTATTGGAAGCTCCAGCACCATACTACCATCATGTCATATGATGCCCGGTCACCAGATCCAATCACAGAGTAGGCAGCAGAAGGGAGGCCCAGGACCAAACCCAACACCTGGGACTAAATGACAAGGCAAAGGTGGGGGAAAGCCAAAATCCTTAAAGGACAAGTCCACACAGTGAAAGAAGTAGACAAATCACCTCTTTGAGCAATACAATGTGGGCATGTTAGCAAAAGATGTGGTCAGTACTGAAATATATTTGTAAAGCCTTCCTCAGCCAGTTGCTTGTCTGCTTGTGACTACACTATGGTGCCCAGACAGCAAGTATGGAAATTTGGGACGGGGGTAATAGGAGCCTATATAAGAAAAAAACCCAAATATTGGGACTATCCCTATAAAATCGGGACATCTGGTCACCCTATTTGTGATCCAAATGCAACTGGGGCTTGATTGAAAGCCCACTGAAGTCAATGGGCGTCTTTTGATTGACTTGAGCGGGTTCTGGAGCAGGGGCCTAGAACTCAGAGTCTATATTGTCCTGTGGAGGATTTGAATGTATTTATTTATTTTACTGTTCAATAGGGTTTTTTTTTAAATCCCTTTCTTTTTTATCAGGAATGTGCAGCTACAGCAAAAAAATCAATAATGTAGTGTAAACACATGATCTGGCTTGGGCTGCCACTGCATGCCAAATGTAATGAATAGGCTGGAATTGCTTAAAGAGCAACAGAAATTCAAAGACAATTAAAGAAGCAACATCATTTCGACATAAATTCTTATTGTCTAGAGAATACAGCCTGGTCCAAGCACCAGAAGGTGAAATTTAGTACCGTACTGGGAAGTTAAAAACATTTTAAAAATATGAAACAAGGAACGTCTAAAAATTGTATCTGACACTTCTTCCAAATACACTCTATTTTGTCTCATCAATCATTTGTAACTTCAGTCACAAAACTTCCCTTTTGCAGAGTTCTTAGAAAAGGAGTGGGTGAGACTAAAAAACCCAAGTGTAATGTTGGTTTCATTTTTGGTGTGATAGATTCAAGGTACAGTGTACCAACCACCTTGAATTCAGCAGTTATAAGGCGATGGCACGGTTGGTTTCCCAGAAATACCACATTAGTGGCTGGAAAGCTTAAGTTACTTTATATTTTTTGTCAGAAGTCAAGTGTGAAACATTCTCTCCTGAAATATTAAATTAAACAAAGTTCAATTCCAATAAGCTGCAGAAAGTTTTCATTTTTAAAAATTAAAATATTTGGGCAAGGTGAAAACAGTATTTTATGCTCAATTCTGTACATAGTGGATGCTAGTATTTTTTTTTCAACTCAAGTGATTACATAGCAAGGCTATGACATGTAGATACCTAAAATTCTTTCCTAGCTAGTGTGATTTCTAACCCAGATTCATTTCCAGCTCGCTGAGAGGTCTGCATGCTTTTGAAGAGCTACATTTTGGTGTACAGCTATTTTAGAGCAGATCCTTTTTTTCAGTCTCCTATATTAACATTAACTTATCTCCAAGTTTCAGATGATCACTGAATCTATCTACCATTTTTTACCATTCTACAAGTCTTATGGCCTGATATATAGTATCTGACTCTCTCATTTTCTCTGATTTTCTATGCATCAGCCCCAGGCACTTCATAGGCACAGAACAGGTGCAAACGGAGGGGCCTGCTGGCCCAGTGGAGATAGTCTGGATTCGTGCAGTAGGAAATGCAGGGATGGCATGGAGTGAGGCAGAGTTAATGTAACCCCAGAGGACGTGAGGCCCCGGTAAAAATGTAACACATGTGTGTGGGGTGGTGGCTGTTACATATGCATAATAGCTTGCAGTGAAAGGAGGTATTTGATGTAGTCACAGTCTGTAATCCTTCCTTTCACAGTGAAATGCAGTGTCCTCTTGTCATCATTTTTGCTTATTGCTGTAGTGACAAAATTGGCCTGCCCTGGCATCTGTAACATTTATAGCAATTTTAAAGTATTGTAAAAAGTGGAAATGGTGTAGTAGTGGTTTTGTTTGCATATTTCCTTTCAGCACATACATCTGTTTCACTGGATGTGTGTGTTGGTTACCAGGGAAACATCTGTTAGATTCACTGTGATTAACTGTATTATCAGGCTGATTATCAGTTGTGGGCAAACTTCTGAAACAGTAGCTGAATTGAGGAAATACCCCTCCATTACTAGGAGGAAGGAGTTTTAAAAGACTATTTGGATGGCAATGCTGGTCCAATGTGTTTATGCCAACAATCTTTATTGTACTATAAATACATATATGTAGGAAGGGGTGCAAAAAAATAGCAGACAGTTCATGAACAAATCATAGTATTTTGGAGATGCACTGATTTAGAATAAACTAACATTTTTGTGGCAACTCTTATCAATTTATATTGAAAGCCTCATGTACTGTTAAGGCATAGCTGATTTATAACCCCCCTCCCCCATGTTCAGTCTTGCAAGGTGCTGAGCACCCTCATCTTCCATTGTCCCAATACTTCCCCTCACCTTCCATTGTCCCAATACTTCTTCCCTTTAAAGCAATGGGAGCTCGATCAGCATCTTCACTGGCAGTAGCATAGAACACATCAGGTGCAATCTGGGACTAAAATTTACAATGATTTGTCTAATCCATGTTGCCTGGAAGACTGTTTACTTAACAGGCCAGAGCCATGGCCAAGAAATGTCATCTCTACCTTCACTTTCAAATTTCTTCAGTTTAGTTGTGAGTTTTGAAACCCCCAGTCTAGGGATAGAACGGAGAATGAAAATTGTTTGTATGGATTCTCTTAGAATGGGAGACTCTCCCTCCTTTGCCAGGTGTTAAAGGTTACAGGTGGATGATCACTTTCCCCGAGGACATTCCGTATGTGGAATGACATATCCTTCTTGGAAGGAGTGGAAGAAATTTGGAAGTGAAGATAGAAATGACATTTCTTGACCATTGTTCTGGCTTGTTAAATAAACAGTCCTCCAGAAATACTGCCACACAGGGCCTGATCCAAAGCCTGCTGAAATCAATGCAAAGACTTCCATTGACACCAAGGCCATAAAGGTCCCATATGGAAAGACTCATAAAGAAGAATTGTTTCCAGATTGCATTGGCTCCTTTTTACACCTATAAGTAGCTAAAACCTAGACTAGGTTCCAAACTAAAGAGCTAAAACCTAAGACTAGTTCCAGTAATGTGAACTACAGAACTGATTACTAAGAAGTTACTCAGACATGAGTGCTTGGGGAACTTTTGGTGTTTTCCATTCTTTTCCACAGGAGACCAGTAACGTCCCTCTCTGGCTCATGAGTTCCTGCTGCTTGTTTTTATTGCCATAGCATATAAATATTATGGGCCCGATTCTCCAGTCCACTTAGTGTAGAGTGGCCTTGAAGTGGCAAGAAAAGAGCAGGATAGAATTTGCTCTTCTGAGTGGTAACTGAATATCTTTGAATCATCTCTCGATTTCTAGTGTTTGGCAAAGGTAATTTAGTTGTACTATGTCAGTGACTTCCTTCCTCCTGCCCTGCCAGTGGTCTATAATCTAAAGTGACCTTTTTAGAAACATCACTGCCCAATAAATTCACTTCTGCGGACATGAAATCCTAAGGCTCAATAATGCCCCAGTGTCACTGACCTGGATTGCCTCTGCGTTCCCTTATCCACCACCGCCGAGATGTCACCTGCTTTGATGGCCCCATCTCCACATCCCCTCTTCCTGGCCTCACAGATACTGTATCATCTTTTCTCATGTATCTCCTATCAGAGTTTCACAAACAGCAACAGATCTCAAATATCTGAACTGTCCAGGAGACGGCTGGACAGTGCAGAACACACATTTTGGGGAAAATTTGGGACTGGGAGTGTGTTGGGGTCACCCTACAAGTAGTAACCAAGGCTGATGGAAGCCAGAGTGTGACTCGTGTGTTGCTGACATGCTGCTGGGTCAGGGCTGTAGCTATACACAGTCATTCAGGGTGTTACCTGCATGCTAGTAGGCTGTTTGTGAGTGGCCCAGGTTGGGAGCTACAACAGCAAAGCATTGCAAGGCACCCAGGTTTACGAGACAGGTAGTGACCCAGGCCCTCCCTGGTCTGAATTACACACTAGAATGTGAGACACATAGTTTTAAATACCGTTATACAGTAACAGAAATAGGTTTGTGAGACCAGCTCAAAGAAATAACTAAGTATTTTATGTTAAAAGATCTTTAGCGATTTTGGCAGAACAAATAGTAAACTTGTCAGAATTAAAACCAACACTGAAGTGAATCATATCATAACTTTCTGGTGCATTGACGTGATTATTTTTAATTCTTAGCATTGTGAATAATTTATATCTATGATTGGTAAAATTTACAGTAGAAGTTTTGCCTTTGGAGGGATTTCATATAAGATAGTTCAGTGCCCTTAGCGAACATCTGGGAAGTAAGTTTTATGCACAAATGAGTTAATGAAAAAACACAGGCCAAAATAACAGTTGAGAAAGGCAATCTGCATTGGAGGACCAAAGGAAACTTAAAAAACAGTACCCCTGTGGTACAAGAAGAAAAAATTAAAACTGTAGAAATTAAAATGATAAATTACAAAATTACAATAACAAAGTGCTATTACTTCAAAACACTGAGATGTGATTGCTTAAACTACTAGCCTCAATTAGGATTTGAAATGATTCTTTGCAATTAAAAACATAAATGCACAATGACATGCATTTGCACAGTATTAACCAAGATAAATAAGAGTGCTAAAAACAATGCAAGATAAAAATAACATTTAATAAAATAAAAATAAATAATTGAAAGGAAGGAAGCTACAGATCACAGAAAGGGAAGTCCAGCTCAGGCAATCCAAGGAGGAGACAATTTTGTGCAGTGCTATAAAGCTGCATCCAGACAGGTTAAAAGCTGGGAAATGGAAGGGGATTCTTTGAAAGGTTAAAAACCTGGATGGAAGTCAGACAGTAAGAGAGAGCGAGAGTGTGTGTGTGTGATATATCTAAAATCCAGATTCTTAGAGCCCAGACCCCCAGAAGTTTGTGAGGATCTGGGCGGCCCTGGGCTTTTAACATGGCAGTGTGGGGAGAAGGGGTTGGCATGGACCAGCCAGCCAGCCAGGAACACATGGTAGGGTGACCAGACAGCAAAATATGAAAAATCGGGACGGGGGGTGATAGGAGCCTATGTAATAAAAAGACCCCAAAATCAGGACTGTCCCTATAAAATGGGGCATCTGGTCACCTGGACATGCAGCCAGGCTGGCACCCACCCCCTGCTTTGCCAGCCACTGCCCATGGCTCGCCCCAGCGGCTGTTATCTCCCCCTCCCCCAGCTCCCTCTGTCTGGCAGCGCCTCCTCCTGCCTCAGCTCGCCGCTCGAGCCCCCTGCACCACCCGTCACCCGGGGAGCACAGACCCGGCGCCGCAGGGAGCAGAGTCGGGGGGCAAGTGAGGGCGGAAGGAGGGCGGGGGCAGGCACGGGCTTCATCAGGCGTTACTGAGCGTGCGCAGAGAGCCCGCGCATGCTCGGTAAGAGCTAGGTGCTGCGCGTGGGGTGGGAGGATGGGGCCGGTGCGCGTGCTGGAGCTGTACAGCGGCATCGGCGGGATGCACCAGGCGCTGGCAGGTATCGGCCCCGCTCGCCGCCCGTACCCCGCCCCCCCCACCCCGGCCGCTGGGATTCCCACCCCGCTGGGCCCGGCCTGGGCTTGCGCAGGCACCTGTGCAGGTTGGGCGGTGCGCAGGCGGAGGAGCGCAGGGGCCCAGCTCCGGTAGCCTGGGGGGCGGTAGCAGCAGCCAGGAGCGTCTGAGCTGCTCACCTGCAGAGCTGTGCTCTGCAAACGCGGGGGGACAGGCGGGGAAATTGCTCTGCAGACTGACCTGCCCAAGCTCAGATCTGCTCCTCTTCCTGCTGCCGTAGTGGTTGGTAGGTTCATACTGTGGATAGAGGTTGACCAGACAAGTAACATCTATCCAACAGCCCGCCAGAGCAAAAGTTCGTACCCTAGGGCTGCAGACAAGTAGAATTCTGCCAGGGTGCCTTAAAACTGATCCCAGATTAAGAGTGTATTTAATATGCATAAGTGAGACCAGTTGATTTTTTTTACCTGGTGCATATTTGCTTTCATTTCATTGAAAAAAACCCCGTTGGGTTTTGGTTTAGGATGGCCTGTGTCTTATGATGTATAGTTTTAAAAGAAGTATTTTTATTAGGGTTGTCAAGCAATTTAAAAATTAATTGTGATTAATTGTGTGATTAAAAAAACATGATGAATTGTGAGATTAAACAATAATATAATACAATTTATTTAAATATTTATGGATGTCGTCTACATTTTCAAATGTATGTTCAATTACAACACAATACAAAGTGTACAGTGCTTGCTTTGTATTGATTTTTTTATTACAAATGTTTACAATGTAAAAAAACAAAAGAAATAGTATTTTTCAATTCACCTAATACAAGTACTGTAGTGAAACCTCTTCAACATGAGAGTTCAATTTACAAATATAGAATTGTGTATAAAAAAACTGCATTCAAAAATAAAACGTAGTCATAATCTTAATTCTGAAAGAAAATCTGAGAGTTTTATCTCGCTTTCCATGAGATTCCATGAAAAATGGACTAAACTCACACCACTATCCGCTTGTCACATGTTGGTATCTATATGTATAGCAAAAATCATCCCTAGTTATCTGGTTCTGTTGTTAACATAACAGGCACTCTGTGAACACTGAGTAACAACCTCCAATGATTAACAAATACTGATACCAATGTGTTAAAGGTTGGTGGGAATCTCAGGAGGTCCTACAGATGCCCAATGGTCCAATTAAAATGTAATACCACAGTATAAAAGCACCAAATTAGCTATGAGAGATGAACCTTTCTGAGATGTAGCCTAGGAGAAATATGAGAGTATTGCAAATAGGTCTGCAAGAAGTATGATGGTTGTATAACATCACACTGCATGCTCTTGTGCTTGAGAATGTTGGGAGTGTGACCAAATCATCACCATTGCATCTAGGACATGTTTATTTTGTGAGGGGAGGGAGGGAACTAAATCGCTGCTGTTGGTCCCAGGTCTCGTTTATTTCCAGAACTTTCAGTTGCATCTCAGAATTGCAGATGGAGTTTCTGAACAATTGCAGCAGTGTCCATGTCGATAGTAATTTACATTTCTCTTCTTTTGGGGTTACTTTCAAATGAAAAAATTACAATCAATACAAATAGTATGGCTGAGATTCTTTTTAGCAGTACTAGCCAGAGCAGATGAAGCGACTCATGTCTTTAGGGGGAGGCTTGAATTCTTATTTGTTTGAATGACCCTGGATAGTGTTGAAGGGTTAAGTACTAATTGAAATGTGCATATCCAATGGATACAATACCATTTGCACCACAGCTGACATGACTTTTTTCAGATCCGACTATTTTTCTTTATGGAAAGTGTCTGATAAGTACAAACTGCCCCATGGTGTCCTATTTCCATCTCTCTTTAAAATCCACAAATTTTGCACTTGCAGACGAGTTTTGTTTTGAATCCTGTTAAAACTAATAACTGCACAGTATGAATAAAAGGGGTTTTATTCAATTACTTTATCCACATTTTTAATGTCTTATAGCCTTTTAGATTTAGTTTACTGATGATGTTTATCCTTAAAAAGGCACAAAATAAAGGCAAAGGGGGACTCATATTTGTTTTCATGTGGAGATCAGATGAAGAAAGTAAAAATTCCTTGCAATTACTTTTTCATGTATAATAGCAAGAATTCATGTGTGCTTCAAACTTGTGCATATGCAGCTATAAACAGAGTAGTACCATGGCATAAATTTATCTAATAGCATTCTTCTGCTGTCATGTGACAGGAGACAATAGAATTCTTAGCACTATCTGATAGTGGGGCATTATGGGGGTTTCGTCCAAATGTTTGGGAAGAAAAGAGATCCTGCATTCACTAGTGCTGTGGCATAGTCAGCAGGATTCACGAGCAATCAAGAGTAAGTTGCTCATTGGCGTCTTTTAGTAATGATTTCAGTAACTGTGTATGTCCAAGAAAAATGAGAAAAAAAGAAGCTGTTTGTTATTTTAAAGAGAAAAGATTGTATATAAAACCTTTAGTGACGGTCTACAGCAAGAGAGACTAGTTCTGCAAAAGGATTTCTGCAGTGCTGCCAGGATGCGTATCAGTTTTGGTTCCCTACCTCATTAACATCTAACTTAGAGGTAGACTAACTTGTGTTTTTCTAAAATTATTAGCGTTTGTAATTGGTGAAAAGATATTTTCCATAATCAAGCTTAAGGCTACCTTCCCCCATGCTTCCTGGTATCTTTTTAGTCTCTAATCTGGCAAACATTTTACACATGTATTTAACTTCAATATGATTACTGACTCATCTTGAAGTATATGTGTAAGAGTTTGCAATGGCAACCACCATACCAAATAAAGCCCTAAAAAAAATATCAACATTTGGCAACAGTACTTCAATATAGCGGTTTCTGAGATAACCACAGTTTGTATCCCATGGTAGGAGATACATGTGGGATGGTGGTGATTTATTTATACAAACCAGGCTTGCTCCCCAATAATCTCATGTCCATAGCACACAAAGAGCATTCGTGTATTGTTGTCAGTGGAGACATGAGAGTTGATTCAATCCTTTATTACTAAATTTAGGCTTCAGTCCTGAAACTCATGGTAAAAATCTGTAGTTCTTTGTTTATACTTTACATACAGATACTTCAGTATACACAGGGAAGTTTGTATGTTGTTTTAGAGTGCTAAAATTTTGTAAGGAGATTTTTAATGTTTAGGAACATAAGAAATGCAAACAGTATAATTTTGATAAGGGATTTAACTAAGGTCACAAAGGGAGTCATTGACAGAGCTAGGATTAGAAGGTAGGAGTATGCTCTCAGACTTGTCCAGTTAGTCAGTTGAAGCCAATGGAGTAGTCCCGCATTTAGGCCCCATTCTGCAGATCTTTGTGTGTTCTGTTAAAGTTAAGGGGATTACACACATGGTTGAGGCTTTCAGGATTGGGCCCTTATCTGGGGTGTCTGAAAGCAGAATTTAATCCTATTTATTCCCATTAGAAGGTAATGTGATTGCTCCAGGCCAGACCTCTCCACTGTTAAGAAATAGGAGACTTCAACAGTTAGATGTCATGTATATTTGTTAAACCACAGAACATCTGCAATGAAAATTAAAATGTTTTTGTTTTTAGAAAAGTCGTCTTTCCTTCTAGTCCTCTTCCATAGCAACCCTCCTCCAAACAAACAAGCAAAAATGAAAACCAAACAAAAACCCAACAAAATAAAACAAACTTTTCATGGTTTATTAATTTAGGCAGCTTTCCCATGCACAATTAACTCCAAGTCTGTTCCATGCAAACTTCTAGTTAGATGTATCACCCATGTTTAAAATTTGTTTGTGCATGAAATATGAGAGGAACCTTAAAAGGTACCACTTCTGGGTTACAAGTTCAGTTGGAATCCCACCCCCCCCCCCCAGTGGTTAACTTAAGTTTCACAAAGGAAGGGTTTAAACCTATTTGCAGTTTGTCATTTCTGTTTCTTTGATGGGTACCATTTTATCTGAGACTATCAATAACTGTGAAGAATCTTGACCAAAGACATTCTAGAAAGTAGACTTCAGCATCAGACATCTAATTGCTGTTCACTCCTGTAAAATGTAAGTGATCTGTGTTATATCACTGAGAACAGTTACATTTAAATAAAAGAAAAACTGGCAGGCAGAAAAATAGTCCAGTGAAACCAGTCTGGGCAGTCACTTCCTCATTAATTTTTAAAATATAGCTTCTTTCACAGAAGAATAGTGCTGGTTAAAAATTGTGAAAATCAGATGTCGATTGTTATACTGTGCAGGCATAGATACTGAGTGTGTGGTGATGGGAAGGAGGAAGCTGATTATGTTGTAGGACTCAAGTATCATGTTGACTGATGGCCCAGGCTAATATTTATACTTAAAAGTCAATAATAAACCAAAAATGAAATCTTTAATGTTTATACTAAAGAGAAACTGAACTGGCATAAAATATGACCCTTTTTTCTTCTTACATCTCTACAGTAGATCGTTATTTTGATACTGAATTCCCTTTGTTTTCAGATCAGCCAGACCCTGCCCTGGGTAGTATGCTATCTATTCCATGCACTGTGCAGACATTGATGATTCTGGTGCAGGACTGCAGCAATAAATATAAACAGATCTATGCTAATTTTAAGGTCTGTTAGAAACACATGGCAGGGGAATCAGTTTTGTCAAGTGTAAAAGGACATATTTGGTAGCAGCTGAAATTTTATTTTCCAGTTTTTACGAAGATCTATAAACTGGATTGCCTTTTCCTAATCTAAAATTAACAGAAGTAACCACTTTACTTCCATCTGTTTGAATTTCTGCATCTTTAGGTCACTGCCTTGCCCTCCCGCCATAGCAGTAAGTGGACACGAGTGCTCTAAAATTCAGATTTTAAGGCCAGATTTAGGATCTTCTCTGACCTCCTGCATAACTGGGAGCCAGTATCAAGCAGAATGCCCAAGGTATCAGTCCTGGGGACAGTTTTGTTCAACATCTTCATTAATGATTGGCTGATGGGATGAATTGCACCATCAGCAAGTTCGCAGTTGACACTAAATTGGGGGGGAGAGGTAGATACGCTGGAGGTTAGGGATCGGGTCCAGAGTGACCTAGACAAATTGGAGTATTGGGCCAAAAGAAATCTGATGAGGTCAGAGATGCAAATAGGCTGGTATGCGGTACTGGGAAGAGCCAGTGTGCTGTTCCGGGACGGACCGACTTCCCCAGGCAGCAATTTAAAGGGCCTGGGGCTCCCAGCAGCAGCTGGAGCCCTTGGCTCTTTAAATTGCCACCAGAGTCCCACTGCTAGAGCCCTGGGGTAGCGGCGGGTCTCTTTAAATCGCCAGTGGAGCCCCACTGACACTACCCCAGAGCTCTGGGGATGATTTAAAGGTCCCGGGGTGACAGAGGCAGCTGGAGGTGAGGACCCTTTAAATACTGCCTGAGACCTGGGGAGGTGGCGGCGGGGCTCCAATAGCTATTTAAAAGGCCCAGGGCAGTAGCGGTAACCGGACCCCTGGGCCCTTTAAAATGCCGCCCGAGCCCTGCTGCTGGAGCTCCGGGGGTCGCAGTGGCAGCCGGAACCCCTGAGACTCCGGCAATTTAAAGGGCCCAGGGTTCCTCTGTGGTAGCAGCAGCTAGAGCCCCGGGCCCCTTAAATCACCCTCTTTAAATCGCCCCCAAACCCTAGGGGTCACTGGGAGCTCTGGGTGATTTAAAAGGCCCGGGACTTCCAGCTGCTGCTACCACAGTCCTAGCCCCAGGCCCTTTAAATGCCCCGCCTCTTCCAGTTGAGGCCTTGTCCCCTCCTCAGACCTCCAGAGTACTGGTAAGTCCTTTAAGTTACTTTCACCCTTGGATGAGGTTCAACAAGGACAAGTTCAGAGTCCTGCACTTAGGATGGAAGAATTCCATGTAGTCCTACAGACGGGGGGCCGACTGGCTAACTGGAAGTTCTGCAGAAAAGGACCTGTGGATTACAGTGGACAAGTTGCTGGATATGAGTCAGCAGTGTGCCCTTATTGCCAAGAAGACTGATGGCATATTGGGCTATGTTAGTAGGAGCATTGCCAGCAGATCGAGGGAAGTATTTCCAACCTCTATTTGGAGTATTGCATCCAGTTTGCGCCCCCGATTACAGAAAGGATGTGGACAAATTGACGAAAGTCCAGCAGAGGGCAACAAAAATGATTAGGGGGCTGGGGCACATAACTTATGAGGAAAGACTGAGGGAACTGGGCTTATTCACTCTGCAGAAAAGAAGAGTGAGGGGGGATTTGATAGCAGCCTTCAACTAACTGACGGGGGATTCCAAGAGGATGGAGCTCGGCTATTCTCAGTGGTATCAGACGATAGAACAAGAAGTAATGGTTTCAGGTTGCAGTGGGGGATGTTTAGGTTGGATATTAGGAAAAACTGTTTTTTCTAAGAGGGTGGTGAAGCACTGGAATGGGTTACCTAGGGAGATGGTGGAAACTCAGGGGCCAATTAGGAGGAGCCCACGGGCTGTAGTTTGCCCACCTCTGCTGTAAAGGTGACCCTACGCTTCCTATTGTTCATGTGCTGACCTCAGCTTGATTGCACCAGGAAGTTTCTTGCCCAATATATATTGATTAATTACTATTCCTATAATGCAGTCTACAATTCATATAAAGCAGTAGTGCTCTTAGTTTGCCAAGAGGTTTTGTAAACTGAAACTCTTGTATCTTCTACTTAGTGTAACAGAGCCATAGAAGAAAAACTATTAGTACTTTCTGTTGTTTGTAAGGTGCTTAGAACCTCAGACTGATAGATAAGACACACTTGCTATTGCTCCAAACTCAGAGAAAAACCTGACCTTGGTAACTGTGTTTTTGTAAAGACAAAATTCTGTACTTAGCCTATTTCCCACTATATCTATAGAGCCATCATAACTAACTATGCTAACAAATTTGATTCTTCTGGGCAGTGGCACCACATTGTCTATGCTATGCTCTCTGGAGACCTATTGTAGTCATACTGGATGCATTGTTTTACCTGTGTCTTTTGGAAAAGCTAATTTTAAAAAAAGAGAAAATAGCCGTGCTTTCCATTACATTACTCACTTCTGAATGTTGGCATCTGAACACAGAACAAAAGCCTTATTAGTAATTTTATTTAATTTGAGCTGAAATAGCATTAATGGGAGGAAAGTGAAGTCCAGCTTTTCACCGAAACGAGATCCTATAAGATCCCAGCATTGTGGAGTTGGAGAAATAGGTATTGGATGAGGAGAATTAGAACAAAGTTTCTATGCCTTTCCCTCCAGAATTAGCCTTTATGGTTTGGGTTAAAATTGTGTCACAAGTGCTTTCCTAAAAATCATTACTCTCTTCCAGTGTGAGTGGTGACCACCATGGGCCAGCCTTCAGGGTCTACAAAGCCCTTGATTGAAGTCCCTCTTCTTTTCTTTTGTTTTCTTTTCTTTTTCTTTTCCTTTTCTTTTCTTTTTCTTTTCTTTTCTTTTTTTAATTAAGGGGATAGAAATGGTGTTGGTGGAAAGGGTGGACATCTGACCTAAGAGTGACTGTCAGAGCCTCCAGCTTCTGCCACTTTTATTATTTATTTGATGGGACAGTGACTTGTGATGGTTAATTTTCATTCCTGTCAAGGCACCCACAGGGCAGGCACCTGTTAATTAGGGACAGTATATCTTCAAAGGAACCTTCTTTGCTGTAGTGGAAATCTGCATCTATTACCTGGATATTACTGTTATGCTGTAGGAAGCCATGGTGTTAGATTTTAAATAAGCTTCTAAATTTAGATACTTGATTTGCTAAACTGACTTTTTTTTCGCACTAGATGTCCGTGTTAACATACCTGATCCATAGATCCAGGTGTAGTCATCACAGTTGCTCTGCCATGAGCATACCAGAGTGTAATACACCTGTAACAATATGTGTTCACAATGTCAAGAAGGAAAATAAGCAACTCTATGTAATAGGCCTTTAATAGATGGTCGCACAGTTCACCTAGACATCTTTTTCCCACGAGGCTTTTAGATTGTCATTCATTAAATTAAACGAACAAACCAGAAAATGCTGGTGTTGTCTGAATGAAAATTCCTCTATATGGTTTCATACTGTGACCTTTCAAATATTTCTGAACAGCAGAGAAATTTGAGTAAGATGGAAGAGGCTTGAAAGTTCTAGCAATCAGTTAAAGTAGATAAGGCTTTCATTTTCAATGTTCTAGTTGTCACTATTGGAGTTCTGTACTTGGCTTTCCTGCTCTGAAATTGCTGAGCACGGAAAGTGTTTTACTCTGTTTTGTAAAGTACCATGAACATTGACAGCACTCAACAGATAATTAGCAATCATTTATACAATGTCCTCAGGTCGACAGTTAACCTGTCATTTTGAAAAGCGAAAAAGCGATGTTGTTCAAATGAAGAAGTCTATCTTGTCTCTTTTCATACAAAAGCAGGTTAAAATGGTTAATCCTGAAGTTGGAATAGCATGGCAAGGAGATCATGGAGTTGCTGTTGTTTGTTGGAATTGATGTCGTTTACAGTAGAAAGTGTATGCAAGGGTGCCTCCTGTGCTTCTATTGGTGAACGTAAAGATTTATGTAAAATGGCTCAGTGGGGGGGAGGGGGGACTTTTTGGCCTGAGGGCCACAGCTGGATGGGGAAATTGTGTGCAGGGTCATGAATATAGGGCTGGGGCAGGGGGTTGGGGTGTGGGAGGGAGTGTGAGATGTGGCAGGGGCATGTGGTGTGCAGGAAGGGGCTCATGATAGTGGGTAGGGGTGCGGGGTGCAGCAGGGGATTCAGGGCAGGGGGTTGAGGGTGCAGGAGGGGTTGTGGTGGGGGCTCAGGGCAAGGGGGTTAAGGTGCAGGAGCGGTGTGGGATGTGGCAAGAGGCCCAGGGCAGGGGTTGGGGGTGGGAGAGGGGGTGCGGAGTGCAGGAGGGGGCTCAGGGCAGGGGGTTCAGGGAGGGGGCTAGGGTGCAGAAGATGTGGTGGGGGTTCAGGGCAGGGGTAAGGGGCTAAGGTGTAGCAGGGATGTGGCAGTGGCTCAAGATGGGGCTAGGGGGCTCAGGGAGGAGTCTGGGGTACAGGAGGGGCACGGCAGGGAGCTCAGGGTAGGGGGTTGAAGTGCCGACTTCGATCCAGCGCAGCTAAGGCAGTCTCTCTGCCTGCCCTGGCCTCGTGCCGCTCCCAGGAGTGGCTAGCATGTTCGGCTGTGTCTCTTACCTAGACAAATGTAGCTACAATAATGACTAAGAAGAAGATGGATGGAGTTTGTGGGTGTGTTTCAGTGATTATAAATCACTGTTTGGAGTGCAGTGGGAGGAGAAATACAGCTTTCGGTATAAACTGAAGAAATTGCTGTACATTTTGTGTAAAGTTTGAGTCAGCACTACAGTTCTGAGCACATTATTTCTCTTTTCCTTTACCTGTAAAACTATTTGTGCATTAGCTCTGGTAACACACTACATTTTTCTCATTATATTTTAAAGCACAGCTATGGTTTTGCAAATTCCTTTCTTCATTCCAGAAAGCTGTATATCAGCAGAAGTCGTTGCTGCTGTTGATGTGAACACCGTTGCTAACAAAGTGTACAAACACAACTTTCCCACCACGCCATTGTGGGCAAAGACAATTGAGGTGAGTAATGGACACGTGTCTCTCTTTGCTCTAGCCAACTCACTTGAGTATTCACTGCCCACATTTAGTAGGGAATGTGGAATCAAAACACTTGAAACTGGGAGGCAGTAATGTAAAATAATTGCTTTGTTGGATTATGTGTAGTAATGACTTTGGTCGATTCCTGGAAGTGTAATTGCTACTTGAGGGAGATACACACATGCACAGAATCAGAGAGGTAGCTGTGTTAGTCTGGATTTGCAGAAGCGACAAGGAGTCCTGTGGCACCTTAAAGACTAGCAAAAAGTATTGAACCCATAAGCTTTTGTGGGATAATGCCCACTTCTCGTTGGAGTCTGTTTTGTTTTTCAGACTCCAACGGGAAGCGGAGGAACTGGAATTAATTTGCACTATCAACCAAGGGTTGAACAGGGACTATGAATGGCTTTGTCATTACACTAATTTCATGCATTTTCCTAGTTAAGTCTCTTACAGGTTCTTATCAACGGTCACATACAGATCCACTAAATTTTCACTACAAAAGGGTTTTTTCTCCTGCTGATAATGGCCCATCCAAATTAAACAGCCTCTTAGAATTGGTATGGTCATTTACAACTTTTTTTTTGCTTTCTGCGTGTATAAATGCATCTTACTTCTGTGTGTTCCATTCTATGCATCCGATGAAGTGGGCTATAGCCCACGAAAGCTTATGCTGAAGTGAATTGGTTAGTCTCTAAGGTGCCACAAGTATTCCTCGTTTTCTTTATGGATAAGACTAACACGGCTGCTAATCTTAAATCTTTCATTCTTCTGTTTTTCTAGGTGGGATGTTACAGCTTGGCTGATTATTAAGCTATTTAAAAAAACCCACACACATACTATTAGCTAAACCGTCTGATACAATTTAATAAACTTGTACCTCTGGTAGTAATTCTGCAACACAGGTCTAATTCTTTCTCCTTTAAGCAAAAGTTGTTTTGTATTCTACGACTGGTAAGACGTAAAACTAGTTTTGTGGGATTTTACACAAAAAGGACCAGAATAAGCTTTCCACAGTGTACCTGTAAAGAGAAACACCTTCACCACTAATAAGATCTAAGTTAAAACCCTTCCAATTAGGGTTACCCAACAGGTAAGCTATAACACACAACATGGTATGAAATATTGTTCTTGTAATGGTATTTCTGGATGAAATGTGAGTCATGGATTATAGTCTAACACTTCTGGAACCTTAGACATGCCAGTTAAACATACAACTTTCAGTCTGTTCATTTAAAAAAAATCTGTGTCGTAACTAAAAATAAACCTAAAACCCCCACACATTTAATTTGACAGTATCATTCTGTGTAAGAATTTGTCCACATTATTTAGCACAGTATGGTGCAGCGAGTCCTGACACCCAAAGCCAAAAGTAATAGCAGAAGGCAGGCAGGCCATGGGAGAAACATCACTTGGGAATGACGCACTCTTTCATAGAATCATAGAATATTAGGGTTGGAAGGGACCTCTGGAGGTCATCTAGTCCACCCCCCTGCTCAAAGCAGGACCAATCCCCAACTAAATCATTCCAGCCAGGGCTTTATCAAGCCTGACCTTAAAAACCTCTAAGGAAGGTGATTCTACCACCTCCCTAGGTAACCCATTCCAATGCTTCACCACCCTCCTAGTGAAAATGTTTTTCCTAATATCCAATCTGAACCTTCCCAACTGCATCTTGAGACCATTACTCCTTGTTCGGTCATCTGCTACCACTGAGAGCAGTCTAGATCCATCCTCTTTAGAACCCCCTTTCAGGTAGTTGAAAGCAGCTATCAAATCTCCCCTCAGTCTTCTCTTCTGTAGACTAAACAATCCTAGTTCTCTCAGCCTTTCCTTATAAGTCATGCACTCCAGGCCCCTAATCATTTTTGTTGCCCTTCTCTGGACTCTTTCCAATTTTTTCACATCATTCTTGTAGTGTGGGCCCCAAAATTGGACACAGTACTCCAGATGAGGCCTCACCAATGTTGAATAGAGAGGAACAATCACATCCCTTGATCTGCTGGCAATGCCCCTACTTATGCAGTCCAAAATGCCATTAGCCTTCTTGGCAACAAGGGCACACTGTTGACTCATATCCAGCTTCTCATCCACTGTAATCCCTAGGTCCTTTCTGCAGAACTGCTGCCTAGCCTGCTGCACAGGAGTAGCTTTGTCATTCTTGTCAGTATACGTTGAGTATCACAGCCTGGTTATTTCGTCCACAGCCGTGTGGATCTGCTGGCCCAAAGCAAATGCATAGGGAGACAGGGTTGGGAGTTTCCCAGGAAAAACTAGTTTTGCATGGGTCATTGGTAAATACCAGTTTAAACTGGGAAAAATATTATGAGAATAGATTAATGAATATTACTCTGAAATATTTAGGAATTTGATAAGTAATATGGTCTGCTTAATTTTGAATAAAACAAATGAGCACAAAATATAGCATCCGTGTAGCGCTGTATGCTACTGCCTTGGCTATTTAAAACAGAAACTACTGACTCTGGGAATTCCCCTATGTTGCTTAGCAGTGAAAATTGGATGTTTGTTTAGCAAAAAAGGGGAATCCCCAGATTCAGAAGTTTCAGTATTTTGAGATAAACTGCTGAACTAACTGTCCTGGCCAGTACTTTGCCTCTTGCTCTGGCTGGCTGGAGAGCGACTATTGTAACTAAGCTCTGAGTACAGTGACTTAAATAAAAATATTTCAACATGCGCAAAGATGGAAGACCACTTGACCTGATTCATGGTTATTTTGAGAAAGTTCATTAAGGTGGCAAAGAGTCTTTTGATGGAGAAATTGTAAAGCAAAATGGAGTGGGAAGGCAGACTAGGCGGAAACATTTTGAAAAACGCAGCGGAAAGAACAGAGACTCTGGAATCATGGACTTCAGCTAAACATGTGTGAAGATTTGAATTGGAGGTACTGGTTAAACTGCATTGTTGGCAAAAATCTCGACTTTGTGCCATATTTTCTTACATTTAAAGTAGTAGGAGCTCTATATCCAAAAATCAGCATTTGTCATCGCTTTCAAGAACAAAATTTCCCCTGAAATTTGGTAGAAAAATCTGAAGAATGCTGATGTTCCATCTGACTGAATGGAACGAGTGGTGCAATTGCAGTGTCCAGCAAGCACAAAATGAATCTTTTCAAACTTTGGATATGCACCTTCAGAACTCGGTCTCGCCACTACCTTAGAGTTGGTCTTCTATCAATTGCTCCATGACCAAATGAACCTGGACTGGTTGTTTGCAGCTCTTTGGGCTTCTGATTGCTTCGCTTAATGCTCCGAGTCTACAACTCTGCATTGTTGTCGTTTTAATGTAATTGAATATTTTCAACTCTTGTTTATGTAATGTTCAAAACTGAAATAAGTCAACATCATAACCTTCCTCAAGAAAGTATTTAACCAAAATGTCTAGACATTCCGATGATCTATATTATTACACCCACTTCAGTTTTACTTTTTATTTGTATAACCCTATAGTCCTCTCTACATCTACTGCCTCATGTAACCACAGTTTGAATACATAACTAAAACTAAGTGTAATCTGGTATGCATTAATTAAACCATTTTTAAAATAGAAAATGCCTAGATAGTTTTTCCCAAGGTGGTAAAAACCAGGAATTTATCTGGTAGAAAACCATTCTGGTAAGTACCATGTTGTCCTTGCTGGGAGAGTGCCAGGGCAGCACCTGCTGTTGTAGCCCATGCATTGCAATAATGGCTGCAGAACATCTGCACATTTTGTTTGGTGTTTGTACACTGCCTAGCACTGGGCTCCTAAGTGCTATGGTAATACTACCTCTAGTAATGCTGTGTGGCCTAGCGAGGGAAAAAAATGTTTCCCCAAAATTCTTTGCAAGGTCTCTGGGCATTTGATTCTGCATAAGCAACTGTCTATCTTTTGTGAAAGACATTATAGTTGAGGGGTTGTTATGGACAAGTGACTATTATTTGAGAGATTGTTATGGACAGGTGACTACAGAGAGGAAAAATGCTTTTTCAAAATCGAATTCTGTTCTCCTGTTGAGTTTTGATGCTTTTAAAAATATTTTTTCGGATGAACAGATGCTTAAATACTTGAATAAAGAAGCTTGGTTCGTTTGGGGGAGAAAAATATAGCTAACCTTCTTGATGTGACCCACTGAAAGAGATGTGAGTTATCCCCGCCGCTCTAAAAGCGTGATTGGCAAACCCGGGATCAAGAATGTGCTCTGACCTCACCAGTGCTGCAAGTGCACTGTCGAAGTAAATACAAACCTGCACTTTACAATGTTTGCCAAGCATTGGAGAAGGACACAGTTATTAGGTCAAAGAGCCAGGTTAGAAAGTTTTTACTAGGGGATTGCTAACCGTGGAAGTAACCAGAAAGCTTGGTAGCTATAAGGCAGTAATTGACAGTAAAAGAAAAAACTCTCAATCCCAAATGCATGTTTATATTTCTTCCTTATTCAGGGCATAACACTGGCGGAGTTAAACAGATTATCTTTTGATATGATTTTGATGAGTCCTCCATGTCAGCCATTTACAAGGTGTGTATAACAAATATTCCAGTTCTGGAGAAAAATGCAGTAACTATAAACGTTTATTAAGTTTAGAAAAAATTCTCAAGATCCATACATTTTGTGGTTCTGTCTATATTTCCCCCTGTATCTTCTGCTATACCTATTTCTGCATGAGTACTGGAGATGACAGATCTTTACTGGATAAGAAGTAGGTCTGCTAGGATGTACATTTATTTGATCAATTCCAAGTAACAGGGTTCAATAGATGAACAACAATTACTTTAACTCTGTAACAGATGACATGGGCAGGTTCTAATAACTTTTTACGCTTGTTGAGTAGTCCCTTAATGCTACAATAGAAGTGCTGATGGGCCAGTCATACTTACATAGTTCTGTCATTATTACTGAAGCTTGATGTACCACTTATTTTGCATCCTGTACATGACCTGTGAAAGTGAAACTGTGATTAGTTTGGTTTTTTTTGCCTTTTAAGATACCTCCCTTTGCTTGCTAATGATTAGAATATGATCTCTCTCAATCCAGAGTAACTCCAGACAAACTACTGGAATTACTCCAGGGATACACCGGAGTGTCTGAGAGTACAATCTTCCATTGTATATGCACTGACTTTGCACACATACTTTAAATTGTGCTGGCTTATTGTGCAATAAATTCAGTATTTTGACAGAGAATAAGGGGATTAGAATCAAGGTCTAGATAAGGAGGAAGTGAATAAGGAAAAGTTATTTACTTGTTCCCAAAATAGAAGAACTAGGGGCCATTCAATGAAATTGGCGTGCAGCAGGTTTAAAACAAATAAAAGGAAGTTCTTCTTCACACAGCGCACAGTCAACCTGTGGAACTCCTTACCTGAGGAGGCTGTGAAAGCTAGGACTATAACAGGGTTTAAAAGAGAGCTGGATAAATTCATGGAGGCTAAGTCCATAAATGGCTATTAGCCGGGATGGGTAATGAATGGTGTCCCTAGCCTCTGTCTGTCAGAGGGGGGTGATGGATGGCAGGAGAGAGATCGCTCGATCATACCTGTTAGGTTCACTCACTCCGGGGCACCTGGCATTGGCCACTGTCGGTAGACAGGATGCTGGGCTAGATGGACCTTTGGTCTGACCCAGTATGGCCGTTCTTATGTTCTTATGTTCTTATAAAGTTTATATAAAGTCACAATGATTTTGAAACCTATTTCTGTGTGGATGTTGGAGATGACAGATCTGTACTGGATAAGACGTAGGCCTGCTAGGAAATATGTTTATTTGATTCATTCCAAGTAACTGTCATGTTTCAGTAGATGAACAGAAATTGCCAGGACTGTCGATTAATCAAAGTTAACGCACTCTATTAACTCAAAGCAATTAATCACAATTAAAAAATTAGTCATCATTAATCACAGTTTTAATTGCATTGTTGTTAAATTTCAATTGGTATTTAACTATTTTTGGATGTTTTTCTATGTTTTCAAATATATTGATTTTTCAATTACAAAACAGAATACAAATTGTACAGTACTCACTTTATTGTATTACAAATATTTGAACTGTAAAAATGATAAAAGAAATAGTATTTTTCAGTTCGCCTCATACAACTACCGTAGTCCTATCCTTTGATTGTGAAAGTGCAATTTACTAATGTGGATTTTTTTTGTTACGTAATTGCACCTAAAAACAACACAATGTAAAACTTTGTGCAAAGTCCAGTCAGTCCTACTTCTTATTCAACAAATCGCTAAGAAACAAGTTTATTGACATTTACAGGAGCTAATGCTACCCGCTTCTTATTACAATGTCAGCTGAACGTGAGGACAGGTGTTCGCATTGCACGTTTTCAGCCAGCATTGCAAGATATTTACTTGCCAGATAGACTAAACATTCATATGCTTCAGCTGCCATTTCAGAGGAAATGCTTCCATACTGATGAAGCTTGTTAAAAAAATGTGTTAATTAAATTTTGACTGAACTCCTTGGGAGAGAATAGCATGTCTCCTCTTATTTACCTGCATTCTGCCATGTATTTCATATTAATAGCAGTCTTGGATGATGACCCAGCAAGTTGTTCGTTTTAAGAACACTTTCACTGCAGATTTGACAGAACGCAAAAACAGTACCAATGTGAGATTTCTAAAGATCACTACAGCACTCAAGCTAAGGTGTGAGAGTCCAAAGTGCCTTCCAAAATTTTGCAGCGACGAGGTGTGGGGCGTGCTTCCAGAAGTCTTAAAAGAGCACACTCGGATGTGAAAATTACAGAACCTGAACTATCAAAAAAGAAAACAAATCTTCTGCTAGTGGCAGCTGACTCCGATGATGAAAGTGAACATGTGTTGGTCTGCACTGCCTTGGATCGTTATTGAGCAGAACCTGTCATCAGAATGGACGAATGTTCTCTGGAATGGTGGATGAAGATGGAGGGACATATGGATCTTTAGAGCATCCAGCACATAAATATCTTACAATGCTGGCTACAACAGTGGCATGTGAACATCCCTTCTCACTTTCAGGTGATGTAAACAAGAAGTGGGCAGCGTTAACTTCTGCAAATGTAAACAAATTTGTTTGTTTGAGCAATTGGCTGAACAAGAAGTAAAACTGAGTGGACCTGTAGGCGCTAAAGTTTTACTTTGTTTTATTTTTGAATGCAGGTTTTTTGTACATAATTCTATATTTCTAAGTTCAACTTTCATGATAAAGAGATTGCACTACACTATTTGTAGGAGATGAATTGAAAAATACAATTTCTTTTGTTTTTACAGCACAAATATTTGTAATAACTTAATTTTACAGTGCTCACTTTACACTTTGTATTCTGTGTTGTAATTGAAATCGATATATTTTGAAAATGTAGAAAAACATCCCAAAATATTTAATTAACATATTTTATTATTTAACAGTATGATTAATCACAGTTAATTGCTTGACAGCCTTAATAACTACTTTAACTCTAATAGCCAGGTTCTAATAATCTTGTTGAGTAGTCCCTTACTCCATGAAGAGTCCCATTGATGTTGCTGGAACTACTTGTGAAGTAAGGTGCCACTCGACATGATTAAGGGTATCAGAGTATATCTCTGACCACCCCCATGACTTTAATTTCCAAAAAGATGATGATTGTTAAGAATGTGTTTTTGATTCAAAACTATGTGTGGAGTGGATGTTGTTGTTTTTCCCCTCTCCCAAATCTATGGATTTGATTACGTACTGATAAGATAATGCTATGTATGATTCATTTAGAAAAGAAAAATACCAAAATGCTTGCACCTAACTTGTTGTTTTCCTTTTTAAATAAGCCAATAAAAATACAAACTCTGGGCCTGGAATCACTTAGCCAAGTAGTCCCATTTAAATCTGTGGATTTACTCACATAAGTAAAATTATGCATATGGGGCTGGATCCTGGAAGTTGCTGAATACTCTGGGCCCAATCCAGTATAGCACTTCAGCATGTGAGTAGTCAGTCCCACTGAGTTCAGCAGGGCTTCTCGTGTGCTTAAAATTAAACACGTTTAAAGGCTTTGATGAATTGGGCCAGAGAGTTTACAGGATCCAGCCCAGGGTTAGATATTTACAGGATTGGGTCCTATGTGATTCTTAATCCCTAACCTCTTTGAGTCTGGGAGTCAATATTCATTCCTTAGAGCTCTGAAAAAGGCCCTGATCCTGCAAGTGTATCCATGTGTGCAGACAATGGTGCCTGTGCAGAATCCCTTGTGTGAGCAGGACCTAAGTGAAGAGTTTTTTAAATGTTTTGTTTTAAAAGTAAATATCTAAGATGACAAGCTGATAATTGTGTTTTATACATGTGTGTTTTTTTTTCTTTATCCTCCCTTAGAATTGGTCTGCAAGGTGATGTATCTGATCCAAGAACAAACAGTTTTCTTTACATCCTTGATATTCTCCCAAGGTATAAGCTGATCTTCTAGCTCAGCCATTTAAACTTTAGAAGTTACTAGACAGGTATAATATTGTACCAAGGGGAACCATCCACATTGATTTTAAAGGATGATAGTATAATTGCACTGGGCTCATCCACTTGTTTTCATATACAGTGGATTCCGGTTAATTGGGACACATCGGGACCAGAGCAGTTTGGCCCGATTAAGCGGCTGCCCCAATTAACCAAAATAAATAAAAAGGAACACTTTGTTTCCATTCTTTGCAATGTGTCCCAATTAAGCGGCTGAACCAATTAACCAGTGGCCCGATTAACCGGAATCCACTGTAATCGTTTTGTTGCTTGTGAATTCTAGTTTCTTGCTGACACTAATAAGTTATAGCTTATTGTTTTGATCTCCATGTTAGATTTTCATGCCTTTCACAAGACCATTAAAACTCTAGATGCACCATAAAAAGTAGAGGCAGGATATTCTTTTGTATCCAATGGCAAAATTGACTTTACTTAGGAGCAAGGTTGGGTCCTATGGTCCTTGGTGGGTGTTGTATAAATATCAAGACCAGTACATCTGAAATCTCCAGGTGAAAAAGATTTCTGGTTCCACCTTTTGAATTGATTATGGTTTGTATATCTTAGGGCAGAGATTGTGCCGACTTCTCTGTTTCAAATGCAGCCAGTTTATTGTGGTTTGTAACATTAATAAGTCATCATAATAGCATGGAGTTTCCTGGGCCCTGCTTCTTTGTTAGTGTCCATTTGGCATCTCTACACAATACTTGGTTCAAAACCAATTAATGACAGCAACAGTTACTACTAGTAGTCCATACTAACAAAAATGTTCATTGCTCGCATAAACGGCAAGTCAATTCAAAATGTTGCTCATAGTCTGTTTTTGGTGAAAGATTAATATTCCTGTGAGAGCCTTCTCATACAGTGGAAGAAGAGAGCTCGTCTAGGTGTTGCCACTGGAGAAATCTCTGCTGCTGGATTGGGAACCAGTTCGCATCAATCTGAGCATTTGGGTTTTGCCAGTGTTGAGGGATCAGCTAACCATCAGTCATTCCTTGGAGATCCTACTTATACTGGATGCCAGCTTCCTGCTCTTCAAATCTTTCCCTCTGAGGAGCAGAGGGGATCTGTCCACCTTCTGCTTTTCTTCAAATTTTTGCTATACAAAGGGGGAACGTGGGCCATGAGCAGCCTTCCTCTAAAATATCTTGTTGTCTTTGAAGATCTTTTCTTCATCTTTCTTGCTGAGATATTGCTGGCAAGGCAAAGGAGGTGGTCCCAAGGATCCTGGCTCCAGTCCAACTATCTCTTGTGTCCAAGCTGTTATCTCTGCGGGTTATCCGCACGTGTAACTGGGCACACAATAGCAGTATCAGTTGTTTTTGTTTTATTTTGTCACATGGTGACATTGTGTCACTTTGCCTAGAGCTGAGATTCACGTGTCTTGTCACGTATCTGCAGTGCTGCATCAGCTTCTGATGGAATCTAACACAATGTGCTATGGTCAGTTTAAACTATTATGGTCTCCATAATTTTATTTTCCAAGCACCTCCCCATTTTTAGTGTATTTCTCCTCAGAACACCCTTGTGAAGCAGTGCAGTGCTATTGTCCCCATTTTATAGTGAAACTCAGGCACAGTGGCTATGTGACTTGCCCAGGGTTAGGAAGTCTGTGGGAGAGCAGGAAATAGAACCTACCGGTAGGTTGCCTAAGGAACCTAAGAACCTTAACCACTGGATCATCCTTCCTTTCTATAAGAAGGATGGTAGAAGATGTATTTTCATCATTCTCTGTAACAAGCACCAAGCCTAGACTCCCTATCCTCACCTGCTCCCTTTCAGTGAAGGCACAAACTAGCATGAAACTCTCTCCCACTGGGTAACTGAGCACTTTGATTCACTAGCTTTTTGATTATAGTGGGGGGGGGGGGGAGGGGGATCAGCACCAAGATACTAAATGTTCTTGGAGCCCAAGAGCGGAACATTAATGTAATTCTCAAATTGATGGTCTCATCTTCACAAGTCTCGCATGCTACATATGCTAAAAATAGATTTATTACTGTTGTATTACAGTAGAAATGAAAGGCCCCACATGAGAGTGGGGTAAGTACTGTAGAGACATAGCAAGAGAGTTCCTGTCCCAAAGAGTTTATGATCAAAATAGCTAAGACAGACAAGAAAAAGGAAGTTTGATTAGTTTCCACATTTTATAAATAAGGAACTGAAGAAATGGGAGATTAAGTGACTTTCCGAAAGCCACGAAGGAAATGAGTGGCTGAGCCAAGTTGATTTAGTTGGGGATTGATCCTGCTTTGAGCAGGGGGTTGGACAAGATGACCTCCTGGGGTCCCTTCCATCCCTGATATTATGATTCTAACCCAGTCCTGTGCCTTAATTGCATCCTTCTACTGTGTTGAATTTGTTTTAAAAAATAGGTCTGAGTTACTAGTTTATTAGACTACTACTAAGATCATCCATGGATCGCAACACATTTCACAAGAGAATGTCAGTACCATTATCCCTATTTTACAGACGTGGAAACTGAGGCAAGTGGGGAGAGCAGCTCTTCTTTGGGGACAGTTTTTTGCTTTCAAAGTGGAAATGGTGCATTCTGATTGCTGCATGGTTAGACTGAGAAGATAGAAACTTTTTCTTTTTCTCAGATACAAGACAGAAGACTGTGGCACATGTGACCCTTATCATGACAGGGCAAAGGAGTCGGGCCTGGCTGGGAGAATTTATCTGTATGTCCCAGGAGATGCTGCTAATCTCTCTTGGGCAGATTGTCAAAGTGAAGGTAGAATTACTGTAGAGAGATCATGAAAAGGCCGGGTAGCCGTTGCTGCAGAGTTCTCCAGCTCCAGGGTCTCGTGTTTTGCTGAGATAGTGTGCATGTGTGTTTTGGAAATGACATCTTTGCCGGAGACCAGACATGAAAAATTCTAGCCCAAATGGGAAAATGTTCAGTAAAGTTTTGAGTGAGTAAAGTGTGGGAGTTACTGTTTTGCATCCTTAATTGTAATATGCTGAACAAATTTCATGCACAGTATTCTAAAGTAATTGCAACCTCCTTTCCTGTTTTTACCTTCTTTCCAATCTTTTATAGAGGAATACAGGTGAAGTGGGGCTGGAGGGGACTCTGGGGGTGATTAACACGTGAAGGCATGGAAAGGGAGAACTTGGAGATATTCTGGAGTCTTCAACCAGTGGAGTCTGGACACGGAGGGCACGTCTACACTGCAATAAAAAACCCATAGCCAGTTTGCCCTGGTTAACTGGCTCAGGCTGAAGGGCTATAAAATTGCAGTGTAGATGTTCTGGCTCCTTTTGCATTCATGAAGGGTGGAGTCCAGTTATGTTGGCTGGAGATGCTGGGAGATAATTTCTCACCGGAAGCAACTTTAGACAACGGGTTTTAGCCTGTTAAAGTTTAGACTCTAAGAAAGGGGATATACTTTCTGTTGTACATGTAGCCATTTCCGTTTCCATTATCTTTATTCTGTTAATATTAAATCTTTATCTCTGAAAAACTTCCAGTTATAGTAAAGATACTCCTATCTCAGTGCTGGGGTGTTATAAACGGCCTGATCCTGAGTTATACCAGTCAAGCCGCTGCATTCTGTTCCCTTGGGGGCTGCAAACCTGATCATTTCTATGAGTGGTCAGTGATGGGCTGGATGCTACAGGGGGGCTTGTGGGCTGGGATGCGCCTTTTGTGAACCTGCAAGGCAAAGCAAGGGCTGAGAGGAGATTGCTTAGGTGGTTTCAGGGATCTGACATCCAGTAAAGCACCAGCATGTTGCTCTCTGGCTGAGGCAGGAGGGTAACCAGGTGACTTGAGTCCTGGGCACCTCAAGAAAATGTCCCACCTCTTCTATCATCATTGTTTTGGCTATCAGAGTTTAGGGGTATATCATGATGCAGTTGTTTTGTGTGTTGGGGCTCCCTTTTTAACCTTCCTGATCATGTTTGGAACTATCCATGTTACTGGCAGAAGCTCTGTGTGTGACTCATGAATCAGCCAAAGAAGAATGTTCCCGAACAAAATGAGGAGCTCCCTCCTCCAGAGACTAGGCATGCTGCCTATGCAATGAGCTTGGTTCCAGACTCCGAGCTCCTGCGTGCCACGATGCCACCGGACTTCAGACTGGCCCCACTAAAACCATATTTAAAGTAAATTTCCATAAAAGCTAATTAGACACAACAGAACATGTCTGAAAGCGAAACTCTCTGAAAACACAGTGTCTACTAAAATGAAGTACTGGGTCTAATCCTGCTTTCACTAAAATTAACGGGAGTTTTGACACTCCCTTAAGTGGGAACAGGATCAAGCCCATTTTGTTACAAGTTTTGCACTGGATAAGTGGTGGGTTTTTTTGTTTTCTTTTTTCCTTCTCATTATCTACTATCCAGACTGCTAACTTACAGCCTGATGAATCGACTGAATCCTGTGGCACCTTAAAGACTAATAAAAGTATTGAAACATAAGCCTTTGTGGGTTAGTACCCACTTCGTTGGATGCATGCAGACTGTTTGCATCCGACGAAGACTTTTAGTCTGGATCTGCAGAAGCGGCAAAAAAGGCTACCTCTCTGAGCCTGATGAATGAGAATGATGCCCTGATTTTCAGAAACACAGAGGCTCTGAAATTCTTAATTTCATTGAGAATTATGTATACTCAGCACTACTGAAAATTAGACCATTTTTGTTTAGCTGACTGAAGTTAGCCATCCAAATTTGGCATCTTTCACCTAAATCTTTCTTATTGCTAAACAAGTCTGTGCTGTTGATGTAATATGGTTTACATCTTACTAAACTACATCGACTTTTCTTGTAGGCTCCAGAGGCTACCAAAGTATATACTTTTAGAAAATGTGAAAGGATTTGAAACGTCTTCTGCCAGGTATGGTATGATTATTTTTAATTAGGAACAGTATTAGGTAAAGGGGAGGGACAGGTAATTTATTTTTTTGGAAGTTAGATTAAAAGAGTAAAATTTATCAGTTCCAGGTTAAAAATACTATTTTAATTTTACAACGAAATTTTTAAGGCTCGAGGGACTTTTCAATGAAGTTATTGATTTCTCCAAACAGATAAAATAAAATATGTTGCTAGCTGGTAGAAGTTGACATACATCTTCATTGCCTGTTTTGTCCTCTTGCTTCATTCAGGAGAGATCTATATTTTCAAGGGCAATATTATTGTACAACACAGAGTGTGGGTGTAGCTCTCACAGCTTTTACCGGGGTTCCTTTCTAGTGGTCATAGTAGAGGGCCAAGGGTTAGCTAAAAGCCTTGTATTTGTACCCTGCTTGACTGACTACTGGCACTGAGAATTTGGTGTGACCTCATCAGTAAACTGCGCAGGCAGTTAGTAGGCCTCTAACCTAGAGACGTTTTGGAAATCTTCATTCGGCTTTAATTTTGAAATTTAAGCTACGGCTACACTACAGTTCAAATCGACACAAGTTATGTCACTCGGGATGCGAATTAGTCACCCCACTGAGCAACGTAACTTATGCCAACTGAAGTGCTGGTGTGGATAGCACCATGTCAGCACGAGGGGTTCTTTTGCTGACATAGCTCCACTGCTCTTGGGGGCTGGAGTAATTAAGCCCATGGGAGAGCTTTCTCCTGTCAGCATAGAGTGACTACACAGAGAGCTGACAGCAGTGCAGCGGCACCGCTGTAAGCTTTCTAGTGTAGCCATGGCCTTAGTAATTGGGAGGCAGAGACTGGGTTTTAACTCAAAAATGGAAAACTAAATCCTACCCATTGCTGTGCCAGATGGGGAGAGGCTGTAGGGATCCTCTTTTGTCTAATCCAGGGGTCTCAAACTCAAATGACCATGAGGGCCGCATGAGGACTAGTGCACTGGCCCGAGGGCCGCACCACTGACACACACACATACCCTCGCTGCCCTGGCTCTGCCCCCACTCCACCCCTTCCATGAGGACTAGTGCACTGGCCTGAGGGCCGCACCACTGACACACACCCTGCCCTCGCTGCCCCGGCTCCGCCCCCACTCCACCCCTTCCAAGAGGTCCCACCCCTGCCCCACCTCCTCCTCTGAGCACGCAGCTCCCCATTCCCTCCTGGAAAGTGCTAGGCACCACCAACAGCTGTTTGGCAAACAAAGCAAGAGCAATCTAGGAAGTCCAGAGCTAGAAACACGCGCGGCCCAGCCAGGCAGCAGAGAAGCCTCCACTTCTGGCCCCTCCGTCCTGCAAACTGCTATGGGAGTGGGGGGGGGGGTGTGCCAGGAAGCTTGGCGGGCCGCAGGGAAGGGCTTTGCGGGCCGCATGTGGCCCCCGGGCCGCATGTTTGAGACCCCTGGTCTAATCCCTCCTCCCCCCCATGCAAACAATAGAGCAGGATCTCTCCATAGATAAAAGCAGTAGGGGAGAGAGGAAGCTGCCTTATGTGCCAGCCTGCACATCACCACATCCCTTCACAAACACGGTTTACCATTTAGGGACATTTCCAGCTTCCTGTTGGCTACTAGATGCACTACTTCTGCTTGCAAGAGCTGTGAACTGGACCCGTGCGTGGCCCTAGCCAACTTTGTGGGATCCTGTCCTATAAATGCAATGAAATGGATGTCAGAAAACACATCAGCCAACATTCCTCTTTTTCCTTGTGGCCCCTGCCAGGCCAGGATTTAGAATCAGTCCTTACTTTCAACGTGGATCCAGCCTGCTGTTAGCCTGCAGAGTATAGTATACCCTATATCAGACTCTATCCTTAGTAAGCAGCCTTCCATTTTAATAGTCTCTTCAAAATATATTGAGTAAAATTTTATTAGAAATCGCCTATACTAAGCAACCAGTTGTTGTGAATCCTTTACTTCAAACAATCTTTCCTTTATTGTACTGGGGTTGTACTTAAATAAACAAGCTTAGCTGTAAACATAGTCAGATACTGAGGTATCAACTCAAGAATAGTTAAGTAGGAGTTTTAATAGCCTACTTCTAATCCAGTGCTTGTAAATAATTTTGTAATCCACATCTAATGGACCGTGTCTCCGACTGATTGGACAGCATGTTGTAAGTACTTTTGAAAGACTAGATGCTTTCTTTGGAGGATGTTTGCTCCAAAGTAATTGTGGTGTTTCCATGAAAGTATTTTGTAATTGTTCCTTGCTCAGCTAGCTCAACGCTATACTTTGTGTTCTTTCCTGAAATGTAAATGTATGATCCTACTTGGATGTCTACAAAGCTGTGTTTGATATTGTAGTGTGTCTGCCGACTGTCCTAATGACTACAGTATTGCATTTAATGAATCTTTTTATTTAAGAAAAGATATGAACAGAAAATATATTGCACCCTGTGTCTAATTGCATATGAGAAGTAATTGGCTTTATTTATTTTTTTTATCATCAGAGACAAACTTGTAGAAACACTAAAAAAGTGTGGATTTAAATACCAAGAATTTCTCTTGTCTCCAACATGTGTAAGTAGTAATATTATTATAATTCATCCAACTGTACCAAAGAGTAAATGGGATATTTGGAAAGAATTTCACATACTGGAAGAAAGGATGAGGTCCAATTTTGTGGACATTCCTCTGGACTGGTGGTGCCATCTGACTTAGCTTTGGATTAGGTCAGGATAGTTAGATATTCATTCTGCTTATCACTGTTTGACAGCCAATGAATACTGTTTAAATCAGTACGTTTTGCTTGTCCAAGATGTATGGGCTCAGGCCATGTGTTACATGTGAATCTCTGTATCTTTGAGGTACATGATCATCCGTCATTGTGACACGCCTTATCTGATTTCCTGGTTCATGTGATTGAACATCTCCTCTTGCTTCTTCATTGTGACAGATAGCGGACACTATGTTTGTCCTAAAAATTGTAGTTAGACATTTCAGTTTCTCTTTGACTTCCCACCTTACATAAAAAGTTTAACTTCTCTATTGATTTGCAGACAACAGTCAGAAACCTGAGAAAAATCAAGTATTTTTCTTGCTTGAGGAAAAATTAGGTAGGGACGTGTGATCAGAAGCACAATAAATCTGTGGGAAGTGAGGGCACTCGCCATACTACAAATAAATGGAAATATCTGAGTTGTGCAGGCATAAAATGTGCCTGTACTGCAGAGCCTTAACTACAAACTAATGGTGTAGAGATTTCTTCATGGGCACATTTTAAAACACTATTTTATGCCATTTGAAAATAGCATTAGTCTATGATAATGTTGGTTAACGTTAACAGCTTTGAAGTGGTAAACCATTTTACGTGCTAAATATTCTATCAATACGAAAAGTGGTAACTTGCTCCTTTTGTGTCAGTGCAGGTTGCTTTGATTCTCTGTACTATGTGGACTGATTGTTTATGGGGTTTTGCTTACAGCTTGGCATTCCCAATTCCAGGCTGCGATATTTTCTGATTGCAAAGCTTCAGTCCGAGCTATTTTCCTTTCAAGCTCCTGGTCAGGTGAGATTCATTGCTATTCCTGACTGCTCGTTGTTTCCAGGAGACTGAGGGCTAGATCTTCATCAGTGCAAAGCTTATGCTCATCTGTAGTGTGTGTGTGTGTGTGTGTAAAATGGCTGTAAGCCATCTTTCCTTTTTTCCTGATTTTGGCCTCGTTGGGGACTGAAATGACTCCCACTGGCTTAGCTATCTTAAAGTAGTTCTTAGGAACAATTTAGCTGACTCTGAACAGACCGGCGTTCTGGGCATTCTGGCACTACCCTCCCTGCCCACCGGGACCTTTCCTTGGAAGGGTGCAGGGTGCAGCAATGCCCGCTAGGACCCTTAGAGATAGAAAATGGAGGACCACCCAGTACCTGTTGAAGATCTCCATAGAGGAGGGGAGTGGGCAACAAAAAGCCCCGGAGTTTCCAGAGAAGAGTGAGGAAGGTGAACTGCTAGCCAGTGCCCAGAAGACTTTGAAAGGTAATGGTGAATTCCAAGCCTATTGAGATGGACATAGGCATGGGGGGGAGAGGGGAGAGGAGGGTTGTATATGAAACTCACCAGAGGTTGACAAACATTTCAGCATATTTGGTCTGAGTCTTGGGTTCCTAGCCAAACCTCTAACCAAGTAGCTTTCACCTGTTCCTAGCTTTCTTTGTGATAGTTTCTCACAACCCTTTCCCCCCCTGTTTATGGAAGTGAAATGGCAAGATGACCAAATTCCTTAAACTGGCTGCATATATCTACAAGCATGTACAAGTTAGCACTTCATAATGCCAGAATCCTTTCAAAATCTTGATAGACAAAGAGGGAGAATCAAGTATTATTTTATACTGGACAGTTCTGTATGATTTCCCAGACATTACTACATGGACCTCTCTTGGCAGTGTTCATTACAGTACTAAGTACAGAATTTTAATCATTTTGCATCTTTTGTTCCATGCTAGGTATTGAAAAATTTCCCAGACCAGGAGCCGAAAGCTTCAGTGAAGCACAGAGTCACTGCGGGCTTGGAAAACGAGAGCTCCTTCGTGCCACCCAAGGAAGAGCCCATTGAGCCAAACTCTGGTTCTGATGGGGGCAGCGGACAGTGTTCACAGAAGGATGAGTTTGTTTTTAAACTCGAGACAGCGAAAGAAATGGAAAGAAAGCGGAACCAGGACAGCAACCTCTCTATTCAGATGCTAAAAGACTTCCTTGAAGAGGATGGAGAAGAAATGAGTCAGTACTTCTTGCCACCAAAGGCCTTACTGCGCTATGCTTTCCTGTTAGACATTGTGACACCCAGCTGCAGGAGATCCACATGCTTCACCAAAGGGTAATTTTCCAGGAGAGTCTGCTATGCCAGGGGACCTTGTGTTAAATTCAAACTTTGCAGTCATCGGAAAACAAAATGTTACTTTGCAGTCATCTTAAAAAAACAGAAGGAGCGTTCCTTCAAAAACCAAGACATTACTGTAACACATTTCACTTCATTGCATGCTTCCTGATTCAACACGAGAATTGCTCTGGCAGAACATCATGTGCCCCCACACAAAAAACACTCACAAAGATGATGACATTTGTTTGGTGACCTTCAGAGAAGCTTAATTACCCCTGGCAGAAACATTGTTCCAGTAAATCAGTGGAAAACTAATGCACTAATTAATTTCTTTATATTACTTACACATAATGCTTTGTAACTTCAGTAACAGCTCCTTTCCTCATTAAAACTGTCACTAATGTATATTTAATTGATGATGTACACAGTGGGGCGAAATCCTCAACTGGTGTAAGTGGCTCCACTGAAGGCAATGGAATTATGTCCATTGACACCCCATAGGGATCTGGCCATACATTCCTTATTTACAACCATTAGTTACATTTTTAATGAAGAAATACTTAACTGAATGAGCAGTTAAATTTGTGTATCTGTTGTTTGATGGTCTAGTAGCTTCTTAATTTGTATTCTGCATTTCTGAGGCACATCTCGCAAAGTGTTGAGTGTTCTCAATTCCCATTGACATTAAAGCTAGTTGAGAATTTTTTGATGAAAAGGTTTTGGGCTTTTTGGTTAGAAAACGCTGATTAATTGGAACCAAAACTTTTCACAGGAAATGGGTCAGTTTTAAGTAATGTAATGACTCAGGATATTTTTAAGAAGTTTTGAAATTGTCAAAAATATTTTGACTTCTAAAGTAAAGATCTCTAGTTCTCTAGGTCAACACAAGGTTTCCATAAGCTAATTTATGGAGCAAAAACATTTTAAAAATATAAAATGGTCAAGCAAAATAAAATGTTTTGAAATTATCAAAACAAAATGTTTCCATTCACCCAAACCACGTTTTTTCCAGACTTTCAATTTGTGAAAAAAATTTAAGATTGACTCTTTTCTGTTCAGGGCAGGAAACTTTTTTGAAACCTTGAAAATTTTTATGGGTTAGAAAGACCATTTTTCTTTCAGCTCTGATTGACATCAGCACCAAAACAAGTTGAGGGGAATACTGGAGACACTGAATATCTCACCAGACTGGGCCCGTAACTAGCACACTTCATTAAAAACCCTGGGCCATACTGATTCCTGGTGTAACTCCAGACATTTCATTGCAGTAGCAACAAGGAAAATTTGGCTCATTCTGTTTTGGTTTTAAAATATATTTTCATGTTACAGGAGGGCCCAAAATAGCAACAGTGTCTGGCTTAGTGGAGTCTTTCAATGTAGTTGTGGAACGGCTGGTTTTGGGAATAACCAGAGCCTGTTGAACTGGATTGAGGATGCGGGAAGAACATGCTTATCTTGTTGACTGAATGCCCAAGCACAGAGCATTTCACAGCCATGTAGCTTGTGGTGCAGGCAATGAGATGGAGTATGGGACATTTTTGAATGACAGGAAGTTAAACCCACTCTTTCAGAGACAGCTCTGATAGATCCCTTTATAAATCCATGTAGTCTTGACAAGGATATGCTATTGCCAAGGGAATCAATGACCTGAAAACTTATGTAAAGCAAGTTACTGAAAGTCCTACGTAGGGTAGAGGATACTGACTCTTTATTAGAGTCCCAAGGCAATACGCTATACCCAGACACAGAACAGGTTGCCTGAGTCAAATTAAGACATAAGTAGCTTACGTACATAAAAAGAACAACTAAATAATAAAACTAAATAAAAATAGTAAAAAGTTGGAACATGGTTTTCTAATCCAGCGTCTGCTTTCCATATAAGTTCTGAAAAGTAACCAACTACCCAAGTACTAATATAGGGGGAAAAAAAGTACGCCAAAACTTCCCAAATTTCATTAAGTACCCAGTCTAGGTTAGAGTTGTTGTTTTATCTCTAGTCAGCAACAATAAAAAGAAATATGAACAGCTAATAAGAAAAGATGTAATTCTGCCCAAATTTAAAAAAACTATTCAGTTGTAAAGAGCCGGTGATCTCTCAGAGTATTCACTTTGAATTGTATTACATTACAATATTTTGGTTTCTGTAGAGAGATAATTTTTGGGCAGTTCCACCACACATAGTATATATCATGCTACCATATTGTCCACAATTCCTTCAGCATAAATCATTTAGAATAGCGCCTTTTTTATAATAAGATGGATGTATGAAAAAGATCATCTGCCAAAATAAGGATTTGAAGTACCAGTTTAGGAACTACTTGCAATTATTTTACCTGTTTTGCCTCATAATTTTTTTTAAAATCTATATATATAAAAGTCAAATGGTGTATGCGTGTATGTACGTGCACTTACTCCTTCCACACCGTTTGAGCTAGAGACTTGAAATTTGGTACAGTTATAGGTCTTAGGGTCCTAATCAGGGTAAGAGTCGAAAATTTTTCAAATCTCACCTCTGATGCCCCCCAGGGGTGAAATTATTTAAAGACCAATCACATCAACTGGGCAGCTGCTGTTCTCTGTGACATAGTTATGATGTCATAATACCCCCTCCAACGGACCCTGCACTCGCTCAGCTCTCTGCCCCCTCCCCCCTCCAACGGACCCCGCACTCGCTCAGCTCTCTGCCCCCTCCCCACCTCCGATGGACCCGAGTTGGGTTTGGTCAGAGGGTAAGTGAGGTAGGGGTGTCGGGTTTGGTCGGGGGGTGAGGTGGGGGTGTCGGGTTTGGTCGGGGGGGTGAGCCGGGGGTGTTGGGTTTGGTCTGGGGGGGTGGGAAGGTGTCGGGGTGGGTCAGGGATGAGGTGTGGGTGTTGGGGTTGGTCAGGGGGTGTTGGGTTTGGTCGGGGGGGGGTGAGGTGGGGGTGTCAGGTTTGCTCTCTGCCCCCTCCCCCCTCCAACGGACCCGAGCTACGCCAGGTATTTCTGCTAGTTATTTATAAATGCAGGTACTATGTGTGTGTGTGTGTATATAGAATACATTAGAATTCCTCTCATATGGGTTACCTTTTGAAAACAAATATTTATTAAAAATGTATTTTTTAAAAAGTAATCGATTAAAGACCAGGTATTTAGAAGATGGTTTAATTACTTACATCATAATCCATAACTGTTTTGCGGGGCCCTGATCCAGCACTGCATTTACATACAAGCTTAATTTAATCACATGAGTAGTCCTGTTGACTTCAATAGGGCTATTCATATGCTGAAGTACTTTGCTCAAACAGCACAGGAGTGCTCAGATTCGTGCAGGATTGAGCCCTAACAAGACTGTTGCACCTGTGGGGAGCAGCAGAGGACTTTTCCCACCGCTTTTCCCCTTTGTGGGGTATGTAAAGCCCAAAACAAAAGGCAGCCACCACAGTTTCTCAGTGCATCTGGAAGGGGTGAGTTAAGCTTGCAGGAAGCTGTGCTGAGGACTCCAGAACAGCGGTCTATACAATGGTGAGGAGCGAAATGGCGAGTTGCATAAGGTGATGGCATGGCTAGTGGTTGTGTGGAATAAGTGCATCCAGATGTGTGATGCAGATGGGTGGCTGTTCCTTAGATGTTCACCGCACAAAGCCCATTTATTTTGCTTTCTAAATCCCTGTCTATCCAGGACTTCCTTGCACAATAGTTATCATGCGAGCAGTGTTTCTCTCTGACAGTCTGGCAACCCTATAATTATATTTAAATGATAGTCTGTGAGAGACTGTTGAGTAAACATGTATTTACAGTAAAAACCACAAATGCTCCAAAAGAGCCAAAATGTAGCTTATAATGTCAACTCTTACTATTATATGCTGGATATTTTTTGCCTGCTGTAAACAAAAAAAGCAAATGAAAATATGTTTAACTAATGTCAGAATCTGATGGGATTTTTCTGCTCTTCATGAGTTCTCCTTTTGAGTACAAAGAGCCAAATTTTCAAAAGTGGCCCTCTTCATTTTGAATGCAAATGGATGCTAAATTGGAGAAGTGCCCGAGTTGTGTACCCAAAAGCCCATTTGCACTTACAAATGCATCATTTGTGCATGAAACTTCAGTGGCTGTTTCCAAAGACATTATTCCTGACATCCTTGACTGGTTGCTTTATAGATTGTTACCATGGATAAATCTCCTGAGCACTGATGGGAGAATAATCCCCAAAGATTATTTTCAGAGGCTGGTTCTGTTGTCCCAGGGTTAGTAGTGTTAATAAGAAGGCCTTTGTGTAATCTTTCCAGCAGACTATTTGTTAGTGCCAGCAAATTAACCTCCATGCTTTTCTACACTCATCAATATTGTAAAGCCTAATAGAACTTCTCATGTATGATTTTATGTTTTGTTTTTAAGGTATGGTCACTATGTAGAAGGAACAGGCTCAGTGCTGCAGACAGCAGAGGATGTGCAGGTACAGGATGCATTGTAAATCGTATCAGAATGATTTATTGTTAATATTTTGTCTTACTACTTTGACTTAACTATTCTGGATTTATTATAACCAAAAATGTCTTCAGCACAGACCAGCTATCTCTCCAGATCTTCGGGTATTTCCAATTAATTTACTATGAGCATCCAGATGGCATATTTTAAAGTCATGGTTATGTGGGCAGAATGTGGGTATGCTATTATTTTATCATTCCTATTGCTATGCAGAATATCCACGATGAAACCTGAAAACCTTGATATGGGCTGGGTGTGTGGATAATTTACGGTACAACAGATTTTTGTCTCTGAAGCCATTTGTGGGCAAGTTTTTGCACACAAATGACCCCATTGTACAACAGAATTATCAAACAATCAAAACCCTTTTTAAAAAAAAAAATCCAGAAGTTTTATATTTTGCATTGAAACACAACATTTTGAAATGTTCCACTTTTAATGTGAAGTTAATCAAAAAGTGATATTTTAGCACAGGAAAAGTAAAAAAATAATAATGAAAAGGCAGGCTTTTTTGATGAAACATCACAGAAACATATTAACTGTTTTCACAGAACCCATCATACATCTATTGAAAAACTTCTCATTTTAATCCTTGGGCCAGGGTTTAAATAGCGTTTTTGAGTTTACAAAGAATGCAGTCTTGGAATATATAGGAATATCAAACCTGTCATGTTTAACAAAGTACACACAGCATAATTTTAGTACAGGATGTTAGTTCCTGCTTATTGAGTCATCTCTCTTCTCCAGTATTTGGCAGCAGTGTATTAGCCTGTGGTTGCATATTTGAATATTTGTATAGCCTCTGACTTGAGGAAAAAAATGATTACTCGTTCTTGAGAGCATGATGGTTTTTCTTCTAAACTGTCATTGTTGAGACATTGAGTGCAAAAGTTTAGCACAAACTATACTTTTAAACAGAATGCACAGCCATACTGTTGTCTTCAGCAATGCAATCACCTTAAATATTTCATGAAGATATGTTATGCTGTAATTTTAGGTAGTCATTGTCCATCATCCATATCTGTTATTTCGTACTTTCCCCACAGCTAGAATCAGTCTTTAAATCCATTGAGATGCTATCAGAAGAAGAGAAGCTTATGAAATTGTCAACACTGAAACTGCGATATTTTACTCCTAGAGAAATAGCAAATCTCCAAGGATTCCCTCCAGAATTTGGTATGTGCGTCTGAATTTCCCCCATCTAGTCTTCAGAACTGCAACCAGAATTACCAAGCTGGCATTTTGAGGAAGAATGCTTCACTTTTTGTGTGTTAGTTACTACAATATGACTTTATTGTAATGATGGATTATTATTTGGTGACCATTTCTCTAAACTTTTATCAGCTTTTCCCAGTTTATAAGAACAAATCTATGTGTTGTGTAGCCAAATAGGCTTGTTAATGTAAACTGGGAAAAACAATGCGTTTTGGAATGAAAAGCTGCTGTATTATTAAAAGGCAGTGAAGAGAGGCACTCGTTTGACTTAGTTTTTGTTTCTTCTAATTTACAGTTTTGGGGTTTTTTTTGTTTCCAACACATGGGATGCAGACAGCTGTCCATTATCATAATTCATGTGCTATTTTGACTTTAAAACTAGATTTATTGGTGCTTTTAGCATTCAACTGTTGGCAAAACTAATTACAATGTGGAACAGTAAAAGACAAATTGTTTTATTGCAGTCAATGTTATAGGTCCCGTAAGGTTAATACAGCAACGTTATCAAAATTGCCCCCTTCTTTCTGGCACCTGTGACTTGCTTTCAGGAGGATGACACCATGCTTCTCTCTTTCCAGTTCTCTCCTGTTGTTGATGCAGAATGATAGAGAGAGGTAGGAGAATGACCCAAAACAAGCCAATACTTGGGGCCTAATTCTCATCTATGAGGTTACAGCTTTGCCAGTGCAGCGTAAAAGGGCTGTGGCGTAATGAGAATTGGGCCCTTAATGTTTTGTGGAAACACAAACTGAAGGCAACTAGAGTCTGCTTTCTTTGCCTGCGGGTGTCTCCAGCAGAGCAGCATCCTTAAAAAGCAAATGGGACCTATATTATGTGAGACAAGGTCCAAAATTGTGCAGCAAGCCCCCCAAACTCTTAGACACTATCTGTCTCTCTGGTGATGTTGACTAGACTTAGGCCAAAGAAGTACAGAGTCTGAGATAATTTCACCAGGCAGGTGAGGAAGCAGGGTCTGAGGAAACATGTCCAGTGTGGTCTGTCCAGTCCAAGATAAAGGAAACCCAAGAGCCATTACTGTTCTAGAGGGCTTATAGGTGTGTACATATACTCTTTAAACTTGTGTAAATACTGAGCCTAACACAGTGGATTGTGTGGGGAATGTGGCTGGGGATCCTGGGGGAGGAATTCAGGCACAAATGAGCCTTTGGAGAGGAATGGCTGCTCAAGTCTAGGTGCCAGGGAGCTGGGCAGAATGGCAGGAGCTGGCAGGAGATGGCTTTTGCTACAATAGTTTGCATTCAGGAACTTAATAACTGGCAGAGAAAGCTGGAACAACTCCTCCCAGCCACCTCCTCCTGGGCATCCCTCCGTTGGCTCAGCCTCTCCCCAGTGAGGAAACTTGGAAACTTGCTAAATCAGCACATTCTGGCTGCTATGACCACATCCCCCTTCCAGCCAGAATTGCCATCTTTGGGGGCTCTACTGCTACCTCCTCCCCCGCTCTATGGCTATGCCATTGAAGCTGAATTAGCATAGAGGGAAAGCCGTGCTTCATGGCTGTTTGTAAAATCTTAACAGTGTCTGCGTTGCTCTCCGTAGGCTCGATCCAAAATTAATTGAGCTCAGTGGGAGTTATTCCAGTGGGGTGCGGCTCAGATGCAGTGTGGGGGGACACTTGTATATGTATTGTAGCTCTCAGTAACTGCACCAGGAAATGTTTGTGCACGTTCCAATAGATCAGAAGAGCAGGAATAGACCAGACTAACTTTGCCTTTCTATTGTACATTGGTTTTATTTTAGGCTTTCCTGCCGAGATAACAATGAAGCAACGCTACCGTCTCCTGGGAAACAGTCTCAATGTACATGTAGTGGCTAAACTGATCTCCCTTCTGACTGGATGATTTTGAACCCAAACATGATGAGTACTGTCTGGGATATCTCCTGCTAACTCAGAATATACTTTCCTTCTTTGAGAAACTTAGTAAATGTTGTAGCAATTTTACAAAAATCATCACTAACATTTAAATGTCCATGCAAAGTATCTGGAATAGGTTTGTTTTGCTGATAACTGGTACATCTTGAATATCTTTGTATATGGAGGACCTGAATTGTTGGAGCAAACAGTTACACTATTAAAATGGAAGTTGTGAATACTTGTCCTATTTCAATTTTATTTTTAGCTTGTAAGATACAAACTGTAGCACTTACCAATAAAAACAGGTAAAACTGTCACTTCATCTTAAAACAAGTCTGTCTAGAAGCTGCTGTTTAGAATAAAAAATGTGTGGCAGGCAGTTATTTTAATGCAGTTCAGATAATGTGTTCTACATGTAGAATATCTTTAGCCATAAATATTAGCTTTTTCTGTTCTTAAAAAAAGAAGCTATTGTAAATATCTTCTGACAATTAATTGTAATTTTGATATGTTTTGACAACAAATGTAACTTTTGTAAAACTGGTAAGTTCAGTATTTATATATAATACTAGTAAAAATACCCGGCGTTGCTCGGGGTATTTGTAATTGGAAACTGGGATGTTTTTTATTAATACAAATTTTGTTCAGAAGTCATTTTGTCTAATTAATTTCATTCTCTTGCATTTAGATGTGGGAGGGAAGGGGGGAGAGAGCTGAGCGAGTGCAGGGGCCGTGGGAGGGGGGAGAGAGCTGAGCGAGTGCAGGGGCCGTGGGAGGGGGGAGAGAGCTGAGCGAGTGCGGGGGCCGTGGGAGGGGGGAGAGAGCTGAGCGAGTGTGGGGGCCGTTGGAGGGCGGTATTATTACATCATAACTATGTCAGAGAACAGCAGGTGCTGCCCAGCTGATGTTAATGGGCTGCAAATAATTTCACCCCTAGGGATTTGAAAAATTTTCGATTCTTACTCTGATTAGGACCCTAAAGCCTATAACTGTACCAAATTTCAAGTCTCTAACGTGTGGAAGGAGTAAGGGAACATACATACACGCACGCATGCACCATTTGACTTCTATATATATAGATTTTTTAAATCGACATGATGCCAAATCTAACATAAGTATCTATCTAATCTTTCTAGGTACTTATGACCCCAGCTCACAATCATGGCTGAGCCTGGTGTGATTTGTTTAATGGTAACCTAAGAAAAATTACAATGCTGACACTGACCTCACTGATCATGTGCTAACTTTTTTCCCTGCTGCCTCTACCAGACTGTGGCCTGAGTCCCCTACAACAGTGGTCCCCAACCTTTTTTACAACGCGGACCGGTCACCGCGGACCGGTCAATGCTCGCGGCCCAATGCTACTGAGATCCGCAACCCCTTTTAAATTTTTCACTCGCCACGGCGGACCTTTGTAAGTCCGCCGAAAAGCCGCTGAATAAAGCAGCTGAAATGTGGATGCGAGCGGCATCAGTTTTTCTTGCGGGGCGGCAGACCCACGTATGTACGCAGAAAAGCCGCCGAATACTGCTCACGCGCCGATGCGGAAGTGCATTGAGTGCCCCGCAGCGCTGCTGAGATGCGGAAGTGCGCTGAATGCCCCTGAGTGCCTCGCGGCGCTGCTGAACAGAAGGCGGCCGCGGCCCGGTAACAATTGATCCACGGACCGGTACCGGTCCACAGCCCGGGGGTTGGGGACCACTGCCCTACAATATATCCTCAGTCCAGAAATAGCTTGGAAAACTCTATGGCTGCGTGGTCCATGCAGTCGGGCCCAATGAGCGGTTGGGCAGGGCAGTTTAGCTGCACACAGTCCTCCGTCTTGACTGCCTCCCCTGCAGCTGCATCCACCCCCAGCACCAACTGCAGGGAATGAAGGGGGCTGAGGGCACCAATTTACTGGCCTCTTGCAGTCACAGGCCCATTCAGAGGGAAATATCTCACCTGTGGCTTCACAAAGATTATGAAGAGCACAACAACCCAAAGTCATGCTGACAGAACTGACAACACTGGCATCCAAATTGGTCTGTGAAGATTTCTAACAGGATTTCAATCTGCCAAAAGTACATTCAGCAACCATTCTCCACCTGCCGAGAGTGTAATTAAACCTTTTGCCAGGGCCTCTGGCATCAGGGAATGATTTCATAAGCCAAGACAAAAGGGGGTATACAGGGTCCCCTGAATAATTGTGTTGACAGTAATTCCATTTGTGAATTGTCATTGGGTGGGAATAGTGTCCCAGCCTGTCCGTTAATGTAGACACCCAATCAGTGAGAATCTCTAGCATGATGAACTCTCCCCGTGCAGCCCACGTCAACGTTCATAAACTCACTTCTGGTCTATGAGGGTCTGCATAATAACGGACAAGAACCCATTGCAGGTTAGGTGCTTGTGTGCTCCTTGAGGAGGATAAACTATGGGCACATTAGTCCCATCAGTGGCCCCGGTGCAGTTAGGAAACCCCATTTTCAGTAGTTAACTCAGGAATATCTTTTATGTCCGTCACCTCGGAGTAAACACATGCCTCGGAAATCTCTGCAACCACTTTACCCACCGTTGACTTTCCTACAGCAAACTGGTGGTAGTGGACCTGTAGCAGTTCTGGGTAGTCAACTTCCAGAGGGCTATAGCAACCCGCTTCTACAATGGCAAGAGTGTCCTCATGCATGTGTCTATGCTGGAGGGTCAGGGCAAGCTGCTCATAAAGCTCCAGAAATGTAGTTTTCTTCATGCTTAAGTTCTGGACCCACTGCTGGTTATCCCTGCTCTGTATGGCCATGTGATCCCATCCGTCTGCTTGTGACCCTGCACCAGAAGCACCAATCTATATAGGGAGCATCAGCAGCTATACTGGTGTAATGATTTCTTCAGTCAGTGTGACTCTGCCATGCCTGGGTGGTAGTGGTACTCCTCTTGCTCCATCGTAAGCTCTGACAGGTGCCTGTGGTGGGCCAGAAAAGGCTGCTGAAATGTCCACCAACACCCCATGGAAGCTCTGCCCATTTCCTGACACAGGAGTGAAAGCGCAAGCAAGAGAAATCCCTGAAAAGCGGCCTTCACCACGTTGCTCAGCAGGCTGTGTGGGCAGGTGTTCAAACGTCCTGTCATGTAGAATGGGCAGTAAAGTTTTCTCACTGTGCACCCCAGTCAAAGGGCTACAGCAGCCACATTTCAGGTGGAGTCTAGGGCGCCCGATATGTGTTTGGTTTGACGTGGGTCTGTATGTTGTGATGTGGATGACAGAGCCCCACGTTCGAGTCTGGGTTAGGAAATTCTTGACTTGTTCTCCAACATGGGTCAGCTGCTTCAAGTCTCACTAACCCTAGGCTTACATTGCAGTGTAGACATACCATCTGATGGCAGGGGCAGGTCATTCTTGTGAAAAGCCCTGGGCTGCTGAACTCTCCTCTTAGGCGAGGATGAAACCTAGATCCATTTCTTTACTTGATCTCTTGCACTAATACAGAGGCATAGAATTTGTCAAACTTATTGGACCTCTGAGCTACATACAACAATCTTCAGAAGTTCAAGAGCTGGGGCACACCTGCTAGGAGCCAGAGGTTGGAGGGCTTCAGTCCTGCTTCTGCTGAAGCCCTGGCAGGTGCACCCTGCAGGACTGAGGCCCCAAGACTCCCCTCCCCACTGGGCAGAAGCCCCAAGACATTCCTCCACACAGGGCAGAAGGCCCGAGACCCCACTTCCCGCTGGGCAAAAGTCTCTACCACACCACCAAGGCGGAGATCCCGAGCTGCCTCCTGTCCGGTAGGTGGAGAATTGGGGGTGGATGCCGGGGGGGGGGGGGGGAGGAGAGGGCTCTGTGAGCCACAGTTTGGCCACCCCGGAGTAGCAGAACGACCCCACAACATTCTCCTGGATAATTTACTGTAAACCAAGGATAGGGCAAGGAGTTTGTCCTATTTTGAACAGAATTTGTTTTGACTCATAGGTTTATCAGCCCTATCAGAAATGTATCTGTGAACAGGATCAGTAACTGCCCTGTAATTGTACAGTGAAGACAAAGTTAATCAGCAATAGGTTTTTACTGCTAGTGGACTGAAAGTAAAGGGAATCTTTGTCCCTTTTTCGAGTGAGCTACGTGAGTTCAAGCAAATATAGATGTATTTATTGTTTTGAATGGTGTAATTTAATAATATAAAGTGGCTTATGGTAAGTTGCTAAAGTGACCATTCATGTTGCAAAGTGTGGGCACTGCAAGACCGATATTTAGGAATATATGGTGCTATCTTATCTAGGAGAGTTATACGTGTGGATCAGCTGGAGAATGGATAGCTCAAAAGCAATGTGGAGATAACCTGAAATTTGAGTAAGCAGTTCAGAAAGAATTTCTGTTATTTCATAGATGTGTTTTAATGTCTAAGATCAACTGTGCATACATAGCAGCTATTTATACATTCGTACACATAATGAAAGTATTTTAATGTGTCTTAAGTTGCACTCAAATTTGTTACATCGCCACACAATCTGTGCCTAGTAGAAGTCATTTTTAAAATGCAGTTTTACTTTGAAAAGTGATTCTGTAAAAATGGTGGCTCTTTACCAACAGATCTGTTTTTTGCAGATATTACTTTGACTACACAGATTTCAGTGTCAAAAACACATTTTTACTGTTTTACTCCTCTTAGACCTGCAGAATAAATGCAACTAAATTGAGTGAACTGGATTTTCTGTTCCATTTAGTGCATTATTACGGAGCTCCATTTAGCTGCACCTATATAATCCCATTGGTAGTGCGATTTCCTTTTTTCCCCAGCATCCCCAGTTATAAACAGTGTATAGGCCAGACTAGGCCCACATCTTGCCCACTAATTTGCAGCCCTGTTATCTCCACGTGATGTCCTCTAATACCTGTAAAATTCCATTGCCTCACAAGGGATGGTATAATGGTAAGTGATTAGAAGTTGGAAGACTACTTTTATGGATGATGCACAAGAAGAATAGACTCCAGTGCTCACTCAGCATTTTTGGTCTGCGGTGATAAAATGAGTATAAAACAGTCAGTGACACTGGAAATGTTTTCATAGTGGGGCTGCTGAGAGCCATTGAACCAAATTGTAAACCCTGTCTATAATGGAAACCGCTTCAAGCCGGGGGGGGGCTGCAGCACCCCCTGCACCCCTAGTTCCAGCACAGTTCACATTACTTAAGTCAGAAGGTCTGACTGTATAGACACAGGGAGCAGATGCATTGAAGAAGGTAGTGTAATCTTTACTGTGTCACTTTTCAGTGTAGGGGCTTGTCTTCACCACTGCGGGGAGGGATCGATCTTTTCGCGATTGATTTATCGCATCTCGTCAAGACGCGATAAATCGATCACCAGTGGTGCCCCCGTCGACTCCGGAACTCCAGGTCGCCAAAAGGCGCAAGTGGAGTCGACGGGTGAGCGCGCCACCGACTGCCGTCACCGTGAGGACAGCAAGTAAGTTGGCTGTAGAGACACCGACTTCAGCTACGTTATTAACTTAGTTAATAGAAGTTGCGTATCTACAGCCGATCTCCCCCCGAGTGAAGACCAGTCCTAGCACTACATTTGAAAAACTTGCTAATTGCCTTAGATAATATCTTAATTTTCTAAACAACTTTATGTAATTTGTAATAGTCAAGGAATTCTTTATACTCATTATAAAGTTAGGTAGTACTGCAGATAAGCTATTTATCTAGCACATATTTAAAAGTGACTAATGAATGGAACCAAAGAGAATTTTGAATCCCAGTGCCAACTTTTCCAAAACTTGGAGATATTTGCATCTGGGGTTGGTTCAGGATCATATCAAGTCCTGTAGTTTCAGTGACAGCAACAAATGCATAAAACAAATAAATCCATCATAAATTGGTACAATATCCCAATAGTGAGATATTCACCCCCTATTCATCCTCTGATTTCTCTATAGCTCACAATAGTGTTAGATGTGCAAACTGCTGTTAAATATTTGGGTAAACCTTCATAAATATTAGATTCACTTCCATTTCCTTTCTAAATTGGTTTAAAATCAAACCCCATCACAAGTCTAATATATCTTCATAGATACTTGAAACCACTTAAGTGCTTTGTGGGCTTTGTGTACTGTCATGAAAGAATATGCTTAAATCAATAGAGTCCATTTTCTGTATTTGTGAAGGTACATCCTGCACTATAGGGTGATCTCAGACAAACTCTCTATATCAAGTAAAACCGCACAGGAAAGGAATCAAAGGGAAATAATAGTGGAGTACAAAGGGGTAGAAATAAAGCTTAAAATGAATTGCAGTTCCTGAACCAAGTTCTGCTGTCATCTCCCCCCTTGCAAACACAGATTTAGCAGTGTTAAAATTTTCACTTAAAAAGGGAGGGGGAGACAAACTGTGTTTCCCTAGTTAATATCTAGTTTGAATAGGTAACTGATATAGCTAGAGTACATGGAGTAACTAAATAGCGAATTGTGAAACTTTAGCAGTCTAAAACACTTGCATTCTTTTGATAAATATTATGCGTACCCCTGTTTATTTGGTTGTCATGGGGGAGGGTCTGTCATGGTGTAATGGACTTATTTGCACGTCTAAGGAAAAGGAATACAGAGACTTCAGATAGCCAGCTATCAATCAACGCTTACGAGACAATGACTGGACTGTTCTCTTTGATAATCTACCTCCACCCCCTGGCGTGCTCACCAGATGATTTTGGCAAATTGTGGGAGGAGGAGGCAGTATATGGACACCGCAAAGCTGCCCGGTTTAAAAAAGACTGTCCCTGAATCTGAAGGGAGGCAGAGACGCAGAGGTTGGAGAGATGCTGATTGTCTCTCCACCCCACCCCAGACTGAGAATTGGGGTGTCTGCTAAGTCTTGGGTAAGACGGCTATGCATGTAGGTCTTCTGTTGTTTTAATCCTTTGCTCTGTTATGTTCCTGTGGATTAATAAATACTTTGTTGGAAGAAGCTGTTCTGATTCTTTCTATTATCTAGCAGTCATAGCTCCAAAGGGAATCTGTGCAGGTGGCTGAAGGTGACAGCAGTTGAGGTGCAGTAGTAGCCTGAAGACTCGCGTAAAACAGTTGTCAATGGCAAGGTTCCACCCTGAGGGAAGTGAAAGCACAAGGCCTCGGTTGGAAGGGTGCCCACAGAGACTGAGTGAGGGGTGAAACGGACAGCTAACCTTGAACCATAACGATTATCTTCACAAAATAAGTAAAAAAGAGAAATAATATGAATGAGCAAACTAGTCACTGCATCTTTCTCCAGTAACACATTTATAGCCCTTTGTAACACATGCAAAATGTGTAGAGGAAAGAATATAGTTCCTTACAGAATAATAAGAATGCAGAAGAGTGAGATGTGTCTGTGTGTAGTTACAGATGATATTTAAGACATGGACTTTCATGGTGCTATCACACCCATAGTGCAACAGGGCAATGATAGCAGTACTGAACCAATACATCAGTTTCACATGGCTTATAGTAAAAACATCCCTAATGTTCTCACACTCAGGACCTGGTCCATTTTTAAACAGAAAAATGCACCTTCAATCACATTCTTCAGTCAGAGCCTGTTCATCAAAAAGAAAGTGCAAATATTTTCTTTGTTTCATGTTTTGGTCTATGCATGGAATTGATGCAGTTGCAAGATATTCTTAACCTAAGATACAGTATGGAGTTTGGAAGTAAAACACATATATGATTAGTGCGTAAGAATCTCAAAAATCTGAGTGTGCTCATTATATTTGAGTATTTCAAGTATTTATACTGTATACATTTAAAAATATATTAAGTCCAATTTAATTTATAATAAACTTTATTAAAGAAATCTGAATATGCCTATAGTAAAAGATGTGGGGGTATTTAAGCTACGTACTTATTTTGCTTACACACTTCAGCATAGACTACTATTTATTAGTTCTGATAGCACCTAGGGGTCTAAGACGTGCTAGGCATTTTACAAACACATAATAAAAATATGGCCCCCGTCCTAAGGATCTTACAGTCTATTGGTCAGACTGAATCCTTTCAATAAACAAGCTGGGAAATTAAGATAAATGGGAGGATGGGTCCATTTGGAACTTCAGGACTGTTATCACAGAAGATTGAATATGAAAAATGAAAGTTTGTAAGACCAAGTGAGGCCTTGGAGAAAATAATGCCAATATGTTAGAAATAGGGATTAACTATAGCAGGGCAGGTGAGGGGAGGCCTGTGTGACTGAAAAGAAGACAAAAAAGGAATTAAAGAGGAAGTGGAAATAGGGGTAAGTCTTCACTACAACAGTAGTTCGATTTCCTTTATGTCGATGTTGTGAACGCGACGGTATACAGTCGATGTTGTGTGTCTTCACTAGGCACAGCTAAGCACAGTACGTCGACAGTGTCTGTCCGCAAAACTTTTGCAAGCGTCGACATGACGAGCGTTGCACTCTGGGTACCTATCCCACAGTTCCCTGATCCCCCAGCAGGCACCATTTCGAGTGCTGCACTATGGGTAGGCATTTCCAAATTTCGCGCCCTTTTTCCGCGCCGCCCACCCCCATTCCGAGCGGTGCACTGTAGGTAGGCATCCCATAATTCGCGCCCTTTCTCCGCCGTGCTAACGCCATAGCATTGCAAGCATGGAGCCCGCTGACACCACGGCTGCAGTAATGGCTGTTGTGAGGACCTCGATCACGGTTGCTGAGTTCCTGCTGCACCGTCTGCAGAGGAGGAATGCGATCCGGGGAGAACTGCGCTTTCCGGAACCCGACGACAGTGAGGAGGAGATGGACGAGGACAGCGGGGACGACAGGGACACTGACGTGCACAGCGGGGACGACAGGGACACTGACGTGCACAGCGGGGACGACAGGGACACTGCTGTTTTTGCAAGTAGGGCGACTGAAAATCTGTCAAAAATGGTGGCAATGGGGCAGGCTCATGCCATCGAACGCCGATTCTGGGCCAGGGAAACAAGCACGGACTGGTGGGACCGCATAGTGCTGCAGGTCTGGGATGACTCCCAGTGGCTCAGAAACTTCCGCATGCGAAAGGGCACGTTCATGGAACTTTGTGACTTGCTGTCCCCGGCCCTCCGGCGCAGGAATACCAAAATGAGAGCGGCCCTTACAGTGGAGAAGCGAGTGGCGATAGCCCTCTGGAAGCTTGCAACGCCAGACAGCTACCGGTCAGTGGCGAATCAGTTTGGGGTGGGTAGGTCTACAGTGGGCTTTGCTGTGATGCAAGTAAGCAGGGCAATCGTCGAGCGGCTGCTACACCGGGTTATAAACCTCGGAAACCTGCAAGCCACAATAGATGGCTTTGCCGCCATGGGATTCCCTAACTGTGGTGGGGCTATAGATGGGACTCATATCCCTATCCTGGCACCGGACCACGAGGCCACCGAGTACAGAAACTGGAAGGGATATTACTCAATGGTCATGCAAGCAGTGGTTGACCACAAGGGACGTTTCACCGACCTCTACGTGGGGTGGCCGGGAAAGCTTCATGACGCTCGAGTGTTCAGGAACTCTAGGGTTTTTAGACAGCTGCAGCAAGGCACTTTCTTCCCCGACCAGAAAATTTCCGTGGGGGGGGGTCGAAATGCTGATCGTGATCATTGGGGACCCAGCCTACCCCCTAATGCCCTGGCTTATGAAGCCCTACACAGGAGCCCTGGACAGGGGTCAGGAGCTGTTCAACTACAGGCTGAGCAAGTGCAGAATGGCCGTGGAGTGTGCATTTGGCCGCTTGAAGGGGAGATGGCGTTCCTTACTGATTCGCTCAGACATCCGCGAGAGAAATATCCCCATTGTTATAGCTGCTTGCTCTGTGCTCCACAATATCTGTGAGAGCAAGGGGGAAACGTTTATGGCGGGCTGGGAGGCAGAGGCAAATTTACTTTCTGCTACTTATGAGCAGCCACACAGCAGGGAAAGTCGAAGAGCACACCGTGAGGCCCTGCGCCTCAGGGACGCCTTGAAAGACAGTTTTATGAGTGCCCGAGATGGTGTTTGAGAATCTGCTCCCTTGCTGTGCTCTAAGCCTGCTGCCCTTGAACCCTCTTTCCCTCCCCCCTCCCCATGCTTTCCCTCCCCCATCCCCATGCTTGCAGAGGAAATAAAATCACTGTTTGAAAAATCATGGTTCCTTTATTGGTTAATCGGAAATACAAATACAGGGGATCACTGTCCTGGTATCCTGCAGGGAAACCGGCAGTCGCAGTGGGGGAGGAGCGGGCAAAGGAGGGGGGGGCGGGAAGGGGGGAGAGGAGGGGTGGGCAAGACACAGCAGCTTTTAAAAGTTTTCCGAGAACGTCAGCCTGCTGCTGCTGCTGCTTCTGCTGGCTTGTGGGGTAGAGTGGAGCGGCCCACGTAGCTTGCCCCCCCGTGTTCTCACCCCGCGTCTGGGTGGGGAATCTATGGGAGTTGGGGAGGGGGGGAGGTGGTTACACAGGGGCTGCAGAGGTGGTCTTTGGGCATGCTGCAGCTCCACCAGAGATCGCAGCATGTCGCTCTGGTCCTCCATTATGCGGAGGAAAGCATCCATGCGTCTTTCCTCACGCTGTTCCCTCTTTTCTGCAGCGGCTCTCCATTCCTGCCTCTCTCGATTCCTTGCCTCTCTCTCTCGATTCCTTTCCTCTCTGTCTCGATCCCTTGCCTCTATCATTCTTTCCCTCCAGTCCGTCTGGCGGGCTGCCTCAGCGCGCGAGTTCTCCACGAGTTCAGTGAACATCTCATCGCGCGTTCGCGTTTTCTTTTTACGCTTTCTTTTCTGCGGTGCAGGGCGGGAGGAGGAGGCCGGGGGATTCTGAGATACTTGTTCATCTGTGGGCGAGTGTGGGAAAAGAAAGTTTGAAAGTTATGAGACAGATACATTCAAGGTTAGGAGGCAGATGCAGTCTCGGACGGTACACAATGGGAGTACTATGCCATTAAAAACCTCAGTATTCACAGGCCTGATATGATTTCTGTACAAGGTCATGTTCTACACCTAAAACTGACTGAGAAGCTCACAGAAAAGTCAGAGCATCTCAGACACATATGCGTGCCTCAGCCCAAGACGGCTTCTGAAATCACCGTGCAGCCGGCCATGCTAAGTTAAAAGTGGTGCTTGCATACTGTACAGTAACCCCGCCCCCTTCCCTCCACCGCGTGGCTGGCTCCCACTGAAACCGCAAACTGCAAAGCAAATGCCAAAAAATCTCTCGCTGAGGACTAAGGTCTTTTTGGGGCTCCTCAGACCGCGTGCAGACTGCTCAGATTCCCTGCTAGCTACCGCTACGGGCTGGGGGGGGGGGGTTGAGTGCACGTTGGATCTGAAGCGGAAGAAACCACGTGCAGACTGCTCAGATTCCCTGCTAGCTACCACTACGGGCTGGGGGGGGGGGTGGACGGTCAGCGTTCGTGGGGGGGGGGGTGGTTGGTCGGTCCTCAGCAGAAAAGAGTACTTTGCAGCTGGGAATCTTTATCTCCCTACTAATTGCAGTCCGTATCTCAAACAGGCAACCCTGAATGACATCACTTTGCTGAGAATTTCTCGGAGAGATAGGGAGCGCATGCTCCTTGAGTCCATGCAAAGTCCTGGTCCATACGCCGCAATGCTAGCCTGCTCAATGATACCAGACAACTTACTACTTTCGTGGCATGGGTCGGTGTCCTATCATGGGGGACCACATAAGGCGGCTCTCCCCAGAAATCTGCTGCGCTGGATTCATCGCTACCTCCTGGATAGCTTCCTTGAAATGTCCGTGGAGGACTTCTGGTCAATCCCGGAGTATATTGACAAACTCTTTGAGTAGAAATTGACCAGCAATGAAAGCACGCTAAGTCCTTAGGGCAAGTTACTCATTAATAAATGCTTCCTTTACAAAATCACGCGTCATGTAATCACTTAAAAAAGAAACACTTACCCACCTGGGAGGCTTGGGAGGGTACTGGCTCCAGGGTGACAAACAGCTCCTGGCTCTCTGGGTACACAGGTTCTCCGCTGGGCTCCTGCTGCTCCGTGAGATTTTCCTCTTCATGCTCGTCCTCCTCGGAATCAGTCTCCTCCCTGACGATGATCCCATCGGTGGAGTCCACGCACACCGGCGCGATGGTGGTGGGGGCGCCCCCCATTATCGCATTTAGTTCATTGTAGAACCTGCATGTCCGTGGCGCGCCCCCTGATCGTCCGTTTGCCTCCTTGGCTTTCTGGAATGATTGCCGCAGCTCCTTAATTTTCACGCGGCACTGTGTGGTGTCCCTGTTCTAGCATAGCCTTGGAGACCCTTCCATAGGTGTTGGCATTCCGTTTGTTGTTTCGTAGTTCCAACATCATGGATTCCTCTCCCCAGATAGCAATGAGATCCAGCACCTCACGAGTGGACCATGCTGGAGCTCTTCTCCTCTGGCTGGTCTCCAGGGTAGATGAGCTCTGCATGGAGTCTTGTGATGCTGAGCTCTGCATGGCGGCTAGTGCTGCTGATAGCTCTGAATGGCGACTGAGCAGTTCAGGTGAGCTGGCCACGCTGACCAAACAGGAAATGGCATTCAAATGTTCCCGGGTCTTATCTACCTGGCCAGAGCAGCGAGTTCAGAGTGCAGTGCAGAGCGGTCACAATGGAGCAGTAGCGAGGCAGTCCAGAGCGGTCAGAATGGAGCATTGTGGGACAGCCTCTGGAGGCTATTAATGTCGGTTTCCGTCTTCACTAGCCCACGGTCGAGCTTGGAATGTCGAGATTAGCCTTATGTCTCTGGTTAGGCTGGAGTGCCAAGATCGATCTTTAAGGCCCTTTACATCGACGTTAAGGGCATGTATGTGAAGACAGGTACACGTTTACTTCGACCTAACGTCGTTAACATCGATTTAAAGTGGTAGTGAAGACATGCCCTAAGACATGGACTTTCATGGTGCTATCACACCCATAGTGCAACAGGGCAATGATAGCAGTACTGAACCAATACATCAGTTTCACATGGCTTATAGTAAAAACATCCCTAATGTTCTCACACTCAGGACCTGGTCCATTTTTAAACATAAAAATGCACCTTCAATCACATTCTTCAGTCAGAGCCTGTTCATCAAAAAGAAAGTGCAAATATTTTCTTTGTTTCATGTTTTGGTCTATGCATGGAATTGATGCAGTTGCAAGATATTCTTAACCTAAGATACAGTATGGAGTTTGGAAGTAAAACACATATATGATTAGTGCGTAAGAATCTCAAAAATCTGAGTGTGCTCATTATATTTGAGTATTTCAAGTATTTATACTGTATACATTTAAAAATATATTAAGTCCAATTTAATTTATAATAAACTTTATTAAAGAAATCTGAATATGCCTATAGTAAAAGATGTGGGGGTATTTAAGCTACGTACTTATTTTGCTTACACACTTCAGCATAGACTACTATTTATTAGTTCTGATAGCACCTAGGGGTCTAAGACGTGCTAGGCATTTTACAAACACATAATAAAAATATGGCCCCTGTCCTAAGGATCTTACAGTCTATTGGTCAGACTGAATCCTTTCAATAAACAAGCTGGGAAATTAAGATAAATGGGAGGATGGGTCCATTTGGAACTTCAGGACTGTTATCACAGAAGATTGAATATGAAAAATGAAAGTTTGTAAGACCAAGTGAGGCCTATGAGAAAATAATGCCAATATGTTAGAAATAGGGATTAACTATAGCAGGGCAGGTGAGGGGAGGCCTGTGTGACTGAAAAGAAGACAAAAAAGGAATTAAAGAGGAAGTGGAAATAGGATTCAAATAGGATTCAACAACATGAGGGATAGCAGTAAATCCAGAAAGAAACACCAGGAAGAGAAAAACCAAAATGTAACTCTTTAAGCTAAAGACAGAAAAGGTAATGAGTTTCATAAGTGTATCCAAGGAAAGAGAAAAGCTGGAGATGATCCGATACTACAGCTAAATTAGGAGTGAGATTACATAGTAATGGGCTCGAAGAAGGCTAAATTACTACTCACCTTCCCTCAACTGGTGATAAAATGGAAAATGAGAAATAGGAAACTGAATAGAAGGGATAACTTGGGTGAACACAAACAAGTGAGCTTTAAAGTGAAAGTAAAAGAGAGCTTGAAAAATCCAAGGTCAGGATTTCACAGTTAAATCAGCAGGAATACATTGTGTGCATCCAGGAAATTCCATCCTACAGGAACGAGGGGAGGTAATGCAAGTGTTTCACTAAATGAAAGTCTCTGCAGCCTATCTAAGGTGTTAACTAACTGCATAAAAACAAATGTATTATTAATCTGTCAAAAGTAACAACCTGGAATTCCTGATCAGTTATGCTAGTTTCTCTGCTATTATTAGAACCCAGTGACAATAGAATCCATTTTTAAGCAGTTGTGGGAGTGCAACATCCTGAGAAACAAGAGAGGTTCATAAAGGGTAGTTAGAGGCAGGGAGCCAGCCAGCTACCCTGCAGGCCACAACCCCTTCCAAAGAGACAGCTAAAGGTAAGGAAGGAGACGGTCATGGATTTCTTCTGGGTAACCGTGGGGCAGGGGAGTCAGTAGAAGGCAAAACTCACCTCTATCACAAACAAACAAAAATCCATATTTTACATAGGTTCATTACAGGTTTGCTGGTAGTTCTTGGGTTCCAGATTAACTACTGAGTCATGTGGCCTCAATCTTGGGGGGTCATGCCCACCCTCCCTTTCTTTATAGCTATATCAGGAGAGAGGTCTGTAAACTGTTTTCTTTTGTAACATGAGGCCACAGTATAAAAAAGTTGAGAGCAACAGGTGTAGATATCCCAGGGGGTGTACAAACCATTGAAAGGAGTGATTTGCATAATTCTACCATATTGATAGTAATACCTCTCCATATGACTGTGGTATGGCCATTCTTGAATATTGGAATGTAGTTTCAGCACCATGTTATAAAGGAGATCTCTAGAGAGAATCCAGGGCAGAGAAGATAAAAGGATTAGAAGGCATGACCCTTGTTGAGAGGTTATAGGAAATGAATATGTATTACTTGGAGAAAAGTCAACAGAGTGGAGCTGTAAATGTCTGCAAATATTTGGGAAGCAACATCAAGGAGACTAAGGGATTTTTCCCCAGATGTTGAACTGACAACAAATAATGGCTTGAAAAAAGGAAAAATATAGGTGAAACAACTTGGGGTATATATATCTTTTCATTACTCACTGAATAAGTACAGCAGTGCTACTCACTCACCTTTCATGCTTTCATTCTGACCTGGATGGGTTGTCTTTAAAGATGATTTGATAATTCAGCCTTAATGTAGATTGAATCCTTGGCACCTTTCTGAGTCCAAACAAGTGTTGGCTATAATGGCAGGTTTGTGCTGAGGGCACATATCCATAAGTAGATGGAGTCCACCATTTTATTTAATGTAAGCCACTGTAGAATCATAAAATGGTGGTAACTTTCAGAATTTCAAAACAATCCTAGAGACAAAATGCTCCATGTCCTACTGCCAAGTCCTAGAACAATCTTCTCCTTAGAAATATTTTCTCAACTATGATGTCAATGAGGTAATGTAATGATCTACCTAGGGAGGAATTACAGATGCCAACTTGCCTCTATTTATAACGAACAATCCCTATTCTTTAGCCAGAGATTTACTGTTTTTCCACGCAGTCCCTCCCAAAAGTATCTCCTTGTCCAATGTAACTCAATAAAATTAAGAGGTGTGGGGCCTATTTTTCCTTTCCCAAATGCCCCAGCTTCCAAATTTGGCAGGCAAGAGGCACATTCCCAAGAGGTACTTGAGGGTCTAGATAAAATCTTGAAGGTCTAATGAAGAGGAAAATCCTGCTCAATGCAGAGGTTTGGACTAGATGACCAGGAGGACCTTTCCAGTATGTAGTCACTATGTAGTCAAATTCACTCTGCCTGCTGTCCAGCCGCCTTCTAAGTCATGGGACATGTGCCCGAGAGGGTGAGAAAGAAAAGGGGGCTCACTTCTCCCTCTTTAGATAAGCAACATCTGGCCTCACCTTCTCTGCACCTCTCTGGATTTCACTGTTAGTGGGAGAGGGTTGGTTCAATGACTTGTATTCTTAAACCAGTGGGAACAGATGATCTGCATCCAGTATTCTAAAGGAATGAACAGAGGACATCTAGCTACATGGAAAGTCTGGACTATAAGTAGGGTGTCATCATATGATAGACCTGGTGAAGGAAAGCCCTTGCAGCCCACATGCCTTCAACCAGCCTGCTATGAATTTCGCTGACTCAGATGACCAGTACCTCCCAGTCTACAGGGGCTAAAACACCAGGGGCAGAACACCTTTGTTAGTAGAAGTGAGACAGACACCAGAACAGTTACTGAAAATGGGGATCTCCTCTAGTTTCAGAGACACATGATAACTCTTCCTGCCCCTTTGTCTCCAAAAGGGCTGCACGGGGATAACTGAATGAAGAGCCTGGCCTGCAGAATCTTTATTACTGGTGAATACACAGAGGCAGCAGGAACCCATTTTGACTCTTCCATTCCAGGATGCGGCTTCAGAGCCAAAAGGGAGGGAAAAAAAATCTTAATGGGATCAGATCTTCAGCTGATGTTAGCTGTCATAACTCCTTTGTATAGAATGGCAATTAACACCAGCAGGGACACCACCCCAGGCATTTATACTTGTAAACTAGGTCAATTTGTTCTGCAAGGGACAATTACCATGGTGCCTCCTCATGCCATTTTTTAGAGAGTCACTTCTGCACGTAGAACCTCCCTTTGAATTCTTTCATTGATTTTGATGCATCATCATCATCATCCTTAGTTAAAACTACAGAGGCAATCCAAATGTTTTTAGATTTGTTGTAGTTTGTACCCTATTTTGGGTTTTTAAAAACTATTTTTTAATGTTTGTAGGCACATAAGCAAAATTAATAGTTACATATTCAACCACGAGTAAAGGGTGGGGGAAAAAGCATAGAAAATATTCTTGTGTTAGGCACTATATAATTTCATTCTAAGGATCTATTTATTTAATATGTCATCATAATGTTAGTTCGCTGAGCAAAGTGAAGTGCTACACTTAATCCAGTAGCATTTGCCTATCTGTCTGTAGTGCACTAACATTAGAACACCACATATGATCAGTTCCAAAATTTCAAAGAATGTTCCAGTCATCGATGAGTAAAACCCTTTTGGTTTTGGTGGAAACTAGAAAGCTAGAAGGGAGAAAATGGAGAGCAGAGGAGTCTCTTGTATCTGATTCTGCAGGCAGACAGAAAAGTAATAAGAATTGTGGGGAGATGGGACTCGCATAGAGACTGGGGTATAGGGGTGGGGGTGGGAGTGCCTACAGAACCCCTGGCAGCTGGGAGAATGGGCAACTGTGGTATGGGGGCCAGGGAGCATAGGAGGAATAGAGGACAATGAGCACACAGGGCCCCTTGATGGGGAATAGAATAATGTGGGGAAAGGGGCAAGGGAACCCAAAGCCCTTGGTGTGTCAGAAAGATGAGGGAAGGATCACACAGACCTTCTGGCATGGGGGTGAGAATGTGGGATCCTGATCTGGGAGAAGAGGGAGGAATGGGGGACTCAGAGCCCCTGGCATGAAAGGGAGGGTTGCTGGGAATCTCTGAAGCAGAGGGGCTTAGGAAAGGGAGCTGGTGGGGGTAGGGAGGAGAGGGATTGGAAAAAAGCAAGGTGCCTCTGGTGCATGCAAAAAACAGTGCAACTACATAGTTAGTATCTGTTGATTTGGTCACATGTCACTTTCAAACAACCGTATTCGGGTAAAATACATATTTTGTTGTTCTGTTCTGTTTGATTCTGTGTATCGCATCAGCTCACTCCTGTCTTTTGTCCAATTAATTATTTTAGTGACCAATGTGACTTTAACATTCCATGCAGGCAATCACCTGGGATTTTTATTGATGCCAGGATCCTGAAACATGCAGTAGTGCTGTGGTGTTTCTTTTGCCTAGTCAGCTACATATTTCAATAGACTTCAGTAGTGTTTCATTGTTGCAAAGGTCAAAGAGATAATGATTAAATCAAGGGAGATTGTTTTTATCACTTGAGTTTTTCTTTTTTTAATAAAAAGAATAGGAAATATGTCAAAGTTTTTTTGAAAAAGGGAAAATGTCCATTTCATTTTTAGGTCATTTATATATTTTCAATAATTAGGTGTATGAATTCAGTTATAGCTAACACAGCTGGGGGCAAAAAAGCAGAGTGGGCACTACTGCAAGCGTACTGAGGCACTTGCAAGAGCAAAGTGCACCTGCTAAGCTCTCAAAACTAACATTCAGCACTGAAGGTTTCAGTCTAACTTGCCACACATCCCTGGAAGGTTGGCAACAAGCAATGCTTTGGTCAGCCTCTGTCCCTTGGCTTCTAGCTGCCTTATTAATACTTTCTGGATTAAGCTATGAATCCAAAAATTATGAAAAAAAGAGACAGAAAAGGAGCATTTCTGATGAACAGTAAGTACCATCGTTGGTGTCACTTACAAATAGATCTGTTCACATGGTGGGGTTTTAAATACCAGTAATGGGAATAGAATGGCTCAAATAACTTTCTTTACAAAATCTTTGGTAGATATGTAGCTAAATGCCTTCTTCTCTTCTTTGATACAACAGGCCTCGCATGACCTCAGAAATGGGGAATTTGGTATTTCATTCAGGCTCCGCCAAAAATATTGAGTTCAGAACCGGATCACAGGGAAAAATAAAAATTAATGACGATGACCTTGCAGAGCTTTTTAGTCAGGTGGTATACTTACTTATTCATATTAAATGTTCATCTTTTTGTTTGCACAATATAGTTTAATTTAAATTTACGTGCTTGCAAAATTTACCACAGGAACTGTTTCAGGTATGGCAATGGTTTTATTACTATTATCATTGCTGTCATCATTATGAGATGATCATGAATTATTACAGACCTATAAAGAAATGATGTAGCCATATAAAAATTAAGAGGCAGTTGTGTACACTATGTAACTCTGTCATCTCACTGAACTTTATCATAATATAATGTGAAGATCAAACTTTCTTCAGCACCTGAGAAGACAATGATTGTTTAACATAGGTTTCTAATACAGTAGAATTAACATTTTTTTAAAAAATTTAGATCAGGAAAAATAAAGATGAGATTCTAGAAGTGAAAAGAAGCACTGGTGTCCTTCAGGATGTTTCAAACCAGCTCACTCTGATTAATTCCAAGGTAAGTCTCACCTGTCACATTTTATTCCTCATTTTCAGTCCCACAGGTCAGCACATCTTAATGATTTCCCTGACTGTTGCCAGTGATAGGCCCCAATCCTCCACTGAGAATTGGATGGGTTTAGGAAAAAAATTAGAATAATTTGTATGGGCCTGATTCCGTGACCGTGAATCAAGAACTCCCACAGATTTCAGTAAATTGTGGATAAAATCCTGACTCTATGGCTCTTCGTTTTGTCTTGTCAACATCTATGCGTACCTAATCCTGAAGGTCCTACTCAGGCAGAGACCCAAGTGAACTCAAAGACTGTAGGAATAGGCCATATATATCTAATACAACAAGTGTTGCACAAAGACAGCGTTCCATATGTAGAATCATGTGACTAGTGAAACTAGAGATGGAAAAGGCCTCATAAGGCATTTTTCCATCCTCTGCTAAGGCAGATGTTTTCCCTACAGTACATTCTGGAATCCTTTATTCTGTTCAGTTGTAAAACACTCAAGTTATGGTGTTTCCACAATTTACCTTGCGGAAAATATTCCAGTGTCTAAAAGACCTCATTTTAGGGAAATTATCCTGATATGTATCCTTCATTTGGCTGTGTTCAGTTTCAGTCTGTTGCTTCTAGTCATATCTCCTTGGCTGATTGCCAACAATTCCCTTTCCTTCTTTGTATTTATACCCTTCAAATAGCTATAGACACTTGTATCCTATTTAATGTCCCTAATCCTACAAAGATGTCTGAACAGCAAAATCCTATTGAACTACTCACATGCTTAGAGTTAAAAACACACGCATTAGTCTTTGCAGGACTTAGTTGTTTAGTCAAATTTAGGTTGTGATTTTCAAAAGAACAGGAGTGGTTTAGATAATGAAATCCAATTGAATGAATATTGGGCACCTTATGCCTCTCTGAAAATTCCCTTTTTGCTTTTCCATATGTGAAAATCCCTCCATGGTTCCTTAGTCTACCAGTGTGTACCTGACTGAAAGGTGCAACCAGTCAGTCCCAGGACACACACACATCAGCGCCACTTTAATCCCAAACACATTTGTCTTTGTATATCTGTTGCAGATTGTGAGTCTTGAGGACAGACTTCAAAACGTAGAGCAGGTGAGTAATTATGGAACAAACCTAGCAGGTTTCATTAAAAGCAGAAAATGAAGGGTGACTGCAAGAATAAAAATAACTAGATGGATTCTGTCCTCCCATGCATCACTCAGGGCTGCTTTTCTCATTAGGAGCACACAGACATGAAGTCACAATTTAGAGATGAGATGAAATATCTTCTTTTCAAAATAAACTGTCAGATTCCCCATTCCTTAATTAAAACATCTTTGTAGAGTTAGAAAAATGGCAACTAGGTACTAGGGGAAAAACCCAGCTCCTCCTTTTATGATCTGCCAAGAGTAAGCAAAGATTTGGGAACTCAATCTGGGTGTTTGTTTGTATTAAAAATCAATTTTAGTTATTAATTGCAGCAGAAGCAATGCAGTTGCCATATAAATCATACATGCGGCATCAAGAATGGAAGTGAGGCCTTTAGTTCTAAAACATGGGGCCTCTGCTAGTGGAATTAATGAAGACTCTCTATTAACTGTCACTTGTTGACGAGCTGTTACCTTCTCAGTGGGTGGCAGCCAGCCTCCACAGGGAAACACAATCACAGACATACAATTACATTATTAGTTGTTACATTTTTCTAGTGCCAATTGTGTGCTAAGCTTTTCTTACACAAATCAGACCAAAAAATCAGATTCTTTTTAAAGACCATGCTAGCAAGTGAACTGATTTCTCATTCATTGTTTCAGACTGTCCTTAGGAAAGCTTGTAGTAGCAACCCCTGTCAGAATTCTGGAACCTGCCTAAGCTTGCTGGATGCCTTCTTTTGTCTCTGTCCCAGTAACTGGCAGGTGAGTCTTTTAGCCTATGTGAATACATCCAATACATATGATTGTCATTATTCTCATCATATATTAGGGTCTAATTCTGCCTCCTTCACTCTCACTGACTAGTGCCAATGAAAATAAATGAGACTATTCATAGAGTTAAGGTAACTCTCTATATGCAGAAGGATGGGTGAATCTAGATCTTAAGTAACCCTGCATAACTCTACAGACACTCTAAGGTTCCTCTATCAATTTAGTTATTGAATATTCCTGTGTCAATGTTAGTCTATAGTAAAGCACATCTTTTTAAGGTCAAGGATGATATATCAGTTACCCAAAGCAATGCAGCTCCTTTAATATCTGACTCATCACTTGGTATGTTTATATAAGGCTCTCACACATCAGTGCCAATAAAAAAACCCTGGGACAAATTCTTTGCTAATATAAATTGGTGTAAACAGCTGTGGAAATTTGCACTTGAGAGAAGGAGGGTCCACCCTGGATCTGAGAAACCATCCTATTTTTGTCAAAACGGATGCATTTTTTGCAAGACGGTTCAGAAAACGCTATTTTTCAATGAAAAAATATTTGTTGAAAAGTTTCCAACCAGCTCCATTATTAAGGGACCATGGTGAGCTCCATTTTATGTTATCCATAGACTTTCTATACATTTCTAAAAGGTTTTGTAGCCTGGTGTGGCTGATAAGTAAGGTAAACAATAGCAGTTTGTTACAGTGTTTTATAAGGGAAGCTGTGGTAATAGCAGCCTATGCTTTGTATATCCTTTGAAACACTTCTGTTAAATATTGGCTCCATGAGCCACTTTGATTCTCTGTTATTTGGAAAATAACATGGATTTCTCTGTCATCTCAGGGCCCGTTCTGTTCAGTTGATGTTAATGAATGCCAGATTTATGCCGGAACAGCACTTGGCTGCCAGAATGGAGCAAGATGTGTGAACACACCAGGAAGTTACAGGTAACTTTTCATGCTCTTACACAGAAGTTCACTTTTAGGATCCTTGAACATTTTTATGTCATTTATTGCCACTAGAGTGCCACTACAGTGCCACCTTTCACTCGGAAAATAAAACACTTCTTAAATTATGTATCCAATCCTGATGCATACAAAACTCATGGGAGCTACTGGGACCTTTGCCTATTTTGAGGCAAGAGGATAGGGCCCATATAATGACTGTGTAAGACTGCCTTTCATACTGGTCCCAGCTACTTAGTCCAGGTGAGGAGGCATAACTTGGTGCTGCATGCTACAAAAACGGGTAGAGGCTAGACTCCACTCACCAGACTTCTGTGTCCTAGGGCTGGTCTTCACTACCCGCCAGATCAGCGGGTAGCGATCAATCTATTAGCGATCGATTTTTCATGTCTGGTGAAGATGTGAGAAATTGATCGCCCATGGTGCCCCCGTCGACTCTGGAACTCCAGCTTGCTGGGAGGCGCAAGCTGGAGTCGACGGGGGAGCGCGCCGCCAATTGCCGCCGCTGTGAAGACGGCAGGTAAGTCGGCTGGCGATACGCAAACTTCAGCTACGTGATTCATGTAGCTGAAGTTGCGTATCTGCAGTCGATCCCACCCCATAGTGAAGACCAGCCCCTAGGCTTGGTCTACGCTACATAGTTAGGTCAAGGTAAGGCAGCTTACATCAACCTAATTATGCCAGTGAACACATACACACTGCAGCCTTGCTCCTGCCAATGAACTCGGGCACTTACACCAACAAAATAATTCCACCTCCACAAGAGACATAGGGCTTATGTCAGTGTAGTTAGGGTGACACAGTTTCTGGATAGACACCGTGTTTTACTTACATCGGCTGTTGGCTGTCTTGTCAATGTCACAGTTCCATGCTAGAGCTGGCTCTCGGCTCCCTCACACTGTTCCTCTTCAGTAGTGGAAGTGCTCCCAGTGAGGACACATACCACCGACAGGAGGGTAGTGTGGACAGCAGCCTCCACAGTAATTACTGAGGTGGCTGTAAGTTGGCCTAATATAGATCAACTTAAGTCTGTAGTGTAGATATGGTCCTAGTGTGCCAGCTGAACCAGCATGGGTACAATTAGATAGAAAACAAGCACAGTACAGACTACCACACCAAATTCAATTATTTAGAAGCTTCTGAATTATTAAATAACATTTTCTCATTCCCCAGGTTTAACTTCCCCATTAGAGCCATATCACAAATGGAAGCAAGTTTTTCAATTAAATCAAGTGGGGGGAAAATTCAATGACCCCTTCCCTGTCACTATGCACACTGAAATATCTTTGCAGTAAAATGAGAATTAAATACTTATCCCAAAGCTAATAAAGTCATAGAACTTCTCAAATATTTTAGATATCCATTTAAAATAAACTATTGATATTGTGCTTGTTCGGTGACAATCATTGTTATGTAGATTAATTAAAAGTTCTAAATAATATGAGGGGACATTTTTTGCCTAGAATTACACAGTTGCAGAATCTTAACAGGAATGGCCGGGATGCATTTGATTTGGCTCTGTAGTGCTCGTTGATGAACTATTAACAGCCCTGGATAAATGTCACATGTTCAACTGGCAAGTTTGCTTGAAAATATCATTGCAGGTTACTGAACACTGTCTTTAGTGAATTGACACTGATTAACTTAGGGCTGACAAGATGGAATAATTTAATGCTTGACTATGTTTCATCAGTTAAGGATCTTCAGATATATAAACAACATGGTCTATCTTTCACCCATCCACCCACAACTAAATATGGGCAAATCAAATGACAGATAAAAAGACTCACAAGACTTTAAATCAGCTAATGAGGTGCATTTCAGAACATCAAGTCCTACCCAAAAGGAAAGATCAAAATCAAGGCAGTCAAAGATGCAAAGGACATTCCAAAGAGGAAGAGATCAGCACTCCATTCCAGCTATTCTAGTAAGAGATTAAAGTTATTACCCATTTGAAGCTGCTCTGAGCAGGACTTTCTAAAGCTGGTGACCATGTTCTGGCAGCTTCTGCTGAGTAATAAAACATTGTTGTGCTTTACTGCCTTTAAATACTTCACTGATCTTTCCCCTTCTTTGACTGAATTCCTGCTTGTTTTGAATATGAAACAATACTCTGATAGGCATCAGAACTCCTTCACCATTTCAGCAAATCAGTATTCAGCTTCAAGCATTAAGGCCTTGATTCTGGAAAGTATTCCTATTTTCTTTAAGCTCATGCTTTCTTGAATCAGCATGTAAATAAAGGACCCAAATCAAGAGTTTGAACTGGAAAAGTACTGTGTAAACTTCAAGAGTAGTCAGCTCTTTGAGGGAGGGTCTGTGTGCCTCATTCACTGTTGTCCCACACCGTATGTAGTCAGTGACATCTGCAAAATTCCATCATTCTCATTTACAGACATGTCGCTGGTGTGTGAATATATATTCACACACCAGCGACATGTCTGTAAATGAGAATGATGGAATTTTGCAGATGTCACTGACTACATATATATATGGTCTTACTGTGAGTAGGGGAGAGAACTGGGAACCTTGTTGGGGAAGGGAGCAGGGGAAGATAGAAAGCCTTGAGGCATGGAGCGGAAGACCTTTGTTTCACAAGAACATTGAGATACAGGTCTTCTCATCAGGTGGTAAACAGGCACATTTCATTATGTCCAGTACTGATTTAACACCTGTAAAGGGAGAAGCAATGAAATGCTCTCCTGAAAGCTGACTGCCAGGAAATGCCTGCTTTAAAACAGTCACTGTAAGTGGGAGATGGGAAACAGAGTTCTCTCTTTCAGATGGATAGTGGTGGACATCTTAATTTTGTAGTGCACCAACGAGCTATGCTGTTGAGCATAGGAGGAAGATAGCAAATATAAGTCACTTTGTGCATAGCCTGTTTTACAGACTGCCTGACGTGGCAGAGACACCTGCAGAAATGCTGGAAATGTGTCCATTAAAATCAAATTAATGCTGCTGGGGAATAGCAGACCCTGAGAAAAGTACCATCAGGCCACATTATAATCACCTCACATAGATATTCCTTCTAAAATCTTCTTGAAAGCAATGGAAAAGTATTATAAAGCTATTGGCATACCAATTAAATATTTGTGGGGGCTAAGAACAAACTGCTTTGCAAGGAGCTCTGGCATGCCATTCAGCCCACTTCTTCCCTTCTAACAGGGACAGCTTTGTATTGGGTCTGGACGTCGTGTATTTACCAGCTTATTTACCATTACAGAAAATAAGAAACAGAACTTACAGACAGGTAGCCCCCTGTAAGCATGGTGTTCTCGGAGGAACTAAACAAGTGCTGTTTGAGTGCCAGTTAAAAAAAGAGGGTAGGTGAGGACCCAAGTGTGCAACACAATCTGCTACACTATAGTGCCCATACATTGGAACCACAGGCATCCCCCGTATGCTGTCATTTTGAGACAGTATTTCTCTTCACTTCCTGTCTTGTATTGTTTGTTCTGTCATGTTCCACCTCTGCAGGGGCTGCATTTCAGCTGCCTAGATTGTATCTTTAGGCATAGTGCTGAGCAAGGGGTAGTGCATAAATTGGACCATCTCCAGAATGCCCTGAGACTCCCTGTGATTCAGAGACTCTCCTCTGGGGCAAATTCCTCCTATCCCTACCTCTTTGTTTCCTCTTGCTCCAGGAAGAAATAAATTGCCGCAAAAGATATAATACCCACATTCAGTTAATCATTCCAGCTTGAGAGGATTGGAAGGCAAGATTCCTGGGTTCTATTACACCTCTTCCACTAAAGCTAGCTGTTTGAACATGTGTAAACTGATTAATTTATCCATGCCTCAGTTTCCTCATCTCCAAAATGAGCGCAGGGTTGTATAAGTTGTTGAAGTGAGTCAACTGGTTCAGCAACAACAAAAGAGCCAGCCAGCCAGCATTATTATTTATCTTCAAGGCTTCACTGCCAGCTAAAAAATGCCCTTCATACCAAACTAAACAAACTGGCTTTTACATAACTGGGAAAGAAAATAGACAGGCTACAACTCAAGCTTGTGCCTTTCCTCTGACTACCAGGAAACTCCAGCAACACATCCTCTGTTCAGCAAGGCACTTGAGCAGGTGTTTAAAGTTAAGCACACATTCAAGTCACTCCTCTAACAGCTGGCAAAGTGGTAAGTGTAGGTGTTTTGCAGAATCTGGGCCTCAATGACTCATCCCTCAAGGCCAGATTCTTAAAAGTATTTAGGTGCCTAAATATGGAGCTAGTTATCAAGTAAGATTTTCAAATGTGCCTGAGGTTTAGTGCCTAAATCTCATTGAAATCAGTAGGAGTTAAGCACCGGACTGTGAAAAATCACACTAGCTGTCTAAATATCTTTAAAAGTCTGTCCCTCAGTCCACAGACTGTATTGCTATATCCAGTGCACCTGTGGGCTCAAAAGGTAGATGTTAATATTCCACTGCCTGTCACATTGTAATTATTACCAGTCTCACAGGAGGGTTTTGAATGCTTAGTTTAATGTACATTTGTAAAAGGCTTGGGGAGTTTTGTCTGGAAGTCACCATTTAAAGTGCAAAGTACCATGACTGTAATAAAATAGTCACATATGACTTTTGTTGAAAAATAGAATAAGGCCATTGTCATTTCATCTTCTGTCACTATCACATTTGCTGACAGCTGAGTCTCTCTCGGTAGAGAAAGTTTTCACCTATTGAAAAGTAAATCATTTGTGAAAGGCTAATGGGGACTTTAGGGCCAGAAAACTGCTATATGAATACAGTTAGTTGCAACCTTCACAAGGTGGTAAAGAACCACACTGAAGGGAGAGACCCACTATCTACACTAGGGAGGAAGGATTTTTCAGTAGTACCCTAACATAGGAGTTGGGAGATCTGTGACAGGGTAGGGCTTGAACCCAGCCTTCATGTGTGACATTGGGTAGGTAACTGTGTTCCAGTTCCCCCATCTGTAGAATGGGGATATCCTGCTCTCTCTCACAGGAGGGTGGTAAAGCTAAATTCATTCAAGACTGTGGTGTGTTCCGATTCTCTGGTAATAAGACAGACAACATTATGGCATTTCTCTGTGTTTTCATCACTAGCTGTATCTGTACTCCAGAAACCTATGGGCCCCATTGTACCTCGACATTTGATGATTGCCAAGGAGGCTCTCAGGCTCTCTGTGAGCACGGCATCTGCATAGATTCAGACAGGGAGCAGCCCAATGAGGTAAGAAATGAAGTTTCTCTCTTTATGCAATACAGTTTCAGTCAGTGTTTAAAAACTCCAAAGTACCAGTACTTCATTGTACCAGTAAGTACCAACCAACTGTGCTCTAGAGGTGAGATAGCGGCATGGAGCAATTCATCCTGTACACAATGACCAGACAGTGGTTGCTGCATGGTGCTGAGTATCCAAGTGACCACAGAGGGAACTGAAGGTAATTAGCAACTCCCAGGAGGCACCTGTATGAGTCCATCATTATCCTCCTTTAAGCAGCTGGGGAAGAAGAAACTTTTTTTGAATATTTAACAACATTACTTGAAACTCCTGTTCTCCAGTTGTCATATTGGGTATAATTTCAATCCTAAAATTATTTGAAATATCCTATTTTCCAAATAGTGACAAATAAACATTTTGAACACTGCAACACCCCCATAGAAGGGAAAGCAAGGACTTGGCAATATTATCTCTAGCGGTTTCTGGAGCTGGCAATGTCATATGCACTGTTTACCTGCTGTATGATGATTGCTTGTCTTTCAAATCCAGTTTTAGTAATTGGAGGTCTGCATTGAAGATTTGGTTAAAGTTCACCATTCTGTTGCTTCTAGGCTATTTTCCCTTTATTTTGTAGATGATCAGCAGGATTTTCAAAAGTTTCAGGGTTGGCTTGAATCTTCTCCCATTAAAGTCAATGCTAAAACTCCCCTTGGCTTCAGCAAGATCACGGTTAATACTGAGCGCTTGTGAAAATGCCACCTTCATGCTATTTCATGTTAACTTCAAACTCTTCATACTCCAGTTCTCTCACATTGCTGGGACCAAATAAGGATTGTTCTTAAAAAATAAAAAAATAAAATAAAAATCACACTTCAACATGAGGTTCTGGAACATAACTTCAATCTAAATAAGTCATGCTTTACTCCATTGAATACTGCAATTCATTACAGATGTTAAGATCTGAGTGTTAGTAAAGTTTACAGTAAATATAATCATTGCCCTTAAAGAAAGCCTGGATATGTGAATTAATTAGTTATTTACACTGCACACATCACACAGATGTAACTGCTCAGTTTGCCAAGCTGATTTCAGGTTGTTATTTATATTAGTCTCTTTACCCTAAATGTAAAGCAAACTTAGTTGATTGCTTTTAATTATGTTCAGGTACTGTTCATGATTGTTGTTTATCCTCTCTGGTGTAGTTTCAGTGAAATACAGGTTCCTTTTGCTTAATGAAATAATGATGCAGCCTGTTGGCATGTGCTAAATGTTCAATTTCAGAGGAAGAAAGACTGGAAAATCTACCCAAGACCACACAAAAGCAAATCATGTGATAATTTGAAACCTTTCTTGTGATTGGCTGTAGTTTTTAAAAGATTTTTTAAAATTGTTCCTTGTATCTGCTTCTCAGTAGTTATCACAATTTCTCTAATAACTGTTCTCTGTTTAATGTGGCAGCCGAAGTACAGCTGTATCTGTGATGCTGGTTGGATGTCCCCGCCTGGTAGCCCCGCCTGCAGTGCTGACATAGATGAGTGCAGCCTCTCTAGTCCGCCGTGTTCTCAGAATCCTCCCGTTCGGTGTTATAACACTCTGGGCTCTTACTACTGCGGGACTTGTCCCACAGGTACTTTATAACTTTGTATTCTCATCCAGCAACGAGAGGCAATGATGTGTTTTCACAAGCACAGAATTGGTGTCACTACAGGAGTAATTGGATGAAATTCTTTGGACTGTTTTATACAGGAGATCCAATTAGCTAATCTGATGGTCCCTTCTGTCTTAAAAATCTATGAATTCTCTTTTTGGAGTGCACTGATTTGAGTGATTTAGGCATTTTATATAGAACATGATTACAGGGACTCGAAATAATCAAGATCAGGATTAGAACAAGCCTTTGTAGCAAAAAAATGTTATGGTAAAGTCTGACTGGCCTAATCCTTATATAAAAGTGTGATACATTACTGAAAAATGCACAGGACATCTTCAAATAAAAGGTCCCTACTCACATTTAGCAGACTACATTTTAAATTCTAGAGTACATTTCAGTTTAGTTCTAACTCATCAAAGGAGGAAGATTTCCCAGTCACCTGCCTTTCCTAAATGATATGCAACAGTAATATTTTCCTGTGCTTGGGACAGGCAGGAAAGTTCTGGTAAACAGAAGAAAAGCAAAAGGTCTTTGTAAGGATTTGCCAATTTTGCCTTTTTTGCTTTGTCTCTTCATAGGCTGGCAAGGAAATGGCTACAGTTGCCAAGATATTAATGAATGTGAGAGGGATAATGGAGGCTGTTCCCAAGCGCCAGTGGTTCAGTGCATCAACACTATGGGATCCTTCCACTGTGGTCTTTGTCCACCAGGTAAAGCAATGAATTAACTTTAGGTGGATATAATGACAAGCAGGATATACTCTTAAAACATGAAGATACTACAGCTTCTAGGACAGTTAGTCTGGTTTAAATAAACAGGTGTTATACTAATCAATGTGATTTTAATGTGGTTTAATATAGTGTCTGGAGCTAAAGCACATTTAAACTGCCTTAAGACTTAGTGATGAGCATTTTATAGTGCACATATCTAATTACACCTATAAACTGATTCCTGTAATACTAGCAAGACATTTTAAATGACTTATTAGTGTGCTTCCTTTGGCAGACAATAGTTGAATAACCTAAAGTAGTTATTATGTGGTCCACATTAATTAAAAGTATATGCTATATGTCAAAAACCACCTGAATTGTCCTTCTTAAAAGACTTACTAATTATTCAGTGCTTTAAAAGTGCTTCCAAAATCTATACAATGTTTCCAGCCACAAAATAGACAGAGCAGTAGGAGTTGTGATAAAAGACAACATGTTGTGTTTTACTATTTTTAAAGTCCTTTATGAGGAATACAGATCATTAACAGAAAAAATGTTTTTAACTGCCTGGAATAAATGTAATGTAAACAAATTCCTGTAGGGACTGCTCACCAACATTGTTTACCATGTGTATGTTACTATATACTGGGGAAGCATTTTCTGTTCATGTTTGATCTAATGCACTGGATCATAAGTAATTCATAGGCTTTGATGAATGATACTCCAGGCAACTCTTTCGTATCTTAATGAGCCTCATAGCAGCACCAGCAGCTGTTTCCCACTCTCCATTCGGTTGTTTGTGTTCTAAACCCCCGTGCATCCTGGGCCTATTCCAAACTTCGGTCTCATGATTGCGAGGCCAAAGTTATAGAAACCCCTGCAGCGCTGTGGTTTACTGTGTGCAGAAATGAAAGGAAGATGGACTTCAATGACTGCTACAGACCAGGTCTTAAGGTTCTGATCACACACATACTTGGTTTATGTGGATGTAACTCTGTTTTCTCCATTGGATTTACTTATGATTAACAATGGGATCAGTAAGATCAGAATCAGGGCGCTGAAGTGTGGTAACCTGAGGTAGTCAACTAAGTTCAAAAACCTCTGGTCCAATGTCAACTTCCGGTTTTTCTGTTCAAGTTCTGGAAAAGCATCTTACTTTGGTCCCCATTCGAGTCTTTCACCTGGGTGGCAGGGCGAGCAAGCACAGTTCCCATTTGATTCTCGCAGATTTTCACCGACCCGGTTTGTTTGTATAATAACGATGATCTTATTCTGACCAGGTTATGAAGGGGATGGAAGAGTATGCACCCAAGTTGATATTTGCTCAATAAATAATGGAGGTTGCCATCCATTGGCCTTATGTGTCCCCTCTCCAGGTAATACAGTTTTAGGTACTGTTAGATTGTTCAATATCAGTCTTCAAAAAAGTGGGCAGTTTTGTGACAATACATTTCAAATGACCTTAGAGCTTTCACTTTAGCCTTCAGGCCACACATTAACAGATATGTACACCTTAGTGAACGGGCACTGTCTCTAGCACTGTGAGACTTAAGATGCAGAATAGTGCACAAGGAAGTGACCTGGCATTTGCAGAGAATGTAGGTAAAGCCTACTGGCAGTGCTACAGTATTGTCAGAATGGATCCACATTCCACCACCAGACAATTGCAGGTTTCATTGTATGCATGTGGCCAGCCTGCATAATTCCCCGTTTGTAACCCCTCTGCCTCATTCCAGCCACGGATCCCATTCTGCGCATCTCTGAAAAGACATCTCTTAGGACTTTCTTAATGACCACAGTGGACACAGAGCAGGAAAGAGCACCCCAAAAGAGATCACCTGTTAATAGACTAAAGCATTTTACAAAGCCCTGTTTCAAACGGAGACTCTGTTTCACGTACTGTTAATGACCAGACAGATATTGTTACTGTAATCAGGACCAGGCTAGTTACTATGTATGTTTTGTCTCATCTTCCACAGGTCTTACACCTACCTGTATCTGCCCAGCTCAGTACACTGGAAGTGGTTATGGGCCAAATGGATGCGCCCCAGTCCGTGATACCTGTCAGCATCAAAACCCTTGTAGAAATGGACAGTGCTTAGTAAGTACATGAGTCCCATAGTTAAAGAGACAATTTTGTTTAGATGTTACCAGTAAGACACAGTACACCTGTGAGGATAAAAATTGGCATGGGTTTACCCTTTTGCAACCCCATTGGTAGTGATTTCTATATGTATTTTTGAAGTGTTCTTCACCATACTTTACCTACTGTCCTAGGGTATAATAAGTTTGCATTGGCGGAAGGGGGGAGGTGTAAATCAGTAAAGGATTTGACCCTAGTTTGATATACCCAGACATGACAATAATGATAAAATGTAATCACAGTGTTCATTTTTACATGGTATTTTTCCTTAAATGCACAAAACCACCATGGCTGTGGCGATATGAATCCTATGTCATTTTTTGATGTTTGTGAATGGATTCATAGGCCAGAAGGGACCACTGTGATCACCTGGTCTGACCTCCTGTATAATACAGGCCATAGACTACCCCCAGAATAATACCTAGAGCAGATCTTTTAGAAAAACATCCAATCTTGATTTAAAAATGGACAGTGAGAGAATTCATCGTGACCCTGGGTAAACTGTTTCCAGGGTTAATTGCTCTCACTATTAAAAATGTATGCTTTATTTCCAATCTGACTTTATCTAGATTCAGCTTCCAGCCAGTGGATTGTGTTATACCTTTCTCTGCTAGACCAAAGAGTCCATTATTAAATATTTGTTCTCCTTGTAGATACTTAAACAGTGTAATTACCCCTTAACCTTCACTTTAAGCTAAAAGGCTCAGAATAAGAGATAGTAGGACTATTTAAAAATAGTTGAATGGAGAGTAAAACATAGTACACAGCAGATATCATCAATAGAAAACATTTGGGGGTGTTCAATTCACTGATGGGTCAGAAACTGGCTAACAGACAGAAAACAAATACTACAAACAAATGGTAAATTTTCAACATAGAAATAGTTAGCAGGGGAATTTCCCCATGCATCTGCATTGAGACCCTTGTTTAATATGTTTATTAATGAGCTAGTAAAGAGGTGAAGAATGACATGGCAATGTTTGCAGCTAACAAAATGTAGGTTTCAAAGTGGTAGCCATGTTAGTCTGTATCAGCAAAAACAACGAGGAGTCCTTGTGGCACCTTAGACACCAACAAATTTATTTGCTAGCCCACGAAATATTATGCCCAAATGCATTTGTTAGTCTTTAAGGTGCCACAAGGACTCCTCATTGTTTTAACAAAATGTAGGTTAGTCAAGACTATAGAAGAGTGGTTCAGGACACTAGGCAGTGGTGATCAGATTCAATCCCCTGCTCTGTCATACACTTCCTTTGTGACTCACTTAGCCTCTCTGTGCCTCAGTTCCCGATCTGTAAAATGGTCTGATAGTACAGTGGAGCCCCACTATAACGGACAAATGGGATCCAAGAAATCCCAGTGCGGTAAATGCGGGGTCATGTTATAGCAGGGTCTTTGTCCCCAGCAGGCGGGGGCTCTCCCTGCTGTGTAGCAGGGGAGAGAAGCTGTGGCCCATGCCTGCCCAGGACAGAGAACTCCAGGGCTGCAGACTGCAACCCCAGAGTTCTCTGTGGAAGCTGCTGCCCCTGTGTCTGCTGGGGGCAGGGAACACCAGCGCTTGCAGCCCTGGAGTCCTTTGTCCCGGCAGGCGCGGGTCTGTGGTTTCTCTCTCCTGCTGGGCAGTGGGGAGAGAAGCCGCGGCCCCTGCCTGCTGAGGACAGAGAACTCCGGGGCTTCAGGCTGCGGGCCCTGCTGTCCTCTGTACATGGCAGGTGCGGTGCGGTGGCTTCTCTCCCCTGCTGGGCAGCGTGGAGAGAAGCCACCGCCCCACACCTGTGGGGGACAGAGAACATCGGGGCTGCAGGCACCAGGGTTCCCTGTCTCCGGCAGGCACGTGGCCTCAGCTTCTCTCCCCTGCCGGGCAGCGGGGAGAGAAGCTGCAGCCCCACACCTGCAGTCTGGGAGCAATCTGTTCCCCGCAGGCGCGGGCTGAGGCTTCTCTCCACAGTACCCAGTAGGGGAGAGAAGCCACGGCCCCCACACCTGCCGGGGATAGAGAACAACGGTGCCTGCAGACTTGGGAGCCACGGTATAATCGTGCTATATCCGGATTTGCATTATACCGGGTCGTGTTATACCGGGGCTCCCCTGTACTTCCCTATCTCCCATGGGTGTTGTGGGGATTAATAGATTGAAAACTGTGAGGTGCTCAGATAATGTATTAATCGGAGACATGTAAATACCAAGACTGATTGTTAGATGAACTTCAGAGGAACTCAACAGAGCTATCATTGGGCAGAATAAAGGCAGATGAAATTTCATTGTCAACAAGCCTCCGGTAATACATTCCAGAAAGAGTAATTGCAACTACTAATGCACATTATTGAACCCTCAATTAAAAGTAAACACTCAGCAAAAAGACTTTAGCATCACTGTGAACACCCCTATAAAAACCTCTGGTCAATGTGCGCTGGTAGACCAAAACAGTTACACTGTGCAGAGAAAGGGAAAGAAAACAATAGTGGAAATATTATAAAGCCATTATATACATTGATGGTGAGATTGCCCACACCTGGAGTACTGTATTTATTCAAGAAAGTCATAGAAGAAGCATGAGTGGCTCAAATGGTGGGCAAGAGAAACAATGAGAGATATGGAAAGACCCTCATGGGAGGAGAAATAGGAAAGATTAGCATCAGAGGGATAGTCGTGTTAGTCTGGATCTGCAAAGGCGACAAAGAGTCTTGTAGCACCTTATAGCACCTTATAGACTAACAAATATGTTAGTCTATAAAGTGCTACAAGACTGTCACTTTTAGGAAAGATTAGGACTGTTTAGAGAGGAGACAAAAAGGGGCAAAAGAGAGAAATACAAAATAAAGAATGGTACAGCGAAAGTAAGTGCTTCCATTACCCTTCTTCACAGTAAAAGAACAGGAGACATCCCCTGAAACTGAAATCCAGCAAATATAAAACAAGTCAAATGAAATAGTATCCTGCATTATTAATTTGCAGAACTCATTGCTGATAAATAGCACTGAAGTAAGAGCTTTGAAGGTGTTAAAAATTGACATTTAAACAGGTAAAGGGCGAAGTTAACACATGGAGTGGCAGTTCATCTCAAGACCCTCTATGATACTTAAACCCCACAAAGGGGCGGGATGGGCATTCCACTAATGGGGTGGCTGCATAATGGTGCCTGTGCACACACTTATTATTGCAGAAGACCACAAAGGGAGTAGACCAGAGGTGGGGCAGCAGATCTGTTTATGCAGATCTACTGACCCCTGCACTCTATGCAACTGGTACAGTCTGTGGGTGCTATTCTAGTGAAACACCACAGGCCTCAGCAGGGAGGGGAATTTCCCCAACATGCTGCATTCTACCCACACAGACCTCAAATACTTGGACTTTGTGTGTGAAGTGAATTTTGTGGTCTGAGAAAATGCAGTTACTTTGGATACGATTAAGAAAATGTTCCATGCTTTGCAACCATCTGGCATGGTTCCAGATGGTTGCCAATGGCAACTTCCAAAGGCACCATCTCCTGTCACTGGCCCTGACAAGAGGAGTGAGCCATCTAAAGTACATACTTTATATACCGCTATGCTCCATGGCATAATAATAGACTGGAGTTAGGAAGAAATTTCCCACATGGTCAGGTAGATTATTCCATAATTTTCCAATATAGGATTCTTACACCTTTGTCTGAAGCAGTTGATACTGTATGCTATCAGATTTAGTGCACTGGCTTAGATGTGTCAGGATCCTGAGGCTGAGAGTAGCAGAGGAGTTCATAGTCAAGTTCCAGGCTGGGGTCAATACAAAGATCAGGGTCAGGAGGCGGTAGGTCAAGCTGAGGTTGAAGCCAGGAGTGTAAGACCACGGATCAGGAATAGTCATTGTAGCTACAAGAGAGCCGTGTTAGTCTGGTAGTCGTTGCTGCTGTTGATGTGAACACCGTTGCTAACAAAGTGTACAAACACAACTTTCCCACCACGCTATTGTGGGCAGAGACAATTGAGGTGAGTAATGGACACGTGTCTCTCTTTGCTCTAGCCAACTCATTTGAGTATTCACTGCCCACATTTAGTAGGGAATGTGGAATCAAAACACTTGAAACTGGGAGGCGGTAATGTAAAAGAATTGCTTTGTTGGATTATGTGTAGTAATGACTTTGGTCGATTCCTGGAAGTGTAATTGCTACTTGAGGGAGATACACACATGCACAGAATCAGAGAGGTAGCCGTGTTAGTCTGGAATTGCAGAAGTGACAAAGAGTCCTGTGGCACCTTAAAGATGAACTAAAGTACTGAAGCATAAGCTTTCGTGGGCTAATACCCACTTTGTGCATGCATCCGATGAAGTGGGTATTAGCCCATGAAAGCTTATGCTTCAATACTTTAGTTAGTCTTTAAGGTGCCACAGGACTCTTTGTCACAGTTGCCTGGACACTATCTGGAACACCCCTTGGGACGGGGGTGGGAGGGGAGAAATCCGGAGTCATGAGGCTGCTGCCTGTCAGACCTCTTGAGGCAAGACTTCCTGTGGTCTGGGTCCACAATGGGTCATGAATAACAGAGCATGAGTTGGTTATAGCTTCTGTTGAGTGGCATCATGGAGATGTCTGCCACCTGTAGCTTTTCAGGGCTGTGTTTGAGACCCCAGGCCCTTACATTACGCCTCCCAAGGGGTACCTCCACTGGTCTGGGTTTGTTTGGATGAGCCTCTTCAAAGGTCACAGGGTCATGAGTTTGGGATTCTAGCTCCCAGGATCACTCTTCTGACCAACCTCTCCCAGAAGGAACTATATTTGATTTTTGAAGTCCAGTATCTCATGGACCTTGTATTTGTTGTGTCCCTGGATCTGCATCAGAGAGGGTGGTGGTTGAGCCTGATGAGTGAAGGGGTTTTTGATGTTTTTAGCAAGGATAGAGGGAACACTGGGTGTGTGATGAGGGATCTGGGTAACTAAAGCCCCATTGTCACTGGGTTGGTTACCTGTCTGATGAAATATGTCCAAAGGTATTGGTAATACAGTTTACAACGTGGCCCGTTAGAATGGAGGTTTTGGGCTGAGAGCCACACTTTTTACCCAGCAGTGAATTCCGGGTGTTGCCAGCACTGGTGGTCAATGTACTGCTTATAATCTTTCTTGGCCTTGTCCAGATGTGCCTTGAGTTCTTCTTGGACATAGTGGATCTGCCATACTTAGTTGACAGCTGTGGGATTGGTGGTGGTGTACGGTAAAGAGGGGTGGAAGTCACAGTTTGCATAGAAAAGACTCTGCCAGGTGGAGACAAAATCAGCATTGTTGTAAACAAACTCTGCTTTGGGTAGGAGGCTCAACCAGTTGTCCTGGTGACAATTTGTGAAGCAGCACAAATATTGTTCTAACACTTGAGTTGTTTGTTCAGACTGGCCATCAGTTTGTGGGTGATAGGCAGTGGATATTTAAGTGCAGATCGCAAGCTATCAGGGTTTCGTGCCAAACCACAACAGAAGACCACGATCAGTTGGGACACACTCTGTGAATCCTTGGAGATGGATGACATGAGCCACCAGGAGCTGGGCTATTTCTTCTGCAGCCAGCATATGTGCAATGGGGATGAAGTGGGCCACATTTGTCAATGGTTGACTAAGTAAGACTGTTAGATACAGGTAGCTCACCAAGAAATCCAGGGTAATGGTTACCCAGGATCTGAATGGGGTCTTGGAAGGCATTATGGTGCCATGGGGGTTTGAGTGCAGCATCTTGATGCAGGCACATATCTCACAGGAATCGACATATGAGTGGATTGTCATGGACATTCAGGGCCATCAGAAGGGGCAGTTGGCCAAATGGAAGTTCTTGGGGAATCAATGCATTCAGGAAGTTCTGGGGCTTAAGACTAAAAAGGGGTCTATTGGCTGGTGAGATCTTCTCCTTTCAGGACAAGATATCAGCAGTCTTGTTCTGGGCTCCTGAGTGGTACATGATGGTGAAATTGAAGTGTGTGAAGAACAGGGCCCGGTGAAGCTGCCACTGTTTCAGTGTTTTGGCTCGGCAGAGCTACTTAATTTCTGTGAGCCAAGTATACCTGTACTGAGAACCTAGCACCCTCCAGATAGCAGTGGCACTCTTCAAAGGCCACTTTGGGATCTAGAATCTCCTTCTCTCAAATTTAATAACTATGTTCAGCTGGAGTGAGCTTCTGTAGATGCAAGGGTAGAGGTGCTGCTAGGGACCACATAGGCAGACTTCCTGGTAGAACTTGGAGTGGAAACTACTGTGGTGCTCATGGCAAAGGATATGAAAATCATGAGCTGCCATGACAGCCATGAAATGCAGAGGATTATGGGGAAATGTGATGAGCAGATTGTTCCAAATGGAAGGATTTCCAGATGGTTACAAATGGCAACTTCCAGAGGCACCATCCCCTGTGTCATTGGCTCTAGACAGAGAGAGGCCCACTGCCTTCATGGTCCTCCAGGGTAGGCCTTCACCACAGGTGAGAGTGGTGCAGGCAAACTGTCAGAATTCTGACCAGGGCAGTTTGGACCAAAGGTCAGAGCAGGCCAAACCTGAGCCTGAGAGTAGCAGAGGAATTTGTGGTTGAGTTCCAGGCTGGGGTCAATACCAAGGATTAGTGTCCAAGTCAGGTGACAGGGTGTGTGTCAGGAGGTGAGGTCCAAATCAAGCCAGGGTCAAAGCCAGGAGTTCAAGAACAGGGATCAGGAATGGTCATGGCAGCTACAGGAGATCTGTACCATTGCCGGGACTCTTCTCAGAACATCTCTTGGGTTTATATAAGGAGGGAAGCCATTCAGGAGCCATGTGGCTGCTGTCAGACCCCTTGAGGCAGGACTTCCCATGGTCTGTGTCCATAGTGGGTAATGGGTAGTGGAGCATGAACTGGTAGTAGCTTCTGAGTTTGAAACACCCTGGATCTTACAAGAATGACCACTGGCCTGATCCTGTGGTCCTTTGGTTTTGCTCCATTCGTCATTAACTCTGTCTGGAGTAGTTAAATCCCACTCATGGCCCTTTTAGACTATTCAGACTTCAGAGACCAGGCCTGAGACAAATGATTTATAAATGGCTTTTATCCTGGCTTGTATTACAGGGCTGAGGTAACTTGATTTACTTGTTTCTAGGGTAATAATTTCAGTGCCAAGCAAACAGTTTTCTGGATGGCTAAAGTAAGACAGATTTGACTTTTTCTGGTAATTTGAAAGGCCTCTGCAAAGCAATAATAGACATAACAAGGAGCTAATCCAATTAGGCCTTGGGCTTTTTTTTTAGTATCCAACAGTTAATGTCAAGAAAGTTGATTGCTAAGTGCTTCCTTTGTTTCTCTACACCAGCACTGCCAACTAAAAACAATAAATATCAATGATTTTATTAACTATATTAATGACTTAAGTTGACTCACATTTGCTGCATCTTTTCATTTGGTTGATTCCTGTAGGCTACGGTCTCTGGATACTTTTGTGTGTGTGACCCAGGCTGGACAGGCATCAATTGTACAGAAAACATCAATGAGTGTTCTAGCAACCCTTGTCAGAATGGTGGAAGCTGTACTGATGGAATTAATGGCTACTCCTGTGAATGTACAAATACCTGGACTGGACCTCAGTGTCAGACTCCCCGGCAAGGTAACATGGTGGCATAATGACTGAGAACTGAAGTGCCACCCTATCAATCTGATATCTATAAAATACATTTGGATTAGTGGTGAGGTTTATAAGGAAAAAGTCTTACCCGTTAGGTTTAAAATATGAGAAGCAGTGTAAAATAGATCCTTATGAGTCTTTCCCACCGCTACAGTGAACTCTTGTATTAAGCCCATAATGCGTAGCTTCTATCTCCATTAGTTTACCAACAATAACGTAACAGACAGGTTGAATTTTAGGCCTACTAGCCTTGACTAGTCCCTTTAAATCCTAAAGCTAGATTTATGTAGTTAAATAAAGATCTTCAGAATCCTGACCATGTGTGTACTAATCCAGATGGGAAGGAGGGTTTGGGGTAGGGATAATAGGATCACGATTGAACAGAATAAAGTTTGCTTTTCATTTATATAATGTACATCATACTTGGTTTGCCTCAAAGGGCTTTACAAAAAAAAGTGTTAGATTATGGTAATGCAGTGACCATATGCTTCAAGCAAATGTGGCTTTCCATAGTTGCTACACAGGCTGGGACATTTAACTTGTGTGACGAAGAGAATGTTGTCAATGAAACCATGATGATCACTATTTCTTTTCAAGGGGTGCCACAGAATTTTTAATTTTTACCAGGCACATCAGCCGGTGACAAGAAACAGACTTCAGTTTAAATGTTTTATCTGAAATATAGTACCTCTAAATCACAAGGCACGTCATCACCCTCAGTGTGGATACTACATTACAGAACCAACCTAGAATAGGAGCCTATGCTGGGACTTAACTTTATGGCTTTCTGACACTGAACCAGCCTGAATCTACAATGAAGGAATGAAGAAAGATAGTCAAACTGTGTGGATCCCAGTGGCTTAGAAACCGGGGCGGGGGGAGAGGAAAGTGCTGAAAACTTTTAACAAGTTCATTTTGAAACACCAGCTGACCAACTGTGTCCTCAGCCAAAAACAACATCATTGCAGTTCATGGAGATTAGAGAGTGAGAGCTAAATGAGGCCCTGAAGTTTTTGGTTAACAATAAAAACATAAAGGAAGTCCACAGACTGAAAAACTTTAAAGGAAATATAACCCACAGCACCAGGGGACTTTACATTTGTAGGGGAAATTACATGGCCCTGTCTTTGACATTGTTTTTCAGTGGCATATTTTACAAATAAATTAATTTTCATAAAGTAATATCAAAGTGCCATTCCACTGACACCCAACCCCCTTCCCCGGCATCAGTCTGTCACAGTGAGGCTCTACAACTTCATATGTGTTGTAGATAGTTTTGTGGACTGGTAGCATCACCTAACATTAGAGTTGGCTGACACTATAAGACCCTGTTTTTACTTGCTTAGAACTTTGCCAGACTTTAACTGTTCAGGCTGAAATTTTCCACGCTGGGTATCTGCCTCAAGTATTAATTTTATTTAAATAAAGAAGCTAAATAAACCCCTACTTGAAATTTTTGCCAAAATGGTTCTGCCATTTCTAAGAAAAAGGCCAGGGAAAAATACATTGTTTTTCAATGTTTAAAAAAAATCCTGGTGATCTTTTCTTTGAAAAAGCTCTCGCACACCCATGCTTTGGAGTAGGGACTTGACATTTTTCAGGGAGGTGGCCTTTGTGTCAGAGATGTGCCTTTTTGTGAAAATCTACCTACATTTGGTCATGATTATAATCTTCTAAAAACTGTGGTTTGGACATGCTTAGCAGGGACTTGGTAGAGCTTAACTGTTAAAATCTCTGAAGATTCCACCCTTGGTGGGTGTTCTCAAAAGACTGCTAATACTGAGAAGACTGCATGTGCGCTATCCTCTCAGAGCAACTGAGCATGCTCCTGTCCAAAGCCTGAAGTGGTACTTATTTTAGACTGGCTGGTCCTGGCTGCTGCAGGCTATGGTAAGGCAGAGCAGAGAGCTGATGTATCCCCTGCTCTCAATGACCCCCCTTGCTGTGAGTTAGGCCTCCTGGAGGAGGAAGCTGTCTGATTCAAATGTAGAAAGGACATGAACTGGACCTGGAGCTTTTTAGGGGAGAAAAATGAAGGCGTATATTGGAACAAGGAACCTGGGCTGGGGGCAGAGCCTGGAAGTGGTTGGGGTAAGGTCTAGGAATGGGAGAATGACTGAGGGGTAGCCAGTGGGTGGGAGGAAACTGATAATGGATGAGGAGCTGGGGGAGTGATGGACTGGAAGGACAAGAAGAATGAGACTAAGAACTAGTGGGAGGTGAGGAAAGGAGACAGATCTGACAAGTAGCCAGGGTACAGGAGGAGAATTGAGATTGGGGGGTGGGGGAGTAAAGAGACTGGGACAAGAAGCCAGTGGAGGCTAGGACACTTAACTTGGCCAAGAAGGAGGGACTGGCTTGAGGTAATGGGAAGCAGTGGAGATGGGAAACATGGGGAGAAGGAGTAGCTTGAGGCCAGAGTGAGAGAGAGAGATGTTGAGAAGGGAATTGGGACTGGCTGGGCAAGGAGATTGGGAACAAGGACTGGGAGGACTGTAAATAGCTGGGTAAATATCTGTGAAACCAGCTGGCAAATAATCTCACTCCCTATCCCCAGTGTTGGTCCACATCAAGAATAACATCATATTGTTACTATCAGTTACTGTATTAGCTTAAATGGCAGAGGTCTGTGTGGTGGATCTAAAGATTCCAAAACCTTGTTGATGAACCATGTGGGTATCAATCTGATAACACGTAATGCATTTTCTGTATGATCAGTTTGTTTTAAAACCTGAAATTACACATAAAAGACTGTGTAAAAGATCATTAAGGTTCCAAAATCAAACTCTCAAAAGTTAGGAAATGCCAGATCTATGAAATTTCAATTTGCTCTCCTTATGCATGTGCATTATGATACAATATTTAATTACAATTAACCAGGATACAATTAGCAAGGGGCTAAATAGGACTTGCGAATGGTTCTCTCATTACACTAATTGATTGCATTTCCCAAGTTAATTTATCTTCAACACTTGCTATCTAGTGCAGACACAGAAATCCATTTCAAAAGGTATTTTTTTTCTCCTGCTGATAATGGCCCATCCAGATTTAACAGCTTCTTAGAATTGGTATGCTAATGTTCAACTTTTTTCTTCTTCTTCTTTCTGTGTGTATAAATGCATCTTACTTCTGTTCCATTCTATGCATCCGATGAAGTCCACAAAAGCTTATGCTGAAATAAACTGGTTAGTCTCTAAGGTGCTACAAGTATTCCTTGCTTTCTTTATTTAATTACATGATCACTCACTATTTTTTCCACAGGTCCCTTTCCTTATTCAGTGTGTAGGATGAGCCTGTTCTGGGTTGTGCAGTGAAAGAGGATGTTATCTGTAGAATCCTTGTCTCACTTGTTGCAGAAGCTGAAAGGTGTATAGTAAATGAGGCTAGGGATGTCAGGAAGAGGAAGGATGATCTCATGGTTAAGGCAGTTGATTGCTGGCTTGGAGAACTGTATTCTATAGCTACCAGTGCTACAGAGTTCCTATCTGATGCTAGGCAATACACTTAAACCACACTTTTCACATAAGCATAGATGCCGAGTTACATGGGCCCATGGTTCCCAGGCTCCACCAATATTCAGGTACGTGGGCCCGGCTCCACCAATGTTCAAACTTACATTTTCAGAGCTGTCCCGCCCATAGGATGGACCAGGGCAACTGCCCCGCGCTTTTGGAGGGGGGGCTATGCTTCAGGGGGCCATGGGGTCCAACGCAGCCTGGAAGGTTAGTGGGGGGCCTAGTGCTGCAGCAGCAAGTGAACTGGCCACAGCCTGCCCCACCCCTTCTGGTCCCTGCTCCGCCCCCCACCCTGCCCCCATTCTACCCCTTCCCCAAGCCCCTGCCCTGTCTATTCTTGCCCCTGCCCTGCCCCTGCTCTGCTCCCACTCTGCCCCTTCCCTGTTCCCACCTCTGCCCCTTCTCTTTCCAGCTTCTGCCCCTTCCCCTGAGCAACACTGGAAGCCGGTGGGGTGGGGCTGAGTTGTTCGCTGCTGCAAGTGTCAGGGCACCCGCTACCCCACTCCCCAGGCCATCTTGGACCCAACATGCCCCTAAGCACGGGGCCTCCCAAAGTGCAGGGCCTGGGGTGGTTGTCCTGGGTCTGTCCGATGGACGGGACGTCTCTTCTTGGATCTGTTCTCTGCACCACCAAAATTAAACAAATCTGGTGCCTTGTGTGTTGCCCAACCTGAAACCCTGGGGTCTGATTTGCAGAAGTGCTGAGCTCTCGCAGTTGTAACTGAAGTCAAGGGGACCTGGACTTTGAACATATTTGTTGCTACATTTTGCTAAGTACTCTGAAAACTCAGGTTCTAGGTGTCTCAAATTGGACACCCAAAACTGGTGGATACTTTTTTACTTTAATCTCTCTTTGCCTCAGGTTTCCATCTGTATCATGGTGATAATACCCACTCATCTCGCAGACTGTTGTGAAAATAAGTTAATTAATATTTGCAACACATTTGGGAACCTTAGTGATGAGCGCCATGAGTAAATTAGTAATTCTGCCTTCAGAGCAGTTTTTGAATAGTGTGAAGTAAATAAGGCATGGTGCCCAATAATGAGAAGAAAACAAAATATTGGCTGACTGCTAATTAACTGAACACGGTTCAGCCTGTGCACTGAATGAGTCAGGGCTCCTGTGGAAAAAATAGCATGCTATCATGTAATTAAAGGCTGTATCATAATACATGAGCACAGGCAACCTTAATTCTGCTGTTTTCTAACTTTTGAGTGCCTCGCTTTGCAACCTTAATGTTCTTTAAAAGTAGTTTTTATTTATTTTTAGCTTTGTTTCTTTTTCATTTTCTTTTCTTTTGTGCATATAATTATAGCTTTGTATGGCATGTGGAATGTAACTCTTTTAAATAGCCATTTGTGAGAACTGTTTATATTTGAAGATATATCTGGCTATATTCTATCTTCTCCTATCTTTTCTTCTCTTGATTTTTTTCATTACTAAGCACACTTGTATGAACATTGGATTTTTGTTTCTGAATTATTCAAAGTAGAGGCAGTTAAAAATTGGAATATCTGTGCCACAGGAAATTCTGATCTTTGAACATTTGTTTTAGTCCTGAATATGGACAAAATGTCAAAATATTAGGGATTTTTGTGTAATGAAAAGTTTTGAAATATTTTGGTTAGAAAATGGTGAAATCCAATCAAAACAAAATATTTTGACATTCCCTGAATAAAAATGTTTCATTTCAATTTATTGAACTGTATTGAAATATTTCATCTGGATTCAGTCGGACATCAAACTGCATCTGTCTAGGGTGCCATCCAGCTTCCTGGGAGTTGTAGTTCAGATGTTGCATGACCCTATTCTCCCTAGTGGGATGGGTTCTTTTTCCAGACTATATTTCCCAGGATGCACCACACAGCTTGGTTAGAGAGGTGACCATCGTGAATCATGAGAGATGTAATCTGGTCAGGGAGTAAGGGCCACAGAAGAGAATGATGACATAAAGCACCCATATTACAATTCCCAAGAGGCATTACATCAGCATAGACATATGCAATATAATGTTGAACAAACCCTGAAACAAAATGTTTCAATTCAAGCTGAACCAGCAGAAACAAAATGTTTCATTTTCCCCCCTCACAGAAAATCAAAAACTTTATCAAAATCTGAATTTTGCAGAAACAGCATTTTTTATCAAAAAGTCATATTGATGGATAATTCCCAACTTTTGGTAATTTTTAGGCCTCTTTTTCTTATTACTCACCTAAGGTCACTCTGCTCTCAGTAAATCCCAGCCATTCCTCTTATACAAACGTTTCTCACCTTTTTCTCCTAAATGTTTACCAAGTCAAAAGTTATGGAAAAGGATTTCACTCTATTTACATCAGTGCAGGAATAGCTGTAATTAATCTATTTTGTTTTGTTTTTCTCCACAGTTTGTGGAGGGTTTCTTTCAGGCTCCAATGGGTCATTCAGCTACCCTAATAATCCAGGCAGTGAGGAGTATGATCACCGGGTCAGCTGTGCTTGGGTTATCCGAACTAACTACAACAAGGTAAACTAGAGTGCACCTGAAAATAAATCACCCTATTTGATTGAGTAACTGTCAGTTGATCAGCACAACCATAACTGTGCCAGGAAGTGTTACTGGAGACAGGAAAAATGACTTTAGGGGATGAATTTCAGTCTGAGGGAAGGAGTGTTAATTCAAACTGTCAAACAGGTAATAAATGCTAAAAGTATTCAAAGATGAACTGAAATATTTTTTATGCATCAAGGCGCAAATTCAAGTTTCTTTCTTTCTCTTGTAGCTATCAATTACACAGCACTTCTAACCCCAAACATTCAAAAATCATGAGCCTGGCCACCAAAAATCATAAGATCTTGTAAAAAAATTTAATTTAGTTCTTTTTATCAAACTTTGGGTTTCTGAACCGTGATGGTGCACTTGAGTCACATTTTTATGCTTTTGTTCACGACCACAAGGTTTAGAAATTTACTTTAAAACAGCTGAGATTCTCATATAGTCACTTGCCTTCAGGAGCATAGACTTTAAGAACAAACAGCAAATATTGCAAGATTCATGATAGACTTGCAAGAGTTGGCAACACCAAACAACACATACCAACATCTTAAATAGTACAAAACCCATATTTATTACACTGCTTTAGGTTTGGGGATGTGATCCATTTACAGCTGCATTAGAAACTGTAATGCATTGACACCAATGGGCTTCTGTGTCACACAAATATATTTTATGCCTACACATATATTCTGATACTAATTTGAGATCAAATTTTCTAATTTTATTTAAAATTGTAAAGCATTTCAGTTCCTGAATAAGAATAAGATTTCTTGCCTGAAGATTAACTTTTGTTTTTTAATCTTTATACATCAAAAATACTAATTAATCAAACTCTGTTGATTACTGGAAGTTTATACAAATGCTATGTGCCAGATCTTCAGCTTTAAATCCATATAGCACCACTGACATCAGTAAAGCTACACTGAAGTACACCAGCTGATGATCTGGATCTAACTAAACTGTTGTATGTCATTATTTGGGTACAGTAGGTTCGTAAAGGGAAGAATCTATATCCACGAAAGAGCCTTTAGTTTTGTAGCTGAAAGGAAGATACTTAAAACAATATAAAGAATGGAAATTTGCTTGTTAATTAATTACATATCACGAAGAAAATAACATGGTGAAATTCTAATCAAATATTGCTAGGTTATTCTGTATTTCAAACTCTTAACATTATACCATCAAATTTAGCTCCGAGGATCCTATAATGAGTATCTTGAGTAACTATTAGTTTATAGGAATAGTAATATTGGGAATTAAGTCCTCCTAGACAACTCTTCTGTCTGGATCTCTCTTTATCTCCTTTCCTTTCTTTTGACCTTTATGATTACTTAAGGCCTTCCTCTGCCTTGGGTTCTTTCTTTGTTTTGTTTTCCTCAGGAAATTTCATGATTGCTCTGAAGCTTGTCACTGATGTGCACAATTGTGTGGACAGGTGTATCTGCTTTGTACAAGGTTACTGTGTAAACAATGTCTAATCACTCTTACAATTGACACTTTATACCACAGATGGACAAATAAAATGATCTAATTTCTGCTATTTCCTGATAGATTCTGCGTATTACTTTCCCATTCTTCCAACTGGAAGCACACAGCAGCTGTAATTTTGACTTTCTTCAAATTCATGATGGGTCCTCAGCATCAGCATACATGCTGGGAAAATACTGTGGCTCATTTCACCCTCCTGAGCTTTTCAGTACCCATAATTCCTTATATTTCTGGTTCCGTTCTGACCACAAAGTTACTGCAGGAGGATTTACAGTTAAATGGGAGTCACGAGAACCAGGTAAGTTTTAAGAGATCTCAGGTAATGAACCAAAAAAGGGGGGAAAGGTCATTATGTCCTACTTGGTTAGTAAAGGTTGAGAGCTGAAGGACAGAGTTTGACTAAGAGTAAGGTAGAAAAGATGGTCAATTAGCTATCTGTAGATGCTCTGAATCAAATTCTAACTAACAACTACTGGCTGGACAATATTTGCTAGGATTTTGCTTTAGTTTTTAAGGTTGTGTTGCTCTTCCTATGAGGGATTCTCAAAAGTTTACTAGGATCCTAGGTTATATGTTCCTGGGGACTTGGGGATTTTTTTATCATCATTTATCCCCTGGGCAAGTAAGCTTTTTGTCTCTGTCACTGTCAGTTTGCAGAAGGCTAAGATAATGAGAATAAAACAGTCCCTTTAAACATGACAGTTTTGTATCAAAATTTCAAACAACTTGACTTTCTCTGTGCAGTTCTCTTATGTCTGAATTCCTGAAAACGGCATTTGCATGATCTTTTGGTGGACTGGGCAGTTCCTTTCTTGAAGTAGATCATTAACGTGGGCCTCTTTCAGGGCAACTAGGGAAGGGCAAATTCATGCTAACTTCAACCCCCTAAACACTCTGGGTTTGAAAGCTTCACTAGAACTTTAAAATTATTGCATCCAAGTACTGCCTAGGAGGGATCACAGGGATAGAGGAGAGGGAGGGTAAAAGTCCAGTGAGTAAAATGCATCAGAGAAAGGACATCAATACAGAGAATAAAAAAAGAACCAGAGGGAGAGCAAAAATGTTTATTAAATAAACTAGATATAGTATGTATACAATATAAAAATCACCCACTAGTGCTACCCCACCTGTGCAGTGGGAAAGATTATTCCTCTATCCTGAGTACATAACACTTGAATTGGAAAAACTTGAATTGGAAAAGCTCATACACTCAGCCTTGTTTTGTGAACCCCAAAAGAGGCCTGGGTGTTTGCTTGTTCCATCTCTAAAGATATTTTCACTAAGTTACTGAGTTACCCATTTTAAAAAAAATTAGAGCTGTGCAGCTACGGTCTTGTCTACACTGGTGACATACATCAGTATAGCGATGTCACATAGGGGTGTGAAAAAGCCATACACCCCAGACATGTTGCTATGCCAACCTAAATCCTGGTGTAGATAGTGCTAGGTTGATGAAGAATTATTCCATTGACTTAGCTACTGCTTCTCAGGGAGGTGAATTACCTATACCAAAGGGAGAACCCCTCCCATTGGCATAAGTAGTGTCTACAACGAAGTGCTACCGCTGCACCACTGTAATGTTTTCAGTGTAGACACAGACCTTTAGAAAATATTTGGGGTTCTATTTTTTATTATTCATGGATTTCCTTATATGTAAATCTTGGGAAGGAAAAAAAATGGATTGATTTGATATGTCTGATAGCCCAAAGCAGTCCATAAACTCCATCATTGAGGGATGATTTAGCTTTGACGGTTACATACATTCTAACTCAGTTGGATGAAAGAGTAAAGTAATTATGTGGGTTGTTTTTTCCCCATTTAGAATGTGGTAGTGAACTAACAAATACCTATGGCTCAATAAACTCGCCGGGATACCCTGGTAACTATCCTCCTGGCAGAGATTGTTACTGGACCATCTCAACCAATCCAGGCCTTTTCATCACGTTTGTCTTTGGCACACTGAGTCTAGAGCATCATGATAATTGCAGCCATGACTATCTGGAGGTAAAATTTCATCATTATAGCAATGTTATTGCAAAGCAAAATATTACAACCTTCTGGAAATTAGCTCGTTTCAACTCCAGAGCGCATCCTGGTGGTCAGTGGTTCGCCTGCCTCAGACCCTGTGTCCCTCCTCAACCCATTACCCTTTTTACCTTTGGAGTTCTGCCCCCTGGCAGTACCTCCTCACTCTGGGTCTCCCCTCCCAGGGGAAACCCCAACCCTCTAATCTCACCTTGCCTCAGTGGCTACTGCCAGTCATCATCTAGCCACTGCTCACTGGGGCAGACTGCATTCCGTAAAGGCCACACATCATTGGCAAGGAGGTTAGGACCAGATGCCTCTGCCTAACTCCGTGATACACCTCTGCAACCTCAGTACCTGAATAGGCCGTCCCCATGCTTACAGTCTGGGGGTTTACCAGGCTGGAGCTCCCCAGCTCCCTTGCCCTATTCCCCAGCCCTGCTCTGCTATGCTCTACTCCAGGTATCTTGCTCACAGACAGCTAGCCCTTCTCCCTCCAGGGCTGGAGAGAGACTTCTCCTAGCTCCAGTTCCACTGCCCTCTTCTAAGGGCCACCTGGGCTCTGATAGAGTTGGCCACAGCTGTGGCTGCTTCCCCACTCAGCTTTTCTCAGCTGCTTTTAACCCTTGTTCTGCGGGAGTGGGGCAGCTGCCCCACTACACACATACACAACAAGAATGAAATCCTGTCCCATTGAAATCAGTAGAGGAAACCAACAAAAGTGTTGTTACAGACTTCAATAGAGCCAGGATTTCACCATGAATCGCTGGTGGGAAACTTATTTAGCCTAAAAAAACCCCAGTCTCTAGAATTCTGGACGTACACCCACTGGGAATTAATTGTACTAGCAAAAACTGTGAGAGAAATAAATATTGTACCACAGTACATGGCTTGACGTGAGATTTAGACAATGTCTCAGATGCAAAGGTTTCTACTGTATCACAGTTACAGAAATGTGAAAAGGCAAGGGTTCCAGGGAGCATTCCCCACTAGAGTTGGGCAAATAATAGATTTTTCAGTTCAGTGGCCAAACTGAAAAATCAAAAAATGTTTGTTTTGGGTTGACTGAGAATGACAATTTTTGTTTTTTTCCCTTTTTGCTGAAACAAACCATAAAACAAATTGTTTAGAGTGAAATGACATTTTTTTGTTTAATTTTCAGGATTTTTTTATCTTTATACTAAATCTAGCTAAAATTCTAAACTGAATGTTGTTTTCAAAGGAAAAGTTGAAACATTAGTTTTGAAAATGACCAAAAAAATCATTTTTTTTCAGAATTTTTTCCAAACTTTTTTCAGCTGAAACTATTCACTTCATTCAACCTGAATTGGCAAACAGTTTAGGTTGATTGGAAACTGCATTTTTCAGCAACTAAACTATTGGCCAACTTTTTTTCACCCAGCTCTATTTATCATTAGAAAAAAATGCTGAGTAATTTCTGAAATATTGGGACACATTTCAAAAGGCTCATATATATGGCTTTTTTAAACCTTCAAGTACTATAAGTATTGACATCACTACACCAAGAAGGATTCCTTTCAGTTGTCTGGAAAGCTTCCTTTCTGTGAAATTAGCTGTAGTGTATACAAACTGTTGTATGCTACTGGAATCAAGTATAATCACAAATGGCCATTCAGTGAAGGAATCAAGAAAGAGATTTAACTGCTCCCATTAAAGTGTTTATTGGGGCGATGTGGAAAATGTGTGCTGGTATAAAGGCTCTATCTTACATTAGTAAAAGAGGGTATTTTTCCAGAATAAGTATCCAATAGAAGTAGCTCTTCTGAATGATAACATAGACCTTAAAATACTTCATTTTGATTGATCAAACCAGTCACATGATCGTGGTTACTTATGAACACTGCAGTGCTTGGAACATACTTCTTTTTCATAGTGAGAATAATCAAACATTTTTCTTATTCTGATTGTCTTCTTTAGCTATATTGAAATGTATTCACAACAATAATCAAAGGGCTGGGCTATCATCTTACAGTACAGGCTGAATGTACCTGCCTGGCCCCAGAAGCAGGACAGGGAGTAATGCTACTAAAATCTATATTACCTGCTGCTGGATCCTCTCTGCTACTGAGTGACTGCAGGGAGGTCTAGCACAACCTCTCCTGGAGCTGAGTATCTGGGAAAGGTGGAGGAAGAATAGAAACCTGTAAGCAGCTGCAAATTCCTGTCTCCTCATGAAAGGAGGTTCACTACTTTAGGTATCCTTATGATCTGTAGAGTTGGGAGAGAGCGTGGCCTCCAAAAAATTTTGTGATTTCCCCAAACCACTGCCACCAGAGAGGATGATTCCAGGAAAACTTTGCAAGGTGAATCTCATAAAGTTTCCCTCCCCTTCCATCCATTCAATGAATGATCCCTGTGTCATTCATGTCAACAGTGGAGTTATTTATTAGGAGCTGGGTCCCACAGTCCTTCAACACACAGGGGAAATGCAGGATTGGTTACTTAAATGGGAGTTTTGAATGGGTGAAAACAGTAAGGCCATGCTATGATGTACCAGTTTTCCCTCCATCCAGTAACCTTCAATCACTAACGAGACCTCCTATGAGGTCCTATGCTAAAATAACTTTTGGAATATTGAAATTGCCCACAGTGGGATTATATCTGACAACCCTATGCTGAGGATTAATACTTTTGTTTAGATTCGAGATGGCCTCCTTCCACAAGACTCCATCCTCGGTAAATATTGTAGCACCAATTCTCCTCCCCCACTTCAAACCTCTGGCCCATATGCATGGATTCACTTTCATTCTGATGGCTCAGTCACCGACAGAGGCTTCCACATTTTCTACACTACATCGCCTTGTAAGTACAACTGTGCATTTAACTTATGAAGATGGCATTTCCCAAATTACTGTGTCTATAAATAGCCTAGAAATAGAAACTGGCAGGTCATGGTAGACTCTGTCCCAATAATCTGCCTTTTGACTTGCACCCACCATTTAGATATATGGTCCATCTGAGGTCTCAAATAATCAATTTATTTTTATTTAACACAGCGGATCCCAATTGTGGAGGCAACTACACAAACAGTGGGGGGATTATCATGTCCCCTTACTGGCCTAACCCATACATTAACAACAGGCAATGTATCTACATTATCCGACAACCACCAAATGAAAAAATCTACCTCAACTTCACTCACATGCAGCTGGAAAGCCACAGTGGCTGTTCTTGGAATTATATCGAGGTGACTTTTATTATTTTGTGCTTTTGAAATATTGATTATCTGTGTGCATACGAGAGAGTAGATATCTCTTTTTATTAGGGTTCAAAAGCCACAAAGGCTAAGAAGCAGGGGATACGCAATCCGCATGAGCCAAAGGTGAGTGAGTATGAGAACCCAGATAGGATTAGGCTGACCCTCAGTCACTCCACATAATCAGGATGGGGTTGGAGCCTTGGGTTAATGTGTACCAAATACAAGATAAGCATAAATAATACCAAGGCCAAGAAGGCACTGCTTGGAATTCAGTGGGCTCATCTCTTGTTCCCTTTCTTTCTGTTTTAATTCAGAGGCTTTGGTTGGAATGAAGTGTAATTAATTTCTAAAATTAGAGGGAACTCCGTGAAATGAAAACAGACAGCTTTTGTTTGTCTGGTCTGCTGCTTCTCGTCTAATTGCCGGCAGAACAGTAGCTAAACTCACAAAACACAGAGAAACCAAACAATTTTTGCTGGGCGCAATCAGATTGAGTTGATTTATCAAGGCATTTACCTTGTTGTTTGCTGATCAATCTTAGGTAGTTTAGCTTTATCATACTTTTTCCAGTGTTTTCACCCCATCTCCTCTCCCACCCCCCACCCCCCCTCAGATCCATTCAGTCCAGAACAGAGGAATAGGGGTTGGAGTTTTATGACTCTGGAATAACCAGTGTGGTCAAAGCCGTGTGGTTTTGTCAAGTTCTAGTCCCCCCTCACAAACCCGCCCCCCCAGAAAATAGTTTTGTGGGCTCAAAAATATTTGCTCATAGGCATTTGTAGTAAAGTTTAAACTAGGGAGCTGACTTTAAACTCTTTCTTTAAAATCAGTTTTTTGACAACTGTTTTCTCATTTTGAAAAGACCCAGAGTCTCATGTGCTCTGATGATAACAGGAAATCTGTGCAACTGTTCTAGACACAGCTCATCATTTCTGCTATGGGGGATGTTTAGTCTCTGATTAAGGAAGCAGGAGCCTGAATTCCTGGAACTCCAGTATTTTAGAGGGAAACGAGACACAATATGTTTCTCAGTTAAGGAAGAATGTGTTTTAGCACAGCAAAGTCAGAGATAACTTGTTAGCAATGCCAGCTCCTTGTGAGATCAAATCAATTGGCTACGGTGCCCTGTTATCTTTGTTGCTGCTTGACTGAATTCTCATCTGTGTTTACATACCAATCAATGCTTTCAGCACTGTTGGGAAAAACCAGTAATGGAGAAGTATCAATTTACCTGAATATGGTTCTAAAAATGTTCTCATCTCACCTAAACATTCTGGCCCAAATTCTGATCTCAGTGTCACCAGTGGAAATAAAGAGTAATGCCACTGGCTGAAACTGAACTCTCAGGAAGGTCACAATGACTTCCCGGGGGGCAGAAAGCCATTCAGGCAACTGAAGATCACCAAAGGTCAGCAGCACTGCAGCCATCTGCTTTCACTTTGCCATATATAGATCCAGTATAGGGCTCTATGCCATCCCCCGTTCTCCTCCCAGCCCATGGTGTATGTACATGAAGGGGGGAAATTGAGGGTGGTTGGAGTACTGCTGTGCCCTAGTATCAAGACCTGTTCAACACTATTGTCTCTATGTTGCTACTATAGCCCTTTTACCCCTCTAATCTTCTTCCCAGGACACTTGCCTGTAAATACTGGGTAATCTTGCCTCCTTTTCTTACCTATTAGAGGGCTCTGCAGATCTCTTCAAACCTACCAACTGACTATGCCTACAACTTCTGGGTTTGAAAACCCACTACACTTTTATTTAGCCAGATTAAACATAACATAAACCAAGCAATTGCTTTCAGTAACCTGTCTACTTCTTACTCCACTAGGGACAGCCTGATCTTATAACTTCCCAACAGCACTTCTCTTCCTGATCACAGTCTAGCTTCCCGACTCTCTGTGATCCTGCTCCCTCTTTCCTCAGTAGACAATGGACAACCCTTCAAATTTTCCCAAAATTCCAAACGAGCAGTCTGGGTTGAGCTTCCATCCAGGAGTCCAGTCTCTGTGCACCAAGCAGCATATATTATTTTTGGTCTTGATCCCACACATACCTCCTCATACAATTTCACTTAACATTTTTTATATAACATCTTTTCATATCAAACACTTTCAAGTAACATAGTCTCTTCTCCAGACTTCCTTATCCCCAGTGGTTGCAGTGGCTTTTTGGCTGTTGCAACTAGGTGAAACTTAGAGCAGCTCCAGCTGTTCCAGGTACAGAACTGGTGCTGCTGAGAAAATGATCTTTTGTTTTCACCAGAATCTTTGTCTTCGAATCTGCTGCCAATTCATGAGGTAATCGATGGAGTAAATTTCTCCCTTGATTAGTGCGTTGATTAATGTGATTCAAGCCTAGTGGCAATGCAGGGGTTAAAAGTAGACAGTGATTCCCTGGTGCACCCTGGCATAACATCACTTTAATTCTGACACCTTGAACTTTTCAGATAAAATTATGAGATGGCACCAATGTAATCATTATTACTGACACTGGAACTTAGAACTGCACCCCTCATTACTTATGCATCTGTCTGGGTGGTCTCATGGGAATCCTTGTGGAGAACTCCCACTGAAGTCAATAGAAACTCCACATACAGAGCAGGGAATGTATTTGTAATTTTAAATAGGGGAGACATTGCACTTAGAAGAAAATAAAAAAAATCTTCTATTTTTAGGCAGGAATTTCATGCCATGTAAATATTTAATCATAGAATCATCGAATATTAGGGTTGGAAGGGACCTCTGGAGGTCATCTAGTCCAACCCCCTGCTTAAAGCAGGACCAATCCCCAACTAAATCATCCCAGCCAGGGCTTTATCAAGCCTGACCTTAATAACCATAAAAGTCAGGACATTGCTTTTACCTCTCCAGAGATGGCCCTTTGGGCAGCATACAGCGTTGGTCTCATGATGAGGCTTTGGTTCACAGACCAGCGTCCCATCGATTGGATCAACACTATTTTCATTTGCCTTGGGAGTCTCCTAAGCAAATACTGATTTGGCACTCTTTGTTTTGGCAGACCTTACACGATCATATGGCTGAGAGCTTCCCTTTTGTTTACATTATTGTAACAATACTTAGAAGCACTTTTTTTATTACTGAAGCTTAATGACAAAACAAATGACATGCTATTTAGGGGTTTACAATTGATGCTGGTTTTATGGATGAATAAAAATATTGAGATACAGTTTTATTAAGTTCTTATTTTATTTTTGCTGATTAGGTTCGAGATGGCGACTCTGAAATGTCTTCTATCATCAATAAATTCTGTGATAGCACATTTCCTTCTCCAATCACTTCCACTAGCAACAGCCTGTGGATCAAATTTAAGTCAGATGCTTCAGTGCAAAGGGCTAGCTTCAGAGCAATTTATGAAGTTGGTAAGAGAAACTGGTGGCTTGAAAACTAAACTTACCTCTAGACTGGGGACCTTATAGCATTTGTATATCGGTTAATTCTCATCTTAAGTCCCCACATTGTACTTAGGTTTTTCTGCCCAATTTTCACATATGATATCATACTATTCTGAGATCTCTACTCCCTGATCTTCACCTGTTCTGCATTTTTGACACAAAAACACTATGCCATATATCAGTTAAGATTGATCTACCCATAATATTCCTAACACAAAACTTTAAAAACAAGGAAATGAAAAGTTGAGACATCTATCAGTATGTTTATTTATTTAGATTTCTAGAAGTGCTTAAAAGGATGGCTATCCATACACACTGGGCACCCTTAATGTAATTATATATATATATAGCCTCAATTTTGCTCTGCAATGGTAGACCCCTCATCACTAGCACAAGCACCAGATATTGCAGATAATGAATAACCTTACTTCTGTAAATTTGTCCACCTTCAATACTCCTTTTTCCGGACTCACCACCAACAGATGAAACATCTACCACTCCTCTCCTGTTGTGTGCCATCCCCTTCCGCACAAGTCTGTGAAACCAAATAGGGCCAAATTTGGGGAAGGAGAAAAATGTGTATTTTCACTTGGAGTTTTCATGGACATGATATCACTGCTGTTGCACATTTAGTTATGCAGGTTTAGGTTTAGTAACATAATAGCAACTTTTTAAACAAATAGCTCCCTCCTAAACCTATCTGAAATATCCATAGTAGATGGATATGTGTGTTTTTAATGGTTATTTTCTTCCTCCCCCCCCAAATGACATTTCATCATGAATCACAGAAGTTCGGAAGGGACCTCAGGAGGTCATCTCGTCCAACCCCCTGCTCAAAGCAGGACCAATCCCCAACTAAGTCTTAAACTAAGTTTAATCTACATCCCAAATATACATGCCTTGTAAACCTTCATTCCAGCTTCTAACTCTTAATTTTTCATTGCAGCCTGTGGGGGTGTATTGTCTGGAGAGGGTGTTATTCGTTCCCCATACTATCCCAGTGTGTTCCCTCATCAGAAGACCTGTGAGTGGATAATCTTCCAGCCAGAAGGCAATGTAGTGATTCTTAATTTTATCGACTTTGGTATTCGAAATATCACTACCTGTGACTCAGATTATGTGGAGGTAAAGAATATTAGTACATACTTATTGTGAATTACAAACGAATATCATATGCATGCCTTCATCATAAACTTATGTCTGTCTGTAGCAGGCAGCTGACTAAGTTCTCGCTGAGTCAGCCCCTGCTCCCTCCTTACCCCTGCAAAAGCCACAAGCCTCTGCAAGCAGCCTGCTGAGGCAGGCTAATTGGCCAGCTGGCTGTAGCTCTGCGCTGCAGAGGGCTTGATGGGCTCCACCTGGCAGCCTCCCCAGGTATATAAGCCCTGCTAGGGAGGAAGCCAGGGTGGGTTGTGGAGCTGGGAGATAGAGGTAGGAAGGAAGGAAGGAGGAAGGAAGAAAGAGTGAAGGAAAGAGAAGGTGCAGGGTGGTCAACTAGCAAAGGCAGCAAGCCTGAAGGGGCTAGTTAACCCTGAGGCCAGCCAGAGACAAAAGGCTGAGCCTCAACCTGCACTGGGCAAGAAGCTGTATATAGGTGGTGGGGTTTGTGCACTGTGTAAATAGAAATAAAAGACACTGGTGAAGCCACAGAGCAGTCTCCGGCTGATATTTTGAAGAGGGCGGTCAGGGGCCCGCCTACACTGTCAATAAGCAAATGTGTGGGTGAATAGGTAGTTAGGTACATAAACACCTATTTCATTGCACAAATGAATTTTTTTCCTGACTCAATAAGTGAGCCAACCTCCTTCTTTTGAATAAGATGACCTTTCTCCATCTATATTTTCTATAATAGCAGCTATTATTGATGCATAACTATATCCGGATAGATAAGGCCTGATTCTCCACTCCTTGTATCCCATGTGCTACCTACTGGTGAAGAGCTCCAGGCAGCTGGAATGACAGCTTTACTCCATCTGATTCCTTTATGTCAGAAGAATTATCAGATGCCCCTTCATAGCACCTTTCAGGCCACTGTGCTGGTGCCATAAATTTATATTAACCTGTTGAATAGTTTAATGAGATGGATGAGCCATTGTCTTCTCCATGGTGGCTTTTAGCTCTTCCTGCATGTTTCCAAGACTATTCTGTACTATTTGTGTGCATTGAGTTAATTCATCTACATTTTATAACTATTTAGCAGTAAGAGAAACAAATTTTCACTGGCTATTTTGAATACATTGTCTTTCAGGTCAGGGATGGCAGCAGCACAGATTCTCCTCTTTTGGCAAAATACTGTGGCACAGATATACCTTCAGCAGTGCAGTCCACATGGAATTATCTCTATGTCAAATTCGGAACTTCCTCTGCTACAAATCTTGGCTTCATGGCTGAATACTGGCCATTAGATAGAGGTAAGAGTTGAGATCTTTCACCCTCTGGCTATTGGTCCTCTATGTCTTTGTGTGCCACCAATTCAAATAGATGATCAAAGGAAAACCATGTATTGAAATCAGTGGGATGTCAAGTTGTATGGCAACAGAGCAGGAGACCTCATTTGTGAAAGAAACAATGTAGAATCCTTTCAAAAATTCTGAAAGAGATGATGAAAGAAAAAAATAATGTTTTTAATTTTTTGAAATGAGTAATTGATTTGATAAGTGTCTTCTTTTGAAACCATGATTTTAGTTAACACATTCTTGTTTTAAATCTTTCTAGCATGTGGGGAGACTCTGACTGGGTCAGAAGGAACCATTACAAGTCCTGGTCATCCAGTCATCTACCCACATGGTGCTAAGTGTGCATGGACTATCTCAGTGCAGCCCGGGCACCTTATCCGCCTGACGTTCACATCATTTAACTTGGAGTTTGATTACAATTGCACCAGCGACTATCTTGAAGTATATGATAATGGTACTCTGACAAGACTTGGAAGGTGAATATGCCTATCCAATCTATTTAATCTACTTATCTAGACAGCTGCTGTCACTGTCTTCTTTTTGGTAACAAAGAGTTCTGTGGCACCTTAAAGACTAATTAAAGTATTGAAGCATAAGCTTTCGTGGGCTAATACCCACTTCGTTATGCTTCAATACTTTAGTTAGTCTTTAAGGTGCCACAGGACTCTTTGTTACCTCTGCTATTCCAGACTAACATGGCTACCTCTCTGATTCTTGTCTTCTTTGTTTCTCAGTTGATTTGTTCCTTTAGTATCACGGTGTGCAACATAGGCTCATTTAACCGAAAGCGGCTAAAGATTTGTATTATTCAGGTGAACAGCAACAATTATTCCATTTAACATAGTAAAGACAACGTTTAGGAGGGGTAGTGTTTTTCCTAAGTCTTTGATGGAGCCAAGGGATTGTGAATTGAATTTGATACTATTGAGTGAGAAATTAACTTTTCTGTTAGGGATGGCAATCTCATGTGCAGATTTTAGCATCTGCCATTGCCTAGCAATTGAATTTCATGTAAGTTTTTTTAAGGTCATGGCAACAGGTTTAAATCCACTCTTAATATTGTTTCTTCCTTTGGGATGCAGGGAAGGAAATTATTTTTAACACAGAGTAGCAGAAGCAGTATACCGTATTTTTCGCCATATAGGACGCTCCGGCGTATAAGACGCCCCCGAGTTTTTAAATAAAAAAGCCGGACACACCAAAAAAAAAAAAAAAAAAAAAAACCCACCACCACACACAAAAAGCGCCTCGCTCTCCTGTCCCCGTCGCATGGGCGGGCTGCTGGGAGCGCGCCGCTCTCCCGTCCCCGCCGCGCGGGCAGGCACTCCCAGGGGCCCCGGGGCCCGAGCTGCTCCCGTTCCCCGCCGGCCCCAACACATGCGGGTGGGCTCGGGGGGGAAGCGCCGCCCCGCCCGCCAGGCCACCTGCAGCCGCCCCAGCTCCAGCTGCCCGGTGAGTTTAATATATTCGGCGTATAAGATGCCCCCCCTAATTTTGAGGCTATTTTTGGGGGTTAAAAAGGCGTCTTATACGCCGAAATATACGGTAGGTGAAAATTGGGTACCTGAAGAAAAAAGGCTATAATATGGGCTAAATCTTAGACTTTATAGTTTTATTATTTATTGATCAATTTACAACACCTCCTCATGGGTGTTTATTTCAATGAATAAATGATTTCACTACAGATTTTAATTTTCTTACAAAAGGTAACATATTTTTATACTCCAATAACTCAAGAACAACTAAACTGGTTTGGATCAAAATTTCAAATACAAATAGAAATTTGGGCGGAGGCAAAAGATGAAGAATGTCATCCTTCTAGTAGTTGGAAAATTAGGGGCAAATGAATATAGGGTTTTAATGGAGATTATTTCAACATATTAGCTAGCCTTTTTGGAAGACTAATCTGATGAGACCAATCTATCTCCATCTAAAGTTAACAGAAAATGACCCAGCTACAAGCTTCTGGGGAACATTGAATATTTTTCTATTAATCTAGATACTATATAATATTGATATAGATACTCAATACATGGTATCTCTTTTGACTTTTTATAGGTATTGTGGAAGATCAATTCCACCATCACTCACCAGCAGTGGCAACATAATGATGCTGTACTTTGTGACAAATCACAACATTGTCTCGGAGGGGTTCTCCGCTAATTATATCTCAATGAATGCTTCCACAGGTAATAAAGCAGTGTGTGCATTATGCAGATTAATCTTGTCAAGCCTTAATTATAAATACATGCTACAAAAACAAGACATATTTCATTACCAGAATCCCTGCTGTCTCCTCGACCCATCTTTATTTACAGCTTGGTTCACTGGCCTTTTTTCTAACTGGGGAGGATGAGCCAGGCAGAAAGCAATGTCTTTAGGCAACATCAGTGTTTTCTGTAGCCACTGACATGGCAGGATTGCATAGGGTAGGTTAGGAATATTGTTTTCTGACGTAACGTAAGACCCGAAGTCTCATTGACATTCAACTAGCTGTGCAGGGTTTTTATTTTATTTTTGTCCCAAGCAAAAACAACAGGAACGGAAGCGCTGGTCAAAGGCACAAGGGTACCAGGTGTGGGAGTAACATCATGGAGAATGAAGCCCCCTATTTAATCACAGAACAGATGCAGCATGACAATGGAAGTTCAAGCTTCCTCTCACTGCCATGCCAGAGAAGTCTGTTCCAGAGTAGCCACCTTCTGGAGAACAAAGTCAATCTCCAAGCCCTTCATTCCTCGACTGCTCCCAATCTTTGAGCATTACCAAAGGCCGTGGTTAGTGTTCAGGGTTTCTGTGATGTGTACTTCCGCCTGACCCTTTGGACAGTGCTAAAACCACCATGCCCATTTCAGAGGTCACCTAGAAGTATTCAGAAGTTAACAACTTTGTTATCACTGACCTGAGCTGTATTTGAACCAGCAACCTTAAGGTGAAATGCTATTTGCTAACACTACACTCCTTACTAATCCTCTCACTACTAATCTCTGCCCCATGGAAAAGCAGTTCTGTCTTAGCAATTAAATATCCCTGCTGACTCAGCGCACACTGGTAATACACCACCTAGCCTGTCTATTACTAAGCAAAGGATCCTGAAATCAGCCACTCAGTATTCTTTAAATGTTCCTTCACATTTAGGTGGAGATCTTGCTTGCTAATTGATCTTCTTACTGCTAGCACTGAAGCAAGACCCTGGCAAAAATCTCTGCCTTTGGCTGGGCTGGTTTGGAGCAGCTGGCAGAAGAGTAGAAGGGAAATTACTTGCCTGATGTAGTGAGACCTCCAAACAGGCAGGGACAGTTACATCCAGGGGAGAAGCAGATCCCAGACAATGTGTGAGATACAGGCTGTGCTGTGCGACCACGCGTGGTCCCCATATGCAGGGAAGGAAATGGTCTGACTGTGTCCACAGCTGCCCCCCTGTGTGCAAATTTTAGTTTGAGTGAAATGTTTTAATCAAAGAGCATTAAAAAAGGGAAAGTGTGATAACTCTTCTTGCCAAGTTTTAGTTCTGCGTTTCTTTTCAGTAATTAGTTTGATATAAGTAGAGGCCTCATTAAAGGCCAATTCTGACATCTTTACTCACTTTCAGTGGAGCAGATTTATGTGCATAGTCCCAGTATTATGATTTTGTTATTTCTGTTGCAGTTGTGTTTAGAGGCCCCACTCGGTTGCGGCTCCATTGTGCCAAGTTCTATGCAACACAGAGTAGGGCCCCTGTAAAGCTCACAGGCAATAGAAAAGACCCAAGAGTGCATGTAGCAAACAGTGGGAAGAGGCAGGCAGGGGTGGGGGAAAAGTCATTAGAACTTGTATCTACATGGGTCATCTGTGTGCACAGCTAGATGATTTTCAGTTGGGGTTTGTTGTGTGTGTGCCGTATTTGTAATGAGAGAAATTTCAAAAGTCTGTAGCAGTTATCTCTGTAGCTATATGTGCTTCTGTACTTGACATAGCTGCCCATTCTCCTTTGATTTAGATTTTGAGCAAAATATCCACTCTCCCAGCTACAGCTCAGGCAGTTTGACTGTTACTTCATCTCTTGGGAATGTGTGTGGGGGTCTGGTAGAGATCTTGCTTCCTGCCATTGCTTTTGCTTTACCACCAGTTAGCATCTACTTCCAAATGATCAGTTTTCTCAGCTGCCTTCATTCATACATTAGTTATCTGGCATGGAGAGAGGAAAAATCATTAGCAATTAAGATTTAATGGGAAACATCCCAGCTAGGAACCTACTATCAGCCTGAAACTAATGTAGGAACAGCCTTATATAGCTTTTCTCTCTCTAAGAAAAGCCCTAGAGTACGAAAACTTCCTGGGTTTTTATTAACACAGAAATCATGAAACCTTTCCTCTTATTTTGAAGCAATCAGTTATTATTGTAAACTGTCCCTCCATTTTGTTAGGCTGCTGCTACAACTGCTGCACTATCAGCATGAGCATGTTAAAAGAAAACAGTCTATTGACATATGTTTGCAGGGTCCATCCATGCTTTTGTGTAAGTGACTCTATAGGTAGTTAAGATAACACTTTCTCCCCCAACCCTGTATCACAGACTGTGGCATTTAACCAATGGCCTTTTGCAATAACATTAACATTATCTGAACAGAGCAGCTACTTGTCATGACTGTGCTCTCATAGTTTTTTTCATCATTTTCCGACTGCTTCTTCAGCAGCTGCTCAGACAGTTTCTGTTTTCAGCTCTATTCATGTCTACTATGTTCTCTCTCTGGGCAACCTTACTGGTGACCTTTTGGCTTCTGTAACATCTCTTAATTACTTCAGCCCTTCGGTCCAGTTTGACATCTTCACCTCCATGTCATTCCACCATCTTAAATTCAACAAGATGGAAATTGGATTTCTTCTCTTTCATCCCAAACTCTGTCATATGTGTCACTGTTAACACGATCTGAACTTCTTTTCCATGTCTGACTTAGATTATAAATTCTTGAGGGGCGGGGACCATCTCATCTTTGACATGTATACAGTGCCAAGCAAACTGAGGATGCTTAATGAGATCAACAAATTTCAGACATGTTCATACTCATTTGGTATGTCTTGGTTTGGAGTTCCCAACTAGAGGCCCCAGTTTTCAGACTGAGGAGCTGCCATCTCTGATTGTGGGTCCATAGCCCCTCTGAAAATGAAACTCTAGGTGTCTCAAAGTGGGCACCCCAAAATCAAGAGAGACAATTATTTGTCCTCTTTTGAAAATTTGGCTACATATAAATCAGAATAATCTAAAGCGGTGGTTCTCCAGCTGTGGGTTGGGAACCCAAAGTGGATCGTAACTCCATTATAAAGAGGTCGCCAAGGCTGGCTTGAACTTGCTGGGGCCCAGGGATGAAGCCAGAGCCCAAGCCCCACCACCCAAGGCCGAAGCCTGAGGATTTCAGCCCTGTGTGTTGGGACTCAGGTTACAGGGACTGAAACCATGGGCTTCAGCTTTTCACCCCGCCCGGGTTAGTGGGGCTCGAGTGGGCTCAGACTTTGGTCCCCGCTCCTGGTGTCATGTAGCAATTTTTATTGTAAGAAGGGGGTCACACTGCAATAAATTTTAAGTACCCCTAATCTAATGTAAGATTAAACACAAGTTGATAGAGAAGAATAGGAATGGACTCTGAGGGTTTGAACTACCAGATGATAAAGGATAGCCCCCTACAAGTTTCAAAGAAGCTTTTGCAAACAAAAAGGCAGAATTTAAATGTCCTTTTGAAAAGGGAAGGAATTCTTCTCTCCCCAGGTGGCATCCAGACTCAGTGAGTGCTGTAGCGAGCTGCAAATTCCTATAATGGACATAGTCGTGGGTCTGCACCAATATTCATCTGATGGTGCTGTAGTAGCGAGGGTTTGACTTGACCAACAAAAGCAAGCAAATTCAGAGGTAGATGGGCAGTTCTAAGGGAAGTTGCAGCATTCTAGGAAGCCCTTTTCTATTTAATATTTATAATGACTAGAGATAGGTGGCCATGGTTGGGTGAAATAAAAACTAGCTAGAATCTTCACCGAAAATTGAAACCATACCTCAACCATTTTGGTAGTCTGAATATGTACGACTACTTCTTCCCCCTGTCTCTCCCACAGTTTTTATTGCACTTTTATGTACATGTCTTGGTTTAAGTTGGGGCTTCATGCAGAAATATCACGAAAGAGCTAATGCTCTCTGTTTAATCTGACCTAAACTTGGAAATATAATTTTCAGAACAATTTATTTTTTCAACTCAACTATTACAGTTTGGAGAAGTATGGACAAGCATCAGATAACTATCAAAAATTTTGGCTGTTTATCTGAACCAAACCAATTCTCTAAACCTCTGAACATTGGCTGTCTGCTAAAATTTACTCCTTTGAAAGTTGAAATTAAAATCTTTTTCTTTAGAAAGATACTTTTTTTGTTCTTTGCGCACACAAAATATTACTGTAAATTTGCTCATGAATGCTGAGCTGATGACATTCATTTTTAATCTTAGAACAAAGAGCTCTGAAGCTGCCTTGGTGTGAAATACTCTCTCTCTCTCTCTCTCTCTCTCTCTCTCTCTCTCTCTCTCTCTGAATTAGAGAGATTTAGGTAACAGATGCAATTACTCATTCCCATCAAATTATATCAAATGTTAAGCCTTCTATCTTTAAGATTGATATTCATTTAATACCAATCCAGTTGTGCATTAGCAGTATTTACTTATATTTGAGAAAAGAAAGGGATATATACCAGTGCTGTGGATTTTTTGAAATCTAACACATTTTTTTCCTGCTAAGAAAATGTGGTTTTAATCATGTTTCTTGTGCAGCAAGTATCTTCTATATTTTTTTCAGATACAATTTGGGAGCCAGCTGCATTGTAAACAATATCAGAACAGATCAAAGTAGTTCTGGTTTATATTAGATGTTCCAATGGGAAGAATAGAAGAGTAGTGGCCTTAAATTGTTCTACAGAGATGGAGTTATTGAAAAACTGAACAATATTATCGTATAGAAGGGAACAAATATGAGTGAAAGAGCACTTTCATGTAAAATAAAACTTCCTTTTTGCATCTTTATAACATAGGGAAGAGTGTTTTTGTTGGCATGTATTATTTGTGATTAGTTCTGATAACACGGCCCAAAAATAACAGTAGACGGAACCTTGATACCATCAGTATAAGTTATAGTTCTGGTAAAAAAACAAACAAACAGAACACTGGCATATGTAGCCTTGGGAATGGAACACTATCTGGAAAGTTCCTGGACTATGAGAGCTAGTGGGGATAAGCAAACCAAATAGTAGGAACATGAGTGCTATTTGGCCAGCCAAATACCACCTGAGTAATAGTCAGCCATTTAACATGTACCATGTTCACTGGAATTGTCTTGGCCTAGCAATGGAACTTGGGCTTTCCCTCTACCATATTACTTGAGTCATCTATTTGACTTTCAGGGAAATGGTCTCATAGGAAACAAGCTGGTATTTGGATAGATGTTTAGAGTCCAGGGCCCAAATGAAAAGTACCTCTGAATGTGGTGAAGGCTATATAACTATCAGCATAGTTAGACAGATAGAATCTGAATATCATCTCTGCTGGCTAAACCACATTTAGACAACATGCAGTGAGCCTGATCTTGCTCCCAAATGAAATCAACGGCCAAACTCTCAAAGGGTCCAATCCTGACTTGGGACAGAGGGCTTGGATCTTGCAGGATCTAGCCATAGCCTTCAGTGGGAATAGGATTGAGCCCTGTCTATGTATTTAATTATCCTTTGTTTAGTCACACATACCTGTTCTGTTTTTAGTCAAAGAAGATTACATTTCATTCTTTCCTTTGTGGAGTTTTAGCTAGTCACTCTTAGTAAGAGCTTTTATCATGTTTTTGTGACAGTTGGTTTCTGGATGGAAATTTTGTTCCCAAATTCCATATTTTACATACATATTCCACATCCCTTCCATCTGGGGAATGATGGAAGTGACTATGACTATGGTTTGAGATTTCTCAGCTTCTGTAGGACTAAGAGAAGATGGCACTCTGACTGATCAGAGAGGCCAGAGTTAAAGGAGGAGGTAGCTGGCTGGACATTATAACTTTGGTAGCTGGATTGTCTAACTTTGGTTTAACTGCAGTGCTGGTAACGTGTCTTATGCAAATCATCCACTTACTGACAACCCAGCCTGATGGCAATGGCGAGGCATCACTTTTTGTCAAATTAATTTGTATCTGCCAGCCTTTTATCTGCCATCAATAGCCATGCGGGCTATTCAAACTGCAATGAATCTGTATCAAAAGAAAATACGGCTTCAGTCCTATCAGGGCCCTCACCTTTAGCATTAACATTTTCTTCTTTAGTTTCATTTTATTGCTTCCTTTCCTAATATTATCTGAGATTAGGAATAATTTCTTTCCTTAAATTTTCCCTGTTACCTGGAACGTATTTATAGAGCAGGGGTGGGCAAACTGTGGCCTGTGGGCCACATCAAGCCCGCAAGACCGTCCCATCCGGCCCGCCACGGGAGGCTGCCCCAGCCCCTCCCCCAGAGCCCCGCAGCACAGGCACCGCTGTGGGGCCGGGGCTGCGCCGCCCCCCATCTCTCGGAGCCACGCCGCCCCCCCTCCCTCCAAGCCGGGTCGCAGGGCAGCGCTCCGGGGGCAGGGGCTGCACACTGACCCCTCCCCTGGAGCCTCGCTGCGCGGGGAGTGCTATGGTTGGTAAGAGGGCACCAATACTTTTCTGTCCTTTCTGGGTCAAATATTGCTTTCAGCCAGATTCAGGAAACCCCTTGGGCTTCAGAAGGGCTGCACAAGTATAACCAAAGAGAAAATGTAGACATGTAGCTCTAGCTTTCTTGTGGATAGAATGGTGTAAATTCAACTCTAAGATAACATTTCAATGGACATTATCAGTAATTCCAATTGGGGGATGGGAGGGATGGACCGTCTCCCCTGCTGAGTGGGCCAAGATGGGAAATGAATGTTTTATTTGGCAGATATACATGGAGAAGTCCAGGGGGTTGGAGATTCAGTTTAAATTGCTGTAGCTAGTGTTTCTGAATAGCGAGGTTGAAATACTCTACAAAGGACCTTTGTTCTCCTTCTCATCCCTCAGCTGTGGTTGGTAAAAATTTGAGTCAGTTAATGCCTGCCAGCAGCAGGCTCTCGAGCGCAGATGTGCTTTATCTACTGCCTGTGGAGAGGAAGACACTTCATGTAGAGAGGTGGCTTCTTTTTCTTTTTTGTAAATATGCCTAAAGTGACATAAAGAGCTACGTGTTAGGGAATCTGTGTTCTTTTTTGGCAGTGTAAGATCAAACTCAAAGAAAAATCACAGTTTATAATACTCTGAGTTTTGCTTTGGATTAATAAGCATCATGGCAACCAATGAATATCCCTTTGTTGTAACAGACCCTAACATAATTTTCTGTGCTGTGCATGGCTGCATGAGAAAGAAACACGAAACCTGACTTTATTAGTATTGGCAATGTTATGCTAGGTTGCAGTAGTTTACAGCCTTTTCTAGGAGAGCAAGCATTAATGTCGTACTGGAATCAGAACCAGATTCACTGGGTTTCGAAAACCTCACGCACTGGCAAATAAAGATGTGTGATCATTCCGGACAAATACCTTTTTCTTCTTTCTTTAGTGAACCTGAGTAGTATATTTAAAATAACGGGAATACATATTTTTCCAATCTTTTATTAATCTCACCATGGCATCAGGCATTCTGAAACTTGGCAAAGGGTCCTGAGTTCCTCTTTCTTGCTTGCTTACCTCATAATTTGCATTGACAGCATTAGTATTGCAAACTGAAGCTATCACATTTCAAAGAAAATTAACTTTTTGATGCTGGGCTAGTGAGGTAAATGTAAAAGCTGAGTACCCGTTCTTCAGCTGAAACCAGAATAATAGTAGTTGTGCTGGCTAATGCACATGTAAGTAAGTGAGGCCATTTGGCATATTTACTCTTTTTATAATCTTCACAACAGTGTATCCTAAATGTGATCTTGGCTCTATGTAGTTGTAGCTGGAGGATTGACATGGGAGAGACCATTACTATAAGAGCTGTCATGTTTCTCCTTCAGTCTTTGAGTTCTGGTGCTAAATGTGGAACAAAAAATAACTTCCAGTTTGGATCTCCACCCAGGCTTCAAAATGGATTCCTTTCAGGGACGCAAACATTAGTGACGCAGAGAAACTGGAACATCTCCCTCGAGGGACTGCAGTGGTTGCTCTTAAAAGGGCTGGCTAATGTTCACACTGCAAATTACGTCATAACATAACCATTTTAATGCTCTCCAGACTCGAACCTGGGATTCATAAATCTATGAGTCTCAGCTCTTGAATGAAGGCACATTCATTGCCAGTCCCAAGCATTCAGAAATCATGAGCCAGGCCCCAAAATAATCATGACATTGGCCTAAACATTTTGAGGGTTTGGGTTTTTTTTTTTTTTTAGGTTTTGTGCCTTTAGGGTGCACTTGATATACATTTTTGAGCGTCTATCTACAACCATGAGGGCTAGAAATGTACTTTATAAAATCACAAAATCATCTGACTTTAAGATCAGAGATTTGGAAAAAAATGCCAAATCATGGGATTCATGCAGAAAAAATGAAAGTTGGCAACACTTGTGAGGGTATTGCACATTGACAGATGAAATACCAGAGATTTCACTGGAAATGGCCAAACTTAACCTTAAAATTACATGTATGCATTGGAGCATGTTTATGGATGTGACAGTTTTTCTAAATTACATAGAAGTGAAATGAAAGAAATGGCTTGTTTACAGTAATGCCATCAAGACAGCACTGGCTGTCTCACCTGTTGAGTAGAACAGTGTTCAGAGTACTTCTCTTAAAGTAGCCATTTGTACTGAAAGTGAGCTATGTAAAAAGATGTCCATGTCATATTTCTGATCACGTAACTTAGCTTTTCATTTGATGAGAGGTTGGCAAAGTAAATCATAGCAGCAGAAAGAGTAAAGAGGGCCAACACAATATTGGACTGAAGTAAAAGTTCAGTATTGTATTGTCCGTTTAGAAAGCATTAGTTAAATCACATCTGGCATATTTAATCTTTCTAGATAATTAAAACACAGAGGGAATTTTTCACTTTTTATCCTTCAGATTGGTCATAGGATTTTTGCTCTCTTTTGACCGAAGTAATATTTCAGAAAGTTAAAAATGCATATTTCAAAAGGTTGGAGAGAGTTGCTGGATTCTGGCAACCAGGGATTTCTGGTTTCCTGCAGGTAGAATGTGACCAGTCAGGTGCTCCTTCATGACTTAGGTAAATAGAAAAAGGACATTAGAAAGGAAAATCAACATTGCTCCTAGTTTAGTCCAATGGAGGCCATTCAAGAGAAATGTGAGATGTTCTCTTCACACAGGGAATGAATGCACGGTAGCTTTCTAAGCCTCTATTGCTCAGACGTTCAGGACTCATTGGCAGCACATTTTGCTAACTGCAGATCATCAAGCTTGCCATTACAGTGTCCTTTTTCCCTGTCTACTATTGTTATATCAAAGCCTGTTTAGCAACTAGAAATACTTAACCCTCCTCCACACCACACCTATCACCACCACCTCTGCCTTTTGAATGCACATTGATTAAAGAAAGTTTTATTTAAACCATCAACATGTCAAATCAAGTACAGTAGACTCTCGATTATCCAGGATGATAGGAAAAAAATTAATCCTGGTTAATAAAATCCTGGATAATCACCCTCCATAGGAAATATGGGGGTGGGGGTTGGTTGGTTCCCCAGCCACCCTGCGCCAGGGGAAGAGGGTGTTGGTTCACTGGCTGCTCTGCGCCCTGGTGGGTTTTTTGGGGTTTTTTTGTGCTTGGGCTGACAACAAAGCCAGAGCCGGCCCTGTGAGTTACACATATTTTTTTTTTTACATCCTGGTTAATCCACAACCTGGTTAAGCCAAGCCTGGATAATTGAGAGTCTACTGTACAATAAATCCCTTACATATATTGGATTCTGTTGTTGGTTTGATCAATTACTTTAAATCAGGAGCTCCATCAATAATTTTTCCAAGATAAGTTACAATACAGAGTAGATCAGGATGTTTGGTCTCTTGTCTGTCAGAAACAGATATTTATTTTAATTAAATATGTGCTTTAAACTGTTGCATAACCAACAGACATCTTTGGAATGGAGCTTTGTGGTTGATATATCTTCAAGTCACTGTGTGCTCTGCTTTTTTCTTTTAAAAGTATGCTCCCATCAATACACTGATGCCACTGGTGTGCTGACATCTCCAAACTACCCCAGAAACTACCCTGTCAAGACACAGTGCATCTACAGGATCACAGTGGAGACCAACAAACAGATTGTGCTGCACTTCACCAACTTCACCTTGGAAGGGAATAAGCTTTGTTCAACGGATTATGTGGAAATCAGGCAAGCCCATTCCGTTCTATTATCTTCATTACTGATCACAACCAGGGGGAGAAGGCAGAATCCATTTAGGCTGAACAAGAAACTGTAGCCTGAAATGTACCTGGAACTGGCACGCTGGGAAAGGGTTTGATAGTGAATTAGAAATAAAACCTTGTTGCTCCCTCCTTCCTATTTCATTCTTATGTTTCCCACCTGTGTTTTTCCAGCTGTCAGGGTAAGTGAATGGATTCTTCTGGGGCTTGTAAAATCCTCAACAGAAGGACCATCTCTTTTTGTACTGGTTGGGGAGAGGCACTATAAGTGAAAGAAAGCATAGAGTTAGATAAATTCGAAAATCTTAAATGAATCAAACTGAATAATAGAATCTCTACGGATAGAAATTCCATGCTTGAACACAGTCGGTGACAGTGACTGTGAAATGCTCAAGGAGTTTAGAGTAAACAAAATTACCAGATGAGTAGATGAACACAATATGTTGAGGAAGAGTCAACATGGCTTTTGTAAAGGGAAATCATGCCTCACCAATCTATTAGAATTCTTTGAGGGAGTCAACCACTATGTACACTAGGGTGATCCAGTTGATGTAATGTACTTAGACTTTCAAAAAGCCTTTGACAAGGTCCCACACCAAAGCTTTTAAGCAAAGAAAGCTTTCAGGGATAAGAGAGCCGATACTGTCATGAATCAGTAATTGGTTAAAAGATAGGAAACAAAGGGTCCATTTTCACAGTGGAGAAAGGTAAATACCAGGATTCAACAAGGATATGTAATGAGACCTATGCTGTTCAACATACTCATGAATGATCTGGAAGTGTGGGATGAACAGTAATGTGGCAAAATTGAAGACATACAAAATTACTCAAGCTGGTTAAGTCCAAAGCTGTCTGTGAAGAGTTACAAAGGGACCTCACTAAAATGGGTGACAAAACAGCAGATGACATTCAGTATTGATAAGTGCAAAGTGATGCATGCTAACGATGGGTTCTAATTCAGCTGCTACCACTCAAGAAAGAGATCTTGGTGTTTTCATGGAGAGCTCTCTGAAAACATCTGCTGCATATGCAGTAGCTGTCCAAAAAGCTAACACTGTTAGGAACAATTAGGAAAGAAATAGATAATGAAATAGAAAATATATAAGTCAATGGTACACCTACACTTTGAATACTGTGTGCAGTTCTGGTCATACCAGCTCAGAAAAGTTACATTAGAATTGTTAAAGGTGTAGAGAAAGGCAAAGAAAATGATTACAGGTATGGTACAACTTCCATATGAAGAGAGATTAAAAAGACTGGGACTGTTCATTTTAGAAAAGTGTTGACTTAGGACAGATGATAAAAGTCTATAAAACCATGAATTCTGTGGATAAAGTGAATAGGGAAGCATTATTCCCCCCCCCCTTATATAACACAAGAACAAGGGCTCACCCAATGAAATTAATAGGCAACAGGTTTAAAACAAACAAAAGGAAGCATTTCTTCACACTACACACAGTCAAAATGTGGAACTCAGTGCCATGGGATGCTGTGCAGACCAAAACTGTAAATGGGTTCAATAAAGACTTAGATACATTCATGGAGAATAGGTCCATCAATGGCTATCAGCCAAGATAGTAAGAGATACAACCCCATGTTCTGGGTGTCCCTAAACCTCCAACTTCCAGAAGCATCTGGCACTTGCCCCTGTCAGAGACAGGGTACTGACCTAGTTAGACCATTGGTCTGACCCCTTATGGTCGTTCTTATGTTGCACAGTTGCATGTTTTATAAAGCACTGTGTGCACTTACATATGTAAGCACTATAAATAGTTACTGCTTGGAAGAGTAGAGCTGATTGCATTGTTACCCTTGATTCTGCTGAGCATTGAATCCATTGCATATCAATAGTATTGTTCTCCCTCAGTGATAGTACACTGATGGGATCATGAAGAAGTTGCAAACATTGATAATGAAGTTTTTGAAGGCTCCAGATCCTTAGCTGGTGTAAATTTGCATAGCTCCATTGACTTGAATGTGTTATCACAAGTATTTGACTTCAGTAGACCCATATAATTTTATTCTGCCTGATGATCTGGCCCAGTTTCTGTGCTGATGCAGTCTTTAATACTACAGTAAATTGGTTGTTAGGAGGAAATATTAAAATTGAGCAGATGGGGATGGGGATCAGAGGAGGCATTTTCACAGTTCAGAAACCACAGCAACCTGAGACATTAGAAAGTTGTTTAAGTCTTACTCAGTGAGATAAGAGGAGAGAACAGACCTTCAATCACAACAAGGCTAAACCAAATGTTTTAACAAAAACAAGTAGAAACAGGATTTCTCTTCTTAAAATATGGCTCTACTTTGGCGGAGGCACATTAAAATGGCACCTAGGGTTGTTTTTTAAATCCTGCTAGGACCTGCACTATTTTGTATGTGAAGTTACATGATAACTAACATTACAGAGAAGTCAGTGACATTATAATCACTATCATACTTTCAGTGAGGTAGGGGTGTGTGTGTGTGTTTGTGCACGCACGAAGAAATGAGGCTATCCTGAAGACCAGCATGTTCAGGAGGCACAACAAAGCATTGCATGTGTACCCTAATTGCAACATTAGGGGGTGCCACCACCAGCTAAGTGCAGGGCAGAAATGTCAGCTGTGGGATCATCTGTAGAGGCCAGAGAAAATAATCTAAAACTAAAATTCAGCCCATCTGTTCTGAGATACAGGTAGGCTAATGTAGGGTTTTGTTGCTTTATAAAGGACAGACATGATGACATTAATGCTTTGCCGTTATTGCTTCCCCATGAAGCTTGGAAGATCCCAGAGATGTTCTTTGGCTCTGTCAGGATGCTGAGATGTTTTGAATCTGTACTGGAATGAAATTGTTGAGATTTAGGCCCAGTTTTTTAAGGTATTTAGGCATTGCTGCTCTCAGTGTTGCATGGCTTAATTTAACTTCAGATTTTGGGCCCTAAATCTCATTTCCCAAAGGGACTTAGGAACCTAAATCTCATCAGATGTCAATGGAATTTTGGCTTTTGAAATGAGACAGAAGTTACTAAATCATTTAGGCTTTGCAATGCTGAGTGCAGCAATGCCTAAATACCTTCACAAGCTGGGCCAAGGTGCTTGCAAGTGGCTTGTGAGTAGCTGACTAAGATCTCTTGCACATAGCAGAACCCGGTATGTTAGTAATGTATTCTGGCTAAAGGCAAAGCTGAAGGAATCCTAGGAGATATTTCATTTACTCTGCTCACTCTTTACCTGTTTGGTCCAAGACTTTTCTTCTGTTTCATTCTAGAGATGGAGGCTATGAAACATCACCAGTCCTTGGAAAGTACTGCGGTTCAACTCTGCCTCCTGTAATCATCTCCCATGGTAACAGGCTATGGATACAATTTGTAAGTGATGTATACGGCACAAGAACTGGATTTTCAGCTTACTGGGATGGTACCACAACAGGTAAAACAAGAATGCCAAGGATGGAACTATTTGACCAATCTCCTTGTTAGATCTTTATATATTTTTTTCTTTGGGCAGTTTTCCATCTCCCCTGCACCTAACTGCGTCCTGAATCCCCTTTAAACACTTTTCCTCAAACTTAACTGATTAGTGGCAACACAAGGTCAAGCAGTTTAAAACAGGGATCCGTATTTCCTGTTCTTGGGTAAATAAGGGGTTTTCTCCAAGTAATTTACAATGCACCATATTCTAGTTTAAATTTTAACTTCCGCTCTATCCTTTGTTTCAGTGCTTGTTAGGAAATTAATGGTGCTAGCAGAAGTGGGGCTGAGAGATACAGCGTGGGAGGGCAGAGGAGCGGGATTTAGTATTCGAACAGCAGAGTAGGAGATGGGACTCCTGAGTTCTGTTGCTGTCTCTGTCCCTGATTTACTATGAGACATCTGGTGAATCGTTTATCTTTTCATTTCTTCAGGTTACTATTTGTATAGTGATAGCTATCTCAAAGGAATGCTGTTAGGATTAATTAGCTAATAGTCATAAAATTCTTTAAGATCTCCAGGGAAAGGTGTTATCTAGGTGCAGTTATTATTGTATATTTGCTATTTTCTGTCACATAATTATGGCAAGAAAGAAGGGAAAGTATGAGGATAAACCTAAAGTCCCTTTAAAAAGAGTTATAAACTCATTGCCATGGCATCAGTAACCATGGAAAGAATCATGCTAATGGATGTAATACGTTCATTAGCAGATGATTTGTACTTTTCCTGAAGTGTAATTCCAGCAGGACATGTCTCTTGCCTGAGGTTAGAATTTTCCCAAGGGGCTCTAAAGTGTGTATAATCCTGTGAGGTAACCCAAGCATTTCACTGGGTAAAGGAGAATTACAGTAGCAGATTAGAGAACTAAGCATAAAATCTCTTTATGAGAGAGAGACTGGTGAGGTTTACTGCAGTTAATTGTGGTTCTCTTTGTCCTTTTCAGGCTGTGGTGGGACCCTCACAACTTCATCTGGCATGTTCATGTCTCCCAACTATCCCATGCCTTATTACCACAGTTCAGAATGCTATTGGTTGTTGAAGTCAAGCCGAGGCAGTCTCTTTGAAATCCAGTTTAAACAGTTCCACTTGGAGTTTCATCCAAAATGCAGCTCTGATTACCTTGCTGTATGTACAGTCCCTCTCTCTTCCTCAGATTAGGGTGACCAGACAGCAAGTGTGAAAAATCAGGATTGGGGGTGAGGGGGAGGAGGAAATAGGAGCCTATATAAGAAAAAGACCTAAAAATTGGGACTGTATCTATAAAATTGGGGCATCTGGTCACTCTGCCTCAGACACTAGGGGTATAGATGCAGGAACTAGGGGTGCAGGGAGTGCTAAAGCCCCCCTTGACTTGAAGTGGTTTCCATTATATACAGGGTTTACAGTTGGTTCATTGTCTCTCAGCATCCCCATTAGGGGAGGGAGCACAGTGTGAGTGCCCATGTACAGAGAGAGAGAGAGAGAGATTCACACCAAGTGAACAGTTCTAAAGTAGGAAAATTCCATCCTGAATGTCACTTTTAATGTTATGGAGAGGATTATCTTGGGACAGAGGAGGGTACAGGATGTGTGCATGTAAGAGAGAGAGATTTAAGAGTTAATTGAAGGTCACTTCAGAAAGTTTGTCCCTCTATATTATTATTCCATATATAGCTTTCCCCATAAAATGTGATAGCTTCATTCTCCTTTACTTTACATATGAGAGATCCATTAAATGTGTTAACAGTTTAATAGTTTTCACTGCTATGATCATCTCTCAAGATTTTTGTCTCTCTCTTTATAAGGTATATGATGGCAACAGTAGCAGTGCTAAGATGCTGGGTAAATTTTGTGGCAATCAGGTACCAGAGTCAATCCGCTCCACCAGAGATACTTTATATGTGAAACTAAGGACAGATGGTCATTTTGAAGCTAGAGGTTTCCTTGCTGAGTACAAGCAGAGTAAGTATCAACAGGAAGAGAGAGAGAGCAGCAAGTTGCTAGAATGCCAGTATTGGTTCTACAAACTTCTTAGTGTATCCCCTGGTCTCATTTGTGAACAGAATTATCTTCCAGGAAAGATTGTTCATGTATTGTATTATTTGGCTAGATTCTCTGGTCTGCTAGGGACACAGCACATAGTGCACTTAAAATGGACAGAGATAGCTAGTTGCGAATCCCATCATAAGAGAAATGTCTCCTGATGGAAAGCAGGTGGAGTTGGCTCTGGTGCCAACTACATCTGCTGCCCCTTCTACTCTTTCAGCGAGGACCGAATGTGTGTGAGGATATGTGTCAGGGCCATTCCAGGGCCGGTGCGTGGATGGGAGGGGCACAGTGGAACAGTGTGCAGCTACTCCTGATCTTCCATTGGTGTAAGGTTCAGACATTTTGCCAATGGTAGAAAATAAATTACCCCCTTTGCTGCTGTAATTTCTGCTGGGGCTAGCTGGATGAAGATCATGCAGCCACAACCAGATCATTTTGGTCCCCTTCAAATGTAATGGGGAATCTGGTCCATAGATTCTAGTAAAGCCCATCTGCCATATTTCTGAGAGCTTCGTTTTTCAAAGCATTCATTGCAAAAGACACATTTTTGAATTTCTTTGCAAAAAAATTCTTCGCGTGGAAGTACCTGAAAGTGTTGAAGTTCTGCAGAGAGTAGAATGCCAACATTTGGAGGTGTCATTTCCATGAATCAGTGTGCTTGGTTTGTTAAAATATATGCACAACAAAACCAAATCGGTACCTTTTATTCTTATTTTTATTGGTTTTAAAGAAAGAACCGATGTATTTTTAAACAAAGCTGTCACTAAATCTTGGGGGAGGGGGTGTTTAGTAGTCTGAAAGAGAATATGAAAGGTATGTAGGATTTTGGATTTAAAATATTTTCGTTTTGTGCCGTACTCTATATAACATGTTCATGGCTAGTACTTATATTTTAAATTGTAAATCAGGCAGAATTCTGGGTTTTCCCCATGATCTTGAATATTGTCCCAATATTTAATTTTCTTCTTGCACAATACATTATGTGCCATATGTAAACGTTTGATACATCACTAAGTATAAACTGCATTACAGTTAATCTCTGAATATCCTGAAGATGACACGTCATCCTGAGAGGACTTGTAGGTTTATAGAGAGGGTTGTAGCTGGGAATTCCTCTAGATTTGAATTACAGTAAATGATTATACTTCACTGTTTCTAATCAGAATGTTTGAAAAGCCAAGGATATTCAAATTCAGTTTGTACTTGTGTGGTGCATTTTTTTTTTTTTTACTGATTGGCTTACTCATCCCTAAAAGGAATCCCACAGTCTTGCAGCATATTCTTTATGTGCCACAAAGTAAGACGCTTAATTAGAAAAAGCCTTGTAGCCATGTCCTTTCAAAGAGGACAGTCACAGGATTCTCTAGTCACTGCTGGGGAGTCCACTTGTGACTGCATCTGTGGAAGAACTCTGCCTGGTCTGAGTGATCAAACTAGAGATTCCCCTGTTAACTCCCTGCTCTCTGCCACCCCCCTCATCTTATTCTGCTCCCATGTACACATTTATCTGGGGTGACCAAATACAGCATGCTCCGTAGCACAGCATTTACTCATATTGATAGTCTCTGAGTCCAGTGTAATCCAGATTCAGGAAAATGAGAATCACTGATCCAACAACATGGCTGTTCTATACCCTTTTTCTACTTTCTTTTCTCTTTCATTTCCCCTCCCCCTCACCCCGGGAGGGGAAACACTCTTTATCCCAGTCAAAATCCCCAAATCCTCTACTAGATCTCTGCTTGATGACTAACCAGGGAAAGTATTATTAAGAACTTCATGCTGACTTCCAGCATGTTAAACCAGTTAGGATGTACATCACAAGCCAACTGTTTCATTCGTCTTTCTAGCCATGTGGGATTTTTTTCCCCTAGTTCACTGAAATGGTATGTAAGTTTGCAGTATTGTGTGTAAATACAGCCCCAGCCAGTGTAAATTGGTTCAAAGTGACTTATTTAGCTAGATGGTAGATTGCATATTTTATTTTGAGTTTTAAATTAATATAATGTTTTAGATGTTTTAGAGAATAATTTTGCATTTGGAAAAAAAAGAAAAATAGGCAAAAAGAGTATGTAGGATCATGGGGGAAATCAGCTCGTGATTCTAGTATTACTTGGAAGGAAGGATATGCTTGTAATGAACAGCTTGTAGTTGGGATATCTGGATTTTGTTTCTGGTGCCTGTGTATCCTTGGGAAAATCAGTTACCTCGCTCTTTCTCAATTTCCGTCTCTGTAAAATAGGCGTAATAATGCCTACCTCATGGCAGTATTATTAGGCTTTGGTCAGTAGTATTTGTAGATAATTTGAGATCCTAGGATGGAAAGCAGTATACAATGTTTAATTTATTACTGTATTTTTTTCCAGTTTGCCAAGGAATAGTGATCGCCAACCGTAGCCATGGCATCTTGGAAAGTTTAAATTATCCAAACAGTTACCCTCTAAATGAACACTGCAGCTGGACCATCCAAAGTACAACTGGCAATACACTTAACTACAGCTTTACATCCTTTGATGTAGAAGAAGGACCAAACTGTGATCTGGACTATTTGAAGGTATGAATCCAAATTCCAGACCACATGTAAATCAGTTCCTTTTGTGGAGAATAGGCACTGAAAATACAGTATGCCCTCATTTTTTTCAAATTAGAAATATGGTATAAGAACAAGTAAAGAAACTAATTGTTTTTGTTACATGGTATATTGGTTACCTGTATGTCTATCAGTTTTAGTCATTTAATACTTTGAACTCTGTTGGACAACCAAAAACAGAGGATGGAATCTGAACCTGTTGGATCATCAGTTTCCAAAGGGTACATGTCCATATGGTATTCGAATGCTATTGGAATGACCTGGCTTTTTTCTGCCCGATCAAGATACTGTATGAGCTGGTGATATACTGCAAAGAACAGTTGTACATCTTAACATTATTTTAACGTAGGTAATATAACATATGGGACCAGTTCAACAAAGCCCTTGTGTACTTTTGTGTATCCCTATTCTGCAAAGGCTGTAAGCACGTGTTTAAGTATCGTTGACTTGACATTAAACACATGCTAAAGTGTTTTGCTGAGTAGGGGTAGTCTTAAACTCATATTCAGCATATGCTTAAGGGTTTTTGCTGAATTAACACAGCCTCTCTAATAGTGTAAGTCACCCCTGTATAGGGGATTAACACAAAGCACTTATTCACCATTTGAAGCTTTGCTTAGGGAAGAATTTCACCCTAAGGGATTCTATCCCAAAGTTTTGAATAGTATTATAGCTATTTGGAGCCAGGAAGCTGACAATGGAGTGGTGGATATCTAAAGGTTCTTTCTTTTGGGGATACCTAGTGATTTGGAGGCTGGTCTTGCTGAAAGTCAGGTGACAGGTCTGCTAGGCCCGTTGGTCCATTCCATCTTAATATCCTACATCCTTGTGTATTTGGTGTGCCTGTTTTCATAGTTGAAAAACTGGTAATGAACTGGTGAAAACTGTGATTCCCAGGGCGGCTCCAGGTACCAGCCTACCAAGCACGTGCTTGGGGCAATGCCTTCTAAGGGGCGGCAATCTCAGGGTGGCACTCAGTTTTGGGTTTTTTTTATCCCTCTGGTGGGGCAGCGCTCAGGGGGGTTTTTTTGGTTGTGGCAGCAAAAAAAGTTAGAACTGGCCCTGGTGATTCCAACATCTTCCGGCAGGAGACAGGAGTGGGAAGAAGGTAAGCAAGGAAGTGTTGCTGACCAGAAAAGATAAAGACCAGGAATCAGTTAATACATGAAAAGTTTTGTGGCCAAATCAGAAAGGAAACATCAGAGCCAAGCTGAGAAATCACACTGTCAAATCCCAAGATGTCTAAGCCATTGATTAATGAAGGGCGGGGGTCCATGAGCACAGTAGAAAGCCCTCAAGGAGAACGGTGGCTGATAGAAGACAGTATTCCAGGCGCCATGGCTGGATAGTGCCAGACTTGAGAAGGCTTGATGGGCATTTTAAGAAGCAGAAATAGAACATGTTGGTGGCAGGAAGAGAGGGTGGTGTGGATGTGGGGAACTGTGTCCTTTGTTTTAATAATTCCTAGTATGATGAAAGAAAAATGGAATGAATTTAGTAAAAAGGGTAAAATACAGGAGAAAATAGTCATAGAACTGTGTTAAAGAGTTTTTAATTTACAAAAGAGGTGGCCAAGTTGCAGCGGCAAAAACCAGAAACATAAAAATTCAAAGTTCAGTTCAACACTTGAGAGGAAAGGATCATTTTGAGAGAAATCAAAATAACTATTTTTTGTCATAATACAAATATGTCTGTCTTTAAATGTCATTTAAAATTACGATTCCTGGATATGGGAAAGATGTCTTCATTCTGCTGCACAGCATACAAATATGTGCCAATATGTAAAAGGAGAACCAGGGTAAACCAGTTAGGAAATCAAGTAATGTTTTTGTGCCACCCTTTGAATTGTGAAAAAGGGGTTATTTTGGCATTATTACAGAGAACTACCGGTATGAGAAACAGGGGAAAGGAGAGAATGCTTTGGAATGTGCATGTAACTGATTTTCTAAGCAGACTGCATGTATATGATATTCCTGTGCCGAACCCATACTGAACCTGATTTTTGTTTGTCAGGGGAGAAAGAGTTAAATCAGAATAAAACCTCATAATTATTAGGGTGGAACTGATGTTGTATTTTTGCAAAATGATAACGGTATTATTACATTTAAAAAGGAAAGCTCCAAAGAGACCAACCAGGAATAACACTGCTTAAAAAAGCAGGTGTATATTCCAGATGATTGCAGAAGCAGAGATATTTCATTATTATTATTTGAAATAGGCTTTGTGTTAACATATATATGTGTAGTCTGGAAGAAACCTTACTCAGCTGTATAGAGAATGCACTCCAGAAACCATGTAACTACAGAAGGAAATAAAACAGTAGAGTTGCTCTAAAGAGTCAGTGTAAGGAAAGGATGACTTACAATATGCTTTTTAAATTAGAAATGTATTCATAATATGTACAAATGGGCCAAAACCAGACCTTTGAATTTGAAACCCTTTAGAATTCTGAGGAGGCTGAGTATATGTGTGTGAGGGGATGTGGGAGGTGGGGGGGGGGGGGATGTGTTTAGATACAGATCCCGGGATCCGACCCCGCCTTTGTACTTTTGGACCCAGGTCAGATCCCAAACTATAAAAGAGCCCGTTTTTCAATTCCATATTTGAATGTGGCTAAAATATCTGATTCAAAGACTTGGGATGGGAACTGTATTTTCTTTGGTAACTTGATATAATAAGAACTGTCAGCTTCACTAGTTGCTCCTTGGCCTAGAAAGACAGACAGACAGACAGACGGATGGACAGAACTCTTGCACTCGCTTTTTAGTGCTATAAGTTCCTTAGAGTTCTGCCATCAACTAGATGAAAACAACCAAAGCTCTAAGTGTACAGCTGAGAATACACTAACATAGTGCCCAGGTGATCAGGGATAATCCAGTGCAAATTAAATGCATGACAGCCAAAATGAAATGAAATCACATGGAGATAATGAGAAATCATCAGTGCGTTGCTTTTCCCTTTTCTTTCTCTCCTTTGATCACTGGATTCTAATGTTTTTTGAGTCAGGTTGTGCCTTGAAGGCACTGGCCAGCGTTGGGGTCGAGCCGACCCACCTCATCCCCACTGGAGTTCTGTGAGGGAGCACGACTCAGAGTTCAGATTGCATGGGGCCTGATTCTCCAGAACTTTCCACCTTGCATAGGCATTTACATCTGTGCTGAGTGAGGGTAAAATACCACCCTTCTGATTTGGTGGCATGTTAGACCTACTCAGAGTTTAATTTGTAATGAAAGAGGTGGTGGGGCTCAAGCAATTAGGTCCTGGGGCTCTCACAATATTTTTACTTTCATAACTGACGCAGCAAGCCCAGAGGGGCCGGGGCTATGAACTGCCAGGCCCAGAGGGGCCGGGGCTATGAACTGCCAGGCCCAGAGGGGCCGGGGCTATGAACTGCCAGGCCCAGAGGGGCCGGGGCTATGAACTGCCAGGCCCAGAGGGGCCGGGGCTATGAACTGCCAGGCCCAGAGGGGCCGGGGCTATGAACTGCCAGGCCCAGAGGGGCCGGGGCTATGAACTGAGTGCCAAGCCCAGAGGGACCGGGGCTCAGTCCTGGCAAGCCCTGGCACAAATGAAGCACTGGGCATACTCTGCACAGAGTAAGTGCATACACAGGGCCAAAGCAGGAGAGAATCGGACTGATGGACTTTACCCAGGCACTTCCTGAACAAATGAGCAGCACTTTCTGTTTCATGGTCTGGCAGTGGAAGCTGGCTCTCTCCTAGTAAGACTCGGAGGTGGCCTGACATTTTGCAGAGGGTTTACAGCTTAGTTGTTGAGAATGTCAGAGCAGCTACATGTACCAATGTGGGGACAGTATGGATACAGCACACACAGGGGTGCTGAAACAATTTGTATAGTGGGGATGCTGAGAGCCATTGAACCAAACTATAAACCATGTATATGTTGGAAACCACTTCAAGCCGGGGGTGTGGCAGCATCCCCAGCACTCCTAGTTCCAGCACCTATTAGCCCAAACCTTATAGCAGACCTGCTTTTTTTTTTTTCTGATGTGCCACTAATACTAGTTGAATTGGGTTGCAATTATATTGCCTGCTGTGACTTGGATTTAAAACCTACCATTAATCTTTCAAGGGGAAAAATAGCCAGAAGGCTGTTCCGGTAAGGTTAGGGACATTAACCTAGGAAAGAAATGCTGCATCTTTCTATACTGTCGTGATGTTGATAGCTGAGTGAGAATAGTTTACTCTTCTGTCTTTACTTATTGATTTACATTTTATTTAGTGTGACAGATCATAGGCTCAAGAGTAGCAAAGCTCTTTTATAAATAAAGAGAACTGAATGTTACTGCATTAGAGATTTGAGTCCAGCAATAGGAATGAAATTCACTTCCTTCTTATCTAAGAAAAATATGATTTGAAAATCTCCAGTCTTCCTGACCTTTAGTGGCAAACTCCCCCTGTTTTCTTGTACTCACACAGCACTTACCTCTCACTTTGAAGTACAACATGTTTGGCATATGCTTGTAATGATCCTGGGGGAAAAGCCTCCCACCTCTTCCCAACGGCACGAAAATGCTTGATGAGCTCCAGAGCCAGTGTAGTTTTGCTGTGCAGGGGACAGGATGCAGGCCGCTCATATATGAGGGCACGTGTCTGTGCACTGTGGAGCACTAGTTGATGTCCACAATAGCACGGTGAGAGAGGATAGTAGATCTATATCTGTGCATATCCATTGGCTAACCTCCATGTGTAGTGGTGATGCGTGTGTTTCAGGGAGCATGGGCGGCAGGTATCATGGGCCGAGAGAAGCTGTGCGTCCCCAAACATCCAGGGATGGCCCCGCTCACACTCCACCCCCAGACCGCCCACCTCCTGCTTCCCGCTCTGCAGCTACCCCTTTGCTGTGGCCCCAGCTCAGCCCATGGTGGGTGTGGCTCTGGGCTCTGGCGGGGAGGCACTGAAGGGGCGGGGCCTTGGGCAGAAGGGTGGCGCTGGAGGCTAGACTCCACTGGCCAACAGAGGATGCACCCCCCCCCCCCCCCGTGCCAGGGAGGCTATTGAAGACATGAGTCTGCAGTACCAAGCACAGAGTGGTCTTCCTGCTGCTCCAGAACTGAGCCGGGGGCAGAATTCCTCCCCACATCAACAAACCCTGTAGAGCTACCTTACTCTCAACCAGTTCTTGCACGTGAATATATAGGCTCCAGCAAGTGAGTGCATTCATTTACAGGACAGCTGTTCTTGCGTACTCTTTCATTTCCTTTTTTGGTAACAGGATATGCTTTTACCACAGCAACATTCCAGGAATACACCATAATATCCTCTCTCTCCATGTGGGACTAATGCATTAGATAAAGGTTGTCTGAACTAAACTGGCAATCCTCTTTTTCTAATAAAGTTACACAGAGAAGAAAAGAGGTAACACTCCCCCCCGGGCCTTAGTTTTACTTGCTTCCCTAATTTGAACCAATAAATAAGCTGACACCATACTGGAGTTGGAGGGAGTTGCCCAAGACATCTGAGTTATCATGTGATTATATATGTCTTTTTAAAACTCTATCAGGAATTCTCCAAACAGAGGGTGGCTCAGTTTGTGGTCACACATCAATTGCAAAATATCACCAGCAGCACATCACCCTGTGGAAGCAGACAATAGATGGAATATAGTCATCTGGGTTCTTTAGTGAGGCATCAAATTACAGCCTTCTGACTGGACTGCAGCGGCATCTGGAAAGCCATTAGCCCACAAGCTGGCAGTAATCAAATCTATCTACAGATATAATATACCTACAGGGATTTACAGTTCATCAGTAGAAGTCCCTCCGTATGGCATTATAAGGATAAAGGCAAATTCTCCTCTCAGCTCTCCATGGAAATTCTTACCAGTGCTATCCTGCTTTCACTGCATGAACAGGTTTTCAGTGTGAGAGCTGAACAATTAGAGAGAGCAGAATATCAGTTAAGATCTGCTTTGATGATCCAAGGGGAGATTTGTGCTCAAAAAGTTTTTCCAAATAGCCTTAATCTTCAGCTCCTCAGATGGTTGGGTATATTTAGAACCACTGTCGGAAAGCAGAACTGAAACCACACTGGTGAGGAGAAAACTCAGTAGTACTGTGGTAAATTTGTTAATGGTTAAGGGGCTACAATGATCTCTAATTGAAATAAACCTCAGATGGCGAGTGACACCGAGTGATTCAGGATGCGACCAAATGGCGGTTTACTTGAAGACATGCAAAGCCCAGCATGAATGAGCAATACTTTATTTTTAGTAGCACATTTTTTTCAGCTGCTGCCAGCTCAGAGTAATGTGACTTTTCCCTCTGCCTAAGGAAAGCAACTAAATACAATGGGGTAACTGTGAAGTGTCAGCATGTGTAATGCATGAAACTGTGTAAGCCCCCTGGCAGTGAGGAAATTCAGCATTGATCCATCTTTGCTTGTAATTCTTCTCTCCTAATGTCCTGCCTCTGTCCTCCCAAATTCTCTTGGGAAATGGCACTGTAGAGCCAGGCCTGCTTTAATACACAAGTCAGATCTTCCAAGCAATGATGGAGCTTGTCTCGTTCACTTGATGGTTTTACCACCATTGACATTAGAAAGCCCAGATGATGCTTTTAAAGTTTCAAGTGAGTCTGCTAAGATTTCCTTGTCAGAGGAAGGAATCCAAAATGGCACAGCCCACTTCTGTAAGTTCTGTCATTCCTTTGAGTTGGATCCATAGCGCGACCTCCCTCTCAGATGGCTTTAGGATTCTGTTCCTATTGCGGGGCGTTTTCCTCTTTCATTCATTTGGTTGCATCAGCCACAAGAGGGTTTCATAGTGGGTTTCACAGGGTCAGCCTTGGATTCTTCCAGAGTATGATTTTCTTGCCAGAGGATAATTTCAGGGATATAATTCTCACAGGTCCCGAAAGGATCCTGCTTCCTTGTCCTTCAATGCTTTACTACTTCAAAGTGAGATTTCTGATTCCCAAGGCTACTGCAAAAGGCAAGAAGTTCTGCCTTAGGCTCATAAATTTTGGTCTCTTCACAAGAGCACTATAACAGGGGGCTTGGCGGGCTGGGCGGCCAAGTGGTTGGAGTGTTTGATTTTTCAGCCTTCTTGCTTGGTCAAGCTGCCTCAGTTTTTAAGACTGTGGGAGAGAACTAGAGGGCACTTCCACTCCACCAGGTCCAACCTAGGACCCTGTCAAGGATGATTCCTCACTCTGGAACTTCGAGTGCAGAAGTGGGGGCCTGCAAGGATTTTAAAAATTATTACTGGCCACTCCAGGCTTGTATTAAACTCCCAAGGTTACATTTTCTCTCTGACCTTGGATGAGTATGTGCTGCCACCACCCAAATGAAAAAAAACCCTTTGAAACTAGAAAGACACAATTGGAAATTCCTTCCTATGGGGTACCCTCAAGTCCTTTCACCCCCACTCCAGGGAAGAACTAAGAAAGAAAACACAAGAAATCAGCCGTTGCCACCAGCTAATTTAACAACATGCACAAACCTCTTAGGACACCAAAAGTCCAATCCTGTTCTTAAAAAAAGGTAAATTTTATAAAAACAAAAAGAAAGAAGATACATCTGGAATTTAGGCTTTTGCTAGATTTAAAAAACCCACTTATAAAATATAAACATCAAGTATAACCTTCTTGTGGTCCAGCTTAAAGGTTACAAGCAAAACAAAAAACATTTGGGGATTGCACAGAAGAGTCCACAAGAAATAAACAGAAATAAACTTGATCACGTCTTTCTAGACATTTCCTAATTTATTTACATATCTGGGGGTTTCAGATAAGCAATCTCTAGGTATGATCTGATGGTTTTTCATATCTGGCTTAAGCTTCTCCATAACTGCTCCCTGTTCCCCTCTTTCCCAGAGAACACACAGACACTTCCACTGCTTGCATCCGACGAAGTGGGTATTAGCCCACAAAAGCTTATGCTTCAATACTTTAGTTAGTCTTTAAGGTGCCACAGGACTCTGTTACTCCAGACAAAGGGAAGTTTCTTCCCAATTTTAAAAAGTTCTAGCCCTCCCATTAGCTCGTTTGGTCAGGTGTCCACTCCTTTCCTTTTACCTGGGGGCTTGTTAACACTTTACAGGTAAAGCAAAAAAGAGAACAACCACCAAGAGGGATTCCATAGCCAACTTGCTGGCTGGGTGTCCACAAAGGGAGCTATCCCCCCTCTAATTTATCACAGACCCTGAGTAGGGGAACCCTAGCAGAGAGCCTACATCCACTGCTCTGGGCTACTTCCTAGTGCTGTCCCTTCGGTTTGGGGCATGGCCTCTATAGTCCAAGTTGTAGTGGCAGCTTGTCTCTCGTAGAGTCCCCTTGTGGATCCTGGGTAGTGTCCAGTTGCAGCCTCAAGTTCCTCCAGGCAGGGCAGATGTATGTTTGATGGGATCAGAACCCCACAAGGTTTCCATGCTTTGGTCACCCAGTTCTGTCTCAGGCTGGGTGCTCCGAGGCCTTGTTCTCAGTCTCCTCTTCTAGCCAGGGGGACAGTGCTTGTTCCCTGGTGACTGCCTTGGCTAGCAGGCTAGTGATCCTTCCCCTCGGGTAGGGAAGCAGCTAGCTTCTGCCTCTTCACCAGTCAGTCCTGAACTGAGCCAGGTTCTTTCCTTTTCTCTCCCCTCCAGGCCTGGCATTGGCTGTAGGTATAATGGAGCAGGGCTGAGCCCAAAGGCTCTCTTTAACCCCTTCTGTGCAAGTGGGCGGTTTATCTGCTTCATCCTAAGCACTCTGTTTCTTTTCCTCTTCAGGAATTTGCTGTGTGACTGTAAGAGCTCTCATAGCCTAAAGTGCTCTTCACTTTACCAGAGAGGGGAAGCGGATCACTCTGAAATCCCTAGTCTAGTGCTTTGTAACAGGAAAACAGATGATCTAACAATGCAAACATTTCCCTATCTAGCTTGGAACTGCAGGCTTGACATACTCTTGTGTAGGAAGGCTCTCTTCATACACAGTCAGGGCCAGCGACAGGGTGGTACAACGGGTACAGCAGTACCGGGCCCCGGACTTAAGGGGGGGGGGCCCTTAAATCCGGGGCGGGCCCGGTACGCAGCTGTACCCCCTTGTCGCTGGGCCTGTGAGCAAGGCGCGGCTCTGGGCAGCTGCTGCAGCACTCGTCAGCCCCCTCCCCCAGCACCCAGCAGCCTCCCCCCGCCCCCCCTTTGCTTCTCCCGGCCGGGCAACGCGGCCAGAGCGCATGCGGGGGCCACGCAGCCAGAGCGCATGTGGGGGTTGGGGCCCGCGGGCGGTGGGAGACCGGCCGGGGGGGGGGGCCCGCATGATCTGCGTACGGGGCCCCAAAATTCCTGTCGCCGGCCCTGTACACAGTGCTTTGTTAAACAGCTTCTCCGCTGGTTCATTCATAGATACAGCTTACATTTCTTTGCACTCTTTAATGTACTGTAAAGAATACAACCTAGCAAAGGGAACCAGTTAATTTCTCACATCAGGTGTAAAGCTGGAGAAATACTGAAGAAATGAGGTTTCATTGAACTCTTGAGTAGCCAATTTCCCCCCCGTATTTGCTTTGAAATGGTAATAATGCTGGCAGAATAAGAAATGAAAATTCCTCCTCCTCCACTTCCTCCTTTTCCATCTTCCTTTCTTAAAAAATTCTCACTACAGTGAAATGTGGAATTTAACCCAACTTGACACTTTTAGCAAGGTTAAGTATTGCAGGCTCAGATAACGAGACAAAAGATAGACTCCCTTTATCAGATGCCACTTCTATTATTAAAAACTAGACATTTCCACATTCCATAGGTTATGTAAATCCCAAAGAGATTATCTTTGCACATGTCTTGTGTTGCATGAGTTCACATTGTTCTGTACTACGGAAGAACATGGCTAACTAATGAAGCAGATGCAATGAAGGTGCAGAGACATAGAGGAAGGCTGCCCACCGTTGTGGCATGCAAAGCACACAGAAAGAATGGTGAGCTATAGGCCCAAATCCTGTCACCATTTTGGACTATATTCTCTGGCCTGCTCTGCTCTCTTTCTGGTGCTCAAGTGGCATAAGGTGACTGGAGACTGCCAGTCACTCCTCAGCTGATAATACCTCTCTGCGTGGAAGAATCCATGCACATGTACAGATACTAAAAGTGGGGGGGGGGGGGGAGGAGTTATAAGTCCAATAAGAAAAGAGCTTTGTGAAGTTTGAAGGAGGAGAGTGTGGAGGTGCAGGTAGGACAATCCAGGAACAGGAGCATTTAGTATGGAAGAAAGGATGGAACTGGAGATGAAGTGGGGAGGGTGACTAACTTAACATCCTAAATGAAGGGAAGTGTAGGGGAATAGGAGAAGATGGTGGTGAAGTACCAGAGTCGATGGGAGAGCACTCTGAGATCTAGACTAGACACAATAAATCAACCCCGACAGATTGATCACTACCCGCTGATCTGGGGGGTAGTGTCGACCTGCCCTTAGAGAGTTAACAGTGGGGCATATACATTCACTTCTAGGGATGCTAAAAAAGAGTTTTCCATTAGTTTTCTACTAATGAGAGGCCTTGGTGTTGGGACTCATTTCCCAGTCAATTCTCTAGAGCCTGGATCTGTTAGCTGTCTGGGCACTCTGCAAACCTCACCATCTTTTTCCCCTGGTGACTAGGGTGGGACACACGGTGATGATCTGAAACATGGAGGATCTTTTAGTAAATTATTGTTATTAGGGGACTGGCTTTTGGGTTATTAGAACTGAGTGTCTTTAGATGGTTTCATTTTTTGCATATTGTATTTGCTTTAATTGTCGTGAAGCACCCAGTATTTGGGATGAGCGCTAAAAAATTCTGAGCAAATAAAATAGAAAACAAATATCTTCTCAGAAAGGGAGTCCAGTTATCAGTTCCTAGTGCCATTATGGTGATGGAGTCTCTAACAAGTTACCTCAATCTTCAGTTGTCCTGTCCAGATAATGGAAATTTCCTGCCTGATATGGCTTAGGCAAGAATTGTCTCTCCTCTTTCAACAGTTCAGGGACTAGTTCAGATGATAAAACAGACGCTCCATAAACAAAAAAGCAGAGTTAAGACATGAAGGGGTAAATTGTGACTGGGATATTTGCATTCAACTTTAGTGGCAATTGCTTCTGGATATAAATGGGCAAAATTTGCTCTTAGATGTTCAAAATGCTTCTTGAAAAATACACAGCTGTTCCCTTCATTATAACCGTAAGAGAGCCTAAAAAAAAAAAAAAGGCTGTAATTCTAGCTGTAGTATGTCTGCCTCACTCTCAATGAGTTACAGCTGGCTGGTCATTTGAATTTCCTGTGAATAATATTCTGCTCTGAAAACAGGATCAAGAGGCAGCACTGATGAAGTGGTTTCCATAGTAACTATTATTTGTGTACTGAAAAACGGACTGTTTGTTTTCAGGGGAATTACATAGGTATGTGATGTTAGCTGTCTGTTTGGGTAAAACTAACACCCACTTGATGAAATCAAACTTAGAAAAGATCCATGAGACTTGTTTTTCATTTCAATTTGAGTGTCGCTAGTGAATGGTTCCGTCAATAACTTTTATAGGCTTTTATTTTTAAACATTATACCTACTGTTTAACAGTTTAATATGTATTTTTAGTGCATTTTTGCTCTCCATTTAAAGGTACAGAATATGTAAGTTTCTGCACTGATCCACATTTTCCTATTCAGATTTTTCTGTTCAGAGTTTTCTGGGTGGGGTGGGGTGGGAAGATGTGTATTCTAAGAGGCTATTCTAGGAAGTAATGTTTTTAAAAGAATCAACCCATCTAATTCATACAGGAAATCTAATTGGATATGACTTCATTTAACTGCTGAACTAGAGACAAAGAATGTTCTAGAGGTGATTTGGTACACAGTACATCTCCTCTTCATTTCATCTAACTGTAGATCAGTTACACAGTTATTGCAGAAAATATCGACAGATGATATTATCGACAGACATTAACCAAACTACTGTGCACCAAACACAAATAAACACAGTTTTTTGCAAGAACTAGGAGAGGTTTTTCTGTTTGGAAGTAAGAAGTTCTCAGGCTTGTCTGTCCTCACCTTGGAAGTTTTGGAGAAAAGGATAATCAGGACTTTTGGGCCTCCGGTTATAATTCGCTTGGAATGTTTTGGAGATTCATAGTTTTAAGGCCAGAAGTGATCACTGTGATCATCTAGTGTGATGTCTTGCATAATGCAGGCCATAGAATTATACACAGTAGTTCTTGCAACAGGCCCATAGCTTCTGGTTGAACTACATGTCTTTTAGAGAAGACAGCTGCTCTTGATTTGTCCCTTAAGGGTTTGAGAGCGTATCTGAATGGACTTCTTGCCCCTCAAGCCCATAAATGTGTTAAATCACCGCAGGGTTTTCCGAAAATCCTAGTCTTTGCACAGCATGGGCAGAGGACTTAATTGAAATTTTTATCATATGTGACTCTGCAAAAGCTTGCAACCAGCATAGTTTATTAGCACTTCTCATTTTACCATGTGAGTGTACAGTGTAGCACAGCTCCACCCAATGGACTTTTGGGCATTCAGAGAAGAGCTTCTGAAATTAGAACAAAGATCAATTTGGGCTGGCTCCCTAGAGATTATCCCTTTGGCTCTTTGCAGCCTGCGGAAGAGAATATTACAGTAGTCAGCTCAGAACAGAGAGAGGTTTCTGTTGAAATTCTAAAAAGGAACATGCCAGAGACTCATGATGATGATGTCCAAATAAGGTTTCTATGCCAACTATTTACTGGACTGTCTTGAAAAGATATGTCCTATGAGTCAGAAAATCAGATGATTACTAAACCAGGGCAAAGTGATAAAAGAAGTACAAGGTTGTTGCTCCAAACTTTGAGAGTGATAGTAACAACCGTAGGCCTGAGAAACAAACATAACATGACAATAACTGGCAATCTGTGTTGTCACAAACTGATCAGAATTTGGCTAAGATGGAAAGATCTGTCTCTTTTTTAAATCAGATTTGCTTCTCCCTGATGGGCAATATCAGCATGTGGCCATTTGATCAAGAATGGCAGTGTGTATTCAGAACAGTGGCTCTTAACCTATTTATCATTGTGGGCTGCATATACGGCTCCCTATGTGTTATGTGAGCTGCATCCGCACAATACATATAGTGCCTGTATGGCCCTGAGGATGTCACATGGGCCGTAGCTGTGTGCTGATTGGGCCATGGGTCGAAAACCACCAATTCAGAGCATCTTTAGGCCAAACATTTTCAAAACTAGGTGGCTAAAGTCAGGCCCCATACTGAGGGACCTAAATAAATGGCTGAGTTTTCAGAAGCGCTGAGCACCCAGAGACTCTCATAAAGTCACTTATTTAGGTGTTTGTTTAAATATGGATTTAGGCTTTAAAAAAATCTCAGTCTAGGAGTATTTCTTTTTTTGGCGGCGGTGTGGGGGAGGGAGTTTGGAGAGGGAATGATTTAATGATGTGCATTTCCTATTTGTGTGGGGCGGGGGGGGGGGGAGAGAGAGGATGGTTGGAGGTGAAGAATATAAAGAGCCATTCCCCCAACACACACTGAAAAGGAAAATAGGTTCCTACAGTATAAGACAACCATTTAAGTTTAACCGAGCTAAATTCGGGTTCGCATTTCGTCCAACTCTGGTTGTGTTCCTCCTAGCACATTTTGATAGCGTAGAGTAGCATGTACACTGTGTCTTATTGTTCTTTCTTTAGAAGTTTATTATAAGTCCTTGGAATCAGGAAGCTGTTTTTACTACCCTGGGATTCTTCTTGTTTCATTTCAGCTCTATGATGGACCCAATGCCCAATCCAACCTGATAAACACTTTCTGTGGAAGTACTGTTCCCATTGCAGGGAATACCACAGGCACCAGCCTTCATGTTGTCTTTTACTCGGATGGAATAACCTCTAAACAGGGGTTCCAGATGCTGTGGCATGTAAATGGTAAGCTACCCCAGAATTTCTGTCATTTTATAATGGATAATTCCTTCTTCTCTACACTATAATATGCTCCAAACTTACTTCAGCTTATTGCACATACCGTATTTTTCGCCCTATAGGACGCCCCCGAGTTTTTCCAATAAAAAAAGCAGGACAAAAAAAAGAAAAAGCGCCTCGCTCTCCCGTCCCCGCCGCGCAGGCGGGCTGCTGGGAGCACGCCGCTCTCCCGTCCCCGCCGCGCGGGCGGGCTGCCGGGAGCGTCCCGGTTCCCCCCTCCCCGCCGCGGGCGGGCTGCCGGGAGCGTCCCGGTTCCCCCCTCCCCGCCGCGGTTTCTAAAGTAGTTACAGAAAAATCTCAACTCTTATCTACTTGAGTCACGTGTAAAATCCATTGGTTTTGTTTTGGTGCTGTGAAACTGCTTCAGACCTAGCTGGGACAGGATACGGCTTCTCCAGCTGCCCGCGGCGGGGAGGGGGAAACCGGGACGCTCCCGGCAGCCCGCCCGCGGCGGGGAGGGGGGAACCGGGGCGCACATTCGCCCTATAAGATGCACCAACTTTTTCCCCCCCGTTTTGGGGAAGAAAAAGTGCGTCTTATAGGGCGAAAAATACGGTAACTAGAAATAAACCAGATATAGGTATGAAAGCAACACTTTCCCCTCCAAATTTATAAAGGATTTAATACTTAATGTTTGTATGCACATGCAGAAGCACACACATATGAAAAGATCTGCCTTATTGGCAAACTAGTTTAATATAGGGGCCACGGATTGAGTGTATACGGTAAGTGAACTGGCCTCTCTCAACTAGAGGTAGTTCCTTTGGAGCAAACGTGAGCTGCATTTGCAGGGCAGTGTGGGAGTTTGTGTGGCTTCCCCTGTGCTGAAGATCTTCTGCGAAGGGAGGTCTTAATATGTCATTAGAGATGAGCCCAGCACCACAACGTTCAGACCTGGATCTGGCCTGGATTTCAAACCCCCAAGTTCGGGGTGTATGCACTGGGGAGTTCAATGCCAGCAGCTCTCTAGTTTCCTTTGCTGACATTTATTTCCTTCCATGAGTAGTAAATTCACTTCAGTCCTCCCCCAACCCTCTCTCTCTATGAAATGGCATTGGCTAGGCTGGGCTCAGGGTGCTTTTACCCTGTACCCACATGCGGCAGAGGCTGCCACACGCTTCGTTAACCCGGCAAGCATGCACACCCGTTAATAAACCAATCTGCTAATCACTATGTTCACGCAAGCTATGTTTGCGTTTTCTTAGGAAGTGAGGCTACAACTGCAACTTTATCGCTGTGCCCCTTTAACAGCAACATTCACTAGAACAAGAATGAATCTTACGCCTTTGTACATCCCATCAAAGAGGATCCGACCTTGGGAATAATTAAATAGCCACAGTTGCCCTGTCTGCCTAATCAGTTCACACTTTTCAGCTTTGACAGCATTGTAAAGCAGCTGAAATCTGCTACGGCGGCCCCAGCGCTGCTGCAGACTGCTGTCATGTGTTGGCTCCCAGAGGGCTCCCTTTGACTAGACAGTTGAGTTAAGAATTCAAAGGAGGTCAAGGAGTGTTTTTGGGAAAAGGGTGACATATGCGAAAGGAGTGAGACCTTCGGCTGGCCGCAGCAGGGGAAGGGCTACAGCACAAGGGTATGTTCTTAGGACGGGGAGGTGATGTCATCCTGGAGCTACACAAAGGAAGGAAAAGTGGAGCCTTTTGTGTGCAGAGAGATTACATCAGCCCCCATACAGTAGCCATGGTTTTTGTTTAACTCTCTTTGCTAAAAAACCTGCCTGGTGCATAGTTCCCCCTTTCTCCCTCCCCGCATCCCTGAACTCTCCAAACTCACAACTAGCTCTCCCCCGCCCCCTCCACATTCCTCCTCTATTGTACAGTCATTTCGGTGTCAGCAAGCTCTCATTTTAACTCCTCTGCACTAGACCTGGGCCCGGGGGGGGTTTGGATTTGAACTTCCTGGCCCGAGCGCAGCTCTGTATGAAAGAGCTGAACCAGAGCGCTGAATCTGAATGCCCCTGAACCCCGGAGAATTTCACATCTGGAGCTTGACTTCACAATGTGGAGCTCATGCCAGCTTGCTGATACTGGAGCAAATGTCTCTTGCACTGATTTTCAACCCCCTTTCTCCTGTCTTATGTAGCCCCCCTATTCTTGCTCGCCACAGTCACATATATACACAGTAAAGGTTTCCCATTTAGCCATGGTTCCATCATGTATTGTAATATAAATGTATTAGCAGTGGTTCGTAACCTGTGCATGTACCGCTGCCCTCTGCTGTATAAAATCAGACCTGTTTAGTGTTTGAGATTATGGGCTAACTTCTCTCCCTGTTCCAGCCGCTTTGGGTGTGGCAAAGGGACCAGGGACCTCTCAGCCAAGATGTAGCCAATAGAGATGGCTCCTGTGTCAACTGCTCCCTTGCCCTCCACTCCAGTGTAAACGTATTTCAGGGATGGGAAGGTGCATGGCTTAATCTATTCCAGGGGTGGGACTGGAACTGGCATGGATTTTGAGTGTGGTACCAGTAACCTAAACACCCACCATGCTGAGCAGATCTCAATGTAGGAGAGAGACTGAGCCTATGTGTCTCTTTTGTGATGGAGACCTGTGTTTTGGAGTGCAAAGTCCTGTGTTCTGTTCCCCAACCCTCTTAACTGGTGGCTACAGTGTGTGCATGCTATACATCTCTGAGACTTATGTGCCACACTGCTGAGAGGGATGTACTTAGATTTGCAGCCGTGTGTTTGTACAACTTTACCCTGACACTCCTCTTAATCCTCCCTTCCCAGCATCTTTGTCTGAAGCTGTGCACTGACCGCAAGTAGCCTGACACTTTCCCTGTTGCTGTCTGACTCAACGAGCCCACTTCTGCTAACTCTAAATTGATCTTTTGGGTCTTCCCCCCTCAGAGCAGAATAGAAATTGCCAAATGGAAACCGAGCAGTCTTAACGCCTCCTCCATAACTGAAATTTGTACCAATTTAACTCCATTGTTTGGTTAAATCAGTGCAGCTCCCTTGCATGGGGTTATTATTTCATCTTAAATGTGCCTTATAACAATTTAGCTTAAGCAGTAAGCTTTAGTACAAAGGATTCAACTGCAGCGGAAGTGAAGTACCATTCTTAAACAGAAATAAGTGTCCACACAAGGGATTTAATTGATGTAATGTAAATGTAGTATACAAGCACTTAGAATCCTAGAGGGGCGTATTCCCAACGAGAAAGCTTGATGCTTCAAACTGTTCATTCCAATTCTGCTGTTTTCTAGGCAGCTCGACACATGCAAAGTTCATTTGTGCTCTTGAAGACAGAGACAACACTTGGTAACACCGGGGGTGCTGTGGGGATGGTACGCTGATTGAATTACTGCTCTACAAAGAAAAAAGAGTTGGCAGGCCAAAGGTCTGTCAGTGCTAAATTACACCAAGGGCAACTGTCTCTGTGAGAAGACACACGTTCCCTATGCACTCCAGCTATGTTATTAAGCAATGTTCGTAAAACAGTCAGCTGCTTTGCAATGTGCATTACTGCATTTCCTTAAAAGAATTAGTAATTAGGCTCAGCAGCGTTTTGAATGAACCTGACAAGTGAAATTGATTTGGCCCCTACAACATAGCCAGACTTCATCTGTTCTGCCTTTCAATTCTGCCTGACATATGTATTCCTTTCTCCTTTAAATATAGGCACCGCATACTGTTGAGAACAGAGTAATCGAGTTAGAAAGGATTGCGACTCTCTAGTCTCTTCCCTCTGCTGGATTCCCTGGGGAAGCCCTGGTGGCTGGCTGGGGCATAGAGGGGTATATTTGAGTCATGGCTCTTAGATAAAGAAAACAACATTATTCTGGTTCTATATTTCTACCCAGCAGATGACAGCTGTTAAAAACCCTAAATAATTACTACATATTTCAAGTGTTTGTTAGCAGAAAGTGAAAAGATTGTTCGCCTTGCGGGGGAGCGCAGCAGAAACAGCCACTGCACAAGATTGCAGAAGCTTGCCCCTGTAACTGTTTGCAGACTGACAGGTTGCTTGAGAGAGTGCTGCCTAGCGGTTCACGCTTGGTGCTGAGAACCAGGAATTTGAGTTCTAGTCCTAACTCTCACAGTGACTTGCTGTGTAGCCTTAGACAAGTCCCTGAGGGCTGAAATTTGAAAAGTGCCCATTACATTTTGGTGCCATCTTGATATGGGGCCAAACTTGAGACACTTCGGGCCTGATTTTAGCAGAGGTACTGTATAGTCATTGGATCTATAAGTGCTGCTCAGCAATCAGGCCCTATGTGTCTTGATTTGCCCCCCCCAAAAAAATTAGAGGCCCCTTATGAAAAAGTAGGTTTGCTGCCTTTGTAAAGAGTATACAGTACCAACATACTCACCCCATGCAGGCTAGTGAAGATTAATGAATTAATGTCTGAACAGTACTTTGAAAATACAGCATAAAGTGATATATACGAGCGAAGGCCAACATTTTCTAACATAAGTACTTAACATTAGATAACTAAAATCTCATTGGTACCTAAATAAAAGTAGCCCCTACTCACATGAGTTGTCCAGTTTTCTTCAGTGGGACTTCTGTGATTAAAATACACTTGTGTGAGTAAAAGTTTCAGTATCAAATCCAAATTATCCTTAGTGTTTCTGGATCTGGATCTCACAGCAAATTTCATGTACAATGGTCTTTTTAATTAGAATCAGTTAAAACTAACTGAAACATTTCATTATAAATACAACAAACTCTGATACTATTCATGTCCTTAACCCGCATTTTACATGCACACTGCTAATTCACTCTAAGGCTATGATTAGACTACCGATTGTAGCACGTTTTTTTATAGCGCTTCCGTATTTAGCGCAACAGGTGTTGCGCTAGAGGCTGTGCACATTGAAGCCCTCTAGCGCCAAAGAATGAACACATTTGCAGCACTTCTGGCAGCAGTGAGAGTACCGAGATAGGGCAGGTATCCCACAGAGCACCTCTTCTGGCACAGTGCCTTGTGGGGAAGGGGGCGTTTTTTGCGGCCATTCTGACAGCCAACCTGACAGTCCTGCCGCCCACAGTGGCGGGGACCAGACAGCCCTGCCGCCGGCAGCGGCGGGGACCGGACAGCCCTGCCGCCCACAGCGGCGGGGACCGGACAGCCCTGCCGCCGGCAGCGGCGGGGACCGGACAGCCCTGCCGCCCACAGCGGCGGGGACTGGACAGCCCTGCCGCCGGCAGCGGCGGGGACCAGACAGCCCTGCCGCCGGCAGCGGTGGGGACCGGACAGCCCTGCCGCCGGCAGCGGCGGGGACCGGACAGCCCGCCCTGCCGCCCGCAGCGGCGGGGACCGGACAGCCCGCCCTGCCGCCCGCAGCGGCGGGGACCGGACAGCCCGCCCTGCCGCCCGCAGCGGCGGGGACCCGACAGCCCTGCCGCCCGCAGTGGCAGGGGACCGGACAGCCCTGCCACCGGCAGTGGCGGGGTCCTGAGAGCCCGCCCTGCCGCCCGCAGCGGCAGGGGACATGGCAGCCCGCCCGCAGCCCTGCCCGCAGCGGCGGGGACCCAGGACAGCGGCGGGGACCAGCAGCCCTGCCGCCCGCAATGGCGGGGACCCGGCAGCCCACCCGCCCGCAGTGGTGGGACCGGGGCCAGTGTTTCAAATTTCCCAGGGAATGTGGGGGAGGGTCTGACGTGGGGTCACCTGAGGATGGACAGAAGAGTTTTAAATGCTGGCCAGAGAGGATGTAATGGGAATTCTGGGCCAGAGTGCTGGAGGCTGGAGGCTCATTATCACGCAAGCGATGTACACATTCCCAACCTTGTGCTACAACGCTAGCGCTAAAAGCTTTATGCATCTCGTTTATGAGGTTTAACAGTAGCGCTTTAAACAGTCAGTAAATGCACAAAATGTGTCTTTCAAGTGTGTTCGGTCAGTGTAATTGTAGCGCTAATGGAGGGTTTTTGCGCTGCAAAGCTCCAGTCTAACCATACCCTAAGTGGGGTGGGGTAAGTTTTTAAGTGTCTGTCTAAAATTTACCAGTGACTATATCTGAAGAATCTTGCAAATAGATCTTACAAATTCAAGTGTGATTATGAAAGTACAAATTCTTCTCCTGTTGATGACTAGCATCTTCTAACCAGTCATGTGCAGTAATATGCAAAGACCTTTATAAATCATCACTCCTACAATCTTCAGTGGTTACTAAGATTTCAGCCAAAAGAAAGAGAGGCCACCAAATATATGTTTTTTGAACTTTCTATTTGTTGTCTGGTTTCCTAGCAACAAGATCCAGGGTAGGAAGCCATTGTATGTATTTTCCATGGGAACCCTGAGACCTTTATGCTACTAAAAGAAATCCCACTATTTTTTTTCCATGGTTTTAAAGTATATAGGAGAAGTTTCCAAAAATGACTCTGGAGTGCTTTGCGCAAACTGAGTACACAGTGTACACAGTTCAGCCACTGGACGGTTTTCCATTGTGCAGCTGCCCAAATACTGCATGCCCAAATAGTTCTGCGCTGTAGAAAAGGTTTTAAGCGTTTTTGCTAGGTACTGAATCCTCTCAACTTCACTTCAACGTCAGGAGGAGTTCAGGATGCTCCGGTGCTTAATTTGTAACGAAAGAGGGGTTGGGGCTCAAACAATTATTTTTAGTTTCATAACTGACATGACAAGGCCAGAGGTGCCAGGGCTGAGCACTGGAGTGCTCAACGCATGACAGGGTTTGTCCCTTAATTTTTATTTGCCCTCTAAAGACTGGATCCTCCTTCTACTGCAGTAAATGGCACAATTCCCATTTAGTTCGATTAAAGCAGAATTGACCTTGTGTTTGTAGACAGATGTAAGCACTGTCGAATGTTTTGTGCTGATTTAATGGGAAAGTTTGGTGCCAGCCAGAGACTGGAAAATATTTGATTAGCAGAGATAGATGCAGCACCACTTAAAGCTTGTTCTCTTCCATTGTCTCAATAAAACAGGCAATACATCTTCTATTTAGGAGAGAAATTACATTCTGAGTTAAATAAAAATAAGTTTCTAATTCTGCATGGAGGAAGGGAGAAGAGGCTAGGATATTCCATTATATGTAGCTGGCTTTCTTAATTTCTAACTGAAGTTATTACTAGATTCCAAAAGATGGGTCATGGCATTCTTCCAGAATTATTCATAATTGCAGTTAATTCCAATTTTCCAGTGATTCTGGTTTGTAGATCATTTGAATTCCAAACGTAATGCATGTTAATATCTCCTGTAACACGCCTAATTAGCTGACACTGCATGAATTTTAAATCCTGTAGTTGAGTGAAGGCTCCTTGGGACAGGGACTCTGTCTTCGAATGTATTATTACAGCACTTAGTATAGTGGGGGGCCTAGTACAGTGGGATTACAATACAAATAAATGTAAATAATATTTGTAGTTTACAATCAGGGAACAGAACAATGCCATGTGATTTATGTAACTAATCAACACAGTGTAAATTGTGAACTGATCAAACATACAATTCAAAATCTTTTTCAGTAAATAGTCCAGATAAAAATTTTAAAGTTTAGTACAGATAAATGCTCTAATGTTCCAGTAAGTGAAATAGGAATGTATTGTGAACATGGCTGAATCAAAATTTGCTTTTGAGTCTGATCAAATGTTCCTGTAACTTTTTTTCTCCTCTCAGCTGTAGAGCTTAGAGCTGGGCACATACTGCATTTAAACATTCCCAAATATGTGTCCACATTTTATTACGAGTTTGCTTCAACTATATTGAGCTCGTTTTGTGGTTACTTACCATAAATATTCTAAAAAATAACTTTACTGGCAGGAATGTTTTCTAACACAGCTGACTTCAAGCAACATATTTACAGGAAGAGAATTTGTAATTTATAATATCAATTATTCATCCCAGAAACTATTTCTAAACTCCTCCATTTTGGGAATAGGACCACAGTATGCAGCCTCTGTGTCAATTGCCCAGTCAAAATGTCACATAGCAAATAGGTACAAAGAGCTTCTTGTAAAAAAGCTACGGGCCAAGTGTGGTTATTCAGCAAATACCTTCAAAAATGAATATATGTTAAAAAAAATTGATGGTCTGTTTGCAGGCAACTAACAAAGAGTGGCAAAATCAATCGAATAAATTATGTATTCTAAACTATTCAGCTAATATTGACCAGGTTTTTGCCATAGCATGTAAAAAAATAGATTCTTCAAATACTGCTTTGGAGCAATGTTTAATGGAAGAAAATTAACGGCACATAGGAGTTTGATGTTCAGTGTGTGGTCTGGATAACTCATCCAAGGCTTAGTGATTGAAGTCACAGAAAATATCACCCATTCTTGAAAGAATTTTAGTGAGTAATCTGTATGTGAATCTGAATGTTAGCTGTAGGAGTTGCAGAAAGGGAAAGGTCTCCAGCTCAGTGTAAGTTTTCCATTCGTCTGACCCATTTTGGGTTTAAATAAAGGCATGTCTTTGTGACTGTCAGGAAACCGAGCTTAGTCATAGCGGCCTGTTTAATTTGAAATGTTCCCAATTTCTCTAGGCTCAGATAAATAGCAAGTTGCAGGGTCCTCTAGGATTTTGGCCATGCAAGTAGGTTTGTTGAGAATCTTTATCAGCTTCCAAAGTCAATTCAGCTGGTTTTTCCATATTGCATTTTTTCTCTAAAGTGCCCATGTACTTTCTCCAAAGTGCCCATGTACTTTCTCCACACTGAGAGAGAGTCTCTCTCTCTCTCTCTCTTTCTCTTTCTCTCTCTCTCTCTCTCTCACACACACACACACACACACACACACACACACACACCAAATATGAAAAATCGGGATGAGGTTGGGAGGTAATAGGAGCCTATATAAGAAAAAGACCCAAAAATTGGGACTGTAAATAGGCTAGTTTCCGTTTTTAAGTAGCTTTGGCCAGATTGTGCCTTGCTTGTCCTGAGGTGCAAAAGGGAAATGAGGAGGGGACACAAGGAGACTTTCTCCCCTCTTGTGCCTCTGGTTAGAGGTTTTTGATTTCTGAACATTATTGTAACTTGGCAGGGATCCACTCCTGCTGTGGTAATGTGTCAATCAAATGCAACACTCTTAGACTGCATAACTCTTTTGAAAGCGGCTGTTTCGACATGGGAGAGAGGAGAGGTTTCATACTCTTTTAAAGATTACTTTTAACCTTAAATCAAGACATCTGTAAGCTAACAGGGTATCTCTGCTGCAAAGGTTCATGTGATAGTAGCTGCATGATTGGCTCATACAAGCTACTACTATGTTATCCTTGACAGCATATAGAGCAGAGGTGGGCAAACTACGGCCCACGGACTAATTCTGTCTGGACCCCCGAGCTCCTGGCTGGGGAGGCTAGCTCCTCTCCCCTCCGTTGCTGTCCCCCCCACCTGCAGCCTCAGCGCACTGTGCGAGCAGCACTTGGGGTGTGTGTGGAGTTGCACGACACCGGGTCTGTCTCCGGGCCAGACTTGTTCTGAGTGGTGTGGTAAGGGGGTTGGGGGCGGGAGGTTGGATAAGAGCCAGAGCCTCTCGGCAGGGTTGGATAGGGTGTGGGAGTCCCAGGGGGCCTGTCAGGGGGCAGGTATGTGGCATGGGGTCGGGGCAGTCAGGGGAAAGGGAGCAGGGGGGTTGGATGGGGTGGGGTTCTCAGGGGTGATTAGGGGAGGGGAGTCTCTGGAGGGAGTAGTCAGGGGACAAGGAGCGGGGGTGGTGGTGAATGGGTCAGAGGTTCTGAGGGGGCAGTCAGGGGTAGGAAGTGGGAGGGGGTTGAATAGGGGGCGAGGCCAGGCTGTTCAGGGAGGCACTGCCTTCCCTACCCGGCCCTTCATACATTTTTGAACCCCGATGTGGCCCTTGGGTCAAAAAGTTTGCCCACCCTTGATATAGAGCAAAGTATACTTAATCCCAAGGAAGACAGAGAACAGACTCAAAGCCAACATTAATTCATAGATCTCAGATCTGGAAGGGCCTTCCTGGGTCATTTACATCTTATATTTTTCACTACCCTACAAATGTAAGGATTTCTCTGCCTTGCTTATCAAATGCAGTTTTCTCTTAAATGAATAGTGGTAGAAACTCAACAACATCCCTGCATAAAGTATTATACTGTGGTTTAATCAGATAGTCACCAACTTCCCAATGCCTCGCTTCCTTGTTCTCTTTTCCATTTTAAAGCTGCTACTTGTCTTGTTCCCATTCAGAGTTGCTGCTATTTCCTCTGATACAAATCATCAAATTGAGCTGACTGTGAAGGAGCTGACCATATATTTTCATTTACAAGCTTCCTGCCTTCTATTAGCAAACACACTTATACTTTGATTGTGTCAATTGCAAGTAACACTGTCCTGGCTTAGTAGCTGCCTTCATTTAAAAGCCACCTCTTTATCAGCCAAGATGCTGAGGAAAGCAGTTGCATTTAATAATTATCTTTCTCAAACAAATTGATTTAAAGACACACAAGGAAGGAATTAAATTTAACAGAAAGATGGCATCTAGACAAAGACACAGGGTTCAGGGTATGTATTGTGCATAGCTTTAATATGTATTAGAACATCTAACTTTTCTATGTCAGTTAAGTAAGAGGGAATGAGATAGGGAATTTGTTATTAGCAAATAATAGGATTCAGGATAATAGGATAATAAAGGATTCAGCTTAAGATAAAGTAGCACTTTGGCCCTGGAATTTTGCTTCTCTGGGTTGGATTCGTGGCTTTAATTTTTTCCCCAGATGTGGCAAAACACATTTTTTAGTAGAATGCGGTTTATAAAAGCTTTTGCAATTATTTTTACATGAAAAGTAAGGTTAATAAACAGTCATTATCTCCATAAGCATGTTCAGTGGATAGCATGTGTTTCCTATTGATGAGGGAATGACTTCCATTTCCCTGAGGAATAAGAATTGAGAGGAAAATCAAGTTAAGAGCAGTTTTAGAAACTCTCCTACAGTTTGCAAACACTTCAGTGTGAAATTGAATGACACAGGGACATTGAGTGTAGCTATGCATTCCATGATTGCAAACTCTGGGCCAGCATTTAGACAGACCCTGCATGCATGACATGAAGCGGGCTTAATACTGGGCTGATCTGAGCAAATGGTATTGGTCAGAGTGTCCACAGCAAAGAGAACGTAATGTATTGAAAAACAAACAGGAGCTGCAAAAGCTACAGCCGAAGAAGAGCAGGCTGAACTCTTGCCTCATGATTGCAGTCAGTCCTCTCTGCTCTCCTGTGGTGTGGAACAACCACCACGATATTTTGTAATCCTGCTAGAAGGGACAGTGACCTTGGATGAACTGAGAGAATGCAAGAAGAGCGACAGCTCTCGTGCCTCTCAAGCTTCCCTGAGGTAACTGTCCCTTGTGTCCCTTGTTAACCTGGGAGGTATATGCTGCATCAGTGTGTGTCCTTCAGGTGCCAAAGCCAAAAAAGGCAGAACAGGGTTTGGACCTTATTTTTAATGATTTCTCAAATGACCCCACAAAAGCTGTGTTGGTAGAAGACTAATGGAGGCTGAATTAAAAACTGTGGACTCCTAAGTTAACACTTGCAGAACCAGTGTGCTGCTGCATACAGGTGATAGCAGCAGAGAAATAACGGCTTGGGGATCAAGCAAGCTCTTGGTCTCCTCACCCATTTACGGGTAATTACGGGTAGAGGAGAGGCTACATCTTCCTAGTTGAATCTGTCACTGGCTTCTCCAGCTTTTCTCCATCTGTAGCCGCAGTTTCCTAGTTTTTACAGTCGATTGCTGTGGTGCTCTTTTCCCTTGGAATGTGGCTCAAACCCAGAGTTTAAGTACTACATTTTGCAAAGATGAGGGAATGGCAGTAATAGAACAGAGCCCAACTTTCACACCTTGACTTCCAAAATGCCCCAGTGGAGATAAAGGCAGACGAACAATAGTGTAATAAAGGAAATGATTTCTTCTTTGGGGGCTTAAAGGGGAGTTACTCACCCCTGCAGTCATAGTGAGCAATATCTGCAAATGATCTCTGTCGTCATAATGACTCAATGTAAATGGGAGAGGAGGGGAAGGGCGGGAAGACGAACCAAATGACATTGCAGGAAGGGCTTAATTCTGGAAGTTCTCAAATGTTGGGCCACTTATGATTTTTGCCTGCCCTGTTAATATCTGCTTTTCTGGGTGTGAACTAGATATTTTAATACAGGGATTTCGTGTCACAAGACATAAGGATAGATTCTCCTGTCCTGCCAAACTGCAGCAATGGAGGTAGAAAGGCCCAGGGCTTTAAGCTACTTCTGTGGGCCCCAGATCCTAGGTTTGACCAGTAACTGGCCCCTGCCATATATATGAGCAGTCTTAAGAACATAAGAACATAAGAACGGCCATACTGGGTCAGACCAAAGGTCCATCTAGCCCAGCATCCTGTCTACCGACAGTGGCCAGTGCCAGGTGCCCCGGAGTGAGTGAACCTAACAGGTATGATCGAGCGATCTCTCTCCTGCCATCCATCACCCCCCTCTGACAGACAGAGGCTAGGGACACCATTCATTACCCATCCCGGCTAATAGCCATTTATGGACTTAGCCTCCATGAATTTATCCAGCTCTCTTTTAAACCCTGTTATAGTCCTAGCCTTCACAGCCTCCTCAGGTAAGGAGTTCCACAGGTTGACTGTGCGCTGTGTGAAGAACTTCCTTTTATTTGTTTTAAACCTGCTGCACGCCAATTTCATTGAATGGCCCCTAGTTCTTCTATTTTGGGAACAAGTAAATAACTTTTCCTTATTCACTTCCTCCACTCCACTCATAATTTTATATACCTCTATCATATCCCCCCTTAGTCTCCTCTTTTCCAAGCTAAAAAGTCCTAGCCTCCTTAATCTCTCTTCATATGGGACCCGTTCCAAACCCCTAATCATTTTAGTTGCCCTTCTCTGAACCTTTTCTAGTGCCAGTATATCCTTTTTGAGATGAGGAGACCACATTTGTACGCAGTATTCAAGATGTGGGCGCACCATGGATTTGTATAAGGGCAATAAGATATTCTCCGACTTATTCTCTATCCCTTTTTTAATGATTCCTAACATCCTGTTTGCTTTTTTGACTGCCGCTGCACACTGCGTGGATGCCTTCAGAGAACTATCCACAATGACTCCCAGGTCTTTTTCCTGATTGGTTGTAGCTAAATTAGCCCCCATCATATTGTATGTATAGTTGGGGTTATTTTTTCCAATGTGCATTACTTTACATTTATCCACATTAAATTTCATTTGCCATTTTGTTGCCCAATCACTTAGTTTAGTGAGATCTTTTTGAAGTTCTTCACAGTCTGCTTTGGTCCTTACTACTTTGAGCAGTTTAGTATCATCTGCAAACTTTGCCACATCACTGTTTACCCCTTCCTCCAAATCATTTATAAATAAGTTGAATAGGATCGGCCCCAGGACTGACCCTTGGGGAACACCACTAGTTACCCCTCTCCATTCTGAAAAAGTTCCATTTATCCCTACCCTTTGTTCCCTGTCTTTTAACCAGTTTTCAATCCATGAGAGGATCTTCCCTCTTATCCCATGGCAGCTTAATTTACGTAAGAGCCTTTGGTGAGGGACCTTGTCAAAGGCTTTCTGGAAATCTAAGTACACTATGTCCACCGGATCCCCCTTGTCCACATGTTTGCTGACCCCTTCAAAGAACTCTAATAGATTAGTAAGACACGATTTCCCTTTGCAGAAACCATGTTGACTTTTGCCCAACAATTTATGCTCTTCTATGTGTCTGACAATTTTATTCTTTACTATTGTTTCAACTAATTTTCCCGGTACGGACGTTAGACTGACTGGTCTGTAATTGCCAGGATCACCTCTAGAGCCCTTTTTAAATATTGGCGTTACATTAGCTATCTTCCAGTCACTGGGCACAGTAGCCGATTTAAAGGATAGGTTACAAACCCTCGTTAATAGTGCCGCAATTTCACATTTGAGTTCTTTCAGAACTCTTGGGTGAATGCCATCTGGTCCCGGTGACTTGTTACAGTTAAGTTTATCAATGAGTTCCAGAACCTCCTCTACTGATACTTCAATTTGTGACAATACCTCAGATTTGTCACCTACAAAGACAGCTCAGGTTTAGGAATCTCCCTAACGTCCTCAGCCGTGAAGACTGAAGCAAAGAATTCATTTAGTTTCTCTGCAATGACTCTGTCATCTTTAAGTGCTCCTTTTGTATCTCTGTCATCCAGGGGCCCCACTGGTTGTTTAGCAGGCTTCCTGCTTCTGACATATTTAAAAAACATTTTGTTATTACCTTTTGAGTTTTTGGCTAGCTGCTCTTCAAACTCCATTTTAGCTTTTCTTATTACATTCTTACACTTTATTTGGCAGTGCTTATGCTCCTTTCTATTTACCTCACTAGGATTAGACTTCCACTTTTTAAAAGATGCCTTTTTCTCTCTCACTGCTTCTTTTACTTGGCTGTTAAGCCACGGTGACTCTTTTTTAGTTTTCTGGCGTTGTTTTTTAATTTGGGGTATACATTTGAGTTGGGCCTTTATTATGGTATTTTGAAGAGAGTCCATGCAGCTTGCAGGGATTTCACTTTAGTCACTTTACCTTTTAATTTCCTTTTAACTAACCCCCTCATTCTTTCATAGTTCCCCTTTTTGAAATTAAATGCCCCAGTGTTGGGCTTCTGAGGTGTTATTCCCACCATAGGAATGTTAAATGTTATTATATTATGGTCACTATTTCCCAGCGGTCCTTTTATAGTTACCTCTTGAACCAGATCCTCTAACTTAAACCCTCGTGGCTCCTCTAACTTAAACCCTCGGTGCAAAGGCCTTTCTGGTATCAGTGATTTCTGGAATATGGGATAGAGGCAGGAAATTTGGATCTTGGTATAATGTGATTGCTGGGGCCCTACCCCCCTTCAATTTCACTTTATTTACACATTAGATACTGAGAGGTCCTGTTGCAATTGTCCCACTTTCCCCCTTGTCTTGTCAGGTCTGGATATAGGGATGCCTTGACTATGCCCCTCTCCTTTCTCCAAGCGTGTTCCCCTGAGCAGGAAGCCGGGCATGGGAGTGGTTTAGCACTGCTACAACAGCCATAAGCCACTTAAGATTTAACCAGACAGAGGGAAATCTAAGGGGCAGATCTACTAGCTTTTCAGTTGCTTCATGCCATCAGATCAGGGGGCTTGCATCTGGTCCACTGGGTTGTTGGTTTTTTTAAATCCTCAGAATAACTGATCAATTTAATAACCATAGGAGGGAGGGGCAATTTCTAACATGAGGGGGAAATTCATTGTATGTTTTAATGTGGAGTGTTTTACACTTGTACTTGAATAAAGAGTAATATTAAAACCACCAAAGGCCAAGAAGTTAATTCATCTCTTGTGGCTTGGCAGCTTGCACTCATGCTAATTAAGCTGATGGGAATTGCATTGTCTTGAATTTTATGATTTCTAAATTAATGGGAAATAATATGATTATAACAATAGGAAGTCCCATAATAAAACATGTGTGAGTCAGTTGAAGTCATGGGGAGCAGTGGGAGCACTACACCTCTGAAAACCAGAGACTGTAGGTTTCTAGAATTAGTCAAACAAAATTCAAGGCCATGGTGAAAATTTTGACCGTTTCTTTTTGCCTCAGTTTCTCCACCTGTAAAAATGAAAAAACTGAAGTGCAGCGAGAAGAAAGACAAAATTAAAGCTAGTGATGTTCATGCACCTTTGTAAACTGTTTTGAGCTCCGCAGATGAAAATTTCTGTATAATTACTAAGCATTATTATTGTTATTTTAACAGATACTATGGAGTGTGACCAATTCCACTTTGTATGGCAGGTAAAGTTAGCAAAAGCAGAGATTGAAAGAAAGCAGAGACTAGCTAAAAGGTTAATGCTATTATGACATATTTCATTGAATCATAGAAGAGTAGGCCTGGAAGGACCTCAATAAGTCATCTAGTCCAGTCCTCTGGACTTAGGACAGGACTGAGTAAAACTAGACCATCCATGACAGGTGTTTAACTGTCTAACTGTTCTTAAAAACTTCCAATGATGGAGATTCCACATCCTCCCTAGGCAATTTATTCCAGTGCTTAACCACCCCGATAGTTAGGAAGTTTTCATTATATACAACCTAAACCACCCTGGCTGCAATTTAAGCCCACTGAATATTGTCCTAGCCTCAGCGGTTAAGGAGAACAATTTTTCACCCTCCCCCTTTTAACAACTTTTTATGTACTTGAAAACTGTTATCATGTCCCCCTTCAGTCTTCTCTTCTCCAGACAAACAACCCCATTTTTTTTCAATCTTTCCTTGTAGGCCATATTTTCTAGACCTTTGATTATTTTTGTTGCTCTTCTCTAGACTTACTCCAATTTGTCCACATCTCACCTAGAACTGGACACAATACTCCAGCTGAGGCCTAATCAGTGCGGAGTAGAGTGGAAGAATTCCTTCTCATGTCTTGCTTAAAACACTCCTGCTGAAAAATCCCAGAATGATGTTTGCTGTTTAAAAAATCTGGCCCTTATTTCTCCTAGCTTTAAAATTTTCTAGTATCAAACATGGATCCTTTCTTAATACATGCAGGGAGTGGAAGGAGGCTATGTTTTTAATAATGTGGGAATAGGTGAAATTATAAAGAGCTCGACTGAAATACCGAGGGTGTGATTGTCAGCATGGCCTGACTTGGGAATCTATTTTTACACCTACAAATTTGTGAGCACAAATCACTGCAGGCACTGTACAGCTATTTAAATATCTGCCTCTGCTCGTACCCACAGATATGCTATTTTAGGAATCTGAATCACCTAATTTGTTCCTACATAGAGTTGCAGGTGCAAAATTACAGCTGAGAAAACAGAAGCCACTGTTTAAAAATCTGGCCCTTATTTTCAAAAAGCCCCCTACTTTTTTCCCCGTCCCCAGCATGAATGCAGCGGGGAAGGCTTCTGTAGCATAAGTAGTTTAGGATGGGGGCATTGGCACCTTCTCCATTTCCTGCCACTCACCTCTTCTTATCCCCACTGATGTCTTCTATACCTCTGCCCCTCTACTTCATGCTTCACTGCCTTCCTGCAGCGCTGCCTGACATGTGAGCCGCTCACGCTCGAGGATGGGTGGAAATGACTCACTTAAAACTGGGACCCAAATCACATCCGCTAGAAACCTGGGGAGAAATTAGCTTTGTGAAAAGGAAAAGTGCTACAGTGCGATCAGTTTACTTGCATTATTTTAAACTAGAGAAGTTCTGTTGCTGGGATACATTATGTGCTTGACACTAGCGGTGAGACGGACATTTCCCATTCATGTAATGATAACTTGAGGAGCCAGAACCTCAGGACCAGCTGAAGAGTACTGTGTGAAGCTTCCCTTACACTTTCCTAACCAAAGGGCTGCTCTAAGTTGCAGCGGAACAGCCTCCATGGGGCCATTTTGCTGACCCAGGATCATTGGAGTATAGCATGATTTGCCCATGTCCTTCCCTGTCCTGTCTTGAAATGGCCCCTACATCAGAGTGTCCAAGAGTGAGTGGCATGGAACTAGCTTTACATTACATGGCAGTTCCCCTACCCACCTGGAATCCTCAGCTTTCTCCTTAGCAGCGCGCTTTGGCTGATGTACTCCCTGAGCGGCACCAGCCAGCTAGACGGGCTGGCAACCTGGTCTCAGATTTTGAAGTATCCCAGATTCAACATTCTGTCAATTGTTTCAGCACATCTCTAAAGAAAAACAAATATTGTGATAAAATTGGGCCTGAGCACAAGAATACTAAGGCTCCCACTGATTCTGGTGGGAATCTGTTCCCCAAGTTTCCCCAGTGCAGGTAAAGTAATTGTGAGAATGGCCTTATTTCTACTGACTAGCAACCATGTAGCTTCTACTTTGATTCTCTTCAACTTCTCTATAAATGTGTATCTGGTTAAATAGTTCTAAACCTACCTATTTTTCAAATGTGTGTTTTAGTAAGAAGGGGGATTGCTGTGTGAGGGTAGCTTGTTAGTCGGACACCAACATGTTAGTCTATTACAGCACACACATTTTAGTCATTATAAGTCAGAGATATTTCCCCAAACTTTTGCCATTATGAGATCACAGCCCAAATGATTGTACAGTATTTTCACATTAAAAAATGTGCTGATATCGATTTTTGAGTCCAATCATAGTTGTCAGATGGTTTTGTTTCTATAGTACTGAATTGACTGGCGTGCTTTGCTACTTCAACAGGTTGTGGTGGAGAACTCTCTGGTGCATCTGGCTCTTTCAATAGCCCTGGCTACCCAAATAGGTACCCAAGCAACAAGGAATGTATCTGGTACATTGACACAGCACCTGGGAGCAGCATTCAACTCACCGTTCAGGAACTCGACATTGAATATCACTCGGACTGCAACAATGATGTTTTGGAGGTAAGAGCTTTGGTTGGATCACTCTATAGTATGCTGGTTATGCATGTTTCTGTCTGGAGCACAGAAACAAGACCCACACTACCAAATCCTTCAATATGCTGTCTTTGATTATGGCCAATGTCAGAGTTTTCAGAGGGCAAAAACCCTCTATAGAAAGTGTTTATTTCTCTGGCTGTCAATCTGGAGGCCCCAGTGAAGGAACAGGGTTCTGTTGTGTAAGGCACTGGACGTGCACATAGTAAAAGGCAGCACTACCCTGAGGACCACTTGATTAGTCTTTAAATAAAGCACATAACTGGGCAGTACTATACCATAGGTGTACGGTTTCCTCATGCCAGAGGATAATCCACATAATGGAGTAATAGGAAGGAAGCCACTAATTAAGGTGAAAGCCCCTTGTAGAGCCCTACAGAAAGGAGATTACTCCTTGTGGATCATCCAATCAGCAGTGAAGGGGAACCCCTGTTCTGGAACAAATGTGTGGTAATCTCTAGTAAGAAACATCTCTTGGTTACATACAGCCAAATACCCTGGTCGTTTAACATTCCTACATACAGAGATGTAGCACAACTGAACTCGGGATTCTTGATTCTGAAGCAATGCACCCCTGCTTGGAGAGAAAACTAAGGTCCTGATCCTGCAAAGATTTGTGCACATGCTTAGCTTTGTGCACTGTGAGTACTAGTCCCATTGACTTCAGTGCCTTTGCAGGACTGGGGCTTAAGGGAGCAGCTCCATTAACTCAGCTTCATTAGCAGAGGCAACTGCTCTTCTGTGTCATGGCCGACATGTCATATTCCACCACTGATCCCAAGTACACTTAGGTGCACACACCAGTTCATCACAATGATGAGTGCAACCACCCAGCTCTCCAGGAGAGTGGGGGCTTCCACTGTGAAATTCACAAGACACGATATGTAAGGAACAGTGTCTACATCAGGGGTCAGCAGCCTTCGGCACACGGCCCATCAGGATAATCTGCTGGCGGGCCGCGAGACATTTTGTTCACATTTATCATCCACAGGCACGGCCCCTGTTTCCATCCACAGTCCGCTGTTCCCAGCCAATGGGAGCTCCCGGAAGCAGTGGCCTGCATGTCCCTGCAGCCGGTGCTGTTTCCCGCAGCTCCCATTGGGCCGGGACGTTGAACTGTGGCCACTGGGAGGGGGGGGAGGCTGTGCCTGCAGATGGTCAATGTAAACAAAAGTCTCGCAACTCGCCAGCCGATTACCCTGATGAGCTGCATGCCGAAGGTTGCCAACCCCTGGTCTACACAGACACAGTGGCACCCTAACTAGACCAACATAAGCCTTATGCCCAGGTGGTGGGTATCAAAGGCCGTGAGAGGCTGAGACTTCCCAAACAGCCTTGCAGGGCCCTGCTCAAACTCCACCTCCAGGGCCCCTTCCACTTCCTGGCACTCTGCGGCTCTTCACCCATGGCTGGGGCCCCAGGTGGGGCTGGGGCTAATGGGGGCTGGCCTGCGGCCAGGGTCCCTGGGTGGCAGGAGCTGGTGCTTGTGCCGCCTGCCCACCCAGTGCTCCAGGAATGGGGGGCCACACCGCCCTCCCGGTGCTCTTGACTCCTGTGGGGGAAGGAGGCGGGAGGATCAGGGGCTAGCCTCCCTGAGCCTGTAGTTCACCCGCCACTCATACTTATGCCTCTCCTAGAGGTGGAGTTATTATGCTGGTGCAGTAAGGCACTTCCATCGGGAAGGAAGGCTGTAGTGTAGGCACTGACATTATTAGGTAGACTAAGCTGCCTTACATCAACCTAACTGTGTAGTGTAGACCAGCCCCACATTTGTTATTTTCTAGCTCTTCAGATTATAAAACAAAATTGTTACCCTGGCTCAGTGGAAATAGAAGATAATGGTTAACTGTGATCAGAGGCTGTTGTAAGCTGTCTGTTTTCTCTGCTGCGGTCTGGTACAATGGTCCTACTGTATCTGAGCACCACACTACAAAGTTCTGCAAAACCCTACCCGAATCTTGAAATCCCAGCCGTTGTCTCTTGTGATGCATTCAAACCAGCAGGGAGAAAGCACACTTCAGCATTGTTTCTTTTCTAAAAACAAAGGCAAAAGACGTTGGAACTTAGGAGCCTGAAGTCAGGTGCCTGAATTCATATATAGTGATCTAGCTGAAAAGGGGGGGGGGGAATAGAATAAAATGTCAAACTACTGCAAATAGAAACAGCAGCACAGCTGTGGGAGTGTTAGTATTGGCAATGGAGCAATGCCAGGTAGAAACCCATCTGAAACCAGTGCGTATGTAACTCAGCATAGCTCAACCATGCCTCCTCTGCTGCTACCTGTGCTACTGTGGCTATTTCTTCTCCTTGGGCTGCCATCTTGATGTGGTGGAGAAGTTTGTCTATACTTAAGACCCTAAGAGTGATGCTGTCGGGAGCCCTGTGTTCCTGGTAGGGTCACCCATGGTGGTAAGGTCGAAGGTGAGGTACCAGACAAAGTGCAGCCCAACACAACACAGCCCAATATAAGACCTCAATGGCAGAGCAGGCAGATGAAGAAGGATCACCACTCAATGGCTCCCCCACACTAACCTACTCATGTGCAGGTTTCTCTCACAGAAAGAACTTTTTCTCCACCTCCACCATAAAAGTTCTGCAGTGATGGGTGAGTGGTGATGAGGATAGGAGAAGTGATCACTAAGAGTCCCTAATCACAGACCCACATACAGGCAGTGACTGCAAGATGGTCGTCATGTGCCCCTGGACCGGAATAGGGGGGCATTTTTGGCAGCTGTGGTCATGACTGAGCAGGCCTTTATGCAAAGGGAAACTGCAGAGCTACAATTAATTTGCAAATTTAACACAAACAATCTAGGACTGAGCAAAGACCTACAATGGCTTGCTAATTACAGAAATAGCTTCTCCTCTCTCCATGTTCACACCCCCCATTCAACTGCTAGAAGAATAACCCGCCCTCCCTGATTGGAGATAACAAGCTGGTTCAGCCTAGTTGGACTAACCTTGTTACCTCCCACCTGGTTCTTGCCTACTTTTCTATACCTGCCTCTGGACACTTCCACTGCTTGCATCCGACGAAGTGGGTATTAGCCCACGAAAGCTTATGCTTCAAAACTTTATAGTTACTCTTTAAGGTGCCACAGGACTTTTTCACCCAGGCCTTTATAGGAACCCCTCTGCTCACACCATATGGGGAATGGACTAGAAAAGATGCCCCAAACATAAACTATCCCACCATACCTGACTGGACAACTGTGTTCAGAAGGATCGTTCCCAATGCGGTCTAAAAACAAAAACGTTTCTTGCAACTCGGAATGTCCATACCCTACTAGATGACTGAAAGTGAAAGACCCAAACACAGAAGGGCAATTGTTGCCCAAGAACTCGCAAGGTACAATATCAACATTGCTGCTTTCAGTGAGACAAGATCTGAAGATTAAGGCCACTTGAGGGAAGAGGGTGGCGATTACACTTTCTTCTGGAAAGGAAAACCAGGAAGCGACAGGCAAAAAACAGTGTAGGCTTTGCAATAAAAGAACCTTCTAGTCGATCACCTGACTGAGCTCCCAGGGCAGGGATAGTTGGAAAAGACTTTTCAGAGAAGGGAACGTCCATTTTTGAGAAAAATCTCCTCGCCCTGGTCGCAGAAAAGTGCCCCAAAAGAAAAGACAGACAACTGTCATCTAGCAATCGCGGCCCAACTCTGACTTCCAACCTGCAATGCCTGCCAATGAGCCTAGTCACCAAAGGGCCCATAAAAGTAAACACCTGTGAAAAAGATCATTCTCGATCTTGCGGGATCGCCGACGAATTTGCTATTTATATTTGCACTAACTCAATGACACTTAGCACAAGTATGTGTACACAACCAGGAGAATCACACCCCTAGTTCATAGTGTAGACCAGGGGTCGGCAGCCTTTCAGAAGTGGTGTGCCAAGTCTTCATTCCGTCACTCTAATTTAAGGTTTCACGTGCCAGTAATACATTTTAATGTTTTTAGAAGGTCTCTTTCTATAAGTCTATAATATAGAACTAAACTATTGTTGGATATAAAGTAAATAAGATTGTTAAAATGTTCAAGAAGCTTCATTTAAAATTAAATTAAAATGCAGAGCCCCCCAGACTGGTGGCCAGGACCCGGGTAGTGTGAGTGCCACTGAAAATCAGCTCCTGTGCCGCCTTCGTTACACGTGCCACAGGTTGCCTACCCCTGGTGTACACAGCCTAAATGTGTTTCACTGAAATTTCAAAATACAGTAAACCCTCGATTTAACGGACCTCGATTTAACGGACTTCTGAGGCAACGGACAAAATTTCTGAGCGAGTCTGATGCATCTGAAATCCATTTCTCGTGGGCTGGCTGCTGGCTCCCAGCTGCCGCCCGGGTCACAGCAGCGGGCGGGCGGGCTGCCGGCTCCTGCCTGGCTCCCGGCTGCGGGTGGGCTGCCGTCTCCCGCCCGAGTCCCGCCAGCAGGCGGGCTCCCGGCTCCCGCCTGAGTCCCGCAAGCGGGCGGGCTGGCTGGCTGCCGGGTCCCACCTGCGGGCGGGCTGGCTGCCGGTTCCCGCCTGGCTCCCGCCTGCGGGCTGGCTGCCGGCTCCCGCCCGAGTCCCGCAAGTGGGCGGGCTGGCTGACGGTTCCCGGCTGCCGCCCGGGTCCCAGCAACGGGCGGGCTGCTGCTCCGACAGCTCGTTTTTTTTTTTTTATTAAATAACAGACTTTTTGATTTAACGGACACCCCCTCGCCCGAATTAGTCCGTTAAATGGAGGTTTTACTGTCTTGGCCAAAGCTTGTAAAGATCCAAGCCGCATCCACAGCGTAAAGCTCCCCTCTGCCATGTAAAAGCCACTTCTTCGGGGTGCAAGACACTGTAGATGACATTGACTTTGCTGTTAGAAATCCCCTTTGAAATCAGGCATTTCCAACACATGCATTCTAGAAAAAAATAAACTTCACTTTCCAGTGCTTCAGAAATGGCTCCACATTATGTTGGCACTGGCCCCTGTGATCGTTATTAAGACTTCTCATAATGGGAGGGCCTCTGTTGGAGAAACAGAGTTCGGTTGCCTTTCAAAATGCTGCACGTACCACATCTTGGAAGGAAGTAGTTTCCTTGGCATGTGCTACAATAAAACAAAAATGACACTTGGCCAGGGCATTTTGTTGGCTTTTGATGAGGTGTTTTTATATTTTAAATTAATTGAAGAAATCCCTGTTGGGCAATAATGGAAGAGTTTAAAATTAACCTTGAAAACACAGTTTCTATTGAAAATACATACCCAGAAAAATTATTTTTCCATTGTTAGTTATTTAATGTCCTATTTATCACCCATTAGCATTTTGTAAACTTCAGAGAGGAATTTTGTGCTGCCATAACAAGATAGAACTGTGGATTGGAAATGAATTTTGCCAATGTAGCCTTTCCTTTTACTTAAAAATAAAGAGACGGGTTGATTAGATCTTAATGCCACAAGTTACTTTGTTTCTCCATCAAAGCCTATTCCACTCTTACCAAGCAGGCAGTCTAAACAGGGACCAGTTTTATTCTCAGAAATTTGTGTCATGATGATAGCTGGCCACATAAAAACAGCCTTTCTGTTGCTCATAACTCTGGAATGCTGACTTGATTGTAACAATAAATGGAGCTAACAGGGCAGAAGCAGAAGATAAAAACAGGCTAAAACCATCGGCTTTATTGAGATGCCCAGCACCCCAATAAAAAAATCATGTTATCTCTAAATCAAGTGCTCTATTCAGATTACTTTATTTTTTATTTATGGTTTTGCAGCTCAGACATACTGTAGTTCTGCATGAACCACACCCTAGAATTCTTTCCATCCTTTCTCTCCACTTTTGTTTTACACATTCATGTGGTAACTATTGGTTTTCTCCTCTGCAGCCAAAAGTAACATTTTATTGCTTTTTGTCATGGAAACACTGTGGCTTGTTTTTGCTGCAGCCCTTTTGAAAGTATCTGATTAGTTGAACTGGCACAAAGGAGAAAAGAAAATCCACTTCTAACTGTAATAAAGCGACAATTGCTTGGCTTTGACTAGCCCTTTTGATTTTGAAACTGTACAGAAGGCAAATGTGAAACAGGCCAAGAACATAAAAGAAACCAACAGAAATTCAGTTTCCACTAACTTTCTTCCCTCTGCCCTTTCGGTTTGATGGCCTCAACAATAAGTACAACTGTTCAAGATGGGCCAAATTAATTTCACCCTGGGTGTAACCCCACAGAAATCAGGGGATTTTATGTCAGGGTTGAATTTGGTCCACAGCATGAAGGTGTCCTCAGGAAAGTGGGAACACGCTGAGGGCAAGTTTACCTTACAGCCCTACATCTGTGCATGTCAGGTCAAAACTATGACAATGGGAGAGCACTCTCCCATCCGCATAATTACTCCACCTTGGTGAGTAGTGTAAGCTGTGTTGGTGGGAGAGCGTCTCCCGCTGACATAGCACCAGTGTGTACAGCGTGAAACGTGCATTTTTCTGTGGGGGGAGGGCTTTTTCACACTTTTGAGCAATTCAAGTTAGATCGACTTAGGCTGTAGTGTAGACCTCCCTGGGGAATATCTTAGAAATGCATTGTTTTTATTAGATTTGAATGACTTAGGGGTTGGGTTTTTCCTCCCAAATATTGTTACCAGACAGGTTTAGATGATTTAGAACAGAGGTTCTCAACCCTTTTTGTTCAGTCCCCCTCCCCCAGCATACTATAAAACATCCACAGCCCACCTGTGCCACAACAACTGATTTTCTGCATATAAAAGCCAGCATCTGCATGAGGGGGTAGCAAACAGGGCAATTGCTTGGGGCCCCATGCCACAGGGAGCCCCAAGCTAAGCTGCTCGGGCTTTGGGTTCAGCCCCAGGTGGTGGAGCTCAGGGCCTCAGGCTTCAGACCCATATGGTGGGGCTTTGGCTTTCTGCCAAGGGCCCCAGTGAATCTGTCCCTGGACCCCTGGTTGAGAGCGACTGATTTAGAATATATTTGTGGCTATAGATTGTGCTAGAGCTACGAGTCAGGGAGTGAGACCACAAGCAAGAGAAAAACAGGTCACCTTGTGAACAGACTTTGTTCTGACAGTTGCAGGAGTTGTTAGCCCACTCAGACATCCACATCGGGAGGTTTTACTGCTGAAAGTGAACTTCAAGCACAGACATGTGCTTCTTCCCAGGACCGTTGCTGCTTCATTAGGAAGCCTGCATTTGAACAGCAATTTCATTCATTCTGATTTCTCAAGAATGTCTTTAGATAATTGGCGACAGAGGAGCCATTATAGATTCAAGTCATGCTGCTTCTCTCTGGAAGCCAAAAATGTGCTCCCATCCAAAACTAAAGCAAACATGCAGTTAGGCTTTTGAAATCAGCCACTAAAAACAAAGACAGAAACCTCTTGATGTTCTGTAGAGTCTGTAATAGTTAAAAACCTATTTATTTGTTACTCCCTAGAGGGACTGAAGGTGCAGAGTAGGAGGTGCTGCTTTGCTTTTTCCTTTCTACTGAATGTTTTCACTGGCAAAAGGCCAAGTTGTTGTCCTGTCTCCCCCATTTCCTCCCCCTGCCATGTCCCGAAGGGCAGGGCTGGGTGGGGCATCCCATTGTGATAGGGCACAATGAAGCAAAATATGTAGAGCAACCTTACATTTAGCCTGGTGTTTAGGGCAGGGGTTCTCAAACTGAGGGTTTGGACCCTTCAGGGGGTCGCAAGGTGATTACCCAGAAGGTCGCGAGCTGTCAACCTCCATCCCAAACCCCACTTTGCCTCAAGCATTTATAATGGTGTTAAATATATAAAAAGTGTTTTTAATTTATAAGGGGGGGGTTGCACTCAGAGGGTTGCTATGTGAAAGGGGTCACCAGTAAAAAAGTTTGAGAGCCACCGGTTTAGGGGGTGGAGGCATTAGTTCAGGATTCTAAAAGACTTGACTTCAACTTTGGCCTAGAGCTTAGACAGCACATGAACCATTTCCGAGACTCAAAATGTCAGAGGGAGTTTGTTAAAAGATCTTATTTGCTCCATCTGCAACTATTTTCAGAAGAGACCAGAAGTGGGAATGTCGCATGGAAAGTTGGTTCTTGTGGTATTTCCATCCCAAAACCTAAAGGTGAATTCACAGAGCTTTTCTGAACTTTTGGAGTTCACCAGATTATTGAAATACTGGGACAGATTCAGCCTGGGTTTCTACTTGTGTCTGCTAGCAGCATTCTAAGCACAGGGCCCTGATGGTAGAAAGCCTGCTGGGGTTTGTTGCCACAATTTCTCATCCTCTAATGTAGTGTTAGGGACCAGAGCAGCTACAGATTTGCTTGGCACTGGTTGAGAATTGGCACAGACATTTGTTGAACAACTAGGGAATATTGTTGTAAACTGTGGGGATGTGGCTAGCTTATTTAGTGGGTGGAGCAGGACCTTGTCTGGTGATTGGGGTTCAGGTTGCCATCTGTCCAGTTTACACCTAGACAGTCTGGGTTTCAGCTTGTGCGTCCAGATGGCATTTGACGAGGCCCAATGTCTGGTTTGTTTTTTTCTAATCTGTGAAAACCGCTCGCTGCCAGTTAGAATTTAACCCACTGAGAGATGCTTACCAGCGAATCATTGCCACTCTTGTGAGAACAGGATGCCTTGCCCACCCAACCAATCACAGCCTGCAGCCCTCCCTTCCCCATCCATTCCCAACCACCCAACTGGGGAAAGTTTGTAAAGTTTCTCAGCCTGACGTTTGGCAGGGCATGGGAAATGGACAGGTGTGGAACAAATGGGGGCGGGAGTGTACTCCCTTCCTCTTCTCTCTCGCGTGAGTGTGCTACAAATAGGGGAGCATCTGTTTCACTTCCTTACACACTCCCACTGTGTGTGTAAGGTGTCCCACTGTGTGTGCAAAGTGTCTAGTGCAAATAAGGGGAGTTCGTCTCCAAATTGGAGTGTGTGTGTGTGTAAATAGAAAAGTTCAAATGAGTGTCTGTAAATGAAGATTCCCCCCCCCCCCCGTGTGTATGTAAATTGTGCTTATTACTCCTAGGATGTGTGGGCAGATGTACCTCAGAGGTGGCAACCTTATGATAATAGGATGGAGAGAAGTGAGCGAAGGGGCAGAGCTTTTTGGGGGGGGAGGAAGAGGTGGAGCAGGAGCTTCAAGGGGGAGAGGCAAAGCAGGGGCGGAGCCCCGGGGGTCTGTTTACCAACCATTAGAAAGGTGGCAACCCTCGTTGGAGTGGCAGTTTGGAGTAGTGGCAAATGTTGATCCAGGAGTTTACCAGAAAAGGGGTAAAACAGAAGTCAGGGTTGAGAAGCCAAGCCAGAGTCAGGATCAGGAGTAGTGCAGGGAGTCAAAGATTAGATCAGGAGTCAGGGCTGGATTGGAACAAGACTGGAGCAAGGACTTGAGCCAGGCTAGAGGACAGGAACAAGGACTGGAAGCAGGCACAGGGCAAGTGCAGCTGCGATCGTGATACACATTGAACAGCTGCTGCGATGCGTCTGCAAAACTCAGGTAGCAGGCTGCAGGCTCCTCTGCCCAGTCAGGAAGCACCCATGTAGAGAAGGGTCATAGTGCCCAGCTGGGCCTGCTGGATTGCCTAGCAACCAGGTTGAGAGCCTGCTATGCTCCTGACAACAGTACTCAGGTGTATCCTCCCAGCAGTTTCCACCCGTGGGCCCCTATGGGTGCTGGTGGATTTTTAAGCTGTCATCCTCTGGTACAGCTCCCAGTGGAGGGCAGAGGGCCTAAACAGAGAGTACATTTTTCAAAAGAATGCAAGTGACTTAGGCATCTATGTCCAACTGACTTTCAATGGGGCTTATGTACTTAGAAAATTTTACCCCGCATCTGCCCTTCCTCCAGCTTCAAGAAGCCAGGCTAATGAAGGGAGGGTGAGTCTGACCCACCAATTACAAATAAGCCCAAACCAAACCCCAGATCCAAATTTGGAGAATTTGAAATCAAGACTCAATTACACAGTTCCACTCTATTCCAACTATCTCAATTCAAGAATCACTTGTTAAAGTGTGTAATGGTGGTGGTGGACTTGATGGCCTTCTAGTACAATACTATCTGAGAATCATGACAGATGGATTTTGGTGAGATTAACTCTTCTAAATAAGAAACAATAACACCCAAATGAATGTTTTTTGCATTCTGTGGAGATGAGCATTTTTAACTGTACCGGGAATACCTTTGTTTCTAAAGAATTTTAGAAAGACTTCATCTTACTTCCTGGCCTAAAACTGAGAAGTCAGTCCAAACTCCCATAATTAGGACAACTAATCCGCATACACTTCAGGGAAGAGATACAGGCTGTATCCACAAGAACAAGAAAAGCACATTTTTATGTCCTCACAAAAATAATGTTCTAATTGTATATAGATATAGTTTGGAGGGGATGGTATGGAGGGGAAAGAGGGCTTAAGTTCCGGTAGAAGACTCATCCTTAATGCATGGACCATGTGAAAGTTCATCTAAAATCTTGAACTCGCTCACAGATGGTCGCTCAAGGTTTTAGTGCCTCTGACAGACATCAGATGAACTTTCAGAGGATGGTACATTGACCATGCAGGAGAAGAGAACCCCATTGTGTTGTCAATGTGAGAATAACCCTGTTGATTTTGACCATCACTCCTTAATACCCTTTGAACAACTTCTTTATATGAATATTGGTAGTTTTGAAAGATTCTTTTTCATGGCTGATCGGTTTGAGCATACTGCAGCAGTGAGTACTTAAAATTTGGAGTCACGGTTAATAAATTTAGGGCCTTGGGTTTTTTGAGTTAAGTTTGAATGTTCATAATATAATATTTCCCAAATATTGAATGTATTAAGCAAAGCCATCTGCACAATTGATTGTGATTTTCTCAGTTATGGTGAACTGTCTCTTTAAAAGGTTTTTACCTCCAATATTTCTTCTATTTCCAGATCTATGGTGGGCCTGATTTTCTGTCTCCTAGGTTGGCCCAACTGTGTGTTTCAAGACCAGCACAAAACCCCCTTCGAGTCTCTAGCACTGGCAATGCCATGGCAATCCGATTCAAGACAAATAGAAATAGGAATGGGAGAGGGTTCAATGCCACTTGGCAAGAAACACCAGGAGGTGAGTTTGTGGGGACCATTGCTGATGAAAACTGATGAAGTCCAGTAAGAAGTTGGCAGGAGTGAACTTGTTTTGCATAAATTTTTAACCATTTCGTATATTTCAGGTTTGAAAGTTTGACTTGAACCAAAATGTTACTGGATTTGCATTTCATTTAGGAGAAATGGTGAAAAGTGGATAGGGGAATACAGACAAATTCTAAGGGGAAAATAAATGCAGTAAATAAGCTGTATATAGAATAAGCACTTCCTGCAGCTTGATATTGTGTAGGATTCTTCTGTCCATAACTAATCTCAAAGGCTTCTGTGTAGCTAGAAAAAAAATGGTTTGTTTTTTTTGAAATTCAATGACCTTTTTGCTTTTAAATTACAAAGTGAAGAAAGATCTGAGAACTCAAACTAGCTTTGAGAATCTTGCGAACTTCAAAAATATTTGGAGTGATTAGTAAAGCCTGAACTCTGTCGGGTTCACCCATCCCTCATGCAGTTATTTGTTCAAAGCCTCACCTGTAATCCGTGAAACAAGTTTTCAAATGACAGCAGACCAATGCCATAGGGAACACTGAAAGACATGACAAGGCTTTTCCAAACAGTACAGAAAATCTTTTAAAAGGCCCTGAAGTTAGAATGCAGAAAAAAAAGCCTGTTGGATGATTATGTACAGGCATATATTTAGATGCTGGTTGCCAGCACCAATTTTCCAAAAAATTGTTGCACCTTCTGATTTACCAGAAAGTATTTGGGAACTCTGAATTGCAGCTGAATTGCAGGAAATGAAAAAATTAACGACCGTTTGTTGTTGAACTTAAATCCTATATTTTGTAAAAGTCACTGGCAGCTCGGCTTGTTCCTCTCAGTTTGTTTTTCCTTTGTGTATTGTGCCCTTTAGACTGCAACATACAAATGAAGGAAACTGGAAAGGGACCAGAGCCCTAAAAAAAGAATCCAAACCATAAAAAAGAAATCTCTTCTTTTTTGCGTATTTCCTTTCACAAAGAACATGGTTTCTGTATATGGCTTTGCTGCAACTGACAGTTACTTTCAGAAAGGAGGTTCTGGAAGTGACTGGCAATCCAATAAGTCATGGGGTTATTGTGCACCTAAGCACTCGACTATTCAGTAATAAACTGATGACTGTTGGCCTGCTATGCCAATCTCTGCATCCCATTGTATGGGCTCCAGAGCACCCTTCCCTCACACTGTCATGACAAGCTTAGCTACATTCTCTACCCTTTTAAATGAAAAATGCCTCGCTAATGTGCTCGGTCTCAGTAATAAAAGTGGAGACCAAAGTTTTCAAACCTGGATAACTAAAACTAGGTACCTAAATCCAGAGATGCTTCCTCAACAGTGTGAAGTCCATGTGGGTGCACAGGGCCTCTGAAAGTCAGCTCACTTTCAGTATTGCTGAAACAGGTATTGAAGTGCCTAACTTTAGACATCCAAGTTTTAGGTTTCAGTTCATATATCTCCCATGTGTCCATCATAGAATGGGTGCTGTAGTTGTTATTCAGCTATATCTGCATTCTTCTGTGAAATATACATTTCCCTCTCCATGCCTCCTACATAGATTCACATTGTTAGTCTTGGTATACTCCTGGTTCTGTGCGGCATCCTGCTCTGTGTGAATTACTGGAAGAGGAAGAAATCAAAATTCATTCATGAGCACTCATATTACTGCAAGGGGGCTCCTGCAACAAGGATGTGCATGGCCTTCACCAGTTCTTTTCTATGGGCTGGGGCCCAGGAGCTGAGCTGACTTGATTCTGTCAGATTGTTTTCTATCTGAGATTTAAAGAACCATTTTTACAAATGTATTAGTTCTGCGGTATTGTGTAAACATAATTTATTGCAAACAAACTCCAGCAGATGGATCACCTGGCAAATACTCACTGCAAGTATTCTGTATTCACAATTCAACATTCAAGCTCTGTGACTGCCCCCAAAGTTATGTAGGATTGTTTCTGTTCTCTGATTGGATAACCAAACCGCAATGAATGACAGTACTGCTGCCACCACCCAAAACAAATTTCCTTAAATTAATCTTGGGAGATAAGGGTCTGACATTTGCTTTCCATGAATGCTGACATGAAGAAATCTACATCTACGTCTGTCCATGAGGGCATAAACACCGTCAAGGTGATAGTTTATTTAGAGGTCATCAAAATGTTTGGGCGAAATTTGCGTCTATGCAGAGAGCCAGTGCAAGGCCTGCACCCCACTTCATCCTAAAACCATGTCTGCAGTACAGCCGCTGCAGCTGTGCCACGGTAGTGCATAGTGTGCCAGTGGTTCTCAAACTTTCTTTTTCGTGGACCACTTGAAAATTGCTGAGGGTCTCGATGGACCACTTAATGATCTTTCTGAATGTTTGTACGGTTGGCTAACTGTTGAAAGCGCTTTGGATAAAAGCGCTATATTAAAAAAATGAACCTTTTTTCTTCTATAAATAAAAACACAGAACTCATATTTTAATATCAGTCCTCTTACCTTTCTAATGCAATGGATGTGCCCTCTCTCCCCCGCCACGACAGCCCCTGAGCAGGGGCTGGGAAGAAGGGCCGTCTCTCCCCGGCAGCCACAGCCTTGGAGCTGGGAAAAGTCGCCTCTTTCTCTGGCCGCCGCAGCCCTGCATGTCCCAAATTCCCCCCACCCCCTCTTCTCACCTCACCCTCTCTATTCTCCTCAAGGCCATCACCTCACCTTACATGTTCCAAATATCGGGACTGTTCCTATAAAATCGGGACCTTTGGATGCTTGCTAATTACAAAAACAGCTTCTCCTCTCTCCGAGTTCACACCTCCAATTCAGCTGCTAGAGAAATACCTCACCCTCCCTGATTTGAGATAACAAGCTGGTTCAGGCTGATAGGACTAACCTTGTTACCTCCTACCTGGTTCTTGCCTACTTATCTATACCTGCCCCTGGACACTTCCACTGCTTGCATCCGATGAAGTGGGTATTATCCCACAAAAGCTTATGCTTCAATACTTTAGTTAGTCTTTAAGGTGCCACAGGACTCTCCTATGGAGGAGTCATGAGACTCAAGGTTGTTCTTATGTTTTCAGAAGTGCTTTTCCCACCCCATACTTAAATTATTCCTAATCCTTGATGCCAAATCCAACCATTCTGATATTGGCGTGGAAAATTATTTACAATTACATTTACAATAGCTAGCATAAAAGGCATAAGGAATATCAACCCTCAGCTTCAGCACCTAAGCCAATCACTAGCTGCCTGGGATAGGAAGATATTTCCCTCACAGGTACAGGTGTTGTATAGTTGTCCATTATGAAAGTTTTACACTTTCCATTTAGCCATTTGGCACTGGTCTGGTCAGAGACAGGATATTGGGCCAGATGAAGTATTGATATGATACAATTTAGTGATTCCTGAATCCTTAAAAGAAAAATAAGAAACTCAAGGTATTTAGCTGTTTAGGTGAAAAGTCAGCTATATTCCTGCTAAGGATAAATGAGAGTGGTTTTTTTATAGATGTTGTTTACACCCTTTCCAGGTTGCGGAGGAGTTTTCCAAGCTTCCAGTGGTGAAATCCATTCTCCAAACTACCCTCAACCTTACAATGACAACACTGATTGTGCTTGGGTTATCCAAGTTGACCATGGCCACCGGGTTTTACTGAACTTCACGGATTTTGACATTGGACTTCGCCAATCATGTGACAACAACAATGTCGCTGTAAGTAACAATGGATGTTTCAAAAGTTTAGTTAACAAGTCTTGGGGAAACATTTGCAAAAGAGAAAATTTACTACACAGTTTAGGCTGCAGTTGGTTTCAGGATATTTGCCATGCAATTTTGTTCTGCATTTATTCATTTAAGAGCTAAACCTCAAATTTTAAAATTATATTAAATCTGTGGCATAGCTCTCTTTGCTCCACCAGTGATGGCATTCTCCCATAAGCTGCCAATTGCACAGGGGAACATGCTTCCCTGGCAGCCCAGAGCACCTTTAGAGAGACATGGTGCACCAGTATCATGGTGCTGCATCCTCTCCCACATCCTTAGGGGCTACGTGTGCCCCACAAGTGCATGGAGTGAGCATTCCCTGCACAGATAGGAATGTGACTATGATTTTCCCTTTCATGGGGTAAGCTATGACATAAGTTTATTGCATACTGTGAGACAGCTTGTCACCCATATAATGGCATGTCCAGATAGAATTTGTTACAGAGTTGTAGAGAGATGTCTCCATGGACAAAAATAATTCTGGCTTGATTATTATTTTATGTGTCCATGCCATGGGATTCCTTCACCATTAGTGGCACCTCCTCCTGGCCACTCTAGGGATTTGCTCTGACCAGACATTGCACCCTCCTCAGCATCTCTCCTGTTGTCCTCTCATACCCTCTGCAACTTAGTGTGTTCCCTCTTCATGACTTGGCCCTCCAGCCAGGGCACACTCTTCCAGGCTATCAAAGTCCCATTGTACAAAATGGTAGTCCTCCCTTCACTGCTCTAACCTACCTCTCCTCCAGCAGCTGGGAGGGGAACCCAAGCTTGCTCTCTACTCCAGGTTCCAGTCCAGGGACCCTATCTCTAACAACAGTGGCCTGCTCACTCCCAGGCCAGGTTGCTCTTTCCCTGGACTACTTCTGACTAGGCAGCTCTACCTCCTGGCTCCCCACATCTCTCTGGGTTTTCCAGCCTAATCTCCCTCCTCAGAGCGACTGCAGACTGACTACTCCACTACAGCCCCCTTCTATTGCCAGCTACCTGGATTTATACTTGCCTTGCCTGTTCCTTCTCAGCTGGCAGTTGTCAGCAATTAGGTCTCAGTTCTCCCTGGCTTTCCTCCCAGTGCAACCCATGGGTTAATTGGGCCTAACTTACCTCACAGTCCACCACATTCAAGTGATCCTTGGCCGGTTGTTTATCTGCTTAATTAGAGAACCTGCCCACTTAAAGCTTCACATTGCTACTGTTTTCTGAGCTCTTATTAATCTCCTGGAATTCAGGCTGCAGCTCAATCAGTGTGTGAAAATGAAGAGCGAGGCAAGTCTGGCACTATAGGCCTCAGGAGAATAGGGACATGAAATCCTGACCTGTGATGTAGATTCCACCTCACTCAGTAGTAAGGAATGTGGGATCTGGGTGACGCTGCACAGTACCGATAAAACATAGTGACCACCTACACCAAAATCCAGCCTCTCTCTCCCAGATAAACCTTCATCTACAGTGAATTCAAACAGCTAGGGACAGAGGGTCTTTTGAAAACAGGGCATCACTATTAACAGAATTACTTGCTAAGGCTTTTTGCCAAACCAGTTAAAACAAAAGTCTGATTTCTGTTGAACTGAATCATAGATTTCTTTTTAACAAAGCATCTTTGTCTGATGGATGGTGACTTTTCGCAGCTCTATGGCATAGGCGAGGACAAGGCGATATGAAACATGGTTATAGTTTTTAGTTAAGATATTTCAATGCAACTGTGATACTCTTGGTGGGGAAAAAGTATTAGAGAAATGTCTGTTTTTTTGGTGACATTGCACAGGTGTGGAAGGTATGATAACATGGCAGCCCATGGGACATCTGAAATGGCAATGTTGTCAGAAAATACAAAATCAAAATGTGTGGATTAAACAAAGTAATTCCAAATTTAGGACCAAATCCTGCAAATCATATAAGCACACATTTAGATTTATGCATGTGAGTAATTCTATTGATGTCAGCAGCGACTTGTGCTTAAATGCTCTGCCGGATCAGGGCCTTAAGGCTCAGTGCTGCCCTTAGATATGCAAGCATGACTCCCCTCGCCTCTCTGGGTCTCAGGGAAAAAATAGGTCTTTAATTATTTAAGTGGACAGCATAAGCAGCTCTTATTTATGTGAGGGTTGCACTGACTTTAGTAGAGCTCCTTGCATGAATGAGGGTAGCAGGACCTTACCCTGCAGAGGAAGCTATTTTATTTTATTGCCATAAAAGCATCCACCATTTTGTTTTTGTATTTTTGCAAATATGGCTTCCATACAGTAATGTGAAAAATCCACTTTTCTTTGGGTCGGAAGAGATATTTAAATCCAGAAGCATTAGTGAACTGTAGCTTCCTGTTGTGAGTTAAATGGAAAGTTATTTTAGAATGGAAGAGGGGGGATGTTATTTTGAAACTAAAAGAAAAATCAGTTTTGACTGAGACAAGTTTGGGGATGGCTTTTCAGTGTTAATTCAATGAGGTAGGCACCACGAAGAACGAAGGGATTGGATTTCTTTTCTTGTCTGCCATGCCAGTAAGCTGGGAGTAATTTGCCTGTAACAACTGGAAGTGATTAGCATGTACCTCCTCCCATGGAGTTACAAGCTTTGTATGGTAATGGGAGCCAAAGGGGAGGGAGTAGAAGCTGCTTGTGAGAGCTCTACATGGATATGTGACTGTGAATTTCATTTAGTAATTACACTTCAAAGCAACATAGGTGGAAAATATAGGCAGCTAAGGAAACTGGTGGGTTGGGTTTTGGTGTTTTTTTCATTTCCTTTCCATAGGAAAGAATGTTGTGTATGAGTAATACACTCATTTCCACTCTTTTTTAGATATTATCTTTATGGGTTTAATTTGCTTTGTGCAATCCTCTGGGGACTCTCCTCCACCCTTTACCGTACCAACATCTTTCCTTCATCTCCACCCTTCTAGACCCACCGGAAGTCCCTGCCACATGATCTGAGACAGCATGTGTAGCTGAAGCACCATTTGTAACACCAAGGGCACCAAGAACAATTCTTTGGGGGATGGGGATTCTTCCTACCACTTTTAGATTTCTAGAGTCATGTTTCAATGGAAAACACATCACAGGGCATCTTTTCATACAAGGTTTTCAGTTGCACGGTTTTGTGAGGGAAGAGGGATGCCTGGTTGTTAGGACTCACTGTGACTCAGGAGAGCTGCATACCATTTTCTGCTCCCCCACAAACTTCACATGTGTACTTGGCCCAGTTGCTTACCCTGCTTGTGCTTCAGTTCCCTATCTGCAAAATGAGGATAATAGTACTTCTTTTCTCCACCCTTTCCTCCTCCTCCTTGTTTAACTCAGCCAGTAAGATCCTGGGGCAGGAGATGGTACGTTACTATGAATATGTACAGCCCCTAGCACAATGAGGCCCCTACCTTGGTTAAGGGCTTTTAGGTGCTACTGTAATGCAAATAATTAATATACAATTCAGTTCTCTTCATATTGCACTGGTGCTTATATCTGTTTTGCAATGAACTCCATTATTTATTTCTTTGAACAGAAAACATAGAAATAAACCAACAAAGAATGTGATAATTCCTGCATATTACAACCTCATGTTTAACAGGCATCAAATGTGAAGCTACAGTATGATCATAAGCCAAAAATTATTGGAAGCGTTTGAAGAGAATAGTAAGGCATAGCTCAGAAAACTATGCTCGAAGTGAGAGGAACTTTAAAGGGTGGGGAGAAATAGTTTCTTCTCTGCAGAGGTTTGTATTAAATAAATTAGATTTCCCCCCTGTGCCAGTGTAAAAAGCACTAAATAATAACAGAGAATGTAATATTCAGAGACACGCAATAGTGATATATAGTCAAACAATTCCAGGAGGTGCAATAGTAGACTTTCATAGGGAAAGTAGCCAGAAGTGAGATTTTTAAAATATGGCTAAAAAGATTGAAGTCTCTCTCTCTCATGTGCTTTTACAAATGTCATGGGCACTCTCATTGCAACGAGATGGCAATGAGTCATTTAGTCATGCTTATTTATGCATCGAGGAAATGAGAAGCACAGCACTACTGTGTGCAATGTGAAAGGAGATTTGGATTTGATTACAAGTCCCATGAACAGATGAATAATCTTCCTTTACTACTACAGCTAGCAAGATGCATTAGGGATCTTGGTTCTCATATATTTACTGGTTAACTTTCAAAAGTGATGGAGAAACTCAAGCATTACATGACATAGTGTTTTAAAACTGTGGTTTATGTTCAGTGCCATTCTCGGTATCAAAATGTGCCTTACAAAACAGTTAAAGGTAATTAATAACAGTGTGGTCAGAAAATATAGATTTGCTGTTGCTGGTGCTGAATCTTTAGTTGCTATAACTTCGTAGAAATATATATCTCAGTATTATTTATGTTGGGTTAATACTTGGATCAGAATTTTAACAAGGTGTGAAGAACAGAATTTCATTGCTAGGATTCTGAAGAAGGGGACCTTACCGTCTTCAAAAAAGCCCTCTACAAGCAGCAAATATCATTGATTTAGATTTTAGGAAACTCATGCATGACTCTCTACTCCTCTCATGGTATTATCAGCAGAGTCCTCATTATTCTAACAAGCCACTGGTACGAAATATTAGTCTCTCACTTTACTCATCTATAAAAATTTCCCCTCATGGGAGAGCTTAATTGCAGCAGCTGTGACAAAGCTCCACGCCTGTACTTGTGGGTCCTGCGTTTCTTGGCGGATTTCACTAGCCTCGGTGATTACTTGCGGAAGGCAGGAGGGGGGGGGGGCCGGGCCCGCCCTCTTCTCCGGGCTCCAGCCCAGGAGCCCTAACAGTATCAGTTGAGAAGGCTGCCCTTTTAACCACCAAGCACAATACAATTCCCTGGGCTTCTTCCTCACAACAGTTCCTGCTTCTTTACTCTCCACTTCACCCTTACCTCAGGGCCTCCTTCCAAACCGCTCTCTGCTTCAATGCCTCCAAACTCTTCTCTGCTCCACTATCTCCAAACTCCTCTCTGCTCCAAACACCCACACTGTCTGCCTGAGGCAGGGGTTTTTATTAAGGCCTTACTTGACAGCAGGTGCTCCTAATTGCCCTGCTGCCTGCTAGAACCTTCTTAATTGACCCCAGGTGTCTAGATTGGCCTGGAGTAGCCTTTGATTGGCTATAGGGGGAACAGAGACCTGCACATCCTGAGACTGATGTACCTGCCTTCCAGCACTCTCCTATACCCTTCAGGTCTGACTCTTTCACATATCCCCCCCCCCTGCTCAACGCCAAGGGGTTGGGCAACTTGGGTCGACATACAGTGCATTCGTGATAAGCCATCTGCATTGCCATGATGACTTCCGGCCCTGTGTTGTATGCGGAACTGGAAAGGTTGGAGGGATAAAAACCACCTAGTCACCCTCGCATTTTTCTCCTTGTTCCGCTGCATCCACTGAAGAGGGGCATGGTCAGTCACGAGGGTAAATTTTCTTCCTAGCAGGTAGTATCTCAGTGTTTCCATGGCCCATTTAACAGCAAGGCATTCCCTCTCAACCACAGCATACTTCTGTTCTCTTGGGAGGAGTTTTCTACTGAGATATAGGATTGGATGTTCTTCTTCCCCGACCATCTGGGATAGGACAGCCCCCAGTCCTACTTCGGATGCATCCGTCTGCAAGATAAACTCCTTGGAGAAGTCTGGGGCTATAAGTACGGGGTCACTGCAAAGGGCTGTCCTCAGATCTGTAAATGCTCTCTCTGCTGTATCTGTCCATCGGACCATTTCCGGACCCCGAGCTTTTATGAGCTCAGTCAGGGCACTCGCCCTAGTGGCAAAATGGGGAATAAAGCGTCGATAATAGCCTACCACGCCTAGGAACGCACGGACTTGCTTCTTTCGGACTGGGCGGGGCCAGTTTTGAATTGCCTCTAGCTTATTAGTTTGGGGCTTCACTATGCCCCTTCCGACAATATATCCCAGGTATCTAGCCTCTGCTAGCCCTATGGCACATTTAGCGGGATTAGCAGTGAGGCCAGCTCGCCTTAAGGTGCGCAGTACTGCTTCCACTTTCTCCAAGTGGGTTCCCCAGTCCGGCGTATGGATGATGACATCATCTAGGTATGCGGCTGCGTAACTAGTATGAGGGCGCAACAGTTTATCCATGAGGCGCTGGAATGTGGCCGGTGCCCCATGTAGCCCGAACGGGAGGACAGTGTATTGAAATAGCCCATCTGGGGTGGAGAACGCTGTCTTCTCTTTGGCCTCCTTAGTCAGGGGAACTTGCCAATAACCTTTTGTCAGGTCCAATGTGGTTAAGAAGCGGGCACTACCCAGTCGGTCAACCAGTTCATCGATGCGTGGTATGGGGTACGCATCGAATTGGGATACTTCATTCAGTCGGCGAAAGTCATTACAGAATCTCATGGTTCCGTCAGGTTTAGGGACCAGAACAATTGGGCTGGACCACTGACTGTGAGATTCTTCAATAACCCCTAATTCTAACATTTTCTTTACTTCATCCTTGATTTCCCCTCTTTTAGCCTCTGGTATTCGGTAGGGTCTCAATGTTACCTTGGCTCCTGGGATCGTGCGGATATGGTGATAGGCTTCAGTTGTTCGCCCCGGTTTTATAGAGAACACATCTCGGTTGCGACTGATCATGTCGGCTGCCTCCCTCTTTTGGATCGGCGTCAGGTCTGGAGATATCTTTACTTGCTCGTGTGAACTATCCTCCTGGGGAAGGGTCTCCTGGGTGACCAAGCATGCCTCTTGATCGCGCCAAGGTTTTAGAAGATTAACATGATAAATTTGCTCCGGCTTCCGACGGCCGGGCTGCCGTACCTTATAGTTCACCTCCCCCACAGCTTCGATAACTTCGTAGGGTCCCTGCCAATGAGCCAATAGTTTACTTTCTGCTGTGGGTACCAGAACCATCACCCGATCTCCTGGCTGGAACCGTCGAAGCTTTGCTTGGTGGTTATAATGGGTTCGCTGGGTCTCTTGTGCTTTCTCTAAGTGCTCACGTACGATGGGCGTAACTTGGGCTATCCGATCTCGCATCTGCAGTACGTGCTCGACTATATTCTTTCCAGGATTTGGCTCTTCTTCCCAAGCCTCTCTGGCTATATCGAGTATGCCCCGGGGATGGCGCCCGTACAGTAGTTCGAACGGGGAGAAACCCGTGGAGGCTTGTGGAACCTCCCGGATGGCGAACATGAGGTAAGGCAACAGGGTATCCCAATCTTTCCCATCCCGACTGACCACTTTTCTAATCATGGCCTTGAGGGTCCTATTGAATCTCTCCACAAGTCCATCTGTTTGTGGGTGGTATACGGAGGTCCGTAGGGCTTTTACCTGGAGCAATGAACACAGATCTTTCATCAATTTGGACACAAAAGGTGTCCCTTGGTCAGTCAATATCTCCTTGGGTAGCCCAACTCGGGCAAAAATCTGTAGTAGCTCCTTAGCTATTGTCTTGGAGGCCGTATTGCGTAGGGGGACGGCTTCCGGGTACCGGGTTGCATAGTCCAGTACAACAAGCACATGCTGGTGTCCCCGAGCTGTCTTCTCAAGGGGTCCTACCAGATCCATAGCTATGCGTTCAAAAGGTACCTCTATTATTGGAAGAGGTATCAACGGCGCCCGCAAGTGCGGACGAGGACTATGTAACTGACACTCTGGACAAGAGATGCAATATCGCCGAACATCTTCGTGCACTCCTGGCCAGAAGAACCTCCGCAGGATTCGTGCCTGGGTTTTCTCGACCCCTAGGTGTCCTCCAAATAGGTGACTGTGGGCAAGGCTCAATATGGCCGTTTGATGTTTTCTTGGCACCAGAAGTTGATGGATCTCCTGTTCCTGTATTTGCACCACACGGTACAAAAGATCTTTCTTTAGTATAAAGTAAGGTCCCGGACCCCGGACTTTCCCCTCCACGGGTGTCCCATCTATCTTGGCTACCTCTTTTCTGGCATTATCGTATCTAGGGTCCTCTGCTTGGTCCCGCCCGAAAGATTCTCTCCCAGAACTAACGTGCCCAAGTTCCCAGGGCCTGGCTTCTGCTTCTCCTAGTGGCTCACTGCCATCCTGACGTGGGGTGGCCTCTGGCTCGCTTTCTGGGGTGGGAGTTTCTCTGTTGGCTGCACGGGTCCGTCGGCCGACTAGAGCAGTCTCCTGATCCTGGGTCAGGATCCGGGTTCCTAAGGCCTTTGCGGCCCTCCTCTCTTTTTTCGTCCTCCGGGTCCTTTGGTGGGCTGGGAACAGATCCTCAGAAATTTCCGTGAACATCGGGGGTTGACATTCTCCTGGTGGTAAATTGCTATCCTCAGGGTCCCCGCTTTCCTCCAGCCTCGCTGGGGGGAGTAGATTATCAAACCCTGGATAGTCTCTCCCAATAACTACAGGATATGGGAGGTTAGGGACTACGCCCACAGTTACCTCAATGGGGTTCCCCTGAACTGCTATCTCTACTGGAATAGTGGGGTAATAACTTACAGCCCCATGTACACAAGTCACAGCTATGCGTTTGGCTTGTAACAGCTGCCTTCTTTTTATCAGCTTGCCTGACACAAGGGTAATAGCACTCCCAGAGTCCACAAGTGCTGTAGTTTCCATCCCATTTATCTTCACCGGTCTGGTGTAGTTATGTGGGGCTAACGTAACCCCTACGAGGTGGAGAAGGGAGCACGGAACCTCCCAATCCCCGAAGTTACATTGCCTAGGTTTCCTCCTGCTGGGACACTGCGCTGCTATATGTCCCCACTCCCCACATGCATAGCATCTATAGTCATTTCTACTAGTTTCCCTATCATGGGAATTAGGGAATTTGAACCCCGGCTTCCTCCCCCTCCGACTGGTCCCTTCCTTCTGGGGTCCCCCAGGGTTTTCAGGCCTCCCTTTCTTCCACCTAGGGCCTCCTGGGGTATTGGGTGCCCAAATTTCCAGTGTTGGGTTTGGGTGCCTGTTCCAGAAGGGGCCTCTTTTAGGTAGTCGGGTCAATTCCCTGGCTGTCATCCGTCTTTCTACCAGCGTGATCATCTCGTCGTAAGCGGATGGATCATTCTGGCCTACCCATTTACGGAGATCTGGTGGTAGACCCCGCATATAATGATCGATAACCAGGGTCTCCAAAATCTCATTCGGGTTGCATGCCTCGGGCTGTAACCACTTCCGTGCAAGGTGTATGAGATCAAATAGTTGGGACCTTGGGGGTTTGTTCTCCTGATATTTCCACTCATGGAACCTCTGGGCCCGTACCGCTGCTGTTACCCCTAATCGTGCTAGGATTTCTGCCTTCAGCCGGAGATAGTCAGTGGCATCTGTGGCAGGCAAGTCAAAGTAGGCTTTCTGGGCCTCTCCGCACAAAAAGGGGGCGAGAATGCTGGCCCACTGCTCCTGGGGCCATGCCTCCCGCTGAGCAGTCCTCTCAAATGCGAGAAGATATGCCTCAATGTCATCCTCTGCTGTCATCTTTGGCAGACGAACAGAGGCCCCCAGGGTTTGCATCAAGTCAGACCCTTGGGGCTGGGTGGTGAGGACCTTTAGCTGATCCATTACCTCATGCAAGAGGGCACGATCTTGGGTCGCCTGATTCATTATTAATTGGTTTGTTTCCTGCTGAACCCGGGTAGCTTCCTGCTGGGCTGCCGTGGCTTGTACCAGAGCCCTTATCACCTCCTCCATTGTGGCACAAAGCAGACAACCCACCAACAAGAATTCAAAACCCCAGTGACCCCTTTTTTTTTTTTTTTTTAAATCCTTTCTTCCGCCACGCTGTGTACGGACATCCCACCTCTGACACCAGTTGTGACAAAGCTCCACGCCTGTACTTGTGGGTCCTGCGTTTCTTGGCGGATTTCACTAGCCTCGGTGATTACTTGCGGAAGGCAGGAGGGGGGGGGGGGGCCGGGCCCGCCCTCTTCTCCGGGCTCCAGCCCAGGAGCCCTAACAGTATCAGTTGAGAAGGCTGCCCTTTTAACCACCAAGCACAATACAATTCCCTGGGCTTCTTCCTCACAACAGTTCCTGCTTCTTTACTCTCCACTTCACCCTTACCTCAGGGCCTCCTTCCAAACCGCTCTCTGCTTCAATGCCTCCAAACTCTTCTCTGCTCCACTATCTCCAAACTCCTCTCTGCTCCAAACACCCACACTGTCTGCCTGAGGCAGGGGTTTTTATTAAGGCCTTACTTGACAGCAGGTGCTCCTAATTGCCCTGCTGCCTGCTAGAACCTTCTTAATTGACCCCAGGTGTCTAGATTGGCCTGGAGTAGCCTTTGATTGGCTATAGGGGGAACAGAGACCTGCACATCCTGAGACTGATGTACCTGCCTTCCAGCACTCTCCTATACCCTTCAGGTCTGACTCTTTCACACAGCCTAGTAATAGTTTGCATTTTAGGGGCCAGATCCTTAGCTATTATAAATCAGCATAACTCCAAACGAAGCCAAAAACTATGCTGATTTAAGCTAACTGAAGTTTTGGCCCTCTCTCTGCAATCTTGGAATGTAATAGCTGGCCTCAGCTCCAGTGGTGGATAAAATCTAATTGCTACTGTATAGAGATGGGAGGTGACTTAATTACTCAGGGTCACTTGGTTAGTCATTGCTTCTATTAACATGCTACAGTTTTTTAGCTCCGTGCAGATTGATTTAAGTAGAAAAATGTACAGAGCACAGGTGCAGAAAAAGAATCATTCAACATTTCGTATTATATATTAAGGGTCGGACTCTCTCTGGAAGCCAGAAAAAAGAAGAAGGTTGAATGGAAGGTTATCCTGGCCCTCTTTACCAGTTCCTTATTTGTCTAGACATTATAGTACATTTAATACTCTCTCCCAGGGCCCCACAGCGCCAGTCAACCTGATGAGCCAGGAGGCAGATCTTTTATTCATGAAATCAGTATCTGCTAAGTAGTGTGTGTGTATGGATTAAACCGGGAGCTTGTCCTCTGTTGCTCATCTCAGCATGTTGCCCTTTTGAAAATACTGGTATTCGTTATTTTTTAAAGATGGTATCTTCTGGTTTTGGAGGCTGGAAAATTAAATAGTGTGCTTATAGTATCAGGTGTTTCAGTTGTAGCGCAGTGTTGCTATGCATTTCTAAAGAACCTCCTAGATTGCATAGCTGATATTTGAAATGGGGGAAAACTCTTTTAACCATTTTGTGTCAGTTGATTCTTTCTCTGTACTTACTTATCTGGCCTTTATCATCATAATAGCTGAACTTCTCAGCACCATTAATGGATTTTATCCTCACAACACTCTGTGAACTAGGGAAATATTTTCTCCATTTTACCAATGGGGAGCCGAGGCACAGGCTATATTAAATGACTTGACCATGGTCACATAGAAAGTTTGCAATTGAGCCAGGAACTGAACCCAGCTCCTCTGGGTCCCAGGCCAGTATCCTACCCACTAGATCATCCTTCCTCCCAAGTCATGTGATTATGCTGATAAATTCAAGTATCAGCACCACTCCCATGATACACACATGGTTCTAAATGATGTAGCCAGTGCCAGCAGCCCCACTGGGACTGCCTCTCTTAATCATGCTTGCTTGATCTCTAAGAGCCACTGTGGGTGGGACACACAGTGACAGTAGCCAGTGTTTTCCTTTGTGGAGTCAAGAGTCTGTTGTCTCTTGCCTCCTGATTTGGCAGACCGCAAACTGGAAGAAAAAAAACCCTCTCTCTCCTACTCGCATTAAAAAAGAAGAAAAGCACTTGTGGTGAAATTAAAAGTGATGTCTTGAAAAACCATCTTCCTTCCTGCTTGCTTGCTTCCTGTTCATTGGTGCACGATGATTTATGCATGCTGAGTTGCGTGCATGAGCACCAAGGGGAGAGTTACACTTTTACAGATTGTTTTGAAACAGTCCACCTGGTTGATTCAGCTAAATCTATTGTATATTAAATGTGTGTTATTGCAGCTTCTGCACAATGGGTGCTGAGGTCTTGAACATTCTCTGTCCCTCTCTTCTCTCCCCCTCCCCTAAGTACATTTCCAAACTGGAGGGCCTAAGCTAGGCACCAAAATCCACAGTAAAGCATGAAAATATGGATTTAGGTGCCTAACTTGAGGGACCTAAGTTTGAAAATGCTGGATGAGGTTTCTTATCCTTCTGTACATACTCATAGCTCTACTGATCCTAGTGGACATTACTTACATTTAAGACCAAAACCTGAGGTCCCTTATTGAGGCAAAACTTAGGTTTTGATAGGGTAAAAATTACTCGGGATTTCAGCCATAAGGAGGAAAGAATAATGGAGAGGGGGAAGGTATTAAACATATATTCAGTAAAATATGGGTCATTTGCCACTGTTTTGTGGCCCCAGGGTTGTACCTAAGTCTGAAATGGCTACTTTACTTAGAAGGGGGTTCACCAGTGGGCTTGCGTAGCTCCTGGGTTGCTTCTAGACCAATATGAGTTTTGTATAAAGATTGAAATATATGGAACACATGATAGATAGTGTGACATGATATGGAAGTTTTATCAGCACTCCTTGGGAAAGGCCACCAGACTGGTAAGTGTGATGTATTCTGCAGATAATTAATATGGTACAGAAAAATAGCTATTTTATAAAAATATTAGACAACATTTTAGAGACTATTGGGACTATTTCTTGTGTTCTGCTGTCTGTAAAGCCAGGTGCCTTAGCTCTGATGTGTACAGTTTTGCTTTGGGGATAATCAGTTTGGACAGTTTTGCCATAAGGCTGGTGATTTTCTTTAATTGCTTAATCAATCTTGAATGACAGAACTCAGTGATTTTTAGGACAGCTATTGCAAATTCCCACTTTTTGCAGCTTAATGTTTTTCGTTACTGAGCCTATTAAGAGGCAAATGTGCTAGAGAGTTCTCTTCATGAGCACAGAGCCTACTGTACTGTAGCTGATAGAAGGATTCTAAAACTAAGATTGATTTCCTTGTTCTGGATACCAAAAGACCAAGACTGTATGTGTATACATGAACATTTACCAACAAGGCTAATGCCGTGTACAATGGGTGGGAAATGGACACATGTATTGATCTGAAGTTCTAATGGTTCCTTCCACACACTGCTGCTTTATACAGGTGTTTGATGGCCCAGACAGTGAAGCCCCACTTCTTGAAAAGGTGTGTGGTGCCCAGCCTCCCAGTCCCATCACAGCCACCCAGAATGTGATGTTCATCCGATTACGTTCCAACAGCAGCAACCAGCACAGGGGTTTCAGCGCTCACTTTACAGAAGGCAAGTTGCTCAGTGACATAAACACCCTTTCTGCCGCTCACAAATTCCTCTTTTACTAGATGCAAACTCTTAGGACAACTTATATCCAGTATTGATGTATCTACATGTGCCATGTGGCTTTAAGGGGGCATTGACAAGATACTTTTCATTTGAGAATGGTTCAAACCAAAATATTTTGACTTAGGGTGAGATCCGCACATCTGCTCTGCCACCTTTACACGGGGTATAAAGGCCAGAGCAGCATAAAGGGACCCGAAAAGTCCTGGTTGTGGATGCAGGGAGGATTCCCTTTGATAGGTATTAGAGAGAGATCTGCAAGTTTGGTTTCCAAAGACCGATTGCAAGCTCTGGCATGGAGGGTAAGTCAAGGGTAGGGCTGCAGCTCATAAGGCAGTACAAGGAGGCTGTCATAATTTAGACAGGGCCCCAGGGCTGTATGAGTTATACAGAGGGGGGCCTTTCCAGCCCCCCAGAACAATGCATGCAAAGGTGATTGTCCCCCGAGCTGCAAGTTCTCTGCTATACCTCTTCGAATAACACAGAATCTCACCCTGCATTTGTTCAGCATATTGATAACATTTCTCTTTTTTACCATTAAGGAAAACCTTTACAAATGTTTGCAATCTGTACTTCTCCCTCAGAAATTAGAGATGGAAAAAACTGTTAAGTCATTCAGTGCATCCTTCTCCCAGAGGAAACTGTTCTGTGCAGTGCAGGGGAAAAAATAATACTGTTAAAAATAAGATACATCATATAAAATGAGTTAGAAAAGATTTATTATACAGTTCATTCTAGTAATAACATACAGCTTGTAACTGATGTTACTTTTTTTTTTGCAGAACATAACGATTTACTAGCACATTAAATTGTTCATCACTTGATAGCTACACCAGCTCTTCAATATCATCCAAATTTTGTCCCATATTCCCAGGCCTCTGTACCGTTAAACAATATTAGTGAGAAAGTATTTGGCAAATAACATTGCATTTCCCACTCTTTTGTGAACGTGTAATAAAATGCCATATTGTGATGAGTACCTTTTTGTTTTTACAAGGACAGAACATTTTTGGTGGTAGGATGCGGACTAGACATGCAAACACAACTGTCCATTGACTGATAATTCAGTAATCTTCTGAGGAATGTTGGAGATTAGGATTTGAAACACTCCAGGGGAAAACCTGGCTGCACTGCAGTCAATAGGAATTTTACTAGTGCCTTCAATGGGAGGTTTTCACCCTCAGAACAAATCATGCTCCTGTACTAGACAGAGCACTGAAAGCCAGCCAAACTCAGTCGTATTTCTCAGTGCTCCTAGGAACTCCCCTGGAAATATTCATTCTGGCATGGTGCTGCTTGTAGACATCACCATCGGGCACGAGGGATGGAATTTATCAGGCCCAATCCTGGCTGTGTCCCAACCCCAATTCTCAGTGATTCTTCAGGCTCTCAGGAGCAAGATCTGAAAAGGCATTTTAGGGCAGGGCACAGCATAAAGAGCTCAGTCCATATCTTTATACACATGCGCAAGATTCACTCCTACAGCACAGGCCCAATGGATCCAGTCACCCAAGAGGAGCCAGACGAGAGGGGCCTGCCAGTGTAAGGGGCCCTTGTGAGGCATGGCGCTGAGTAGCTCCTATACCATCCTTCCTCCCAGCTGCCAGCCTAGGGATATGAACAAGGGGGTTATGACTGGGGCTTCCCCTAAACCCAGAATGGTCCTTAGGGGCTGTTAGCCACTAGCTTAGATAAGAGCAGCCCTCTAGTTGCTCTGACTTACATTAGAGGATCATCGTGACACAGAGATTTTAATTTTCAGTCCCTGGAAGAGTCGACAAAAGCATGCTAAATTCTGATGCATCCATTTTATCACTCCCCAGTTCACTAGCATTGTCGAAGATGTGCATTATATATGTGCTGTGTGTGTGTTTTATTCTAAAGCATGTGGAAGCCTCATAGAGACAGATTCAGTTGGTACAGCAATTTCCTCTCCCCTGTATCCTGCCAAGTACCCAGAGAATCAGAACTGCAGCTGGATTATTCGGGCCCAGGAGCCATGTAAGTAAAAACATCTCTGTGGGAAACTTGCTGGATGACTAATGTCCTCATCGCTGCTGTGGTAACAATACAAAATTCCTCCCTTTCTTTTCTAGGAAATCCTGCCTCCTGGTAGGCTGGAGAGAATGAGGATCTCTTAATCTGCCAGAAACTCAATTTTGTTGTAAAAAGATTTAGGGTTTAATGAAAAACAGAACAAAGACAATTTACAACTTTGTTATCTTGGCAGATTTATGAGACCCGAGGGCTGAATTGTAGGCTGTGTAGCTGAATATGATATGCATCCAGAGCTGTTAGTGAGACAATCTATGGACTTGTATGAGAAGCGTTGGTATCTGGTCACTGTCTTTTTGGCATGGATAGCAAGGGAGCTATTTTAATAAGAAGTTTAAACTAAAGCAGAAATGGGAGAATAAAAATCAGAAATAGGAGCACATAAATCACATATGCATAGCTGTGCCCTCAAATTTTCCTAATTATAGACTGTCAAGATTGAATCCCCACTCTGTCATTTTGAGTGCAGAAGGTGGGGGCCCACAAGGATTTTAAAAATTAATACTTGCCACTCCAGGCTTGTATTAAACTCCCAAGGATTACAGCTTTTCCCTAACATTGGCTTGGTAAATGCTGCCACCACCCAAAAAAGCCCCTTAGATCCAGGAAGGAGCTACTTGGGATTCCTCCCTGTGGGATACCCTCAAGCCTTTCACCCCTGCCCCCCACAATGAATTGCTGAGAAAGGAAACAAAGGAAATTAACCAGGTAATCAAATAGCATGCACAAACCTCTTAGGACACCAAAAATCCAATCCCATTCTTAAAAAAGGTAACATTTATTAAAAACAAAAAGAAAGGAAATACATTTGGAACTTAAGCTTTTTGCTAGATCTTAAAAGAAACAGTTACAAAAATTAAGCATCAAGATAGCTCTCTTGAGGTTCATCTTAAAGATTACAAGCAAAACAAAAGCATCTGGGGTTAGCACCGAGGAGATCCACAAGCCAAAATAAAGAAATAAACCTGATCGTGTCTATTTAAACATGCCCTGTCAAATGATTTCTTCTGGGGATGGAAGATGAATTTTTATACTTGGTTCAAGCCTTACACAGCATTCCTGCCTATTGCTGCTCTGTGTCTCCTTCTCTGGAGAACAACTGACAAAGGGAAAGTTTCTTTTTCAATTTTAAGAATTTCTAGCCTTCCTATTGGCCCTTTTAGCCAGGTGCCCACTTTTTTTCTTTACCTGGGGGGATATTTAACCCTTTATAGATAAAGCAAGTAGAGAACAGCTACCAAGAGGGATTTTTACAGCTAACTGGCTGGCTGGGTGTCCATCAAAGGGAGCTACCCCCTCCCCCGCAACTTCATTTATCACATAGATCTAGGTTTACAATGGTTGTGATTTACAAGACAAAATTTGCCAACAATCACCCAATATTATCCGTTAGAATGCTGCATTTCCCAATATAGAGAATAGGGAAATATTATGGTATCCCAGATAACACTGTTCAGTAACCATAGGTAAATATTTATTTTTCATAGTGGCCAATATACATCTGGTGCTCACCTGATATAATCATACATCCTGGAACATTTCAGCCCATACAGAGAATTTTCGAAAATGTTCTGAGTCATCTGGACAGAGGGGTTATAAAACAAAAATCTTTCTGCCAAAGTGCACACTGGTAAATTAGACAGAGAAAAATAAAGGGAGATAGGGAATAAAAACATACTCTGATAGAAATCCAAAAAACCAGAAGTCATTCATTCAGAACTGTCTCTGATCTACAATGTGAAAAATCTTCAATGGCATCTTTCTCTAGGATGTTATTTGTCCACTGGGGGAGACTGTAGGGCCGATTCTTCTCCCACATACATTGGTGCACATCAGGAGTAACTCTTTTGAGCCAATAAATTACATTGGTATACAACTAGTATAAATGAGAATCAGAGAATTCCTCCATGTATCATGGAAATTCCTCCATATATTACAGGTATATCTGGCTTCCTTGTGCAGTTCACACAGTGTTACTGTCATGTCGACAGTACATGGACATAAAAAACAGATTTAGCCATTGGCAGAAAACAGCAGGGGCCTCTTGTTCTATTTGTACTGAGGGGGTCAACAAGTCATCCTACTTTCACCACCCACTGTGATTTACTTTTAATTTAATACCCTGAGGACCAGCATTGATAGTTGTAATTAATTGATTCTATTGGTACACAAAAGGGGAGAACAGAACAGCAGAGACTGGGTGCCAGTCAGTCCTACCCTGCTGAATGCAACCCTTCTGTCTGTGATTTCACTTCCCTATAGCGCACCATTCCTACCCTGGCTAGAAAAAAAAAATGTGTGCCAAATTCAGTATGTGTGGATGGAATCATTGTAATGAATAGCGTTGCCCCACTTACAAGGACTTACAATGGAGTTGCCCTACTTACAATGGAGTGGCCCCACTTACAAACACTTACAGTGGAGTTGCCCCTCTTACAAGGACTCCAAATGCAGTTCATAGTGCTCCCACATACATCTTCCCATTATTAAATCACAGGCCTCTCTCTCTCTCTGACCTGTTCAAGACATTAGAACACTCCTAGATTAGGTACAATTATTATCAGGTACTAGCTGTGAGGCAAGCTGTTATTCTCATCTTCCTCAGCAATTATGGAAGAAAGTAGCCATAATGAACAAACAAAGCAGTATGACAGTCAAAAATTCCTGAGGGCCAAATCCTGCTTTTCATCAGGTAGCCTAAAGCATCACAGTATGGAAAATCCAATTTCACATGAGCCAGTGGAAGGTGCTAATGAATGGCCCTTGACCAGCCAGATTGATATATATGGAATGTTTTGAAAAGTGATGCAAGAGCCAGCTAATTGTGAGCCTGGAGCAGGGCAAAGCCTGTTTGAATTTCATATTGTTCTATACTATAGATCACAAGGGACAGGACTTCATGGGCTTATCAGAGCAGAAATAAGATATTTTAAAATATCTGCAGAATTGTCTTTTGGGTATCATTCAACATATAATTATGAAGTTGTTAGGTTGTTAAAAAAATCTGTTTGTAAGTATTAAATCTTTAGTAATTAAATCTGAAGCAGATTGCACTAGAGAGTACTGTCTAATATAGTGTCATGAAATCCCAACAAATGTAACAGTATTCTTACAAAAAGCATAAGTACCTCCATTATACCCACTCTATGTAACAATAAACAAGCTATCGCTGATTTTATACTTCATCATCAATAAACAGACACCAGTTTAGTTCACTGATTGACATAGAAAGAGAAAACTGACACTTATGCTTTTGCTATTCATTGTCTTCAATGAAAATAAAACATAAAAATCCTGTATTCTGTACACCTAGGTAATTATTTATATGTGAAATGCAAAACCTTCCCTTAAGCTTTTATTCTTTGCTGTTAACAGTTGACCACATTACGCTGTCATTCACTGACTTTGAAATTGAAGACAGCAGATCTAACTGTACCTTGGACTTTGTCGAGATTTTGGAAGGGGATAACTATGAGGCGCCTCTTCAAGGTACTATAGCCTTTTTTCTTGTCTCTCTAGATTGTTTTAAAACAGCTATTTATGTTCAAATTCTAAGCTGCGATGAGCTGAGTGAGATTCAAGATTGAATAATATTTATATAGTTAGATCATTTCATTATTAATGATGAATGTTTATTATCATAGAATATTGGGGTTGGAAAATGGGGCCCCATTGTTCTAGGTGCTGTCTAAACATAGTAGACAATCCCTGCATGGAAGAGCTTAGAGTTTTTCTCCAGCAAATCACTAAGGGTGCCATACAGGAGTTTATACAATACAAACAATAGAATGATACAAATAGAATCATACAATAGAACAATACAAACAATAGAATGATACACTGTGGACGGAACGCCCTCCAGGATTGCCAGTGAGTCTCAGTCTTCGGAGAAGTGTTCTGGGGCTTATTTCACTGAGATGAAGAGGGGACAGACATTTCCTCCTCCCCCAGTGTAACAATGTGGGGGGCATATCCGTGATGTAAAACCAAGAAGAGATTCCCCTCCCCTCCAGTAAGGTTTTATTGTGAAAGGCCACAGTCTAGCCCTGTGCTCGGTTACACTGGTGTAAATCTGGAATAGCTCCATTGACAGCCATGAAGTTGCCTTAGATTTACATTAGAGTAACTGAGAAGAGATTTGTTCCTTTGGGCTTGATTCTCCTCCCACGTACACTGGTATTATCTTGATGAAACTTCCTTGACTGCAGTGGGATTACTCCTGATTTACAGAGACATTGCTCAGAGCAGAATTTGATCCTTTGTCTCTGATCCCCCAACCTTCACATAGCTCCTTCCCTCAGACCAGACCACCACGGACACTGTCAGCCTCTGGCTCTCTGAGGCCTTTTTCCTTTGAGCACAGTTCATGTGCACATCCCACACTGAAGCCCTGTAACATCACATTCATCATATATATTCACTCAGCGTAAGTGAGTCTTTAGATTGTTGGTATCTCCAAATATTTTCCTATTTTACACCTTTACTAGGTTGACATAATTGGGGAGCTTTCAGCAAACACAAGGATTGTAAACCACAAATAAAAGACTATTTTAATAGGAGCTGATATAAGTTAGCATCTGGGTGTTAGTTTTGCACTAGATAACTAGGCCAGTGTTTATACTCCCTACATAACATTTCACTTCCCTTCTGTTGCTGTTGATTTTCAGGCCGTTACTGTGGCGCTGTTATGCCACAACCTGTCACTTCTATCAGCAAGGCCTTTGTTGTAAATTTTGTATCTAATAATGCCAGAACTGCCAGAGGCTTCCACGCTACCTGTGCTGCATCATTGTCATGTAAGTTCATTTTGCAAGCCCCCATTCTGAAGCTGGTAGAAAAGCAATTGGTAACCTAGACAACAGATTTTTTGAGGAAGCCCTCCCAGAGTCCCCTTTCTATTCTTTAGTTCCCTAACAACACCACACTCACAATCCTGTATTGCCTTGACCCTCTTTTTTTGGCCCAAGAGGGTGGTACTTAGCTATCTATAGAACCTGCCCAGTGGTAGCCACGAAGCACCTTTTCCACCTACGGAAGGAGAAAGCTTCTGCCTGAATGTGCTTCCAGCTCCTACTATCCCAAGGAGAGAAGGATCAAACCTTGGACCAAACTCAGATTTCCCAGCACTTTCACTCCCTCTGCTAGCTGGGGCCTTTCTTTTTATCTGTAAGTCATCAGTAACAAGCTCTGTGCCTTACTGGATTTGGCATGTTGAAGGATTTGATTCCTGAAGCTGGGATTTCCTTCCAGGGATCTTAAACCAGTGCTCTGTCCACTGATACCAAGAAGTTAATGAGCGGGGAGAAAGGGATATCCATTGTTGTTTCAAGGTTTTTTCCTTCCGAGTTAGCTCACTTCTGCCTGAGGTATTTTTTCCATGTAGTCTTCAGTCTCTGTTCTGTCTCTCATTTCAGCCTGTGGCGGTACCTTCCACATGGACAGAGGAGCCTTCAATAGCCCTAACTATCCTGAATCTTATCCTTTGAGCACTGAATGTATCTGGAACATCGTCAGCTCCCCTGGCAACCGGCTTCAGCTGTCTTTCATGTAAATCCATTCCAAGGGTTATTGTTCAGCCTTTTAATGGAGCTGCAGGAAGGAAGTACGGTGTTTAGAAGGAAATGTAATTACCAGCATGTAAAACTGTAGCAGTGTGCTCAAAATAACTTAGAAAGAGAATACGGCCATAGGGAGCTTACAGTCCGTATTCTCTCTTATTAGTCATCATTTATATTAGCAGCATATACAATATTATATAACTAGTTTGTGTATTGTCAGAGAGTATCATGGGGGTCAAAGAGATCAGCTCTCAGCAGGTCATGAACAAGAGGAAATTCAGCATCACTTTATCTTTTGTCTTATGCACCCTTTTACAAATGAAAACCTTTTCAATTCCTTTTTGGTTTGGGCAGGAACCTCATATTACTGTATATCTGAATAGTATAAAGTGTCCATATTGTCAATAGGTGGCAATAATTGGTTTTGTGTTGAATTAAAGGCCTCAGATTTACTTCTGCAGCTATGTCAAATCACAAAGATGGAGATAAAGCAAGAACAAAGTGAGTCTTGCTAGGAGTACAGTTTCCTTCCTGTCAAAGTACTTTCCTTAGAAGATATGAGATCAGAAATTTATGTATGATCCATAGCAGAATCCAGATCACTTTAACAAGATGCAGTTATGCCACTCTTTATCCATGATGATTTCTAAGCTTGTCCGTTTCACGGCATTAAACATTGTTTGGTGCCAAGAAACAGAACACTGACCCTTGCCAGACCAGGTCAGTTGGAAAAGAAAAGCAACACTAGAATTTGTATTTGCAGCTAATTAGTGTACAAGCGACACATTCCCAGAAATGTACTAATTGTATATGATGTAGTTATCATGGAAATATTGCTTTGCTAGCACACAAAAATTGATACACTGGTTTAAATCCTTCCTCTGTGAAATGGGGTAAAAACACTATAATCTGATAAACATTTTTCAAGTTAATTGCTAAAAATAATAACAAATAGCAACGTTCCTAAGCAAAACAAGTGTATAGTGTGAAGCAGATACACTTAGTACAATACACATACAATTATAATGTGTGATCTTCAGTGGATGTAAACCCTCTTCATTAGTTTCATGTAACTAAAAGACCAAATCAAGAAATATAAGGAGATTTCTGGGCAATAGCAATGAGATATTTATTTTAGTTAGTTGAATACTGGGATTTTATAAAGTTTCTTTGCCACGAGGTATTCATCATCTTTATATTGGTCTTACAAAATTGCCTGTCTTGCAAGTTGAGGGTTTGCTCTAAATTAATCCAAAGTGTATCCATATGGGTAGTTGGAACTGTTTCATAGTGGGTTTTTGTACACTGGAGACATATGGATATATTCAGGCCTGAAGGAAGAGGGGGATGGGGAACCAGAATTTGAAAGAAGAGTTATTTGTGCATTAGTTGTAGAAAGCACTTTCTGGGATTCCTATTGTTATATTCATGTCTGACTTTTGAAAAGGATATTGGGTAGATTCAACATAATAAGAAATGCAGTGATTTTTTTAGCTTCCATCTAGCATTCAGATCACTTGGTTCACTAATTAGGGATCTATGACAAGTGTAATTTAAAAAATAGACTGAATCTGCTCATCTCTTTTGTACTAATGTAAAATCTCTTTCAAAGGGTTTGGCTCAGTTTTAATCAGAGTTATTAACAATCACGTACGTTTGGTTGAACCTCCTTGTTTTTGTTGTTGTTGTGCAGCACAACCCTTAACTTTATTTGAGGTTGAGAAATTATATGAGCCCAGTAGGCTTAGTCAGGATCCACCCAGATCCCCCACATCCCTTGCCATAGGCCTCATTCCCTCAGCAGGCCTGGGCTCCCATTAGGAGAGCTGGCTGTGCTCTCTTGGGAGGTATGTTCACCTATTCTCATTCCAGTTTTGCCTGGTATGGGGACAAACACATTCCACGGATCTAGTTCTAAAAAGCAACTCCTCACAACTTCCACCAAATCCTCTTGCCCATGCCACCTCTACTTTACTTGCCCTGGTCTGCCATTTCCAGTAGGCCACTGTCACATTCTGAGGTGCAGTCCAGACCAGTGAGGGGTTGTGTCCTTGCCTGCCACATAACCTTGGGTACCTCGCGGTGTTTTACTATTGTACATCCCAAGCTGGGCTGTTCACAACCAGCATGCGGGGCACACACTGAGTGTCTGTGTGCTAGGCTGCCTGGTTCAGCCACTCTGATCCCAGGAGCCTGTCTACAGCCCCACAGCTCCACTTTGCCTTCCACCAGCCTTGGTTACTACTTTCAGGGTGACCCCAGTCCCAGATTTTCAACAACAAAAAAAATGTGTTCTGCACTGCCCAGCCCTCTCCTGGACTGTTCAGATATTGAGGTTTGTTGCCCCTGTAATGGATAAATATTCAATAGGTTTTTTTTACTTTAACTAGAGTTACCAGTTTAAACACAGCACTGGACTGGTGTAGATTAAAAATAAAACAAGTTTATTAAGGGAAGTAGAGAGAGGATTTGAAGTGAATTCAGATATAAGAGATGAAGTTAGAAATGGTTACAAGCAAATAAAAGTGAAAACATGCACCTAAAATTCTAAAATTTAATCCAGCAAGTTTTGGTTCAAGGCTTTGTTTAAGATGGCCTCTCTCACCTACACTCTTCCAGCAAGATGGTGAGTGACCCTTTTCTTGGTCAGGATTCCTTGGTCAGGCCTAGTGGTGTGGGTGTCTTTGACATCTTAAGCAACAGAGAGAGAACTTGGGGGTTTGTGCCCCTTTCTTTTGTAGTTCAGTGAAACTTTGAAGTGAGGAAAGCAACATGGGGTTTGGTAATGAAGGTAGCGCCATGTTCTTCCTTCCTCCACTTGTGTTTTCTAAATGTAAATTGTTCTGTTTCCTGCCATCTGCTGCCCCTGCTGTTTTGCTGGCCCCGTTTACTACTTATATGTAAACTGCGGTAAATACACATTCCCATTTTTAGGATAGGCCTATTTAACAACTCTTGCCAAGGCAGGACTGTCTGGTTTTGAACATGTGCTACTAACATCATACAGGGGGAATTTATAACTTTACATACAATGTTGCTACATCCATTTCACCATGATCTTGACCAGCAAGTTATTCGTTTTCAAATTATACCTCACAAAGCAATTATTGTACAAAGATTATTACAGTCATGGTAGAGTGTGAATACAGGGGTTCTTTTGGTCACCGCCTCTCATGCCTTTGCAGTCTGCAATGGATCTTCTGCTTATGAGTCCCCCTCTACATACAGAGCTCAGCAAATACTTGGTCACTCATTTCTAAAACTTACACCCTCCATACCAGTGGATTTCAACCTTTTTTTCCTTTGTGGACCCCTCAAAAATTTCAAATGGAGGTGCAGACCCCTTTGGAAATCTTAGACATAGTCTGCGGACCCCTAGGGATCCACGGACCCGAGGTTGGAAACCACTTTTCTATGGTAATGACAATATTTCGTGACCCCTTAGACATTGTCTACCAACCCACAGGGATTCATGGATCACAGGTTGCAAACCACTGCTCCAGATAATCCCGATCATTGACATACACTGCACACTGATGATGGGAAGGTCTCAGAGTTCAACTGACCTCCTGTTCAGCAGACAAAAGACAGAAAGTGATAAAAGTATTCAAAGAGAAATGGATTGCAGAAAACGGAGGCAGTAGGAAGGTGGTTTGGAATATTTAAAGCCATAAAGGTAGAAAAAGTGGAGAAGGCAAGGAGAAGAGGAGATAAGATTTCATAATGTTAGATAAACTTCAAATAAGTATTTGGCCTTTTGAAATAGCTTCATCCTCAGAGAGTGCATTGAAAATCTACGGGTAGATGAAAGTGAGCACAAATTGATACACAGTGATGTAAGTATAGTTTTGAGTCTCACGTTTCACTATTCTATATTTCCAATATGACTTTAAATGTAATCTCAACACTATACAAAAAATCTACTATATGTAACATGGGTGCGACAAATACCTTGCACTTGTTTTGAGAATCAAAAAACTCTTTAAGAGATGAAACCTTAGCTATCCAAACTAAAGATATATGGGGTTGAGGAAGGAATTTTTCCACTTGTGCAGAATTGCAAAATTGACTAGATGTATTATGGTTTATGGAAGGATCTTCTTGGTTGGTTGGTTGGTTTTGGGTGTGGAGGGAGGGTTGCTTCTTTTTTAGTGTTAGTATTGTCCATTGCTGGAGGGAAGAACATCAGATTATAGTTGGATGAATGGTCTGATCTAGTATGGCAGATTCTGCAGTGTGTTTCTATAATACATGTACGATAATCTTAAATGTTTCTGCTTTCTGCAACTCAAACAGAACGTTCCGTCTGGAAAATAGTGAAGGCTGCACCAAGGATTATCTGGAGATTCGCAAAGGGAATGACACGGGCGAGATGGTGGGCCGATATTGTGGGGACTCCTTACCTTCAAATTACACATCCATCATTGGGCACATCTTGTGGGTCAAATTTGTCTCCGATGGCTCAAGCAGTGATGTTGGCTTTAGGGCCACTTTTGCTCACTGTAAGTAAATATTATTTAATTGAAAAATGAATTATCATTTTTCAGAGCACTTCCAATAATAAGGGGAAAAGGTATATTTAAAAATAAAGGATGACATCCTGGCAAAACTCTGACTGACTTTAATGGGGCCAGGATTTCCCCAAAATATTTTAAAATGAGTATACACAAAATGTTATTGAATACCTGCCCTATCTGTAACATGACTGCACAGAGCTTTTGTATGACTGACTATGTTTTAAATAAGTATATTTTGGATATCCGAATTAGAATTACAATTATAGAGAGGCAATATTGCCTAGTAGATAAAGCACAGGATTGGAACTAGAGATACCCTTTAAAAATAAGTTGTTATGAGAAACATTATCCTAAGTAGGCTCCCTGATGTTTTTCAGTATACGGGAATGATATTGTGGGTAATAGTGGGCAAATTGCTTCTCCACTGTGGCCCAGAAACTACCCTCACAACTCCAATTACCAGTGGAAGATAAGTGTCAATGCTTCTCATGTTATTCACGGTCGGATCCTGCAGATGGACATTGAAGATTATTACAATTGCTATTTCGACAAGTTAAAGGTGAGGTCACTTTGGTAGATTCTTTTTATCAATTGTGATAGAAATAATGAATAAAGCAGCTAAGTGGGGAGTGGGAAGTGTTTTCAAAGGTTCAGTTTAAGCCGTTTGTTTTCCCTCATTCCTTTTGAATAACTACTGGCTCTTGATAGTGTTATATGCATGTTTGCTCGCTAGTAGAAAATATCAGGTATTGCCCAGGTGGGCATTTAAAACATTTTAGAGGCTGACAAAAATAAGTTAATAAAGGCACAACCTAAAATTTTCAAATTTCAAATTTAGAAGCTTCAGAAATGCTGAGTGTTTACACTTCCAACTGAAGAGAGTAGGAGTGTTTACACTTCCAATACCTCTTAAAATCTAGCCACCTTTATATAAATGCCTAAATGTGGATTTAAATACCTAACTTTAAGAACTTAAGGCCCTGATCCTGTAAATATGTACACATGCATTTATTTTTACACATATGTGCAAGGGTTTGTAGTAGCCTGGCCTCAGTTTGAAAAAAATTGTTGGCCACAGTCAATGGGAAGGATCATATAATAGGGCTAGATTGTACCTTTTGGCATAGTCTTGAACAAACTCCTGCTTCTTGTTTGCTCTGGAGGATTAATAATTTGTTGCTGGCCTGTACCAGTAGCAAGTTACAACATCGCCTGCTATCTGCTCAGCTGAATTGGCCAGTTGGCCCCTTCTCCTCTGCATGGTTTTGTGGTCCAAGTCACAATCTAGACTTTAGCCTTTTTTCAGGCTATCAGGGCCAAATGCGACCTTGGTGTGATTCCAATGAGGTATGAATTTAGCTTTCATATATAAAAACTGTATGAAACATAGTTCAAACTAAAGCCTAGTAACAATAGTAACATACGAGCATGCATCCTGTTTATCATTTCTCTTCTTTGATTCTCTCTCTCAACTTAAATTAGTATGACTCTTTTTTTTTATAATTTGTTTTTCTACCTATGATTGTTTGTCCTATGACTGTCCTTTGATTTAATCCCCTTTTATAACCAGACATTTACAAGTAGTTCACTAAGACACACACGTTACTTTTCTTCCTTCCATCTTGTCTCATATTTTAACAACCTGGATTTTTTTTCTTTCTGTTCATTGAGCCTAACAAGTTCCTCATGCTCAACTCATTGAGCTAGATGTTCAGCAAGTATAAATCAGCATAACTCCATTGACTTCAAGCTATGATGATTTACATCAGCTGAAGAGCTGATCCATACATTAATATTTTGAATTTTCTCTGTCCTGTGCTTACTTGGGGGTTATATAATTGGTTCTGAGTGCTAGTAACAGAGAAGCATCTTGAACACATTGAGATTTTTGGCTTACAAAGTGCTACTTAAAATATTTATGTGGATCTAAAGAAATGTCTGAAGAATGCATTTTATTATTTTTTCCTCAGCCAAGAACAACAATACACCAGTGGCGTTTTTCAGATGAAAAGCCAGCTGATGTGTTAGAAGAACAGTCTGTAATGGGCAATGAGTTGAGTTTGATGACTTCAGTACTGATCCGTCTAGTGGGGAAGCACCATATGTAGCGGGTGAAATGGAAGGGCTGTTACCAATATTTTTTATTATCTAGAATGGAATTAGGGGGCTGAAACTTCAGTTCTATCTTGTTTATTTGGCGATGGGAATATCCTCCTCAGGAGTCCAGTTTACAATGGTGCAGCACCAAGAACTTCGCAGTAACATTGTCTACACTTCACTGGTTTCATTTTCTCTACTGTCAGCATTAACTGGTCCCAAACACTCAAAATTAAAACCATAATAACAGTAACAGTGGTTTGCCATTACTTTACTGGATATAGTAGGGACAGAAAAATACCATTGCTGCTCCGCTTTCTCTTTCTCCTTATAGATCTACGATGGGCCCAGTACGCATTTCCGTCTTATCAGCACATACTGTGGTATTGTCCCTTCATCGTTCATCTCCTCCGGCAGTTCTGTCACAGTCCAGTTCCAGTCTGATTCTTCTGTGAATGGAAAGGGTTTCCTTTTGGACTGGTATGCAATGGAAGCTTCTTTGGTCACTATGAGCACCATTGCTAGAGGTTTGTCTCTGAAAATGACACTATTGGTTAGTTTGGTAAGAGTGATAACATTGGTACTCAATCCTGTTCCCACTAAAGGGTGCCTGGTGTAATGCGCGGGAGACCTGTGTGACCATTGTTACTGATCATTATTATTTTTGTTGATTTGTATTGTTGTACCTCTCTCAAATGCAGTGTTTTATGTTATTTTAAAAGTGAAGCTCTGTCTTCGTTGAAGGGGTTAAGGATTCTCAAGTCCTTTCTGGCATTTGAGGAGGAACAAATATTTTTCATGCCTACATGGAAAAGTATCCTCCTTGAAATAACATTCTTGGAGGATTTGTCACTTGCATACGGAAGATGACTAACAAGATACAACCCTGAGATACGACCCTGCACAAACCTTCAGGGTTTTACAGGACATGCTTGATCCAAAATATCCTATAAACACTGGAAAAGAAGTTCAATGTGAATATCTATTGCTTGTGTGTGATATATACTTGGGCGCCAGATATGGTTCCTATTTTCAAACCAATAGCTGAGCGTGCTTGCAGAAGTATTTTAACATAGTATTGACATATAGCACCATTGTAGTTTTCATACTGTGTTCAGTGAAGCACTGTCAAATTAAATGATAAAGAAGAAACACTTTTGATTTTATAAAAGATTTTTAATGTTTATTTCTTTTTTCACAACAGGTGTATGTGGTGGTGTTGCCATGACTGGAGAAACCCCTTCATTCCTCTTCTCACCAGGCTGGCCTGGGAACTACAGAAATTTTGCCGACTGTACCTGGATTATCAGAGCTCCAGAATCCACTGTGGAGTTCAACATCCTGGCCCTAGATATAGAATCTCATAGTTCATGCAACTATGACAAACTTGTCATCAGAGATGGTGAGAAATCTTAGTACCATCTGACCTTGCTTCAGTTTATCAGTCACAGGAACCTGTTACAAAATGAATATTCTTCTGTGCTGAAGCTATGTGTAGGTTAATATCAAGCCAAGCAACACAGATGGTGAAGGGCCAGAAAAATGTGTGAACAACTTTGACTGAAATACTGTTAGAAAATTAAGATTTCTGGTATTTTTAATACTGATATTTCCTCCTTTAACCTTAGGAGATAATAGCCTTGCCCCAGTGCTGGCCACCATATGTGGTCGAGACACACCTGGGCCAATAAGATCTACTGGAGAGGCCTTGTTCATTCAGTTCACTACCGACTCAAGTGTCACCCATGCTGGGTTTAATGCTTCTTATCACAAAAGTAAGTTGTTGGGTTTATTCAAATTTATCTTTAATCTGCCTTGCAGCTAAAGCTGAATAAGGAAGGAAGTAGTTATAGCCTACATTTTTAGCATTGCTGCCTGCCACAACTGTGGGCAATCTATCCAAGTAATTGCATGAAGCATCTGTTCACATATTCCAAAAACACATGTTCTTAAGGTTAATGTTGTCCCTTGTCCAGAGTTCGACTGTTACAAAGCACTCCTCAGATCTGAAAATCACCTTTGTCCTGAAATATGAATATTGTGGCCTGGAAAATGTACAAGTGTATGAAGAAATATTACAACAGTTAAGAATTGTGGTTAAGAATTGCAAAATGTACTCCGAAAATGTGAAGGCTGGTGCTAGCTAAAAAACAAACTGCAGTTGTTGAGAGATGGGGAAGTGGAGAATGAAAGAGAACAAGGGAACCTCCAACTTGGAGATGCAAATAAATGAACCCAAGCCCAAACACAAAATAGTTACAGGGCCAGGTCCTTGGACCCCTGTAAGGCCCCACAAGGACAAAGATTCCTCATGGCCGCAGTTGAAGATTCTCCTTTTATATGGGAATTCTCTGCTGCAGCCAGTTGCTTGTGAGCAGTTCTGACCACCCCACTCCCCAAACATACAGGCTTGCATGTGGCCTGGAAGTGGGCAGATTATTCAGGATGTTCTCTAGTCTAATGCACATTCCACAACTGTTCAGCAGTTGGCTTCACCATCACATTTTTGTAATAATTTGAATAATTTAAGATATTTTTTTCTTCCTTATCTCATTTCCCTTCATTCAGGTTGTGGTGGCTATTTGCATGCAGACAGGGGAGTGATCACATCCCCCAACTATCCTCAGGCCTATGCTCCCAATCTCAATTGTTCCTGGCATGTATTGGTTACCAGTGGGTTTGTTGTTGTTGTCCATTTTGAACAACTCTTCGAAGTTCAGAGCGAGGATGCTTCTTGCAGCCATGGAGACTACGTAGAGGTGAGCTGATCACTTGGTTTTCAGAAACAGAATATACTGGCCCATGATTAGGGCTCCTATATGTTATGACAGGCATGGGCAAACTTTTTGGCCCGAAGGCCACATCAGGGTTGCAAAATTGTATGGAGGGTCGGGTAGGGAAGGCTGTGCCTCCCCAAACAGCCTGGCCCTTGCCCCCATCTGACCCCCTCCCACTTCTCACCCGCTGACTGCACACCTCAGAACCCCGATTCATCCAATTCCCACTGCTCCTTGTCCCCTGACTCAGGGCCGGCGACAGGGGGGTACAACGGGTACAGCTGTACTGGGCCCCGGACTTCAGGGGAGGCCCCTGAAGTCTGGGGCGGCCCGGTACGCAGCTGTACCCCCTTGTCGCCCGGGCTGTGAGCAAGGCGTGACTCCGGGCAGACGCTGCAGCGCTCACCAGCCCCCCTCCCCCGGCATCCAGCAGCCTCCCCCCGCCTCCCTTTGCTTCTCCCGGCCGGGCCAGGCGGCCAAAGCGCATGCAGGGGCCATGCGGCCACAGCGCATGCGGGGGTTGGGGCCCGCGGGAGGCAGGAGACCGGCCGGGGGGGGGCACGGACAGCGGGACAGTGGCCGGGGGGGCACGGGCAGCGGGACACCGGCTGGGGGGCACGGGCAGCGGGAGACCGGCCGGGGGGGGGGCCCACGGGCAACGGGAGACTGGCCGGGGGGGGGGGGGCACGGGCAGCGGGAGACCGGCGGTGTGTGTGTGCCCCGTGGGCGGTGGGAGACCGCCGGGGGGGGGAGGCGGGCGGTGGGAGACCGGGGGGGGGCCCGTACGATCTGCCGTACGGGGCCCCAAAATTCCTGTCGCCGGCCCTGCCCTGACTCCACCGCCAGAGACCCCTGTTCCTAACCACCCCCTGGGGCCCCGCCCCCTATCTAAGCCCCTCTGCTCCTTGTCACCTGACCAGCCCCTCCTGATGCCTCCCCACCCTAACTGCTCCCCAGGACTCCCCCTACCCCCCCCCACCCCCATGTCCCTGTCCCCTGATTTCCCCAACCCCTATCCTCCCCCCCTCCCCTCTCCCTTGACAGACTCCCAAGACTCCCATGCCTATCCAACCCCCCCCCCCATTCCCCATCCCCTTACCACTGCCCCCTGTGATCTCCTGCCCCTTATTCAATCCCCTGGACTGGCCCCCTTACCATGCTGCTCAGAGCAGCATGTCTGGCTCCACGTGGCCCACCAGAGCCAGACATGCTGCTCCCCCGGAGCGCACGGCAACACTGGAGCCAGCCACGCCGCTGCAGCACTGCCCTGGAAGAGCTGTGGACCAGAGTGCTGCTCGTGCAGCGTGCTGAGGCTGTGGAGGAGGAGGAGGGGTAGTGAGGGAGGGGCCAGGGGGAGCCTCCCTGGCTAGGAGTTCAGGGGCCAGTTAGGAGGGACCCGAGGGCCATATATGGCCCACGGGCTGTAGTTTGCCCACCCCTGTGTTATGGTATTATTAAAAACTGTTAAGTGAAAAAATAATTTAGAATTGTCTTGCTGTCTTTCAAAGCTTTATTCAGAAATGTGGCTTTACTGGTGCAGTAAATTAAAGGGAGAAATGCTCTTTTTCGGATTGTTGTTTGGGTTTGTTCTTATAGCTGCTAGAGCATTCCTTAAGGTTTATAGCTGTATGCTTGAACAACCTTAACCATTTCCTTCTAGCTTAAGAATGGATTGGATGACACTGCCCCGCCTTTGGGGATGATTGGAAGGAATGGGAGGTTTTGTGGTAGCAGCTCTTTTTCTACCATGTACACTACAGACAATCAGCTATTTGTTCGCTTCATTTCTGACAGCAGCCGTGCGGGCCAAGGGTTCAAACTGAAGTATGAGGCTAAGAGTCTGGGTGAGTGTCAAAATCCAGCACAAGTTCTGAAAATTAGTAGAAAAAACCTAGAAATTGTTTTTTCAGAAGCATGGTTCTTATAATAAGTGGCTTAACATGACTAGACAAGGTGGGCGAGGTGATATCTTTTATTAGACCAACTTCTGTTGGTGAGAGAGACAAGCTTTTGAGTCAAATAGAGCTCTTCTTCAGGTCTAGAGAATGTGCTCTCAGTGTCACAGCAAAATGCAAAGTGAAACAGATTATTTAACATAAGTAATTAGCACATAGTGTAAGCGAGCATTTAAGGCAGAGTGGCCGGCTAACACCTCTGCAGTGACAAGACAAGAAGAGAGGGTGAGTGGATTCCAACTGCTGTAATAAGCCACAAAAACAGTCTCTGTTCAGTCCATGATTTTTAGTATTTACCCAAGTAACGAATTTAAGCTCCTTATGTTAAACAATCTGTCCCACCTTGCATTTTGCTGCGACAATGGGAGCACCTTTCCCAGAGCTCAAGAAAAGCTCTGTGTGGCTTGAGAGCTTGTCTCTCTCACCAACAGAAGTTGGTTCAATAAAAGATATCACCTTGCCCACCTCATCTCTCTAATATCCTGGGACCAACACAGCTACAACTGCACTTAGCATGGAGAGACTGTAATCTTGTAAAAAAACAAATATTGGCAAAAATGCTTCTGTGTAAATTATTTTTGAAATGCCCACTGCGTAAGTGTTCCACATATTTGTAAGGGACCAGGATGTAGGTTGTCTGGCCTAGCAATCACAGCTGGGCTGGAGTCCACCTGTCAAGGATGGTAGTCAGTGAACAGAGGTTGGAGGAATCGCTAGAACTGGGTTCAATAAGCAAGAGTCAGCATCAAAGTCAGGCTGAGATTGGAGACAGGAGATCCAGGCTTGAACTGGGAGGCAGGAATCATGGTCAGAGACAGGCTGGAGTGGGAGACCAGAGATCAGAGGTAGAACCAGGCTAGAGTCAGGAGCCAAGAGTCAGGATCAGAGTCAGCCAGGGGTCAGAATCCTGAGATCAGGGGACAAGGTGAGGTCTGGAGTCACAACAGGCCCAAAGTCTTCATTGTTGCCCAGCCAACTTCCTGGGTCACCTTCAAGGGTTAAATAGGGTGATGGCCAATCAGAGGGCCCCACAGTTAGGGTTATCACCTAGCCAGTATTTGATCAACCTGGACAGTTTCTTTTATGTATTTGCCAGTTGCCAGAAAATAATGTAATCTGCAAGTTCTTTTACCTGAGTCTAAAGATTTTCATTGTTATCACAATACATTGGGATATTTAAAGCTAAAAAGTTTCTGTGTCCAGCTAAAGATAATGCAGTGTTACCACTTCCCCAGTTTAAGTAAGAAAATGATGTTATCAATTTTATCCATATGTGTTATCTGTCTAGATAAAAAGAATGAGGAGTACTTGTGGTACCTTAGCGACTAACCAGTTTATTTGGGCATAAACTTTCATGGGCTAGAACCCACTTCATCAGATGAATAGAGTGGAACATACAGTAGGAAGATATATAGATTATATATGTATATAATCTTCCTACTGTGTGTGTGTGTGTGTGTATACACACACACACACACACACACACACACACAGAATATGGAGGTTGCCATACCATCTTTAAGTGGCTTAATCAATTAAAGTGAGCTATTAGCAGAAGAAAAAAACTTTTGTAGTGATAAACAGGATGGTCCATTTCAAGCAGTTGGCAAGAAGGTGTGAGTAACAGTAGAGGGATACTTAACATGGGGAAATAGATTGCAAACATGGGGAAATAGATTCAATTTGTGTAATAACTCAGCCAGTCTTTATTCAAGCCCAATTGAATGGTATCCATCTTGAAAATTAATTCCAGTTCAGCAGTTTCTTGTTGAAGTCTGTTTTTGAAGTTTTTTGTTGAAGAATTGCCACTTTTAAGTCTGTTACTGAGTGACCAGAAAGATTGAAGTGCTGGCTCCTTTGGGTAGTACTGCCTGTGGTGCCTATTCTCCACAGTGCTCCTTGACTCTAGGTCTGCATGGTTTCCTGGTTGCACTATGGGAACATCAGCTGTCCCAGGCTCGGCAGACCTGGGTTCTAATCCTCATATTATGTTAATAAAACACTTTTCATTAGTAGTATCTCTAGTTTCCCTGGTGGCTGGGCTGAAGCTATCTCTCACCTGTATCCCCAAAATGGGGGAAGTTGAACACAGATTAGCGGGAGACTTCAACAGTTAACACAGGGAAGGAAGGCAAGTTAGAATCCTATATAGTACAAATAGTGAGTTACAGCAGGAGTGAGTGTGAGCCAGTGCATTGGCAGAAATGATAACATTCCATAAAAGTTTCCTCCTCAGCTGAGAAAATAACATCCCCTGCAGGAACTGTCATTTTTAAAAGAATGAAGAGGTGGCAGGCCACATCCTCAGCTGGTATAAATCAGGGACCTAGCATCTTCAGCTGTTCCCAAAGTATTTCAGGAAAACACATGTCTCTTAGGACATTTGGAGCCCTCATTTAAATGATGTTGATTAAACACAGCTAAGGTAATCTACTAGCATGCTCACTCGCTCTCAAGTTTGTAACTCCTCTTTTTCTTTCTACTCCTTCCACTGGAAATACTACACATCGTAGGAGCTATGCATGTACGTATATATTTCTAGTGCTTCACTTTAGAGACCTGGATTGAATCCCTGTATTCATTAGCATTACTAAAATGTATTTTAATCCTAATGTTGTTAGCTGCTAAATAAAATAATCTTAGTATGTCAGAGAACCTGAACAAATTCTTGAGTTTGCTTTGAATGTCATTTCTCACTGGATTTCATGTTGTCTTGAGTTTTACATTATAATCATTTTGAAAAGTGAAAGTGAGGATGCTTCAGAAAAAGCATCAAAAGATCCAATCCTTAATTTCAGTTTTCCAGATGTTAGGAATTCTTCAGAGATAAAGCATATAAGGTTTTTCTCCTCGTGCTTATCTGAGTCTAGGATCACTGTGGGAGTAGAGTGTCAGTCCGTGCAGTCATCAGGGGACTGTTGTATTAATTTTCATGGAGTAAATGGACTGTTGGCTAACAAGCAGGCCAGAAAATCTAGATTTAACTGTGCTAGAATATCGTTCAACAGCAAAAATGAGAGTATATTTGTTTGTGTGGTTAATATCATCCATTGAAAAGAAGCTGTGACTAAGTATATGGATGACTTGTTTTGTATGCAGTATTGTTGTAGCCATGTTGGTTCCAGAATATTAGAGAGACAAGGTGGGTGAGCAGACAGCAAATGTGAAAAATTGGGACAGGGGGTGGGGGATAATAGGAGCCTCTATAAGAAAAAGACCCCAAAATCGGGCCTGTCCCTATAAAATCAGGACATATGGTCACCCTAGGGTGAGGTGATACCTTTTATCAGATCAACTTCTGTTGGTGAGAGGCAAATTTTTGAGCTGCCCAGAGCTCTTCTTCAGCACAGGCCTGTGTTGCTCGAAAGCTTGTCTCTCTCACCAGAAGAAGTTGGTCCTTGTTTGTTTTGAACATCTCACACATTTTCTTTGACCTGTTGTTCTTAAACTTCTCTTTCCCAGCCTGTGGAGGGAATATCTATATCAGTGATTCCAGTCCCAGTGGATATGCATCTTCTCTCAACTATCCTAACAACTACCCACAGCATGTTGACTGTGTCTGGACCATAACAGCTCTGAATGGAGGGGCAGTGGAGCTGCAGTTTGAAGACCAGTTTTATATTGAACCTTCCCCCAAGTATATAGCTATATTTATTTTGCATACATTTTCTGAGGCACTCCATTTTCATTTTTCTTTCCCTATTGCTATATCAGAAATAAAAAATAAGATATATGGAAAAAAAGTAACAGAAATGGAGGAATCTCAAATGGCAGGAGAATCTCTTCTGTACATTCTATGCCCTGTGCTCCCTTCCTATTCAGATTGGTGGCCAGTGGGCACAGACTGACAGGCCACGGCCATAAAATGCCCACATTCCCTGCTTCCGCAGCACTGCTGGGGGTTTGTAACACTGTATCCACTCATTTGGTCTGTGTTGTCTGCATGCCATGCAGACAGAAGACATATATGGCCAGATCCTTATTTGCTAATAATTGAAATCCACTGACTTCAGTGGAGTTACACCTTTTGACACCGTAACAGTTCCAGGCAATGTAACCTGTATTTTCCCTCCAGCAAGGTTCATTCTCAGGGTTCTGACTCCCCAGCCATCAACTCTCTTGGGTAGAGACACGTGTCTCCTTCCCTCCTCAGTGGGGTATTTCCAGGCTGCAAAACTCCATGCCTACACCATGAATTCCCTAGCAAGGCAGGCTTGCTTTGCCTTCCTTCCTCGGAGGCTATAAACAGCATAATTGTCCATGGTTATCACACAGCTTTTTCTAAGCAAGCAGATTTATTCTTAAGGTAAAAGCATCACAGGAAAAAAACATTACAAACAATAAAAGAACTTACACTGATGCTAATTAGCCCACCAGAGATCAACCCTGACTCCAACAAGGGCTGTGGTAGGTAAACAGTCCTTCCAACCCCACCAAGGGGTTTTTCTTTGGTTACAGGTTTATAGTCACTTGGGCTAAGAGCCAGTACAGCATGAATATGTGGTCTTCTCCTTTATACAGTTTGGGTTTTGATCCTTAGAGACTGTGAATAGGCAGTCAGTCAGACATCAGGTTTTTCCTCAAGGAATAGCTTCAAATGTTGGTTCTAGAGGTGGGAATCTGCATTCCCTTCTCTTTGGTATTTCCTAGAAAACCCACTTAACTTTAAAAGTTCATCTTGTTTCAAATAGTACTTTGAACGCATTGCACTTCCCAGACAAGGTTTATATTAGTCAGGTCTTCTCTCTAGAGATGTGACATACAATCCCACAAAAATGCATTTTAAATACAATGAATTCCTAAAGTACTTAAACTGAATTCAATCAGGCTTAACTTAAATCAGTAGGGATTTGTCCAGGATATTGCAGGAAACTGCCCTATCTTTCACATAACACCATCAAAGAATCCAGTCCATAATAGTGCCAGGTTCAGAAAAGCTGGTGCAGGTAGGTGTACTCCACAAATGCCTCTACACCCCTATGCCCCCCCCTTCCAGGATAGCTGTGTGAGGCTGCTAGGTGATTGTATAGCACCTCATAAGTGAAGCTGTCTTGTATTTTGAAGTTGTTGCTTCTTACACACCCACATAATGGGGTGCACAGTTATTTGGATTGATGAACCCCTATCAGTAGCTTTCATCAGTCTCACTGCCATTATGCATTTCAGTAGTCACTGAAGATGTTTAATAGGGAATGTGTTTTTAAATAATCATTTAAAGGTTAAATATTTCAAAATTCTGCACATTAAACAGTGACATTATTGAAAGCCTTTTTATTACTCTTAATAGCAATGTCGCAGGATTCACATCAGCGACTATCAGAGCTTGGTGTGGTATTGTGACCTAGTTAGGGTTTCTGGCACTATAATTGATTCAAGCCATATGAAGTCTGTGAATTTGTCTAGCTTTATCATGGTGCCTTTTTCCTAGTCACACTGAATCTGGACATATCTAAAATGTCATGGCTCGAAGGTTACAGGTACTTGCTGAAATGTAAATGGATTGTTGCTGCAAATTAAATAGAAAAGTTCCTCCTATTTTAGTTGTGCCTTCAGTTACCTTGAATTACGTGATGGGGCTGACTCCAGCGCACCAGTGCTTGCCAAGCTGTGTGGAAGTTCTCTGCCAGGCATTCAAAGGTCTTCAGGAGCTGTCATGTATATGAGGTTTAGATCTGACGACAGTGCCACACATATTGGATTCAGTGCCAAGTATTCAAGAGGTAATGCTAGCAGTTATTCAGTTTATTGCATTTTCACTGATGTGAGACTATAAAGGAACAGAAATGATTTAGGACCCAGATCCTGTAGTTTTTAATTCAATAAGAATTGGGCCCTGAATTATTCAAAATAGATTGATTGACATAAGTTTTTGTCTCTTTCTATTAGTCTACACCATAGATTCATGTAACCCAAATCATCACATCAATTAATGCTAATATATTATTTCCCTAGTAATAGGTAGGAATCATAGCAAAATATGAAAGTCCATGTAGAATTGCTACAGAGGATTGGACAGTTTCATAAGCCTAAAAGTCAAACTGCAATAACCTAAGGGACAACACCAAAAGAGCCAGATAGAGTAAGTGTCTCTAGCGCTGTGGCCCAGGGGTCCGTGATATAAACAGTGATGTATGATAAATTATATGCCAGGTGCATTTATGTCAATCAGAAAATGGCTGCAAATGAGGTTAGATGTGTAAAGTCAGTTAATCTGATTCGGTATTCAGCATTCAAATAGAGTGTAATTTGTATGACAAGGGGGTTGAAGAGGTATGTATTGCAAGAAGAGGAATTTACAGCAGGTAGTTGTGAGATAAAGTAGAGGTGCCCTGATACCAGTGTCATAACTGATTATATTAACAGTGCCAGGAGGCAAACAAACAAGTAACAAAAGCAACAGAGTGCTGCAAATCTCAGCATGGGGTTGAGTGGTGGAATGGAGATGAGATGGGGAGTCAATATTTGCCAGCCAGAAACTGAAATAATTCATTTAGAAACCATTTTTATTTTCTAGCTGCCAAGGCAGGGTTAGTAACAAGCAACAAAGAGTTAACAATAAAATAAAGCCCTTGGGTCAGATTCAATGGCAATGTAAAAGGATGTCAGTGTTCAATGATGCCACTAATCTTCAGAGAAAAGTGCTTGTTATGTTGGTCTCATCTGGGAGCATTCAAAACTAGGACTGGGGGGGGGGGCTGTTTCTTCTTCATATTTCTTGCTAGTAAAGAACTGGAATTTATTGTTTTAAGCAAGATTTTATTGATTATGTTTTGATCTCAAATATAAACAATATTATATATATGTAGGGTATTAGGGATTGGGCCCACTGTATGAAAATAGTGACAGCACCTATTAAGAGAGAATTTGTATCTGGTCAAAAAGAATCCCCATGGAATCCCAGTGGAATATATTGGTTTTTCCAGTGCATCCTGTATGTCTGCCAATTAGATAACAGACTTGTTGAGGCAGTTGCTATATTACTCTTTGTCCTGTGCAGTGGTGATAATATTGATGGCTCTTAACAAATTATTCCAGCATGATTAATAACTACCTGTTAAATATGTTGGAAATAAGTCTTTTTTAAACACCCATAAATATTATCACCACTGAAAAGGATATAAAAGAAATATAGCAACTGCCTCAAAAAGTCTGATATCTAATTGGCAGACATACAGGATGCACTGGAAAAACCAATATATTCCACTGGGAATAATTTATTATTTGGTCTTAACATTATTATGATGAGCTCACATTTTGTGGTTATCACAGAAGAAGTGAAATTTCAAGAGACACAAGTGAAAAGAGGGTGGTGGCTTTGTGAAAGGGGAAGTTGACCCAGGCACAGAGAAAGGCATCGAAAAGAGAATCAAAAGCAGTAGGAAATGAACACGAAGCATGTAATTCTGCTGTGACACAGAAGACAAAACCAACAAATAGACTATGACTATTACTACCTAGTTAAATCTAGAAAGGAAGCTGACCCATGGCTCCAAATCCAAACCATCACCAAACCTTAAAAATCTGGATCCAAATTTAGCAAATGACATTTGTCTTTATAATGATCCAACATAAAATTCATGATCAAAACACTACCAGACTGTGAGATCTTTGAAATCTGGACACAAAGGACCTGATTCGCATTTATACTTCCAGAGTGGAAAGAGACATCAATGTAAGTGAGACTCAAGCCCCAAATCTATAACTTGAATTTATGTCTGGCTGAGATTTGATTAGTGAGAGGTAAGACAAAGAGAAAACGAATAACATCCACAGTAGGTGTAAGTATTTGTGGAAGGAAAACAAACCAGGACTGGTGGAATTATGAGGAGAGATTAGGAGATTTGGAATCTGGGGGACAATCCCCACTATGATTGTGCCAAACTACTTGGCAATGTGTCATTAAAGTCTTGTGGGAGAGGCAGCTGGAGTCCATGATGTTCTGTTCTGGGGTGAAAGGATCACTAGAAATGTTGTTCTCTCTGCAGCTACATGTGGTGGAACAGTGACAGGACAAAATGGTGTCATTGAAAGCGTAGGATTTCCTGAGCTGCACTATCAAGACAATTTGTTGTGCGAATGGTTTCTCCGGGGACCTGCCGGCCATTATCTCACCATTAGCCTAGAAGGACTAGATGTTCAGGACTCCCCTGAGTGTGCAAATGACTTTGTGGAGATCCGCGAGTACAATGCTTCAGGTCAGTAGACTGTTTCAGTGATTCATCTCCATGCCCTCACACTTACTGTTGAAAGAACTACATGCAGTACAGGTGTCTTCCTTATTGCCAGTGTAGTTACATTACTTATTGAAGTAAAGCAAAGGAAACAAAAAAACTTCCAATTGTTTCCCATGATTGCTTTATTTCTTTAAACCTACCTAGTGGTCTAAACTCGGTGGTCCTACTTGAATAGAAATGTGAATAAAAATCATCCTGATAATAAAACTCACCTGTCTGTCTTTGACTTGCCTAGGGAATTTACTGGGCAGATACTGTGGTACTACGATCCCTGATGCAGTGGATACTTCTGACAGTTTTGCTTATGTCAAGTTCATCACTGATGGATCTATCAACGCCCCAGGATTCAGACTGCACTTTGATGCTAGTATTGAAGGTTAGATTTGTAAAGTGGCAATGTCCCATAAGCGAGGCAGCATACGCAGCTAACCACATTTTCCATCTTCATCAGTGTGCAGTTGTTTTGTTTTGTTTTCAAATCATTTGTTCTTACAGCTGTGTATATTTGTCCTTTAAATCTGACTTGTGTATGGTTGTAGGTCTCTGATCCTTGGCTGCCCTGCCCGGGTGAAAATTAGAGCAACAGATAACCTGTGCTATCTTCCACCAGCACAGGAGGGAAAGCAAATTTTCCACCCAAGTCCTTTGTAAGGCTCTTTCCTCAGAGCACAATTTATTGTTTATAAAAAAGGACATAAACACCACAAAATAAAACAACTCAACTGAAAAATGCTGCTCACAATCCCCAGAGGCTTTTCTCTGCCCCAAGAAGCCAGGGGACAGGAGAACACAACCTTCCCCTGTGTGACCTGCCTGGACCCAGCTTTCTTTTCTGCATGCACCCTGCCTGGCCATGTGATCCCTTTCCAGACTGCTGCTTTAGCCTGTCACGGTGAGCTACTCAGATCTCTTGACGTTGTAGCTCCATGGTGGTTCATGAAGGCAGTCATCCGGCATGAGCATTTAAGGGAAGCAAATGTTAATTTTTGATTCACATCAGTGACTGTGGTCAATTATCTGTCATATTTTAACAAATATTTAATGGCTCATTGGAATGGATATACCAGAAATATCAAACTTCTCTAACCATTGTGACCAACACATGGAAGGATATAGAATAGCAAATCAAAATTTCAAGCAGTCAAGAGCTTCTTTTCTTATATCAGTTCCATGGTTTTGCTTTAATCCTTTACCTCCAGAAAGTATTTTGTACCCATTGATTTTCTGTGGGAGCTTTCCTAACATTTGTTCTGTTCCAGAGTGTGGCGGAGATCTTAATGCGCCTGTTGGGACATTTACTTCCCCCAACTATCCCAACATGTACCCACACAATCGAGTGTGTGAATGGAGGATCACAGTCCCAGAAGGACGACGGATCACGCTAACTGTTAATGATATGAAAACCGAAGCCTACCAGCGGTGCAGCTTAGATTATGTGGCTGTAAGTGTGAATGAATACAAGGAAAGCACATTCACATGCTTTAATTTACTCACACAGTATTACCAGAGTGGTACTGTTGACATTGCATGTATATTTGTACATCTGTTTCTAAAAGAAATTATAACCCATCCCAAAAGAATGGGAGTGGTGCCAGAGGAAGAATGAAATTAACTCTCTAACGTACAGATTCAGGAAGGTACTTAAGATCAAGTGTGACTTTAAGCATGTGACTAGTCTCACTGAAGCCAACATAACTACTCATATGTGCAGGTACATAAGTACGTAAGTGTTTGCAGAATCAGAGTCTTATTTCCTAAATTAAACAAAATATGATGAGACTGAGTAAATTCAGAAATTACACTAACGTATTTAAGTCTGAAACAGAATCCAGTTCTCATCTATTATTTTACAGCACCCACAAATACACTTGTACTTTACAATACTGAGAGACATGGTCCCTGCAGAAAAGTTCCCTACAGCTGGTGAAGCATCTACTGTCCTGTGTGCTGAGGAGGGACAGAGCCAAGACCGATATTTTTTGCAAAAACACATGTACAGATTTTGCAAAAATGTCCCTTTCACTGAAAATTTCCAAAGCTTTGTTTAAAAAGAAAATCTTTTTTTTTTGGACAAAGCATCAAAATCATTCACAGAAATGTTTAGGAGAAAACATAAAATGCCATCACCCTCATATTCACATTTTAATTCAGGATCTGACCCACTAGAGTCAATGCAAGTTTGTTTCACAGACTTCACTAGATTTTGGAACAGTCCTTTATGAAGGGATTTCAGTGAGTCTTGCGCTAAATATGTGAAGCACGTTTAAACTCTGAAGAAGATGTTTGGTTTGAGCTTCTAAAAATGCATTTTTAACCAACAGGTTTACAATGGCCTGAGACAGAATTCTCCCAGATTAGCCAAACTCTGTGGTGATGTGAATCCAGGCACTCAAGTGAAATCCTCAGGAAACACAATGAAAGTAATTTTGGTCACTGATATCTCTGTTTCAGCAAGAGGCTTCAGTGTTTCCTATTCCTCTAGTGAAGATGCAGGTAATGCAGATTTTCAAATTAGCCTCCTATGAAGTACCTTGGACAAGCCATTTTGTAGGTAGTGCATGGCAAAAAAAAAAAAAAAGCATTGCACCAATATATCACCTGCAACAAATACATGTTCTTTTTCTGCATCCCATATCGTGAAAATGGCTGAGATGGAAAACCTCAAATTTGGTCAAATTTGACAATCACACATTTTATATAAGTAGAAAGAATCTAATATTTTGATTTTTGGGGTTGCGGGTATGTACGCACACGTGTAAACCAAGCCTAAAATGGATCGGACAGCTTTCACTATGGAGCAGCCAGTGTTTTGCGATGAGAACTGCATACACATCTCTTGCTTCTGAGGATGGTCTAGAAGGCCTGTGATTTTTGCAGTTAGCCTGCGATAAGGGGAGTGCAGCTGCTCCTCCCCAGGAGGCTTTGTGACAGAGTCAGAACGTCTTCTGTGCTCCCCTGTTGCTCAGGAGGCATGGTAGTTTAGTGCACCTCTTGCAAGCCAACTTCATTGGCTAATGTATGGAGGTGGGGATGGAGTTAATGGTCAGCCCACTATTGCACACAAGAGATGGGGCAGCTGGCAGAGCACTGTCTGTTAGGGCTCAGGCTTTTCGAACATGTTTTCCCCCAAGTCCATAACAGGATGAAGGAACTGATATTCACAGCATGCTGCAAGGCTCATCTTCTCTTCCTTGCCCATAAGGAGTTGGGTGCTAGGTAAGGCTGAGGAGTGGGGAGTAGAGCAGTGGTAGGGATGTTGCCAGGAGGTTAATCCATTTTTGTTATATTTGTTTTGTTGCTGGGATATTTGATTTGCTCTTGGGGTAACTTCTGGGGCTGTTTCTTTACCCGTGTGTTTTAAAATGGTTGTCACGAGCACCCAGGGGGTTGGGCAGGCGCTCTCTTGTTCTGTGCTCAGTAAAACCACTGCTGATATCAATGTGCAGGAGTAAATGAAAGCAAGATTTGGGTGGGTGCACCAAAATTATTATTATTTTCAAATAAGCAGTGTCTTGGTTCTGCAGTTTGTGGTGGGACCCGCATGGAAGCTGAAGGAGGGAATTTCACGTCTCCGGGTTATGACAGTATCAGAAATTACACAAACAACTTGAACTGTGAGTGGACCATCAAGAATCCATACCACTACAATTCATCCACTTACATCTCCTTTGAGGATTTCCACTTGGAACACCACCAAGACTGTCAGTTTGACTACTTAGAATTACGAGTAGGTACGTAAGGTCAAATGGAACAGAAGAGTGAATTAAGCATATTAATACATCAGTTGCTTTAGTGGCAACTGTGTCAAGTTAAATGCACTGTATGGCAATTCTCCAAAATTTAAAAGATGTTTGATATGGTACTCTATGATAAAATATAGTCTGAACAATTTAAAGGCAGAGATTTTTTTTGGATTAATGTGCTACATCTATGTATATTTGAACATATTTTAGAACTAGAACCGATGCCTTCCTTTGGAAACATGGGACCTGATTCACCACCCCTGATTCAGTTATGCTCATGTAACTCTACCAAAATCAATGGAGTTAAACTGGCGTAAAACTGGAGGGATGCAGCTTGATATGCATTTCTTTAATATATTAACACGTTGCGTATTGGGAAGTTCCTCTCTTGGTGCATTCTCTGGGTATCTTGCATTGTAAGGCAGTGGGAAAGCACCTTGCCTCTTCCTTTTAATATTAAAAATAGCTCAACTAATTTTGAATGTGGTATGAAAGCCTGGGCCGGCTCTCATTTTGTTGCTGCCCCAAGCAAAAAAAAGGGCAGCCGGAGGAGCGGGGGAGGGAACGCTGCCAGAGGAGCGAAGGAGGGATGGGGGGGCCACGGCCCAGTCGGAGGAGCGATTTGGGGATGGGGGCGCTGCCCCGCGGCTGGAGGAGTGAAGGGGGGGGCGGCACAGCTGGAGGAGTGAAGTGGGGACGGCACAGTCGGAATGCCCCCCTTTACAGAATGCCACCCCAGGCACCTGCTTGCTATGCTGGTGCCTGGAGCTGACCCTGATGAAAGCACCAGATGTCTTCAGCCTCCACAGGCCATATAAGTGACCCCAGAGAGAAGGACTCTGATTTCCAAGAAAATTGTTTCTGAGAGGGGGTATCTTTGAGGGTAGATATCTGTTACATTAATCGTTTCAATTAACAGCACCTGGATATGTAGGTGTAAAATTGTCTTCTCTCCTTAATCCTAAAAAAGAACGTCTGGTCTGAGACATAGACTATAAAGTAGAAAGTGAAGAATGAGAATACTAAAGTAAATCTCTATTCTCCCACCTCTTCTCATTCCTCATGCCCTCAGGCTGTCATACCAAAGTGTCTAAGTAGATAAAGTCTCTTTCCCCTGGAAAGAAAAAGAAGCAAACATTGCCTTGTGTTATTCAATACTGCTCACTTTGGCCAGACTAATGGGATTTTCAGTTTACACAAGACTGGCCGCATGACAAAGACAGGCTGTTGTAATTCAGCTGCATATGCTGACAGTTAGGATTTAGTGAGCAGTGAGATTCTAATGGTGCAAAAAGTCACTAGATTCTAGTGGATTTCCTTGAACAGAGTCACAAGAACAGGCATGAATTTGGAAAAGGATCCTGATTGGCAGCAGAGAGATGGGAGACACTGACTCAAGGGGAGAGTGTGGGATTATTTTCCTGGAATTATCCATAGTACTTTTGGTTTTATGGGTTTTTTTTAAAAAGGTAGAAAATTAAGCACATGTTACTTGATTCTCACAGGAGAATGAGTTTACTCCAAATAAGTAAAACAAATATTTCATTTCAGGCTTCCTTCCTGAAGTTTAATATTGTTTTAAATGATCAGCTACTTGAGAATATTTCACTAGTCTAATTTCACATCCAATTTTTTGAAGGAGCATTCTTTGCTTTTTAGTGGCAGGTCCTGGACTTTATTATTCAGTTATTTTTTCAAATTGAGTCAAGTTCAGTCAAATAGATGACTAGTGTCCCATTCTGTGTCAAGAAAGATTTGCAGATTATATATACAGTAGACTCCCGATTATCCAGGCTCGGGTTAACCGGGCTGCGGATTAACCGGGACGTCTAACAGGGTTTGGCAGGGGAAGCCCTAAAACGGCGGCGGGCTGAGCACTTAGCCTGCGGCCATTTGGGGGTTTCCCCCGCTGGCCCTTTGCAAACCGGGGTCTCAGTCTGCTGCCTGCCTGGGTGTAGGAAGCCCAGGCTGGCAGTGGGAGCTGAGACCCCGGCTGGCAGGAGCCTTGGGGAAAGCCCAAAATAGCAGCGGGCTCAGCGCACAGCCCGCCGCCACTTTGGGGTTTCTCCCACTGGCCCCTTGCCAGCCGGGATCCCGCCGCCTGCCCGTCTGCTCCCGCTGTCAGCCTGAGTTCCCTACACCCAGGCTGGCAGCGGGAGCTGAGTGGGGCAGGCGGCAGAACCCCGAGTGGCAGGACCCTGGGGAGAGAGCCCAAAGCGGCAGCGAGCTGAGCGCTCAGCCTGCCGCCGCTCTGGGCTTTCCCCCCAGGCTCCTGCCACCCGGGGTCTCAGCTCCCACTGTCAGCCTGGGTTCCCTACACCCAGGCTGACAGCGGGAGCTGACTGGGGCAGGTGGCAGGACCCCGGCTGGCAAGGGGCCAGCGGGGAAAACCCCAAAGCAGCGCAGGGCTAAGCATTCCGCCTGCCACTGCTTTGGGGTTTCCCCTGCTGGCCCCTTGCCAGCTGGGGTCTCAGCTCCCGTTGCTAGCCTGGGTGTAGGAAGCCCAGGCTGGCAGCGGGAGCTGAGACCCCCCACTGGCAGAAGCCTGCGGGGAAACTCTAAAGCCGCAGCAGGTTGAGCACTCAGCCTGCTGCCACTTCTCTTCCCGCTGCCGCTTTAGAGTTTCCCCGAGGCTCCTGCCAGCGGGGGTCTCAGCTCCCGCTGCCAGCCTGGGCTTCCTATACCCAGGTTAGCAGCGGGAGCTGACTGGGGCAGGTGTTGGGACCTCCCCTTCCCCCGCCGCAGGGCCAGCGACGCACACACCCCTTCACCGAGGTCCCCACAGTAGACTCTTGATTATCCGGGATTTTATTAACCGGGATTAAGTTTTTCCCGATCATCCCGGATAATCGAGAGTCTACTGTATTATAACAAAGCTCTGAGTCTATATTTGTGGGTCCCGCGCTTCCTGGAAGATTCAGGACCCCCAGAAACTCATTTAGGCCCCAGAGTGACCTTCCTTTCTCAGTATAATGGCAAGAGTCACCGCCTACTGAGTTACCTTCATCACAGGCCAGTTTGGGAGGTGGAAAAGGGGAGTACCCCACAGTCTTTGTTGCTCCGTAGAGTTCAGTAAGCACAGTTCAGCCTCCTGAATAAACTGAGTCTCACTTCTTCTCTTGAGGATTTCTGTAGACTATGGAAGTGGGGTGGGGGTGGGGGTTGGAGTAGAGGAACCCGGGCCCACCCTCTACTCTGGGTTCCAGCCCAGGGACCCTAATGGTAGCAGCTATTGCTGGCTTTCCCTCCACCGCTAATGCTGCTTTGATTCCCTGAGCCACTTCCCCAAGGTTCCCTCTTTCTAGCTTCATCCTTACCTCAGGTTACAGCAAAGCTTCCTTTCCTCCAGCTACTTTCTCCTTGGCTCCCCCGAGGGAACTGGAAAGAAGAGCATTTAAGAACCTTGATTTGCTCTACCTGTCTCCATTAGTCTAACAGCCTTAAGTGATCTTTTGCCAGTTAATTGGGATCAGATGCCGGCATTAGCCTAATGACCTTAACTGGTTAATTGGCATCAGGTGTCTTGATTAGCCTGGAGTAGCCTTTGTTTGGCTATCCAGAGAACAGGGACCTGCTCATCCTAAGGCTGATATACCTGCCTTCCAGCACTCATATATCCTTCTGGTCTGACTCGTCACAATATTTTAGTGTATAATACTGGAAAAAACAGGTTGCACGGTTTCTCTGTGTAATTTACATTAAATGTCAGTTTATTATACAGCACTTTTCAGCCACAGATTTCAAGTCACTTTCCAAAGTTGGCTAAGTGTCATTATCCCTGTATTACATAGAGAGATTGAGTGACTTAGTCCAAGTCACACCAAGTACCAGTGGTAGGGCCTGGATAGAACCCAGATGTTTCAACGCCTACTCTTGTGCCATCAGTACTGCCTCTCCTTTGCAGTCTATGAGTTGCTTATGAATAAAGCCATAAATCTGTAGGCCAACATTGTTAGAGAAGCAGATTTTGGAGGATAGTGCTTGGACATTTTGAAAAACACCATTATAAAGTGCCTCACTCTTCTCCCTCTCTCTCATTTAGAGCATGTGTAGTGAGGTACTTTGGATTTTGCGAGACAAGGCACACACACGTGGTTGTAGAAAGTAGATGAGTTTATTGGAAGGCCTCGGTCCCTCAAATAGGCGCTGAGGGGCCCGATTCTGATCAGCGCGACCGCAGAAAGGGTTACCTAGCACTTCGGAGCCGTTGCCAGGTCAGAAGAGCCCACGAGCAAATACGGGAGTGGGCTTAAGTACACTCACACATTTGCATCTCATACATACTCATGTCTCATTTGCAAGCAACAAGCTGATTGGTTACATGCTGTCCTGCCTCAGTTTCCCCATTTGGTTTCCCACGCATTCATTCTCACACAGACGGGGTAAACACTCACACAGCTGGGAACGGTCTGGGAACTGTTCCCAAACACACAGATAACAGCAAGGTCAATCTCATAGCATCATTATGCACTCTCCTGGAGTTGACTTAGAAGCGTAACTACACTTCCTAGTGATTGCCCGTCATAATGTCTTCCGGTCCTAACAGCATGTATCTGTAAAACACTAAAAATAAAATACAACTCAAAACAGCAAAGATGCAATAAAAGTTTGTGGAAACATATGCAGATGAATAAGTTACAACAAAGACATTTACCAGTGTAATTCTTTGTTCTATAGAGAAGTCTTCAGCTAACCGAGCAAATGTTGTGTAATTTTACACAGTATTTTGAAGAGTGCTGCAGATATCTTTGGGGTACCTTGTGTTGATCGAGGAGTGACTGTTTATGAATGAGGGACACCCATACATTTCTGAAACTAGACAGATCTTATCACTATACTGAAAATTCCTATTGAATTTAACAGGCATTCCATGAATAGAAGAATCAAGGGACATAAGTATAAATAGGTTAGCTAGTCCATCCTTTTAGCCATATGACTTTGCAATGCTATGGACCAGCTGTGAGTGAGCACCCTCAGATTCCACAGGTCAGACTAGTCATAGACATCAAAAGGACAGAGGAAAAGACTAAAATGACTAACACAGAGCAAGCCATAGAATCTGCTCGATCAGTTCAGTTCAATTCAAAAGGATAAATACTACAGCTTCTATAATTGTTCCCTGCCTAGAGGGGTCCAAATGCACTCTAAAGCTCTGCAAAAAGTTATACATATAGAATAATTAATCTTCCTGTAGTGTGTACTATATCCTTTTGTGTGTGTTATAATAAAAAAAAAAAAACCAAAACCCACAAGCCTTTATGCTGTTTCTCCCCCGTTATCTCCCATTTGTTTCACATGAATTAATTGAACATATTACAGATATTTTAGGATTGATTGAGTTAGCTGTAAAATTGGCATGTGTTTTTATGCAGGGGATGCTGATGGAGAGCTGATATCCAGACTCTGTGGCCAGGCACCACCTTCAGTGCCACTAGTCATAGCAGCGCCTCAGATCTGGGTGCACTTTAGAAGTGATGAGCGTGTGGAAGATAGAGGATTCAATGTCAGTTACACATTTGAAGGTATGTTCTATGACAAGCTATTTTCCCTGACTGTGGCAAGTCCAGTGAATGCTGCTAGTCATGCCGATCACAGTGGAATGAGGGCTGCCCTTGAACAGGCCCACAGCAGCGTGTTTGTTGAACTCATGTTATCAGTTGAGCTTTCACACACACACTGTCCTCTGCCTTATCTCTGTTCCTTGAGCTGTGTTTGAGTGTTTTGCAGTGCTAGCGAGGGGCAGGACAATGCTCAGAACACAGGGAGGCTCTTGCCACAAAGTTGGAGATTCATCACACAGACCAACCCAGTGATCAGGAAGCCTAGTGGGCACGTTGTTGCTTATACCTTTCTATTCTTTTTGCAACCCCACTTAATGCCAAATCAGCGCAAGTCACAGTTCTTTACCATTTCCACCCGTTTACTGACCAGTGCATGCCACTCTTTGTGTCAATGCTGAATTTGACAGTGGATATTTATCTGGATCCATCAGCAACACTACATGAACAGTGCTGTTAAAGTGGAAGTTGTGGTTTTAAGTATCAATTTCCAAAGCTTTTATAGGGCTTTAATAAATATCAAAACAAATGTGAAGTTTCAGGTTCATTGAAGCATCTTATGTACTACCCTGCCAAAATGTTTTTAAAGCCTGAATTTTCTAAACCGGGTTGATTATCGTCACCCATCTGAATTCAATTTAAATAGCTTTTCAGCTTGAAATATTACCGATATCGCAGTTGTTTGTTCAGAGCATGCAGTTTCGCAAATATCCAAAAACTATTTTTTATTGCAGCTTGTGGTGGTATACAGACTGCGGAAAGCGGGGTTATATCAAGTCCCAACTACCCAAATCCTTACAACAATTTAAATCACTGTTCCTGGTTGTTGGAAGCCCCGCAAGGTCAAACTATTACTGTGAGTAACACTAAATGAATGCTGCTGAAAAGAATGAAAGACTTCATGAGTCCGCAGGAAAAGAGATTTTTTTTTTAATGGTTTAAAAGTCAGAAAAATGGGAAATATTAAAGAATGAAAATGTCACCATCAAAAATATCCAAGGAAGGGGGAAAATATACAATGGAGATAAAACAACCTGCTTCTGCAGATCATAGTCTATTCTTTTATAAATTGAGGAAGTTAGTCATGTAATGGTTCTTGTCCTCAGATAGACATCACACATCACTCACTCTTTCTCAGATAAAATAAATAATCTATTGTGTACACATAAGCAACTAGAGTAGCTGCTTTAACCCCACGTATAGTGATAAGCCTCTGCCTTCAGGAGGACAAGACTGAGGCTGAAAATCCATGTTGCACCTCCAGGAGGCACGGATAGAAGGTGCAGCCCTGTAGAAGAGTGGGATTTTAAGTTGCTTTTGTGTCCTGAAGATTGTGGTCAGCTCTACAGGGCAGAATTGTCCCTGACATAAACTACAACAGCCAGGTTCTGCCCAACTTTCCAGCAGCTTCCCTCCCAAAGGCTACCAAGGGGCTGCTTTGGAACAGCCAAGAATCCCTGGAGCATTCTACATTATGGCCTTCACCCTCATGCCCCGGCACCAAGGCTTGTGAGGGGACGAGTTTAGGGTCCCTTAGACTATAGCCCTATGCACTGTAGAATGCCCCTGATCCCTGGGGTATAGAGTAACCAGGCAGCAAGTGTGAAAAATCAGGACAGGTGGTGAGGAGTAATAGGAGCCTATGTAAGAAAAAGACCCAAATATCAGGACTAGCCCTATAAAATCGGGACATCTGGTCACCCTACTGGGGTAACAGGTCCAACCAATGACATGTAGGGTTCAGTTAGGGGGCAGAGTCCCCCCTGAGCCTTAAAGTGCTGCTCTGAAAACAGCTTTGTGAACCAACATTGTGCACTTATTGTCACTCAGTGATTCCCAGATCCAGCATTCACAATTTATGTGTGAAAAGACATGTCTTCTAACTGCAGGCTCAGCAGACTCATCCTGCACTCTGTCCATCTAGGCTGCAATCTGTCTGTCACTGTACAGGTATTTACAGTGGTTTAGGGGATAGGAGGGCATCTGAGGTCAAAAAATCTGTATTTCATCAATTTATTTAAATTAGTACTATCCCTAATCTCTGAAAATAAGGTTTTATTATAAGTGGAGCTGGTAGTGACACTTGTCATGAAGGTTTCTCAGCACTATCCACTATAAGCCACCATTTTCAAGTCTTATACTTTCCAAGTACTAATTCTTTTGACTGAAATTCTCCATGCTTGCTCTTTGCCTCAGGCTGAATTTTTGTGGAAATTAACTAGAGGGATAATGACGTAGCCTTTTGCTAAACTCTTCCATACAGATCCCCGGAAATAATACCACACTGGAAGATGGCCAGGTACTCATTAGTGCAGATCAATAATGAAGAACAGCTCTAATAAATCTGTGATCCTGTATGAGCAGCTGTTTGAAACCTTTGAGCTGAAAATCCCACCTGTGTGCATATTCCTCCCTGCACCCCACATTGGGGTCAGCAGCTCACTGCCCACATTCTTCCTGTCTGACACATCCAGTTTTGTCAGTATTTGTTCTCATTTGATAGTCTTGCAGCAGCTTCTCTCAGGTTTAAAAAAAATAGGGTCATGTTCACTAATTTGTTTATTACTGTGGCCAAAAATAAAAAAGTGGGGAGCATGGACTTTTTTACTAAGTAGCTGGTTAATATTTTATCACAGCTGAATCTAAACTAAGATTTCATTGTACCAGGCCCTGATTCAGGAAAGCAATTCAGCATGTGCTTATTCCTATGCCTTTTCAGGAAAATACTTAAGCATGTTTTAAGCACATTGACTTCAGTTCAAGATCTGTCCTTTTTCTCCTCTCTCTTAATTATGATAATTATGATTAAGATATAGAAACTCCAGCTCAATACCAACAACAAAATACCAGAATCAAGTTGTCAAACAGTTTAGCGTATCGTCAGTCTGCCAAATCATTGTGCTGGAACTGTTAGAGAACCTGGATAGATGTGTTCTGATGCATCCTGCAAGTATAGCTGGTTTCAGGTTCTGAATTGTTTATTTTTGGTTCATTCCCTCTGAAGCATCTTGCAGCAGCCACTGTCAGAAGACAGGATACTGGGCTAGATGGACCATTGGTCTGTCCCAGTATGGCCATTCTTATGTCATTCTTGTTTGTCTGTAGCTTACTTTTACAGCCTTTGATGTTGAAATGCACTCAAAGTGTCGCTGGAACTCAGTCACTATTCTGAATGGCGGCTCTCCTGGTTCTCCTATAATTGGACAGTATTGTGGAACTACATCTCCTGGGACCATTCAGTCAGGTTCCAACAAACTACTGGTGATCTTTAACTCAGACCATTCCATGCAAAGAGGCGGGTTTTATGCAACATGGACCGCAGAATATTTAGGTAAGAGGAAAATAGTCATTGTCTCATTTGTATACACATAATAATACTTAGCACTTGCATAGCACTCTTTATCCCTAGATACAAAGCATCTACTATCTCAACCTCTTTACGTAAAATTGTGCTGGAAAACACAAAAAATAGTGTATAAAAGGTTGCCATCTAGCTGAGATGAATCTGCACTGAAATGGCTAAGTGTTAAAACATTAACTCTGGCCTTACAAACTGATATCAAATGTGGATACATATCTTACTTTCTGTTGGCTGATATCCTGTCTGAAAGGGGATCTTGTTCATTTTACACACTGTAGTAGTGTCTAGTGTCAGAGATTGCAAGACATTTCCTTTCTGTGACAATATTCATTTCACAATCTTTTGGTTTAAATATTAAACAATAAAGTTACAGTCATGGAATCAGAATAAAATGAGGATCAAACTAGAGATATGGGGTAAAATTTTCAAAAGCTCCTAACTGACATACAAGCCTAAATCTCACTGACTTCAGTGAGAATTAGGGCTTGTGTACATGAACATTAAAGTGGTGACAAGTTTGGGTGTGAATTTACCCTGCACTACTTGCACTAGTTCTGTCTGTGAGGACACTCTTGATACACACTAACAGTTTGTTAGTACACTTCAGTATACCCAAAGAGACAAAGATAGAATGTTATAAAGTTTTAGATTGCTCTCTCTCTTCTCTTTACTACAGAGCTTCTGAATTATTTTGAATCTATATCTTTAATTTTGAATCTATAGCTTTTATTTTGGAAGCAAAAAATACATTTCAAATTATGTGAACCACATATAAGAATGTGAGCTTCCCTAGAGCCATTACTATTCTTCTTTATAAATTAATAGCATTTATTTTTAAACATGCTGGGAAAAATTCAGTGCTGATTTAACTCCTCCTGCAGTCCCATTAAAGTCAGTCGGACTGCCTGGGGTGGAAGGGAAACCAGAATTTTGTCACAGGTGAACAGATGCAGTTTGAGTAGGATTCACATGTACCGCTGTGCTGTTTAAGTTTTGTAAAGTAAAATGCTGAGGGATCTGGTAATGGGATGAGGTTTCACCTCTAGGAGTGGTTTGAATGGCTGTGAAAGGAGGATGGACTTGAGGAGGCTTGAAGAGGCCTTGGTACAGATTAGATCTTCTCACTTCTGTGTTCCATGTGTGAGCAATGGTCTGTTTTACTTCCCAGATACTTACAGATGGAACAGAGCTGAGTTAGATGAATAGGGAAGCAAAGGACATGAGGGAAGGAGAAAGGACCAATGCGGTGAAAGAAGGGCCCACTCCTGAGCATATTCATTCCCACCAGCAGGGAGTGAGTACTTCTCTAGTAGCAGGAATAGCAATGGGGGTCAGTGAATGAAGGGTTTCTTCTTTCTTGCTTCTGCAGCCATAGGCACAGGAAGTACATATGGGGGAAGCCACTCACCATCTTCAGGTCCAGCTGGATGTTGTGGGAGATTCAACTCCTGAAACATTTTGACCAGCTCTCTTATCTATTTCTATTTTCTAGGATGTGGTGGAATCATTCATTCAGATAATGGTACAATCAAATCTCCCCATTGGCCTCAAAATTTCCCCATGAACATCAGATGTACATGGACAATCATTACTCACGAGAGCAAACACTTGGAGATGAGTTTTGATAACAACTTCCAGATCCCCGATAGTAACGGAGAGTGCCAGAGCAGTTATGTGAAGGTAAGAGAGCACTGGTAGGAGATCTGTGGTTTGACAGTTTTCAGTGTTACATTCGTACAATGGTATGATTGGCATTTTAAATGCACAGAACCCTTGAAATTCTAAGTTATGGTTCCCAGCAACATCATAGTAGAGAATCCCAATTGATACTTTATTTATAAATAGAACTCTGTGTAAACTGTCAAGGTTGTCTTAATCCTCACTTATATTTCTTTCAATGGCAGCTTAGAGCAACTTGCTTTGAAGGCATTAGAGCAGAGTGGGACATGCTTTGAATTCTTGGTAGTTTAATTTTTTTCTCAGGCATTTGGCAGATGTTCCATGTTTTTGTACTCATTCTCTCCAGAGTCACAATACTCCCACTTGTAATAAAGGGCAAGCATAATTTGACATCATGTAGGATGATTTGAGCAGCTCTACAGACAAAAGCTGAGAAGACCTAAAAGACATTCATTTTTTAAAGCCATAAAAAAATGCCATTTTGTGTTCTGCCCCACTGCACCACAGCAGTAAATATGTCACTAATAAAGTTTTGTTTCATAAACAGCAAGTCTTACTGCTGCCCGGTGGAGGAGTCTGTTCATTAAAAATGACCAAGCTGACCTGGATGATGGTCCTGAGTATTGTTGCATGCAAAGCTTGCATGGCATGGACAAAACTACTTGAATGGCCAAGTTAGCCCTTGAGATCAAGTGAACAAAGATTCGGGATCGAGGGATCTGGGTATCAGAAAGTGCTGAGCTTTGACAATCAATGTATCCCAAATTGGGCACCCAAAGCCCAGGGCATTCCAAATTATACTCACTTTTGAAAACCTTGGCCTGGATGTGCACTGTTTATACTAATCATGTAAGCATGGAAGATTCATGGCCTCCTCATACAGGGGACAATCTAAAGAGGAGGACACATGACTGCCCCACATCTCCTTTGCCCAGCGACCCCTGCATCTAGCCTGGGGCCACCATGCTCGCTCTGTCCCATGTTACCTGCAGGGGGGAGGGGAACTCTGGCCTTCTCCCACTGTACCTCCCCCCCCCCCCCGCATATTTGGCTGCTCTCCCTGGCAGCTGGGCCTGGGCGGGGAACAGAAGGGAACTGCTTCTCACACTGTTCCGGGTCGCTGCTCTGTGTAGCACAGTGACTGCCTGTGAGAGCCAGGTGGGGGAGGTGGTGGGCTGCCCCCTGCCCGTGCCCAACTGTCTGAGACAGGGGCCAAGCAACCCAGGAACATGTCATGGGGGATAAGGGACTCCGGCTTGCTCGGCCCTTGTCCCTGGCGGCCTGGGTGGGGGACAGCCTGCCGTCGCCCTCCCAGCCAGGCTGTCTCTCAGGCAACCGCCACACTGCAGGGAGCAGCAACCCTGAGCTGCCAGGGACAGGGGCCAAGCATGCCATGGGGCAGGCACAGCGGGAGAAGGACAGAGCCCATCTCGCTCCCATTGGCAGGCCAGTCTGGGGGGACACTTGACCCCACATGCCCCCTACATGTCACCTATGAATTCAAGGGCTCAATGTTGCAAAGACGTAGGTACATGAATATCGTTATTCACATGCTAAAGTGTTTGTGTGGGATCAGACATAGCCATCACAGTTGTGAGTGGCTGATGTCTTCTTCTTCTATCTTGACTTCTTTCTAACATATCAAAGTCTTAATCAAATAGTCTTTATTTTGCTTATTTTTTTCCTAGACGAGTGGTAAGGAAAAATCCTGTTATCACATTGAGTGGAAAAAAATCAGGCATGTCATTGAATCAGAAACCTTAGGAGATTTCAACACATTACATTTGAAATAGGAAGCTGATATTTTCTCATGTAAGCAAACAACATTTGGTTAATATCCTTGGGAAGGTACTGAAGTAAATAGGATGAAATTCAGTAAGCACAAATGCAACGTACTCCACTTAGCAAGGAACAGTCAATCACACACATACCAAATGGGAAATGACTGCCTAGGAAGGAAATTGTGGAACGGATACAGGGGTTATAGCGGATCACTAGCTTAAGATGAATAGTGTAACACTGTTGCGAAAAAAGCAAGCATCATTCTGGGATCTTTAGCAAGAGTGTTGTAAGCAGGAAACGAAAAGTAACATAGGCACTGACTTCTACTAGTGCCAGTGGGTGTTCGACCCCCCTCTGGTTCCAGCCCTGCCCTGACTCCACCCCTGTCCCACCCCCATTCCAACTCCTTCCCCAAATCCCCACCCCGGCCCCACCTCCTCCCCTGAGCATGCCACGTTCCTGCTCCTCCCACCTCCCTCCTGGACCTTGCTACAGCTGTTTGGCAGCAGCAAGTGCTGGGAGGTAGGCGAAGGAGCAGGGACACAGCACGTTCAGGGGAGGAGGCGGAAGAGAAGATGGGGAGCACCCATGGAGTCGGTGCCTCGGAGATGTAATTCTTCTGCTCTATTCCATGCTGATTAGACCTCAACTGGAGTACTGTGTCCAATTCTGGGCACCACATTTCAGGAAAGATGTGAAAAAATTGGAGAAAGTCCAGAGAAGAGCAACAAAAAACTATTAAAGGTCTAGAAAACATGACCTATGAGGAAAGATTGAAAACACTGGACTTGTTTAGTCTGGAAAAGAGAGGGCTAAGGGGAGACGTAACAGTTTTCAAGTACGCAAAAGGTTGTTACGTGGAGGAGTGTGAAAAATTATTCTCCTTAACCTCTGAGAATAGTACAAGGAGCAATAGGCTTAAGTTGCTGCAAGGGAGGTTTAGATTTGACATTATGAAAAGCTTCCTAACAGTCAGGGTAGTTAAACACTGGAACAAAGTGTCTAGGGAGGTTGTGGAATCGCTGTCACTTGAGGTTTTTAAGAGCAAGTTAGACAAACACCTGTCAGGAATGGTCTAGTTTTTACTTAGTCCTTAGACTGGACTAGATGACCTACTGGAGTCCCTTCCAATCTTTCATTTCTATGATTCAGCAAAGAACTAAAGCACCTTCTTACTATTAAACTTTAAACATGTCTGGGTTTTACGAATATGCTTAAATCACATTCACTGAAATGGGATTTAAGCATATGCTTAACGTTAAGTAATTGCTTAAGGGCTTACCTGGCTAGGGTTGGACTTACCTGCTTAAAGTTAAGCATGCATATGATTTTCCTGAACTGAGGTCCTAAATAGCCTTAAAATTACTACTCAATGTTGTTGTAGCCATGTTAGACTCAGGATATTGGAGAGACAAGGTGGATTAGGTAATATATTTTATTGAACCAACTTCTGTTGGTGAGATGTAAGCTTTTGAGCTTACACAGAGCTCTTCTTCAGGTGTGGGAAAGGTACTTCTACAGGTTAACATAAGGTGGAACAGATTGTTAAATGTAAGGAGTTAACACACTTGGCAAAGAGATCGATCAGGGTGAATTGGGTAGTTAACACCTCTGCAGTCTTCGGACAAAGGAAGATTAGTGGGTTATAGATTGTTATAGAGAGCCATAAATCTGGGGTCTTTATTGTGTTCATGATTTTTAGTGTCTAGCAAAGTTATGAATTTAAGCTCCCAGTGTCATCCTCTGAAAGTATTGTGCAGTTTCCTTCGAGGACAAAGACTAAGAGCTTGGCTACACTTGCGAGTTATAGCTCAATAAAGCCATCCAGAGCGCTCTACCCTCCACACTGGCAAGGCACGTAGAGCGCTCTGACCCTGCGGCTGGAGCGTTCCTGGTACTCCACCTCGGGGAGAGGAATAACATTTGTTGTACTCCCAGTGGAGCACCGCAGCGCCAGTGTGGATACCTAATGCACTCTGATTGGCCTCCGGAAGTGTCCCATAATGCCTGTTCTAGCCATTCTGGTCATCACTTTTGAACTCTACTGCCCTGCCCTCAGGTGACCAACTGTCAGACCCACCCTTTAAATTCCCTGGGAATTTTGAAAATCCCCTTCCTGTTTGCTCAGCCAGGCGTGGAGTTCTCTCAGCACATCTTTCCAGGTGACCATGCCTCCACGCGCCAGACGATCCCCAGTATGGAGCAATGGCGTGGTGCTGGACCTCATCAGTGTTTGGCAGGAGGAAGCTGTGCAGTCCCAGCTGCGCTCCAGCCATAGGAATTACGATACATTCAGGCAGATATCAAGGGCCATGATGGAAAGGGGCCATGACTGGGAAGCAGTTCAGTGCAGGGTTAAAGTGAAGGAGCTGTGGAATGCCTACCGCAAAGCCCGCGAGGCAAACGGCTGCTCCGGTGCTGCTCCTTCGAGCTGCAAATTCTACAAAGAGCTGGACGCAATACTTGGGGGTGACCCAACCTCCACTCCAGCGACCGCCATGGAGATTTTTGAGCCCAGCACAGCAGACTTTCACAACGATGTGATTCCACCACTCAGTTCTTGTTTCCCGAGTCCAGAAGTGCCCTTCCACAGTGGATAGCATGTCCGTAAATGACACAAGCAATTTCGTGTCGTATGCTTTACGCGACTCCATATCATCATCAGACTTCTCACTGTCACTTTGGATCTTAAGGAGTAACTCAAATGCTAAATGTGCCATGCTGGCGAGATTCGTCAGTATGTTCCTCAGCAGTTTGGGCTCCATACCCACAGATTGAAAGGGAAGACAGCATGTGTCTCACAGAAACCGTTGAAAGATGGCGCCAAATGTAGACGGAAACACAGGGATTGCTGGGATGCAAAACGATGCATCATGGGGCATTGGGACAGGATCCATAATACCCTGCACCCCACACCGCCCTTCCCACAAGCCACAGTGCCAGAATGGGAAGAGGTGCTCTGTGGGATAGCTGCCCATAATGCACTGCTCCAAATGCTGCTTCAAGTGCTGCAAATGTGGCCACGTCAGTGCGCTTGCAGCTGTCAATCTGGACAGACTGGAGCACTAGTGCACTCTCTGAAGGTTGGTTTAACCCAAAGTGCTCTACATCTGCAAGTGTAGCCAAGTCCTAAGAGGTCAGATATAGAGGGATTGTTTGCCCACAGGTGATATTGTGTCTTTATCTTGTCATTTTTCTGTGAGAGTTCATCGAGTGTAGTGATTGTCTCACTTCACTCACATAATTATCAAGGCATTTAGTGTATAGGCTGAGGTACACCACATGTTATGATAGGGCATGTGTAGGACCCATAGATCTTGAAAGCTGCATTGCTGGAGGGTGTTGATTATTGTACCAGTGGAGATATTTACCAGATTGTACCAGTGGTTTAAAACTACATTTAAATATACTACGCATAACATACAATTTAAAGTTAAAATGTCTGAGATTTTTTCTTGTGTATTCACTACTTTAATCGGATCCAATTTATTTCTGCACATTTTGTATCTCTTGTTCTGGTCGGGCCTGGTGCTACTTTGAATTGGTATGTCTTGGTCTGTGGGGAGCTTGCTTCTGAGGATGAACTTGGTGAGGTTGGGGGTTGTGTGAAGGCCAGAAGAGGGGGTCTGAGAAGGATTTCTTTCAGGATGTGGTCCCCAACAAGTATGACTTATAATTGTTTACTGGTATGCTTGGTATTTCATAGAAAATACTACACTAATCCTTAATATGCCTTTTCTTATATCATGTATGCCATGTATTACATTACTTTAACTTCCTGTATAACTTAAATGTTACATTAAACAAATGAATACAATGTAATAGGAGAACAAACTTATTTTTGGATCAGAGGTCAGAATATTAATTATCTGAAGCTTCTGAATTGGAGCCTACATATTACTCTAGCATCTTAAGCTAAATTCTTGTCTACTCTTATTGGCAGAGAGAGTACATTCAGTAATTTATTATTAACATGGGTGTTAATAGTGTATATATTTATACTTCAATTGGCAAAGATAAAATAAAGATAAGAATTATTGCGTGTGAAATGTTTTGTATCCCGGTCACCACTAAATGGGCTCACATCCTAATGCTTTTTAGGTAATGTGGAAGATACTTGTATATTTGTAACTTCCATGAGGGACAGGTAAAATGTAATTCACAGTAATACATTCACACTGACTGCATGGAGTTTGAAAATACTAACTCATCCCCATCCTGGATGTGTCAGGTCCTGAGAGGAAATAATGATGAAGAAGAAGCAGTAGCTTTGCTGGCCAGAGGATGTGGAAGTACAGCTCCTGGGTCTGTTGTTGCTCCCAGCAATGTGATAACTACAGTGTTCCAATCTCAGGATGCCCCTGGGCATGGCTTCTCTGCATCTTTCATAAGCAGTAAGTGAGATTTAAAGCCAGGAGGCCACTATAAGTGAGTCCATTTTGGATTAGCTGCAAACATTGTTACCTATTTCAAGGCCTTGGCTCAGCAAAGATCTGAAGCATGCACCCAAACATGTCACTAATCTTACTGGAGTCAGTGGAGTCATATGCTTGAAGTTCGGCAGATGCTTAAGAACATCGCTGGATGAGGGCCTAAAGGAGGGGATCAACATAGCTTTAAACAAACTATTTGTAAGTTAGGGTTCTAGGATCCTTGGGGAAGGAACCCTTTTGTATTTCTTTTCTTCACAAGATTTTTTAACTCTTTGTCTAAGTATATAACAGCTTATGTTGCTACTCTTAGTAATTTATTCCAAGCTCTGCATATGAACTACTCTCAGGAGGGAACTTCTTTCAGCATCTGCTCCTTCCTTGGTTTTATTGTTGCATTTCCCACTGGCTTAAATGACATTAATTGATGTATCCTCCCCTTTTCCTTTAGAAAAGCAGAGTCTTCAGTAGGGTAAAACCAACTGGAAGTGTAGGAGATATTGTCTTGATAAAAATAGATTAAGTTTTCTGGTGTGCTGCCAAAGCAACCCCTCTGTGAACAAGTTTGCCTCCGCTTGAGGGAATTCAGCAGGAAAATGGGTGTTAAAGCGATTGTAACAACACGGAGCCAAAATATAAAAGAATCCGCAATCATAATAGATTTTTTGTGCTTATAACATCAGAACTGATCTGCATCAGGTACATTTTATGGTGTCAGTTATTGCCACACAGTTGACTTAGGGCCAGATCCTGCTCCATTAGAGTCAGTGGCAAAACTTAGAAGGCAACGTCCCACCTTTCCCATCTTGTAAACAACTGTTCATAATTTGGTACCAGCATAAGAATGTTCATTTGTATCGACCGTAGGCTGCAAACAGCCCTTTAATTTTAAATCTATTAATTTTCACATGCCTACAGCCAGAAGAGATGCATCAAGTTAGGAAGGCTTTTGGAGTTGGAAGAAATTACTGGTATCCACTCCATTAGCACAGGACTGGGACCCAGGGGACCTGGGTTCTATTGTTGGCTCTGCTTGTAGGCTGCTGGACGACTTTGAGCAACCACTTTGTTGCTCTGTGCCTCAGTTTCCCCCTCCATAAAATAGAGCTAAGGTACTGACCTTGGTAAAGCTTTGGGATCCACTGATGAAAACCATTATATAAGAGCGAGGGAGCTCCCAGGCACTCAGGATGGTACATCATGCTCCACTTTCCATGCCTCATCAGCTTTGCTGCTCAATGTAGGTTGCAGGGGTGGGCGGGAGGGGGGGGGAGACGGGAGAGAGTGAGAGATAGGGGTAGGCAATGATCTTGTCTCAGTCCTGTCCCCCTTCAGGTATTTTGTAATCCCAGGGGCATTAGGCAGGAATAGTTTCTGTGGTTCCCATTGGGACTATTATTACTCCTGTACAGGGACTACTGTAGCACCTGGCCCTCTCACCAGCACCCAAAAGGGGGGAGGGGGAGGAGATCCTTACACATGCTCCTTGCCTGACTCATACTGGGGGCAAGGCACAGTCTTTAGAAAATAGAAACTAAACGTTATGTTGCTACATAGACTTTAACTATGGTTATTCTTATTTACAGGATGTGGAGTAAATTTCACCGGCCCTGCAGGTCGCATTGTCTCCCCTAACTACCCCAGCCAATATGACAACAACTTGAATTGCAATTATATCATAGATGGGGGACCACAGTCATTTGTCATCCTACACTTTGAGGCTTTCAATTTGGAATGTAAGTGCTTGTTTTTTAAAATATCTCCAGTTTTTTTACAGACCGTCAAGCTATTTGGAGAAGGGTATAATGAGTTTCCCATTTTGAAAAATAATTATTTAAATTCAGGACCTCATTTTGCAAACTATGTATCAGCAAACTTGTTTGGTTTGGAGGTTTGGTGCAGTTCAGAAAAAAATGTCCAAAATAGTGGAATAGTTTTGTGAACTTCAGGTGAACGTTGGAAGCTATGGAAGTTGAAAGTGGTGCTACTATTTATTGATTAGCAATATTGTCTCTTCAGAATTTAGCCAGGTGAGAAATACCTGGCCCTTATGAATTCAATGGCAAAACTCCTATTGACTCCCAGGATTTCAGCCCAGAAGTCTTGTCACAGTACAGTAGAATCCTGATTGTGCAAATGGCATGGCTCAGTTATTTTTGACCTAAAAAAAATTGTACTCTTTTTAAAATTTGAGTTTGGGGCAAAGATTTGGTTCAGCTATGGTCTTTGTCTAAAATAGTGTGCTCGTTTTCAGTTCAAATACAACCTAATACTTTCTGAATTAGGGGAAGAGCTCATCAAAATAAAAGCAGACAAACATTTAAAGGGTTACCTGTAGTAAAAACAAATCTTGGTCCTTTTGAAAAAAATTGAAACATTAAAACCAAATGCTGCCCATTTCCACACCTTTGATTATATTAGGGTTTTTTCCCCCAGAGAAATATTCAGCTTCAGCATTTGTTTAAATTATAATTTGTCTTTAAGAGTATTGGAACATTTAGATCAAATTAAAATATATATTCAATTTTTTTAGTCTTTTATATAAAAAGGCATTCAGAAAATATACTTGCAATCAATATTGATTAAAAAATAGGTAAAGAGATAAGTAATATAGACCTTGTACATGTCATAAATATTTATTTGGGTCACTTTACTGCAGGTCTGATTCGCTTTGTTGTTATTTTTATGAGTGTACACAAATACAAAATCCTTAGTCATTTGAAGGCAAGAAATTAGGATATGAGCAAAAGAACATCTGGTGGTAAAAGAGGAAGTTTGTCAACCACCACAAGCTGCTTATAAATTTGTTTTCACAAGGATTTTAACAATAAAATGTAACTTTGATCACCTTCTAATAGCAGAGAGAAGTTGCCTGTGTTTAAATTTAAAATGAAGCAGAAGAGTCCTAGCCCCTGGTTTTGCAATCCCTTCAGCAAATGCTTACATTTATGCACAAGTAGTCCCAGTGAACAATGGGAGTCCGCTCACACATAAACTTAATCATATGCCTAAGGGTTTGCAGGACCAGGTCCTTGGTTCTCTTTTACAGATGCAGGTTAAATTCAGTTCTGGCATAAGCATTCCCAATTGTATTAGAGTCAATGGAATATTGCACCTGCTTTGAGCATAGCTGAATTTGGCCTATTTAACCCATTTTACACACATAGTTCAGATGTTCCTGTTTGGGTACTTTAAATATATCTAAACTTTATCATCGTAACTTACCAGCTATTTCACCATTGGAATCAAAACTTGGTTTTAACAGAATGAAATATTTTATCGGAGAACTGAATCTAAGGACACAGTTTTCAAACTAAAGCACACATATGATTTACTTTAACCTGTCGAAATATCTTTTTTCAGAGAACCATAGAGTTGAAGGCAATAGAGTAGAGTGGAACAACACACATGTCCTGCCAGCAAATAAGATCTTTTCATTAGGTAAAATCATAGATTCCTATGGCAGAAGTAGCGTGTTTTCTGATATTGCATAGGAGGTGAAGAAACAATACTGACTACAAGGGATCCCTTGATAGAAGAATTTCCAAATGACCAACTCAGGCCATAGCAATGAAACAATTATCAGTGTTCAGAAATAGAGTCTGAATAAGGCTCCTGTAAAGAATGTATGCCACATTCCTTCTGCCTGTCATCATAAGCAATAAAGCAACCAAAGAGAAGGGGAAGGACACCCAAATGGGACTGCATTGGATTGAAATATTTTTGTCAATTTCATGATCAAAACATGATAGCACTAACCAGTATTTCTTCTTGGTAACTAGGAGTCTAAGCTATTCTCCACTATCTCTGAGGTAACTCATATCTGGTTACGGAGCCTCAGTTTTACTCTAGTCTGATTAGTGAAATTGCATTGACTACTGTTAGATTCTTTTATTCTTGTCTCCCTTTGCTATTTTATTGAATGTCAAGCACAAAGTTTGTTGTGCGTTTGTCTGCTTGGTGCCAGTATCTGAGGCACACAGGTACCATTTTTCTATAGAAGATGCATATTCTCTATACTCTTTTCCTGAATCTGGGCTTGTAGATCTGGGTTACTTTAAATTATTGAAAATAGGTCAGAATCCTTCTCCATAAACAATGGAATTATCTAAAGGTAGGGACTCAGATCCAACCTTTTGTTTGCAACCTTATACAAATAGAACCTCCTTTTAAGTATATCCTTAATGGTAGCATTTGATAACATACTATTAGAGTGCTAAAACACCTTAATTCATTCCCGGTATCAGTCAGTCTTCCAGGAAATTCTGAGTACCATGAATACTTTGATGAAAGCATATAAAATAAGTGGGAGAAAGTTTCTACAACATTTAATCTAATTTTGTTAGACTGTGTGCAGCTCTTTCTAGACAAAGCAACCACATTGTGTTGTCATGTCATCCCAAACATTTATTTATTGGCTTGTTTCTTTAATCTTAAATGCTGAAGTTATAATTTTGCAATATGTAGAAATGTTGCTGATCCATTTTATAATCTTCCACGTCTGCTTTCTCAATTGTTACAAGGCACTTCAGAAAATAAATACATTTTGCAATATCTTATTTTGAAAGAAGAGATTTTTAAAAGACTTCTGTAATTATTCACTTTTGAAATAGCCCCTCTGCTATTTGGTTTGAGTTGGCTAGTTTAGAAGTAATGAAAGAGTACAATTCTGTATTATAATAATAACAGCAACAGCAATGCTTGGAGCCCCCAATTATGGATCAGAACCCCGTTGTGCTAGGTGCTGTATACAGAACACAAAGATGGTCCCTGCCACAGAGAACTTACTGTCTAAGTATAAGACAAGAGACAGATATAGACAGACCAATGGGGAGTGCCAGGAAACAATACTGGTCAGCACAGTAGGCTGGGTTCAGCACACCAGCAGTCTAAGCAAGCTTTTTGTAGGCTTCACAGCAGAGGCGAGTTTTGAAGAGGATAATGATTTAGTTTTGCACATAACTATGAGAAGCTCCTTCCAAGCATGGAGAGCATCATGGGAGAGAGGCTACGGGTGCTTGTTTGAACATTTAATAATCAGACAATGGAGGCTCCCTCTGTCAGAGGGAGGAGTCAATGAGTGATGATAGGCAGGGTGAGAATAGGCAGTGAAAATGAAGACAAGTAGCTTATGTAATGGAGAAGAGGGCGTTGGTGGATACAAAGCGATGGGGATGGCATCCTCAAAGCAATGGGTTCAGCCACTAGGGCCAACCTTAAAACTCACTGCGGCCCAGGCCTGAATCCGAAGCCTGAGGGCTTTAGCCCAGGTTAGTGAGGCTTAAGATCTGTTCCCACTCCAGCCTGAGTCATATAGTAATTTTTGTTGTCAGAAGAGGATTGCAGTGCAATGAAGTTTGAGAACTGCTGGTAGGATCTTTATGGCAGCATTCTGAATGGATAGGAGGGGGCAAGACTGTACTTTTCCAGGCCAGAGAAAAGGATGTTGCAGTAAATGAGACGTGAGATGATGAGAGCCTGGATAAGTTTTAGCTGTGTGGATGGATAGGAAAAGCTGTATCTTAAAGTCCTTATTCAGAAAGAATCAGCAGGATTTATACGTAGTGTGGCTATGAGCACCTAGGGAGAGGTTTGAGTCAAGGATGATGTCTGGGTCACAGGCCTGAGTGATAGGCAGGATGGTGGTGTTGTGTTGTGTTGTGTTGTCCACCATGATCAAGAATGAAGGGGGAGGGGAAGGGAAGAGCTTGGTGAGAGGAGAGCTCCATTTTAGCCATGTTGAGCTTGAGCTGGTGGCTAGATATCCACAAGGAGATGTCCGAGAAAGAGGCTAAGATTTTCCTTTGGACAGGAGACAGAGAGGCTGATTTGTGAACTGTCTGCATAAAGAGTCCAATTTGTGCTTGCAGTGGTAAGGTATAGAGGGAGAAGAGAAGAGACGAGACCCAAGACAGAGTCCTGTGGGTCTGTAAAGAGTCTGTCCCTACAGACACTTTACACTTTACATTTCAGACACTTTAACTGTTGTCCCTTCTTTTCTGTATCTTTAATAACAAAGTTAAAAGGATTTTTAATGGTGTGCATAGTACTAAGCAGCCTGAGGTCTCTGTATACCAACCTCTACACCTTGTTTAACACTGTTTAATGGCAGCTAGTGACTGGGTACTGATCCATTTTTTCCTATCTAACTTAATAACAGCACACTCACTTGGGACATGGGAGACCCAGGTTTGAGCCTCTGCACTAATAAATATTTAATTATTTATACTGGGAGAAACACTCCAACAGGAGACGTGACAGACTCACTCCAGCTTCCAGAACAGGCTGGTGGTTAGGGGTAGGCTTGCCAACTTTCTAATCACACAAAACTGAACACCCTTGCCCTGCTCCCTGCCCCACCCCTTCGGAGGCCCTGCCCCCATTGACTCCATCCTCCCTCCCTCCGTCATTTGTTCTCCCCCACCCTCACTCACTTTCACTGGGCTGGGGCAGGGCCTTAGGGTGAGGGAAGGGGTGAGGGCTCAGGCTGGAGGTACAGGCTCTGGGGCGGGGCCAGGGATGAGAGGTTCGAAATGCAGGAGGGGACTCAGGGCTGGGGCAGAGAGTTTGGGGTACAGGAGGGGTTGTGAGCTCCAAGAAAGAGTTTGGGTGTGGGAGGGGGTTCCAGCCCGGGGCAGGGGGTTGGAGTGTAGCAGGGAGGTCAGGGCGCAGTCTCCAACTGGGCGGCACTTACCTCAGGCAGCTCCTAGAAGTGGACGCCATGTCTGGCTCCTAGATGGAGGGACCAGAGGGCTCTGTATGCTGCTCTCTTTGGCTGTGGTTCCCTGTACCTAGGAGTCGGCCATGCCGACCACTTCTGGGAGCCACACAAAGCCAGGGCAGGAAAGGAGCCGGCCTTAGCTCCACTGCATTGTCTAGGTGTTTTGTGCTGTGGGGGTGGAGTCTCCAGCCCCTTCTTCGGGGAATCTCCCCTTTTCCCTATCGTGGGATTTCTCCTTTCACCCACCTTCCCTACTGGGAAGGGGCCCACGTCTGTACCCACTACCATGGGATAAGGCAGGCCCTTTACTACCCCAACCTGTTACCACTTAGACCTGCCCCAAACCTCAAGGGGCACTTGGGCAATAGGGTATTGCCTCTTATCCCTGTGGGCACATTCTATGTCCATCTTCACCCCAGTAATCCACTAGTGTGGCCTCACCTGCTTTCTTTGCACCAGAGAGTAGGCTGAGACTGAGTCCACCAGGTCTCACTGAGGTTTCCTTCCCATCATCACTGGAATGGTGGACAGCTTCCGCCCCTTTTCTTACTCTCCAGCATTTGCCCAGACACAAACCTCCACCCACTCACAATCCATGTGTAGGCAGACGCCCTTCTTGGGTCCACATTATCTCCAGCCCACTCTAATTTGTTCCCGTAATGAGAAGTGGATGTGACAGGGGGCTCCATCTGCAACCCTTTTCCCAGCACCCTGTCACCAGGAGTTAACCCCATTGTGCACACCCTGGAAACTTGGAACATTTGACAACTGTTTACTCTGTGAGGTATCTGTATATTAATGCTCAATAAGTTTCATTGGCTGTATGCTGCTAACACGTCCACATTTCACATCCTTTGCAGCCCAGGCACTCTCCAGTGGAACTTGTGCTTATGATGGAGTGAAAATTTTCAGAGGAATCAGGGTAACTCCATACCCGGTCACCACAATGTGTGGTACTGAAATCCCGAGGCCTGTCAGTTCCTTTGGGACAATGCTCCTCAACTTCTACACTAACTCTCACATAGTAGGCCTCGGATTCCTGGCAAGATACAGAATAATCCGTGAGTAGCCCCAGCAATCTTCTTTGGTGGGTAAAAGTAGTCAGATTTGAGTGAGTGAATGTCAGCTGCCTCTTCTGCATAGCAGACAGCAAGTGAAACACCGGAAAGGAGCCATTGTGCCCTGCTGTGGGTTTCCCTCAAATGGGCAGAGTTCACACTCCCTGTATTCTTTGCCAAGAGGGTTTTTAGGAGTGGGGCCTGGGAGTGAGCAGCATGTTTTATCATGTACTGCCTGTGACCTGACTGTCCCATCTCTCAGGCACTCTACTCTCCCACTTTACAGGAATTATCTGCCTAGCGGGCTCTGAATGGGGCTAACGCCGAATCTGAGACCACATGCACGTTCTAGAGCCATCTGCTCCACAAAAACAATAGAGTCTGAGTTGCACTGTGAAGTTTTATTTTAAAATGAAACTCCAAAGATGTGTCACTAGTTCATTTACCTGAAGAAAAATGGTTATTATATGCAGGAGGATGGCAAAAAATGCTCTGAGCCTGATTCTGAAATTATACCAAGACCCCTTTACACCAAATGGGCAGTTCTTAACGTGGGCTCAGTTGTATTTGCTAGAGACAGTCTAAAAGGGCCTTAGTGTCAGTGAGAATCAGGCTCTAAGCATGTTTTTCCTTTCAATGTACATACTCTACAAATACATATCATGATTCACATCAGATCTCAATTTCTTTTAAAGAGGAAGTGGGTATTAGGAAAGAGAAATGAATACAGGAAGTTATTCCTACTGCACCAATATAGTAAATCCTAACTGATTCTGTTTTCAAGATAAATTGAACTACTGTCTGGTTTTTGAAAAACTATTTCACTTGCACCAGCACAGCATGTGTAAGAGCGTGCTGCTAACAGCTGTGAAATTTTCCTCATTACCTTCCTCCTCTGAACAACAGCCAAAACCAAATGTATAAAGTCAAGTACTTCCGTTTAAAATGAATTGCCCCAGTAGCCACTGGCTAGACAGAATGGCACTGAAGGATGACAATGTGCATTTATTCATGAAAAGACCTTCATAACTCACTTAAGTTGGCTGCGGCTATGTAACTTGTGACTTCTGACATTTCAGAAGTATAACTATGGCCTTATTAGCTTGTTGCTCTGTACAACACAGATTCTAGCAATTAACATTCCTCTTCCTTCTAGTTGTATTGTTTGCTGAAAGAGAAATGAAAAGGCTTTCCTCTGCTTGCCTAGCATGAATGCTGCTTTTTAATCCACTTAGCTTTTGTCTCTTATTTGTCAAAGTTCCAGTGTGCAATGTTCGGCATCCCCCTACCTGAGCTGTGAATGTGGAATGAGGGGCTCCTCTAGAACTGAGTGGGATTCACTACTTCATAACAATCCTCAGGTCCAGCAGGAAGGAGATAGTGAAAGTGTGAATGGGGGCCAGGGCTATCTGAGAGGAGATGGAGTGAAATCCTGACCCCATTTTAGTTAATGGTAAAACTCCCAAGGAGTTCAAAGGAACCAAGAATGCACCCATTTCCCAAGTTCTCTAACCACCTAGTAGCAGGTGCAGACTCGCTCCTCGAGATGCACCTGGTTCACAATCAGTTTATATAGCTTCATGGTGCTTATCCCTTCCCTCCTTCATGTCTTATAACAAAGGGTCAGGATTTTGCCTGTCTACTATTACACAAGCATGGTATCAGCGGGGGGAAATGTAGGAGATAAATACAACTCTATTACTAGGATACTGCCAAAATCATGAGTTCGTTTTACATTTCAGGGTGGTATTAACTTCCACAATCAAGGAGAGATGCTCTTTTTAGTTATCAAGAATCTTATCTTGCCTATATCTGGATAGTAAAATTATCCCCCTTACTTCACGATACTCTCACATTTGGCATCTGGTTTATATTCAGATATTAATTGATCTCTGCTTCCTCTTTTTGCTTTCATTGCAGCTTGTGGTGGCCTTTTCAATGGTTCCTCTGGCACGGTCAGCAGCCCTGCCCATTCATTTACTGATTATCACAACAATATGAACTGCTCCTACCACATCACAGTTAGAAACAACAAAGTCATGGCACTCAAGTATGTAATCCAAGTTCAGCATCTCATTAAGAGGGACGGAAAGGTCTCTGGTTCTGATTTTTGAAAAGGGTATTTTGGTCAAGAGAGTCATTATATATTCTCTTTTCCAATGAAGTGGAACTAGGAAATGTCCATGTAAAGCACTGAAGCAGACTTTATTATCCCCATAAAAACCAAACTTGTTGAAAACTGTTTGTCTTACAAACAGTTAGTTAGTTATTATTAGCAAGAGATCACCATAATTTTAGCTTCCTACTGTGCCCTGCAAAGGAACTAATCATCATTTAAATGCTATTCACTCAATGAGCTAAACTTCACCAATTGGCTGCTTTGGAGCAGTTATGTGCTTATGAATAATGTAAATTAAAATCCTCTTTTGGAAACTAGTGACCTTATTTCCTTAAAACTCAGATAATATTCCCTTCCCAGAAATGGTGTAATTTAAAAAAGATGTAACAGCCACAAAACATTGCCATTTAAAACTTCTGAAACAAAATAATTCTTGTGTTTTAATGATATTAAAGCTTAGTTTATGGCATTGGGAGAGGAAGGAATTATGAAAAGGCTGAGTATGAATAGAATACATTTGCTCAGCTAAGTAGCAGGCTGGCTTGGGGGCTTATTCTGCATTTCATGTACATCCAAAGTACCCACAGACGCTGATGGTTGGTTTGGCTCTTTGCATAAATGAGTGAGGATACTGAGTCTGAAAGAATACACCCAGGTTGATGCATGCTGGTTATCAAGTTTCACTTCGAGCTTGTCTTGAGAGCATAATGGCCTGGACAGAAATGGGGTCACTACTATCAAACTTTTTTTTTTAAACCTCTCTTGCCCAAAGGGCACCTGCCCATGCTTATTGCTGGGCGAAAAACTGATTTTTCAGTTTAATGGCAGTTCTGGACAAAAATCAATTTGGGTTTGAATCATGTCTGAAATTTTTTGGAATCTTTAGAGAATCAAAAGAGTCCATTGGGGGTCAAATGAAATGCTTTGTTCAGCCCCAAATGTTTTGTTTCCAAACATTTTTACAGAGCTAGATTCACAGAGCAGGAGGAGGTGTGTCTCCTGCACCTTATTCCATATCCCCTAAAACCAATTAGTGTCAAATTCACGAATAGTTTTGGATTGATTGCATCTATTTTTCCCAACTCTATCCACCCTATGCTTGCTCTGGCCATTAGTATTAATACCTCATTTCCAAAAGCACCAAAAACCACACAACACCTGAATAAAAACAAAACTGTGATAATGTAACCCCCTACATTGTATCTTACAGATTCAATGACTTTCGCCTTGAAGCTTCCTCCTCTTGTTACAAAGATTATGTGGCTGTATATGATGGCTCAGACATCTATGCTCCACTCCTTGGCAAATTCTGTGGCTCAGAACCTCCTCCAACTATTAAGAGCTCCAGCAATGACTTGCTCCTGGTGTTTAAAACTGATTTCTTTGAAGTAGCTGGAGGCTGGAAAGCATCTTTCAGAGAGACAATAGGTAAGAATACTATCCCAGCAAATACTCCCCATTGTCTGCTGGCAAGGCATGTTCTCTGGTCAGCAGCTGTTGTAGCCTCTGGTGACAAGATGGGGCAAAAAGTGTTGCCGTAGCCATGTTGGTCCCAGGATATGAGAGGGACAGCATGGGTGAGGTGACCTGAAGAAGAGCGTTGTGGAGCTCGAAAGCTTGTCTCTCTCACCAACAGAAGTTGATCCCATCAAAGATATTTCCTCATCCACCTAGCCCAAGTAGACAAGGGTGGACATAGTTTGCCTTTCACTGTAGCATGTAGCTACACAGGCTGCCACAAGGATAGACGTAGCCTTAATTTAACTCTTGTCTACTTCATAAAATGCACAGTTGTCCCTTGAGTGGCAGAACGCATCGCAGTACACATCCTCCTCTTTTGGAGGACTTTATGGACAGACACTGGTCACAGCATCTGGGGTAATTCTGCAGCAGGAGATTAGCGGTAGCCTGAAGATAGACACTCCCTCCCTCTCCTCTCCTTGCAGCAGTGCCTCCCTCCCCTACCCTCCGCCCCAATCTTCATACCTTTTTAAAATAAAGTAAGTCAGTGAGGCTTGAGATGCCCCCAACAAATCATTTCACTGACCTCCCCCAATCCATCAGCCAGCCCAGCACATCGTTCTGTCATCATAATGGAACGAATTGGTTATGTGAGCAAAGTACTGCTTTTTATGGGCACCCTACAGTGCTAAGGGTAGTTCCTGATTCTTGCCTTGACCAGATGCTTAAATTTTAAAGTCTGTCACCCTGCCTAGTCTTCAAAGTGATCTTTCTGTAACATCTGAATTGTTGGTAGTGATAAGCTATAAATGATTATCATCTTTAAACTGCTTTAATATTATAATATCCAATACTTTGTTGCCTAATTAATTCATTCTCTGGATGAAAAAAGACACAATGGCCATGTTTATAAAGCATACACTCAGATGTGCCAGAATGAAAGGCCTTGTGGTAGGATAAACATAGCCTTTAGCTGAGCTGTTGAGTCCCCACAGCAAATAGCTGTTTTTCATTTGTTACAGTCTAAGTATTTAGGGATAAGGAGTATAAGTGGCACCATATCCTTGCCAAACATAGTATTCCCAGGGAACCTCATGGCCATTACTGTTATTAACTCCTCTTAGCTTTAGTCTAGTAATTGGTATAGAAAACTTTAAAATCTGCCTGGTGGACTGTTCTCTCATGTATTCCATCAAATGTGCTTCTGCTAATGTTGTTTCACATAGTGCACTCTGTGAAAATCTATTAAGTACCAGGCATGATTGGTCTCTACTCATGTGGGGTCTGTGCTTCAAAGATGAGCTCAGCAGGGACTCCCAAAGCTGTCAGCCTTTGAAGACTGTCTCAGTCCTCAGACTAGCAGGTGGTCAGAAGTTTCTTCAGCCAGTGATTGTAGATCACTGGTTTAAACCCTTTTTTCATTTGCATACTCCCAAAAAATTTCAAATGGAGGTATAGACCTCTTTAGAAATAATAGACATAGTCTGCAAACCTCCAGGGCCTGTGGATCATAGGTTGAAAACCACTCTTCTATTTAATGACAAAGTTTTTTGGACCCTTAGACATAGTCTGCAGACTCCCAGCCGCCCACAGACCATGATTTGGAAACTGCTGCTCTAGATTTACCTGTATGAGATTCTGCTCAAAGATACAGTGGAAGATGGCCAAACATTCAGTGAGTCTGCAGAAACTTCGATTGTTTCCCCCAGGGAGGATGAGCCTTATATTGATTTTTAAAAAAGAATCTTTGAGGTATTTCTGGAGGGAGACTTATCCAGCTCCTAAGGAGAGGATGGTTGTGGTGTTGCAGGGCTAATTCAGGAACTAAAGGAATGGAGCTACATAGGAGTGAAATAGATCTTGATATAATGTATGTGGGGAATGGGGGTATATGTGTGCAATCTGTGCAATCCTTCTCATTGTTGGTCTCAGAGTTTCTCTCACAGGCAGTGAGGGCCTGGAGTAAATCAGTCCTACTCTGTAGAGTTTTTATTCTTCACTCTCGTTTATTTTTCAGAATGTTTACAAGTTGGGCCTCAGGGTAGGGCCAAGTAGTTCTCAAAAGCAAAACTACTATATAAAAATGCACAGCACAAAAAGAAATACTTTTCCCTGTCCCTTCTTCAGGGTGTTGCCTTATTACACTGGCTTCTGGTGGCCAGTCCTTTACTAAAGGGCCATTAACGTGGCGGTTTGCCCTATAAGAAGGAAAAACAGCCCCTCACCCTGGAGAAGACTTTTCTCTCTGCTGTAACTGGCTTCTCCCCTCTCACATGAATAGGGTTTTTTAAAGGTCATTGGAAGCCCTTAATTGGACTCAGTTGTTTCTAATTAATCTGAGGTAACCTTTACAGTTTATAGAAAAAAGGCCTTTAATATTCTGGGGCCTTTATATCTGTCAGATGTGACTTTGTACACATATGTAATGTGTATCTTGAGAGTGGCTCTTGATTTTATATTTCTTTCTTGTTTTCCCCCTACTTGTGGGAAGCAAGCTACAAGGAGTGAGCCATAGGGTATTTACACAGGATTCTGAAGATCTGGTGCTGGTGGAAAGGGGCCTAGAAATAGAAAATCAGATATATATAAAGATTTTAAAGAGTCTCAATCCCATAAACCATTACAGCTTGGCTGGACTGATCCATACCTCCAGAAAACTTTGTAACACATCATTGTAATATGAGCATAAAGAATTATGCTTAAAAATTGAGACAGTAAAGCCACAAACACCAGAGAGCTTTTCATTTCAAATTAGTCTTTAAAAGTAACCCCCCCATGTCTGAAAAAAATGATATGGTTTTGTAAGAGTACAAAGACAGTATATCTACAATAGCAAATGCAATCAGAGGACAATTTATGACTGCAAATTGCTGAGTAGTATCTTTACAGCAATTACAAACATAAATCTCTATTAGTCTACAATGAGTACATTATTCTGTGGCTCTGTTAGAGAAGCACAACTGGATAATGTAATTATTGTGCTCTGTTTAATGTTGGTGACCCTGATTATGTCTTGGAAAGAGGTAAGTAGAAACCATAAACTCAGTTGCAGAAAACGGAACTTAGCTTATTTCCTTTCTTCATAAATTCTTCAAGTTTCATTGCTGACTAGGCTTCTCTTAGGGATAATGCCAAAAGCTAGGGATATCTGTAGTTCATACTTTCTGAATTTTATAGAAAGGTGGTCAATTTGCTTACTGAGGGTGGGAGAGCAATGAAGGGAGGATCAGTAAGTAAGTGGGTAACTCACAAAAACATTGCAGGATGTACAAAAACTAGGCATCATAGGTGCTAAATCCTGAAAATTGGGAAAACCAGCACTGTTTTAATTAAAGCAGTTAATTCACATAATTGATGCTGCACCCGTTGCAAGGGTTGAATTCTTTCCACCAAGCACAATCTACTGTGAAAAACAAATCAACAAAAAATCATTCGGTAGTATTAATTTGGCAGGATAACAATATTTAATCTACAATTTAAAATGTATTTCTTTAGAAATATGCTACTATATGTTTGATGCTACATTGTCAAACAACCACTTCACTAACTACAATCTTTGTCAAAAATATTTTTGTGATCTGACACATTTGGATAAGGAGACTACAAGACAATCATTACAACCCTGTGTGCTCATGACTAATTTGGTGTGTATTCCATCATTATGATTATTTTGGTGGTTATATTACTCATCATAACTAGAGATGGTCCCAAACCAAACCCCTTAGATCCAAATTTAGCTGGAACTGGTGATGGAGGGGATGTCTTCAGAATCTTAACTTTGATGCAGATCTCAATTTCACAGATAGGTCCTATCACTGTGATGGACCAAATCAAAACCCCAGAATCAAAAGGCCCTGCCAAACTTTTTTCCTTGAAGACCACACAGCTTTTTATATCCTAATAAATATTTTTAGGAATGGATATAATTTAAAAACAAAGTGATGGGGAATAAGACTTTAGAAGGAACACAGTTAGAATGAGTTTCAGAGTGGTAGCCGTGTAAGTCTGTATCCTCAAAAAGAACGAGGAGTACTTGTGGCACCTTAGAGACTAACAAATTTATTTATTCATAGGCGAAAATCCACTTCATCATAAGCCAAGAGTGAAACATACTGTAGGTAGATAGATAGATAGATAGATAGATAGATAGATAGATAGATAGATAGATAGATAGATGCAGAGAACATGAAAAGATATAGCTCACCTTAATTGATTAGTCTCTTAGAGTTGGTATGGCAACCCCTCTCTTTTAATATTCTCTGTATAGATAGATAGATAGATCTTTCTACTGTATGTTCCACTCCATGCATCTGATGGAGTGGGTTTTAGCCCATGAAAACTTATGCCCAAATAAATTAGTTAGTCTCTAAGGTGCCACAAGGACTCCTCGTTTTTTTTAGTTAGAATAAGAAATCTTCTCCTTTGATCTAAATGCAATCCCCTACTCTATGCATCCTAATAATTTAGTAAATAACCTAATAATCTATGGTAACAAAGAGTCCTGTGGCACCTTAAAGACTAACTAAAGTATTGAAGCATAAGCTTTCGTGGACTAATACCCACTTCGTCGGATGCAAGCATCTGCTTCTAGTCTTTAAGGTGCCACAGTACTCTTTGTTACCTCCGCTATTCCAGACTAACATGGCTACCTCTCTGATTCCTAATAATCTATATAACCTTTCCTTCCTGTCGAAATAATCTGTGGTCCCTCTTTCATAACGTAACTCAGTATTATCCCTCAGTGTGTCTCTTTTCATTTGTTTCCCTTATGTTTATTCTGTTAAGTATGTATTAAATTACTTTTTCTTATTTGAAATAAAATATACCAGCAAGGTTTTTGCTAAAAGGCTTATGGTTATGAAGGTATTTCCCTTAATTCAGTGAAAATTTATTTTAACAATATCATGAAAATCGGCCCAGTAGGATTTGTGCCAGCCTTTTTACTCCCTTATTTTTTATTGTCAACACAAAACCTCGGTACATACAGTTTTAAGACCAAATTATGCTCTTTGAGTAGGATTGCCAGCCCTCCAGGATTGCCCTGGAGTCTCCAGGAATTAAAATTAATATTTCATTAAAGATTATATTATAGAATCTCAGAGTTGGAAGGGACCTCAGGAGATCATCTAGTCCAACCCCCTGGTCAAAGCAAGGCCAATCCCTATTTTTGCCTCATATCCCTAAAAGGCCCCCTCAAGGATTGAACTCACAACCCTGTGTGTCTGTATCTTAGGCTCCCACTTGCTGCAACTTGTAAGTACCATGGCTCTGATTTTCTGAGGTGCTGAGCACCTGCAGCTCAGCACCTCTGAAGATTGGGCCCCATATGTGCACCTGAAGGCAAAATATAGCTAATGGACTGTGCAATTAGGTGTCATTTATAGTCTGTATAAATCATTTCTTACCTCTGACACTGATAACGTAATTTATTGCACCGAGTTATATAAAATTATTTTAGTAAATCTTGCCACTGGCACTGCAGTGACAGTTAAATCCTGTTAGCCACAGATGAGCAAAGATGACTCTCAGATTTATAGTGAAAGTTTTTTAAGGGGAAATATTTTCTCTCTTGAATAAATAAATCTCATAAGTGTGTGTCTTTGACCATAACAAGTGAACTCTCTTGCTGAATTTGGCCTCCCTCCTCATAGCTCCCATATCCTTCCATAAAACTGAGGTGCTTGGCACAGATTTTACAATCCACTTGGTTCAGTTAGACTTTTATCACAAGATATCAAGGTAGACATACAATGTGATTCTGTAGAGAGAGACTCAGAAAAAGAGAGTAGAGATCTAAGCTGAGAAGCTGAACCATAACGTACACAGCAGTTTTGCTTCACAGAGGTTCTTACAAAACATTTTCTTGAGGGACGGGGATTGGTCCACAAGCATTTGCACCAAATATCACTTTGTGTGTTGGATTTGAACAAACTCCAAATCCCAACCTGAAGTTCTGATAAAACCACTGGGTTTCACTAGGTTCTGTGTTGAGACCATGCCAAACATTTCAATACAATGTAATTGTTTTGTCCAGGCAGGCTCAGATGGGTCACAGAACTTCCAAGGCATATGTAACAAAACCCAAGAGCATGCAAATTGTGTGTTTGGGGTTTAATTGTGTGAACACTTCATATAGCTGTACTTAGAAGCATTTAGAAACCCTTTGGGTCTGATGCTGTTCCTATCTAATTCAATGGCAAAACTCCCATTGATTTCAAAGATAGCAAGATCCAGTCTTCTATCTTGTGTAAGGATAAGCTTGGTCTCTAATATATTGTCCTCAATAAGTCCTCTCTCAGTCCAAATATATTTTCAAAAATGAAAAAGGTAGTTTTACACACACACACACACACACACACACAACACACGCAAAGAAAAGTAATGTGGAGTAATCCCAATACCGACCTATTTGCTAAATTTCCCACCATGGCTGACATTGTTACTAACTTAACAACAACAAAAAAGCTTCATAGAGCTGGATTCATTCTGAAGTCCACTCCTCCTACCACTAGTATATCTGTTCATCACTGAGGCCATGATCCTACCATTGATTTCTTGTGTATGTACCTGGGGTCAAGATATAGTACCATCTACTTCACTGACACTCTGCACACGGGCCTGTCTGTAGAAATCCAATTGCAGGATCACAGCCTTTAGATAGGTTTAAGATTAGCCGCTGTGTTAGTCTGTATCCGTAAATAAGACGAGGAAGACTTTGTAGCACCTTAGAACTGGTTAGTCTCTAAGGTGCTACAAAGTCTTCCTCATCTTTTTTAGCCTTTAGATATTACAGTGATAAGTGCAATAGAAAAACCAAAAACAGATCATCTGGACTCCCCTAGTCCTGTTAATTCCCTTTTAATACTAACTGATCTTGCAAATGAGGCATTGCTATTTGTTCAATGTTACTGCTGGTCTAGATATTATCCCAGTGTAATACACCTTCATATAGATACAGAAATACACCATGCCATGTTCAATATGGTTCATTGTAATATCAGTCATACTTTATATTAAGGGTACACTTACAAATCATTTATAAAGAGCTAACATCATTAATATAAGTTTTACTAATTACCGTATTTTTCGCCCTATAAGACGCACTTTTTCTTCCCCAAAACGGGGGGGGGAAAAGTTGGTGCGTCTTATAGGGCGAATGCAAAAAAAAAAAAAAAAAAAAAAAAAAAAGCGCCTCGCTCTCCCGTCCCCGCCGCGCGGGCGGGCTGCCGAGGTTCCCCCCTCCCCGCCGCGGGCGGGCTGCCGAGGTTCCCCCCTCCCCGCCGGACGACAAAAAAAAAAAAAAAAAAAAAAAAAAAAGCGCCTCGCTCTCCCGTCCCCGCCGCGCGGGCGGGCTGCCAGGAGCGTCCCGGTTCCCCCCTCCCCGCCGCGGGCACGCTCCCGGCAGCCCGCCCACGCGGCGGGGACGGGAGAGCGAGGCGCTTTTTTTTTTTTTTTTGGTCCGGCGGGGAGGGGGGAACCTCGGCAGCCCGCCCGCGCGGCGGGGACGGGAGAGCGAGGCGCTTTTTTTTTTTTTTTTTTTTTTTTTCCCCGGATTTTTTATTTAAAAATGAGGGGGCGTCTTATAGGACGGAGCGTCCTATAAGACGAAAAATACGGTAGTCAGCCAATTATTATAGACTTTTGCAATGTCCAGCCGGTCAATATCTTGCTTATAAGAAGGGTATGTATGCCCATAGGGTGTGCAGAGGTCTTCATGGGAGTACCTCATCTCGTTTAGATATTTGTCATGTTTTAGAACAGGCAACATAAAAAGCACTAGTGAAGTCAGTACAACTAAAATTTCATACAGACAATGACTTGATTATACTGTTCTATATACTATACACTGAAATGTAAGTACAATATTCATATTCCAATTGATTTATTTTATAATTCTATGGTAAAAATGAGAAAGTCAGCAATTTTTCAGTAATAATGTGGCTGTGACAGTTTTGTATTTTTATGTCTGATTTTGTAAGCCAGTAGTTTTTAAGTGAGCTGAAATTAGGGGTACACAAGACAAGCCAGCCTCCTGAAAGGAGGACAGTAGTAGCCTGGAAAGGTTGAGAACCACTGATTTATAACACCTCCTGACACCTTATAACACAAACAAATCATTTCTGTAACATGCTTATGATATCTATTCACATATCTTTCTGCTCTGTTTATAAATATACCCTTGTTACTACAATGTGTGAAGAAATAACTAGTCACAAGCATGCCTTTGTGAGACAGCTGAATACATTTAGCAGTTCATTGCACAGTTAGAATACATCCTTTAAATGTGTTTCAAGCACAAATAGTTGTCCTTTAGCTCAATAGTACGTGCACCTCTCAGAAATGCCCGCTATTTAAGATCTATAATGTTTCTTCTCCCAAAGCAAAACAAACCCAAAAATATCCAGCATGCACAAATGGCTCCATGCTGGGCAGATGAGAAAAGGAGAAGCAGACAGTTAAAGAACATATTACTGGCTGTTCAAAAAGAACAGGCAGGTGAAAAATCTCTCATGGACCATATGTGATTAGTCATCAATAGCAACTCTGTAATGATGAGGTAGAGTGGGATGGTGGGGGGAGAAGAGGGAGGCCCCAAACTGAAAGATTTCAGACACCTGGGGCAGATCTTCAGCAGATATAAAACTTGTCACTGCTCCATTGCTTGGAGAAAAATCTACCATAGATAAATAGCTTTTCAACGAGTGCTCTGCATTTTGCTTGATGCAGGCTACTTGACATCTTGGCTGCTTTCCATTTTAGGTATCCATGTAAGTTGTTATAATATTCTGTAAATTTAGTATTATAAACACTAGTGATAAAAAGCTGTTTTATTAACTGCAAAATACATCTTTCTTAATGTATCCCCTCACAAATGCATATAATCTATTCTAGCCAGGATTAATCTAGTGTAATAAGAGTGTAGCGTCTGTTTTCCTCTTTGCGTCAGTACATTTCATACTCTATACCTATAGCTAGTTGCTTTTCCATTATTCATATTTTGCTATCATGGGACTTCTTTTGATACCAGCACCATTCTCAATGAAGTACACCACCATAAGTCCCAAAGTTCCTGGCTCCCAGTGTAGCACAACCAAAGGGAAGCTTATAACTATGAGAAAAGATGGCTCTGTTACAATCAGACAACTGAGAGCGCTGTGTGAGTCAGTCTATCTCCTGTGATCACTCAAAATTCAATCCCATTAACTTCTGTGGGACTACCTACTTGCTTAAAATTCAGTATGTCCTTAAGTGCTTTGGTAGATCAGGGCTAAAATACTTAGCCTCTTGCAGGATCAAGCCCTAATAAACTTTTTTTCAAAAAAGTATATTTATCCTGAAAAAGTATGAACAGTGAGCAGAATGTAGCAAAGCAGCACCTCACCCCACAAGCACTCTGGCTGAGGTTAGACTGGGGCTGTTTTAGCGCTAAAACCCCTCTTTAGTGCTACAATAGCACTGCCAGTACACACTCCCAAGGCACTTTTTCCGCTTTTACTGACCTTTTAAAGTGGTACTGGTATACCTCAAAACAAGAGGAATAAAGCTCTCAGCGCTGCTGTTTTAACACAAGGGATGCAATGTGTACTACCCTTGCGTTATAGTGAGCCTCCAGCCTCCGGCATCCTGGCCCAGAATTCCAAATTCCATCCTCTCTGGCTACCATTTAAAACTCTTCTGTCCGTCCTCGGTGACCCCACATCAGACCCTCCCCCTCAGTCCTTTTGAAATTTGGAAAGCCGTCCCGCTACTGCGGGCACGGCTGCGGGGTCCCCCACCGCTGTGGGCGGCAGGGCTGCGGGGTCCCCCACCGCTGTGGGTGGCAGGGCTGCGGGGTCCCCTGCCGCTGTGGGCAGCAGGGCTGCGGGGTCCCCTGCCGCTGTGGGCGGCAGGGCTGCGGGGTCCTCTGCCGCTACGGGCGGCAGCCCGTAGGCGCTCCCAGCCCCTGCCCCGGTCCCCGCCGCTGCGGGCAGGGCTGCCGGGTCCCCGCCGCTGTGGGCGGCAGCCCGGAGGCGCTCCCAGCCCCTGCACCAGTCCCTGCCGCTGAAACCCCCCCAAGTAAATGGTTAGGGAAGGGAGGTGCAGAGCCTGTCAGTTTCGGAAATGAAACTGACAGCCAGAAGTTCCCTCCCTTCCCAGTCCCCCCTCACCCCACTCCTTTGCAAAGATGGCTGCACCCAGCTGAATGCTGGGATACCTGCCCTATCCCGCAACTGCTTCTGCCGCCAAAAGCGGGACAAATCTGTTTGCTCTCTGCCGCTAGAGGGATTCAATCTGGACACCCTCTAGCGCAACAGCTGTAGCGCTAAATCGGGAAGCGCTATAAACAATAGCGCTTCCCCCTGTAGTCTAACCACAGCCTCTCACCTCTGATGATTTAGTCTTCCTAAGTATCTTTTTTGGCTCATACTTAATTGGTCCCATTTCCCCTCTGTTTGTTCTAAAGTTCTGCATTGGAAATGAAGTTATTTTAGGACTTGTCCAAATGTGTGATTCTTTACTACACAAAGCTGGATTAGATCCAACTAATCCTTGTCTTTTTCATTCTGTTCCTCTTTAAAATGTTCCCTATTCATTACTAGTGATAAAGACGTCTACGGTGCCTCAGTGGGATAGGATTTTTTTTTTTAATCAACTTCTGTTTGGGTGGAGTTTTCCCAGCTTCAGTTGGAACAGTAGCAGGATGACTTTTATTCTTAGTTACACTGGCTTAATTATTAGTCTTGCAGAACTCTTGCCTTTAGCACACAGATACTGATGCAATACTGATGACTGGAGGCTTATTTTACTCCAGAACTATCCTTTTGTAACACTAGCTCAGGCGGTGCCTAGATTTATATGCGTGGAAATCTATCCGTGTCTCAAGGTTAAGACATCTGCTGTCTGGAAGAAAGTCATTTTACACATACAGATGAGATTCTGGATCTAGGTACAATTGTTGCTTAGCCACAAAAAGTAAATTATTTTGCTTATCTTACTGTTGTAAAAGCATTCATTGTGGGAGATGATAGACTGTTATTGCCCATCTTGCAAAATTTTCAGGCATTCTTTATGAGACTCCAGCAAAAGCATTAGCAATGCCTACTATATCTCAGTGTCTGAGTTAGATAATTGAACAAGAATCTCCAAAGAGATTAGAGAAAGGTGCATAATTTTAACAAGCTGGTCAATTTTAACTAGTGCCTTGTGAACTGGTCCAGTACAGGAAACTAGAAACTAGAACAGATGCAAGCAAATGTCCCTGCAAATATTCTGTACTTTTCACTTGGGTTGGAAATTGATTAGAGGTTAATAAAGGAGTGGCCAATCTACTGGATAATCATCTCTGTCGAAAAGCCACTTGACTCAGCATATTTTAATAAATTATAGCAACAGATTTTCAAATCTGGGTAACTAAAGTTAAGGACATGAACATAAATATCTAATTAAAAGTGGCCTGATTTTCAAAGGTGCTGTGCAGCTGCAAGTCCCCCTGAAATTCAACACTTCTGAAAATCAGACCGTGTCTAATTCTGTGCCTGCATATGGATTTCATAATTCACTTTAAGCACCCAGATCTGAAAATCCATGCAAGAGTGTACTCTCCCCAGATAGATGGAGGAAGGGTATCATTAACTAGATTTTTCAACTAAATCTTCAAAGTCAAAGTGCCCCCTACTGTCCGAAGAATTCTTTCTAGAGGATGGCTAAAAAGACCATTTGAAAGAACTACTGCTTTGTCCACACTTTATGTAAGAAACTGAGCAGCTGGTAAGAATTGTATTGAAGTGTCTTTTAGCTTCTATGCGTCTATCTGGTTTTCTGTCCTCTACTTCCCTGCTTCCTTTTCTAAAGGCTTTTTAAAGGACAATGTTTTCAAAACTGATTAGTAATGGATGCTCAGTAAGAGGCACCTTAATAGAGCCTGTTCATCAGGAAATGCTGAGCACCTACCCTCTGAAAATCAAGTTCCTCTAAGACCTCAAAACTGGAGGCACCAAGAATAACTAGTCTCTTTTGAAAACTATGGCCTCCATTCCTATTCTTATTTCTCTAGCAGCTTCTTTGGAGACTGGTAAGGTCAGACTGTCTTATCAAGCAGTCAGATAACATCCTCTCAGGCTAAGCAGATGGTTTCAAATATGTCTTTATTTACTATATTTATATTGGGTAACATGTACAGAAGTACATGACTTGACAATTTGACCCATGACATCATTATTCTATACCTTCCCTAGATTCTGTTCATTTGTAGGAGTTTTTATAGATATTCCTTTATTACTAATGCATATCAGAAAAATATGTATATAATAAAACAGACTTACTGTATGTGTTAATTGCATGCCCTTCTTAAATCAGTCTGCCATACCTGATCATGATTTACATTTATATAGTGCTCTTTGTGTTCAAAGCAAGCACTTTAATCATTCAGATAGTCCACACAATAGCTTTGTTTGGTAGGTAGTTAAATATTATTGTGTATGACAGAAAAATATGGGATGTGAAATTAAAAGAAGGTTTTAACTGTAAGTGTAACTATCAGGCCTTACTTATTTCTACTTGTTTAACAGGACCTCAGCATGGCTGTGGTGGTTATTTGACAAATTCAAGTTACGGCTTTGGGTCTCCAGACTCTGACATGGATGGCACATATGACAAAAACTTGGAATGTGTGTGGTTCATAACTGCACCTGTAAACAAGCTGATCAACCTCACCTTCACCTCATTTGTTCTTGAAGCACAATCTTCTCAGACATGCAGATATGATTATGTCAAAGTAAGAGAATCTGTATTCTAATCTAATCATGACATAGATAAATTACTTTTTTCAATGTTGGATCAGAGATTAAAAATTTAATCAGTAGAGGGAGATCGTCACAAAGAAATTAAATTGCTTGTTTTTGAAAATAAAAGTTCTTCAGTACGATAAATTATTGAAGGACTCAAGGAGAAATCCCAGCCCCTGAGAAGTCAAGGGGAGTTTTGCCATTGACTTCAATGGGAATAGGTTTCACTTTCAGGATTTAATTGAATTGTAAGTATAAATGTGTAGCTTACTTAATATATAAAATGCCACAAACAAAAGAGAACTTACACTGCAGACAAAGTCAAATACTTTGAAAGAATTACTTTATCCTACTAAACTGTTTAAGCACTTCTTATTTTAAAACTCATGAAAAGGTAAATCCAGAAAATGGATCCTGACGTCTTGACTCCAGGAAGGTGCCCAGGAAGAAGTTGGGTATACTGTAGATTTAGTCAAGAATTTTCCACCTAAATATTTTTTGATGGAAAATTGCTTTTCAATTAAATGGACACTTTTGTAAAAATGAAATGTTTGAGTTTTCATCAAAAAATGATCTCCACCACCCCAACCAAAAAGTTTGAATTCTTGGCTGCTTTCTTGAATTAGGGATCTAAAATAATTAGACCACACTTTCTAAAATAATTAGATTATTTGAAGATGTGAACTGTGATAATCAGCAATTTTTTGTGATGCCCAAGAGCATCTTTCTTTCTTGTAATGGGAGGAAAGGGTCTTAAAACTGTAAAGTCAAATAAGAGTTCAGAGAACTAGACTTTTGTTAATCTATTTATGAATATGTTTATATTAAAATACCACAAGTGCCAAAAATATTAGTGAGGTATCCAGTGTCTTCTCCCCTTTTTAGCTGTATGATGGAGATAATGAAAATGCCAATTTAGCTGGCACATTTTGTGGGTCCACCGTGCCCGCGCCATTTCTTTCTACCAATAACTTCTTGACGGTGAAGTTTGTCACGGATAGTTCTGTGCAAAGGGCAGGTTTCAATGCTACCTACGCCATTGTGGATCGTAAGTATTTTATTTTATTTTTTTACCCCAAAGAGAAATGTGTAGGTAGTAGATAGATGCATTTTGCATAACTCTGTGAAGTGTCTTCTGACCAAATTAATAACAGCATCACTGGACTCCAGCACCAGTACAGTCTTTTTTGATTGCAGGATGGTTGTCAGTCTCAAGAGCAAAATGAGAACAATTCACCATAGAGGGTAAATATGTATCATGAGAATATGGAAAACAAACATTTATCTGCCTGTAGAACATATGCAGGCACAGAGATTGATAGATGTAGCTTGACACCGTGATCAGAATGTTTTCTATTTATACTTTGCCTCTAAAGAATCATCAAAAGATCAATGTGAAATCATAACGAATTCCAATAAACAATTAAGCAGTTTTGCTGAGGTGGACAGCTTTTTCACATGTCTTGTGGTATTGAGATACAATTAATTAAGTTGTTATTGCTTCCAACAGGATTGTGTGGTGGAACGTATAATGCAACTTCTACCCCACAGACCACAATGTCACCTAATTTTCCAAATGCCTATCCACCATTTACTGTCTGCACATGGATCATTGATGCTCCGCCACAGCAGCATGTCAAACTGGTGATAGAGGCATTCCACCTCCACTCAAGTCAGGATTGCTCCCAGAATTATCTAGAGTTCCAGGACCCAACAATGGTAAGACATGCACAATTCACGTCACTGGTCGAACAAAGTTAGCAACAACCATCTAGCTCTCACCTTGTTTGGAGCAGAGAGAATAGAAGGATCAGTGTTTGGGGGTACTATGAGTCACTGTGTTAATGATACTGGATTAAATTCATACCTATACAGGGGGCCCATACAACTCATTACGCACTATCACTTAAGTCTCCTAATTGGCCTTATGCAAATCCTGTACACATGGGACATTTCACTCACTGCATACTATATTACTTCTTATAATTACACCAAACCATATTTCCACCAAACTTAACATTCATGAAATATTACCCAACAGCAGGCTTTCATAAACAGACTTTATATCATATTATTTAAGAATCACGATTAAAAACAAATGTTCTTGCAAAAAGTGGTGTTTATAGAAAAAGGCACAGAAAGAAACAGTTTGTTTCCATTGTATTAAATTTGACTAAACCTTCTTTTGTTGTTTCAATTTGGGCATGAATATCACTGTTAACTTTTGGTTGCCCTCTAGTGGTGGCTGAAGGTAAATTTTTAACATATTTAGATATTACATTACTTTTATAGAAATGTTAAGAGTGTGATCTGTATAAAAAGTATACATAAAAATAATGTCAGGAATATAGTAATAAAGTCTTTAACCCTGATCCCAGTCTCCGTTGTTTTACCTATTACCATCAATAATCAATGTGCAGTTAATTCAGATTTTTACACTGAAAATAGCAAAATGATACTGTACATTTAATGGTAAAAAAGGATGTTTTTCTTGAATGTTTATACATGTAATAAAAATGCAGTATTGATACCCAAGAACATATAGAACATCGACTATTGCAACTAGCTACTGATGACAAAGATAATGCCTCTGTCCCCATATCTACTCTAGCGACACCATCATAGGACCCAACCATACCATCGAAGGCTCATTCACTTGCACATCTACTAATGTGATATATGCCATCATGTGCCAGCAATGCTAATCTGCCATGTACATTGGCCAAACCGGACAGACTTTATGCAAAAGGATAAATGAACACAAATCAGATAGCAGGAATGATAACATACAAAAGCCAGTAGAACACTTCAATCTCCCTGGACATTCAATAACAGATTTAAAAGTAGCCATTCTTCAACAAAAAAATTCAAAAACAGACTTCAAAGAGAAACTGCAGAACTACAATTCCTTTGCAAACTCAACACCATCATTTTGGGCTTGAATAGGGACTGGGAGTGTCTGGCTCGCTACAAAAGCAATTATCCCTTTCTTGGTATTGACACCTCCTCCTCAATAATTGGGAGTGGACCACATCCACCCTGACTAAATTGTCTTCAATATTGGTTCTCCACTTATAAGGTTACTTTTCTTCATGTGCCAATATATATTTATGCCTGTATCTATAATTTTCACTCCATGCATCAGAAGAGTGGTTTTTTTACCCATGAAAGCTTAAGCACACATAAATCTGTTAGTCTTTATGGTGCCACCAGACTCCTTGTTGTTTTTGTGAATACAGACTAACACGGCTACCCATCTAATACATAATGCCTCTACAAAATGGTGCCCTGGCAAGACAGAAGCAAAACACTCTATAATGTAAACTTGGATTTAAACACCTGTTTGGTTCACTTTTTTTCCTTTTTTTTTTTTAATGTAAAATATACCAAAGACGTGTGTGGTGAGAGTACAAGCTGTTCATCCAGAGAGTTCATAATGCTGAGTTTACTTGCATAAGAGTAGATCTGAAAGATGAGATTTTAATCAGATTTTCATATGGCAACATGTCAGATTGCAGTAAGATCACCCAAAGGTAGGTAGATGAAGGGAATTACCATTTAACTGCAATTTGTAAATTAATTATATTTATTTAATTCCAGGGTAACCATGGACAGGTCAATAGATTCTGTGGCACTGAAACTTTTGCAGTCCCCGAGTTTTATTCTTATGGTCGGACTGCCATTGTGACTTTCAAATCAGAGGAATACATGATTAATAACAGAGTCAAGTTTACCTATCAGACTGCAGGTAAGCCTTGAAAATGTTTCTAATGTTTTCTAATGTTTCTTGAAAATGCCCACAGATTCTTTGTTCGCTGTAGAGAGTAAACAAGCAATGAAACAGAAATTTGTAAGAGTTACAAATGTTTTGTTTTTCCTTCCATCCTCCGTCCCCCACAGGTTGCAGCAGAGAATATAATCAGTCATTTGGTTATCTGAAGAGCCCTGGGTGGCCTGGTCTCCATCCCAATAACTTGGATTGTACCATCATTCTACGAGCTCCTCTGAATCACACCATTTCTCTTTTTTTCCATGCTTTCAATTTGGAGGACAGCAGCCGATGTTCTTTGGATTTCTTAGAGGTACTGAGACATTATCTATTATGCACCTGATCCACAGTCCATGGAAATCAGGAGTCTTTCCTTTTACTGCAAGAGGGGTGGCTCAAGCCCTATCTAATTGGACACTAGAGACTTCACTATTGCTATCTAGTTTACAGTGAAGGTGCTCGATACTACAGTGATGGACGGCAGTATAAAATTCTAAAACAGACATCAAGATAATTTCATCGTCAGCTAGCTGCTCCTCATCCAGGTGCTGCTATCTGGTAGGCATTGAGCAAGCTTCAAGATGGTGTAATTTACATTTGAGGTTAACATCTGTGGAAAAACAGATCTACAGACTCACAAGCTGATGAGCCAGCCCATAAGTGCTAAAATCTCTTCAAAAATGTACAAAAATAGTAGATACATGAACTACAGTGGAAGATGGAGGGTAGCTGAAAAGGTGCTTTCTGGATTGAGGGGAAAAATTTCTACCAACCATTTTCTCATTCTTTTTCTGAGTGGTGAAGGTTTTATCATATATTTCCTTAAGTTTGTAATGCAAATTGATCAGATGCCAGAAATCAGAAGTTTATTTTGTGGGAGGATCTTCTTCATTTCTCCTCTATTACACTTCTTACTTCACCCTCCTCTAGAGATGGGTTTGAACTCTGGAGTATGACCCCATCTCTGCTTTCAGTATAGCAGAATGAAGAGGCAGTCTTCACATATCTGGGATATTAAGATTTCTCAACAGGAGCAAAACATATTGGGGTATATTTTAAATATAAAGCTTAGGCCTCAAGCAACCAACTCTCATTAAAAGGAAAATATACTATACCAGAAAGTTTAGTTTAAATGTTCTGTGCAATCATTTAGAAAGCCTATAGAGAGACTGGCTAACTGCCTTCTCTCCCTGCTGAGCAGCAGCTTGCAGCAAGATAGAAAAATACATGTTGTGAATATTCACAGTGAAACTTCAGTTGTGCCATACATAAGAATCACAAATCCTTTGCTCCTTGCTTGTGGTTTGTTTCCTTGTACATGATGAAAATGAATGTAATGTTAACAATGGGTTTGTATTCCTTTAAAGGTCAGAAATGGTAGTGATGCGGGGTCCCCACTACTTGGCAGGTATTGCGGAAACACTGTGCCCAATCCAATCTTTCCAGAAAATCATATCGTATTCCTGCATTTCAAGAGTGACATTTTAGTTGCTCGTGATGGATTTGAGATCACTTGGACTTCATCACCAACTGGTAAGGGCGTGATAACTTGGTAATCACATTGAGCACTTGTACAGAATAATAGGTCTGAAGGTTGAAAGGCACAGCATTTTAAATTCAGTGAACAAGAGGTTAAACTAAACATTATCAAGACTAGCCTTACATTACTGCAAATATTTTAGGGAGTTGAGAAATCTGAATACCATATTTTTCATTTTAGATTATTCGGTGCCAAACCAGCCCAATAAATGGGTCATTTCATGCCATCAGTTTTAAATGAAACTCCCCATTGACCACATTGTGGCCCATAGACGACTTGTGCCTCCTGATACTGGGGGAGGGGGGGATGAACAATCTAAAGAGGAGGACACGTGACCGCTCCATGTGTCTCCTCGGCCCAGAGATTCCCCTGCCCTGTGCCCAACTTGGGGCCGTTGCACTTTCACCGCAACACCAGAGTTAACTGTCGGGGTTGGGGCAGGGGCTCTGTCTTTGAACGTTCGGCTACTCTCCCTGGCAGAGGGAGGGAGCCACTTCTTACGTGGCTGAAGCTGGCTGCTCCCAGTCACTGCCTCTGTGCAGCATGGCAGCTACCTGAGAGTGAGCATGGCTGGGGAGGCAGTGGCCCACCCCTAACCCCTTTTGCTCCCTGCCCAGGACCAGCTGCCAGGGACAAGGGCTGAGTGAGTTGGAGCCCCCCTTTCCTCAGCACGTTTCCAGCTCCCTTGGCCCCTGTCCCTGGCAGATGAGCCTGGGCAGGGCGGGCCGCTGCATTGCACAGAGCAGTGACCCAGAGCAGCCGGCGTGAGAAGTATCTGGTCCGCCCCTTCCACTCTCCGCCTTTTATCATCTTCCTGTGTGAGTTCATTCCAGTGTGTAGTGATTGTCTGGTTTCATCCACATAGTTGCTCTGGGACTGTCAGTGCACTGGATGAGGAACACCACTTGTTGGGATAGGCATGTGTAGGACCCATGGATCTTGAAAGGTATGGGATGGTGCTGATCATTGTAGCACTGGAGATATGGCTGCAGGTTTTGCATCTATTGTTCTGGCAGGGTCTGGTGCTGCTTTGAGTTGATGTGTCGTGGTTTGTGGGGAGCTTATAATAATAATATGGAGATATACCTATCTCATAGAACTGGAAGGACCTTCAAAGGGCATCAAGGCCAGTCCCCTGCCTACACTAGCAGGACCAAGTACTGTCCCCTGACAGATTTGTTTGCCACAGATCCCTAAATGCCCCCCTCCAGGATTGAGCTCACAACCCTAGGTTTAGCAGGCCAATGCTCAAACCACTGAGCTATCCCTCCTGTTTCTCTTTATCCCTCCTGTTTCTCTTTGCTTGCTTCTGATGATGACCTAGGAGCAGTCAGTGTGTTGTTTGAAGCCCAGAGGAGGGGATTAAGGAAAGATTTCTTTCAGGACAGAGCCCCCATCAGGTGTACTTTGTAGTTGTTTGATGATACCCTGTATGGCAGTGGTGGGCAATCTGCTGGAGGGCCGTGAGACAGTTTGTTTACATTGACTATCCACAGGCACAGCCGCCCACAGCTCCCAGTGGCCGTGGTTCACCGTTCTCGGCCAATGGGATCTGCAGGAAGCAGTGTGGGCTGCCCGCAAGCCACAGGTTGGCCACCACTGCTGTAAGTCTGGGGGTGAAACCAGACAATCACCATGCTCTCAAATGAACTCACACAAGTAAATGATACACGAAAAAAACACCACATCTGTGGGTGAATACTTTTCACGAAGTGCTCACTCTATATCTGACCTATCAGTCCTCATCCTCAGTGGAAAACTGCCCAACTCTTTCAAAGGACAAGCCTGGGAGCTTAAATTTATAACTCTGACAGACACTGAAAATCATGGACTAATAGAGACACTTGATTTATGGCTTATTATAACAATCTATAACCCACAAACAACCCTACTACAGCTGCTTCCCTGCACTTTCTTCCCTGTGATTGGAGAGGTATTAACAGGCCATTTCACCTTGAATGGTCCCTTAGCATAAGTAGTTAACATATTTCAAACAATCTGTTCCACCTTGTTCAGCTGTGAATCAGAGTACATTTCTCAAACCTGAAGAAGAGTTCTGCGTAAGCCTGAAAGCTTGTCTCCATCACCAACAGATGTTGCTCCAATAAAAGATATTACTTCACACATCTTTAAATAAGATGAGGAAGAAGACTTTGTAGCACCTTAGGGCTTGGTTACACTGGCACTTTATAGCGCTATAAAACCTCCAGGAGCACTATAACTCCCTACCCGTCCACACTGGCAAGGCACATAGAGCGCTATAAATCCACGGTTATACTGGTCCTAGTAATCCTCCCTTCCCCGAGGATTAACAGCTATTGCATATTCACTGCTCCATATTATCACCAGTGTGAATGGGTATTAACACTTCAAGCATTTTAAGTGATCTCTGGAGATGCCCCGAGCCATTTAAGGCAATTGTCGCCTCTTCCCTTTGTTTTGAACTCGGCTGGAGGAATTTGGAAGTACGTTTTCAGAGTTTCTCTCTTAACTCGGCAGATAAGCAATGCAAATGTTTACGGAGGGAGCTGTGTGACACAGAAGACTAACAGGCTTGCTGACCAGCTCTCCGGAAGACGAAAATCCCCTCGCTCTCTCCCTCTGCATACACACGTTCCCCCTGACCACCCTTTTTTGAAAAGCACGTTGCACCCAGCTGAATGCTGGGATAGCTGCCCATAATGCACCACTCCCCGTACCGCTGTAAGTGCCGCAAATGTGGCCACGCTTTACCGCTGGTGGGTCTCAGTGTGGACACGCTATAGCGCTATCCCTATAGCTGTATACGTGGACAGGTATAACCAAAACCACTATAAAACTGTAAGTGTAACCAAGTTTATTTTAGCATAAGCTTTCGTGGGCTATAGCGCACTTCATCAGATGCATAGAATGGAACAGAAGTAAGATGTATTTATACACACAGAAAGAAAAAAAAGAGTTGTATATTAGCATATCAATTCTAAGAGGCTGTTAAATTCACACATCTTGTCTCTCTCCATTCTTCCACACCATGCTATCTCCCACCATCCGAGTGCTAACACCATGGAAAAGAACCTATAAAAATAGTGATATAAAGCAACTGCATTGTACAGTATTTTGTAGAAATTAATATTTAGTACTTATGAATACCCTCTTTTTTTCAGGATGTGGAGGAACCTTATATGGAAACACTGGTTCATTTGCCAGCCCTGACTATCCTGCAACTTACCAGAACAATACTGATTGTGAATGGATCATAATTGCCCCCAAGGGACGTATTGTTACAGTTCACTTTGTTTTCATCAGCATTGATGACCCAGGTGACTGTACTAGGAACTACCTGATACTTTACAATGGGCCAGATGCTAGCTATCCACGGACTGGACCATACTGTGGGATGGTATGTATTCTTTATTTTATTGTACTAGTTCTTTAAAAGTAATTGTTACTCATTTAATATTTAAAAATGTTTAACTTAACTCAGACAGCAATTATATATGGACAATCAATGGGCTTGTCTTCACTTGAGCCGGCAGGGATTGATCTTTTGGTGATCGATTTATCGCGTCTCGTTAAGACGCGATAAATCGACCACCAGCGGCTCCCCCGTCAACTCCGGAAGTCCAGCTCATGAAGAGGCGCAAGCTGGAGTCGACGGGGGACCGCGCCGCCGACCGCCACGAGGATGGGAGGTAAGTCGGCTGTAGAGACGTCGATTTCAGCTACGTTATTAACGTAGCTGAAATTGCGTATCTACAGTCGATTCCCCCGCCCCCCCAGTGGAGACCAGCCCAATAAAGCTGAATAAACTGGGCTTTGGTTACATTCTCTTAGTAAGTCCTCTAGTCTTTTCAAATGGAGACATTATAGTGACATCTACTGGGCTGCATCAAGACTTTTTTCCCTCAGAACTCATCTGCTTTGGTTGTGTTCCAAATGCCGCTGGTAACAGCCTGTGAGCAAAATCCACTTGCTATGCTCCAGTGCCAAGTGCAGCAATGAATTAACTGAAAATTGAGACCACAATTTTTAAACCATATGTAGCTTTTTTTAATGGGTAAACGGGGAGCTTGCATATCAGACTGGCTCTGCTTATACCTAATTATATTGTCATAGGGAAACGTTGAAAGATGTGAATTGGTTTTTTAATATTCTTTTTCTCTTTAGGATACAAACATTGCTTCTTTTACTGCTACATCACATCAAGTCTTCATAAAATTCCATGCTGAATATGCAACTTTACCATCAGGTTTCCAGTTAACTTGGACCAGCTAGAACCATTATTCCAAGGAAGTGCAGTCCTTTACTACTTAGCTATGTTGCAAAGACATTATTAGGTCATAAAGTGACTGTTTGAGTTATGACTGTGATCACTATAATAAAAGTAAATTACTGTAAATATAGTTGTGCATTTAGAATTATTTCAAACAAATCTGAGCTCCTTTTATACCTAAAAGGTCTGCGCTGTATGTTAGTATTTGAAATATAATATCATTTTTAAAAAAATATTCTACAAGATTTGAAATAAACGTTCCCTAAGCAAATAATTTTCTAAAAATATGTACCAAAATGTGTTTTGTCACTTACTGTCATAAAAAAATGTTACACAGAAAAGATGAACACAAAATATACAACATCTGAGGTGCTAGGAAAATAATCTCAAATGAAATAAAATACTTTCAAATCTGATTAGGGGATTCAGATACATAGCTGTCAATTAGTCAGCTTTGAAAAATCGCAACCATCATTTCAAGTACATTTGGATAAAACTATTCTTTTTCAGAAACAGTCCCCATCTTGTAAATATTTACGTGAGTAAATAATTACGCTGCTTATGTTAGTAGTTCTATTGTACTCACAGGACTGAGTACTTTCAAAAACTATCCACTGCCTTTAAGACCTTGATCCAGCAAAGTACTTAAGCATATGCTTAATTTTAGGCACTTGAGTAGTCCCACTGAATTCCATGGGATTACTCACATGATTAAAATTTACCATGTGTCTAAGTGGCTGCAGGATTGAGGCCTCAGACTTTACATATTTTATAATTATCATAATTTTCATTGAAATATTAACTTCTTGAAGCTTCTCAAATCTAATTTAAAATTAAAACATTCTTTATAAGCAAAATAGAGAAACTAAATGATGGATGTATGATTTCTCAGACAACTTGTTCTATAAATATAACCTCAGAATAGGGCATACAAAGGAATAATCTTTCAATTTTGACTACAGTTATTTTGGTGTCTGTGACTGGAAGGGCAGGCAAACTTCTCCAAGTTCTCTCTCAGTTCAATTGCTTGTTTCAGTCACAAGTGAAAAATGGTCTCAATATAGTATCTAGTGGCTGCTGGTTCACATCATATAACTTCCACATGCTTTGTCACAATCCAATATTCATTAAGAAGAATCTCTGGAATGGACTAACAAGTGAGGCCAATGTGCAGATCTGTAAGGGGAAATTTAAGTTATCTCCCCTTGTTGTGTATGGATCTTTCCAACATTAGAAAATTCTCACATAACTACACAGTCATAGCCAAATAAAGAAGAGAAGAGCTGTTAAGGTGACTGGTTCATTAAAATACATTTTTGAAAGTTGTCCATGTGATGAGCTGTCTGATCTGGTGTAAAAATGGGAAACTCAGGCCAGAAGATGGCCTAAATTGTCTGGCCTTGGCCTTTGGCCCCCATTTTCTAAAGTTACAACCACAAACATATGCCTAAACATGAAAGTCCTTTTACACAATTAGGACAAAATCATGTTTAACATTGTACTAATTAATAGTTTCTGACATTATGTATTTTTCCAATCCAAAGAAGGACTTTGATAGTGCCCTGCATTTGTTCACTTGAAATAAACTATACAAATCAGTGAGGCTTGGTGAAAGAAAGTAGAGAATTATATGGGATGAAAAGAAACTTAAGATAAACTAGGCATGGCTGACTTTTTCCAGTCAGATTTAAAGTTTTTTCCACTTTATAAATAACACAATAGTTTTGTAATTTTGCCTGATTTTATTTATAATTAACTAAAATGCACAATTTCCTTTGCAAAAATAAAAGTGCGAGAAAAGCGCACATGGACAGTTGACTATAGCTTTTGGTATGAGGTTCATTTGATCTAAAGCAACTGTTTCTGACAAAAATACAGAAATCAGAATATATTCTATTCTAAAATCAGAATAAATGATCAGTCCTGGTGGAAAAACAACAGCACTCCCCTCTAACATTAGAAACCACAACAAAAATACCACTGCAGATTAAGGAAGAGGACTTCAAAGAAAAAAAGGTGTTACTGAACAATGTTTCTGTCTCTGAAGGTACAGAGCAATGTAAAGTGCTTATTGAAAATGACTATTCAGCAAACACAAAGAATACCAAACCTGATAATTTAAAAAAGATTTTTTCAATAAATCATGCAGTGCTTATTGATACGGTATTATATCATTTGAAAACATAAAAAATGTGCTTAATAAGATTTATAATCTGCTTTCACATTGCTGCCAGGAATAGCTTGTTGTTACATCTGTATACACTGCTCTCTATTTTACAAAGACCATGTTAGCTGGTATAGAATACATTATTTCTGTATATCAGTAGCTGCACTGTGGCAAACCTCCACACAAATCATTGGTGACTGCAGTTGGCAAAGCAAAACTATATATTTCTATCACTGATACATAGGATCAGTGCTATGGCACCAGCTTTGGAACAGTCTCTAGGCTAAAGCCCTACTGTGTGCTTGACTTTCTCCAGGGTAAGCCATGTGGCGTTTCTGCCTCCTTAGACAAGATGTCTGTGCCTGCACCGCTCCTGCTTCACACTGTGAGCTCCATTCCACAAGTCCAACTGAGACACCTACAGAATATTTGTACACTCTTCAGGGACTAGTCCACATCACCAGGCTTTGCAGTGACATTCACACAGCATTGTAAAACAGCAGGGTTTATTAGTCATCTGGAACACATTTTAGGAAGTCCTTGGGTTAGCACAGAGCAGTAGTTCTCAACCAGGGGTACATGTACTTCTGGGAGCACGCAGATATCTTCCACGGGGGTACATCAACTCATTTAGATATTTGTCTAGTTTTACAACAAGCTACATAAAAAGCACTAGGGAACTCTGTAGAAATGAAAATTTCATACAGGCGACTTGTTTATACTGCTCTATATACTATACACTGAACTGTAGGTACAATAGTTATATTCCAATTTGTTTATTTTATAATTCTATGGTACAAATGAGAAAGTCAGCAATTTTTCAGTAATAGTGTGCTGTGACACTTTTGTATTTTTATAGTCTGATTTTGTAAGCAAGTGTTTTTTAAGTGAGGTGAAACTTGGGGGTACACAAGACTTATCAACTTCCTGAAAGGGATACAGTAGTTTGAAAAGGTTAAATCCACTAGCATAGGAATGAATGTTAAGCTCCATTGTTCAAGCTCTGTCTATCTGACCTCCTTGGTCAGAATCACAGGTCAGAGCCCTGACTGCCTCTAAAAGCCAAGGCTTATCCTCACACCTCTCCAGTCCTTTGATCTTGAGCTGAGGGGATTATTGTTAGCTTTTCTAAGGAAAGGCAGGAATGTCCATATCTCTCTGGGTCCTTGGTGGCTAGGTATCAGTCAGGCAATTGGATTTTCCACTGTCTTCTCAGAGGCTCCATTGATATGTGGACCATGGTCCAGACAGCTAGACAACACTATGTCTCTTTGCCTGCCCAGAGAGCAACCAGCCCCTTTGCATTTCGTAGGTAACACTGCAACACACAGGGGAAACTGGGGCACACACAGGTTTCATACAAATTTTACAAAAAAATCCCCCCTTTGTCACAATTTCACCTTACATTACAGACGTGACAGAGTCCTGTGGCACCTTAAAGACTAACAAAGGTATTGAAGCATAAGCTTTCGTGGGCCATCTTCCAACTAGATCCAGCTATATCCTAAGAAGAGGTAATAAATAGGATCAAAATAGCTCAGTTTAATTGGTTGCATGTCTATGTGGCAAAAAGCAGATCAAAATTAATTACATGACGAGCAAATCCTTTAAAATTATTCCCTCCCCAAAAGCAAATGGACACTTCAGAATGGATCTTCAGTCTGATTAAAAGCTACAAAATCCAGACGCAAATAACGCAAATACTCCGAACTCATGGGGCAGTTTCTTGGGGGGTGGCTCTGGAACAGCTGTTCCGAAGTTTACTCAACCCGACGCAGGAGGCGGGCGCTCCTGGCACGCGGCTCCAGCTACGCAGCAGGCCTCAGAACCAACGTTCAGACCATTGCTGCGCTGGGGGCGGACGCCGAGAGCGCACTGGGCAGAGCGCAGCTTTGCCGCCGCCGCTGCTGCTCCCCCTCCTAGCGCTGACCGCACGCGCGCGCGCGCCGAACAGGATGGGAAACTCCCTTCCCGCGGCTACACACCACACCGCGTTCCGCTCGCACCCCGGACCCGGCCATTGGCTGGCTGGCGCGATGCCCGGCCCTGATTGGCCAGCTGGGAGCTGCGCATTCCAAGTGGGGGTGGAGCGGCCCCCGGAGCGATTCGCCTTATTTGGAGCTGGGAGCGTTCCGCTGCCCGGGCCAGCTGGGGATTAGTGCGCATGCGCGCGCGGAGCCTCTGTTTGCGGAGGCGGGGGGAGTGGGCGTCATCTTAGCAGGGCGTGTCCCGGGCACTGAGTGTCCCCACGGGCCCCGCGTTCTCCTGCCCGCGCCGCACGGCCCCGCCCGCAGCACCCGCCGGTGAGTGGCCTCGGGGGTCCCGCAGCGCGCGCACCTCGGGGCGCGGGGGTCCCGCTCCCCTGCCTCGCCGGGCCGACCCGTCCGGGTCCCCCCCGCCGCCCCGGACACGCTGCCTTGGCTGAGGTCAGGTCTGCAGCCGGGAGCCTCCCGGGGTGTCGCATCTCGGCGGGGCTCTGCCCCCTCCCCGCAGCCCTTGCGCCCCAGCTCGACGGGGTGGGGTGGGTGCAGCCCCGTCACGTGCGCCTGTTTGTGTTTTGCCCCAGGCCATGTCCAAGTCCTTGAAGAAGATCGTGGAGGAGAGCAGGGAGAAGAGCCAGCCCGAGGTGGACATGTGTGACCGGGGCATCTCGAACATGCTGGACGTCTCTGGCTTGTGTAGGTATCTCCAGGGTTTCCGCTGATCAGAGGGGTTGCTGCCCTCCCAGCCACCAGCAGCCTGTGAATTCTGTGATAGAGGCGGGAGGCTGGCTTTTAAAGAGGCCCTTTCAGTACCAAGGACGTTCAAACAACTTCCTTAGCTGTCTCTGTTAGGCTGAACTTGGACATTTGCTGTTCAGACTTGCATTTCAGCTTGAACCCTGAAAATCAGTTGTCAGTTTCACTGGAGCTCTCAGTCATTTCCTCAGCACTGCCCTAATTGGGTTCCAAACACTGTTTGTAAATATATTGGGCTGTTTTTATCATAACACCAAGATACACCAGTGGTTTGGGGCTTCATTGTGACAGTTATAGAGCTTCTGGTGAAGATGCTCTAAGCCAGATGGAAGAGATCACTCTCCATCTGCTTAATAACTCCTGGCTCCATAGAGAGGTGATTGTGGCACTGGAAAATCTCCCACCAACATAGTGCAGTCATAAGAATGGCCAAACTGCATCAGACCAAAGGTCCATCTATCCCAATATCCTGTCTTCTGACAGTGGCCAAAGCTAGGTGCCCAGAGGGAATGAATAGGTAATCATCAAGTGATCTATTCCCTGTTGCTCATTCTCAGCTTATGGCAAACAGAGGCTAGGGACACCATCCTTGCCCGTCCTGACTAATAGCCATCAATGGACCTATGCTCCAAGAATTTATCTAGTTCTTTTTTGAACCCTGTTATAGTCTTGGCCTTCACAACCTCAAAGAGTTTCACAGGTTGAGTATGCACACTTATTTACAGGAGCCACTTTCTACTCATGTGAGGCCACTGATTTCAGGGGGCTAGTTGAGTTAGAGCAGTGGTTCTCAAACATTTTGTAGTGGTGACCGCTTTCCCACACCAGGCCTCTCAGTGTGACCCCCCTTCGGGGCTGGGCTGGGGGGGGGTCCAGCAGCCCCCCCCCCCCCCCCCCCGCCAGGGCCGGGATGGGGGGTGGTTCCAGTAGCCCTCCAGGGCCAGGATGGGGGGGAGGTTCCAGCAGCCCTCCGGGGCTAGGATGGGGGAGGGGGTTCAGCAACCCTCCGGGGCCAGGATTAGGAGCAGGCTCGCAGGGATGCCGGGAGCCTGCGGCAGCAACGGATGGGCTTGGAGGGTGCCAGCATTGCGCCACAGCAGGGGACAGTGACGGGCTCAGGCTCACTGCCAGCCTGCCGCAGCCAGGATCGGGCTCATGCGGGCACCGGGAGCCCGCTGCGGCCGCTGGGAGCCCGCTGGGGCCAGGGCCTGGGCCGGGCTCAGGCTCCTGGGGGCACAGGGCCTGGGCTCAGGCTCACTAGCATCCCGCTTTAGCAGGAGGTGGGCTTAGGCTCACCAGAAGCCTGCCATGGCCGGGCTTGGACTCGCAGGGTGACAGGGCTTGGGTGGTGCAGGCAACCCACCGCGGCAGGGGCCGCCTGCGATGGCAGGGGCCAGGATTACGGCCGGATGCCAGCAGCCCGCGGCAGGGGTCGGGCCAGCTGCTGGCAGCAGGAGCTCCCGACCCCCACTTTGAGAACCAATGAGTTAGAGCTTGATTGTGCATCTCATAACTTTATGAACTCATCAGTAGGTTAAACTGCAATGTAAAAATGACCATACATTTTCTGCATTACTTATAATTATGTATAAAATACCAGGATTTTGATTTTCTCATTGCAACATGAAAACTAAGGATTAGAGAAGTGAAAAAAGATTGATTCACTCAGACTTCTTAATTTTCTCTTGCAATGTTTTTTTCAAAATTAAACATAAATTACTAGTTGTTTCAGCTTGAAGCAAAGGAAGCTGAAGCAACTAAAGTTCCGTTGAGGGTTTAAGATCTATACTCTGAGACAAACTGTAGAACTGAGTGTTAATTATCTCCTACAGTAGAACCTCAGAGTTAACAACTCAGAATGGAGTTGGAATGGAGGTTGTTCATAACTCTGAAATGTTTGTAACTCTAAACAAAACATTATGGTTGTACTTTCAGAAGTTTACAACTGAACATTGACTTCATACAACTTTGAAACTTTACTATGCAGTAGAAAAATGCTGTTTTCCCTTTATTTTATTTTTTTTTATTTTTAGTAGTTTACATTTAGCACTGTTCTGTACTAGATTCAATTTTGATTATTATTATTTTTTTTGGTCTCTTCTGCTGCCAGACTGTGTACTTCAGTCAACCACACACCTCATTTGGAACTGGGTCAGTTTGTAATTCTGGTGTTCATAACTCTGAGGTTCTAGTGTAATTAAGTCAAATATAATGGAACAGGAACTCTCTCTCTGTTTAAAATAATAATAATAATAATGTGATATTTTGCAGAGATTGTTCTCTCCAGTGTTCCCTTTAGATAATGGCTCATGCAATCAAAATCCATCATTAATAATGTCAATTAAATTGAAAGTTATTTATTGGTTTATACTTAGGCAGATTACTAGTCAGCTGTCGTGCTTCAGCACCCATTGTGTCATCATGTTAATTAGATAGTATTTGCTAATTCACAGGTTATCTGAAAAAACTAACTTTGAAGTTTATCCTTATTGTTGCATCTGCAGTCAAGAAAACAAATTTTGTGGTAAGAAAATAATTGCCATGTATTAATTTAAAAACCTGAGTTGTAATACGTTAACTATTTTTACCAAAAATAAGTATTCTCCAGTTGCTAAATATCTATGGTTTGAAGTAAATAGCATATAGGTGCGTCACGTCTTACACGGGAGTTACATTCCGAGGTCAGCATGTAAAGCGAAAACCGCGTATAATCAAAACTCATTGAGTTTAATGGTGGGCGGAGTAACCTGCCCTACAGATACAGTTTTTAAATTATTTTTCTCTTTTTTTTCTTGCCGACCACGAAAAAGCTGAAATCGCGCATGTTAAATGCGCATAAGATGCGACTCGCCTGTCATTTGGTCTCTACCTAGTGTCAGTTCTTGAAGCAGTTGGTCTCTGAAAACTGGCCAATGGTGTTAGGAAGTCTCGTAAATCAAGGGATTTCTTGTGTGCTGTCTGAGCACCTTTGTTCCAGTATTGTGTTATATGTGTGAATAAATAAAGTAAGTTATACTTCACATATACCCAGAATCCATGTCACTGACTTATGTGTTGAGAAGCAGACCTGCTTGGTTCTGGTCCTGGGCTGCTTAGCAGAGGGAAACCACACATGTTAGGAGAGGAGGCTGACAGAAGAAGGCAGTAATGTTGATAATGCAGTAAAAGTTTTATCTGGCATGTTGGGAGAATGAGGGGTGCCAGTAAGTGAAAAATGCAGGTTAACTTAGAGGGAGGGAGCTTGGGTGTGGGGTTGAGGCATGGGAGGGGGGGTGGGGCCTGGGCTCTGGGAGGTAGTTTGGGTGCAGGAGGGGGCTTGGGGCATCAGGTTGGGTCATGGGGGGAGGGGCAGGGTGCCTGATCCAGGGGGTGCTCACCACGGGCGGCTCCCTGCAAGCAGTGACCTCTCCCAGCTGCTCCTAGGCAGAGGTGCAGCAGGCGGCTCTGTGCTCTGCCCCTGCCCTGAGTGCTAGCTCTGCAGCTCCCATTGGCTGGGAACTGCAGCCAACGGGAGCTGAGGGGGTGATCCCTGTGGGCAGAGGCAATGTGTGGAGCTGCCTGCTGCACAGAGTTGCTAGTTGGGCGGGTTTCACGCCAAATTGGGCTAGTTCTGAAGGGCGGTGGCGAAAAATTTTACGAGTTGGCGGTTGGCTAGTTTTTGGGCTATTTTCAGATGGTGTGTGCTAGTTTTTGGCAGGTTGATTGTATTTGCATGCGATACGTTGCATTCAGCCTTAGGTACAGTGTGGGCGGGGTACGGAAGCCCGCGGGGCCGCGCCAGGAAGATGGCGGCAGACGGGGTGTGGCGAAGGTGGCCCGCGAGCGGCGGCGCGAGCAGCTCCGCCAGTGGGAGGCGGCGCTGGCCCCGCCCTGCCCCCCGCCGCCGTGTGGCCAGGCCGTGCGCTTCGAGCGCGCTGCCGAGTTCCTGGCCGCCTGCGCAGGGGGGGAGGGGGAGCTGGGGGAGGCCCGGGCTATGCTGCAGGGGGGGGCCCGGCGGGGAGCGTCTCGGCCTGGTCAATGACACCAACGCGGATGGGATCAGCCCCCTGCACCAGGTGGGGGCGGGGGAGGAGGAGCTGGGCGCGGGGGGGCCGTGAGAAAGGTTGGGGGAGGGGATGTGGGGGTCGGAAACGGGCCCAGAAGTGGGGGCCGCTGTGGGGGCGGGGGCAGGGCTGGGGGAAGCTGGGAGGGGTCCGGGGGGGTCACAGGAGGCCGGCGGGGGGCGCTCTGTCCCCGGGGGGGGCAGGGGCTGGCTCTGCTCATCTCACGCCCTAAAAGTGATGCCTCGAAATGTCGAGTTTATGGTTTCTGAGACATACAGGTGGTTTTGTAACAGCACAGCTCGTCAACACAAATTCCTGCATAAATGTGGGAGAGGAGCCTCTGAAAATTTTGAAAGTGTCCGATACGAGATGGCTTTTGATTGCGCCATGTGTACAGCGCATCCTAGATCAATATGAGGAACTGAAGCTGCACTTTCAGATTGCAAAAGATGAGGAAAGGAACTATACTGCAGTTATAAGTATGTTATTTGGTGAAATTTTTACTTTTAGACTAAAATACTATTTGGCTACTTTTGGGCTACTTTTGACTGACATCTTGGCTGGAAAATTTTTGACCATCTGGCAACCCTGCTGCTGCACTTCTGCCTAGGAGTGGCTGGGATAGGCCAGTGAGTGTGGGCAGGCGCAAGGTGCGCGCCCCCAGATCCGGCATCCTGCACACCCTTCTGCATCCTAACCTTCTGCTGGCCCCATGCCAACCAGACTATAAACCAGAATTTCAGTGAAGATCACAAATGCTAGTTTATAGAACTTTCTGGTTGGTGAAGTGTCAGATAAAACAGTTTTTACTGTACCTTGTTTTACTCTCAAATGTTAATTTCTGCCAGTTAGCATGCAGACATCATTGTATTAAGGTTCTCTTGTTTTGTTCGTATTTCATCTTCTCACAGGTAGTTCACACAGTAGCTTTGGCGTAGTTGTCTAGTGTAGTATAGTGACAGATAAAATTGAATGACATTGTGATGTTTTAACAATATGGTATCCTCCAAGAGTCACTGAGAATCTTTGACACTGTAGTGGCATTTTTATAATACCAACAATGTCTTTCTTAGTTACTTCCTTCATCTTGGTGGTATTCAGACCAGTAATATTTTAGCTTGGCTCCACACAGCTGTCTATGGAGCTTACCTGTTAATTTTCTTTTTTAAAAGGAAAAGCATTTTTTCTTCAGAGTTAACTGTTAAATGTGTAAAATAACCTGCTGTGTTAAGCTAAGAATGAAGGGGAAAGGAAGACTTGAGGGGTGGAATAAAAAATTGGCTTTCCAGGTTATCGGGAACTGAACCATAATGGGCAAAGCTTCAATATGCTCTTCCTGCCTCCTGGTGGGTGGCTTTTTTTTTTTTTTTAGGATGGAGAAGAGGTGATGAGACTGCTTGTAGGGCAGAGCTATGGTTCCTTCAAGTGATAATGTTATGACCCACCCAAGCCTGTAGTTTCAATTCAAAGGAACCTGATCTAGCTTCCTAGCATAGGTATTTGGTTGTCTATCTTTGTGTTCCGCTAACTTGAAAGATTTCCATTATAACCAATATTTTATCCACAATGTCTTTTAAATCTGTCTCTGAAAGACTAGTTTGTAGGTAGTGCTTATGTGAAGGACAACCCATCTGCTGATTGGGTGGGACTATATCCATATGACCTTCAACAATGCCTTTGATTTAAGGTCCTACTTCATGAGCTTTTCAGTTCTTCTCATGGACTTAAGATCCTAGCACAATATAAAAGTTAATATTTTCCAGAGCTCCAAGGCAGAGCGTTCTCTCTCCTTTGCATTAGCCCCCTCTCCCTTGTATGGCTTTAACTTAAAAAAGAGGTTTCATTATGTTTAGATGCTGAAGCTCTTGCCCTTGGATGTTTGCAATTATAGTGGGCTCTTCACTCTAAGAAATAACTGCAATTTTATAAGTCAGTAAAGGTGCACATTTGAGGTAACATCAAAGCTTAGTTTAAAGAGCTTTAAAAAGTTCAAAATTCAGTCCTGTATATCTGACCTATGGCATCTGAACATTTAAGTAATTAATAAGTAACAGGGTAATCATCAGAGTTCCCTAACTCTCCCTCCTTTCCCCCCCAAAAAAATCCCTTCTGCAGTATGTGTCAATCTTCAACAAGTAAAGGAAGAATCATAACTTTCTCATTAGCAGTCTAGTGAAATACAACCTAGGTGGAGTGTGTGAAGTGGCTGTGGTTGAGTGTATGGGGAGTTACTGAGGAGAAAATAAAGCTGAGAGAGTAAATTTTGTAGTTAGCTGTGAACGTTATGAGGTTCATGGCTGCTTGAAGTGAGTCCAGTGATGCAGCTCAGCTACTGTGACAAATCTGTCTCTCAAACTTGTCTATTGGTTGATGGTTTGATAGTTCCAGTGGAACATAGCTGTCAAGGGAGGCTGTAGTCAAGGAAGAAGCAGTAATCTCTCTGGTTGATCGGGAAAACCACATGAGCTTAGAATCCTAGAAGTGTAAGACTGGAAGGGACCTTGAGAGGTCGTCTACTCCAGTCCCCTGCACTCGAGGCAGGACTAAGTATTCTGTAGACCATACTTGACAGGTATTTGTCTAACTTGCTCTTAAAAGCCTCCAGTGATGGAGATTTTACAGCCACCCTAGGCAATTTTATTCCAGTGCTTTAGCTACCTTGACAGGAAGTTTTTTCCAATGTCCAGTCTAAACGTCTGTTGTTACAATCTAACCCCATTGCTTCTTGTCCTATCCTCCGAGGTTAACAAAAACAATTTTTCACCCTCCTCCATGATGAGCAGAGAAATGGCTGCTCGTCGTGTAGCCTTTTGGAAGCAGGATAGGAGAATGTGGTGATAATGATGTAAAGAGGGCCAGGAGGGTGAGCATAGGTGCAGTTCTTATGTTTGTGGACTGGAGGAGACAACCCACCGAAGCAAGAAATGCTGCCTCTGCACCTTGTCCTGACCTTGGAACCCTGACTAAGGTCTAGACTACTGTAAACTGACAGGTAGCATTGGGGTTATTTGGTAGCTTGCTTAGAAAAGAACGGATAGATACTATGTGACAATTGGTTACTCAGTCTTACAAGAAGAGTGATATGGAAAAATGGTTCCATTCCAATGTCCTAATATTTCCTGAATGCTGTTACACTGACGGGTTGTGGCTGCATATCAAAAGAGAAATGAACACGCACAATTTGACAGGATTGTGGTTTTAGAACTCATTATCAATTTCCTGATTCTCATGTAATTAAAAGAACAGCATTTTTGGTATCTATTTTCCTTGGCCTAGGAAAAGGCACTGGTTAATACAGTGCTTGAACCTCAGACAGCAAATAGAAAGATGCTTTAAGAAGACAGTAAGCAAGAAAACTAGAACATTAAGTAATACTTCAACCAGTAGTAGTCCTGCTTTGATGGTATGATTATTTACTGCTACTGGCAGCTGCCTAGTGACTGCAATCTGCATTGGGAACTCCATTGTGCTAGATGAACATACAGGAAGAAATTCTTCCCAAAGAGGTTGATTTTTAAGATGACACAAGTGTGTGACAAATGCTAAGATGGAGGAGGAAGAAGAAGATAAGAGTAATTTATGTGGTTCAAGGCCAACTGCGTGCTTGATGGTTCTGAACCATCCTGTGGGCCTTGAGCAAAACACTTAGGGTATGTCTATACTGCAGTCAGGAGTGTGTGATTGCAGCATGCTGGGACATACCTAAACTAGCTTTAACCTAGCATGGTTAAAGCTTTTAACCTAGCTTTAACCTAGGTGGGTATCAGTAGCAGAATTAGGGGCTGTACAAGCCCACCTGGCACGTTGGGCTTGCTTGGGCAGCTAGCCCATACTGAAGTCCATCTTGGCATAGTTTAACTGCTATTGGTATGTGAGCTAGCTAGACCCAAATGGATAAACAAACACACACCTCAAACAGATTACTAAGAAAGCAGAAAGCCTACAAGGAATAGAGGAAGGGCTGGATCAGCAAGGAGAGCTTCCTGATGGATGTCAGAAAGCGTAGGAGAAGAAGTGAGAACTGCTAAATGCCAAACTGCTAAAAGCTTATACTCTACAAAGAAAACTGAAACCAATAGTAAAAGGTTCTTTAGCCATATATCTAACAAGAGAACAAGGAAAGAAGTGGTAACGCTGAGCACTGAGGATGGGGTGGAGATGAAAGATTATCTAGTTGTGATCCAACACCTAAATGAATACTTTGCCTTAGTTTTTAAGAAGGGTAATGAAGAGTTGTTCCCTAATGGGAACAAGGAAATGGAAGTAGAAATTACTACGTCTGAGGTAGAAGCCAAACTCAGACAGCATAATTAAATTGGGAGGGAGGGGGGAAGCTGGGTAAATTCCCTCAATAATAATATAGGAACTGGCATATGAAATTGCAGGCCCAATAGCTTTTTTTTTTTTTTAATGAATCTGTAAACTCAGAGGTTGTACCTTATGACTGGAGAATTGCAAATATAGTACCTATATTTTTTTTAAAAAAGGGAGGGGGGAAGTGACCCGGGAAACAACAATTAGTTGTTTGAACTCATTTGTATGGAAAGTTCTAGAAAAAATTTTGAAAGAGTGGTTAATGAGATACAGTAGAACCTCAGGGTTACGAATACCAAGAGTTACGAACTGACCAGCCAACCTCACACCTCATTTGGAACCAGAAGTATGCAATCAGGCAGCTGCAGAGACAGGTAAAAAGCCAGTACAGTATTGTGGTAAACATAAACTATTTTTAAAAAGGGGGAAGTGGGATTTTTCTTTTGCATAGTAAAGTTTCAAAGCTGTATTAAGTAATGTTCAGTCGTAAATGTTTGGAAGGAGATCTATAACATTTTGTTAGGGGTTACAAACATTTCATAGTTATGAACAACCTCCATTCCCCAGGTGCTCATAAGTCTGAGGTTCTACTGTATAAGTAAATGATAATTGGGATAAAATACAACATAGTAGGTGTGTGGATAGGGGGCAGGACGCAGGAAGGGTTGGATGGGGTGGAGTCCTGCTGGCGGGGGTGTCTCTGGAGGGGATGGTCAGGGGACAGGGAGCAGGAGGGTGTTGGGTAAGGGGTGGAGTCCTAGGGGGTAGTTAGGGGCTGGGGGGTGTCTTTGGAGGGGGTGGTCAGGGGACAAGGAGCAGGGGGACTTTGAGCAGGGCCAGGCTGTTTGGGGAGGCCCAGCCTTCCCTACGTACCCCCCCCCCCCATTCCATTTTGCAGCCCAATTATGGCCCTCGGGCCAAAAAATTTGTCCACCTCTGGTGTATAGGCTGCTCATCTGCTCTTAAGGCCCACCGAAGCAGTGGGGGGGGGGCTTGATGGGGGGGCTATATAGTGTTTTTCACTTCTAGGTTAGTGGTTTGAATCCAGGCTAAGATTAAAGTAACTGAAAGCAACCATCTTTTGACCTCTGGTCATGGTTCTATATGTAGGGCCCTACCAAATTCATAGTCCATTTTGGTTAATTTTATGGTTATAGGATTTTAAATTTAATGATTTCAGCTATTTAAATCTAAAATTTAATGGTGGTGTAATTGTAGGGGGTCCTGACGCAAAAAGGAGTTGTAGGAGGAGGTGGCAAAATTATTGGGGGTGGGTGCTGCAATACTGCTACCCTTACCTCTGCACTGCTGCTGGAGAGTGGTGGCTGCTGGCTGAGATCCTAGCTCTGAAGGCAGTGGTGTTGCCAGCCACAGTACAGAAATAAGACTGGCATAGTATGGTATTGCCACCCTTACTTCTGCGCTGCCTTCAGAGCTGGGTGGCCACAGTGCAGAAATAAGGGTGGCAATACTGTGACCCCGCCCCCCTGAAATAACCTTGCAACCCCATTGCAGCTCCTTTTTGGGGTCAGGAATTTGAGAAGCGCTGATCTCCCCAATGAAATCTGTATAGTAAAGGATAAAAGTGCACAAAAGACCAGATTTCATGGGAGGAAACCAGATTTCCTAGTTCATGGTGTATTTTCATGGCCTTAAATTTTGTAGGGCCCTATCTGTATGGAATTACTTCCTAGTGGACGAGTATACACACTACAGAACCATAGTCACTGCAGTATAGATCCTTGCTGGTAGACTGAGCCTGGAAAGTGGACTGTTCCCAGTGGTAGAGCTGTTTGCCATTGGTCAGGGTGAGGTATTGGTGGAGAAGTTGATGGCGGGAGTATACCTGCTTTGTGAATATAGGACTTCAGTCTCCCTTTGTGGCTGTTAATCAGGCACCTTTCAAGCAGTGAGCTGACTAAACTATATATCAAATCTGAAGACTTTTCCTTTTCAGCACACCTGATATCTTGGAATAGAATGATAAAATTTAAGAAATTAGGTATAGGAAGTATGCACAAGTAACTGCCTTCAATGAAATTCTATACACAGGTATTGGTGATTTTATTCTGGGATGACTCAACCCAGGAATGTGGTCACTAGACTTTAGTGAAGTAGCCATTTCAGTTTAAAATAAAAAGAAGCAAAAGTTTAAATATTGTGATTTTTATACGAACCACTTTCCGTTCTAAAATTTGAAAATATTGTCACGTTCACAACAAACGGGGGGGGGGGGGGGGCGGGCTTTTTGTTCAAAAATGGTTCTTCCCTTCCATGAAAAATAGTACTTCCAAAACAAGACCTTTTCTGAAAAACTAATAAAGTGTTAAATGTTTAGTGTTCTGGGTTTCTGTACTTAGTTTTGATTTGTATTGTACAGCTGCTTTGAAAATACAGTTTAAGCGATGTCAGTGTGTTGTCTGCTTTAGAATACTTTAAAAACGAATCTACAATGCCATCTTGTGGCTCTGGTAGCTTGATGTTCCTAGAGTAGTTAGAAAGACATGGACCGCTTCAGAAGGTACAGAAAGGACACAGAAGAGGGAGTTTTTGTGGTAGTGTGAAGTTTTTTCTGTCCTCTTGTGATAGGAAAAAACTGCATCTTATAATTGTAATTCATTAAGTGGTGTTAGTTTTAACATGCTTGTCATAATAAGTTATTAAATACACCTCTACCCCAATATAACACAGTCCTAGGAGTCAATTTTTTTTTTTACCGTGTTATAGGTGAGGCTGTGTTATATCAGGATAGGGAGAGGAACTGCTCGCTCCCCTCCCTACAGCTCCCCTCCGCTCTGCCTCCATCTCCTCCCCTGAGCACACTGCCAGCTCCACTTCTCCCCCCTCCCTCCCTTCCAGCCTTGCCATGCCAATCAGAGAATTCTGAAAATGATCTTTCAGTCTCCAATGTGACTGTAAATACAATGACACATTTGTCTGTTTTATCGGTAGCTTCTGTCATTGCGGCTTTGAGAGGTCCCCTCTCTGGAACATCTAACCCTGATGGGGAAAAAGACGTTGGCTAGAGAGAACATATTCAAGATCCTGCAAGCCAGGGATGCATCCGAGTGTGAGGAGAGGGCCTGTGGAGAGGAGGAAGGGGCAGGGGTGTGTGAATATAGGAAGCAACTTGGAAAAAAGTCCCATCAGGAAAAGGAGCGGGACATGGACCAGGACATAATGAGACTTCTGTGGAAGTAAACACAAGTGCTGCAGATCCGTGTTGATCAAGAGTAGTCACATGCTTGCCTTTATTTGCAGTCAATGGAGAACTCCATTGTAGCAGCTCTTTATCCCCTCCAGCATTCCACTGAGCCTCTTGGGCTGCATCCATCCCTACCACTCCTCACTGGGGGGCAGTAAGGAAACCTTCAGCATCACCCATACTGACCTGAGAGTCATGACTGGTGTATGTTTGGCAGAAATAGACTGAAATGGACATGAATGTTTTCTGCTGTTAATTTATTGTTTGCATTGTATGGTTTTTAATTGCACATTGTTTTTTGCACTGGTTTTGGTATGTAACTTTTATTTTTTGGGAATAATCATCTTTTTGACATGATACATACTACCAAATCCCTAGCACTACTCAAAACACATATTATTTGTAGTTGAACAGGACCACAGAACTTACTGGTTCAGTTAGAAACAGTGTTGAAATTATAAACATACAAGAAGCACTGCATAATTGACAGATTCATTAAGTCAGTGTGATTTTTTTTCATAAATGTAAAGCAAGTTTTACACAATTCCTTGCAGCCCCCTGAAACTTCAGGGCAGCATTTATCACCATCCAGTGCAGCACATAACTGTAGTTGACTGTTAGTGCTCTTTCAAGGCCTCTCTCAGCTGCATAGCTCTGCGTTGAGCTATTCTGATAAGCCTTGTTTCTGGCTTTTCAGACAGCTGATCCACCTCTGCTGTCCCACCCTGCAGCTACTCTCCTCCCTTTGCCACAGAGTTATGATGCAGAACATAGAAGAGAGATATAACCACTTGGATATTTTTCTTGCTGAGATCCAGTCTTGTGACTAAATCTGTTAAAAGCAAAGTCAGCTGTCATTCTGCTCTTGCTGAGCTGGTGGTTGATTCTTCCTTGCAGCTGTCAAGGTGGCCAGGGTATGGCTTTATGTATTTATCATGTACACAGTCGTCTAGCCAAACGACGGCATCTTCAGTGGCGTGATGCAGTTCTCCTAGGCCACTGCTGAACCTAAAAGGCAGGCATTCATTGATAATGTATGTCATCGTTTGCATTGCACCGCAGTTGCACAGAGGGCTGTCATGAAGGCCCCAGTGATACTGGTTGGCTGCAAGAGACCTTGCCCAGTCTGGAACCTGTTCCACAGGGCCGATTGGCAGTGGGGCAGGTCAAAACCAGGCGGCAAATTTGGTGTCTGTGACGAGATTGGTTGGGGATTATAACAGAGATCCATTCCTCTTGCCAGAGTGTTTCTACCCTAACATCCGGGAGTGGCGGATGAGACCATAATGGTCAACATGATGGCAAACGTGTAGCTGGTAGTTTAAAAAGGTCATTTTTCAGCAGCAGGCTGGAGTTGGTGTGTACTTTCTTCAGTAACTTGCTAGTGGAGAGCTCATCTGATAGGAGAAGGAGCAATATTGCTCAGAACTGAAAGCCATGGGAATGGAGTCGCACGCAGGGTGCCAGAGATGATATGCATGGTGGCGTGTAACTGTGTATCCACCAGTTTGGTGTGTGACGATTGACTCCAAACTGGTCGGCAGTACTCCACCACCGAATACGAGGTGGCAAGAGCTGATTTCCACAAAGTTGGAGCAGGAGCACCCCTTAATGAACCTGCCAGTTTGCTAAGAAGATTGTTGCGCGTCTTAACTTTAGCTGCTGTCTTCTTCAGGTGGGCATGGTAGCTATGTGTGCGGTCTCAAGTCACACCTGGATAGACCAGTTCTACTTCATGCTCCACTTTCTGACCATTCAGCTAAGGCTTAATGAACCAGAGAGGTAGGCTGGGTCCCCCCAGCTCACTATTGACATTTCAGCATTGCAAGTGGTAATTTTGCTAGTCGGAGTCAAAAAATGCAGCTTCCTGTAACATCCTGTGTTCTTAAAGATGTGAGTGTCACACTCTTTCCCTGACCAGCCACACTTTGGGATTCCCATAGCTGCAAATCCATTCAGTGTCCTGCACATTGCCTAGAGTCACAGTCCTGCATAGCAGGATACAGTTAATGTCCCTGTTCGCTTCTATGACAGCAGCCCCCCTGTCGATATTTCAACTCAAAATAATTTCCCGCTGACCAGTAGCAATCTGTTACTGCAAGCTTCTATAGTGTGATCACCGCTTGCTTCTCTTCTGTCAAAGTAGCTGTCATGTTTGTGTACCTGCTCTGCAGGGCTGTCCTGAGCTCAGCACACAGATCCAGGAATTGACGTTTTGCACGTGAAAGTTCTGCAGCCCCTGCTCATCCCAAATCTGCATTATGATGCAGTCTTGCCAGTGTGTTAGTTTCTTATGCCCAGAAACAGTGCTGTACCACCTGCAGCTTCTTCACGCGAGCTGCCAACAACCTTGAATTGCTTTTTGCTGTGTGCCTTAAGGCTGTCAAAGAAATTGTCATCTTCCCCCATTGTTGCAGTACTTCCTGCAACTCTGCAAATATTGAATAATTTTTTTGGAGTGTTCATGCCAATAGCGCAGAGCTGAGCAGGCTCCATACTTCTATATAGCTTCTATATAATCAGCCCAAATGTCCCGATTTTTATAGGGACAGTCACAATTTTTGGGTCTCTTCTTATATAGGCTTCTATTACCCCCACCCCATTTTTCACACTTGCTGTCTGGTCACCCTACTTCTGGAAGAAATGACGGACAAAGACAAGTGCCATGTGGATTTGTGGGATTTTAAAAACAGGCATGAAGATTGGTGGTATGCGATGAAGAAAGTTGCATAATAGAAACTTGACTTCTTGCTCCCAGCTTTCCTGCACGACTTGTGTGTGCCCCACAGCAGATTGCTTTTTGGGGAATTTTCACATTGCGCTGGAGGGTTAGATGTGGCCCTCTGGGATACCTACCCATAGTTAAGGCTACAGTTTTGGCATAGGTATTTTTTTTAACGGACATGGACATAAACAATACATCATGAATTTGTTGAAGCCCAAGCCCCACTGACTGGGGCTGAATTACTGGAATTTTCAAGAAGTCACAGATCTTGTAAACTCTTGGAATCTGTGACTTTCATGACTGATTAGTTGCTGTACTCATAATATACCGCACCTTGCGTCAACACAAGCACTCCTGGTGAGTGTGTGCAGCACTGAAGTGGGCACCAAGTATGTGCATATGTCTGAGTAATATGCTAACTATGGCAACTTACACTGACCAAAGTTTATAGTGTAAATATGGCCTCAGTAAAATATACACCATCCCTTGTAGGAAAAAGAGGAAAGAAATCCAAAAAGGAAAACAAGTATAATAGAGCTGTAAAAGGTTCAGTTTAAAGATGTTTTCAAAAATTGACAAGTTGCATTCTGCTAGCCAGCAAGCAATAACTATTTTAGTCTCTTGGCATTGTGGGTGTGTGCAAAGGTATAAACACCTCTTGGATTTTCTCATGAGGGATTTAAAGTGCAGTGGGTTAGAATTTAAAGTGCATGTAGAACAGGGGTGGGCAAAGGTTTTGGCCCAAGGGCCACATCAGGGAATAGAAATTGTGAGCATTCATGAACTGCCATACAAAATTGGGGTTGGGTGCGAGATCTGGAGTGGGGCTGAGGGTGAGAAGTTCAGGGTGCAGGAGGATGCTCTGGGGTGGGACCGAGGAAGGCAGGAGGGGGATCAGGGCAGTGGGTTGGAGCATGGGGAGAGGCTCAGGGGGCGCAGGCTCTGAGCAGCACTTACCTCAAGTGGCTCCCAGAAGCAATGGCATGTCCTTGGGCCAAGCTGCCGCATAGGAGCTGGAGAATCAGCTGTCTTGCTGCCCCCTCTGCAGGAACCGCCCTTGTAGCTCCCATTGAAGTGTGTAGGAACCGGAGCCGGCCCATGCTGCAGCTTCTGGCAGCCGCGTGGTTCGGCCCCGACCCTGGTCCAAGCTGGTCCAAGCCATGTGGTGCAGCCCCTGGTTGGCGGGTGGTACGGCTCCCAGCCCAGCACCCCGGCTGGAGTGGGGCCAAGCCACTGGTGTGGCTCTCAGGCCAGCTTAAAAGGGCTTCTGGGTCGGATCCGGCTGGTGGGCCGTAGTTTGCCCACCCCAATGTAGAACAACATGTTTTTTCCTGTGTAAAGTGTACTACATTGACTGTGGCCATTCTCCTCTGCCAGTTGCCTTTACTGGGTAAAGAATATTCTTGTTGAAGAACAAGGTTCTGCTCGCCTTGGTATGTAGCATAATACTAATAACTGAACAAAAAGGCAGAAGATTAATTTCTTGTCTCCTTGTTATGCAAATTTTACTATGGGACTAGGTTCTACATTATTCTCTTGACACAAAGTAAAAGAAGAATCTGCCATATTAATGTAATACTCTTGTAAAAAGTGCTGAAAATTTCAAAGTTAGCTCTTTAGAGGTGTTGCAGAGACAGAATCCACATTTTTTTAAATAGTATTATCTTGTTTTGTATTTGAGCTTTTAACTTTGACAAGTTATAAAGCGGTGTTATTGCATAATTCTATGAGAGATCCTGTGAAATGTGCTCTATTTGGGAAAATATATAAGGTGTAAGTCACTTTTTTTACCAGTTTGTACTTTTCGTTGTTTCTTTATGAAAATCCTGTAAAAATTATCTCAAAGCATTGAGAACATAGCCTGCTTTTTTGTTCATTCAAATTCACTTTTTAGTGAAATGGTACTCCTATGAAGGCAGATCCAGACTGTAATGCGTGGGAGGGGGAGAAAAGGTGAATGTTTTGGTATCTTAGTAAGTTGGGTAGTATGGGAACCATACAGGTTCACATCTCTCAAAACATGGAGGAATTGGGGTGTGTTGCTCAGTTTAACCTCTGCCAGTGTATGTAAATGCCTGTCTCCCAGATGGGGAAAGGTTTTTGTTTGTTTTGTTTTGTTTTATTGGCTGGCTGAAGCTGAACTTGCATTTGTTATGTTAGTTAATTCACTTACGGTCTTTCTTCTGCTCTCTTACAGTCACTCTGTCCCACATCACACAGCTGGTTCTCAGTCACAACAAGCTCACAAGTAAGTACATTTCTTGGTGGCTAACACTATTTTCTGGTTAATAGAAGCCTCATTGCTACCACTTGAACAACATTCAGAAGTTGCCATTGGTGATGTTCCATTTTATGTATCACCAGTTAGGCTATGCTGCTTAGAGATGGTGGCAAGGACCTTGTCCTAAATAGATCATCTAAATAGTTGCATTACAGGAAATGGATATGAGGTGTAATTTAGCTGTGATGTTCAGCAGGTCTCCTTAGTTTTGTATTTTTGTTTTTCATCCTCCATTTTTGAGGATAAGATGCTTAACTGTGATCTTATTTCCAAAACATCCATTTAAAATTTCTTCCTCTTCTGCCTTGGCTGTAAGTCTCCAGAATTCTTTTTTCCAAGTATATTTACTTTGATTAAATGTGAAATATTACAGTGACCATGCATGTGCAGTGTTAAATATATTTAACGTCTGTTGATTTTGTGTGGGTTTTAAAACAAGAAATTAAGAAGTCTAACTTTGTCAATGTATAAAGACCTGCAATGTTGCAAACTTTTGAGGGAAAGGACCACGTCTTTGTGTCTGTACAGCACCTAGCATGGACAGGGCCTCGATCCTTTGGATGTCTCAGTCAAATAAATCAGTAGCTCAGTAGGTTTCGAGTGACACAGAAAAATCATGATAGTAACTTTGCCTTCTTAAACATGCATTTTCCTGTCATGGGGGGGAATGCCAGATTATTCCAGGGGTCATTGTAAGGTAGAGGAGAGTGTTGTGTGCAGAAGGAAAGCCGCAGGACCCCAGACTCACCCTCACGCTCCACAAATGTTCTGCCTTATCTGCAGTTAAAATTAGGTGGCTGCTTGGATGTCACTTTACTTCCATCCTGTTGTGACCCTGGTGTGACTTGCTCTGGGAACAGCTCACATGTACAGGAGTGCAAGTTCAGATGGCATCTTACCAGTCCAATCTAGTCGTCTTTACTCCTTTGGTACTCAGTTGGGGCTTTGAAGGCACTATTGTGCATCCCTTCCACTCTCAGGTATGTGCACTCCATGGAATGTGGGGATGGGGAATTCAAAGCTACTGTGTGGTGGAGGAAGATGGAGTCTATGCAAATAGGGTGGACGGGAAAACAATTGCCATGGAAGGAGGATGAGAGAAACTGAATGGGAGGGGGGAAAAAAGAGGGAGATGATTGCTGTGTTCACACTTGGATGGGGGATGAAGTGCTGTTAGTCCATTGGAAGAGGCTGCTCTAGCATAGTGGTTCTCAAATTAGGGTATTCTTAAGTCTTCCAGGGGCTACATCAACTCCTCTAGGTATTGGCCTATTTTTACAACACGCTACATAAAAAGCACTAGCAAAGTCAGTACAAACTAAAATTTTGTACAGGCAAAATGAGAAAGTAAGCAGTTTTTCAGTAATAGTATGCTGTGACACTTCTGTACTCTTGTCTGGTTTTTGTATTCTTAAGTGAGGTGAAAGTTGGGGGAAAAAAGACAAATCAGACTCCTGAAAGGGGTACAGTAGTCTGGAAAGGTTGAGAGCCACTGCTCTAGCAAAAAGAGGCTGGAAATCACTGTCAGACCCTTTCAATTGTCTAGCTCAGTGAATTTCAGGAAAATCTACATTCTTCAAAATCTCTTAAGAGTTATGTTTTTAATACTTAGGACTCACCTAAAGGAAAGTTTTAGATGAAAAGGGAATAATGAGTTAAGGGCTGTGAGGATGATATAATCAGTTGTCTTATCATAGCATGTAGAGTGGCGTTTCTCAAACCAGGGATCGCGACCCCTCAGGGATCACCGACCACCTCCTGAGGGGTCGCAAGCTCCTTGCGCCGCTGAAAAGCCGCCGACTCAATCACTTCCGCATTCGACAGCTTTTCTGTGGACATGCCGAGCTATTTCAGGATCGCTCGGCATGTCTGCCGAAAATAGCCGCCGAATGGGGAACTAATCAATTCGGCAGCTTTTCGGCGGACATACGAGCGTCCGCCACGCTGAGGAAGAAAGGAAAAAGGGGTCGCGGTTCTCAATAGTTTGAGAACCGTTGATGTAGAGGATAAATACATATTGGATGAGTACAGTTATATTGTATTTTTAAGATGTGGCGTTAAGGGGTGTAAAAAGGAATAGCTGTGAACATGGGTGCCAATAGGCAAGTGTAAAGTTGCTATCCATTTTTAGTGGGCCATTTTCCTCATAGCAAGTATATAAGGAGAATCACAGAGACTTGAGTCTTGGTTGTATCGTCATCTCCATATCTGCCTGCTTCTCTGCCTCTTTTGTCCCTCTTCTCACCTTTCCCACCTGAATTCCAAGGAGATCTCAATATTCTTATATAACCTTGACCAGAGATTTCATGCCCACTGATATGTGAAGACAACAAAGGACGTTTCCTCAGATCCCTGTTTCAAGAAAGGCACTATGCCCCATGGTGGGATTTTCCCCTTATGCCATAGATAGCTGATGAGTAAGACTGTGAGTTTGTCATGGAGATCATGGAAGTTACGGATTCCATGACTGTCCATGACTTCTGCAGCAGCAGGTGCACCTGGGTCAGGGCCAGCTCACACAGCTCCAAGCGCATGAGCGGCTGCTGCGGCAGTCTCGGGCCCCCGCAACCTCCACCCCCCCCCCCAACCAGCAGCAGAGTTTGGGTTTAGAGGGGGCACCAGATGGGGTGAGGTGGCCTCTGGGTGGCACTTACCTGGGGTTCTCCCCAGAAGTGGCAACATCCCCCTTGTTCAGCCGCTAGGCAGAGGCATGGCCAAGCAGGTCTGTGGGCTGCCTCCACCCAGACCGCTGGCTTTGCAGTTCCCATTGACTGGAAGATACCAATAAAATGGGGTAAAAAGTCTTGTACCAACTCAGACTTTTAAATCAAAGGATTATATGACTATTAAGGGGTGAATGTCCATTCTTCCATTTAAGGGATGCTGTTGATCGGTCACCTCTTTTAAAAAAAAAAAAAATCTTATGGGAAGGTGTAAAGGCCAAGAATCTTTCCCAGTGGGGCATAACTAATAGTCTACAACATTGGAAGTTACCACCCTTTTCTTAAAAGAAAAATAAATGTTGAGTTGAAATAGTGTCTCTCTCCCTTTTAAAAAAGGCCAAATTTCAAATTCATATTTTTGTATTTGACACTCTTGACCTAATCCTTTAAGCGATATAATTAATTGTCTTAGCAGATTGTTCTTAAAATGACTTGGGAAAACCGTGGCAATGACACTTGATATGTTCCACTAAGGTCATATTAGCATCTTTTACTAGTTTTCTGTCATATAAATGAATGTGCTTGCTTCTGTTTTTCTACCGTCTGTAGTAAATATGTCCATTTGATAGAGTAAATATGTATAAAAAGTAAGTGAATGTGCATATCCTTCTGCAACCAGTATCTTCTTTTGCCTGTCTACACTACTAAAATTAAGCAAAGCTTCGTTAAGGTCTGATAACGCTATTAAATCCCATTACGCTTATTGCACTGGTCTGAATATTTTTACTCCCAGCATGTTGCCCTTTTGCACTGTTAACTACTTAGTGTGCCATTCACATTTCTATTTAAACTTGCATTTATTATCTTCCTGTAAATCATTATTTATCAGTGGTACACAAATCTGCATTCCATTGATTGAATAGTGTTGGCTGGTTGAATCATTTAGGGCTTGTGTTCATGGCCAGTTAATGTGTAATAAGCTGGGATGCTGGCTGGACCCTGCCACTGCACATTAAAAGCTCTAATAACCAGTAGAGGTCTATGCGGCCATTGAGTACATGGCGGGCTAGTGTGCTGTTCATTCACATCCCGGCTTGCCGCGCACTAACTGACCATGTAGACATTGCTCAGTAAATGTACACAGATTTGGGACAATTGCCATTTCAATTTCAAGTTGCCCTGCCACAAACTTTAGTAGAAGGGGAAATAAAGGAGGTGTCTGGCCCTCCTCTGACTCTATCTGTTGGGCCAAATGCCTTTCAGGTGTAACTCGTACCTTCATTGGTGTTACATTAGTGATTCATTTGGCTAACTTGGTTATAATATCTGAAAACACTGATGTGAAACAGACCTTATTTCTACTGTATTGTTCTTTTTGTTTCTAGCCACAAACTTTGTCCCTTACTGTACAATATTCACTTTAGTTTGGTCTCTAGTCCACTAACCCTGTACAATTTGACTTATCTAGACTTCTGCTTGAAACTGTTCTAAAGTGGCCTGTAAATGCTCACTAATAGGTGAAATTGAGAAGCAGGTTTAACGGCATGACTGTAGAACAGGGGTGGGGCAAACTACGGCCCATGGGACCATCCTGCCCAGCCCTTGAGCTCCCATCTCGGGAGGCTCCCCTGTCTTCCCCTCTCTCCCGAAGCCTCAGCACCCTGTGCTGCCAGTGCTCTGGACCGCTGCTCCTGGGCAACGCTGCAGCAGTGTGGCTGTCTCCGTGGGGGCCTGAGCTCCTGCCGCTCTGAGCAGCATGGTAAGAGGGCGGGGCTGTGAGCTCCGGCAGGTCACGTGGCCCCTTGACACACTGCTCTGAGCAGCATGGTAAGAGGGCAGGGCTGTGAGCTCCGGCAGGTCACGTGGCCCCTTGACACACTGAGCAGCATGGTAAGAGGGCGGGGCTGTGAGCTCCGGCAGGTCACGTGGCCTCTTGACACACTGCTCTGAGCAGCATGGTAAGGGGGCTGGTGGCCAGAGAGTTGGATAAGGGGCAGGGAATCCTGGGGGCAGTCGGGACAGGGAGCGGTTGAATGGGGTGGAGGTTGTGGGGGTGCTCAAAGGATGGGGTATGTGGGGTTTGAATAGGTGTGTGAGTCCTGGGGGTCTGTCAGAAGGTGTGGTGGTGGATAGAGGGTAGGAAGTGGGGTCTGGGCAGGGGCAGTTAAGGTGGGGGGGTCCTCGAGGGTGCGGTTTGGGGACAAGGAGCAGGGGGAGTTGATGGACTGGGAGTTCAGAGGGGAGCAGTTGGGGGCAGGAAGTGGGTTGGGGGTTAGATAGGGATATGTGGCCAGGCTGTTCAGGGAGGCACAGTCTTCCCTACCCGACTCTCCATACAATTTTGCAACGCCGATGTGGCCCTCGGCCCAAAAAGTTTGCCCACCCCTGCTCTAGAAATAGATTTCAAAGGAAATAACCTGAGCTACTTAGTTAATGTTTCTTCCATCTAGTAATCCTGTAAATGAGGAGAGTGAAAACTTGGGTAACTCTGTAAAGATCACAAATGTTGTCATCATAATATCTCTAAAACCTACTTGGAAGAGACAGACCAGTGTTAGCAGCAGTTCCCTCAGTGCTCTTCCACCTCAGTTGATCATGCACTGCAGATGTACCACATGCGTGCTCCATGCTTGTGACTCATTCTGCTCCATTAAGTGCCCAGCAGCCTGGAACAACATGAAGCTTCTGCAGGGCAGAGGATTCTGTTCCAGAGGAAAATATTCAAGAGTTCCTTTGAGAGTTTCTGATCAGAGCAGGATTATAGTTGAAGAGATTGGAAATTAACCTAAATTCACTCCTCTACAGCAGCTCTGCAATGACACACTCGTGACTTGGGGAAGAATGAATGAAATTTGAGATATCCAGGAGGTAAATTGGGTGGCGAGAGGAAATATTGTGAGCTGCTGTGGGCTAGTAGGACTTCTAAATGCCAGACTTCAGCAGGAAATGGGAAAAGTGGGCATTGTCAAAGAAGTGATTTACAGGGAGGACGGGGGTTAGGTAGCTCTAACAAATTTATTTCATTTGGGTTACTAGTTACCTTGTTTCTGAGGGAAGAGCTTAGAAAGACGGGGCGCCTAAAACAGCCACTTGGACATCATAAAAGGGCTGCTAATCTAGGTGGAACTAGTGCCTGGGGGATATTTTTGGCATAAAGGTGTTTCTTGCGTGTCCCAGAGCTGGCAGAATGGCTCTGTGCCTTCTCCTTTTATAGCCCCTGTGTTGGTTTATGTCAGAAAGGTGAGGGCCTGATTAGCACCCGGTGCTCTGTTTTGCATTGGAGAATAACCAGGTTCTTGGGACTGTTGCCAGCAAGTGTAAGGGAGTGCAGTCCTGGAGCTCCAGCCTTTGGAGGGAGAGCGTCAATCAGAATCTGGTCATTGATAAATAAAGGAGAACCGTGGACTATACCAGTGGTTTTCAAACTGGTGGGCATGGCCCAGTATTGGGTCATGAAATACGAGGCAGTGTATGGCGTTGGCTCTGGTGAGTACTGCCAACCAGGCTAAGTCCCACGGTGGTGCTGCCCAACTAGGGTAGGCTAGTCCTACCTGTTCTGACACCGTGCTGTGCCCCAGAAGTGGCCAGCAGCAGGTCTGGCTCCTAAGTGGAGGGAGGGGGCTTTGCCCCGAGCAGTGGCTCTGCTCCCAGCCAATGGGAACTGCAGGGGGCAGTGCCTGTGGGTGAGAGCTGCACAGAGCCACTTGTCTGTGCCTCCGCCTAGGAGCCAGACCTGCTGCTGGCTGCTTTTGGGGTGCAGCGTGGTCCGTAGTGCTAAGGAAGGCTGCCTTAGCTCCTCCACTGCGCCACTGACTGAGAGCTGCCACTTACTGGGAGCTTCCCCAATCCCCTGCCTCAGCCCTGAGCCCCCCCCCCCAACCTGGAACCCCTTTCTGCACCCCAAACCCCCATTTCTGACCCCATCTGAGACCCTGCACACCCCAGCCCAGAGCTCTGACCACCTCCTGCACTCCAACCCCCTGCCCCAAGCCTGAGCCCCCCAATCCAGTCCCCTCCTTCACCCCAAACCCTTCATCCCTGACCCCATCCCAGAACCTGCACTCAGAGCCATTCCCCACCATATCCCAACTCCTTGCCCCAGAGCCCCCTTCCACACTCTGAGCCCCTCATTTCCAGCCCCACCCTGCAGCCCTCATTCCTGCACCCCAACCCTCTGCTCCAGCCCTGAACTCGTCCAACTGCCTAAATCCCTAATCTACAGCTCCGTTGGGTTGTGGGCATCAATAACCTACTTCAGCTGGGTTACCAGAAAAAGTTTGAAAACCACTGGACTCTACAGAATTCTTTATTGACCTCCTAATATAGACATTCATTGTTAACAGTCCTGTTCTTAAGACAGAAGTGATTTTAATGGATCAAAAACTCTTCATCTAAGCCGTTGGAGGGAAAGTATGGTGAAAGGTTTCCAGAGCCTTGTAATCATTAATTAGCTTCATACCTCAAAGTTCCATAATTGGGGAAAAATCCACCTTTAAAACAGGTTTGAGTGTTACGTGTCTTCTCAGTTAGTAGTAAGGAAGTTAAAAAACCGATGAAGTGAACAGTATCTCTTCAATACATGCAAGCTGTCTATAATATTAAACATGTTTCACATGAGGACATTTTAGGGACATGGGGTGAGTTACAGTTAAGTTACTTGCATGCTAACAGATGTATTAGTTATCACCTTATTATAAGTAGCTATTTTATATCCAATTTAGGTCAAATTTTGAACCCAATCTACTTAAAGAAGTTTCTGCCTTAGACACACAGGTTCTTTTAGAGCCTGTTTTAAAGGTAAATCCAGTTGGTACCTCAGTAATACTGTAACTGTTTTGGTTTGCTTTTCTATTTTGTGCTATATCTGTTTTCTTTTGGAACCTCTGAATCTTTCTGCGATTAAACAGAAATGCTCTTTTTAATAGATGTCTGATTTGCCCATTAGAGGTCACTGTTGAGATACCTATTTCTTCAGTTTTTTCTTGGAAGAGAAGTAAACTGTGTGGACAGTAGGAATTTGTTACAGAATATTTGCCTGTGGACCCTTAGACAAATGGAAGTGCTTATCCCTTGGAAATCTTAGGCATGGTCTCTACAGACTATGCCTAGCTTGAAAACCACTGCTGTAGATGAGTGACCGCCTCACCTCATCCCCTGGTGACCTCACCTTGGATTCCCAAATAAACTCCGTGAAGAGTATTTCTAGTCCAATCACACCAACCTTGCTTGGGGTCTGTCTTATTCACTCTCTGTTCAAAACTAAACACACAGGTCTTCTCTCCAGTCTTGAGCTGGGTACAGCCCAAACTCCCCTCCTCTGGACAGAGTCCTTCCTGCCTTAGCAAGCTGCTCCCAGCCCTTCCTAGGGCTTGTCTTCACTACAGCGGGGAGGGATCAATCACCAGCGGCGCCCCTGTCAACTCTGGAACTCCAGCTTGCCAAAAGGCACAAGCTGGAGTCGACGGGAGTGCGCCGCCACCGTGAGGACGGCAGGTAAGTTGGCTGTAGATACGCCGATTTCAGCTACATTATTAACGTAGCTGAATTTGCTTATCTACAGCCGATCTTCCCCCCCCCCAGTGAAGACCAGCCCATAGTTGGAACAATTCCCCTGGTCTCATGGTTGTCCTTGCAGGAGCCTCTCTGCAGCCCTGCAGTTTCTCTCCACCCTCCCAAGATTCTCTCTCCCACCCCATTGCAGCCACCTTCTGATCTTTATAGGAAACTTCTTGTTTCCCCTCATGTGGGGCTCTTATAATCAACACTAGCTTGGCCCTGGGCTCTCCAGCCCCGAGGCAGGCCACCCTGTTGTGATTAACCTGTTGCATCCTGACCTGCTCTTGCACTTGAGTCTTTAGTGACTTGTCACCTGAAAGTTCCCTGTTGCCTGCCTTCCTTTTTTATCTGTTCTCTGACTCGCTTGATTTGTCCCTCCACTTCGTCTTTCTGCATTTCTTGTTTTATAATCCTCTCCTCTTCCCTTGTCGACATTGAAAAAAATCTTTGGTCTAGTATGCTGTCTGTAATCCCTCCACCTGTCTCCTTGATTCCATCCCCTCCTGAATACTAAACTCCCTTAATCACTTTCACCTTCTTCCTAGTCCTCCCCAATCTTTCTCTCTCGCCTTTGGTTCCTTCTTTTCATAGTACAAGCAAGGTCTCTGGCCTCAATACTAGGAAAGCCATTCATTGACCTCACTTGCCTTTCCAGCTACTGCCCACTTCTGAACTAATGAAATGTGCCATTCACAACTACTTTCTTGAGAGAAACTCCAATTTAATCTTGGCTCCCTTCTGCCTGGTCCATTCCTTGGAGACGGCTCTTAGCAAGGTCTCTCTTGTTCCTGTTGTCTTTGACGGTATCATTCCTGCCTTCTCCATATTTTGTTGTCCTAGTCTTCCATGGCATTCTTCTCCCTAAGCTTAAACTCTGTGGGCATTTCATTGGCATCTTTCAGTGGCTTTTTCCATGAAGCTTCATTGGTGATAATTTGCTGTCCTTGCCTATTAGTGCTAGGTTGGCTTCAGTGTTACTACTCTGATGACAGATACTGAGGCCAATTCTAAAAGTAGGCAAGGACTTTGCCAGCATGTAACTAGCACTATGGGACATCTGTTCAGGTTGGTCCTCTGGGGTGGCACCACAATATAATTTATAAACATTAGAGAATGCAGTTGCATTTGTGACATAAGGCTCCATTGAAAAGAACTGAGTTATGAATGCAGTGTGCAGTGGGATGCTTTGTGGGGGTGGCAACTAAATTCATATGCTTAACTTTAAGTGTGTGATGTCTCAGTTTTGTTGAAAACTGCAGGTTAAATACCATATTAGCTTTTGTGTTCATTTCAGTAAAAGAAAAACTTGACCCTGTGATGTGGTACAGATGGTAGAACTTTCACTTTTATGTATTTTATTTTGACATGAAGCAGGAGCTTGTAGAAAAACAGATGAATGGCACACATGTGCCAAAGAGAATTGGATTCCAAGGATATAAAATTATCCAAATCTTTACGTGTATAAATTAGACACAAAATACAATGTCAGTAAATTTTCATGCACATGGTATGTGGAACCTAAGCTGATTCTACATCCACTGGGAAAGAGGTGTATGATGATATTTACTATTTTACTTTCTAACTTTCCAGCAAAATTTTAGTTTGATATTCTTGTTGCAGGTGCCATTTCTAAAAATCAAAACTTCAGACACATTAGTTCAATCCTTCTCTTTTTGTAAATCCGTATAAAATCTAAATGTTTCTGATTCAGTATTCAATTATGAAAATGAATTTATGTAGTTTCACAGGCAGCTATTCAGAATCGACATGTAGGATAAACACATTTACAGTAAACAAAACGATTTTTCACCGTCTCCATGTGTATGTACAGGTAATAAAAATAAAAGTCCTTGAAAATCCTAATATTGTCAAGTACAGACTGCTCTGAGTTCCCCACTAATTTTGAAGTGGGGGAGTTTTGTATGAGTAAAGTGTTCCTTGATTGAGCTTTTAAAAATTAATTTCATGTAAATAATTGTAGAGGTACGTGAGAATCTCACCCGCAGCCTGTTTAAAATAATTATTAACTATGGGCTGGATCACTGCGGTGGCTTTTCTGCAAAAAGAGGAGCTGAATTGCAGAGATGGAGTGTGTGTGGAGAAATATACCACCTTGTGCTATTTTCTCCCTCCACTCTTCATTTCCTATGGCTACCTCTTTGAGCGCACACTGCAATAGCCAGGTTCTGTGAGGGTGTAGAGCAGGACAGGCCATACCAGATTAGTTCCATTGATCCATTTCTCAGTATTGGAAGTTCAGGATATCCGATAAAGTAGAATTACACAATAACCTGTCAAGAATCAGAGGGGTAGCCGTGTTAGTCTGGAATTGCAGAAGTGACAAAGGGGCGCGTGTGGCTCAGCAGATGCTGCAGCCGAGCAGCACCCCAAGTGTCTGCAGCCGAGGGTGGATGGGATCCCAGCTGCCCAGCCACAGGGCAGGGACTGTGCGGCTCCAGCACATTGCACACAGAAGGAAGCACACGTGCAGGGGACGAAACAGCAGCACAGTAAACTGCCCTCAGATAAACACACACCTTCCATTCATGGACTGTTAGCTTCAGCCCTCTGACACTAACACAGCCCTGCCCGCCATTGTACTCTTCCTCTAGGAACCTCCAAGAGCTACTTCCACTCCATGCATCCAACGAAGTGAGTATTAGCCCATGAAAGCTTATGCTTCAATACTTTAGTTATTCTTTAAGGTGCCACAGGACTCTGTTACTTCTACAATAACGTGTGTCTTCCTAATCACAGGTAGTGAGTGAGTGCTTGTGGGAGGATCGCTCTCCATAGCATGGTTTCCCATACCCATATAGAATATCTGCCTTATGTAGCGAAAAGTCTTCTCCACCCCTAAACTGGGGTGGTGTCTGCAGAATGTTGGGAGCCATTGACAGTATGTCTTATGAAAAACTACTGCTGTGGAGGTCAGGAGAAGTAGTTTGAGGCACAGGCCATAAATGGAGAGAGCCTATGGTATGTGGGGTTGGAAGCAGAATTCCCTTTCAGGCCCACAGGAGAATTTGGTAGGGGGAAAGGACTCATGACATGGGGATTCAGCAGCCCTGGTATAATCATTGTTTTCGTTGAGGTTTCTATCTTCTGTGTGGGTACTAAGAGGACATTCTGACTCTGTTCTGTAACTATGTCAAATTGTGCTGTGGCAGGGTGGGCTTGACCCAGCCTGCCGCCCCTTTAAGAGGGAGAAAAGCCCTCTGCAAACCCCCGGTGCAGCAAGCCTAATTAGCCACCTGGCTTGCAGCCTAATCAACCTGGATGGGTTGCACCTGGCAGCCTCCTCTGGGGGATAAAAGGCTGCCAGGAAGGAAGCCCAGGGTGGTGGTGGCAGGAGCTATTCAGAGCTGAGTGTGTGGTGGTGGGGATGGTACAGAGTGTGTGTTAACTGTTAGCTGGACTACCTAGAGTCCCTAGAGCTGTGTTAACTGTTAGCTGGACTACATAGAGTCCCTAGAGCTGTGTTAACTGTTAGCTGGACTACATAGAGTCCCTAGAGCTGTGTAAACTGTTAGCTGGACTACATAGAGTCCCTAGAGCTGTGTTAACTGTTAGCTGGACTACATAGAGTCCCTAGAGCTGGATATTAATGAGCTATCAAGAGCTGAGTGGGTATTAATGAGCTATCAAGAGCTGAGTGTGTATTAATGAGCTGTTTATTAATGAACTGTTTAACCTGTATATATTGGTGGTGGGGTCCTGCACTGTAAATTAAAGGGCACTGTTGGAGCAAAAAAAAGGGTTTCCTGCCTGTGTTCCTGAGGGGGGTGAGAAGGCGGTCTGTCACATATGGTGTCAGAGGTGGGATCGCTACACCAGCAACACAACTGGTGGCCCCAAGATGGAGGGAACCCTGCAGTGTCTCATGGAAGAACAGGAGTGGACCCAGCAGGCCATGCACGCCTTGCAGCGAAACCACCCGATGCAGCAGGCTCAGTTAGAGCTGAAGGTACTGTGGGACTTTTTGAGAGGGTAGCCACCACAGCCGGGTGGGAGCAGACCACCCGGGCCCTCCGTCTTGCTCCGTACCTTGTGGGCAGAGGCCCAGGACTTGGGGACATTATGGACTCCCTGATATTGGAGCAGTTTTGCTCAGCCTCCCCGAGACTGTCCGTACCGGAGTCAAAAGGCACCAGCCAGAGACGGTGGAGTCTGCGGTGCACCCGACCAGAAGTACGTGGAGACAGAGGGACCTCGGGGAGAAGACCGACCACGATGGGTCTGGGATTTGGGGCGATGGCCCATGGACTGGGGTTCGGGGGTGGAAACCGTGTGGGGTGATACCCACTCTGCGGGTGCAGGTGGGGAGGAAGTCCCAACCGGGGGTAGTGGACTCAGCCTCCCCCTGTATGCTTGTCCGCAGAGCGTTGATCTGCCCTGGTTGATCCGCCCTGAGTTACCCACTCTGCGGGTGCAGGTGGGGAGGAAGTCCCAACCAGGGGTAGTGGACCCAGCCTCCACCTGTACACTAGTCCGCAGAGCGTTGGGGCCCTTGTAGAGCTGATTGAAGGCTTGAAGGGTCTGAGCCAGCCCTATGGGGCTAGGCTAAGGGGGGAGGTGTGTGGCAGGGTGGGCTTGACCCAGCCTGCCGCCCCTTTAAGAGGGAGAAAAGCCCTCTGCAAACCCCCGGTGCAGCAAGCCTAATTAGCCACCTGGCTTGCAGCCTAATCAACCTGGATGGGTTGCACCTGGCAGCCTCCTCTGGGGGATAAAAGGCTGCCAGGAAGGAAGCCCAGGGTGGTGGTGGCAGGAGCTATTCAGAGCTGAGTGTGTGGTGGTGGGGATGGTACAGAGTGTGTGTTAACTGTTAGCTGGACTACCTAGAGTCCCTAGAGCTGTGTTAACTGTTAGCTGGACTACCTAGAGTCCCTAGAGCTGTGTAACTGTTAGCTGGACTACATAGAGTCCCTAGAGCTGTGTAAACTGTTAGCTGGACTACATAGAGTCCCTAGAGCTGTGTAAACTGTTAGCTGGACTACATAGAGTCCCTAGAGCTGGATATTAATGAGCTATCAAGAGCTGAGTGGGTATTAATGAGCTATCAAGAGCTGAGTGTGTATTAATGAGCTGTTTAACCTGTATATATTGGTGGTGGGGTCCTGCACTGTAAATTAAAGGGCACTGTTGGAGCAAAAAAAAGGGTTTCCTGCCTGTGTTCCTGAGGGGGGTGAGAAGGTGGTCTGTCACAGTGCTAAATAGAAAAGGTGTGAGCCATTCCTTGACAGTATACAGGTAAACCGAATTATAGTGCAATAGCAAGTACAACAACAGGGAGATTCTTCATAAAGGTTCTAGCCCTGATCATAAGTCACGGAAAATTTCCAGAAACATATGCAGAAAAACAAACTAAACATTATGAAACGTATTCTGGTGTCTCCATACTTTTGCTTTCTTCGTATTCCAAGGTTCAAAATTCTACAGTAATCAAATGTTGTCTGTAGATATAAAATACATGTAGCTTCCTTTTTAGATGTGGATGTAGTAGCTGAAATGCAAACGACCTTGACTTGTAAGGAATGACCTTCGCCATTTACTCAGGCCCTGGCACTCCTGAGTATCTAGTTATTCCCTCTTCTATGGACTATTTGTCATGCCTTGTGCTAAAGGTTTTGTATATGGCATATAGAAAATTAAAATATGGGGGAAATATGCTAAACAAGTAGTGGCATGAAACATTGGAATTCAGTGTAAATGTATTTGTAACAAGGAGGGTTGATTTATAGCTTTTTTTCGAGACCATTTGTCAGTTTACTGTGCAGTCATATGAAACATAGTTTAAACGTGACCTTTTAAGAGACAATTTTTGAGATCTGACAGGTCTCAGTTAAACAATATGCCGTCTGCTAGTACTAGTGGTTAGTGATGTGATGCTAAATTTGTTGCCTCTAGTGGACTTTTAATGTTAAATTGGGATTTATTATTAGGATTTCATGATACCTTAAATAACATGACTCCTGTGGGATCTTCCCTCCTTCCCCAAACTCTAGTCCCATCCTATGCTACTGAAATGTAAAGGCACTGACTGTGCTGATTGAGAAGGCTGCTTTTGCGTGGTACATTTGGAATGTAGGTTTCCTTGTTGCATATATGTAAACTGGTAAATCGCTTCAGTTTAAATGAGTAATTTTCACAAAACAGTTATGTATTTTCTAGCACAAAGGTGGAAATATTTCTACTCTAAACTATAAAAGCAATCAGGAAATAGAGCAGAAACACCTTTATTTCTCCAGTAACGTAATGTTTTCAGAATAACAGAGAATAGAAACCGCAATAATCCCTCCCCCCCCAATAAATTGTATAATCTTGCCAACAAAAATACACAGCTGCCACAGCCATTTGCTGTTAGACAATGTACTTTTCACACTAATTTTTTTTTGCATTGTCCTTAATACGCATCTATTCTCTTCAAACTCTAACAACTTTTTAAGCATTCTTCTCAGAGCCCGGTATGTTTTTGTCCTTTCTTCTGCCCTTCACTAGATGGCACGTTATCCCCAAGCTACTGCATGTCTTTCCTATGTTCTCAGCACTTCTCAGACCCCAGCTTCTAAATTAAAATGCTTATTGATGTATTGCTTTGTTAGCACAGTAACACATCATTGAACTATAGTATCATTTAGAAAATATATTCCTAAAAGTATTCTGGAAACTACAGTATTTCTGTGAAAAATTGCATAAACAGTTCAGCTGGTTTCTGTAAAGAGCTGAAGAGTAGGGAATCAGGAAGTACCTTGTTTTAATTTGTTCACTAGGATTCATCATTTTTTGTGGATATAAAATACATAGTGGAATCTGCTTTTGTATTGTATGTTCGATGACCAGCTTTTTGGTTCAGGGACTCTTTCTTCCTCTCTTCTGAAATGCAGCGGTGCAGGTTGTTGTCAATGCTCAATTAATATTTTAAGAATAAAACAGTGTTCCCACTTTGCAAATTCCCCTCATTTCTGTGAAGTAGATTTTTCTCTCTCAGTAACTGAGAAGTAACAAGATCAAAACAAGATTCCAGCTCTTTAAATGCTGCTGTATGAGGTGCACAGAATTAATTATCTGTTTAGAACTTGAGATCTCAAAGTGGTGAAGTGGGGTAAGGTGGTGTTGAGGATCTAGGAGAGGGAACTCTTCAGGTCTGAATATTTACTCATATGAGTAGTTCCACTGACGCTAAGGGACTGGCAATGGTTTTGCAGGATCCAGTCCCTTAATCATGTGACCCATGAGTTTAATTACTGTAGAAGAGATGGGAGTAATAAGTGGTTTCAGAAGTCTCGTATTTAGATATCTTTTAAAATTGTATTTAGCAATGTATAAGTAAAGCAATTTAAGGAGAAACTGACGTATCACTGTATAAATCTTAGCGCTACTTGTTGTCAGAATAATCCCAATAGCTCTTATGGAAAAATATTCTCTTAATCTTTAAAGGTTTGGAGTACTACTGAATTTCAAATTCTTAAGTACCACATAATTAGTTCGTTAACTAATTATGTATGTTCTCAAACAAAACTAATAACTCACTGTTAAAAAAACTAATGACCCTTTTCATGTAAAGATTCTAAAAGCTATGAATGTGGCAGTGAAAAGACTAATCTTAGTTTTATATTCTTAAAATTCTTATTTCACTTATGACCTGATTCAGAGTCCTTTGAAGCCAGTGGGAAGAATTTGAATCTGTTCTATATGTATTGACACCTAAATAATCAACTTAGTCATGTACGGTTTTATGAATAAACAAATGTTCTATGTAATACTTTTCATGCAGCAAAAGGGCAATATTTTGTACTTAATGTATTTATTCCAGGTTAATCTGGAATGTGTCTTGTTCTTAGTTTACATAAGAAGGGTTTTTCTTGTTGTGAGGCTTATGTTTACTAAATCCCTTCAAATGTACAGAGACTGCCTTAAAGATGGGTATTGATTTTAGTCTAAGCTCTCTGAAAAAAACCCAGTATTTTCAGTTTAACAAATGTAAGATGTTTTGACGAGGGTATTGTAGTAAGAACAGCTTTTATCCTTCGTGAGTATAAAAAAAGATTTATTTGAAACTTCTGTAACCTGTATAAACATTCAAATATTATATATTCAGAAGAATGAGACTTGCCAATCTGAGAACCTAATTAAAGCCCCAATCTTGCCAGCAGTTGGGGTCAAGCTTAATTTTAAACATGTGAGGAAGTTCTCTATGCTTCATTTGGATTCCGCAAAAGCTTAAGTGAAACATTTGAGTAAATGTCAGCAGGAGTGGGTACATGATGTACAAAGATCATATGGATTTTTTCACTCACGTAAGTCATCAAGTGCAGCACTACTGCCATGATCACCATATAAAACAATAGATATCCATTGAACTGAGCCTGCTGTCAGAGGGGGATTATTGAAAACAAAAGGAATTTGAGAATATTGTTCACCTCAATCTCTGCACATGATATCCAGGCCCGTTCTTCTACTTCCCCGTCTCTCCTGGACGGTCCTTGCCTGCTTGGGGCTCTGATCTCAGTGGCAGCTCCTGACTCCTCTCCTGTTAGTGGCTCTTGTCCTACTGTAGGCTCATGGTGGCTGCATCTTAAGTCGTAGTGATGCTGGCTCTTGATCTCAAAGACAGAGGTTTCATTTATTTCCCTTCCAGTAGTAGTTTCCTAATAGAGGCACTTATATTGGTTCCTTCTGTGGTCTCTTCCTCACTGTATATTGGAGGTTGAACACCTCCAGAAGCACCTGGAAATTAGGAGCAGCTAGTCCCATGTGACAGATGATCTGTCTAGGCCACAGTTTGAGAGCCAGTGAGCTATATCATTTCATTAGAAGAGATTATGCAGTGTCTATGTGGAGAAGCCGTATTGGAACCCTAGAAAAATCACTTTCCTAAATAAACTCACAAGTTTAGCAACAGTGTCTGATAACCCCAAAAATTCATCTTAGCTCTTGGAAGACCGATTGTTCTATGATACTAAAATACGCTGTGCTTAAAACATGCCAAATCATGCTCCTATAAAGTTGCCGTTGACATTAGTGGGAACAGGAGCAAGCCCATTGGGACTTAACTTCTTTCAGTGGCCTTTGTTGAACTTCAAAGCTGGAGCCACAGGTGCCAACTTTCCAGTGTGCCAGGGGGTGCTCATTGCTCCACCCTGGTTCTGCCACAGGCCCTGCCCTGACTTCACTCCACCCCTTCCTGCCCACTCCCCTCCATCCCCCCAGAGCCTCCTGAACGGCATGAAACAGCCGATTGGGAGGTGCAGGGATGGAGGGGGAGGTGCTGATCAGCCGGATTGCCAGTGGGTGGGAGGTGCTTGGAGCAGGATGGGGGAACTGATGTGGGAGAGGGGGGTTTGCTGGCTTATTACTGTGTTTCTTTGGCAATGTACATTGGTAAATTTCTGGCTGCTTCTCAGGCTCAGGTTGGCCACCCCTGCTATAAGACATTAGTTTAAGCAAGTTAGCATACGTATGGTAGGCCTATGATTCTTAGCATAGATAAAATGGCCCAACAGTTTCCCCCAAAATTTGGGGGAGTTGGGAATAGCTTGCTTAATAAAGGGTACCAGGCAACCAGAAGAGCACTGAACTGATATTTTAGGATAGAATTGTTGGCAGGTGTCTAATCACAAACTTGCTTGAGCAATAGGTGATGTATATGATAATGAGTTAAATGGCATTAATATGTTCACCTATAGGAAAAGTGCTCCCCAGTATTATGAGGGGGAGGAAGTTAGATTTGGACACTGAAGGCTGGGCTGCAGAATGAATATTCATGATAGTGCCAGGCCCTATAATAGGCTAAGCTACCATGTAGTGGGGGCTAGCTTTCCATCATTGGCCTTTCAGCTCTTCATTGTGATCTACCACCAGTCTTTGGGCATTGGGGAACCTGGACCATTGAACTCATTTGGCATGCCCAAGACTGGTCTCTCTCTCCACCAGATCCACAAGGAAGGATGTGAGTGTATAAGAATATGAGCATATGCAGGGAATGACACCAAAGATAGCAATAATACAATATTAGGGATATCTGGTTATGGGGGTTGGAGCTTTGCTGTCTTTACTGATTGTTTTAATAAAAATAGCCAAGGGTTTGCTTTACCCTCAATGTGAGTGTCTTTGCCATATAACCCTTAGTTCCCTACAAGATATTGAACTTGTCAGTTTTTATTCTGTGGAGACTGATTCTGGGATGAGAACCCTATTATCCCCAGTTCATTGATTAATATCGGTAGGTAATCAGTAAATTATAAGCATTTTAAGCATTAAAGGATTAGGCTACACTATAAACATCAGGGAGCTTTGGGCCATCCACTTAGCTTGTGTGGCATTCCATATCAAGTGGTGGAATTTGTTTGTGCCATCTCTGATTAATTTAGAGGCAATACTGGGTTTAGTCAAATGGCCCTACAATTTGTTGGTGCCCTCAGAGTACACAGCAGCAGTGTTCTTTGTAAACAAACAAGGCAAGGAGTATTTGACAAGGTGTTGCCACGAGGTAATGCTCCTTTGGAATTTCTGCATGACCAGTTCAATCAGCCTGAGAGCTGCTTACCTTCTGGGAGTTCAAAACACTCTGGCAGACCACCTGAATAGGTTGTTTTCAGGTCTCTTTGACTTGATGTGTCCAGGTCCGTTTTTCAGCAGTGTGACGAGAACATCCCAAGTGGACCTGTTTTGCAATAAGAGCAAACAAAAAATGTCATCTTTTTGTTCCTGAGTGGGTCACAGCCCAGGTTGACTGATGAATGCTTTCTTTCTACCCTGATCCAAAGGCCTGCTGTATGCCTTCCCTCCAGTTCCGCTCCAGCTCAGTCTTGTCCAAAGTCAAGCAAGATTCTGCTCGCCTTTTTCTAATATCCCCAGTGTGGCCCCATCGGCATTAGGTTTTGATTCTACGAGCCCTGTCAGTCCGACCGCCGCTGCCAGTCTTGAGATGTGGATGTGATCTTAGCGACTATGGCAGCCTGCTTCATCACAATCCATCAGTGTGGATGCTTTATGGCTGACCACTTTTAAAGGAATTTGCTCTAAGTTCTGCTAAATAGTAGGAAGCCTTCAGGTAAGTCTATGTACCTTGTTAAATGGGAGAGATTCTCCTTTTGATCAGTGCAAAGAAGCATGCCCCCAACTCAGGCTCTGATTTGCTATAGCTTGGGCTGACTTTTATTTCTGAAGCAACAAGTTTAGCTAATGTCCATATCAGTCCATCTGGCAGTTACCTTCACTTTCACCTTCCTGTGGATAATCAATCAGTTTTTTTCAAACCCTGTGTCCATCAGATTTCTAAAAGGTTTGTTCAGATGATAGCAGGTTCACAGCTTGGTTCCACATTGGAGTTTAAATTTTAGTTCTAGCAAAGTTGATGGGTCTCCTGCCCGCCAACCCCAACTCTTTCCCCCCCCCCCCTTTTGAGATGCTGGTGATTTTTTTCTCGGCTGCACCTGTGTGTGAAGGTGGTTTTCTTGGTTGCTGTCACCTCGCGCAGGATCGGAGAATTGTGTGATTTAGTATCAGAGACTCCCTATAAGATTTTCTTTAGGGACAGAGTTTTCTTTCACTCTCACCCAAAATCCTGTCTAAAATGGTTTTATTCTCATAGTAATCAAGTAATATGTTTACTGACTTTCTTTCAAAAACCTCATGTTTGGGAAGCTTTGACTCTTTACCTGGGTTGGACTCGGCCTTTCAGGTCTTCATCTCAGCTCCTTATTGTGGTTTCAGACAGAGTAAAAGGCCACCCAGTATCTACCCAGAGGATCTCTTCCTGGATTTCCAGCTTTATTTTTTTTTATGTTACCAACTTGGCTGATATTGCCCCTCCAAAGAAAGTTGTCAGGTCGCAGCCAACTTCCGCTGCCTTTCTGGCTCGTCTACCTCGACTGAATGGTTGCTAGACAGCAACTTGGTCATTGGTCGATACGTTTGCCTCTCACTATTCCATCTCTCCTCAATCTAGAGACAATCCCTATCCAAGTGGACTCTGGGCCTACTTCCAGCTCTCACTGCTTGTGAGTCACCTGCTGTGGAATGGACATGTGCAATCATTTGAAGAAAAGACCGTTCTTTTCTTTTCTTGGCAAACCTGTCCATTCCACAACCCATCTTCCTTCCCTGCCATAGTGGAGCCTTTCTGGTATGAAGGAACTGAGAGCATCTGGGAGCAGTGTGACCCTGTTACCTGCGTGCAGTGGTGTGAGGCGTCAGAGTTAAGCAGGCTGGCCAGATGGGTATGGCTGAAGGAAAAGTCTCCAACTATGCACAAGCTACATGCGCCTCTTTTGTGGAATGGCCAGGTGCAACACCTCTTCAAGAGCAACAGTTACAGAAAGATAGGTAACCAGGTTGTGGTTTTTTTTTGTTTGTTTGTTTTGTTTTTTTAAAGATTAACACACTTTAGGGAATTTTTAGAGTGATCTAGAAAATAGATTCTTTGGGAGCACTGGGTGGTTTCATGAGTGATGACTAGTTTGTAATATGGAATTGATGTACAGCTACACTGGCTGTAAGAGGCTTAGTATCCTGTGAGGTGTTACTGTGTGTGTCCCTATAACCTAGCCCTATATCACATTTAGCATAATTTGTGGTGTTCAGTTGGACTGATTTATCTAGGAGAGTGAAATAATCTCTCATCCTGTCAAAAAGGTCAGTACTTTCAGACCAAGATCTAATTGCATCAGCAGTGCAGGGGTTGCATTCTGTCTGCATTATTCTTGGTTTGTGGCTAAATTGGGAAGCAGAAGTACTAGAAAATAATTGTTTCAATCTGTAAACATTAATGCCACTGATTACAAAAAGCAGCATGCTTGCCAACCTATTATAACTTACTACATGTAATAGTAAGAAATCGATGATAGCAAGAGATATTAACTGTGATGATGCCTCTGGTGCAATATTCAGAGGCTTCTGGCTAAGAAAGCATTATCTAAAATACCTAAACTGAAGTAATCTCTTATATGGAAAATTGTCATATGCTTTCAAAGTATTGACAGGCAAATACCTGTTGTACTTAAACACATGCATAATTACCGTTGAAGTCAACAGCTGGGGTAAGGGTGTGTGTGCATGCACGTGCACTACTCCTGCACGTGCACTACTCCTGCACGTGCACTACTCCTGCACACATTTTAAAATTCTACAATTTTTATTTGTCAAATGTGGAGGCTCCACCATGGCATTGGGGAGCACAGGCCGCTGGCTGCACAGAAGTGGGCGATCACTTTGCAGAGCCTCGCCCTCCCCGGACACACTCACTGGTGAGGCTGAACCCAGCCTTGACAGACCACAAGGACTGAGCCTGCCCCAGAACCCCCCCCCCCCAGGCCCTGACCCTCCATGCCAGGTGCACCAGGTGTTGTAAGGCAGGATCCAAGTGTGGAGGGGTTTAGTGTGTGTGTGTGTGGGGGGGGGATCCAGATGTGGGTTGAGATGGGTCTGTCTGGGGAAATCTGGGTGCGGGCAGCTCTGTGGGGGATCCTGGTGCGGAGGGAGATCTGGATGCACAGGAGCTTGTTGGGGGATGGTCTGGGTGCAATAGTAATGGGACTCTGAAGGTGGGTCCAGGTGGCTAGTGCTGGGTGTGGGGGGAGGTCTGGTTGTGGGGGGTTCAGTTGGGTGGGGAGCCAGGTGCAGCTGGTTGGGGCTCAGTAGGGTGAGGATGGTTCATCAGGCTGGTCCAGGTGAAGGGGGAATCAGGCTCATTGGGAGGGGGTTCTGAGTGAGGGGGTGGTGAAGCTTGGTTTGGGTGGTCTGGATGCACAGGGGTTGGGCGGATGGGGGAACCCTTCCTCTGCAGCTGAGGAGCAATGGGTGTAGGAAGTGGAGAAAGGAGTTGGAGGGAGAAGTTTGCAGAGCTTCCTGCAGTTGAGGGAGAAATCTGGGATGTGTCTGACCCAGCCCTGGCTGCCATGCAGGGGAAGAGGCAGTCCTGGCCTCCCTAGCCCAGCCAGAACTAGCAGCTGAGCCCAGCACAAGGGTAGGAGCCACCTGCCAAGTCTTCCCCAGTCCTGTCCCCTGCCTCACAGTGATTTACCTCTCTAGTGGCTTTCCTGGGCACCCAAAACATACTGCTGGGGCGGGTAACATGACCATTCTTGTGGCTTCCCTTTCTGATGGGGAAGCAAAGAAATCTGCGGGGGACATAAGTTGTATGCATGCACAGTGGTGCAGAATTCCTCCAGGAGTCGTGTGTACACAGCTATGGTAGAACATACGACAACATGAAATTTTAAAAAATATTCAGATTTGTCTTTATTTCTTCTATTCAGTTTGCTAAATGTGTCCTCCCATGAACACAGCCATCAGCAGTGAGTAATATTTATGCAAAGCAATTAGGATATTTGTTAGAGATTCCATTGTTGTGAACGCTGTAACTATGTTTAAAGTCTACTAAATGACATACTGCAATGTTCTACTGTGTAAACTTTGTGGGCTTGTTTTTAAGGCGGGGCATATTGCCTCAGTCCATCAAATTAGAGACCATGATTTTCTTTTAAGCTCATAGTTACTTAACCTGCCCTTTACTTTTCCTGCTATTGTCAAAGTTAACATTATGCACCAAGGTGAATAGGGTGGGTACAGTTGCAAACTTCAGTGCAAATGATTTGTCATCTTTTTCCCAGCTCTTATGTAAACCTTAACTGCATGCTTAAGTTTCTCCTTGTCTGTGGGAAAAGAGATTTAAATCTGTACAGCTTTTTAACCTTTTATCTGCAAAGGCGTATTCATACCGTGCTGCTGGGTTGTTTTTTCATATTTCTAGATAAGAACCGTGCATTGATCTGTTGCTAATCTGATGTAACCTTTTTTGTATGTATTGATCATAGTGCTTTACTCATGGGAGGCGAATCAAAAACTGGCTTGGCTGAACAGTTTATCATTTAAGGCTGAACTTAAATGGTTGTGATTTTAGTTGAATGTTAAATGGACACCTACTCAGATATTAGATTATTTAAACAGCAGACTGAAATGGACCATCACTCAGAATAGATTTCTTTCAGTTTTACTAGAGAAGACCTCAAATAAAACTGTCATTTTGGTCTGGATGACTGAACCATCTATTTTTCTGATGTATATTAATGTAACCATCCAAAAATTTAGGTTTGTGAGCCTTGTCTGTGTGCTTGGTACTGTGCAAACCTATTGGAAGGCATGGTTCCTTATCATTCTGCCTACAGAACAGTAAGTATTTTGTCATGGTGTTTTCCCCCCCACTTCAATAATGGGATTGTTTCAGTATTTTAAAATGCTAATGTCATTTTTAAGAGGACACAGTGCTGCCACCAGTGGCTTTTAAAATGGACACTAGATAGAGCCTCCAACAGTTGTGGGTAGAAATGATTTCATTTGTATTGTGGTAGCACCTAAGATCCCCCAATCCTGGACTAGGACCACTTTGTGCTAGGTGCAAACAAACCGAACAAAAAGATGGTTCTTCCCTTAAGGGTTTACAATCCAAGTAAACTGTTGCTCTCAGAATCTTTCATTTTGCAATGCACTTTTTTCCTTACAGCTGTGCCACCAAACATTGCAGATCTGAAGAATTTAGAAGTGCTTAACTTTTTCAACAACCAGATTGAGGAGCTACCTACGCAGATTAGCAGCCTTCAGAAGCTCAAACACCTGAACCTTGGGTGCGTAGCAGTAAAGGAAAAATGGCAGGAAAAAAAATGCAAAAACTGTTAGTGGTTAACAGTAATTGAATCTTTCATGTTTTGTAAAGAAGGTCAGTTTTTATGGCCTTGGAATAGCTCTGAAGTTGTTTCGTTGTAGTTGAACCAAAAATTAGTGTCTTAGAAAAACATTTGAAACCGTTTGAGGAAGACACACTTGTGTATGGTCTCTTTCCCCTTTCATTGATGTATTTTTTGTGTCCAGAGCAATCCATAATGATCCACTCGTGTAACAGGTTTAAATCTGAATTTAATACTATTTCATGCATGTGCAAATTTGTTCCCTTAACTGCTATCTTTATTACATCTGTAAATTCTGTGGTCACTATATGATACAAGATCCAGGATCTGCTTCATGCTTTACTTATTTAGCATAGATTAATTGTGTTCTGGAAGATTAATGTTTGAGTTTTATTTAGGATTTCCATCTGGGTCGTTAGAAACTGGGATTTGTATCCCAGCTCCATTTCAGAGTGGCTTTTAAAAGCTTAATATAACAAGTATTTCTGTTGAAAGCCTAAAAGGATAAGCATTGATAGAATGGAAGCATCCTCTAGAGGTCACCCCCTTTAACAGTTCTCAAATATATTTCCATCTAGTGCAGTTGGTGGTCCCTTTCTGCTTAACCATCCTCACCACTACAGTTTATTTAATGGAGCTTCTGCAAGAAATATGATTCTAAAACTAAACCTACAGTAGGGGGATGGACCTTTTTCTGAAACCATATTGTAGTTGTATTTGGTATATTTCCTATTTTGTGGGTGCAATTTTGTATTGTTTACAGCTTTCTCCTTGTATAACGGAATGTTTATAACTCAAACCTATCAACGACTTAAGTCTGAGGGAAAGGACATGTACGCTTTGTTACTTAAACCCAAAAAGCCTTTAGCTAACTAGATTCCATGGTCTCTAATGAGTTAGATAACTCTGTAAGACATTGATAATTGAACTGCATTGTTGGCTGCAGTGATATAAATATTTTCTTGGTATTGTCTCCTCAATAAAGACACTTTTGGTTCTTATTTTCTCTCTGGTTGTCTAGCACAGTGGAATAGGCTTTGATTCTTGGCAGCCTTTATTGGCTTGGATTTAACAGTGAGACTGGATAATTAACATGTTTGCCTGGGAAAGTAGTGCTTCAACATTCCACGCACACACATTTTGACTAGGGATATACCTCAAGGTGTAATGCTGGATTACTAGTGGTGGAAATAGTTGAATTCTTCGTATGTATGATGAAACAAGTGACGAGTTGATTGTGCTTAGGGCTGGTCCCCACCAGGGCTTAACGTCGACTTTAGCGACGTTAAGTCGATATAAACATGTACCCGTCCTCACATGCATGCCATTAAAGTCTATTTAAAGGGACCTCAAAATCGACTTCTGTACTCCTCCCTAACGAGAGGAGTAGCGCTGAAATCGACCTCTCTGGGTCGATTGTCAATTAGTGAGGATGCATGTGACATTAAGCCTCTGACCTTCCACAATGCCCCAGCCACCAGTCCGAGCAGGTCCCCCCGCCCGAGCAGCCCCGCGCCGGCTCCCCCCGCCCGAGCAGCTCCGCGGACCCCCCCAGCCCGCCCGAGCAGGGGTCCGCGGAGCTGCTGGGGGGGGGGGGGCGGAGGAGCCGGCGCGGAGCTGCTCGGGCGGGCACGGGGGGGGGGGGGCGGCGGCGGTGTCCGCGGAGCTGCTCGGGCGGGCGGGGGGAGCCAGCGCGGACCTGCTCGGGTGGGTACAGGGGGGGTGTCCGCGGAGCTGCTCGGGCGGGCGGGGGGAGCCGGCGCGGACCTGCTCGGGTGGGTACAGGGGGGGTGTCCGCGGAGCTGCTTGGACTGGTGGCTGCCCCTCTGGGGAGCGTGCCCGGCTGCCCCGAAAGGTGGTGCTTGCTGGGGACTCCCGGCACGGTGGGATATCTACCCACAGTGCAATGCTCGCTATGTCGACCCTTGCAAAAGTTGTAAGGACAGACACTGTCGACCTGCTGTGCTTTGTGGGGACTGCCATGACATCTGGGTACCTTACATATTTTAAATACAGTATAACTAGCATCCCCTTAAAACTGGTAAATTCCTTCAAGGTCCATTTCCAATTAAAACCACTGGAAAGGTTTTGATCTCAGGAGTTTGATTAGGCCCTTACTGGCTGATGCTGAGAGAGAGATTTTTAAAAAACCACACCACACCCATCAAAAGACCCTACCTGGAGAATGTGATTTATTCCTTTATAGCTAAATTTTTTTTGTAGTGGCCCACAGGGAGCTGAACAATTCATACTCTACACCTCTCCAGCAAATACTCAGATCACTTTAGGTAAAGTACTCCAGCTTTCCAGGTCAACTTTCATTGTTCTGAGGCCCTCTGTATATTTTCCCATCTGCTTTTCTTCTCCAGGTGGCTTTAAAAAAAAAAAAACAACCTCAACCCAGTGACACAACATCCTAGTGGTCCTTGTGTTGCTATTTTCTTGCTTTTTCTTAGGGATGGGTTTTTTTTCATAGAATCATAGAATATCAGGTTTGGAAGGGACCTCAGGAGGTCTAGTCCAACCCCCTGCTTAAAGCACAACTAACCACTAGTTTTTTGGTAATCTTCAGAGCCTGGTCACGTCAGGTCAACTGTCACTCGGCCACACACACAGCCCAAAATGTTCACTCACGCATAGAAAGCTAATTTGGTAATTTTATTCCTATCTTCACTGCCTCTGCTTGCTGTTTATTTACAAATATTTGGCTGCACAAGGCTATATTCATTGCATGAAAAACGTCAGCCACTGGCCACTTTTCAACATCTAAGTGGAGTGGCAGTGGAGGCAGAGAACATAAGCATGGCCCCACTGGGTCAGACCAAAGGTCCCTCAAGCCCAGTATCCTGTGATCTGACAGTGGCCAGGGCCAGATGCTCCAGAGGGAATGAACAGAACAGATAATCAAGTGATCCATTCCCTGTCCCTCATTATTATTATTATTATTATTATTAATTATTATTTTATTATTTGGGTTGGAAAAGACCTCAGGAGGTCATCTAATCCAATCCCCTGCTCAAAGCAGGAGCAACACCAACTAAATCATCCCAGCCAAGGCTTTGTCAAGTCAGGCCTTAAAAACCTCGAAGGATGGAGATTCCACCATGTCCCTAGATAACCCATTCCAGTGCTTCACCACCCTCCTAGTGGGAAAGTTCTTCCTAGTATCCAACCTAGGTCTCCCCCACTGCAACCTGAGACCATTGCTGCTTGGTCTGTCATCAGCCACCACTGAGAACAGCTGAGCTCCATCCTCTTTGGAACCCCCCTTCAGGTAATTGAAGGCTGCTATCAAATCCCCCCCATTATTTTTTTCCCCGCAGACTAAATAACCCCAGTTCCCTCAGCCTCTCCTCGTAAGTCATGTCCCTGAGTCCCCTAATCATTGCCGTTGCCCTCTGCTGGACTCTCTCCATTTGCCAGCTTCTGGCAAACTGACGCTTGGGACAACATTCCTGCCCATCCCAGCTAATAGCCATTGGTGGACCTATCCTCCATGAATTGATCTAGTTCTTTTTTGAACCCTGTTATGATCTTGGCCTTCATGACATCTTCTGGCAAGGAGTTCCACAGGTTGACTGCATTGTGTGAAGTACTTTTTTTATTTGTTTTATTTCTTTTATTTGTTTGAAACCTGCTACTTATTAATTTCATTTGGTGACATTTCCGTTACCCAAACAAGCCAGGAGTATTAAACCTGTATTACAGCAGCCTCCCACAGCTACAACAAAGGATACTCTTCCCTACTTCTAACTAGTAGAATTACAGTAGCATCTAGAGCAGCGGTGGCCAAACTACGGCCGGTGGGCCATTTCTGTCCGCCCCCCCACCCCGAGCTCCTGGCTCGGGAGGTTAGCTCCTCCCCCGCTGTCTCTTCCTCCCACCCCCGCAGCCTCAGTACGCTGCGCGAGCAGTGCTTTGGGAGGCGGAGCTCCAAGCCAGACACGCTGTTCTGAAAAATCTGACTTGTTACATGTTCCATAGTTACTTCATAGATCTTAAGAGCTACAGTCTCTTACGGTTCCATGCACACTGGGTATGCTGCAGCCCTGCAGCTCCTGGATGTGACCAGACTGTGGACAAACCATCTCTATACCTTCTCCTGTGTCTCTTCTGCTCTCAGTGACACTCTGCTAATGTCCAGACAGCATGGGAGGAGGAAGCAGACCAATTCAGATGCAGGGAGGACAAGAGTTGGACCAGGGAGAAAGAGAAGGAAGTAGATTGGGATTGAGAGCAGGGAAAAATAATGCTGGTACTGTTAGATCAATTGCCAGAGGTCTGCGTGGTAGCTCTAAGGGTTCTAACCCAGCTAATGACCCATATATGATGCCACATACTGGAATTTTTTTCAGTTTGCTTTTTGTGGAATGGGGTAATACCCACTCATCTCCCAGGGGTGATGTTTGTGAAGCACTCCGTATTATTATGATGAGTTTTGTAGAAAAGGACCTGAATAGTTCTGTCTTCAGAGCAGCCTTTGAATAGCGTGCAGTTAATAAGGCCTGAGGCCATACATTGACCAATGAGGAGAAAACAATATATTGACTAGCTGATTATTGACTGGGCACTGTCTATTCTGGGCACTGAATGAGGAACGGGTGGAAAAAGTAGCATGTGAGCATGTGGAAATAATAGTATGTAATTGAGTGATCATGTCATTAAAGACTATTGCATAGATGATTTCAATTCTGGCACTTTCTAGTTCGAGTGCTTGAATTTTCAACCTTAATGATGTTCTTAAATGTATTTTATGTTTGTGTGAGAAAATAAGACAATGACATTTTAACGAGAGCCGGTTGGAAGATCTTGTCAACTGAAAATTCAGTGTCTCTCCCCCACGCCCTCTTTTGTGACTTCTCTGCCAACCCACCCATTTTCCCCATTGTATAACCAGTTTGTTTGAAATTCTCATCCACATGTAACCTTCTCAACCCCTTGCTGTTTGTGTTGAATGTATCCATTCCACCCCATCACCCCCAAAACCTCTCTCTTACTGAAGAGTGGTAAAGTCTGCTGGTTCCTCCTTCCTCAGTGGCTCTGTGGCCGTCTTAGATCAATAGGGCCTGGATCTGCTGTGCTCCTTGGATTAATTGTAGGTCTCTGCCTTTAGTTTACTGATCGACTGGGCCGTACAGCTTAAGGTACGGTGACTTAGCCTGGTAATTACCGTATTTTTCGCCCTATAAGACGCACTTTTTCTTCCCCAAAACGGGGGGGGAAAAAGTTGGTGCGTCTTATAGGGCGAATGTGCGCCCCGGTTCCCCCCTCCCCGCCGCGGGCGGGCTGCCGGGAGCGTCCCGGTTCCCCCCTCCCCGGCGCGGGCGGGCTGCCGAGGTTCCCCCCTCCCCGGCGCGGGTGGGCTGCCGAGGTTCCCCCCTCCCCGCCGCGGGCGGGCTGCCAGGAGCGCTCCCGGCAGCCCGCCCGCGGCGGGGAGGGGGGAACCTCGGCAGCCCGCCGGCGCGGCGGGGACGGGAGAGCGAGGCGCGCTTTTTTTTTTTTTTTTTTTTTTTTTTTTTGGTCCGGCTTTTTTATTAAAAAACGAGGGGGCGTCTTATAGGCCGGAGCGTCCTATAAGACGAAAAATACGGTAGGTGACTCAATAATATACAACCCTTATAACCCAAATAAGTATACTTTAATGCAATCAAAAATTAACTGGCTCTGAGAAGAAACTAACTATATTAGAGAAAATGATAGGATGAAATTAAGGAGGGAGTATAGCGTAAGAGATAGGAACAAAAAGAAAAGTCCTGGGAATTGGGGAAATAATGGTCTGTGGGCCTCAATTCTATGATGTGCTGAGCACCCTCACCTTCCATCCCATTAACTAATGGGAGTTGAGGGCTTTGACACTACGTCCCAAAAGGGTTGATTCAGAAATTAGTGTGGCCTCTTCTTTTTTGGAAAGCTCTAAATGCCTTCATTCTTTTTCACTTATGATTAACTGGTGAAATGAATATAAACGTATGTCCTGTGTCTTGTTTTTCCACCACCAACAGCATGAACAGATTAAATACCTTGCCTAGAGGATTTGGATCTTTACCAGCTCTGGAGGTTCTTGACTTGACTTACAACAACTTAAATGAAAATTCCCTGTCTGGAAACTTCTTCTATCTGAGTAAGAAACTTTTTAAAAAAATCTATAAATCTTCCTGAAATGGTGCTTTGCTTTCTGCCGGTGAAATTTATTTGATAGAGACCAAACTCCAATAGAATTTTTTAGATCTATGTTTTCCTTCCTGGGGTCGTCCAGAATATTTCTACATAGCTCAGCAATACAAACCATTGATATACAGTCACCTGACATTATTGGACATGCAAGGACTTGGTTAGTAATGGCACATTAGCTTTCTGGAGAGTAATATTTTCTTGAGCCACACTCTTAGCTAAAACTTAATAGAAGCTAACAAGCCTCAGGGGACAATAAAGAATGTCACCTTGAGGCATGTTGACAATCTGAAAATAACCACAACCAAGTTTCCAGAAATGTGCGAGTATCGTTTTTATATACATGTTAAAAGCATGTTAAAGTAACAGTCAAACACACAGAAGTTATGAAAACTTAGAATTCTGGTGGGTTTTGCAGCTTTAATTGAGCAGCCTTGTGCATAGTGATAGTCTTTAATTATGTTGTCATACATTGTTTTTTCTATAAGATTCCAGCCTTTTAAGTGAATTCAATATTGCATTTTATTCTCATTCAGTGTGTGACCCCAGGTCTTATTTACTGCACACCATCCAAACTGCATTGAATATGGTACTCTTGATTTCCTCCAGGGCCTTTCTGTGGTGTTCTCCTCTTACTTGTGAGTGCTTAATCAAACATTAATGAGTTTAGCTGTAGAACACTCTTCTGAGGTAGGGATGTCTGATTGTCCCCATTTTATAGTTCTGGATCTGAGGCATGGAGAAACTAAGGCAAAACCAGTCCAAAGTGTCTTCTGATTTTGGGTGTCCAACTTGAGACATTGAAGGCCTGATTTTTCAGAGTCTCTCTAGCATTTTTACACTACCTTATATACTGAAAGCAGAGTGTCCCTCCCACCCCCGCCCTCCTTCACTTCAGTTACAGTTGTTAACACTTGGCCTTTCTGAAAATCTGGCCCCAACTATCTGTAGTAGGGCACCCAGAAAATGAGGAACACAGAATTAATTAGTGGCCAACTGTGAACACTTGGGTGACTTGCCCAGCAACAGATAGGAACTCTGTGGCGGAGGCAGGGATAGAATCTAGTTCCCCAAGGCAGCATTCAGTTTCCTTAAAAAGATCTTTTTTTCTCTTTGCAATCCCTTATCTCGTTCACCTGACACTTTCCAACTTCTGAAACAAATGAGGCAAGACAGCAGCTTCTTTCACTACACAACCCTGATTCATTCCCCGAGTTCCATCCTTTGTGTGCACTGAATGAGACAGGGTAGAAGAAATAGTATGTGATCATGTAGTTAGACTGTCATTAATGCATGCACACACAGAGGTTCAATTACAGACAGACACACAATCTTTACTGTGGTGTTTCCTAACTTTTGAGTGTTTGACTTTGCAACTTTAATTTTTTTTTTTAAAAAAACAGTTTTTATTGGAAGTGCAATTGGAGCCTTAAGCAGAAAAAGTGGCAAAGAGGTTAGCGGAGGCCATGCTGCTTGCTGAGAAGGGCCTACTGATTGAGCCAACAGAATTAAAAAATATATATACAGTGAAACCTCGATATAACGGACTAATTCGGGCGGGGGGGTGTCCGTTAAAACCGAAAGTCCGTTATTTAATAATTTTTTTAAATTATTAAATAACGGACTTTCGGGTGACAACGGACACCCCCCCGCCCGAATTAGTCCGTTATATGGAGCCAGCCCACCCCACCCACTCCCCCCCGCCCGGCTCCCCGCTGCGGGGAGAGGGGCGGGGGGTTGACAGCTCCCGCCTGGCTTCCCGCTGCGGGGAGCCGAGCGGAGGCTCTCAAACGCCCCCCCGCCCGGCTCCCCGTTGCGGGGAGCCGGGCGGGGGGGGGTTTGACAGCTCCCGCCCCGCCCGGCTCCCCCCAGCGGGAAGCCGAGCGGGAGCTGTCAAACCCCCCCGCCCGGCTTCCCGCTGCGGGGAGCCGAGCGGGGGCTCTCAACCCCCCCCCCGTCCGCCTCCCCGCTGCGAGGAGCCGGGCGGGGGGGGTGACAGCTCCCGCTCGGCTCCCCCCAGCGGGAAGCCCGGCGGGAGCTGTCAAACCCCCCGCCCAGCTTCCCGCTGCGGGGAGCCGAGCGGAGGCTCTCAAACGCCCCCCCGCCCGGCTCCCCGTTGCGGGGAGCCGGGCGGGGGGGTTGACAGCTCCCGCTTGGCTCCCCCCAGCGGGGAGCCGGGCGGGAGCTCTCAACCCCCCCCCCCCCCCCCCCGCCCGGCTCCCCGTTGCGGGGAGCCGGGCGGGAGTTCTCAAACGCTGTTCTCAAACGCTTCCCGCTGCGGGGAGCCGGGCGGGAGTTCTCAAACGCACCCCCCCCCCCCCGCCCGGCTCCCCGTTGCGGGGAGCCGGGCGGAGGGGTTGACAGCTCCCGCCCCCGGGCGGGGGGGCAGGGGGTTTGACAGCTCCCGCAGGGGTCCCCGCTGCGGGGAGCCGGGGGGGAGCTGTCAACCCAGCCGGCTCCCTGCGGTGGGAGCCGGCAGCCCCCGATAACGGATTTCGGATGCATCGGAAATTTTGTCGGTTGCATCCGAAGTCCGTTAAATCGGGGTCCGTTAAATCGAGGGTTTACTGTATATCAAAAAGTTAAGTGATGACTTCTTGTTGCAGTGTAACCTGCAGAACAGGCATGCAACCTGCTCTTAGAGGGGATGGTAGGTCATAGTCCTCCTCCCAGCGTTCACTCTTGTCATCTTTTGGTTACTTTTCCTGAAAAGTACTAGGAACAGCCATAGTGTTGTATAAATAATAAGCTAAATGAATGTATTGTATTATTTTTTGTTTTTGAATTTTATCATTCTGTCCTCTACTGCAGAGAGAGAGAGAGAGAGAGAAAGTACCTATGAAAATATAAATGATTTGATTTGAACTCAGTTGTGTTCTACTATTTTGTTTTAAGATCTTTCCACAGAATTGCATGTAGTTAAATATGGGTGTAAATTCATTCCAAAACACAACTTTTTTATGCAAATTGGATAATAACTAGGAATCAGATACAATAAAGAGTAATTGCTCCTTCTGACAGCTGAGCATCAAAACTATATGCCAGAACCTGCCAGAATCTATTGTAGAAATTGTTAATTGTGGCAGTCCTTTTGGATATAGATGTTTTCCTGAACACTCCAACAATACAATAAGGCAGTAAATCTAAGTTTGACCTGCTTGTTATTATTGTGAGCCCTGAGTATGTCAAAGGCTTTTCACCAAGTCAGGGTTATTAATCAAACCTGACTCTCTTATTGATCAGATCTCAAATGGTTGGGCTATATGCCACCCTGTTTATATATTGCTGTTTAATTTGCAGCCACCCTGCGTGCACTCTATCTAAGTGACAACGATTTTGAAATCCTGCCGCCAGATATTGGGAAACTCACAAAGTTGCAGATAGTAAGTAATTTATCTAAATTCTTGGAAAATCAATTCACTTTCGCATCCCTTGTAGCAGTAGAATCTAGTCAATTTGAGAAGTAGTAGGGTTTGTTTTTCAGGAATAACCACTACACCTGGTACTATTTCTTGTTTATTTTGTAAATAAATTGAACGAATTGAGTGTTGGGGGGCAAGTGGTGGGCAGAGAGTAAATGTTCTCTTTTAGGCTGCTCTATTTTAACTGAATATTGTTCTGACAACTTTATATTTTCTTTTAGCTGAGCCTTAGAGACAATGACCTGATATCACTGCCTAAAGAAATTGGTGAACTCACTCAGCTTAAGGAACTCCATATCCAGGGAAACCGTCTTACTGTGCTGCCCCCAGAACTAGGTAAGCTTGTAGATGGTTCTTTGATTTGAATAATAATGCTTATGACACAATGTGCTTCCTGTTGATAACCTAAACCACCGTTGGTCTCCAAGAAAGTGTCTTTGTTGAATTATCATTGCTGCTATTATCTGTTTATTCCTCCAGATAGACACACACACTCATTGGATTTGTGTGTGTGTTTGGGAGAGGAAGGGCTTGTGTTTGTCATTTTGCACATTTGACTGCATTAGAGTTGTTCCCATATTATATATGACCTGTGTATTAGTCAGATTGCAAAATTTGCATACAGCATTCTGCTTTTATAATTTCTTTTAAAGACATTTTTAATTGTCTGGAGCTGGTTGAGTTGAAATCATTGCTAGTCAGCAAAAAATAAATTTGAATTCGCAATGATCGGATAGAAGTGGCTTTCTTGAGCCTGTTTCTGTAGAAATGGAAGTTTGGTCAACAAAAGTAAGATAATGCTAAGTTAGTTGGGTTTTTTGTCTGTATTTTGATATTAATATTTTTTGCTGATCTGACAACTTGCCCTCAAAACTGTTGAACCAGCAGATGAGCTATGGATTTGTAATTTCTGCCATTATCACTGGTAACTTAATTTTCTTTAGCTAAAAGGTAATGGTCACGTACTTGTACTTATGTGATCCATCACCTCTGGCTGCTGCAGGCATGGTTGGACTCGGTCTACATCCCCAACAAGCATGACCTGGACGTCAGGGTGCCGGACCACATCCGGTCATCACTGCCATGGTGGTTGGATCCCTCATTGGTATTGAGGGATCCCTCTTCACACCCCCATCTCTGACACTAACTCTGGTGTTGAAAGCCTCGGACCTGGGCTTGGGACCCCACCTGGGTAAGCTCAGTACACACAAGGGTGCTGGACGGGGGTTCCCGCTCCCTCCACATGTCAGGAGCTCAGTAGTGATGGGAAGCCCGACAATGACCATCAAATGATGACAGCAGAAAACCAAGATAAACACTACTTAAGAACTAACGATTACAGGGTGACATTGCAAAATGCATGGACTCCAATGGGAATTTACAACTATGAAGATGGGCTGTTCTGCCATGAAACTCGGGGTTCAATCCTACAAGCCTTGGCACATCAGATCGCGACTGACTGAGCCCAGCTCTTCACTCATGTTCAGTCTAACTGGCCATTTGTTTGACTTGAGCCACAACAGACTGGTAACTATAAAGACCATCTGCAGGACTTGTATGTGACTGGAAAGCATACTTTTGTAACAAAAAACTTGTATTTTCAATAAATACGACCTACTGCCTTCTCCCCTATACAAGATCCCATGTGCTTTGAGTAGCATAACACCCCTTGCTCCCCCAACCCCCGCACCTTTCCCCACCCCTCTTCAGGGACCCCTTTCACAAGAGGTTCAAGCTAGGAGGTGGAGGAAGTTCCTCTAGAGTACAAGAACAGGGGAGTTTATTTCCAATACTTTTTCATCCCAAAGGCAGTCTACATCCCATTCTGGGCCGGAGACCTGAAGAAGTAGCTAAAGAAGCTAAAGGTCCGCATGGTCTCCCTGGCCTCTATCATTCCCTCCCTGGATCTGGGAGACTGGTATGCTTCCCTCGACCTAAAAGACGCAACTTCCACATAGTGATCTTCCAAGAGCACAGACGTTTTCTCTGATTCACAGACTGTTCTCTGACCTGGTCACTACCAATTTAGAATCCTCCCATTTGGCGACAGCACTGAGGTTGTTTGCCAAGTGTATGTTGGTGGTGGCGGCTTACCTCAGACACTGGGGTACCAGATTTATACATACCTTGATGACTGGTCAAGGGCAGCTCCAGGTCTTGGGTCCAAAAGGATGTTGCAGTTCTGGGCCTACTGGTGAATGACCAAAAGTCTATTAGTTCCCGTACAAAGGATAGAATTCATCGGAGCAGTGCTCGATTTGACCTGCCTAAGAGCGTGCCTGCCTGCCTCTAGAAAGGTTTCTGATATTGATGCACCTTATCACAGAGGTGTCCGCGTTCCCCCTGACAACAGCCAAGGTCTTCCTGTGTCTGCTGGGCCACATCAGCTTGCACGTACGTTCTCCACCATTTCTCTGTCTTTATCAGTATGCTGACAGCTCTTTTTGTCTCACTGTTGGTGGATGAACGCTGTTCTTCTGCTTCCTTAATTTTAGGTGTTTGTTTTAAAATATCATGACACTGGTATACATTTTCGTTGACCTTTTTTCAAAGCTGTGTTCAATCTCATCCATTTAAAACAGTATTTTAGAAACATACACTATTTATATAAATATAATTTTCTATACCTTTTTTGTTTTACAGTCCTGGAATTCACCAGAAAGTGGAAGATCTGTTCTGTAATGAGTCTATCCAGTTTCTGTGGCTGGCTAAGGGCTCTAAACATACTGTTGCCACAGAAGTATAATAGCAAATTAATATTAAGCAATTTTACCATAAATATGTATATCAAGAGAAACACTTGTACAAAGTTCTTCTTGAAATTTATCCAGGGATGAACTGCCAAATGCACAATATCTGACTGAAACATTTGTTTAAAACCTGTTTTTTAGTTCGTTTGTCTGCATCACAAAATCTGGACATAGCTTGGTGTAAAAGAGGCAGTGCTGCACATCACGTCAGAATTACTGCTTATTAGGCAACCTTTCTTTAATACATGCATTATGAGGTATAACTTATGAATCTTCCAGTATTTCTTGTTATGTTGTTGTATTGGATTCTCACTTACGATGTAACAAAATAGCCCATTTCTGTGCCATGCATAATGTCAGAAATATATTAAATATTTCAAGAATGTCAGACTTTTAGGTTAAGTTCTGAAAAGTCACATCTCAGAATCTAGATTTATAATTTGTGCTATTGGTAAGCACACTTAAGAGAACAGTATTATGTTTTCTGTATGTATTCACTGGTTAAAATAATGAAGCACGGTGGTCCCCCTGTAATGTATTAACATATCTTGTCCTCCTTTTTCTGTTTTTCCTTCCAAGCTGCCTCTTTACTCGGATTGTGTAATGTCTAAAACTAGACTGTAAACCTCTCCGAGCAGAGGCCAGTCTTATTTGTTCTGGTCAGTACTTTTGGTGCTGTGTTCAGTCTAGTGGATAGAGCACTAGACAGAGACTCAGGAAATCTGGCGCTGTTCCTGGCTATGCCACTGGTTTGCTGGGTAACCTGTGGCAAGTCACTGTACCTCCCTGTGCCTCTGTTTCTCCATTTTTTAAAAAGTGGGAATGATGATACTGACCTCCTTGGTAGAGTGTTATATAAGAGGGAGAGGTATTATGAAATGCTTCACCATTTTGTTGTAATAACTTATTTAGCATCTTTCAGCCAACTTCCGGCTTCTTCATCTCATAAACAAAATCATACCGTAAAGAGAATTGTTCAAACTGCTTTGTGCTGTACCTATTGGACAAATAGCTTTTTAACCAGCGGATGTTATTTTCATAAAATGGCAGTAGTGCTGTTTGATAATAAGTAGTCTTCATACTCTCTCACATTTCCTTCTCTCTGAATTTCATGTGGAGAAGGCTTTATCAGGGTTAGTGGTCAGGGGCCTTGCAGAAAAAACAGTCTTTAGGCACTCTGATATCAGTGGATGGGCACAGTATAAATCCTAGAAGAGGACAGGATTTATTTGAATGATGAGAGGAAGAGCAGGCCTGGTGAATTGGGATAAAGAGGTTATCCATGGCAGGGTGGGGAGGAGTATGGAAGAAGATATGAACAAATGTGTGGGAGAAGGAAAAGACAGAGGCAACAGGACAGGAATCACTGGTGAAGTGAAGGGAGTAAAATGTTGACTTGGAAGAGAAACAATTGTTATCAATATTCTGAAAAGTGGAATTGTTAAAGATTCCATCCGATATTGTTGAGTATGGCATTATTCAGTAGAGGAGTCAGTGAAGAGAGGAACCAGCCTGTGTTTGTATTTAGCAGACACTATCTGTCATTAATGTAAGAAAGAAACAAGGAAAGAACAAATATATTATTGTCCAAGAGGGAACAAGAACACACCTCATACAGTGCATTGGTTCGCTTGATTAGGAGGCTTGTCTGTAAATACAGTATGTGTGACTGATGAATGCAGGAAATGGCTGGGGGTGGATGGATGGAATTCACAGCTTGTTTTTATCATTTGTCTCTCCAAACCCAGTTCATGAGGAATGGTGGTGGGCAGTCATATATAAACTTTAAAGAGGTGTTGGCGTTTTTTCCTAGCATTTAAAAGGTTATGTGCGGCAGTGTAAGACAAATAAATCATGATTCACTGCAACAACAGAGTTGCAGTCAGTTATATAAATTGCCAAGGAAGCACTAAATCTGTCACTTTGTGTATTCTGACCATTTAACAATTGGAATGATGCTTGGAAAGAAAGCTGAATAGAAACTAGGAACCAAAGCAAAGTGGCAGATGCAATTAGTAAGATCAATGGTTGGTGTTTTGAAGTTCATTGTTTGGTCATCTCAGTGGACCACAGCAAGTGTGATGCTATCTAAAAGATTACAGTAATGGGGGAAAGGGGTACCAAGCAAAAGACTAGCATGTAGCAAAGAATCATGGATAAAGCTGCAGTCATTTGTGACTGAAGAATGTAACTTGTCATTTTAGTTTCACTTGTTTCAGACATAGGAAATGCCATATTAAAAATCTTACCCTAATGATCTCCTCTTGTTCGTGTGAAGCCTCCATAGTTGGCTTGCTCACAATCGTAGGAGAAACAATGGATTTTCTACACAGCACTTCTAATTAAGTCATCAACATTTTCCAATCTGGGTATCAAAAGCATTTAGCTTTTAGAAATGGAATTGAGTGTTGTATTAACCTATCACATCATTTCCCCTAAGCTTGTGACTATGAACTTTGATTCATATTTGCAAACCTGGGTATTTCTTTTTCAATTAGCCTTTTCAAAAGCTCTGTTGTGAAGCTTGCCCCTTTTTTACCTTAATTGGGATGTGTAGTGTTCATATAGCTAACCATGCCATCCTGTAATACAGATATTTTTCCCCTTACAGTGCAGGAAAACTGAAAAATCCTCAAATTAATTCTCCCATCACTTCTGAATTTGAAATAGCTAAAACATTTTTTTTTGAGTAAAGGATCAAAGTTCAGGGATTTAGCACAAGCAATCTTATTGAAAGTCATTTATTCCTGTGTGTACCTGCCATATGAAAGATCTTTAAAGTGTCCCTGGTCTGAAATCTGTAATTTAAAATTGTGTGCAAAATAGTGTAGTTACTACAGTTCCGTATGCACATAGGGCTTTTCACATGCAAATAGAGATTCATCAAGCAAATGCACATGCAGATATGAGTGCTCAGTGTTTCAGACACACCTTTGGCTTCACTCCTTTCAAAATTTACCCCTTAAAGTCAATAATTTAGACCATTCCTAGAGCTAATCTTTCTCACATACATTGTTACAGTCTTGCTACACTACATTTTGTTGCTCAGTGGTTAAGTTAAAATGTATACAGAAGTGAGCATAAAGCATAATATACCCAGAGCGCTATATGTACTTGCGTTCCGTTCTCACACATCATAACATCAGGTAGCGAATGTCCTTTAGATTTCATAAAATAAGCAGTTAAGTCTGGTTAATACTTGGATAGGAGGTCTCCATGGGAAACCAGTGTGCTCCAGTGGTGATTCAGAAGACAATATTTATCCCTGTGAATACACAGTGCTAATGCCTCAGCATGATGTTGAAATTTTGTTTATCCAAACAAAATGAAGGCAAAAATTGAATATTTTGATAGATCTCTGAATGGGGACAGGAGTGGTATGGAGAATTAAACTGCAGAATGTCAGGAGCTATTCCATATCAGTCATGTGGCAACTATCACACACTCTTGTTTATCCACAAGAATGTCGTCCGTGGATGAGTAGGAGTTGGGAGGAAAGAAGAGTGGGCATTCTGCCAAGCTTGAAGCCCAGAGAAGGGATTATTGCAGAAATGTTTCAGTCCTTACTTAGATGTGTTGGTAGAGCTGGCCAAAAAGACAGGTGAGAAATATTATTTAAAACAAACAAAGACCAAAAAAATATGAAATTTCCTTTAAATTTTGAAATTTAAAAAGCTTTGATCAGCTCTATGTATTAGTTTAAATACTGCTATTTTTTTTTCTCTTCAGAAAAGCAAATTAAACAAAACGAGTTTTCCTTTTTTTAAAAAAAATGGGTTTTTTTGCCGTTTGGTAATATACCATTTCAAAAGTCACCCTAGAGGTGTGCCCTGAAATTGGAGTTAAGGTGTAGATGGGGGAACCAGTATGTAAAGCTTCCCAGAACTTCAAAATGATGTCCCTGGCTTGTGAATAAATGACAGACTTTATTTTCCGAGGCCATAAAGCTGACACTGATTAGTTTAAATCCATTTTTATATTATATTTTATGGTTTGGACTGGAATAAGTGTTTGAGAAAATATTTTTAGACGTGTTTGAGTAATAGTTGTGTTGCTTAAAAAGAAACGTTGCCTCGAAATGAAACACATGCCAAGTGTAGTAGCTGAGACAACTTGAAAATTGATTAGCTTTCAAGCTGATAGCATTCTGCCATTGAAGGGACACTGTGCAGGAGTCTTGGGTAACTGGGAATCCTGGAGGGTGGTTTTAGATGTTGGTAAAATATGTAAGCCATTTCAAGGTAAATTGGGCTGCTGATCCTGTAAGTCCATAATATTGGATGTTTTGTTAAAACTTCTTAATATTAAACTTCTTTGACATCACATTCATTTTCTTAAAAAAAAAAATGCTTACCCCAATGGGCCTGTGACACAACATTCTTCTTTGATTCTGATCTTGCTGATGTTATGGATGCAATTTGCCAGGCCCACCAGTTTACTAGATGGGATCCTAGTAAGCCACTAAACCTGTGAAAATGTGCAATATGTACTGAATAAGATATTAAAATGCACAACAAAATGTTACTAAGACCGTTACATTCTTCCAGCATAGTATCACAGAGAGATCATTGAAACTGATTTGTACATCTGCATTTGATAAAATGTCTGTTTCACTTACACATGAATGGCAGATAACAGAATTTACCAAGACTTCAGTTTTCTTTAGATAACTTTAAAGGGGGAGGGGGGGAATTCAGATGTATCTCTTGGATTCTTGTCAGAATGCTGTTTCTTCTCCAATTCCCCTTATCTACCCACGCAGTGGCATCAGCATGGTTGCCTTGGTACCTGCTCCTGAAGGATGTGTGCGGTGGAGTTTGGCTGTTTAAATAGCATGATTTGTCATCTAAAAGTACAAGTAATTAGCATGATGTTTGTCTAGTGCTACCTTGTGTACTACATTGAAGTTCTCATTTCATGGCTTTTATCTATGAATGCTAATATGTTTACTGATTCTCTAATCATTCCTCTAAGGTCAGACTTGTATTTATCTGGTAGTAGAAATTGACTAGGGTTATCCCCTTCTTCTTGGAGGCACAGCTAATAGAATTGGAGTCACCAGTCTCCAGTGACTTGCAGTACAGAACCCTGAGTTTGTCTAATTGACTCAGTTACATTTTTCTCCTGTGCTTATTGCCTGAAATTTTGTATACTGGAGAAGTTCAGCTCATTCTATGCATTCTGTTTTTTCCAAGGCTCATATTCAGTCTTGACACATTTTTCAGTCAAGTCCCCTAATGCCTGACTTTCCATTATGCTATGGTATCATGATTTCAGCTGACCTTTATTATGACGTTTGAATTTCTTATAAATATCTGAAAGAGGTGTTAAAAGCAAAGTGAATTTAATCCTATGAAAAGTTCATGTGGAACAGCACTGGAGACTCAAGTCTTCTATCCACAGAACTGAAACACCACTAGCAACAGTGCCAGTTTGCTGCACATCACTTCAGTGTACCAGGGATGAAATTGCAGTCCAGTGACAAGCACGTTCCTTCCTTGGGCTTTTTGGCTGAGTTTTTCCACAAATAGAATAGGTGTTAAGTGCAGGTAGAATAGTTAAATAGGATAGATTTAATTAGAATAAACTTGGAGCTCAGTCTGTAGTGTGTCAAAGAGGATTGAGAGGTGTCTTGATCACCGTATACAAGTACTTTCACGGGGAGAAAATACCAGGTAGTAAAGGGCTTTTGAATATAACAGAGACAGGCATAACAAAACCCTTTTTTCCCCCCCTTTCTTTTTTTCTGGAAGCTAAAACCAGACTAATTCAAATCAGAAATTAGGCAGATATTTTTAACAGGGAGGAAAATGGTGGATGTCTTCAGATCCATACCTGATTATTTTCTGCTAGACATGCTTCATCCAAACACAAGTTAAAGGGCTCAATACAGTGGTAATTGGATGAAATGGAATGGCTTGTGATATACAGGATGACAAACTCTATGATCGTCTGGGGTTAATCTATGAATTTATTATTTTGTTCAGGGGTTCTCATACTGTGTGTCAGAACCCCAATGTGAGTTGCAACACCATTTTTAATGGAGTTGCCAAGGCTGGTGTTGGCTCTGGGCCCCACCAAGTCTCAAACCCAAGTCCCACTACCCAGGGATAAGGTTACATGCCCTCTCCCCACTCCCCCCACTCAGGGTAGAAGCCTTTGGGCTTCAGCTTTGCCCCCCCAACTTTCCCGCCCAAACCACACCTGGGGCAGTGGGCCTCAGGCGAGCTCAGTCTTCAGTCGTCCATCTTGGAGTCATGTCATAATTTTCATTGTCAGAATGGGGTCATGATGCAATGAAGTTTGAGAACCACTGAATTAGCTCATTTTAAACCATTCTCTCATTTAAGCTTGGAAAGTAGTCAGAATGCCTATACAATTTCGTAAACTTTTTGTTTGCGTGCTCTAGGTGGTGGTAAATGGAAAATGTAATTTAGTTTTAGACTTTTTAGAATCCGAATATCAGATTGATCATTTAGACTTCTCTTTCCTAAGTATGTCTTCCAGTCTTGCTGTTCTCAAGGCCTCAAGAACCTGTCCTCCATAATCAACTCCTCTTCTAAATGTCCTGCCTCTTTGCAGGAGAAAGGGCAGGTAGGTATGCTTTTATCTGTTCCCCTTTTCCCACAGCTAGCAATGTGAAGTACTTGGTTGGCTGGTCAGGGATGTGATTTGTTTGTTTTTGAAATTTGAACCATTTTCCATAAACACATTTATTTTCCTTATTTCAGGTCAGTTTGAGGAAATTTCAGGCTAAGCAAAAATTATGCCCACTCCTACTCCAAATGATAGTTACTACTTCTGCCATAAAAGGTCTTTGGAGCAAAATAACAAAAGCATAACAATAATATGTAATCTTGCCACATCTGATCTTTGGGGGGGCTTCAGTCTAACTTCATTTTTAGTAGGTGGTATTTTCTTTTAATGATTAGAAGCTCATTAACGAACAATATATATTTTGGACATATGTCACGGAATTATAGGTTTATCGTATTGAATATTTGATTTTTTTATCTAATGCCAGAAAAGACTGAGTCACACACAGTTTATGTAGAAGGAATCTTTCCATGGAGCTGTCTTATTACTTCTTTATAGTAACCCTTCCTCATCTCTTCTGTTACTAAACCTTCAGAACGGGAGAGCTTCAAATCAGAGATGCTCTTACCCTTCATAGAGCATCATGTAAATGTAAATTACTAATCCACAACCTGCAAATGTTCAGGCTTGCTTAAAAATTACTCTTGCTTGATAAAACTTTCTGAAATACAAACTAGTTGTTTTTGTTTGTTTAAATAGAACTTAATATTCATATTACTCACGATTAATTATCTTAGTATCTATTTTATGACATAGTATTCATGATACTTCTTCCACCCTGCACTTATGCCAGTTCTTCTCTCCCTTTTGAAAGAAAAGAACATGGCACTGAAGTAATAAAAATGATAAAGCCTAGAGTGTAAAGCAAAGCTAAAACAAACCAAGATAGACACATTTTTACATATAACCGAAGTTTAGGTTTTGTGTAGTAGGTTGATCCCTTACTTAGACTTTAATAAAATTGGATTCAGGGGTATTTATATCTAAATAAAAAAATAAAATTAATTTCTTTCCTCACATTTGTGTGTGTCTCCTCTGAGTTGTAATGGAAAAGAACATTTACATTTCAGTCTTAATGCCACCTGTAAGAAAAAATTGCATAATAACACATAAAGACTAATTTTGAAGGAGTGGTGAGGAGATGAAGCATACAGAAAAAAGGTTACTGAGTTTATGATATAGAACCAAAAATTATCCCTGGTATAACTCGGTCGTTCTTAATGAACCAGAGAGGTAGCCGTGTTAGTCTGGAATAGCAGAGGTAACAAAGTCCTGTGGCACCTTAGACTAACTATAAAGTTTTGAAGCATAAGCTTTCGTGGGCTAATCGTATTAGCCCATGAAAGCTTATGCTTCAAAACTTTATAGTTAGTCTTTAAGGTGCCACAGGACTTTACCTCTGCTTGTTCTTAATGGTGCTTCACTAGGAATAGTTTTAGCCTATTCAGCAGAATTGTTGAGCTGGCATTTCAGTCAGGTTACATTTCTAGACAGAGTGCCAGCTTTCACGTCTAAAATGTCACAATTCTTTAATTACTTGAATGCAGCTCATATTTTTAAAGTAGTATAAATGCTCCTTGGAGTTCATGGAGTAGGAAGTGTGTGCTGCTTCTGCTCTTCGTCTTGTTTGTCTTGAGAGTGCCTGGGAATCCCAATCATGACTTGGGGCTCCACTGAGCTAGGCTCTGTACTAACAGAACAGAAAGTCGTCTTGCCCCGAGGAGTTTGCTCTAAGGTAACAGACAACTGCTGGATACAGCCAACAGAAGGAGCACAAGACAGCAATGAGACAATACTGATCACCATGATAGTTGGCAATCACATTGTTATCCACTTTATTTTCTGAAATCAAGATCTGGATGTGTAGTAATCCTTCTCTGCTTTGGTGAGCCTTTGCAGATATTTGAGCAGTCTGTGAATGTGTTCACCCAATGTCAGTTTATGCCATGAGAATTAAGGAAAAAGAAAAATATTACCTAATACTTTTAAGGGGGGTTAACGCTATGAATGTAAATGGTGACAAATGATCAGTTGAGTCATTGCAGTGAAATGAACCAGCATAGATCAAAGTGTGAGACTAAACTGTTTTGTTGTGTAGCAAAATACGCTTTGAATATTTAAACAAGTCCATTTACTATAGCTTCAGATGGCAATTAATAAGTCAGGGAATTGTATAGTTCCGTGGGGAAATTGTATAGTTCCGTGTATGTTCAGGGTATGCTACGCACAGCAATAAGCTATTTTGCAGGTTAGCTGAAGGTAAAAGGTCAAGCCCCCTGCTCAAGCCAAACTTTTGACTCCAGTTCATCTTTAGCTACCATAAATGCCCTCTTCCCTACCGAGGGCTCAAGGCCTGACTTGATCAATTTAAGCACCTCCATCCTTTTCCCTTCCAAGGGCTTGGTAAGGGTAAGGAACAAACCCTTACCCACAGGGTTCAAGGCTGTAGGTGTCTGCAGAACCTTTTCCAAATGAAAGAGACGTACACAGCTGTGTTCTAAACATCTATTTATTAACCCACACATCGAATATATATGCCAAGCAAATCTATTGTGTTTACCACTCCCAATATACAGGCAAGCTTAACCCAATGGCCAGTCAAGATCCACTCATCTGGGGTTTCCTGGCGATGCCTCTGCACCTCACGGTCATGCAGAGGGATAAGAGTTGTAGCATCTTGATGTTGAACTGCAGTGTGGAGATGGTTCCCAAGGAGCATTGTTTTTCATTTACATTATACAAGTAAAACTAGCTCCCTCCTTTAACTCTACCTTACCTTGCACATTATCCATTACCCCCAAGTAACAAAACTTAACTGATCATGCACTGGTACCCATATTTCCTCCTCCCTGCTCAAGTCTTTTTTACATTTTTTCTCTCATGCCCAAATTATAATTTGTCCTTCTTTGTGCAGATAGCCAGCATGAATTCCCTGATCAGAGCTTATCTATATTACCATTTGTTTGCTTTTTCTCTATCCTCCATAAAACTTTCCAGCGACCGCGATGTGTCTACTTTACAACCCTTGGTGTTATAACTCTCTCTTTTTTTTTAGGGGTATTCCTGAGGTGGAGGTGCCTTAGCAGCAGCAGAGCATTGTTAATTTCAGTGGTGAAATCCGTTTCACCCAAGGCTGGTCAAGACACTAGTTTAGTATGAGGGTGAGTTAAGTCCCAGACCTACACAAAGGCCACTGATTGTAAGCAATGCCACAAAGTGTATTCCTCTTAGGGTATGTCTTCACTACAGCAGTAGGTCGATTTCCCTTAAGTCGATTTTCTAAAGTCTAGTTTAGAAAATCGACTTAGTGTGTCCCCACAAAGGACAGCAGGTCGACACTGTCTGTCCTTCAACTTTTGCAGGGGTCGACATAGCCCGCATTGCACTGTGGGTAGGTATCCCACAGTGCCGGGAGTCCCCAGCTGGCACCACCTTTCAGGGCAGCCAGGCACGCTCCCCAGGGGACCAGCCCCAGTCCAAGCAGCACTGCGAACCCCCCCGCCCGCCCGAGCAGCCCCGCGAACCCCCCTGCCCCCCCACCCGCCCGAGCAGCCCCGCGCTGGACCCCCGCCCCCCGCCCGAGCAGCAGCGCGAACCCCTGCTCGGGCGGGCGGGAGGATCTGCGGAGCTGCTCGGGCGGGGGGAGCCGGCGCGGGGCTGCTCGGGCGGGGGGAGCCGGCGCGGGGCTGCTCGGGCGGGCGGGGGGGTCCGCAGAGCTGCTCGGAGGTCGGAGGCTTAAAGTCCTTTGCCTCCTCACTAGATCACAATCGACCTTAGAGAGGTCGATTTCAGCGCTACTCCTCTCATTAGGGAGGAGTACCAAAGTCGATTTTGAGGGCCCTTTAAATCTACTTTAATGGCATGGATGTGAGGATGGGTACATGTTTATTGCGACTTAACGTCGTTAAAGTCGATGTTAAGTCGTAGTGGGGACCTGCCCTTAGCAAGGAAGGTTCCTCTTGCTGATCCTGCATGCGATCTAATAAAGCAGCTGCCTGTTTCACCTTCAGCTACACTCTTTTCGCTCCCTGACTTTGCTGAGCCTGAATTTTCACCCTCCCTCCCTCCTGTCATCCTTGTGGATTTGAGCCCCACAGCCCTGAAACACTGACTCTGAGGTTCCCAGCCCCAAAAGATGATGGAGAAGGAGCAGAAGTAGAGGAAGGGGACCCTTCTCCTTCCCACAGAGTTCAGGCAGGGCATCTGGAGCTCTACCTATTGGCACTCTCAGGCTGCCTAGTTTTGTGCTGGCCTGATATTCTAGCAGCAGTGGCAATCGTTGATCCTTTAAAATCATTGAAGTTATGTTTGATTTACACCATTGCAAGTAAGATCAGTATCAGGGGCCTAATTCTCCTCCACTCTTGTGTGGTCTTTTACACCTGCGTAAAGGGACGTCAAATGTTACTGTCCTTGTTTAATAGCATTTTACATCCACTTAGCACTTGTTTTAACAAGCTGTAAATGGCAAGTGGAGAATCAGGCCTCATGCCTTTTGCTGCCAGCCAGGAAGTGAGTTGGGCTGTAAAATGGGATACTTAAGTACAGTTTAGCAAAATCTATTTTTTTTAAGTGTTCAGGTCTCATAATTTGAAAAGCATTTCAGGGGGAGGTCCAACAGTTGCATTATTGTATTTTAGAAACAGATTTGACCTCATTATCCTCTCTGTGTCACTTCAGTATGGATGGTACCTATGCCGAAGGTACGTCTTCTCCCATAAGTGTAGGTAATTCACCTCCCCAAGAGGCAGTAGCCAGGTCGACGGAAGAATTCTTCCGTTGACCTAGCCCTGGTCTACACTGGGGGTTCAGTCAGTATAGATCTCTCAGGAGTATGGATTTTTCGCACACACCTCAGAGACCTAGCTATCCTAAGTAATTTCCTAGTGTAGACTGGGCCCCAGTGTAACATCATTGACTCCGGTTACTTCTGATTTACAGTCATAACTGAGAATCACAGGCCTGTTGTATTACACCGTAATACCAGTATATTAGAAATACTAAATTTTCTTTGCTACAGTATAGGTATTTTTAAATTGATTGAGATAGTCTGAAAGAACAAAACAAAAATAAATGCAATCTCCAACACGTTTAGATATTCATTCTGAAGCACTGAATTTTTACCAGAGGCAATTTTGTGTTTACCTTGCTAAAAATATCAGAGGGATTTGGTGTAATCTTAGTACAGCAGTATCAAAACTTGCTAAAGTCTTTGGGCTACTATGTACAGTATGGTTTGAAAATGCACAAAGAACTGCCATGACCCTTTCCCCCTGCCTGTGCACCCTTTGCTTGGGGGTTAGGGGTGGCGGCATAAGAGTTTGAGTCAACACTGTGAGGAATCCTCCCTTGGGTCGGAGGAGTGTTCAGTGGACCAAATCTCCCAGCTTTCCAACTGCTTTGTGCTGCTAGAGCAAGGCCCAGAGTCGGGGCCGTTCTTTCTAGTCATTTTCAATGCCATTTTTACACCATACTTGGTACATATACTTGCCCTCGGAAGTAAGATCTCACAAATATTGAGCTGTGAATGTAACCTGTATAAAGACATTTATGGCTGCACCATTGTCCATGTGCGTATTTGTAGGCTTGGCAGAATTTGACTTTTGTACTTTATACTCCTTGACAGATATTGATCCTTTTAAAGCATATTTTAGATTTTCTATCTATTTTAAATTTTCACTGTTGGGGGGAAATTGTGTGGGGCAAGCAGTGTCAGACATCTTTTTAAGAACAATAGACACCGAGAGTCAAAAAGTAAAGCTTTATAAATCATTGTCAACATCCCATGTCAAAATATATAAGGTAAATATCCTTAAATCGACAAATAGTACATGTTTTTGCTATTCGTTCACTAGTCCATTTGTAACTAACCTAATTCAGGAGTCTAATTCACTGGAATGCCTTTCTTTGCCGATCTATACATTTCAATTGTTAGATTTGGAAATACTGTTTTGGTCAGTTTGTGTATGTGGTGAAATTGACGTTTTCCAAATTTACTGATTTTTTTTTTTTAATCTAATTATTCCAAGTCTACCGATCTGTTTTTTGTAAGTGTGACTTTTGATGTGCTACCAGAAGTCCAATTTTGTATCCGTGAAACAGCTTCTTCCTTGCTAACTTGTATGCCCTTTTTGGTGAAAGTGTTCTGTGCATAGCCTTGGTTCCTTCCACCTCCATTCAGAAAGGCATGGACCTAGACAAACGCCTGTGTCTGCTTGTTGTGCTTCATGTGCTAGCTGTGGCTCCCCTCCCGGTCTGATGGCTGTATTGTTTTGAGATAGGGATTTTAATATTCAGTGCCCCATTCTTTCTTCTCCCCTCACAGACAGACCTACTTGACTGACTCATTGTCTTTGGGAACACCTGGTCTTTTGCTGCTCAATGCCTTGAGCATGGGAGGGCTACTAGTTTCCATTCTACAGCAGCATAGTTCCTGGATCCTTTAGTACAGGGGTCTCAAACTCAAATGACCACGAGGGCCGCATGAGGACTAGTGCACTGGCCCGAGGGCCGCACCACTGACACACACCCTGCCTTCGCTGCCCCGGCTGTGACCCCACTCCACCCCTTCCATGAGGTCCCACCCTGCCCCACCTCCTCCTCTGAGCACGCAGCTCCCCATTCCCTCCTGGAAAGCACTAGGCACCACCAACAGCTGTTTGGCAAACAAAGCAAGAGCAATATAGGAAGTCCAGAGCTAGAAACACGCGCGGCCCAGCCAGGCAGCAGAGAAGCCTCTGCTTCTGGCCCCTCCATCCCGCAAACTGCTATGGGGGGGCTGGGGGGGAGGGGGGCACCAGGAAGCTTGGCGGGCCGCAGGGAAGGGCTTTGCGGGCCGCATGTGGCCCCCGGGCCGCATGTTTGAGACCCCTGCTTTAGTAGAAAATCTGTGATATTTGAACTTCCACTCCCCCTGCCCAGGGGGGGTTGCCTTTTAACATATGCTTCAAAAATTAATTTTGTTTAGGAAACCTCCTTTTTCTATAAGACCTCTTGGGTTCAGCAGAATGTCATTCCTTTAAATTGATGATTAAATGTAAATGATCTGTAGGGTATTAAGAATCTATGGCGCAACCCCAACAATAAGGGGGTCAGAGTTTCAGGTAGCATTTCCCTTGTTATTTAGTATGGACAGTAATTTACTGAACCAACTTGGAATTGGAGTGCTCAGCTAAAGACCTTTCTGGTGTATAGTCCATTTCCATAAGCAAAATTGCATTTGCCCTAATATGGGGTCAAATTTATCTTCCTGGATTTAACTGTTTATACAAGTTGTACACAGATGTACTGCTTACAGAATTATCATTCTGTAAGTGAGCACTTACTGTGTTGATGGCTTTGGAGAGAAATGTATGTGATTCTTTTGCAGGTAATAAAATGGGAAAATCCAATTTGCAATTGCAGAATAAGCCTCTGAGTGATGTATGATCTTCATAGTAGCATTGGTCAGAGGGTTACTGGTAATCACAGTGCTGGCTTGCTTCCCTAGTGGCCTGTGCCTTAAAACTGAGTAGTGAGCAGTGTGAATCTGTGTCTTTGAGCCAGCCAGCATAGATTCTGTCTTATTAGGTCCTCTTTGTCACAGTGCTTAATCCTGCTGCCTGATCCTTGTTAGAACACAAATGCTGCTGAGTCCTCTAATAAAGGAGATGGGTGTGAAGCTCCTCACTAGAAGCACTGAAGCGTAAGGCAGTTAGGGCAATTGCTGCCTGACTGACAGAGGGGTGAAATGCTTCCTGCATGTTATTACTTAAAAACAGAACCGACCTCAGACAGCTGACAGATAAGCTTTGCTGAGGTAATGGTAACTTGTTGATAGGCCGATATGAGACAAGTGTCATCTTTTCACACAGTATAATGGTCTAGCTTTACTCTAATTATGATAACCCCTTTTCACAGAAAGCGCTGCATTAAGGATTAAATATAATGCAGAGCATGGTGAGGTTTTAACTGAGACAGCCAAGAGACAGCTTGCAGATGCTATTACATTCATACGTACACATTCACTCTACATCTACAAATGGCATTAATTTGTAAAATAAACACAGATTTACTCCATATAGAGGTAACAGTTTGGTTAGGCTGGTTTTCCAGACTTGATGCTTTAATTTTACGATCCATAGTTTGGTTAAATGAAAAAAGCTATTTTTTATTTTCCCACTTCATCTACAACAGCTTTTTACTTTCTCACAGCTGTTTTTATATTTCCTGCTCATGACATCCATAATGTTACAAAATGTTATTACAATTTTAAATGTATGTGTGAACAGTTAATTTTAGAGAATGCAGGTAATGATTTGTATAGCTAGGACAATGACTCAGTATAAAACTGGAGTTTTATAATGCCTCCTTATGAGGAATTTCAGTTGGGGGTGTACTTCTCGACCTTTCTGGAGGGAGAATCCAGGAAAAGAAAAATCAATGACACTTCCAATAAATCTCTCTGGTCTTGTCAAAATAATACCTATATTGGCAGGTTATGGGTATGACTTTCTGTATTCTGGACTGATAGTTATAACCAACATAAGCTGTAGGGTGTTGCGTAAGCTAAACATTTGGTATTGGAAAAACACCAGCTGGGGATTTTTCATTAAACCTGGGCTTGTGGTTGTGATATTGGAAATAAACTGCACCATTGGGCCCTACCTATGGGAAAAAGTGGTGCCATTGTTCATTCCTGCTAAGCAATGTGACCAGGAATACTACTGTGGAGTTGTCATTCAAGGTCAAGGTTATTAAATTAGCAGGTCCTTTTATGCCCCCAAATAGCTAGTGTCATGTGAAAAAATAAGTACTAAACAGGGAATTGAGGAAGCCTTAAATTCTAATCTCACACCTATTTTAGTAGTAGTGCTAAATGAGTTAAATGCATCTCCTGTGTGGAAGGCCAGCTCAGGGCCTATGCCTTAAGTTCAATTTTTAAGGCTTATTTTGATGAATAAATGTGAAATGTGTTGAAATACAGTAGGATTACATTTAAAATTCATTGAGCCGAATTCATCCTGGCTGTGAGCAAAACCAATGAAGTAAATAGGGTGAATTTGGCTCTACATCCATACTACATCGTACAGCAGGAGCTGATATGCCTACCTCTTCCTCATATTAAGCCTGAACATATTGCATTTGCTTTTACTAGGTAGTCAGACTCTTTTTCAAAGAATGAAAATAATTGTGTACAGTGAGTAATTTGTCTAGGATAAGGAATTTCCTTTTCACATGTCCTTTTGTTTAATTCCTCTCAGGTAATTTGGATCTTACTGGTCAAAAGCAAGTCTTCAAAGCAGAGAATAATCCTTGGGTTACCCCTATAGCAGATCAGTTCCAGCTGGGAGTGTCTCATGTTTTTGAATATATTCGTTCCGAAACATATAAGTAGTAAGTATTGATCTTTATTGTATTGTGGCATAGCTTTTTCTATGGAGCATTTAACAAAGTTCTTGCAGTTTGTGCACCAAACGTGGAAGCCAAGAAAATAGAAACATTTTTTGCAATGTTACTTACTAAATAATCTCCTATTAAGGTAAGTGCATGGAATAAAAATGTGTGCAGTATAACCAGTAATGCTTTTTAGCAGTTTCACAACCTACACAATAACTTGATTTTCATTAAAAATATGCAACTCTATACCCATTTCACTGTAAATTTGCTGAATTTTTATTCATAATTGATCTACAAGAAAGTAAACAGGTGTGGCTTAGCCGTATTAGGAAAATACATTACTCATATATGACACTGTCTCTGCTTTTTCTTTGCTGTTCAGTTTATAAACTACATTGAGGAAACATGGGAGGCTTACAAGATCAGGGCTTGGCAAGTCATGTTAAGGCATAATCCTTTTAGGGATGTGCAGCAGCGCTTTACAAATTGAATCAGGTGTTTGATTAAAATAGTTTCACCTGATGGTGGTGATGAGATTAGCTGTGAAAGGAATGGATTTGAATGATAAACGTTTTTGTTTAGGAAAGACTTTCTCTGGGTCAGTGGGTTGAAAGATGTTCTTCTTGCTGAAGACTTTTTACATGTTGCCAGCCCACAATTACTTTAGAACAAGAAGCAAGACAGTTCCATCAGGCTTTAAAACTCTGACAACTAATTTTAGAAATATTAAATAATGCAGCTAAAACCGAAATCTCTGCATTAAAAATTAATATTTTGGTCCAATATGGAAACTGAGGGAAACACTAACTTGTGGTGCATTTTTTCCCCATTAAAAGTATGACAACTTTTTATCAGCACCCAGTGAAAACAAATCCACAACAAAGCAGTGTTACAGGTGATGATAAAGGGTGTTCAGAGTATAGGACTGACAAATACAGCTTCTGCATGGAATTTATAAACGATCCAGCAGTGACTTCTATAGACTCATGCTGAACTGTCATGTACAGAATTTTAGCTGAATAGGGTCACAGGTGGGAGTGTGTTTATAAAATCCTGTGTGCCAGCAGAGTGGTCTCTATGCTGTAATATAGTTAATGTGTTTTTGCAATCTCTTGGTGGTAATTTTATATTTCTGTTCAGTGAACGACATAGGTAAGGAATTCATGGATGTTTGGAGAACTATTGCGGAGTTCCAAGGACCTAATTAAAGCTTTCATATGTTCACTCTGTAGTGAGAATTTAAACAGAAGGGAGTTCCTTTCAGAGCTATGTGCAGAAGATTTTTGTCAGTTACTGTTGTGGGGTTACAATAAAGGGAGAATTCAGAGAAATGGTGATATTATAATTGCATAAACATTAAACTGCTCCTGCACTGGTATGAAACCCTTCTTAAAATAATCAAAGTACATAACAGTAAAATATAGGTACACTCATATAAACAGAAAAAAATGTTTCTTTAAACTTTCAGTATATAAATTAATGATTTTTGGACTGTGAAAATATGGTTATACTTTTGTTAGAATGCCTGCAAAAATAAGACTATGCCCTGGACTCATGGGGTGAGTGGGAGGGAGGGGAGAGAGTGAATCTGGTTCTTCCCCTACCCCCAACCTGTTTCCTTTAGATATGACCCGCTGCAGACATATTTTTCCGCTTGCCTTTGATTTTGTGTGATGTAATTTGTAAAAGGTGGCACAGACACATTAACAGGTCAAGTGACATTTTATATCCTAATGCAAACTAACTATGAAGATAAAAGATGAGAACTAATTTCTGCCTGATGAGATTTTTGTCTCTTCTGTCTAATCATAGGCTTTTGCTTCTCCTCCTCCAACCCTTTTTTTCTTTCACAGCACATTTGAAGGTACCTTTTTTCTCATTAAGCAAATCACCAGGCTGAGAAGTGGGTGTAATAATTTCCTCCATAAGATGTCTGTAACCTAATGCAAAATTGAACTCTGATTCCACTGGATCATTCAACCAAGAGAAAACTTTAAAAATTACCTTATAGTATTTGATAGATGCAAACAGCTTAGCTTTTATACTGATACCAAATTTCATTGTTAAATGGGTGATTTGCTACAAAAGAAGTTATTTTGTTTAGATAATGTTACTTTTTGAGGAAGGAGATGAAATTGTGTACATTAGCAGCCTGAAATCTGTATTGGACTTGGGATCTGACATTTTCTGGCCCTGATTCTGTCTGACTCTGTTGTGGTGGAGACATCAAGGCAAGGTGGCTGGGTCCTTCACAATAGAGATAAAGCTTAAGGCCCAGGGTTGGTGCTTCTCCGAGACAGAGAGGTATGGGTGAACCTGGTCAGCCTGCATGAGCTGATGCCAAGGAAGACCCATGTGCTTGGGGTGTCAGAGGCCTGGGGGATGGCAGCTTCTGGAAAATTGAGATACACCTAGAGCACTGCTTTGCAAGGTGATCCTGGATTTTGATGCACATTTCAATCAGACCGTCCAAACAGGTTGGAAGCTCCACCCGGGAAAGCGCCTCCTTCACCTCCTCACTTAACCCCAGGTTGAAATAGTGGTGCAGTGTACTTGGCGACAGGCTGGCCCCCACCATAAGGTGTGAGGGATTGTCTTGTTGGTCTGTACCCATTTGGGGTCCACAAAGATGGACATACCGTATATACTCGAGTATAGGTCGACCCGAATATAAGCCGATGCACCTAATTTTACCACAAAAAGCTGGAAAAGTTATTGACTCGAGTATAAGCTGATATCAAATCCGGACAAAAAAAAAAAAAAGCGCCTCGCTCTCCCGTCCCCGCTGCGCGGGCGGGCTGCCGAGGTTCCCCCCTCCCCGCCGGACCAAAAAAAAAATGTGCGCCCCGGTTCCTCCCCTCCCCGCCGGACCAAAAAAAAAAAAAAAAAAGCGCCTCGCTCTCCCGTCCCCGCCGCGCGGGCGGGCTGCCGGGAGCGTCCCGGTTCCCCCCTCCCCGCCACGGGTGGGCTGCCGGGAGCGTTCCCGGCAGCCCGCCCGCGGCGGGGAGGGGGGAACCGGGACGCTCCCGGCAGCCCGCCCGCGGCGGGGAGGGGGGAACCGGGACGCTCCCGGCAGCCCGCCCGCGCGGCGGGGACGGGAGAGCGAGGCGCTTTTTTTTTTTTTTGTCCGGCGGGGAGGGGAGGAACCGGGGCGCACATTTTTCACTGACTCGAGTATAAGCCGAGGCAGCTTTTTTCAGCCCAAAAAGTGGGCTGAAAAACTCGGCTTATACTCGAGTATATACGGTAGCTTGAATGAATTCCTGTAATTGCAAGAGGGGTTGGACTTCTTCCAGGCATGGGGAAGACCAGGCTAAGGCTTCCCCAATCAACACATTTAAGATAAGCCCCCCCACCCCCCCGGACTGGTCTGTGAGAAATGATGAGGCATAGGAGGAACAGGAGCTGACACTAGTATAGGAACCCCCCAAAACTTGTCCCAATCTTCATCAAATCTGTTGGGCAATGGAATCTTCAGCTCAGGGAGGGGTGGAGCAGGAGAAGCCAGCAGAGCAATATGTGCCTAAAGTGCCACAGTCTGCAATTACAGGGTGGTTACTTGTGACTGCCGGTCCTGGATGGCATTTGCTGGTTCTGCTGGGGCCTTAGTAGGTTCAGTGCTAGCGCTGAGAGGCGCTGGCCCCAATTTAAGGGCTTCTCAATGTGTCAACTGGCCAGAATGAGGGCAGTGTAGCCTAGTGGCCAGAGCAGACAGAAGGTCTAGTGGTCAGAGTCACAGTCGTTGTGAGCCAAAGCCAAGGGTCAAATCAGAAAGCAGAAACTGGGTACTCAAACCAGGTTTCGAGCTGGCATCAGTAAACAGTGGCCAAGGGTCGAACCAGAGGTGAGGAACTGGAGCAAGCAGGGTTGCAGGCAAGGGTTCAAGGCAGGAGCAGGACAGAGGCAAGGCTGGGTGCAAGGCAGAAGCAGCAGGAACAAGGTAATGCAGGAGCAGGCAGAGTGGCTTGTCTGAGCTTTGAGAAGGCAGTGAGCTGCTGCTGGCTTAAGAGCTGACCTCTCTAGCCAGTCAGGCTGCATGCTTAATCAGGCAGCCTGTTGCAGGTCAATTGTGTTGATGAGTCTTCCTGGAGACTAGTCTGCTGCAGGCCCTGATTCCTCATGGCTACCAGCCATTTTGAAGCAGACTTTTTAAAATGTTAATTCCATTTTTTATCCTTTCCGTAGTGTTCTTGCTCTAGTTACTATCTGATGTGTAAGGCTGATGCATCTTAAGAATGTATTCGCCTATGGTTAAAATTTCTATCCACATAGCTACCTATGTACACATTTTCAATACTTAAAGTAACTCCTCACTTAGCCGCCCCATTGTTACGTTGCTGATCAATTAGGGAGCATGCTTATTTAAAGTTGCACAATGCTCTGTTGTTTGGCAGCCGCTTTCTTTGTTCACTGCTTTCAGAAAGAGCAGCCTGTTGCATTTAGCTGGTGGGGAACCAGGGTGGACCGACAGCCCCCTATCAGCTCCCCACTCCCCTAAATTCTCTATGCGGCAGCTGTCCAGCAGGCTATCAGTTGCCGGCAGTTCAGCTGTCCCTCCCCGCCACTGCCATATACTGCTCCTGTCCTCTTCCTTGGAGCTGCTCCCAGGGGATTCCTGTTTGCTTTGGGGGGGGAGAGGAGTATAGACAGGGGCTAATGTCAGGAAGTTCCTCTTCCCCCTGCTCCTGCACCCTGTTTACCCCATCTCCATGGGGGCAGGGGGGAACAGGTCAGGGCTCAGGATGGAGGGAGCTTGTAGGCAGCAGCTGCTGACTCCGCTTCCTGATCTACTTAAAAAGGCAATGTACTTAGAGTGGGGGGGGGGGGTCAGCATACTTAAAGGGGCAATGAGTATCTCTCTCACAGGGTGTGTCTGTCTCTGTCTGCCATGTTGTCTCCCCTCCTTCCGTTAGTGCTGCCTTGTAGCATGTGAGGCTAAATTAACAATGTTAACCGTTGAGGGCTCAGCCGAGTGCTGTTCATCATTTAGCAGAAAGGCATTCCCTAGGAAATAACCCACCCTCTGACTCCTCCACCTCAACCAAGCTTTACAGTCATCATCACTGTGTACAGTATTAAATTGTTTGTTTAAAACTTATACTATGTGTACATATATAATATAGTCTTTTGTCTGGAAAAAAAATTCCCTGGAACCTAACCCCACTTTTTATCTTAATTACATTATGGGGAAATAGGATTTGCTTAATATAATTTCACTTAAAATCACATTTTTCAGGAAAGTAACTACCATGTTAAGCGAGTCGTTACAGTACTTCAGGATGGTATCCAGGCATCAAATACAAAATTAAGAATTGTATTATTCTTGTCCAAATAGGACCCTGTTAGGCACCACAACTCAACTCAACTGTTCTTTTTAGTAGGGTCTTTCATCTCCTTTAATTTTCTTGAGAGATACCCTTCATGAGAGATACCACCAGGTAACGCTTCAACCCTCTTTAGCATGAGAGAAGACTCATGCTAACAGATGGGTAATATGTCTGCTCTGGTCAATTTCAATCAAATGTAGTGAGCCTATTTTGCACAGTTCTTTTGTGGGTCACAGATGGAAATATGGTCACTAAGCCAAGCCCACAACTTTGTAAGGGCTATAAAGAATAAGGACCAGCTAAGTGATAGTATTTGAAAGTACGGATAATGGCTGAATTTGGGCACTGATTCTGTTTGTCCCGTGTTTGCAATTAAACTATCATGTGTGGTCTCATGTGAGTACCTGAGAAGAAGCTGAAAACCTTTTTCTAAGCCCAAGTGGGTAATGGCAACCTCGTTTCTTTGAAGGATTTAACTAAATGTTTTATTTTTTATTCATGTCTCTAGTCAACGTTCAAAGTGACCTTTGTCTTGTAAGCACATTCTCACAGGATTTTATGTCTAGAATAATGACAAAGACATGATGTATTGTATGATTTAGTGGCTCTAATATACTCGAGCAAGTACAGACAGTCATAAATGAAACAAAACTGAATGAAACTCTTATGAAGAATTAAAAGCCTCTGATGCAAGTCAGTAGTAGATTAAGATAATTAGTGACTTGATGAAGAAGTGGTAAAGTCCAGATAAGCAGAAGATGGAGGCTTGGGGATGTGTTTAGTTGCTAGCATTCTTAATGTAGCTTCTTCAGGAGGCTGTTCTTAGAGTACATTTTGGGCATTAATCATGATCACTTGATCATTTCATATATGGAAATTGCTCTTTGTCCATTTATACTTGCTTCAGAAAGGGGAATGATTTTCCTGTTTGTGGTGTCTATTGAAGTCATTGCCTAATGGCATAATCTCCGTTAAAGCTAAATAATTTGCTGGAGTTGACTGCTTAGAGTTGCATTCAAAGTTCCAGCATTTTTCCAGCTATTGTTGAGCCAGTTACCTTTTAACACTTCCTCTAATGGTGGTTGTTGCCTTGTTTGACCTCTCTTCGGTTCAGAGAAGCAGAATTATGATAGAACTGATACCTTTTTGTTAAGTTTCTAGAAGGTAGGGTTTTTTTGCCCCACAGGCCAGTCAACTTAGCGTCAAGAACTTTGAGAAGACACTTTGTGAAGAGAGTAAGTCACACTTCTTGCATTCCCATCAAGAAAGGTGGTAGGAGAGCAAGCCATTTTAAAAATGGGTCCATTAACGCTTAACAGAGAAAGAGGCTTGACACATGTCTTGCTGAGACTATTTCACTTAGAGGCATTTGGAACATAGGCATCCCTGTGCAAACTGCTTCTTGCTCAGTCTTATGTTCTAAAACCTCATTTCTAATAGCAATAACATTCAAAATGATCCACATTAAAGCCGTTTGGCACCTAAGGAAAAGCGCCTTTCTAGATGCTTTTAGAATGAACCACTCCTCTGGTCACCCAGCTGTTTTGTGACTGAAGCAAATCCCAGTTGCCTTGGGTTCGATGGACATAGTTTTTTATGCCTTACATTAGACAATATTTAATTTAATTTATTTTCAGAAACGAGAAAGGAAGCTGGCAAGATGTTCTAAGTAATGCACCAAATAAAAACATCACTCTGAAATATCCTTTATCTGATTCTGTTGTTTGATAATTTGTTTAATGTTAACCATGTGCATGGCACTGTGCAAGATGCAAAAGACAGTCTCTGCCTCAGTTTACAGTATAAAACTTTTTGTATGTTTGGAAATCCAGATGAGGATAAGAATCTAACAGTATTATTAGATTTTAATAGGAATTACACTTGTGAAATTAGGGGAGAAGAAACTCCATAGTAAGTTAAACTAAAAACTCAATTTACATACTCATACTCATAATAGATTTTGTACAATAGTTAGCTACTGTGGCCTTTCATGAGAAATTTGGCTTAGATCCAAATGGTTATATTTCAAATATATTGATTTCAATTGCAATACAGAATACAAAGTGTACAGTGTTCACTATATATTAATTTTTGATTACAAATATTTGCACTGTAAAAAAGAAAATAAATAGTATTTTTCAATTCATCTAATACAAGTACTGGAGTGCCATCTCTTTATTATGAAAGTTGAACTTACAAAAACTTACAAAAAAACCTGCATTCAAAAATGAAATAATGTGAAACTCTAGTGCCTACAAGTCCACTCAATCCTATTTCTTGTTCAGCCAATAGCTCAAACAAACAAGTTTCTTTACATTTGCAGGAAATAATGCTGCCTGCTTGTTGTTTACAATGTCACCTGAAAGTGAGAACAGGCATTCACATGGCTTTGTTGTAGTTGGTGTCACAAGATATTTACATGCCAAATGGGCTAAAGAGTCCTATATATCCCTACATGCTTCAACCACCATTCCAGAGGACATGTATCCATGCTGATGACAGGTTCTGCTCACTGACAATCCAAAGCAGTGCGGGCCGATACATATTCATTTTCATCCCCTGAGTCAGATGCCACCAGCAGAAGGTTGATTTTCTTTTTTGATGCTTTGGGTTCTATAGTTTCTGCATCAGAATATTGCTCTTTTAAGGCTTCTGAAAGCATGCTCCACACCTCTTCCCTGTCAGATTTTGGAAGGGACTTCTGATTCTTAAACCTAGGGTGTAGTGCTGTAGCTATCTTTAGAAATCTCTCACATTGGTACCTTCTTTGCATTTTGTCATAGCTGCAGTGAAAGTGTTCTTAAAGCGAACATGCTGAGTCCTCATACAAGACTTCTGTAACATGAAATGTATGACCGAATGTGGGTAAAATAGAGCAGGGAACATAATTCTCCCCCAAGGAGTTCAGTCACAAATGTAATTAACGCTTTTTTTAATGAGTGTCAGCATGGAAACGTCCTGTGGAATGGTGGCCGAAGCATCAAGGGGCATGCAAATGTTCTGCATATCTGGCACGTAAATACCTTGCAATGCCAGCTACAAAAATCCCATGAGAATGCCTGTTCTCACTTTCTCGTGACATTGTAAATAAGAAGTGGGCAGCATTATCTCCCATCAATGTAAACAAACGTGTTGGTCTTAGTGATCAGCAGAACAAGAAGTAAGACAAGCGGACTTGTAGGTTCTAAAGTTTTGTATTGTTTTGCTTTTGACTGCAATTATGTAACCAAAAATGACATTTTTAAGTTAAACTTCCACAATAAAGAGATGGCACTCCAGTACTTGTATTAAATGAATTGAAAAATACTATTTCTTGTTTTACAGTGCAAATATTTGTAATCAGAAATAAATATAAAGTCAGCAGTGTACACTTCGTATTCTGTGTTGTAATAGAAATCAAGATATTTTAAAACGAAAAGCATCAAAAATATTTAATAAATTGCAAGTGGTATTCTATTGTTTAATAGCACTATTTAAAGTGTGATTAATCACGATTATTTTTTTTTCATTGCAGTTAATTTTTTGAGTTAATCACATGAGTTAATTGTGATTAATCAAGAACCCTACTCGGTTTGCTAACACTGACTTTTTTGGTCAATTGTTAAAAAGAAGGGTTCATGTAACATAAAAGCAAGTACTTAACTTTAGGGATGCAATTTAGTATCATTGTCTTTAGTGGATCTACTCATATGAATAAAGTTAAGCATGTGTCTATCACCTGATCATGCTCCCCCTCTAAAACGATAGCAAAATTTACTAACTTCAGTTGTGCATGTTGAACGCTCTGTGATTTATGTAAGGCCAGATTCTTTGAAGTGCTGCTATTCCCTCAAGCTGAAATTATTGCAGGTTAAAATTGCTCAACATGTGCAAGGTCAAGCCCATGGCCCTTTATACAAATAAGCAGGACTTTATTCTTAAGGAGTTTCTTTCCTACATTTCAATCCTATCAGTAAAGATCTTAAAGTAAGCAACAAACTTACTTCAAACTACTTTTTTAGCATATGCAGTAAGCAGCTTGAGATGGGAGGAATCACTTTCATTATCTAAAAATGTCATTCTCTTTATTTTGATGTATCAAAAGCACAACACTGTATATTTTATTTGAATACATTGCATCATATTCTGATTCAGTGTTCTTATTCATTGGCTATATTTTTAAAAATTATAAATATATTGGTACATTATTTCCAACAGAAACAATAGATTATTCAAACTTCTGTCATCTTTAAACAACATTTATATGCTAATGTCTAACTCTCCCCGGACATAGCTTGAAACCCATTCTAAAAGATAAACAGGAAGTATGTGGGTATATATTAGAATTTATAAACCAAGATCTATGCCTAATAAAAATTGAGCTATCATTGATATAGATGACAGATATAGATATTGCATGTATAAATATTGATCATGTTACAGATGCTGCCATTATCTTTTTTATGAAATAAAAAAATCATTTTGAAATGTGGAATGTTTTGCTATACTACAGATACACTGGGTAGTAATCAGAGATGAATTAGGGCAACCGAGAAACCTAAACATGGTACAAATGTATGTCCCCTACCTACAAAGCAGGCTCTGTAGTCCCCTATTTAGTGGTCCTATCTATTTTCAAGTCCGCCTACATCTGTTCATCAAGCAAGGGTCTCCAAAGTCAGTTTAGATAGACAAAATGTGAATGAAAATTGGGAGCTTGTAAGGAGAGCTTTAGATGGTCTGAAAGCTGAAGTTCTACAATCAAGAAAGAGGACAACTTTGCCACTAAACCAGAATAGTCTTTTAGCCAAAATGAAGACCGTGATTAGAAATAAAAAGGTAATATATAAAAATGGGGGGTGGATGGGAAGAGGAAATAGATAGAAATCAATATAATTTAGACATTATGAAGTATAGCAAATTGATAAAGGAGGCTGAAGACATTTGGGCAAAGCCCAGGGCTGTCAGGGCAAAAAAAATGAGTATTTTATCTGCATTAGGAACAAAAGAAATCCATCAATGGTATAGGGTCGTTATTAGATGGAGATGATAAAATCTAATATTCCAGGATTATCACTCTACTGGGTCACTCTAAAGACTAGAATGTGTGTTGAGTCAGTGTGAAGCAATGGAAACAGCTATAAACATGGTTGAGAACTACTTATCTGTAATATTACCAGGTTCAGTCATCAGTGGGATTTGTGGTCTATAACTGTCCGGTTTTAAGTGCTCAGACATTTACCTTTACAAATTATACCGGTGCATTATACAGGCACAGTAAGGCATATATCTTGTGTGCCATGCCAAGAGATTAGACCATTGTGAAATTGGAAGTAACTCAACCAATCAACCAATTTACAGCTAATTTGCATGCAACAGTTGCAGTAGTTGTATGAGGTAAATGGAACAGATGGATTATTTGGCCCAACTGTCACACCCATGCAATGGCATGGGCTTTCAGCTACTAGTTAATAATGCTTCAGAAAAGGTGGACGTGTTCAATAATGAATATTTGTTTTGTATTTGGAAAGTAGTAGGATGGTGTATTCAGATCTTATGAAGATGTTTTATGGATTTCAAGGCCAGAAGGAACCATTTTGTTTGTCTAGACTGACCTCCTGTATAACAGCCCATAATACCTCCTCCCTACCTCCCAAAACATTCCTGGAGTATATCTGTTAGAAAAAAACTGGTTGGATCCACCATGAACCTTGGTAAATTGTTCCAATGGTTAATTATTCTCACTGTTTAACAAAAAAAATAGGCCTTATTTCCACTCTGAACTTGTTTAGCTTCAGCTGCCACCCTTTGGATTGTTGTACCTCTCTCTGCTAGATTAAAGACCTGTATTATTACATATTTGTTCTCCAAATAAATACTTAGACTGTAACCAAGTTGCCCCTTAGCCTTCTCTTTGTTAGGCTAAATACATTAAGCTCTTTGAGTCTGTTGCTGTAAGGCATGTTTTCTAATTTTTAAATCATTCTTGTGGTTCTTCTTTGAACCCTTTCCAACATCCTTCTTGAATTGTTGGCACCAGAACAGGGTACAGCACTGCTCCTACTTGACATTCCCCTAATTAATGTGTTCCAGAATCTAATTAGCTCTTTTGGTCACAGCGTCACACTGAGAGTTTATGTTCAATTGATTATCCATTTCCCCTCTCCCTGCCCCAATCCCTTTCTCTGAATAACTGCTTCCCAGGATTGTTACCCTCATGTAAGTAGGCCCTACATTCTTTGTTCCTATATGTATACTTTTATATTTATCTGTATTAAAATGCATATTCGCTGCTTGTGCCCATTTTACCGAATGATTCATAATCACTTGAATGAGTTACCTCTCCCCTTCATTATTTACCACTTCCCCAATATTTGCATTTATAAACTTTATCAGTGATTATTTCCTCTAGGTAATTAATAATAAAAAAAAGTTAAATGGCAAAGGGCCAAAAACAGATCCCTGTGAGATCCCCCAAGGAACACACTTGGTTGATGACTGGTCTGATTGCAGTTGCATTTTTTAGGCCCTATCACCCAGTATTTAATCCATGTACTTTGTACCTTGTTGATTTTAAATCATTCTAGTTTTTAGATCAAAATATTGCATAGTACCAACTCAAATGCCTTCTAAAGTCTAAGTAGATTACATCGGCACTGTTACCTTTATCAACCAAACTTAGTCTCATACCAAAAAAAATCGTTCGACATGATCTATTTTCTATAAATGTGTGTTGATTTACATTATCTTCCTTTAATTCGTTATTGAGTCCCGTGACAGCTGCTCCATTATTTTGCCCGAGATTGAGGTCAGGCAGTATTCTCCAGTCCATTAGTACCCAGTGAAGATACTGAACAGTGTCTGCGGGGGATAAACATTTCTCAATGAGCTGGCCTGGATAACTTGTACTGAAGAGTCCTAAAAGAGGTGGGTGAGGAGGTGTCTGGTCTACTGATGTTCATTTTTAATAAATCTTGAAATACTATGGAAATTCCAGAAAACTGGAGGAGTACTAGTGTTGGGCCTATATTTAAAAGGAGCAAGTGGAATGACCTATAGGTATCTGACATTAGCACTTCACAAAGCAATGGGAAAGCTGATACAGGATTGTTAAATAAATTAAAGGACAGAAGTATAATCCGTGCTAGTCAACATGATTTTATGGAAAATAGATCTTGTCAAACAAACCTGATTTCATTCTTTGAGATCACAGATTTGGTTGATAAAGGTAGCTCTGTAGCTCTAATCTACTTAGACTTTTCCAAGGCATTTGACTTAAGTATTGCATGGCATTCTGTTTTTAAAAATTAGCAGTATACAATATCAATAAAGTACATGTTAAATGGATTCAGAACTGGCTGACAAATCTCTAAAATTAGCTCTTGATGGGGATCATATTAGGCTTGACACAGTTCAACATTTCCATCAATGATCCTAAAGTAAATATAAAATCATTGCTGATTAAAATTGGCGGAATGGTAAACCATAATGAGGACAGGGCAGTCATACAGACTGATCTAGATATCACAGTAACGTGGGCCCATTCAAACAATGTGTTTTAATGCTGCCAAATGCAGTTACACATCTAGAAACCTAGGCCGTAGCATGAGAATGGGTGATTATATCCTGGAAATCTTTTTCATAATGAGAACCAAAGGCTGGAAGTTGAAAACAGACATATTCAATTAGAAGTGAGGCACACATTTTTAACAATGAGGGTGATTAACCATTAGCACAAACTACCAAGGGAAGTGGTGGATTCTCCATCACTTGATGTCTTCAGATGAAGAATGGATGCCTTTCTGAATGATGATCTTTAGCCAGGCACAAGTTGTTGCTCAAGACAGTGGTAACGGGATGAAAATTAATATCCTGTAATCTGCAGGAAATCAGACTAGATGCTCTAATGGTCCCTTCTGGTCATAAACTCTATCAATCTGTAGTTTTATGTCTATAAGGCCCACTGCTCTGGTGGTAGTAGTCCTGGTGAGTCTATCAGTTTGCCACAGAGCCTTCTGCTCTAAGGGAGTCAAGGGTCCCTCCCAGCCTTCCCTCCTGACTGTCCAGAGAAATAATACATTCAGTTAAAAGAGTGTCAATAATTGCTCATGAGCAGTGCAGCTGATTAAGAATCTTTACCCACATGCTTTGAAGGGTATCTCATTTAATCTTCCTTTGTGAAACAATAGTTACCACAATACCTGGTCATTATGGTGGGTAATGAAGTATAAGGTGGAATGAGGGAAATGATTAGCACTCCAATACTTGGAGGATAAAATAGACCATAGCAGGCAAAGCAAGCAGAGAGGGGGAAGCTAATGTGGAAAACATTATTTCTTAGAGACTAAGGCGCCTGCCACAAAAATTAACACACACAATTTTACCAGTATCTAGTAACTCCTTGTAATCTTCAAAATCCAGTTGGCTTGCTTTCTTGGTTTCCTTTTTGTATAGATTCTTTGCAACTAAGCAAGAAGAGTTACTGAACACATTTGCTGTTTTTATTTGAGAAATAAATTAAAAAGTGGCGCTTTTATAATCAAACAGAACTGTCTGCAAATTCTATTCTCTACACAGTAATATCTTGTTTTATTACATACTGGCTTTTATTGAGCTCCAGTTTCTTATTTCAGTCTGGCATTGCTTGAGATTTTTGTGTGATCCTTAGCAGGTTTTTTTTTTTTTTTTTTTTACTATTGAGGGATATCGGGTAGCTGGAGCAGTGTCTCTAATTTTATGGAAGGTACTACCAACTTTTTATCCAGTGAGAATCTTAGGTGGAAATGATCTCAGTATAATTTGTTGGTCTCACTTTCAGTTCAGCCTTTGATTCCACTTATTAAAAAGTCCTATTTTTTTATTTTAGCCAGTATCACTGCAGTCAGTATTGTGTTATTTACAGTCCTTTATAATATCAAAGGCACAATGCTGAAAGTGGCTGTAACCAGAAACATTATACTAACATTTAATTTTATAGTATATATTTGATAATCTTATAAAGATTCAATTTTTCAAGAAAAAGTTATCTTCACAAGATGCCACTATATAGAACACATTTCCTTCCCCACCGCCTACTCCCATTGTTGTTGCCTTCCTTTAGTGAAACAATAAACATCTTACTGTTCAGAACCAGCATAGTTCCTGGTATCAGAGGGGTAGCCGTGTTAGTCTGGATCTGCAAAAGTAGATCCCTAAAATCTGTTAGTCTATAACGTGCTACAAGACTCTTTATAGTTCCTGGTTAGTCCAATCCTTTTGACTTTAGCCACAAAATATCATTTTTCCCCTTGATGCTCTGTCACATGACTATTTTAACCCTGCAGGTCAAGTGTACTGAAAGCCAATTAATTTCAAGAAACTCTGGAAGAAAATATCCATCAGTTTATCTTCTTTATTACATTTGGTTGATTCATTGATAAGGGAAATTTAGTCTGAGGTGAGTGTACAGGGGCATAAACTGGAATTAGAATTATTTAGAACACTGACCATTTCAGTTGCTCCAAGTATACCAAAGCAATACTACATGGAAGACTATTACTCTTAAAACTGCTGGCAAAAAATATGAAGGCTAACTTCAGTGTTTGATGTGAACAGCAACATACCTTGCACTGAACTGGGAATAGTGATGATGTGAATCCTTTTATTGTCTATAAACTCAGTACATGAATGGAGAGGTAGATGCACATTTCTAGGATTCAATGAAAATCTATCTCTGGACAAAACTTTATGCTCTAAGGAGGGCACAGGAAAATAAGCATCGATAAACATATGCAAAAGTAATGTGAGCAAATACTACCTATACCTCATGGCCCTAATGGTGCAATCGCACTTTGTAGATGGAGGATTTCCAGAACCCACTCCCTTACAACCAAATCTATATTCCTTGAATACTATTAAGCATAGTTCTGCAAGGCTTGCTAGACCCAAACACAGATATATTGGGAGTTGTCGTGGGGAGAGTGTAAGGCCAATGAATCTGTAACTGCATGGTTCCCCTACCAGTTCTTCCCCCATTGCCCCCCACCTCCAGTACACACACACCCCGCCACGTGTTTGGTGACAGGTCACATGCAAGGGCTAACATGCAAACTGTCTCTGTGAATTCAAAGGGGGATTTTGGATGTGGTTTGGATTATAGTACACAAATTGGTTTTAAATATGAAAATTGAAATGCTGCAAATGCAATTTTCTTAATCTCCTGAAGTGAACTTGATTTCCAAACTAAATTCTGAATGTGAGCTTTGATTATTACATTTAATATTTTTTCTTCTCAAATAAAGATTTATTCTAATGTTGATTTTAAAAAGGAAAGGTAGGCAAAGGGTTGACAGTGATGATTCTAAATATAAATTATATCAAGCAAATTGATGCAAGATTAAATTACCAGATCAACCTTTTATATTCTGTATTTTATGGAATATCTAATATATGTTTGGCAGTAATTTACTCTCGCACATGAATTCCTGACAGTTTCGATTCTTCAGACTTATTAATCAATGTATGTCAGCACCAGAGCCATTTTATGAGACTTACTAGTCATCAAAAATTTATTATCCGATAAATCAAAGAAACAACTAGCATCTTAATAGCATGAACAAAGTGGCATGCAAAGGATCATTCAAGACTACATGCTTTTGTCTTGTAGTTAATGTTACTATCAGGGGCCTTGTAACTCTATGGACATAGTCGTCATATTGGCAAAGCTATTTCCTTTCTACAGGGTCTTGTTTTTAATCTTTTCTGGGAGCTGTGTATGTGTGTGTGTGAGAGAGAGTATTTCATGTCATCTTCATTCTGTAAATCCTGTAAAATCTAATATAGAACTTTTAACAATCCATGACTTTGAGTTATTCGCAAGAAATATTGTGCACTTCAGTAATGTGAAAGGGAGGGAGGTGTATTGTGACAGAAATCATCATGCTAATAATGTTTCATTCTGTGCTCTGGTGACCTGAGAAATAGCTATGTCCATCACCACAAAACTTGGACTATCTGATTACAGTAATAGTAAGTGTTCTTTACTTTTAAAAAAACGACATTCTGCGTGAGATTATCATAAGTGCTCAACCTGGGCCTAACTCCGCTCCCATTGAAATTAATTATAGACTTCAGTGAAAACTGTTAAATTTAAGATTGAGTGCTGTGGTTAGATGTTTGCGCGTGGTTTGTTTTTTTTTTTTCCCTGCATGCTGCCCCAGCTCTGCTCAAACAGCTGGCACAGCAGACCTTGAGCAAACCACCCAATGACTGCAAGATTCATTAAGGCATAAAGGCACCAGGCCAAGTTTATTGTCGACAAAGTATGGTAATAGCGCCTGGCAGATTCGATGAGGATGCTAAGACATGTACGCCTGTGACAATGGTCACAGCTCAGTGAAGGGTGGGACTTTCTATTCCCGTCGGCTGGACCAAGATATTCTCTCGGATACATCTTTATATCCTGATACAAACCAGTACCCCTTGATGTGGCTAGTTATTACCATCACCTTGTATATGTTGGCTTGCTTAAAACCTGCTAATCTTAAACTTATTATGTACTGTTATCCTAACCTTATCTTTTCGGGGATGTCAGTGTGTTCCTGTTATCCTTGAGGAATGTTTTTGTACCATCCTTGATATTGAGATGTTCTGGTACCCCTTGATATCAAAATACATTTAAGTACTTTGTGCTTAGCACTTCTTAAAAATCTGTGTTTTTGCGATAGCCCTGTTTTTTCCAAATTCTGTAAGCAGGTCCTGCTTCATACCAGTCTTCTGATCTAAGGGCTTATGTCTCAGGCTCTTTCCCTACTACAAGTACTTTTGAAAATCCCACTCTTTGACTTTTTATTAACACAATGCAAATTAAAATAATTTACTATTCCCATTTGTTTTACTACAAGAATATTTTGATTGGGTTTTGCTCACTCTGCTTATTTGAGATGATTTACATGTACTGCACATGTACTTAATAGTTGGGATTTTCTTCAAGAATGTGTCAAACTTTCCTGATCCCCAATTCCTGGATTTGTGATTCCAAGCATTTCATTCTTCACTCTTGTATGCTGTCTCCTAATCCTTGGAATAGATTCTGCTTGGTTATTTCTTGGTTCCTTCGGCTGTTATGTGTATTATACATCATTCTTCTTGTGGATAATTATCTTTGGCTTTGGTAACCTGTAGAACTTAGTGGTTTTAGCTTTGTTTTTTTAAATGTCCTATTAATTTGTTGTATGATTTGTCTTAACAATTGAGACTACCTAGATGTTAATTGATTGCAGAGGGAATGAGAATGTATGCTTGTATGTACACTTATCTATATATATAAAAGTCAAATGGTGTGTGCGTGCATGTGTGTATGTACATTCCCTTACTCCTTCCACACCGTTTGAGCTAGAGACTTGAAATTTGGTACAGTTATAGGCTTTAGGGTCCTAATCAGGGTAAGAATCGAAAATTTTTCAAATCTCACCTGTGACACCCCCTAGGGGTGAAATTCTTTAAAGCCAATTAACATCAGCTGGGCAGCAGGTTAACACCTGCTGTTCTCTGTGACATAGTTATAATGTAATACCCCCCTCCAACGGACCCCGCACTCGCTCAGCTCTCTGCCCCCTCCCCCCTCCAATGCCCCCCCACTCGCTCAGCTCTCTCGCCCCTCCAACGGACCCCGCACTCGCTCAGCTCTCTCCCCCCTCCCCCCTCCAACGGCCCCCCACTCGCTCAGCTCTCTCCCCCCTCCCCCCCTCCAACGGCCCCCCCACTCGCTCAGCTCTCTGCCCCCTCCCCCCCTCCAATGGCCCCCCCACTCGCTCAGCTCTCTCGCCCCTCCAAACGGACCCCGCACTCGCTCACCTCTCTCCCCCCTCCAACGGACCCCGCACTCGCTCAGCTCTCTCTCCCCTCCCCCGCTCCAATCAACGACGGGTATTTTTGCTAGTATTCATATAAAATGCTTAATTCGGTTTGAAAAGAAGAAAGTTTCAGAATAAAAAGAGGAAATTGTACAGCTCAGGGTATGCATATAGCCAGACTTTAATATAGTGTTATGGTTGTACATATGTATCAATTAGTTCAGGTGGGCTTTTTAATGGAACATTGTATTTATAAAGAAGCCAGCTATGAGAAGCTTACAGGAAGTCGTACCTTACGTTCCACCAACAACGTCTGCTCCATCTGTCCATCCAAAACCTATTTACCCCACATCACTCCAGTTCCTTCCTATACCACTTACTTATATGGACCATGGACCCTCATGTTTCATACAGTAAATAGAGACTTACAAATTGCTTCCACTGTGGGCCTTAGCCCGAGACATTAAACTTCAACTCTAAGTACATATGCTAAAATTGCAAAAAGTGCCCAAATCCCTTTTTCAAAAGAAACTTAGGGTATGTCTACACTGCAGTAAAATGATCATGACTAGCCTGTGTCAATTGACCTAAAGTCTACTGAAGTCAATGGCAGTCTTGAAATGGGCTTCTAAGGACTTTGGCTCAGGTCCATATATATTTGAGATTAGAACTGGGCCATAACAGTTTAAAGATCCCAACTCTACTGTACATTCTCATTGTAATGCGTGGTGAGTAACTGACAATCAAGGTGAAAGCACACACTTCAGTTTTTCCAGCGTCAAAAACATTAATGAATAAACATTTCTATCCACCTTACATTCAGGGCCCATGCAGGGACAATTTACGCCCCAGGCGAAACTTCCACCTTAGCCCCCCACCCCATCCCACCCCCTGAGCTGGCAGCCCTGTCTCCCACCTCCTGGGGAGCCCTGCGGCAGCTCCCCTCCCCAGCTCCCCTTCGCTCCGCCTCCTCCCCTTCGCATGCTGCCGCTCTACTTCTTCCGCCTCCCAGGCTTGCAGCGCTAATCAGCTGTTTGGCATGGCAAGCCTGGGAGGGGAGGAGAAGCAGAGAGGGTGGCGTGCTCAGGGAAGGAGGTAGAGCGGAGGTGAGCTGTGGGTGGCCCTTCCCGTGCTCTCCCTCTCCCCTGACTCACCTCTGCTCCACCACCTTCTCTGAGCATGCTTTTGGGTACCCCCAACCAATTGGCACCCTAGGTGGCCACCTGTTTTGTCTAGTGGTTGCACTGGCCCAGCTTACATTGTTCAAAATGAAGATTAGAAGGTGGGAGTTACTTTTTACATTACTTCAGTGTTTGGTTTGGGTGGGTGGGAGGATTTTGCCATAGATTTGTATATAGCTCTCCTAAAAAATTATGAAAGATTACACATCAAGCCTACATCTAGCAATCTGCATTATCTGCTATTGGCACATTTTGGTGATAATTCAAAAAAAAAAAAAGCCAAATGGTGGTCTGTAAGAGTAGATTCTACTAGATAGAGATATAAAGTTGATTTCTCCCCCCCCCCCCCCCCCCCAAACTACACTGATCCAAAATGAATGAAGGCTTAAAAGTGAAAGAAAAATCCTTGTAAAATTCTGCCTGGTAAAACCTGCAGTCTTACAAACTCAGGCATAGATGAGAATGAGTCATGTATTTTAATACAGGTTGTACCAAAGTTTGTGGAATACTTTTCTTCCTACAAATCCAAAAAAACCCTCCTTAATCCAGACATAGTATGATATACTGATTGTACTGGAGCCTACCAAATATTGGGTCTTCTGCTTAGTGTTTATTTCTACAAAGAATTCCAAATGGCTAGTATGTCCTATATCTTTGACATTTATTATAAAATTAAAAATAGAAAGCAAGTACTTAGTTTTTAACTTTTTCTGCAGTTTATGGGGTCTAGCTTCTGAAGACGACCTTATCTGTTGACCTGATACTTAAATTTTTGTGTTTTATCCACAGAACATAAAAGCATAGGCAGTGGTAATACAAACCCCTACACTGTACCTCAATGAGATCCTGTAGGGATCACTGCCAAGGGATAGTTCAGTCTAGGTTAGTTCAGTCTTCACTACCATTCAGAGCTTGGTCCTCTATTGCAGCGGTCCTCCAACATTTTTGGTTGCAGCCCCTTTCTGCGGTGCGGTGTCCACTCGCAGCCCCCGGGGTATCTCCGCTGAAATGCTGCTGAATAGAAAGATTCTGCGGTGGCATTTTACGGTTCCAAAATAGACTGCTGCAGAATTCGGCGGTGGCGCTGGGGTCTTTCACACTCCACTTTGAAGACCACTGCTCTATTGAGGATGCCAGCAAGGATGATGATGAATGCTTATTTCCTTCTGGCTGCTCTTTGCAATTATACCCCTCTAATGGCACAGAGTAGGTTTCAGGATTAGGATCTATGATCTTGCTTTTGTGAAGGAAACTTAAAAAATTACTAACTTGCACGAAAGGTTCTTCTATCCAGGTCAAAGTGATTTTATACAAGTCACGGGGTGAGCAACCAATGGCAGTGATTTTCAGCCAAAACTGACTTTGAGTTGGAATCAGCTGAGGGAACTAAATGCAAAACCCAACCATCATGTCCCAACCATCTTCCCCGAGCCATTAATTCCTCAGGCACTTTTGTTACTATTGTATTTAAGCCAACAACGGTATAGACAGGGTAAAGCTATTCTGAACATCAAATGCAACATTTCCCTATGTATGCAATACATTAGAAGGAAGTGTGAACAATGGTGTTTCTTCCTTATAATATTTTATACTTCTCAAGTGCATCAACATTGTACCATCACTCCCCGTCTAAGAAATACTATTTCTTTGTGTTTAACAACACCGGTCCACAATCAAGTTACTCTTTTCTCTAGATGCAGACTGGTGAAAATATATAATTAGTTTTGCTGCCAGAACTCAGCTAGTAAGATAGCTTATACCTTTATCAATGCTTAACTTACTGATATGAAATGGAGTGCAGCCGTTCTTTTTAAATATTCCTAACAGAATAGCTTCTGACACTTCTATTAGTCTGTAAATGTTGATATAAAGCCAATGTTTGTTTGTAACTTATTCAATAAATACAAAATATTCCCATAAAATGCCACTAACAGAGGTTGGATTCTTTATTAATAGAAGCTTGTTTAAATACATTCAAAGCTCATCTTCTACCTTTAAATTAATGGTTTCTGCTATTCTGATCAAGTGACATCTTCAAGTAAAGGAAGTACAAAATTAGTTTCCACAGTGTAATACATCTTCTATATTAATGTTTAAAACCCATTCCCCCCACCTTTCCATCACTATCACCTTTTTAAATAACTAATGCAGCAAAATTCAACATTTAAGATGCAATAGATACAGCAATCATGTACACTTTGATTTTGTAAATCAAACTGTACACAAAAAGCTGACTTTAATAGCTAACAAATTCAGAATTTCACAGCCAGTTTAAAAAGGTGGGAATTACGTATTTTAACTTAAAAGTTACAGGAACACTACACTAAATAGATTTACTGGCTGTTGTCTTTGTAACGCTTTGACAGGTTTAGTTAATTTATGGTTTCATATTCATTTTTGCATCTAGAGACTTTTCACTGCTGAGGCAGACCATCTGGCCCCAGTTGCCAGTTTATACTAAATGATATTTCGTCATGCCAAAGCAGAGACTGGATCAGCAGGTCATTATGGGATTAACAGCTACCCTACCTTTATTCATTTTGTCTCTCCCGTGCCCCTCTTCCACACTACTTTTTAGATCTAAACACTTTTCAAGAACTGTCAGGTGACATTCAGATTGTGATTTTACTCACCCTCCCCAGTTTTAAAGCATATCCATGATATACCCAAACCCCCATTTCATGCCATCATCTTGAAGTCAGCGCTGTACTTTAATGGCAGAATGAACTTGCTTCCATTTCAAAAACATAAGTTTAAGTACCTACAGAGCAAGGGCAGATACAAACAAGGCAAGGATGTTCTTTGACTCTCTCAAAGGACCATCTAAATGTCGAACAGCTCCCTTGAAGTGGGCAGATGGCACAGCCCTCATCAAAGACAAGAAGGGAATCATACAGAGATGGGCTGAACACTTCAGTAGTCTACTCAATAGACCATCCATTGTTGATTGGCATCTCCTTGACAATTTACCTGCAGAACCTATCAAAAAGGATCTCTATGTCCCTCCATCAGTTGAGAAAGTTATAAAAGCCATCAAACAACTGGCAACTGGCAAAGCATCTGGAAAGGATGGTATCCCAGCAGAATTGTATTAAGGAGCAGGCCCAAAGGTTACCAAGGTGTTTTATGACATCCTGAGTAGCACTTGGGAGGAAGAAGAAATGCCACAAGACTTCCAAGATGCTATTATTGTATCACTGTTCAAAAGCAAAGGCAGAAACGCTGACTGCAGAAACTACAGAGGCATTGCTGTCCTCTGTACAGCAAGCAAAATGCTAGCTCGCATTCTATTGAACAGACTCACTGCAAACATTTCTGAAGAGAATCTGCCAGAAGCTCATTGTGGTTTTAGAGCAGGTCATAGCACTATGGACATGATCTTTGTCGTAAGGCAGGTCCAGGAAAAATGTTTAGAGCAGAATATGGACCTGTATGCAGTTTTCATCGATCTGACCAAAGCTTTTGACATAGTCAATAGAGAGTGTCTGTGGGCTATTCTGTGTAACTAGGCTGTCCAAGAAAATTCATACAAATCATCTGTCTGTTTCATGACCACATGATAGTGCAAGTACTCGCCGGTGGTGACTGTTCCGATGTATTTTAAATCTCAAATGGAGGGAAGCAAGGCTGCGTACTTGCTCCAGTGTTGTTCTACTTGTTCTTTCTTGTGTTCTCAACCATGCAAGAAGGGATTTGGATCAAGGGATGTACATCCCACTATCGATGGCTCCCTTTTTGATCTTCAAAGACTCAGTGCTAAGACCAAGACACTGGAAAGGCTTCTCGTTGAAGTATTTTTTTGCAGATGACTGTGCTCTAATGGCTCCCAGACAAGACTACCTTCAGGTCATCGTTGATGACTTTTCTGAAGCATCCCAGCTCTGTGGCCTCACCATCAGTCTTGGGAAGACAAAGACCTTGTTCCAGCCAGCACCTCATTCCAATGCCCCAGTGCTAGCCATCTTCATCCAAAGTACACAGTTGAAAAATGTTCATCAGTTCAAATATCTGGGCAGCACCATCTCAAGAGACTGTTCCCTTGCTAAGGAAATGTCCTCCAAAATTAGTAAAGTCAGCCAGGCCCTCAGCTGTCTTCTAACAAAAGTTCTTAACCAACACATCATCTCTCTTTCCACCAAATTGAAGATTTACAGGGCAGTAGTTCTAACATCTCTCCTGTGTGGATCTAAGATGTGGACTCTTTATAAACGTCACATTAAACAGTTTGAGCAATTTCACATGCGATCCCTCCGCTCAGTGACGAGCATTCACTGGCAGGACAAAGTGACCAATATTAAGGTCCTTGAGAAAGCAAACACAACCACCATTGAGGAAATGTTATTGAGAGCACAACTTAGGTGGACCGGGCATGTCATCAGAACGGAAGATGACAGTCTCCCAAAACTGATCTTCTATGGGGAGCTGAGACGGCAAAAGAAAGCAGGGTTGTCTGTATAAGCGCTTCAATGATAATCTGAAGAGCAGTCTCCAGTGGGCTGGGATCAATCCTGAAGAACTTGAGCAAATGGCTCAGAACAGGACTCACTGGTGGTCTCTGACAAGATCAGCTTGTGACAAATTTTGAGTGGGACTGATGAAATGATCACCAGGCTACACGTGAAAGGCTCCGCAGAGTTGTTTCATCAAACCTCATAGATACAGACTTCTCATGCTCTCAGTGCAGCTGACTTGGTGCATTAGGATTCGGACTGCAGAGTCATACGCGTAGCCATATATGAGAATTGCAACAATATTGCTTTGTTCAGTCACAGAGACCCCCTTGGGAATGTCGCCTGATGTGCTGAAATTACCTCTAAGCCTGTTTTCCCTGATGGCTTAGGACTCCAGAACCCTGCCTTGTTGAACCAGACACGCTAGTCTGCTGCAACACAGACCCAGGTCTCAACCATTTCCCCAAAGCTGCAGGCTTTAACTGAAAACCACTCAGCAGGTAACCTATCTCCAGCACCCATACACCTAGTTCCCAATGGGATTCAAACCCCAAATAAATCCGTTTTACTCTATATAAAGTTTACACAGGGTAAACTCATGAATTGTCTGCCCTCTGTAACACTGATAGAGATATGCACAGCTGTTTGCTCCCCCAGGTATTAATCACTTACTCTGGGTTAATTAATAAAGAAAAGTGATTTTATTAAGCATAAAAAGTAAGATTCACGTGGTTTTACGTAATAACAGACCAAAGTAAGTTACCAAGCAAAATAAAACAAAACATGCAAGTCTAAGTCTAATACATTTAAGAAACTGCATACAGGTAAATCTTACCCTCAGATGTTGCAGTAAGTTTCTTTCACAGACTAGACTCCTTAGTATGGGCCCAATCCTTTCCACTGTTACAGTCCTTGTTCTAGCTCAGGTGGTAATTAGAGGATTTCTCATGACTGACACCCTCCTTTGTTTTGTTCCACACAAAACAAACTTTGGCACAAGGCGGGAATCTTCTGTCTCTCTGGGCCCCCCACCTCAACGTCTAAATGAAAAAGCACCAGGTTTAAGATGGATTCCAGTACCAGGTGACATGGTCACATGTCCTGTGAGACCCCAAGCCTCCATTCTTTCCAGCCTGACTTGCAGGAAGGCTTACAAGTAAACGGAGCCATTTACAGCCAATTGTCCTTTAAAAAGATGAAAACCTGACTCAATACTTTACATTTTTAGAAGGAAGAAGACCCTCTTGTTTGACAGTCTCTTAGATGGTGGTAAAAATGGCCATTACTGTCCTTACTGGGGAAATGAGAAAATATAGGTTTCAATCGGCTGGAGCTGCTGTTGCTGTTCAAGTCCCATCCTGTTTCCTAGAAAACAAGACAAACAGAAAAGGGGAAAGAAGAGAACAGAAAAGATAGAAAATGCAGCTTCTCTTGTTGGTGTTGACTTTCACTTGAAATCTCACCGCTGAAAAAAATCCACAGCACATGGTACTATCAGCCACTCCAAAACATGGTATACTTGTACCAGCATCAGGCTGTTTAGGGTATTATTGCTTTTAGCTGCCTCTCCGATCACAGGTGCACAGCGGTGTTGTAAAAATATACTTGGCTGGCTATGCCAGACTCCTATTAGACAAAAAACAAAAGAAGAGGGATGGGAAAGTGTCATCTGGACTCTCCCTCTGGCCTGTTGTGGTCAGGACCTTTCTCGGGGTCCCATGAGACAATGGTGGTGAAGCTCATTTCCCCTTGTTTCAGTCAGACAGCACCATGCTTCCCTTTGCCTATCCAGCATTTCTTTTGGGGGACTCCAAGAAGGAATGATGAGGAGAATAGTCCATCCTCTCATTATTTTGTCCTCCAAGTAAGCCTAATTTCAAACACACAATTATTGGTTCATTGATTTCTGTTTCCCTATTTGTTTACCAGGCATGATTTTAACACTGCCCTTGAATTGTTTAGACTAATTCAATATTTCTGTTCTTTTTAGCATCTTTTTCCCATCAACATTTGTTACAGGTTGTTGTGACATTTTATAAACTTGTACTCACTTTTCACAGTTGACCTCACAATTACGGAAAATTTGTAGGGCCAATTATTACAAGATAATCAAAGGCATTCGATGTTGCCTCAGGAAGCTTATATGAAAGTTATATGTAGCTCAGGAAGCTCACTAGCTGATGATGATTTTAAAAGCATATATTGAGTCAGCAATGAGTTTAGAGTTTGAGACTTGTGTATGATACAAACACATGGTAAACTCATGAGGATGGGTAGGAAGAATGGGAGCAATGAGCTGGAGTTCTAGTCCTGATCTACTCATTTAATGTATGGTTTTAATAATTTGCATTTTACATAGCCCTTTATATCCAAGAATTTCAGAGCTCTACTAACTATAATTTAAGCTTCACAACAGCCTTGTGATGGGAGTATACTGTCTTATCCCCATTTTTCAGATGGGAACGTTGTGGTTCATTGATGCCGAGTAGCATGTTCAAGATCACACAGCAAGTTGTTTTAAGATCCATGTTAGATCACAAGTCTTCTGACTTTCAATTTGTCTAAACCATGAGAATACACAGACTCCTAGACCCCAGTCATTCCATCCCTACCTGGGAAAGAATTCTAACACTGAGCAAAAATATTTTCCAAACCCGATGAGTTTCTGCACAGTGAGACTGCCATTAATAACATTTCATATGTTATAGATTACTTTTTAGCTTTTTGCTCCTCTTTTGAGAGTGTATTCCAGATAAGTACGAAAGGTCAGATTTTAATCTCCCATGTCACCATATGCCACCATGTCCCCCACATAAATCCACTACTGTGCATGTGACTGCAAACCCAGGACTAGGATGGAGATGAGATTCTGCAAGTAGAAGCGGGCTCTTAAAGGTGTATTTGTTACAAATTATTTATCATGCCAGTTCTCAACCTGGGGTTTGCTAACAGGTGTCCAGGGGATCCTGATCACCTGGCATTTCCCAATTTGCTAAATGGGAAGGAGATTATGGAGGAGTGGTTCCCAGTATGGACCTAGTTGAGAACCATGGTTCTCTTTTATGAGGTCTGGTGAAATTAACTGTGACACTTTATAGTTTCCAAAAGTGACATTCTTCCTTTGCATTTGTTCTGTGAGCAGGCACGTGTTGGGTTTCAGTTTGGTTTTAGCAGTGTTGATGTTTAACCCTCAAATTGTGGTTTTGTTTTGAGGATTTCATATAGTGTCTTTATGTATTGTATTGTTTTATTGCAATGAAGTTTGTGAGTGTCCTTTGAACTCCGGTTCTGTTAACACATGATTTACAGATAGGGTTTGGGTGGTAGCTATAATTCTTGGTTGTTTCTGCTTTTTTTTTTAACTGATGCATCTAACTTAATGTAATCTACATAGCTATGCTTAACCATTGAGGTATTTAATTGTAGTCCTCCAAAGTCCTATCCCCTCCAAAGTCCTATCCCCTCCAAAGTCACCTTCACTCTTCTCCCCATGACAACTAGGGATGAGTCCCTTTTGTTAACTGACTTAGCTGAAGAGGTTATAATCTTCTTGTGAGAGAGAACAAGACCCCAGGAACAAAACTCACAGGTTAGTCATTTCTCTCTTGTGTAAAAGATTCATGTGTGTTTTTTAAAAAAAACCAACTAACCCCGACCACCCGCAAAAAAAAACCCCCAAACAATAGGAATTGGTTCATGAGAAATATTCTTTTTTTTTTTTTTAACAAAGCTCTTTTTCACTTTCTGGACAACATGGTTTGATATGAGAAAGGGCACTTTCACTCAGTCATTGATATACAGACTATTTGAGAATCTATATATATAAAAGTGGTGTATGTATGTATGTATGTATGTATGTATGACAGCGAACTTCTCCCGCACCGTTTGAGCCAGAGACTTGAAATTTGGTACAGTTAGGGGTTTTGGGGTCTAGATGCTGGTAAGGGTCGAAAAATTTTCAGATCTCACCTCTGACGCCCCCCAGGGGTGAAAGTCTTTCAGGGCCAATCACATCAGCTGGGCGGTTAGGTGGTGATGATGTCATAATACCCCCTCCAACAGACACCACACTCGCTCAGCTCACCCCTCCCTCCTCCAACGGAACCCTGGAGATCCCTCAGTTCTCTGCCCCTCCCCCCTCCCAACGGAACCCCGGAATCCATCAGCTCTGTGCCCCCCCACACACACCTGCGAAGGAACCCGGAATCCCTCTGCTCTGGGCCCCCTCCCCACCTGCGACGGATCCGAGTTGGGTTTGGTGGGATGGTAAGTGAGGTGGGGGTGTCGGGTTCGGTCGGGGGGTCAGGTGGGGGTGTCGGGTTTGCTTGGGGGGGTCAGGTGGAGGTGTCGGGTTTGGTCGGGGGGTGTCGGGGTTGGTCTGGGGGGGTGGGAAGGTGTCGGGGTGGGGTGAGGAGTGAGGTGTGGGTGTTGGGTTTGGTCTGGGGGGAGAAGGTGTCGGGGTGGGTGCCCAGACCAAACCCGACACCCCCCCCCCCCCCCGGCTCACTTACCCCCCAACCAAACCCGACACCGCCACCTCACCCCCCCACCAACCGCAACACCCCCTGACCAAGCCCAACACCCACACCTCACCCCTCACCCACCCCGACACTTTCCCACCCCCCCCCCCAGACCAAACCCGACACCCCCTGGCTCACTTACCCCCTGGCTCACTTACCCCCTGGCTCACTTACCCCCTGGCTCACTTACCCCCTGGCTCACTTACCCCCTGGCTCACTTACCCCCCGGCCGAACCCGACGCCCCCCGACCAAACCCAACACCCCCCGGCTCACTTATCCCCCGACCGAACCAGACACCCCCACCTCGCCCCCCCCAAGCAAATCCGACACCCCCACCAACCCCAACACCCACACCTCACCCACCCCGACACCTTCCCACCCCCCAGACCAAACCCGACACCCCCCAGCTCACTTACCCCCGACCGAACCCGACACCCCCACCTCACCCCCCCCACCCCCACCTCACCCCCCCCACTAACCGCAACACCCCCTGACCAACCGCAACACCCACACCTCACCCCCCCAGACACCTTCCCACCCCCCCCAGACCAAACCCGACACCCCCCTGGCTCACTTACCCCCCTGGCTCACTTACCCCCCTGGCTCACTTACCCCCCTGGCTCACTTACCCCCCTGGCTCACTTACCCCCCGACCGAACCCGACACCCCTACCTCACCCCCCCCACCAACTGCAAAACCCCCTGACTAACCCCAACAACCACACCTCACCCCTCACCCACCCCGACAACTTCCCACCCCCCCCAGACCAAACCCGACACCCCTCCGGCTCACGGTGCACTGTTTAGCACACAGATTATTAAATACACTGTTCGGTCGGGGGGTGAGGTGGGGGTGTCGGGTTTGCTCGGGGGGTGAGGTGGGGGTGTCGGGTTTGCTCGGGGGGTGAGGTGGGGGTGTCGGGTTTGCTTGGGGGGTGAGGTGGGGGTGTCGGGTTTGGTCGGTGGGTAAGTGAGCCCAGGGGTGTTGAGGTTGGTCAGGGGGGGTGGGAAGGTGTCGGGGTGGGTGAGGGGTGAGGTGTGGATGTTGGGGTTGGTCAGGGGGTGTCAACTGTCTGCCCCCTCCCCACCTCCGACTGACCCGAGCAATGCCGGGCACTTATGCTAGTATATAATAAAAATATTGGAAAGATGAACATTTCCGGGATAATAGAGCCTAACACCTACTATGTGTGTTTCTGCCATGAAGAGATGGATGGATGGCTTTTAACAGGTTGTGGGTTTATACGTTAGTATGTCATGTTTCTATGCACGCACATCTATTAATAAACATTCTCCCATACACACACACATATATGTTGGTTTTGTTTGGTGCTTAGATAATGTGTGTATTGTTCAGTTCCATTTTATTTTCTCTTGGGAGTAAGGGGACAAATTTAGAAAACAATAGGTAATATATTCTAGCATTATAGAATTCTGTTGCTATGAAATAGACACAAATGGTGTTACAAATAAATTTGTAAAAAACCAAACTAACAAAAGTCATGGATAAAATATTGATATGATCAACTTTAATCATAGGAAGAAATGCAGATAGTACAGATTCAAAATTGTTATATTCATAAGGATGGTAATTACTTAATTCTAGGGATAGACATATAGCAAAAAATGTATTGCAGGTTTACAACTGACTGGCCATTTTAGGTGGCAGAATATCATCTTTGCATATTTATTAAAATTATTCATAACTGGTTGCTGCCTCGATGCTCAGTTTTTTTGTGTTGTACCAATACAGTATATGTTGTCTTGACCATTTTATCATGGCATTGTAATGGAAATTTTAGAATGATCCAGAGAATGTCTTCCAAAAGCAGCATCTCTTAAAAATAGATATTCTTACCATTTTCATTTAAAAATATTATTTCAAAGAGTTTAGTAGAAATACATGTTCTCTACGTATATTAATCAGATCTGTGTTTTTAAGAAAAAGTTTATTAATGATAGAGATTTTGATATTAAAAAGATATAGAATGTATACTTAATGAAATGCTTCTGCCATTTTCTGTTCCCAACCTTACTGACTGTAAATTTGTATCCCTTAAGTATGGGAAATCAGAGGACAGTGTAATATGCATCGTAACTCATTTTATCAGACCTGCTCACTGGACTCCCAGCGAGATTATAAAAGGCTGTTATGTAATAGTGGTGGAAAAATATCTGACACAACTAGGTGTCTTGGTTCTCCTGAAGTTGTCAAGGGGGCACTGCTCCTATACTGGATATTAAAGGGCTTTCTGCAAACCCGATGTTTGATTACAGTGAGGAGGGCATAGTCACGATTGTGTGGGCATCTGTATTTGGATATGGTGGCTACTTGGAGGTCTATTGCCTAATCTGGGTGCAGAGTAGACTCATGCCTTCGTATTTAGTAGAGTTTAAATAAAGATGTCAGTCTGAGCAGGCATGCAGAGACTGCCAGACAGAGTGGATTATGTGGGGGGAGGGGTTGTTTTTTCCATACAAGTAATATTTAGTCCAAAGGAAAAAAGTTCTTTACTTTCTCTTTTTAAACTAAAAAAATCTAATATTTTTATTTAACTTGGAACCTTTCTGAGTATGTCAAGATGCCTTTCCAAATATTATTTAGCAGTATTTATATGGCCATTTTACATAAGGCCCAGAACTGACATTATTTGTTCAGGATCACTCGGTGAGTAATTCACCATCATTCACACACGAATTATGCTATCTAAAAGGAAAAGGCATCATTTTAACTTAAGAAATTTGCAGCATTACAAGATGAATGGGTCTTGCTGTATAAATCTTACTGAATCTAATATTGTGGACTGTGTGGTGTGCCTTATGACAAATAGCCTAGAAATGGGCTGCTGTAGTAACATTTGCATGGTAATGCAGCATTATTTCAAAAAGTTGTCAAAAACAATTAGAGGCTAATGAAATTTTATGTAAACGACCAGACGGTCACTATCTTTTTGGTTAAATACATTTTGTGGGGGATAAAGGGACAAACACCTTTTTATTTATTACAAATTGGAATTCAGATGAACACTAATTGAAGAAGAAATAAGATAACAGAAAACAATCTGAGAGAAAAACACTTATATCCATTCTATACATCCGTCACGAAAGCTTATGCTGAAATAAATTAGTCTCTAAGTTGCTACTGTAGTAAGTGAAGGCAATGTAAGTAAAGGCTAAAGGCCTACTAAGGGCCCAGTCGGAGGCCTGAACTAAAGTAATGGTATATGAAGCAAATTGCAGCTGTGAGCAATTAAGGCTGGTCCGGCTCACAGAAATTGGCAGGAAGAGGGCTGATATCGTAAGAATTTATACTCATTATAATTTCAGTATAAATACAGTAATGAGGTACATTATAAACCAAGGACACTCCTCAGATAACGGGTAACCTCATGAGCCATCCCAATGACAGGGGCAAAAGGGTAAAATGATGGATAGAGTTGTTTTGATCAAAACAACAGGTGCAAGGGGCGAGGCGGCACCTAACTACGTAAATGGGCTGCACCTTACTACGTAGGAGGGTTGTACCTTGCTACGTGGAGGGGTTGCACCTGAATACGTCAGGAGTGATGTGTAACTTGTTCTGTATCTGTATATAAGCATGTGTCACTGGAATGTCTTTGTCCAGCTCGAGGGGGAGTGACAAAGTCCCGTCACTGAGCTGTGTCCATTGCCAAGCGGCACTCTCTAGCTGTATGTCCGGTGGACTCAGGAATCCGCTGGGAACAGAAAGGGTGTCAGGGTAGCAATAAACCCTGGCCGAGGTGCCTTTGTACCTTACTAAGACTCTGTGGTTATTGGGGGTTCTCGTCGGGTCTGCTGCGTCAGCTATCTGCGCAGAGCTGGGGCAGCACACAGAGGGAACATACGCACGCAGCCGAGTGATATCAACAGGAGAAAGCAGAAGCACCACACCAGTAGCCTCTGGACAGCAACACCACACTACAACACTACAACAGCTACAAGTATTCCTCGATTTCTTTATGGATACAGACTAACACGGCTGCTATTCTTGAACTTGTATCCAAGACTAGCCCCAATTGGTCGACAGGTGGAAACTCATTGTATTGTTGCCACTGCTGCTGTTGTGATTATGATTTGTTTAGGCAATGGCGAAGGTGTGTTTAGTGCATCATGCAGCTTCAGCCATGAAAACCTCCCCAAAGAAAGACCTTACTCGCATGCCAAGGAATCCCACTGAAGTTGATGGGACACTGGGTGGGAGGTCTGCGCAAGGAGATCCCAATGCAAGATCAGGAATGACAATTAGGCATAACACAACAAGTAAAAGAATAAATGGAAGGGGCCTGCAAGGGAGATGAAGCTTAAAAAATAAGAAAGGGTGGGTGTCTTTCGTTGGCTGGAGATACTTCTTAAAGTAGTAGCTGGAGTTACAGGAGGGAGAGGAAGGGGAATTCAGGCTGAAAGGGAAGTTGATCAGGTCATGATGATCATGGGAGAAAATGGAAGCATCCTGTCTTATTTTTAAGTAAGCTACTAATGTGCTCTCTGATTCCGTTTGCCCCTCTGCATATTGAGAATAACAATATCTCTCAGTAATGATGTATGATATTTTGAGGTGCAATCCAGACCAGCAAGGAGCTGTCACCCCTGCAACCTTAGGTTGCCTCACAGTGTTTTGCTGCTGTAGCTCCCTCTAGGCTGCTCCTAAAAAGTCTTCCAGCCTGCAAGTGATATCCTGGGTGTTTGTACAGCTGCAACCTGCCAGCCACACATTGGTCAAAGACTGATTTCCACTTGCAGGGTGATCCCAACACGTGTGTGAATTTTCCCCAAAAGCGTGTATGCTGCGTTGTCCAGTCCTCTCCTGGATAGTTCAGATATTTTAGATTTATTGCCTTCAGTAGGGGGTCAGTATCCAAACAAGTCCTAACACTGGATTAGTTTTGATTAAAGAATAAATCAAGTTATTTAGCTACAAAGAGGGAGATTTTAAGATGGGTGGATTTGATTTAAATCAATTTTATTTAAATCATGATTTTAAATCACTAGCCAGGAAGACTCGATATAAACATGGATTTCTACGTAAAAATGCATTCCTGTTGGTTGTTATAACCTTAATACATATTCTTCACAATTCAGATGTAAGTTTCATTTTTAGAAGGTACACATTATGCATTTTTAAAGTGATTTATTTTGAAAACTTTTCAGATTAGTTTTACAGCTATATCAGAAAATGAATGATTGGTTATTTAATTTACCAAAGGTAATTGAAGCAGATAGTTCACCTCCCAATGACTTGATAAATATTTCCAATTCAACAGGTGAATCATTAATATTTGGAGCATTTTCTTGCCATTCTGTATTAGGAGGCAAAAATCAACAGACATTTAAATTGTTTTATTTAAATAAAACAACGTTATGTATTCTGGATTTTTTTCAGCAGCAAACATATAATAAATATTTTAACACAACGATGATAAATATTTTAACTCAAAAAGCATTTTATCTAATAATTGATTTTTATCCACCCTGATTTTAAGTGAGTATAAATATAAGGCATTAAAGTCGTAAATAGTTACAAGACAAATAGGAAGTGTTTTAACAAGCTAGACTTGACCCTATAATTCCTACCACCTGCTCCCGGCAACAGGGCTGACCAAATTTCAGGTGAGGATCTTGCTCAAAATCAAATGGCTTCTTTTTTGGTCATCTTAGATGGAAAAGGGGGAGGGGGTCTGAAGAGATCTTGCCCCTCGCTTTGTAGTCCAGTGTCCCTTTTAAAATGCATTTTCCTGCAGACTGCCCCTTGACAAAGTTCAGAGTCAAAGTCTCTTAATGGTGAAGGAGGTTTCATGCTCTTGTTTAATAAGATGCAGATCTGTTTGTTCTTTCCCTCCCCTCCAAGAGTAGCCACTTGGTAGGTAATTGCCCATTAACTTTGAGACCTACCTCGAAGTGTCAGATTGCCCTTTGTCTTTGAGAAACAGGTTTATCTCCCCCTCCAGACTTGTGTGGTAAACACACGACAGTCTTGATTTCAGTTTATGTTCCTTCTTTACATGTAATGTTGCTAGACATATTTTATCATAATATTGACCAGTGAATTACTAGTTTTCAAATGGTACCTTACAAGGCATATTTTGTACAAAGATTATTACAGTAAGCTGTACTGTGTGAATACAGAGGTGCATTCCGTTACCTTGTGTTAGCTCAGTTAATTGTTTTCAGTGCTTCAGACTCTTCAATTGATGGAGCACAAGTGTGTTTTAACTATATAAAGAAAAGAGATGGTTGTGTGTAATTCATAGTGAAAACATATATTGTGAACAAGAGTAAAATGCGTTTGAAAATCCCTTAAACCCCAGAAATCTGAAAGTTGTTGTACTTCATTGTACACATATCCCACCACAAAGGAGTGGAAGAGATCTCTAGGATGTTGGGAATGATTTCATTGGTACTGCAAAGCATGTTACATATACCTCGAACAAGCAGGATAATAAATAAAAATAAATAAATAAGCTATTTCACTTCATTATTTCTTAACAGATGCTCTGTCTTTTAATTACAGGCGTGGGTATTTTTCTTTACTATTTTCTGGGTAGTAATGTGGTGGTGTTTTAAGTCCATGGATGCTCTTAATATTGGGTGACAATAGGAATTATTTCCTAGGTGACAATTACTCTATATTTTTGCTATAGCTCTAAGATTCCTGTCATAAATAAAAAGTAGGGCTGTTGATTAATCGCAATTAACTCATGCAGTTAAAAATTAACTGCAGTTTTAATCCCACTGTTAAACCATAGAATACCAATTGAAATGTATTAAATATTTTTAGATGTTTTCCTACATCTTCAAATATATTTATTTCAATTACAACACAGAATACTAAGTGTGCAGTGCTCACTTTATATTATTTTTGATTACAAATATTTGCACTGTAAAAATGATAAAAGAAATTATATTTTTCAGTTCACCTTATACAAGTACTGTAGTGCAGTCGTGAAAGTGCAAATTATAAATGTAGGTTTTTTCTTATGTAAATGCACTCAAAAACAGAATAATCTAAAACTTTAGAGCCTACAAGTCTACTCAGTCTTATTCTAGTTCAGCCAATTGCTCAGGCAAACAAGTTTGTTAACATCTAGGGGAGATAATGCTACCCACTTCTTATTTACAATGTCACCTGAAAGTGAGAACAGGTGTTCACATGGCACTTTTGTAGCCGGCCTTGCAAGGTATTTATGGGCCATATATACTAAACATTTGTATATCCCTTCATTTTTCGGCCACCATTCCAGAGGACATGCTTACATGCTGATGATGCTTGTTTTAAAAGTGTTGATTAAATTTGTGACTGAACTCCTTGTGGAAGAATTTCATGTCTCCTGCTCTTATTTACCTACATTTTGCCATATATTTCATGTTGTTAGCAGTCTCGGATGATGACCCAGCATATGTTGTTTGTTTTAAAAACCCTTTTTTGCTGATTTAACAGAACGCAAAGAAGGTACCAATGTGAGATTTCTAAAGATAGCTATAGCATTCAACCCAAGGTTTAAGAATCTGAAGTGACTTCCAAAATCTGAGCAGGACTAGGTGTGGAGCGTGCTTTCCAAAACCTTAGAAGAGCAGTAAATGACCTCTTGTGCCTGATTTTTTTTTTCTTTTTACCTAATATGGCCAGCAAAAATGACCTGATATTTTTCCTTTAACTAAAATGAGCCTTTGTGAATTAGTGAGTGAAAACCATTGTATGCTCTACTAATTGCCGTTTAGGCAACTGCTCCACTAAGGTCTATCAGAGAGGCTTTTAAACACCACCTTGGTTATTTCGAATTTTTTAAAAAATCATATTTGGATGTAAATGAATGTTTCTGGACCTTTCGTGATCAAGTACATCCGTTTAGCAGGTTAAAATCTTCACCATCATCCATTCATTTGTGACAGGTTCAAGAATAGCAGCCGTGTTAGTCTGTATCCGTAAAGAAAGCGAGGAATACTTGTAGCACCTTAGAGACTAACTAGTTTATTTCTTCATAAGCTTTCGTGGACTATAGCCCACTTTGTCGGATGCATAGAATGGAACAGAAGTAAGATGCATTTATACACACAGAAAAAAAAAGTGTACATTAGCATACCAATTCTAAGAGGGCTGTCAAATGTAGATGGGCCATTATCAGTAGGGAAAAAACCCTTTAAAATGGATTTCTGTGTCAGGTAAATTAACTCAGGAAATGCAATCAATTAGTGTAATGAGAGAACCATTCGCAAGTCCTATTTAGCCCTGGTTAATTGTATCCAATTTGAAAATTAATTCCATTTCCTCAGTTTCTCGTTGGAGTCTGTTTTGGAAGTTTTTCTGTTTCAAAACTTAAACCATCAAATCTGTAATGGAATGGCCAGGAAGATTGAAGTGTTCTACTGGTTTTTGAATGTTATGATTCCTGATGTCAGATTTGTGTCCATTTATTCTTTTGCCTAGAGACTGGCCGGTTTGGCCAATGTACGTAGCAGAGGGGCATTACTGGCACATGATGGCATATACCACATTCATTTGTGGTTGGTCATGGCTGCAGTTGGGCAGCTCTAAGCCCCAGTTTTCCAGCAGCCATGGTTAGGGCTGGGATTTGAAGCAGCACAGAATGCAATGAGGGCTAGTGTATGCAAAGCTGAGGTGGGTGTCAGGCCACACAGGCTCATTGGTCAAAGGAGACTATCAACTTCAAAAATCCTACTTCTACGTGAAAATGTTGCGTCTTCTGTTCTTACCAGAGTGGATAAAAATCAACTCTTTTTTTAAAAAATATATTTTCTAAAATTAACACAACCTATGTTAAACCTTAAATTTACTGTAATCTGTTAAAATAATTAAATTTTAAAATTATTAGGCAACATTTGAAAGTTAAGCCACTGAACTAGTGGAAGTCACTTGCTGTGCACCAGAGTTTGTCGGAGTGCTGAACCAGCTTTTGTCAGCAGCAGCCTTTTCTGCAGGTAGAGTGAAAATGCTTTTTCAGTTTATTTTTCTAGTTCAGTTCAATTACTAGTTCACTCATTGTTGAGAAACCAATTGAAAGTTGAAAAAGCCAGAAAGCTAGTTTTCCTCTCCCAATATCTGAATGAAAATGAGGTGTGAAGTCTGAAATGTTGAAGGAAGTGATGATTAGATATAAGCTGTTAAACTCACTACTTATTAAATAAATCCATTTTAAATGCAAAATTTGTTTTAATAAACTTTTCTTGTGTATTCAGTACAGATAAGGGAGTTTTAATAAACAATTAAAATGCTGTCCCTGTGCATTTTTAATTAAATTCCACTTTCTGTCCAAGTGCAGCTTGACACTAATCACAAGCAAAAGAAATAATACTCATGTAATAAAAAATACACCACTCACCATTTTCTAACAAAGTTAAAATTAAGAATCTGAACAAATGTATGTTAAAGCTATATGATTATTTAAATAGATATAGCTTTATCCTCCTGCTTAGCAAAAAGAAGTTAGTTGCAAATCTACATGTTTTAATTGATACCAACCAATGAGAATCAGTCTTTCATCAGGAACCCTCCTCTCCCCCAACCCCCCACCCCCACTAGTCACCCATAGCTCAAAAGTACAAATGCAAAACAAGGTTAACATTGATTCTTTAAATCAAGGTTTCCCGTTTCCCAATTTAAATCATAATTAAAATCACTTTGGTTTAAATCACTCCATCCAGATTGATACCAGTAACTGGAACAGAATATAAGTGATTCTTGGTGTGTTTTCTTTATTCATTTGGTAGCACTTCATGTAGAGTCGGTCAGAAAGTTTCTCCTGTTCTTTATGTTGGTCTTTCACACACTAACAGGAGAGAGAGAACCCACAAAATCTGGCAGAAAGACCCAGTGAGCCACTGTAATTAAAACTATTTTTAATTACATTTATTATTGAAATTGACTAATTTCAATTTGATGATGTCCCTTTAATGGTATCTCTGTAACATGAAGGATCGCAAAAGTGAACAGAGAAATCTGAATTATGAATACTGGTACATAAAAGCCAGAATTTGTTGTTTAAGCAAGACTGACAAATGGTGGTTTTTAAGTTCATTTAAAAACAATAAAATCTGAGCCAACATATTGTCGTGGGCATCATTTCTAAGTCTGTGGTCTTCAATTATGTGCATTGTTATTCACAAACCAAGCATTTGTCAGAAGATTGTCAAACCTTATAGAAAGTAGCACAGAATTTTAATAAAGTTAGTGGTTTAAGTGAAAAAGTCTAGGTGTCCCAATAAGCAAAAGAAAAATGCTAAAGATTGTGATTTTGGAGGAAAACACTCCAGCATAAATTTTGAACACTGATTATCAATCCACTTGCAGTAGACTAGGTCAAAATCAATATTTCTGCCTGGAACTCTCACATCCTCTTTGAGAGAAGAGATTAATATGGTTACTGTTGGATTCTGTGTTCTCAATCAGCTAAGTCTGTGCACTTGTCATTCATATTTTGTTTTTAGCTTGTTATACTGTCACAAAAATCTCTGAGGAATGAAAGGAGAGCCAGTTTGGAGAGTGCAACTGTGTAATATTTACATATTTTCACACTGGGAAGGAGGGAGGCTTTTAGACTTTGAATATTATTTATTCATTTGATGCTGCTATTTGTTACAGAGCTCTGAAATCTGTTACTGACATAAACTAAACCACCCGTCTCGCTTTTTGGTTTCTACTGATTGCTAATTTGGCTGACTAAGTGGGGCAAGAAATTCAGAAGGTGTTATTACTAAAAAGACATCGTTTTATTAGCTTTAAAAGAAGCAAAAAACAACCTGCTCTTTCAGTGTGTTGAAAGATGCTTATTTTTGACATTGGCATATTAGTTTAAAAAGCCATGATGTAGCTCTTAAAAACCAGACTAACATGTCATGCAGATCATTTTAGTTTGTGCTTTTGTGTTCTAAGATCATGCAAATGAGCCCTGTCACATGGTTCTTTACTCAGTCAGTGGGAATATAACCATAATTTTAAAAAGGGGTGAACCAACCAGCCCTGAAAGCAATTACTGGCTACACTGATTTTTCCATTAATTGGCTGAACCTTTTGCAATGTGAAATATTTAAAGACAACAGTGCCTGAAATACATTGTTGTTTTTATTGCTTGTTACAAAGTTCTTCCTCTGCCTTGGTGGGTCCTGAGCTTATTGGCAGATTTGCTTGCCTCAGAGATTGATGGCAACCATCAGTTTGGCTACTTTTGTGGCTCTAATCTGCCTTTGATTCAGCTAACCTCATCACTGGCCAGCATGGGGAAAAGGAAGAGCAACGATCCCCGCAGTCTCTGCTGATCCACCAAGTGGGTCGGGGAACAGACCAGAGACCTGCCTCTCTGGTGGAACCCACAGTGCAGGTCAACTCCTCCGGTATCAAGTAGGGAGTTGGGGGAATGGCAGGAACCCGGGCCCGCCCTCTATTCCAGGTTCCAGCCCTGGGCCTTGTGGATTGCAGCTGTTTAGAGTGTCTCCCATTACAGCTGTGACAGCTTCAACTCCCTGGGATACTTCCCCATGTCCTCCTCCCAACACCTTTTGTCCTCACTATAGGACCTTCTTCCTGGTGACATAATGGTTGTACTCCTCAGTCCTCCAGCAGTCTTCCCACTCTCAGCTCCTAGTGCTTCTTGCTCCCAGCTCCTCACACGTGCCCCTCACTGATTGAAGTGAGGTCCTTTTTAAACACAGGTACCCTGATTAGCCAGCCTGTCCTAATTGATTCTAGCAGCTTCCCAATTGGCTCCAGGTGTTCTAATTAGCCTGCTTGCCTTAATTGAGTCTAGCAAGTTCCTGATTGTTCTGGAATAGTCCCTGTTATCTTATCCAGGGAAAGGGGACCTGCTTAATCTGGGACTAATGTATCTACCTTCCACCACTCTCTAGCCATCTGGCCTGACCCTGTCACATGCTGATTTTGATTATTTAGACTGGTGGTATCTATATTGTTTTAGATCAACTTGCTAGGTGGTCTCCAAATCTAAAATAAAATTCCTGTTCTTAAGAATCAGAGGGGTAGCAGTGTTAGCATCTGCTCTTCTGTTTTTTTTAAAATAGGATGGGTACATTGGTGAACATGGCACAGGAAGTATTAAACTGATGGGAAAGGTCTGAAGTTGATCCTTGCATGTCCCAGAATAACAGACAAATCTTTTTAATTCTTGTTTTCTTCTATATGTGAGATGGCATCGTGTTAGGGGAAGGTGTAGAAAAGAGAGTAGCAGGCAGACTTGCCATAAAAACATTTTCTAGTTGATGTCAGAATCCATTTTTCTGGGTGTAGCACTACCTGTCTGTCACCGTTCAGGTGCACTTGCTGGTAGGAGTACTTTCTCTGCTTCATTTTCCTGTAACTCTGTCTTTCTGTTTTGTGTTCTGCACCTTTGCTGCCAATCACATTTGACCAGTTGTTTTTCTTTACCATCCGCCAGCAGTCCACCCTCTTGCCTCTTCTTTTAATGTAATGCTAGTGTGACAAGCCGCAGGGTACAACCTGGACTGTGGAATTGCTGTGCTCCCTTAACACTCTAGCCCAGGATACCTCTCACACTGCTCTGCTAGTGACAAGCAGCCCCTTCAGGCTTTGCACTCGCTCAGCCATTAGCATGTGATAGCACACCCAAAGTTACATGATGGCTCTCACAGTCACTCATGAACTGTACACAGGCAGACACCTGCAAATTCCCCCAACTTTGCACCCCAGAAATGTGTGTCTTACACTGCTTGAGACCCCGCTTGATCAGAATGGGCTCATTAATTAGTTCATCATACCACGAAAGCATATGAATATGCACCAGCCTTTGTAACCTGAGCAGATTCCAAAACTTCAGTCAAAAACACACCGGTTTAGATAAAACGTTACTGACTTAGATAATTTTTTTATTAACTAAAGGTTTTAAGTGATTGTAAATGGTATAATCTTAGGTTAGAGTTGGTTACAAAAAGAGATAAAAGATAAAATCTAAGTCTAGTTCCAAAATGTTATTAGGCTAAGTCAAATTTGAAATAATCTGTTTTCTCGTACCCAAAAACCTACAGCAGTCTGTGCTAACGGGAAAGCTTTTCCACTCTCCCCAGTTCAAATGTTTCTTCCAAATAATCTTGTTGTCTTCATTGTAGGTGGGGAAGGAGACATGAAATGGTCATGTCTTTGTTCCTTTCTTTATACTGTCCTCCAGATGCTAGAAAGATCCTTTCTGTGTTATGGGGGTTAGGTAGCCCCAGGACGTAGGTGCTCAGGCAACTGTTTTTGATGTAATTTGTAACAGCTTGACTACACTTGCGAGTTAGAGTACATTAAAGCAGCCCCGTGCGCCCTAACTCACGACCCGTCCACACTGACAAGGCACATACAGCGATCTTCTCAGTGGCTAGTACCAAGTGGATTAACATTTGATGCGCCCCCATTGGAGTGTTGCAGCGCCAGTTCGGATGCCCTGCTCTGTTAATGCACTCTGATCGGCCTCCAGAAGTGTTCCACAATGCCTGTTGTAGCAACTCTGCTCATCACTCTGAATTCCACTCCCCTGCCCTGAGGTAACCAACCATCAGACCCGGCCTTTAAATTCTCTGAGTATTTTGTAAATCCCCTTCCTGTTTGCTCAACCGGGCATGGAGTTCTCTCAGCAAATTTTACCAGGTGACCATGCCTCCACGCGCCAGGCGATCCCCAGTATGGAGCAGTGGCAAGGTGCTGGACCTCATCAGTGTTTTGGGAGAGGCAGTTGTCCAGTCCCAGCTGTTCTCCAGCCCTAGAACTTACAATACCTCCGGGCAGATATCAAGGGCCATGATGGAAAGGGGCCGTGACCGGGATGCAGTGCAGGGTTAAAGTGACGGTGCTGCAGAACACCTACTGCAAAGCTCGCGAGGCAAATCGCCACTCCGGTCCTGCCGTTTCTACAAAGAGCTGGACGAGATACTTGGGGCCACCCCCGAAGACCACAATGGGCACTTCAAAGCCCAGTTCAACAAGGCAGGAGAAGGAGGAAAGTGGGAGCAAGGGTGCTGAGGATGGGGACAGCCCAGCATTCCTAGATGCATGCAGCCAGGAGCTTCTCTCAAGCCAGGAGGAAGGAAGCCAGTCACACTGGCCGGTGCTTGAGGAAGAACAAACGCAAGAGAAGGTGCCAGTAAGCAGCTTTTATTTTGGGAAGGAAGTTGTTCAGTGCAGGCTCTTGGGGTGAGGAGGGTTAGGGCTGCGTCCATGCCTAGATGCGGAATAGGGCATCGATGTGCTCTACCACATCACGGTAATCGGCCTTAGTGATCTCATCCTGAACTCGGGTAATGGGCTTGCGCAGGTTTGTTGGGAGAGCCACTGTGGTCCTTGTCCCAATCAGGCTAACATGTCCGTGCCAGTGTGCCATGAGGGACAGGGGGACCATTGCTTCACACAGACAAGCTGCATATGGGCCAGGGCAGAAGCCACATTGTATTAGAAGATCCTCCTTTCCCTCCCAGGTTACTCTCAGCAGCGAGATTTTCCAGGACGAACTCCTGTGGAAAATGTGGGTAAAGTGTTCAGTATAGGGGCCCCCTGAAGCTGTTGGCTCTCCCCAAGGCACAGAACCCCATAGGACAGTATGGCCATGAAAGAATAAGTCCCCCTTGACCCTGTGCTTACTCATTATTTTGGGGTTCCCGTGGGTTGTGTGCTCGCTTTGGAATGAGCAAATTATGCTATTATGTAGACTGTGCTTGCCCTGAAGTATGGGGAATCATTGCTCTGTCTGGTGTGACCAGCGCTGCCTCTGCTAAGTGTTGCATTTTAGCTTTACAGATACAACCTTGACATCTCAGCCGTCCATGTTATTACCGGCTGAAAGACTCCAAAGAATTAGGAAGAGGCCACGTAGAAGCAAAGAAGACATCCTGCATGTAGTAATGCAGCAGTCCCTTAACAAGAATCTAAAAGCTCAGGAGTGGAGGGAGAGTGAAAGGAGGATCAGCCAGTAGAATGTGGAGCACTGGCACAAAAGCGTGGCGGAAGCATGGATCAGCTATTAGCATTATGGCGCACTAAGAGACTTGATCCAGGTCCTCATAGCCATGCGGGGGCACTACTGTGCCCACCATCCCCTGCAGCCCTTGTCCCAAAACTTTCCCCTTGTGCCCCCATGTTACCTCCAATCCAATTTCCCCCAAATTCTGGTTCTTATCACCACCAGCTCCAAACTTGCATCAACACAATTCCAATGGTCAACTTTCCCACTCCAAACTCCACTTCTCCACCCTCAGGGCAGCTCTCAATCTTGTGTCCTTGCAACACAGGGTGGGGGGGTGAGCTCCTCACACAGTCCCATGAAAGTGGCTTTTCTCATCCGAAAGTTCTGCAGCCACTGCTCATTATCCCAGACTTGCAGGACAATGTGATCCCACCACTCGGTGCTTGCTTCCTGAGCCCAAAAGTTGTGGTCCACGGTGGTGAGCATGTCCGTGAATACCACAAGCAATCTCGTGTTATATGAATTATTCAAGTCAATATCATCATCCGTCTTCACTGTCACTTTGGATCGTAAGGAGTAACTTGACTGCCAAACCTGACGTGCTGGTGAGACTCGTCAGCATATTCCTCAGCAGTTCGGGCTCCATTCCCGCAGACCAAAAGGGAAGACAGAGCGTACAGTACAAAAAACAATGAAAGATGGCGCCAAATGTGGACAGAAGCACAGGGATTGCTGAGATGCGAACCGATGCATCACAGAGTATTGGGACAGGACCTAGAATGCACCCGCCACCCACAAGCCACAGCGCCAGAATGCGGAGAGGTGCTTTGTGGGATAGCTACCCATGAAGCACCACTCCCAGTGCCGCTGCAAGTGGCGCAAATTGCAGCTCTCAATGTGGACAGACTGGAGCGCTTTCCCTACTGGGCTCTCCGAAGGCTGGTTTAACTCAAAGCACTCTACACTCTGCAAGTGTAGCCATGCCCTTAATCTCTTGTTTACAACTTGCTGGTGATGAATTGCTGGTGATGGTCATTTAACACCCTGGCAGGTGTTGGTCACCCCTTTGCCACTGTTGAGCTAGTCTGTGAGCATTTCCTAGACTCGTACATGTTTCAGTAACAAACATATAGCAAAATCTCATAACTTCATATGCAGTGATGATACATACAGTTCAAAAGCAATAGTCCACAGATTGATTTCTCCAGTGATACCTCACAAGACCTACTTTGCACAAGATTTATTATAATTTTGTAAAAGAGGTGATCATAAGAGTAGACTCTCCCAACCAGGAACTGAACCCAGATCCTGCATTCAAAACTAGCAATTAGTTATCTAATAACAGAAATGGGTTCTTTCGCGCTTAACATTGGTACTGGGAGCAGTCCCAAAGCAGCGTGCCATGTTGGCCGAGGCCAGTAATCAGAGAGTCAGCTCATGTTTGCACAAACAGGTCCTGAAATGAATCTTGTACTTTGCAGAAAAGTGGTTTAAAATAAAACTATATGATATGATTGCAAAAATTAATTTCAATTTTTTTTTGTAGAATAACTTCAATAATCGTTGCTGCCTTTATTTTAATCTCTGTTTTGGCGGACGCATAATATTTATAATTATTAAAGCATAGCAAAAGTGAGACGGAAGAAGGAAATAAATCATACGTTCTAAACCAACACTACTGAGTGAATGAAGTAAGTATTGGTGTTCTGCTGTAGAGCCAAAAAATTTAAGAGCTACATCAAATTAAATGTTGATTTAATCTCTAGTACACATATCCTGTATCCTTTTTGTGTTTCCATTCACTTCGTTTTATGGTAGCTGTTGGAGTGTGTGGTGATTTTTGTTTGTTTGTTTTGTGTTCTATGTAAACTATATTTTAAAAGATCTGTGATAAGAATAAGCCATTATGTTGTTGGATACACATGAGAGAGAGTGTTACTCTTTATCAACATTACTTAGCAGAACGTCTTAAAGAACTATCGAAGTGTTTTGCTGCCGCCTTCCCTGTGTATTTACACCTCCTAGATTTTAGTTTATGAGCAGCAAAAGCAAACTGTCACTATTTGCTGTAAATTGAAGCTTTTAATAACTATGTCTGTTCTACAACATTTGTCAGCTTTGAATATTCTGTCAGTAGAAGATAAAAATAGCAGGAGAACTCAGCAATAGTGACACTGAGAATTTATCTGCTTGTGCTCAAGTAAGGTATAAAATACAGACTTGAAGAATGAGTATTTGGAGTTGTACGTTAAAATATAGTAATTTTACACTTGCTATTGCTAAGAATAATCTCTAGATGCAAAGTTTCCAAAATAAATAAATTGAGATATTAAGTTATAATGTGTTTTTTGTAAATAAAATACTATTAAACTATTAAGCAGTAAGAGGTGGTGAGCTCTGTATTGTTTGCCACTGTATCCGAGTTAGGTGGCTTGTTAGACTGAAGGCTGAAGATCAAGTTCTTGTAAATGCATTTAGGAATCTATTTTTGTCCAGTGTCTCAGATGTTGAATTGTTTATTACAATTTGTAGGATGTGGGTTATCTTTCAGGGATTTTGGTAATTATAAAAGCCCCCCAATCCTGAACGTATTTATGCACATGGTAACTTTATGCATTGTGGGACTACTTATAGTGTATAAAGTTAATCATGTGCATAAATATTTGCAGGATTGGTGCTTAATTTGGTATGTTTGATATACTGGTTTCTGCTTAAGTGTTCCTTTAGAATATTCTCACCTAATGTGTTGTACTTGATCAAAGCAGGAATGTTTTATCATTTCTGTGCTTTTTAGGGCGCCTCTTTCCTTCACTTCATACCACCTTCCCTTTCCAACATATAAACTAACACTTGGAGCAAATATTATTTTCCTTCTTCCTAACTTCGTGTTGGCTGATGATGACTCAAAACAGCTCCCGTATATGAAACCTAGCTTCAATTCAGTGACAAATATATCTACAAGTTGTTTTTCCTCAAACCTATAGCCTAACATTTTGATGTGATTTGCGGTTCTTGACGTTAAAAATGGGAGATCTGAATGTAAGTGATGAGTTTTATCCAGACTTGTGTGACAATATTTTTTTACTTTACTGGTTCATGTAATATTCTGTGTGTCTCTATAGAAAGTATATTATAAAACCCAAACCATTTGTAAAAAGTGTTTATGCTTTTTAGGGAGGGAGCAGAGTAGTGAGGCAAAAGGACAGAAGACCATTGATGACTATACTGCGTCAGAATTCTACTGTCAGAGAGTAGAAAAAATACGTTTTGGATAACTGGATTTTTATTTTAAAAGACAAGAAATTGAAGTGTTTTCCTACCTTTGCCACAGTTAAGTGATATAGTGAAATGCCTTTGATATAATATTTGAGCTGCATCTGAAAGCTGCAAATATTTTTCAGACCTATCTCAGATATTCATATGTCTAGCAGAAATTCTCACTCTAGCTGAAGCATATCCATCATCCTTAGAGTTATCTATCATCACGCTTCCCTATTCAATAAGAGATGATCTCTTCTTATCCTCTCAGTGAGTCACCATATTTATGTGTTTAGCTGACATTGTCCAGATGTATCTCCTTTGATTCAGACTGTTGGGGATTGTGCGATTAGCTCCCAGCACTCCACATACCTCAGATTGCAGCTCTGTGTAGTTATGCCCTACGTGAGACCATTTTTATCTGAGTGCTGTCGTCCAATAACAATTGAATTTTTGACAGAGCACGGTTTATACATTTCAGTTTTATTAAAATGACGAAGTCTTCATTTAGTCTAGTTTAATAAAATAATAAAAGGTCTAATCTGAATTTGCTAGCGATGAAGGGTTTTTTGTTTTCAACAAATAAGCATTATATAATAAATATATGCTTATTGTTATCTCATTATAATTGCTCTTTGGTATTTCACTATTAAACAGTTATTTAAGAAATAGATACAAATATGTAGGTCCCATATAGAGTGGAACATATGCATAAAGCAAATTCAGATTTAAACTTTTGCTAGAAATGTTTAATTGTGATTGTAATAGGACTGTATCATAGTGAGGTTTTCAGTTAATGAAGTATCTCTTGACAAAAAATGCATATTCTCTTGCATTGTATAAAGTCAAAGATTTCTTCACCCATTTTTATTAACTATGCAATATTGGTTGGGAGTTGTTTTGATTTCTTTTATATATTTAGATTTTGTGAAGTGCCTTTAACATAAAGAACACATGACCAAATGTTTGCTAAATATGATATAAAATACGTATTTAACAAGGCTAGAGGTCAGGAAATATATTTTCTTAATATTGTATTTTTATTATTTGCTGGTGTAAAAATATGGTTTTGTAAATATATATAAAATAATTTGCAGAAAAGGTGACCTTTATTATAAGCATCTGTGTATCTTTTAAAAAAAAAATCAACCCTTTCCACTTTCTCCCTTGATTTGAGAGAAGCTTTTGCAAATCTGGCACCTTCCCCTACAATTTAATGACATACCGTATATACTCGAGTATAGGCCGACCCGAATATAAGCCGATGCACCTAATTTTAGCACAAAAAGCTGGAAAAGTTATTGACTCGAGTATAAGCCGAGGTTCCCCCTGCCGAGGTTCCCCCTGCCGAGGTTCCCCCTTCCCCGCCGCGGGTGGGCTGCCGAGGTTCCCCCCTGCCGAGGTTCCCCCTGCCGAGGTTCCCTCTTCCCCGCCGCGGGCGGGCTGCCGAGGTTCCCCCTGCCGAGGTTCCCCCTTCCCCGCCGCGGGCGGGCTGCCGAGGTTCCCTCCTCCCCGCCGGACCAAAAAAAAAATGTGCGCCCCGGTTCCTCCCCTCCCCGCCGGACAAAAAAAAAAAAAAAAAAAAAAAAGCCTCGCTCTCCCGTCCCCGCCGCGCGGGCGGGCTGCCGGGAGCGTCCCGGTTTCCCCCTCCCCGCCGTGGGCGGGCTCCCGGCAGGGACAGGACGGGTCGCGCCCGCAATGGCCGGGGCTCCCCCCGTGACAGGCCGCGGCACGGAGCCGCCGGGCCCAACCGCCCCGGGATCCTCCCGAGCCAGCCCTGCTACCGCGCAGCGGGGGCCGTTCCCCCCCCCCCCCCCCGAGCCCGCCGCCCGGGCCGGGCCCTGCACTCACCCCTCCCCGGGGGGGGAACGGCCCCCGCTGCGCGGTAGCAGGGCTGGCTCGGGAGGATCCCGGGGCGGTTGGGCCCGGCGGCTCCGTGCCGCGGCCTGTCACGGGGGGAGCCCCGGCCATTGCGGGCGCGACCCGTCCTGTCCCTGCCAGGAGCCCGCCCGCGGCGGGGAGGGGGGAACCGGGACGCTCCCGGCAGCCCGCCCGCGCGGCGGGGACGGGAGAGCGAGGCTTTTTTTTTTTTTTTTTACCGGGTTGACTCGAGTATAAGCCGAGGAGGCTTTTTTCAGCCCAAAAAGTGGGCTGAAAAACTCGGCTTATACTCGAGTATATACGGTAATTCTCCCCAGGCAGGAAGAATTCTTCCTTGCAGGTGAATTGTTCAAATGTTATGACATGCGATAGGGGCTGCAGAAGCTGAAGATTCAGAGCAGAGTTACAGAAATGATCAGAAGGGCTAGAAGAATTGGTTTACTGAAAATATTTTAAAACTCTAAATACTGTGACAGATCGCCTTCTCACCCCTCTTCAAACACAGGCAGGAAACTCTTCTTTGGCTCCAACAGTGCTCTTTATTTCACAGTGCAAGGCCCCACCACCAATATACACCGCTTTATACACAGCTCTACAGCTTACAGCTCTACACAACTCTATATAGTTCAGCTCTGTCAGGCCTCTAGCCTCAGCTCTATTTCAGCTCTGTACCTTTCTCTATCTCCCTCTCTCACTCCTCCACACTACCATACCACCACCACCCTGGGCTTCCTTCCTGGCAGGCTTTTATCCCTCTGAGGCTGCCAGGTGCAACCCATACAGGCTGATTGCCCTGCTGCCCAGGTGGCTAATTAGGCCTTCTGCAAGGGTGGTTTGCAGAGGGCTTTTCTCCCTCTTAAAGGGGCGGCAGGCTGGGTCAAGCCCACCCTGCCACAATACGTATAGGTTGCCTAAGTCTACAGATATTTGAAGGGTGTGAACTCTATTAAGGTAGAGGAATTACTTAGTCTACTACAAGTAGATATGTTAGCAAGGAACAATTTAAGTCCAGTATATCACGACAAACTTGTGACAGAAAACTATTAGAATATTAGGAATAACTTTCCAAAAGAAGTGATTGGATGTGCTGTAACTTGGAATACTTAGAACAAGATGTAGTAATGTATGATAGAGAAGACGTATATTGGTGGGGAGATGAACTAGATTTCATAACTGGTCTTTGCAGTCTTTGGCTGCTGTAAGGCTTCAAATAGTCCTTGTGGAACCAAATCAGTTACAGCAATCTATAACCTCTTTGGAGAAGGAAACTGAAACTGAGTGAGATGAATGAGATGGACGTAAGGGAAGACATTTCACAGAATAGACTTCTGATTAAAATTGTTTCATTCTTAAGTGCCAACTGGGAATTTTAGAGAACAAGATAAGAACCTGAAATACAAGAATTCTATGATCTCCTGCAGGGGGGAAAAAGTTCCCATCCAGGTTAGGTTAGGCTTGGCTTGAAATGTTGGATTTTAGAGCAGTCCTCTGGGTGGAGAAAAGCTAGAGAATTCCCCCTACAAAGAATTTGAGGGACAAAGACTGGTTTCTGTTGCAGATACTATGAGTCAACAAGTGCTGGTAGCAACCAAGCCTAAGAAGGAGTTATTCCTGGAAGTGGAAAAGATGCTTATTTTTAAACACTAAATTCCAAACAGAAATTTATCGTTTCATCAGAGGAGTAAATGCAAGTTTTAAAAACTTTTATTAATCATTTAATGTGATTCCAAACATGTAACAAATTAAAGGAGGTGAAAAGGATTTAAAAATAGAACCGATGAAAAGAGTAAAGATAAAATCCCTGTCAGACAAACTCCAGTTACATTATAGGAACAGCAACATAAGGCAAAAACATGTATATTTGTTAGTCACAAAGGCACACAGGAGAAAGTACAAAATGCAACATGTGTAGACCAAAATCCTCAACAAAGCACTCAGCCTGGGTAGCTGGGCGAGGCACTGACAGACGCATTGTGAGGAAGGAATCCTCATCCTACTCTGTGTAGCTGTTGGTCCACGGAGGCCAATTAAACCTGTTGGATGCATTGGTCTTCCACATGCCTCAGTCACCCATACTACATAGCACAGGTCCCAAAGCAGCGATAAATCATCTTACCCTAGTCTGACCTACCCCTACATCCCCACTTGCCCTCTTCAGGCAGGTGAGTGAATTCTTTTGTTCTGGGAAGACAAAGCCAGTAAAAACTTATTACCCAATTGAATCAGTGTGTTAGTCTGCACAGGAGTCGACAACCTTTCAGAAGTGGTGTGCCGCATCTTCATTTATTCACTCTAATTTAAGGTTTCCTATGCCAGTAATACATTTTAATGTTTTTAGAAGGTCTCTTTCTACAAGTCTGTAAAATAGAACTGAACTACTGTTGTATGTAAAGTAAACACAGTTTTTAAAATGTTTAAGAAGCTTCATTTAAAATTAAATTAAAATGCAGAGCCCCCCAGACCAGTGGCCAGGACCCGGGCAGTGCGAGTTCCACTGAAAAACAGCTCGTGTGCTGCCTTTGGCACGCATGCCATAGGTTGCCTACCCCTATGTTGCCTAACCTTTTACCTGAAAAAAAATTCCTACCTCCTAAAAAAAGTAGCTAATCCCTCTTTAGTACAGATGAGTAAAACTGAATTTAGCCATTCATTCAGATTTTACTAGATTTACCCAAGCCTCTTCTAACTCTGTTTTCTGCAAAAATGTAATTGCTTCTGTGTTTTGAAAAGTGAATCCCCTCCTGTTCTTGATCCCATCAAGTTAGAAGACAGTCAGTCAGTTTTTCCACTTGGAGAATAGTGAGTGTTTGTTTCTTTATCGGCAATATTTCCCCTGCAGATATTTCTGTGATGATTCTGCCCTTTTAGCTGTTAATATTCTCTAAATTACTTTGCACCGCTTCTCTGTTGTGTCACTGTCCCTACTCCTGAAACATATCATCCATCCAGACTGACACTTTTCTCTGTACTCTAGATTTGTCTTTGTGCCTGTAGATGCTTCTTATTTGTTCGTCAGTTTGAATGGGGATGGGGGAGACTTTTTTTCTTTTGTTCACCTCATGAATTCCTGCCAGTGGTCTATCCCCTCCTGGCCTGTAAATGGTGTTTAATGCTATGGCATTCATAATTTGGATGTTGCCAAGAGGCTTCAATTCACCTAGGTTGGCACGTACAAAATTCTGCAGTTCTGTTTGGTTGTGCCTGTTCAGGAACAATGTAAGTAAAGACCCCCATCAAGTTAGACTGGTCTTATCCATGGGAGAAATATCACTTACAGGTAAGAAACATTGTCTGTTCCTTCAGAGGGAGGAGTAAAAGAGAATTGGAAATAGTTAATGCTATTTTTGTCTGTAAGGTGTTCATTGTTTCTTCTTTCAGTTGTGTGTGGGGGGGGCTGTTTTTATTTTGGTTTTTTCCTTTTTTAAAAATAGATATTCCATTTCCATTGCTTCATATTTAGGGCCTGCAACTAGTTTTCAAATGCTGGCCCACATGAGTACTGCCTGGCAAGTTTAATATATTTTAATTATTTTACATCTCATTCCAGACATTCCATAGTAGTTTAATCTAATTTTCTGTCTTCACCTACTATATATTATTATAAATGTAATTTGTACTTCAGCTAACTTTCTGAATCATCAGGAAAATGAGAGATTCCCGGTTTCTTCTATGCTATTTACTATTGTTAGCCGTTTTTATTAGGTGAAAGCTTGAGGATTCTCCAGTTAGTTGATATTAGGGGCTGTATCGTTTACTGCCCCGTCCCCCCAGTTTATTAGGTTATAAGAATTTTGATACTGTAGATTAATTAACCTTTAACAGCATCTGGTCCTTTCTGTGTCTCGGGGCAAGATCTTCAGTTGGTGTAAATTGTCATAGGTCCATTGTACTATGAAAATTTGCACCCAGTTAAGCATATTCCCAGGAGTCTGTGTAGGGAACAGTTGAGACTTGGAACCTGATTCTCCTTTCACGCCAGCATGACCTCAATGGAATTATTCCTATTCTATGCAAGATTTAGTGAGAGGAGAATCAGCCTTGTAATCTTGGAAAGAATTGCTTTACATTTGATCTCATGAATAAGTACTGAGTTCTAATTTCATACTATTTCTGGTGTTCAGCTGGAAATCGCAATATATCAAGCATTAAATAACAGGTTTGAAGTAGGATTGAAGATGCATGTGCAGTCATCTAAGTATAATCTTTAATTCCGTTAATGCTCCCGGTGCTGCTGCCTTGATGGGGTGTTGCACTAATTATGCTTAATTTCTTTTGGATTTTCATCATTGTTGTCATCTGCAGCTGTGGAACTACTATGTCTAATACTTTTTTCTTTTCTTCTAAAATGCATCTTAATGCTAGACTAGTTATTATAAACAGAGACTCTGTACATTGAACATTTATTGTTAAATTGTTTTAAATGATGATTATTTGGTGAATAATCCAAATCAATAATTTCTATCCTTTTCATTTTAAAAACATTTTCCGTAAAAAACATATTGGCACTGAGTATGTGTGCCTTAACGTTTATTAGCTAAGGTCCAGCTAAAGTCTTCAGGCTGGCTCTGTTCTGAAGAGCTATGATACGGTTTATAATAAAGTGGAAGAATATTAACATACTTCTGTAAAGCAGTATCTTCCCTCTTCAGAATCTGAATAAGCTGGTCCAAAGAAGCAGTATCATGGCCTTTATTTGAGCTGTACTCTGGAACACAAAAACACGTGGTATTAATATGGTTTTTTTGACTTTTTAAAACAAAGGATATTTTGACATTAACTATTCTAGGCTATTCATACAGATGAAAATTCTTTAAAATAACTTTCAACTTTCATAGTATGTTGCAATATTTTCACTCGATTTATAAGTTGAAAAATCAAGGAATTATTTGTATTGATTAATAATGAACTACAGCTGTGGTTGAGTTAGCTGTAAGTAATTGTGTTGCCTTTTGGAATAGTAGTAGTGAGGGTAATGAAACTGACAGCTGCTGCTGTTGATTAGACAGAGGGGACTGAAACTTCAAGGGTTGAACTGTACTGGAAAGCCATCCCACTTGTTACTGAAATGCTCCTTTGGTGCCTTTAATTATAACTGTTAAGTTTAATGGTTACGTTGAGAAGGTTGGGAGAGATTTCTGAAATCTCCACACCTGACTTCAGTACACAGGAGCAGGAAATCAGCTGACTGAATATATAGTAAGGGATAATGGAACATCACAAGCTAGAAAACTGGTAGAGGTCTGAAAGAAGCAACCAAAATGTTTGTACATGAAAGCAAGGAATCTGGCTAATAAAATGGTGGAACTGAATAAAATTGTGCGTGAAATCAAACCACATACTGTAGGTATTACTGAAATATGGTGGAATAGCAATCATGACTTGAAAACAGTCATTGAAGGATATGTGCTCTTTAGGAGATATAGGAATAAAGGTAACAGTGATGGGGTAATGAAGCAGTAAACTGTAAAGAAATATGAAGCGATAGTATGGACAAAACAGAGTCTGTTTTGATTTAGTTATATAAATAAAAGAGAATAGTGAATTCTGAGGTTGGGCTGCTATGTTGGGAAGGAGACTAAAGATAATTTAGGTGTGCCCCAAAACTAAATTAATACTTTTTCTTTGGTTTTCCGTAAGGATAATAGTATGGAACATGTACGTAAAGGCAATACAGCTGTTGGAAATAAGTCTAGAAATTGAAATCACCACATCTGAGGTGAAAAGAAAAGAGCTTAATGCACTTCAGTCTGGGGAACTGGATAATTTCCATTCCGGAATACTGAAACTGGTTTATGAGACTGCTAGTCAAGTAGCAAGGATTTTTAATCTATTCAGGGATATGACTGGAGAATAGCTAATGTTGTGCCTATTTTGTAAGGAAGGCGGGGGGAGTGATCTGGGCAATTTCAGGGCTTTTAGTCTGACCTCAGTACTATGCAAGGATTTAGAACAAATAGTGACAGAATATTAAGTTTATGTAAGTAAATGGTAAGGGGGATGTAATGCAACATGGGTTTACCAAAGGTACATCATGCCAGACTAACCTCATTTCCTTCTTTGAAAAAATAACTTACCTTTTTTGGTAAAGAAGTTACAATAGATTGAATATTCTTGGACTTCGGTGAAGTATTTGACACAGTACCACATGGGAAATTATTAGTTAAATTCAGGTAGCTGGAGATCAGTGCAAGCATTGTCAGGTGGATAAGAAACTGGCTAAGGGAGTGGGGAAGGCAATGGGTAGTGCTGAAAGATGAGTTAGCAGACTGGAGCAAGATTACTAATGGAGCTCCTCAAGGATTGGTCTTGGGACCAATCTTAGTCACATTTCCTTTAATCACCTTGATACAATAAGTTGGAATGTGCTAATGAAATTTGCTGCTGATACAAAGTTGGAAAGCATCATCAGTACAGTGTAGGATTGAACTATTGTACAGTAAGACCTGGATGACCTTGAAGAGTGGAGTGACAAGTAGGAAATTCAATAGGACAAAGTGTGAGGTGAGGCAGTTAGTCAAATCATAATTTCTGCTACAAACAGAGGGATTCTCACATGTAAGTGACAGAGCGGAAAGACTTGGATGTGTAGGTCAAGCACAGGATGACTATGTGCCACCAGTGTGATGTGGCTCTGAAAAAGTCAAATACCAAATACATCCTAGGATTGCATTTCCAATAGAGATAGAGAAGTATTAATGCCATTATACAGTGCACTGGTATGATCTCATTTGGAATACTGTCTGCAATTCTGGTTCCCCATGTTTAAAAAGGATGAATTTAAACTGGAACTTGGGGTGCAGAGAAGAGCTACCAGGATGATCATGGGAATGGAGGACCTATCTTACAACAGGGAACTCTAAGAGCTTGGCTTGCTTAATGTAGCCGAAAGAATGCTGACAAATACATTAGGGGGTAAATACCAAGAAGAGTGAAGAACTGTTAAAGGACAGTGTTTGGTGCAAGAACATCTGGGTATAAACTGGCCACGAACAAACTCAGGCTTCAAATTAGACAATAGTTTAACCAGCAGAAGTGTGAGGTTTTGGAAGAGCCTCCCAATCCTGATGCAAGTTGTAGGAGAAAACAACTTCCTTAGTTCTGAGAGATGGACATCTTTGAGCTGATTTGTGTGACAGGGTATGGGACAGGGCACAACAGTTTGTGTTTTATGATCATAAAGCTCATAGTTCATGGTCTCAATGAGTTGCTGACCAGTGTCAGGATTGGAAGGGATTTTTCCTCTGTATTCTGGGAGAGTTTCTCTTTCTTTTGAAGCATCAGGAATGGAGGAGGGACACTGAATGGGATAGGCCAGGACTCTCAGTTGGCACCAAGCATTCTCTCTCTCTCTAAGGTTTGGCTGGTTCTTGCTCACATGCTCAGGGTCTAATTGATCATCTTATGTTGGATTAGGAAGGAGTTTTCCCCCAGCTCAGATTGGCAGTAACCTTGGACGTTTTCAGCTTTCCTTTGCAACATGCGGGTACTGGTCACTTGCCAGGACTACCTGACTATAACTCATTTAATCATTACGCAGCCATTTCGGAGGCCTGTAGCTCTGGTGCACCTCATTCCCTACTGTTTTGCCAGTGTCATAGAATAGTCTAGTATTGTGCGGGTTGTAATACTTTGATCCCACTTTGGTTGTTGGGTTTAGCGTGTGGGTACCTGATGGTATTAGTGGCCTCTGATATACGACAGGTCAAACTAAATGGTACAGTAGTCCCTTCTGGCCTTAAACTCTGACTCTTATCTGATTGTTTCTTACCTTGTTTTTACCTTTTTTATTTTTTTTTTTTAAGGTTAGCATGTCCCAAGCAAAGAAATTACTAAATGATGTATGTGTTCTGTAAGATGTGCAGTTACCTACTGGCATTAGTAGTAGAGCTAACTTAGGGGGTTTGGTACCAATCTTCACAGATGATCACTCATAGTTGTGGTATATTTAGCGCAAAGAGAGACCGTGGATGTTAGTGAGAAATTAGACATTTTCTTTCTTTTGTAGTCCTGTTCAAAAATGCGTTAAGTGCAGCAGCTCAGCTATCTCCATCCTACATCTGGCAGGTGGGGTGAGGCTTAGACCAAAAATTCCACCACAGTGACGGGAATGGATTCCATCAAGATCCTCAGTCACTATGCAGACTAGGATCAGGCATTATGCCATAGTGTGGTCTGAAAAGGGTCAGCACTGGGAAGCACAACATTGGCGATAACCTGGTTGCCTCAAACCACAGGGATTCCTGGTGGAGTTAGCCTATTTTGGACACTCTGTGGTCTGCAAAGTGACATTCCCTCATGACCAGTATTCCAGTAAGTGTACAGCAGAGTTGAAAGATCACTAGTGCTAAGCAAGCCCAAGGCATTGTACACTTGTCATCCCAACACAGTAGCTACTATTTCAAACTATATTCATACATTTTGGTGGAAGAGAAAGGGTCATAATCCAGCTGAGAGACACGAGGGCCACTGAAGCTGGCCACATGCCATAGACCTTCTGGAGTGTGAAGAAAACTGCATTGTTGGCAACAGGAGAAAATGAGATTATGGTAACCAAGTGGGGATCAACAAAACCAAAGATCATAAAGGACAGATCCAGGAAAGGTGATTAGCAGACTGCCATAACACTACATACTAGAGAGCAACAACACAGCACAAGGCTGGGAACCCCTTACACAGGAGAACAGGGAATCTGAAAAAGTCTATTCCATCTGCAGCTCTCTACCTGTCATCACTAAAATCTACTAGGCAGAAAAGCAGTGGCAGCACTACTCAGCTGTGTACTATTGTAGCGTCAAGAAGTACTGACCTATATCACAGTCCAGAACACTATTATAATGCTGGATTAAACATAGCAGATGTTCTTTGAGACTAAACCACATAATCCAGTCTGGGCCCCTACTTGTCTTTATCTATTTCAGAGTTTTCTATAATACCTATCACAGTTGTTTCTAAATGCTGCTCTACAAAATTACGTCTGCATAGAAAAGTCCATCGTGGACTTGATGGAATTAACTGCTTTTTTTCCTTTGTCAGGTTCTGGGGATCTCAGGAGTATATCTATGGTATCACTACTTTTTTCATTCTTCCAATTATGATGGAGTAGCTTTTTCTGAGAGTGTAAGTTTCAGAGAGTGTAAGTCTTGGGTGGGCAGTTGGGTATGTTGGTGCTCAAAATTGCATTCAAACTTTAAACGTAAACTTTAAAAACATATTTTTAGTTGTACTTGTCATTCAGCTGAACTGCTGAAAACAACGCTACATTTTTTTTCATGCAAAATTTTCTGCACCTAAGAGTCCAACTGCTTAAAATGTTAATCCGACTACTGAGTTTTGGAGGGGAATTTGTCTTAATTATGTTTAGGGTTAATCAGCCAGATTCCATCCTCCAAACTTAATGTTCAGGCAGCCCAAAGCATAGCAGGCTACCTGACAGATCTCCAGGGAAGGAGGAAGCTCTCAGCTGATGTAATATCTGGATCTTGTTCTAGCCACTCCATGATTACAGTAGAACTAGGAGAGTGTCAAAGACAGGGCAGAGCACAGCTGTCTTCTGACAGCCGTTGTATCTGAATATCTGGTTCCTCAATCCCTGTGCTATTCCAACTCCCCAGCACTGAAGCCAGCAGTGTGGCCAGTAACAGACTCCTGAATGCCCATCCCCCACTCTCATTTACTAAGCAGGTATCCATGCAAGAGAGAATCTGTTCCAGAATAATAATTATTATTTATTTCATTAATTTATTATTCAGGTTAAAAAAAATCAGTTGAAAATAATAGCAATTAGAATGTTGAGGTTAAAAATCTTGGGCCAAATCTTTGTCTCTCGCCCGTAGAAAACAGTGGGAGATTTGACTAAGTAAGGACTCTCTGCAGTATTTGGCATGAGATTTTGAACTTTTAGAATTAGAGGGAGAAATTTGGGGAATGGTTTCCTGTAAAATTTAACAGTATTATGTCTATATTAATTTTTCTCCAATGAGCTAAAATATTTAGAGATATTTCTAACTCAGACAAGTAGATGAGTGTCATTGTTGCTCTTCAGGGCATGATCCAGTGTGTTACTTTGTTCAGAGACTACATGCAGTTTTCTAAGCAAAAATATTTACATATTGCACAGGTGGGTCGGTGAGAAGACTGGCAGCAGGAGAGGCTTGAGGGAATTCTGTACTGATTGCAATGGTGGCAGTGGATGCTCAGTGGCAAGTTGATACAGGTCTTTTTATTTCCAAACTGACTGGCAGCTAGCATTAGGCATTAGATTGTCATCCTTTAAATTGGACAGTAGAGCAATGCCATTGGTGAACTGCCAAGGTAAAATGGTGATGGTACCGAGAGAGGGTTTTTTAGAAAATGGATCTTTGTTTAACCCCAGCTTTGAAATTTGCATTCTGCATTACAAATGGTGCTTGGAAGATTTAACCCTAAAACTACAGGGAGCATTCTAATCCTGTTGAAATCAGTGGGAATTGTGTTTTGCCATTGACTTCAGTAAGTCCAAGATTTCACCCACAGTCTCCAGCTATGTTGAATATGCACTCGCACCTGTAAAAAGATGTCAGCATCCCCCAGGTCTGCCAACTAGTCTTTGCTGTCTTGTTAGAATTTGCCTTAGGTTTTGTGTGCCTAAGTATTACCAAATCCAAATGGAATTGTATGTGCAGTTGCATAAGCACTTCCCTGTTTTATGTGCGTATCTGCATATTTTGGATATTCAAATTTGTCATTTACGCAGAACTTAGCTTCTCTTTTGAGAACATACAGAGCATATTGCTACCGCTGCGGGGATTTTGTTAAAACAATTGTTGGTCACCTTTAAGAGCAAATACCACTGTAGTAAAAATCAGAAATATTAACACAGCAAATAAGTAGAAGATTTAAGGCAATCAGCAGGACTAACATTTATCAATAATTCCAAGAGCAACGGAAGTATAGCAGGCTCTGTCATTAACCCATTTGTGCCTCAGTGGAAACTCAAATTGTTCCCTGTCTGTCAATGTTAACGTACAAAAAGGATTGTATGTAGTCTTTTCTTAGACCCAGCCATCCCTCTCTCCCAGTCGGGACCAAATGCTAATACCAAGATGGAGCTCTTGTAAGCAAGTAACAGTTTGTAGCCCCGCAGCTGCTCAAATATCCGATCAGTTGCTGTTGGGATAGCACAGGGGATTGGTATTGAACTCTGCCAACAGTGTATTGTATCACTTGTATAAAATATACAACTTGCGAGCATTTATTTTTAACTTACTGTTGAAATACAACATGAACTATTTCAGTTATTCAGGGTTGTTAAGATGGACATCTGCATGAATTGCTGTGCTACTGTAAATATTTCCAAGCATAGACAGGCAGATGCAATAGAAAAAAAACAGAAAAATCTTAAGTTGCTGGTATTGTCACAGAGTCGCCATGCAGAATGAAGTTGTTTGACAAAGTGTTTCCCTGGTGATTTGGCTGTGGATGAAAATGTCTTCAGCAATAAAATTTCATGCTTGGGTCTCAGCTCTGGGTGCTCATCAATCAGTAAATGGCATATCAAGGATCTTTTTACTTAATCTGGTGGCAGAAATATGTGAAACATTGATATTCCTTGGAATTTTTGTGCATACTTTTTTTACTCTTAAACACATTCATTTTAACAAAATATATTTTGTCAGCTACAACTTGCTTTACTAATCAAGGGCGCTGCATTAAGAGAGGTATAAAACTTTTTTATGTCCAGAGATTTTCATAGTCACCAATAGTAAAACACTGCAAGTGGTTTTCAGTCAAGGGAAATAGGCATTGGTACTTTGTGACAACGCATGTACGAATCATAATAATGGGGTAAGCTGTGTACATCGTTTGCAGGTTTTTTACAATATTCTCTAACCAACAAATATCATCATCTATAATTTGTCACTACTTTTTGTTTTAACCCCAATTTATTAGAATGAATCATGTTCCATAACTGCTGATGCTTAAAATATCATTAATAGGTTTAGAAATTTCAATTACATGGTAGCAAAGGAATAAATCGCCAGATCCTTTAATTACCTCTGGTACACCATATGAAGGAAGATGATCTTCAGGGAAACTAAACTGCCTTCTGTGTTACTGAATGACTGTCAGTGAAGAAGTTGCTTTCCTTAAAGGATGCTCTATTAAAGACATCATTTCACACTCCTTTATGCAACATCTGTTGCTGCCAGTACTAAGTCTTACACAGTAATTTCAAATATGACAGATGTCAGTAATAACTGTTATTTCATACCTACTTATTAAGCACAGGTTAGATTTTATTGGGAGCCATATAAAGATTTCATATAAAATACAGAAATCCGTATATACTTGAAAAATATCCCTGCCTTTTATTTTAGGTAACTGCAGTGAAATGCACTAAAACATATACCAAAACCCCGCTGTCTGGAGTACCACGTCCATCTGGTGGCAAATATTCCAAGAGAACAGTTATTCTTGCAGCATTTCCATTGCATCTGTTCAAAGGGAGTTATTCCTGTAATATTGTCAAGACCAACCACTGGGGAGTGGGGGGAAGCAGGAGGAATCACTAGGAAAGAGAAGGATCTGAAAGGAGAGAAACTAAGAGCAAGTCTACACTGGCAATGCTAAGGCTGGAAGAGATCTCTCCAAGTGCTCTAAAAAAAACAAACAAGGGGTGCAGCTCCCAGCTCTGGGACACTGTTTACACTGACGCTTTACAGCGTTGCAACTTGCTGCGCTTGGAGGGGGGGTGTTTTTTTCACACCCCTAAGCTAGAACGTTGCAATGCTTTTAATTGCCAATGTAGACAAGCCCTAAGAAAGAGGGCAGTGAAGTTATAAGAGAAACAGGAAAAGGATGACAGACGAGACAAATGGGGGGAGGGGGGACGAGGGGGAGACCAGGAAGTTGAGGGAAGTAGGGAGAGGGAGGAAGGCAAAAACAATGGGAAGAGCCAGTGAAAATATATGAAGACAACCAGCTGATTAGGCAAGGGAGAGTGAGAAGAAATAACAGAATAACAGAGAAAGTTAAAAGTAGAAATCCAGGATACAGAATAAGCAGGGAATAGAGGGTAGAATGGCACAAACTTCACTGATAGGGGAAAACAGTCCCCAAGAGACAAAAATGGGGAGAAAGGAAGCCAAAAAGGACACAGCCACAAACACAACAAAATTTCTTTTTAAAAGTGTGAGTGGGTGTTCCTTTTCAACAACAAAGAAAATTGTAATGTGTATTGCTGCTGTATTGGCAAAGGCTCTGATTCTTCTAGAATCATTTGGGACAAGTTGAGATTGTAGTTAACTCAAGGCCTGGAAATAAGTCACAGCAGTTTTAGGTTGTCTCCATTCCTGGTGGTCATAGTGAGCAACCAATTTCATGATGTTTGTAGTGTGCCAATGTTGTGCCTTTTTTTTCCAGCCCAAGCCAGCAAATTCTTGATTGACTACTCAAACAAATAGGGACCGCAGGATTGGGCCTATGGTGTCAGACATGGGGGATAAACATGCAACGAACTGCTTCATTCTGTTAAATTAAATTGTGGCTTGGACTTACCCTATGCAAGGGAGTAAAAAATCTTCACAGGCTATACAGATCTGGGATCCAGGAGTAAGCAGGGCTAAACACAAATCAGCTGTGAAAGTGTGGTGGGGAATGGTCAGAGCATTGACCCCATCCCTTTATTTATTAGCCAGCACAGTTGAGACACTATGGGAGGGGGACAGGACATAATTTTAGCTGATATAAGCACTAAATTACTGGCTCATGGAAAATGGGGAGTGGGGAGGGAATGTGGCTACAGGAGAGGGTGTTCGGCCTCTTACTATACTCTGTCCTTGTGACAAAGCTTAGCTCGTTATCACTAAACAGAATAATTGACAATCAAGAGGTTATCAACTAGTAGGTCTTTCCCATCTCTAACTTTTAGTATTTTATGAAAATAAGAGTAAAATTCCACTAAAGAATTTTGTAAAAGAAAATTTGTGGTGGGTTTTTTCTTAGTTAATGATGTGGGAGTTGGACAGCATTTAATGTATTGAAGGCAGCGAGGAATAAAATTGAGCATAAGGTACAGAGACACGTAGGTTGGCTTTGGATAAACACATTCGTTTGTGAAAATTGCAGATCACCTCCAAGAAAATGGCTTTTCTTCCCCCCGTGTACTGAAAGGTGGTGTAAATTTCTCATTGCAGCATGTACGCTTCTTTATTCTCACACAAATTGCAGTAATTCTAAACTAATTATTAAATGGGTTTTTCCTCTCCTTACTAAAAATTATATATATAATTTAAACTCATTTTTATGCAGAAGAACTACAAGAAAATCTACTGTAAAACTATACTTATTTCCTGCCTGGAAATAAGATGGAGTTAAGAACCAAGTTAAATGAGACCTTGTGACCTCTTCCAGTACTGGAGTAATGTAGATTCAGTGTAGGTATAATATGATCTGTAATAGCCATGACCCAACTAAAGTGGAAAAGCAAATAGGGGGGTAGGTAGTAAAATGTCCCTAGAAAAGACTGAAAATAAGTCAAGTCTGGTTACTTTGTCTTTAGCTTGTTTTAAATCATTTATGCCCTTTGTGGCCATAGTAAGTCCAAATTGAAAAGTGAAGACTATTCACGTTTGCAGGATCAGATCCCAAGTCTGTGCACAGTAGAGAGAGAACAGGTGAGCATTGAAAAATAAACTAAATTGGTATTTTCTAAACTTTTTTTTTTCCTCCCTGAAGTAAGATCCACTGCTGGCGTAAATTAGTGTAGCCCCATTGTCTTGAGTGGAGCGACACTGATGTTACATCAGCTGGGAATACAGAGTATTCTTGTTTTTAATGGGCATTAGTGGTACCTAGGGCATGCAGTCAGGAATCATGGCCCCATTGTGCCTTTCTGATATTGTGCCTACATGGTCGTGCTATTCTTTTTCACTAAACCTTATCAATTTTCCATGCTTCCACCTTTTATAGGAATCTTTTTTTTTGTTTCCAGGTCATTAAAGAGCTCCTGATACAGACATATTGGCCTCTTACTATTTTTCCTATCTCTCCTTCGAATCAGGATAGTTTGCTGTTATGCTTTTCACATTGTTGTTTTGAGAAACTGCCAGCTCTCCTAAGCTCCTTTTTCCCCTTAGCCTTTCTTCCCATGAGACCTTACCTACCAGTTTTCTGAGCTTGTTGGGGTATGTCTGCTGCAGCTGGAAGCAAGCCTGCTGAGCCGGATAGACAAACTTGTGGTGGCAAAGCTTGAGCTGTCACACTAAAAATAGCTGTATGGACATTGCAGCACAGGCAGAGGCTTGGTCTTGCCACCTGAGTCCAGACCCAGGGGATAGGGTAAGCTTGAGCTCAAATGGCTAGCCCAGCCTCTTCTGCTGTTACAATGTTCACACAGCTATTTTTACCGTGCCTAGTGCAAGCCCCACTAGCACAGATCTTGAAGACACGCTCCCAGCTGCATTGTAAACATCCTTAATGTCTGTGTTTAAAAAATCTGTTCTTATCCTGCTGCTCTCACTCCTTCAGTTGGGTAGAATTAAGAAATCTATCTTTTCATGATCACTTTCACCCGAATTGCTTTCTACTTTCAGCTTCCCAACCAATTCCTCTTTGTTAATCAGAATCAGATCTAAAATGACTGTCCCTCTGGTACTTCATCCACCTTCTGAAACAAGACGTTGTCCCCAGTACAGTCGAAGAACTTATTGGGCATTTTGTGGTTTGCTGTATTGCTTTTCCAACAGATATCTGGGTAGTTAAAGTCCCCATTACTACCAGGGCCTGTGTTTTGGACATTTCTGTTGTTTGTTCTAGAAATGTCTTACCCACCTTCTCCTGATATGGTGGTCTACAGTAGACCAGACCATGATGTAAACAGTGTTTTCCCAGGTTATCTTTACTCAGAGACTTTCCATTGGTCTGGCTCTCACTTCCTTCTGGACCTCAGAACAAATGAATACATTCTTGGACTACAATGCAAGAGCTCCTCCCTTTTCTCCCTTCCTGTTTTTCCTAAATGAGCTATTCCCCTCTATACCAGTATTCCAGTCGTGAGATTTATCCCACCAACTCTCTGTGATCCCAAGCAAATCATAATTAAGGTTAAGATTTTGTCATGATTATTTCTAGTAAAAGTCATGGAGAGGTTGCAGACAACAAACAGAAATCCATAGGATCCTGTGATCTGTCTGTGAAGTTACTAAAAACCCCACCCCCATGCTGAGGTGCACAGTCCTGGCCCCAGCTCGGACAGCTGAAGCAGTCACGGGGGTTGGGTAAAGTCACGGAATCCATGACTAATTGTATCCTTAGTGATGATTTAACTTGTTTACTGATACCTCCAGTTCTTCCTCTTTTCCTCCCATACTCCCATAATTGTGTACAGACCTCTAAAATGTTGAGCACTCCAGAATCCCGTACTGTTTTCCCTTTTGTTGCTTCTATGACCCTATTGTAATTAGCTATTCTGCTCCCTCAGCATTTAGCACTCCATTGTGATCTCCTTTTTTATACCTATTGGCGGGCTTTTGTCACTTCCTCCTTTCAAACCTAATTTGAAACCCTCCTCACCTAGATTGCCAACCCTCCTGGTTTTGCCGGGAGTCTCCCGGAATCAGGCTCTATCTCCCAGAGGCTACTTCAGCCAACTTAGAGATTTTTAGGTGCGAACAGTCTGGCGGCACAGCAGAGCTAAAGCAAGCTCCCTACCTCCCCTGGCTCCATACTGCTCCTGGAAGCTGCCAGCACATCCCTACAGCCCCTTGGGGGGGTGAGCGGGAGGTCTCTGCCTGCGGGCTCCCGCCCTGAGCGCTGACTCTGAAGTTCCCATTGGCCAGGAACCACGACCATTGGGAGCTATAGGGACGGTGTCCACGTTTAGGGGCAGCGTGTGAAGACTCCCTCCCTCCCCCAGAGGCTGCTGCCAGAAGGATGTGCCAGTTGCTTTTGGGATCTGCCCAAGGCAAGCACTTCACCCTCTCCCGCATCCCAACCCCCAGCCCAGAGCCTGCACCCAAACTGCCTTCCAGAGCACGATCCCTTACCCCCTCCCGCACCCACACTCCCTCCCAGAGCGTGCACCCTTTCCTTCACTCCGAGCCTGGTGAAAGTGAGTGAGGGTCAGGAAGAGCAAGTGGTGGAGGGAGCGGAGATGGAGTGTGTGTGGGCGGGGCGGCAGAGCAGGGTGTTTGGGTTTGTGCAATTAGATGGCAACCATGTCCTCACTGATGCCACCACGGGTTAGTTATCTCACTATTAAAAATATATATATTTAAATCCTAAATCACCTCACCTTGTTGGCAGTGAAGACCTAGCCAAAGAGATAAATAATACCTATTCTCAGAGGCATATTTTATAGCTATAGTTAAAACCTAACACACACGTACCTGTACATCAAGAATCCAAGCACAATCCTTACAAAAGGGGCAGGATTTCCACCTTGCACTGGAGCAATTGTTTTGGATTTGTACCTTATTGCACAGCACCTTGTGAGACCTGTTCTCTTCTCCTAGCCCTGTTTTCTGATTCACATGGCACCTGGTGGACCAGCTGCTCAGATACTAGTCATAAGCCCAACTTTTCCTGATGACAGAGCTCAGCTGGGACTGCATCTTCTCATTGCCAGATGTGGACACGTGCTCTGACATCTTCCTTGGGCCAACTTGAGACACATGAGCATGTTAGTACTGAGATATATAGCCAGTGAGATCTGTAAAAGAACTGAACTTGCAGAAGTGGGTGCTGGTGAAAAGGGTGTGCAATGAGATCTCGGTCTTGTTCATCCCAATTTGTAAAGGTGAGCCGCTTCCAGGAAAGCTAACTTCAGTTCAATATAGTACAATTAACTAGAGAGACCACTTTAAAAGTGACTGGTTCAGTATGGAATGGTGGTGGAAGTACTATTTTGTACTAATACAGCTGTGTGCTAGTGCTGGTTGTCTACCCTGAGACTGGACTACACTGATGGATAGTATGGGTAGATAGTTTTGCTCAGAGTAGAAGCTGGATTCTTTCTTCAGATCCAACTCTAGGGGCCCGAAGGGGCTGTAAGTGGCCAGCATAGAATACACCCTCAGAAAGAAGGAAAGTCCCTCCAGTTCTGTATGTATCCGCTGGGCCTTGCCTCTGCCGGCACTCCCAGACCCAGTGGATGTCACAGGGACAGAGTGAGGTTGACCTCTTATTTGCTACACCTATTCTCTACTGGCTGGTATAGGGTCCATTAGAGACTGTGTTATTGGCCCAAGTCATAGTTGTCTGGGGGCAACTTCCATTAGTCCTTCCCAGTGGTACCCAAAACCTAATGTAAGAGGATCTGGTAGGGTGAAGTTATGGGACTTGCTGCTGGTTACCTGATTAGAGCAGCTGGTCAGTTCTTGGGGCTTTTAAATCACCAAAAACTTTGAATGCTAGGTCTGAAAAGTTTATTTAGAAATGAGAGCAATTAGTAGGACCATTAATTCTCTATGGAACTCATGGTCATGTAGGTCTGCATGCTAATTGCGTAGAAAGAGCTTTGTATGGAACTGAATCAATTGCCAGTGAGTTGTCAATAAATGCATCTCCTGAGCCCCATGCTATTGACAGGCTAATGAAGTATCTTCTGAGATACAGAACCATTGGCAAATCTTTCTCTAGTTTCCTTCTCTCCCCACACCAGCTAGGTGTTTGTTTGTTTGTTTGTTTGTTTGTTTGTTTGTTTGTTTGTTTGTTTGTTTGTTTGTTTGTTTGTTTGTTTGTTTGTTTGTTTGTTTGTTTGTTTGTTTGTTTGTTTGTTTGTTTTTGTTTTAACACTAGCTTTATGTTGCAAGTGCTGGCTGGGGGGAGGGGAGCTGCTTCAGCTATTTGCCACACAATGTGTGTAACCTGGACCATAGCGCACAGATCAGAGTGCTCTTGTATGATTCAGGGTACCAGTCTCACATGCAGAAAGTTAATGGAAACATTTTAGAGGAAACACTAGATTCAGATGCCCGCATATATCACCTCTGCAACATGTTCAAAAAATCCATACAATTGGAGTTCTGCAATTCTTCACCTGGGACTGCCGCAGTGCAGCTGGATCTCCATTATTAGTCTTCCTATCTTCATAGTTAGATGATGCAATGTAAGATATTGTTTCAAATCTGTGTCCCTTTCCACTCCCCCAAGATCAAAAGACACCATTAGATCATTTTGTACTGATCTTTGACACTTTCAGAATACACAGAGGAGTGTTATGATTGAATAAGCTAGTTCCTGTCTTCTACATTCCACATTGTCCCCCATTACCCAAGTGTGCATAGCTAACAACAATGTAGGATGTAAACGCAGCTTCCTTTAACAGCAATAAGATGATTAGCAAGAGCAGACTGTTGATGCACATTAGCCCACCTTGTAACAGCAACTGCTTTGGTTAATGAACACAGTGAGTTTACTGGTGTATCACTGTTTCTGGTAATGGCTATAAAAAGGGGATGCATTCTATCCATGTTTCAAATTTGCATTCCACAGCACATTTAACTAAACCCTGGCTAGACGTCAATATACTACTTTTTTTTTTTAATGTTTTGTGGACTTTTATAGCCAGTATACCTATCTGTTGCATGGAAACTGCATATCAGTGACTTTGCCTAGACAATTTAAATAATGACGAGCATGATACCTGGTTGGTATCATAATGTGGTTCTTGTTTTTCTAGATTTCAAAAAATGCCCAAGTTGCTAACACTAATTACAAAACAATTTATTATGAAATATGTAAGTTGTTAACTGTGAACAATCTAGAAAACGCTTTCTTTGCACTTCCTGAACTATTTTATTCACTTCTTCTTCTTATCCTCTTCGCTCCTGGTGGAGCATAAGGCGCCAACCATTCTCCTCCATTCACTGAAGCTTTGGTTGACGTTTCTGTAGCATTCGTTTTTTACATGGTGGGTTGCTAGCCCAACGCAAAACCCTCCTCCTTTCACATCTTGGGCTTGGGACCAAGCAATGGCAGAGTTATTTTATTCACTAGTTAAGTAAAATACAAATTCACAGTGATTTCCAGGAAAATTATACTGAGATATAATCTCTGTAAAATGTTTTGCTTTTTGTGGCAGGATGGGCCTGACCCAGCCCTGCCGCCCCTTTAAGAGGGAGAAAAACCCTCTGCAAACCCTCCCTGCAGAGAAGCCTAATTAGCCACCTGGGCTGCAGAGGGATCAGCCTGATGGGTTGCACCTGGCTGCCTCCCCAGGGGGGATAAAAGCGTGCCAGGCAGGAAGCCCAGGGTGGTGGTGGTTGTGGTGGTGTGGAGGAGTGAGAGAAGGAGACGGAGAAAGCTACAGAGAGGTATAGAGCTGAAGGAGCAGAGCTGAGGCTGAGAGCCTGCAGAGCTGACTGCTCTGGAGCCAGCCAGTCTGAGGGCTGGGGCCCAGCTAAACCTGTAGAGCTGTATATAGTAGGTGGTGGGGTTTGCACTAAGCTGCACTGTATAAATAAAGAGCACTGTTGGGAGCCACAGAAGAGTCTCCTGCCTGTTTGTGACATGGGGAGCGAAGGCGATCTGTTACATTTTATATAATGTACAACCTCCATTTTCTTCCTTCAAGTGTAGTGTTGCTGCTCCGTTGTATTCCCAGTCCTGAACTCACTGAAGTCAATGTCAGAACTTCTATTGGTTTTATTGGAAGTAGAATCAAGCCTGTTGTTCACCATCACTGCATCTAAATGAAAGCTTGGTAAAGAGAGCCACCCATTGTGGATGTTAATACAGTCTCTATCATAGGCCTTGAAAACAGGTTGATAGAGACCCAGGAAGTCAGAAGTATCCGATGGTGCCAAAGTTTTGTTCCACTGTAATCTTCTCCATAGCCATCCCCAAAGAGTGAAGGTTTTAAAATTGGGCAAGGTCTTTAATGTTAAATGAGCAAAGTTTTAACCAGTGCTTGCTGACATTTGAACATCTTGTTCTTATGAAGTGGGACATATTTAACAATTCACATCAGCAATGGGCCAAAGTCATCTTGGCTGGCTTTCACCGGCTATGAGGGATATGGCCTCATCTTGCCAGGTCATGCTGTTCATCTCCTCAAATTCATCTAGGACTGCCGAAAATGAAATCGGGTAAAATGCTGCCAGCAAAGTCTCTTCTTATTTGTTGTGATATGTTAGCTCAAAGGGTGCACAGTCCTTTTCTCAAAATGCTTATTATCTATAAATATTGTACGTCTATCTCCTTGTGTTCTGATATTGTTCCCATTGATGGCCAAGTTTGTTTTGAGAACCATGCTCTAAAGAAGGAATGATGTAAACAGGAAGAGGTAAATATCAGAACAGTGTGTTGTGCTACCTCAGTAACTGGTACAGTTTGCTGATTGCTCAATTACATTTTAACAGTATGATCTCAGTAATGAAGAGCTGACTAGTAAGTATAGTTTGGTATAATTCCCCAAGTACTCTTAAAATATAACACAGCAAGAAAGAGTATAATGAAAAATAATGGAGAGGTAGCTGGGGGCTTACCTTATGATCTGTGTTCATTACAATAAATGACATTTTCACTGCAGTGTTACCATAAAGATTATTGGCTGTTGTGTAGCGTGGGTCTCTCATGAATAGAACAGCTTTGTCTGCATACCGTTAGCCATGAAAAAAACACTAAAGATCTGCTTAATTTATTAATTATTTTCCACATATTAATGGCATACTGCTCTGGTCAGAATTATTGATAGGAAAATGGAGATGTGCTTCCCTTATAGTCAATTTCAGCACAGTGGTAATCAGTATGTGTGTCCCCATCCCTAATGCCCCACAACTCCAAATATGCATCTGGAAGGGCCATGACTAGAAATTAGCTCTCCATCAGCATGGGGTCTGTAAGAGAGTCTTCCTTCCCCCCACTCTAAACTCTAGGGTAAAAGAGGGGGGGTCTCTTATGCAGACCACTAAACTTTAAGCCACGTTTCCAGCTTAAGTTAAATCTTTTCCCCTCCAAAACCCAAACTCTTCCAGTTGGGGATTGAATCCAGCTGCCACCATTAATGTGAATCTCCAAGACCCTGGAGGGGGCACATTAACACCCCAAAAGTAACACTCCCTTCCCCCCCTCTGACTACCGAGAGAGAGATTCAAACACACAGACCCTGCCACCCCCTCCCTTTTCAGCTCAGGAGAGAGATTCCAGCACACAGGCTCTTCCTCTTTGGGAGCCTGTCACAGATTTTAAGATCAGATTACTTCAATGGAACTACAGACAATTCTTATCGGTATAAAAAGTTTAATAAAGAAAGAAACAAAGCATACAACTAATACAACTTCACAGATATAAAGCTTTCTAACCTGGGTCTCCTTGCATAAATTATCCCCCTCCCCGGGGTTTTCTCTCTCTCTGATAAACTTTACAGGGTAAGGACACCAGAGATCAAATACAAAGCTTATGCAATCAATAGTTCTACTTACTGTTCATCTAAGTTATGAATATATGAAGGAAAAGGAGGAGATGAGTTTTCATAGCTGGAGAAAGGTGGAGTCAGCCCAAAAGCCTCAGACGAACTGAACTAACTTCCTGGTTTGTCTGTGGATCGGCTACTCTGACGTCACCCCCCTCTCCTGTTCAGTTAACCCCTAACAGGTAAAACAGCAACTCCAAGGCACTTTACACTCATGACAGGGTCATTGACCTCTGTCTTGCAGAATTGTAGGGTTTTCGATGTGAGGAAATATGTGATGTGGGAAAAGTTTGAGTGAGCAGGTTTGACTTTTGAGATGAAAATTACCAAGGGACTAAACCTGAATCTAACTACACTTATTTTATTTCAGTATTATTTAAAAAAGAAAAGAAAAAAAGAAAGCCTATTCTACTATCTAGGCACCAGTTTAAAAATAGCAGTAAATTCCATCCAGCATGCAATACCCAGTTAGTGAACACCTCTCACCAATGCTCTGTCCCCATATAGCCCATAAACCCTAAAACAAACAAACAAATTCCCCACACTGATCCACCTCACTCTCCCCAAGCTCCTGCTCACAAAGATGGGTTTCGCCATGTGTCCTGGAGATCAACACAGTTGGCTGTTTTGGACCAATGGCATGGAGTTAATATAGTTGAAAGGGTCACAGCTGGGAACCTGAAGGATTTCATGAGAGAAACGACAAAGTCTGTTTTTGCATTGCTAAAGCAGCCTTGTTGCAAAAAAAAAAAATAAAAATCCAGGAAAAAAGTCAAACCCTCCAATTTCCCCTTTCTTCCTTTGCCCATGGAACTAGAGGAGGAAGTGGGGGGGTGGGGGGGAATTGGTTGCCTTTCTGAAAGATGAGCTTTAGCTAGACACAAGTTGTAGGGCTTAATCGGGGGCAAATGGGTAACATGTAATGTCCTGTGACATACATAGGGCCAGAATAGATGCTCTTAGTCCCTCCTGGCTTTAAACTCTGTGTACTTAGGAACTCTTCATCTCTGTCACCAAAGTCACAGCAAACATGGGATCCCTAATTCCACCCTACTAATATGAAACCCCTTAACTGTGATTAGATGGTACTGATAGAAGAACTTACAGCATTAGACTCGCGTTCCCCTGGGGGGATGAGTTTGAGGCAGCTTGGCATGAAGCTCGTGGCCGGTAAAACCAGTATGTCTTCTAGGAAGCCTATATAAACCTGCCCAGCCCTGGGATTTGCATAAGCCATTCATTCCCAACACATGAATCAGTGGGGCCACTACCTTCTACATAAGAATGGCCATACTTGGTCAGACCAAAGATTCATCCCAGACCAGTATCCTGTCTTCTGACAGTGGCCAATGCCATGTGTCCCCAGAGGGGAATCCATCCTCTGCCGCCCATTCCCAGCTTCTGGCAAACAGAGGCTAGGGACACCATCCCTACCCATCCTGGCCAACATCGGTTGAGGGACCTATCCTCTATGAACTTATCTAGTTCTGTTTTGAACCCTGTTATAGTCTTGGCCTAGCAGCATGGCTGCTCTCTCCCATAGATTTGAGGGCTTTTCTGCTTCATTTTGTTCCCGTGCATACTCTTTAATGAAGAAAAGGAGCTAGGGAGCACTCCATAGTAGAACACAAACCAGGCTCCCTGCACTGGTGGTCAGAAGAGAGATTGCATAGGAACAGCCATGGCAACTTTGTGCTACCCAAAGTTTATTTTCCTCCAGTAGCATTGCAGTCCCAACACCCTGAGGATTGAGAGTTTTCCCTCTTCTACAAGCAATGAGATCTATCAAACCCAACATAAAATATTGCTACCTCAGATTAAATCCAGGAGATTTTATTTTTTTGTAAAAAATCATGTTCATGTATTAGAATATCCCTGGAGTTCCTGTCCTCTTCTTTTTATCAGTAAACTCGTAGTTAGAGGGAAAGAAATGCATAACTGCTACCCATAGAATAACTTAAAGAAAACTACTCAGTCAGTACTTAGCCATTTTTACCAAGAACCTTGAAATCAGGTGCTGAAACATTTAAGAAAAAACAACCTATAATTATGGGTTTTAAATTGAAAGGGCTTAGAATGAACAGCAGCATTAATGTAAGAGAGAGATTAAAGACTGATTTTACTAGGACAGGGAAGGTCTGAATATGTTTTATGTATTTTTGCTCAGTGTTCGTCCAGGGTTAGTTTGAGAGCAGGCAGGTGTTTCTGATCTCACATCAGTGGCCCAAACCAGAGTCCCAACCACATAAATCAGTGTAACAGTGGAATGTGCAGATTTATATACGGTATGATCATAGAGTAAGGCGCACACAAGACACAGATGTGATGATACAGATCACTTTGAGTAAACAAATCACACACACATTAGAGTGGTCACCAACGCTGTTTCCTGTAGATGCGTTTTGCTCCACAGCCTGCACTGCCTCATGCTAGAGCGGCTGACCCCTCTGGTTCTTCTCATTCTTATTCATCAGATTGGAGGGTGCCACTTGTCCAAAAGAACATCTCGGCCCCTTCAGGCCTGTAGAGTTTTGGGGGGGGGGGGGGGGGTTCCTGTATCTGGTGCCTAAAGCCTTCTGGACAAAGATGTGGATGGAAAAATACATTTTAAGCTGTGAAGGTGGGAAGGAAGAAGGAGGAGGGGGCATCTTTTAAGATTCCCACTGACGTCAATGGATATTCTCAGGAGTAAGGGCTTAGAGAAAGAGAAACTCAATTAGGTTTATTACTTGAATATCCTAAAATGCATGCAAGCATTCTACCAGGGAAAAAAGCAGGAGATGGGAAGGCGTGGAGGACACTTTCATTTTCAAGTAAATTATACGTACACGTAGTAAGAAATTCAAAGATTGGGAGACTGTCACTTGCCCCATTCAGAGATATAATGAGCTGTAAGGTGTTCCCTTATTCCACTGCATGGACAACCTGCTTCACCAGCTTCTACACCAGTGAACGAGGGAGGGAGTTATGATTCTGAATGTCACAATTCTTTTCTGGGGCTGCTGCAGTTACCTGCCAGCCTTCACTTGGGGGTGGGAGCTATGTCTCTGTCTAGCACCCATTGTTGCATGTCTAAAAGACCTAAACAAAATTTCCTATAAAAATATTCCATGCTTTGAGAAAGATCAAAAATCCTGGGTCCAGTAATCAGGATTGCATAAGCAGAATGCTTGTGCCAGGATGGGATACTCAGTCGGACTCAGAATGAGCAATGCGGTCCACCATTGTGGATCCACTTGTAAACCGAGGACCTAAATGAGTAATATTTTCTAATTGTGATTCTTGCTTGTTCAAAATTGAGCTAGTTTGGGTCAGGCTACCTTACATGGAGAAAGCTGGCCCTCTGCTCACAACCCCTTCTGGCATCCTTTTGACTATTCTGGATTTTTTGGTTGGATTTGTCAGTGTCACAGACTTTCTAAATGAAATCTTAATGTAGGTTTCTGCTCACAGAACAGGAAGAGGAGCGTTTTTTGAGTTAAAGTGCATTCTGCTTCTTTCATTTGATTGTGTTGTAGAGATCCCCTTCGTGGCTTCTATTTTGCTGTATACACTCGTCAAGATTTTCAAGTGACTCCATTTTTGGGTGCCCAACCCAATACACCTTAAAGAGGCCTGATTTTTAAAAGATGGGTGCTCAGCAGTTTCAGAAAATGTCAGGGTGTGCTGAGCACCCATCTGCTGCAAATCAAGCTTCTCTAACATGTATTGAGTGGGACGTACAATATCTCGAGTCATTTTTGCAACTGTTGGTCTGGGTTTTTTTTTCTTTAAATGAATTTTTTTTATAAGCTTCCAACAGTGCTCCTCTATCAAGGTGCCCATCTAAGGTACAAAATTCAAAAAGGTGTTACACTCAGACAGTATTAAAAGATGCCTGCTTTTATTATAAAAGAATTGCAAAGCATCTTCTTGGAATCTTTAACAAAAATGTTTTGTTTCATTAACACAGAAAGATCAGCTCAAGGAACTGTGGATAAAATCAGTCTTTCTCGAAGCAGCTGTTTCCAATTTACTTAAAATCACAAATTAAACATCACAAGCCAGTAAAAGTTTCCTTACCTAGCTTACTAATGACATTTTATTAACTTAGCAACCAGTTATCATGGATTCTCTCCATCAGTGGGAAATTTTAGATCCAGTTTGGCTCATTTTCTAAAATATATGTTTTAGTTCAACCACAGCTGTTGAACTTGAAGCAGAACTTAATTCAGGAAAGTCCAGTGTTCTGAGTTAGCAGGAGGTCAGGCTAGAGGATCACAATGGTCCCTTCTGGCCTTAAAGTGTATTATTAAAAATTAACATTTTAGAAACCTAGCTTACTTTTCTTTTTATTTACTTTGTGCCTTTGGTTAAGCTTGGACTGTGTAAATAGGCTAGTCAGTTTCATGCTTTTGTCTGTAGTTTTCAGTCAGAGGAAAATTGCCCACCTCAAAAGTCAAATAAGACTCATAATTTTATAGACCCCATAATCAGTATGTGCATAATGTGCCCAGCCATTTGGTGGCCTCATCCTCAACCAGGTGGAGAGCTGGTAGCCCGCCGTCGAAATAAGCCAGTGGGCACTCGTTAAGGATGTGCGACGTAGACTGAACTTGACCTCAGCTGCTTCGCAGGTCATTAGAAAAGCCCCATTTAAAGAGAGTGGCTGCACAGTTGTCCTGTTTGGAACTGGTACAGGGATGAGCACAGGTGACTTGTAAATCAAATCCTGATGGACAGATGGTTGAGTTAGTGACGAGAGTGACTAACGACTACAGTCGCTGACCACTCATTGCACCAAGCAGATTCCACCGTCATGTCCTGTGGAGGCATAAATGATCATAAAGGGTGTCTAGAAGACAGGTAAGCTGGCAGGTAGCTGAAGGGGCCTGCGTACAAAAGCAGGTCACTGTTCTCACGGATCTTAGCCAGCAGCATGACAGAGGCCTTCTCTCAGGGAATATGGGGTCATGCTAAGTTACTAAGTATTGGTAGCCATGGCAACAGAGTTGCCTGTGAAGCCCCAGTAGCAATACTCATAGCTTTGTTAAGCTCTACAGCGACCAGCCTCATGTGGGATGAGCGACAACAGACAAGAACACAGTACTCTGCTGTTAAATAGAAAGAACTGATGTGCTAAGGATCCGGGCGCTCCACCCCAGGTGGAACCAGTCAATTTTCTGAGCACATTGTTTCAAGTGCTGACGTTGGCTGCCATCTTCTCTCAAGTAGTTGCAGTATATTAATGACCTATCCAATGTCACATTGCGGTAAAGTGGGTTTAGATCATGCTGCAGGCATTGGCTATTGAGGAAAATTATAAACTCATGACTTGCATTAGCAGATGAAATGCACTAGAAACCGTTTTGGAAAAGCCCGGCTGTGGGTGCCATCGACTACAGTAGTCTCCCATGAGCTTCATATCATCGCTCAAGATCATGTCAATTTCTGAGAAGGACTGAGCTAGGTAGCTGCAGCAAATGTCAGCATAGATTAAAACTTGTGCGAGAATGTAGCTGGCAGGTCAGTGATGTGCACATTGAACAGTGTCGGTGAAAGAACTGAGCCTTGAGGAAGGCTCTTGATCGGACACTTCCAAGAGCTACAGCAGTTACCTATGTGTACTCTAAACCGCATCTAGAACCATGGTTTGAGTGCTCCCCACTATAGGCGATCTACCTGTTCCTTACTTGACAACCAAGCCACTGCCAGAAGGTGCAAGACCACGCACCTGCTACTACCACTACCAGTTGAGGTTGCAAGAGACCTTCCTGACATCACTGGTGCTGCAGTGAAGTACAGCTGCCAGGAGAGGGAGCCACATGGAGCAGTTACCATAAGGTGTTGGGAAATGGGAAAGAGTGATGGAGTGGAAAGACTGATGGATTTGGAGAACGGAAGAGTATGGAATTGATGGGCGTGGTTTGGTGGGATGATTATTTTACCCAGGAAACATCATGTGTATCTGACTGAGATGAACATTTTTGTGGGAGCCCTTTGTTACAGTGTTGTTGGCAGCACTTCATTGTTGCTTAGTGATATTAGCCAACCAATCTGAAAGCAGAAACACCACCACAAGACTTGTTTAACCAGCACAGCCTGAGCATTGAATATGCGCAGTGAACTGTTCTCTAACAAGCTGCATCCCAAGAATGATTTGCTGAAGAAATTCACAAATAATTTCAAATAATGAATACATCTGACAATTCTGCCATCTGTTCTCAGAGCATTTGCAAACATGGGGGTGAAGCTAAATTAATTAAGTGAATCATTTTTAATTATTTGAACTGCCCTACTTAAAACACAGGAAATGCAGTTCACTTTGCAATGTGTGAGGAAACCAGATTTTCATATTACTTGTTAGTTTTTTACTGTTAATTTAAGTCACCTAATTAATAAACATAAGTTATTGGTAAATTTGCAAATGTCTTAACATTTGTTAATTTACCAAAGTCGTTAAAAATCCCATCTTTCACACACTGCAAAGGTGAACTGCATTCCCTGGATTTGTCTCCTTCCCAGTACAAGAGGAAGCATTGGCAATGTAGCAGCTCCCACAGAGGGAAACGCCATCCCCATTTTCGGCATGGAGATACCGAAACAGTGACAGGCAGGGCTTAGACCTGCTTGGGGGCTGGGGGAGAGAAATGTTGTGTGTGTGTGTGTGTGTTCTTTTGAAGTAAATATTTAACTACCGTATCTAAGGTATTATACTAATCACTGCACACAAATTACAGTAGCTAGCAGTGTATTTACAACAAGCAACAGCATTTTTAATCTTACATGTTTTTCTCACCTTTTATGGTACGGTACCTGATGGTGGTATTTCATTCAGGATTATATCTAGCTGTGCATGTTCATAGCACTCTACATAAAAACCCTTATAGTTATGCCTTAGCCAGACAGTGACAAAGCAATGCATTTTCCCGTGGCTGTATTTTGAAATCTCTTCAAAAATGCTCAGGGCCCCAAGTCTTTTACCTTAAGGTGTTGTCCTCTAATGCCACATGTGTTTAGCCTTTAAAACAATCTGCAACAAACACAGATCTACACATATTGTTTGTGCAGGGGGGAGGGATGTCTGACTGTTACTCTGAAATCAGCTGTGACTGCTCTCAAACTATTTAGATATTTCCTCTGCATGTTTAATACATTTTGCTATGATTGTGCTTATTCATTGTTTCTCTTTCTGCCTTTAGATATAGCTTTTAGTTATTGAGTGAGGTAACATAGATTAGCAAGGGCATCGGAGAAATTATTTTGATGGTGATTTTAAAAAAATATTTTACAGTATTTTCTAACTGTGAGTTTTAAACTAATTCTTTTTAAAGTTACCGATGTTATTGGGAGTCAGTGTTTTCACATTACATGCCTGTTAGTGCCTTTCAATTCATGCCTGTTAGTTAATACTGTAAATTGCAACATTTAGCAATTTGTAGTTTAATTTAGAAGGATCACCTACTTTCTTAACTGCTTAAGTAATGTAGCAAGCTGCAGTTATTGATTCTCTCTGAATTTATTACAAGAACGCTGTATTCACTCTTTCCTCTTGGGAATGCACCTCCTGAACTGCATGCTTGCTAGTGACAGCTTAGACCCCCTGATACATAACCAAAGACCTCGCCTAATATCCTTGCAACTGCTTAGGGAATTTTTATTAAGTAAAGGCATCATTAAAGAGGACAGAATGATGAAGTTTAATGAGCATCTTTCTCGCATGTTATTGTTAGTTTTGCTGTAGCAGCTACAGTGTTCTTATTTGTTACTTCCAGTGGGCCAGATAGAAGAATGCAGTGCGGTTTTGTGATATTTGTATATGTGGAAACAGTTGTGTTCACCAGAGATTTTTTTTAAAATGTTCTATATAATAGTTGCTGCATGGGATAATTGCAGATGTCTGTAATGTGTATTTGCAATCCAGATTTCATGTTTTAGTTTTTGCTTGTTGACAGAGATTTGGATGTAGATTTCCTCATAGAAATATAACATCCATGTAAACCTATGATACAGATTACTGGATGTAAAGCTGTCTGCCATGCATTTGGCATCTGCACATGGATTACTGATCAATTCCCATAGATAGTGGGCACCATTAAATTCAACATTCCAAACCCCAGGTGCTCACAATATCATTATAGTAGGTACCACAAATCACTGCATGGATTGATTAAATGGAGCCCAGATCCATTCTAACCAAATGGAATTTAATTTTCTTTTAATTCATATAAGCCCTCTAATAGCCCAGTTCAGTAGCTTTGCGTGTAAAGCCATGAGTGACTTCTGGTGGTATTACTTAAACCCACTAAAAATTATGAACATCTGGGGCCCAGTTCTACCTTCACTGGCTTCAGTGGAGTTTCCTTAGTATATGAGAAGACAAAATTGTGTCCCAAATGTATTGTTAGGTTGAGGCGTACCCATTATTCTTTTTGCATGTTGTTGTTACACCAAAGATATGAGCCTCCTTGTATTGGGTAATGTACAAACACAAAAGAGAGACGGTCCTTGCTCTGTAGAGTTAACGCATTCTGAAGATGTCTGATCCTGGTTCTTTGTTTGCATAGTGGACTAGTTAGTTTGAAACTTACTTGAAACTTCTCCAAAGAAACCAATAACTAAGTAATTTAATTCTGCAAAGGAAGCTTTAGGTTTACCCAAGAAAGGGCACAAGGAATGTCTTATGAAAGGGAAAGCCAAGGACCTACTACTAATTTAATATTCCCACACATGGCGGAAGCGAGAAGAAAGATGTTAGAACCCTAAAGATGCTGCTTACCAACTGAATTGGGTTTTCCTGTTGAACATTTTCATGACAAATGATCAAAAAGAGTGTTGCCCAACTAGACCTTTGACAATATTCCATTTTTTGTACTAACGCTGTCAATCCAGACTCTCCATAGCAGAAACATTCATGAAACAGTGTGCCCACACACACCCTCAGGGGAACCTCCGCTAATTCCCACATTATGCCAATCTGCAAACTTCAAAGTTTGTGCCAAGAAGGTACTCTTTCCCCACTTCTCAGCAGCTAGTTTATAGCCGACAAGCTGTACTACAGGATATTACATAGTGTTTTGAGATTGTCCGTTCTCAAGAGAGAGAAAATACATGTTGTGATAAACAATAAAAATAGGAATAATGTATGTTCATTTACTTCTGATTTGCCAAATGCATTAATTTTCAGTGTCTCCCCCAGTTACTAGTGTGTCTTCTGTGCAACATACTAGAACCCAGTTCAGACACTTAACAAAAAGTATACAGATTTCTAACACTACAGCCTTACACTGTACAAGAAACAGGAAAAAAGTGAAATAACTCCAGCAGTGCCGTTCAGAAAAGTACACATCATACGTTCCCAAAGCACAGAAACGTGGACTCCAGTTTCCACCCCCACAAAAATCCACATGCAACACTTGAAAACACCACACTGACTTCTTCTCCAGATGCCCCACCTAGGAAGCGCATGGAAAACTTCCTTCAGCAATCTCCCAGCTTTCCTCTCCCTTCTCCAAGCTCTAAGAGTCCTTCTTCCTCCTCCTCTGACCCCACAGCTCTAAAGCCCCTCCTTCCCCTAACCTTGGGCCAATGTCAGTCGATGGAAGAAGCTATGAGGGCAGGATAGGGTGAAGAGAAAGCTGTGCCGTGGTGCTCCTAGACCCCTGTGTCCCCTCCTGCTTCATAGTGCCTATGGTGAGAGAAGCACTTTCTGGCTGTTTTGGAGCTCAGATCCAGGGAGTCTGTTTAAATTCAACCCTCGGAAGACCCAGTGTGGAGTTTCTCAATATTCAAATTGTACGCTCTTTGGCTTTGTACAGCACCTAGCACGGCCGGGCCCCTTTCTTGGTTAGTCCTTAGCCGCTGCTATAATAAACAGGATTAATAGTAATGTGTGAAAAATGTTCCTATTCCACTCCAAGGTCATGTTAAAGTTTCATTAGTGTCAGAAATCAAGCTTATATAGTAAAACATAGTCGATGTGTGCAGATTTGAGTACGTATTTCCATTTGTCAGTTGGTAACTTTTCAACATCATAAAATTGTTGCTAATGGTGCTTCAAATGATCAGTTGCATCTAGCCACAAAATTCAGCTCTTTCATTTTTATCTTGGAGTGTCTTTTGACAAGAGTATCTCCTTTCATTCAAACTTCAATTCAAACACAGCACTGGATAGGTTTAGGTTAAAAGTAAAACAAGTTTCTTGACAAAAGGAGATCAGATTCTAGGTGAGTTCAAGTATGAGGGATAAAATTAGAAATGGTTACAAGCAAATAAAAGTGAAAGTCACTTTCCAGAGACCAAGACTTAACAAAACTGCAGTCTTGCTTCAAGGTAAGATTTTTACCATACTATCTTCCAACAAGAAGCTGGCTACCCTCTGGTCAGGAGCTCCCACAAAGTCCAATGTGTTCGGTTCCTTTGTCGTCTTAGGTGAAAGACAACTTGGGATTCTTATTCCCTTTCTTTTATGGTCCAGTAAACCTTTGAAATGGATTCTGCTGAAGGCAAGCCCCTCTCCTTTGACTGGGAGAAATCGGTTTACCTACTCCCCAGACTAGTCTAGTAAATGCAGTTCAGTTCCACATTTTCTTCATATTTTTATGATCCCTCAGGTATTTACCATGCAAGAATATTAATGTTATGTGTGTGTTTCATTTTCCAGTGATACCCTCCATGACATATAGCAGATACAGTATATCAGTGGTCCCCAACCTTTTTATCACCGCGGACCGGTCACCGTGCGGACCGGTCAATTTTACTGCGGCCGGGGGGGGGGGGATTTGACAATTTTACTGCGGCCCGGGGGGGGGGGATTTGACAATTTTACTGCGGGCGGGGGGGGGGGATTTGACAATTTTACTGCGGCCCGGGGGCGGGGGGTTGGGGATTTGACAATTTTACTGCGGCCCGTGGGGGGGGGGGGGGGTTTTTGACAATTTTACTGCGGCCCGGAGCTCCAGGCAGGAGCTGTCCAACTTTTCAGCGCGGTTTCCCCGCGGCGCTGCTGAAGGGAAGAAAAAAAAAACTTATTTCTTGTGTGGCGTTAAAAAAAATTATTTCTTGTGCGGCCCGGTACCAATCGATCCACGGACCGGTACCGGTCCGTGGCCCGGGGGTTGGGGACCACTGCAGTATATGACATTAATGAATTGGGAGTACGTAGAACTGGTCAGGCCGGCTGAAACCAGTGAACTTTTTGCATTAGGGTGCTCTTAACTTCACTCTGGGAATAGGTGACCCTATCACTTAACATAATGCCGTTCATTCATTCATTCTCTTCATGGGAAATGTCACTGGAGGTAACTTTGAGTTAAGGAGCACATGTTAATTTCAAAAAGTTAGTGTCAAACTTGGTTGGCAATTTGATAGCATGGGATAGCCACTGAGACAGCAGAGTGATACTGAGGTATTCTTAGGGGACACCTTTCAGAGGGATTTCAGCAGTGTCATCGTTCCATGTGTTTGTACAACTAAGGTGGGACATGTCTACACTACAATCTTAATTACTGCCATGGCTGAAGAGGCTGATGTGCACACTACTCTCCTCCTGCCGGTGATGTGCATCCTCACAAGGAGCGCTTCCACCAACTGAAGAGGGGCAGTGTGCGGGGGCTGAGCCCCCCACAGCCGGAAGTCCAACTGCCCCCCCTGGGCTTCTCGCCTTCCCACTCACAGAGCGCCGCACCTGAAGTCCAGTCAGCCACCGTGCTCCAGGTGGGGAGCCTGGGTGGCAGCCTGGTTTGGAGCAGAGACCCAGCAGCAGCCCAGGTGGGGAGCTAAGAGCTGCCTTTCTTTTCAATTTCACAGCTCCAGTGGAGACATGAAATTGACAAAAATGATAGCCAAGAGCGTATCTACACAGAGGTTGTGTCCCTCTAACTTGTACACCGACATAAGCCCTACGCCTCTCATGGAAGTGGAATTATGTCCATGTAGTAGAGCACTTACATCGATGGGCACAAGGCTGTAGTGTAGATACTGACCCATTTAGGTCAATATAAGCTGCTTTATGTCAACCTAACTCTGTAGTGTAGACAAAGCCCTAGAGAGAAAGCAAAGCTGAGGATCATTTCCCTTCTAGACACACTTATGTCCCCTCAGAAAATGTCTCTAAAAAGCAGTTTGTGTCAATAAGGGAAGTTAAATTTGAACTGTATTTATTTTGAGTAGGCTTTCAATGTAGTTTAATCAGGATTATTCATTAATTATCTGAAGTTTAGTAAAATCGTCTCAGCCATATAGTCTATTTAGCTTTGCTGTGAATGCTAGCCATCTTAATTGTTGGATACTTTGTCAACATTTAGTCAGGAGTACTTATTAATGTGGCATTGATGTGTTGGTAGCTATCCCACTACTATCAATCATGTGTGAACAGACAGAAGATTCTGACACCATTGCTCTCTGTCACATTATCAAGCCCTTGGGTTTTCTGGTTAGGCGTGATGCTCACTGTGCTGTAAATGGGTATTCTATCTCTCCCGTTCAACCCAATTTTTGTCATTGTTGACTTAAATACACATACCCTGAGCCTTTATTCCATAACTGTGCTGAATAAAGGTTGCCAGTTTCTGAAGGCAAAACTGATTTCCTCCTTTATGGTTTTTAAACCCCATTTTTCCTAGTGTTAACCTCCTGATGAGTCAAAGAAAATGAATACTATGTGCTGTAGCTTAAAGTCAATATGAATTTAAAGCATATACAGATAAAATAAACAAATGACCCTCTGCTTTATTGAGCTTCAGTAATTAAATGCATTGTGTAATGTGCAGTTGTTTGAAAGCCCGTATGTTAGTGATGGTATCACAAATGTGTTTGTCTCATTTCTTTGCAGTCTCTATGGCAGACACATGCAGGCAAACCCCGAACCTCCAAAGAAGAATAATGATAAGTCAAAGAAGATCAGTCGTAAACCTCTGGCAGCGAAGAACAAATAAGTCACTGGCACATGCCAGCGTTTTTAAGGCTTTTTTTCTTTTTTTTTTTTCCTGCATGTGCCTAAAATATTTCTACATGTTTACTGAAGAAATGCTGTTACTCGTTTTATAAGAAAGCAAAGACTCTCTTCACTCAACAGCTATCTGCCAAATGCACTGCTTTTAAAATCTTGCTTAAGGAAGACAATATTATACATTCTCCTGATTGCTACTAAAACCAGGTAGCTAATTAGTATATCAATGTCAGACACCATTTTTAACTTTTATATTTATAGGTATATGAAAAACAATATCAAATGTTTTCTGTTCACATATCTCACATGTCCTGTTATGCTTTATTATAAGTTTTCCTGCACAAGTACACAAATTAGATACGTCATATAATATTACAAGTGATTTTAATAAAATCTGTATTTGTACTGTGTTGCATTCTTCAACAGAATTTAAAACAATAAGGTAATGTTCTTGGTGAATATACATAGTCTAGTTTCCCGTTACTTATTTTCATTTTTAATTGTACTATGGCATTTTGTCTGTGATACAAGCTAGTTAAAATGTAAAGCCTTCTATCTAAGAAGTGATTTATTTTAATTAGTTCCAGTTTTTTCTCATATTGGTATGTCACTTTTTTTTTTCCCCCTTGATGATTGTTTTTAAATTAGGGAGAGGGAAGACCAAAAAAAAAGCACCGTTCTCTCTCTGAAGGGCTGCCAAATATGATATTTGGAAGAAAATGTTCTCACTTGAGGAAATTGTTTCTGTCAGTGGTTAGTTTAAATACAGTTTTTGGAGTATTGCTTGGATTGAAGGACTGTTGTAAATAGCTTTGGAATGTGTCATAAGAGTTCTATTTTTCTGTGCGAAACCTGCACTACTCCTAAGGCTAGAAGCTGCAGTTCTGCAGTGATTAAGCAACCCACTGTTTAACATCTGAAATAGCATGAGAGTTCATTGAGGGGGAAACCTTACACACCATGATTTCAAAATAACTTTAGACTTCTAGCAGGGCAACAGCTAAATGGAAGAAGGTGGATGGAGAGGAACAAATCTTCATAACAGGGTTGCTGCTGTCAGGATCTTCCTTATTGCTAGGTTTCCTCTCTCCTGAATTTCAGACCTAAACCCCCAATTGCAGCCTTTGTGGTGTCATCCAGACAGCAAGCAGAAAATCATGCCCAGACTCCTGCGATATGGGATTTGCACTAAATAAGAAAAGTAAACAGTTCAAATGTCTTGCATTATAAATTATTTACTATAGAAAACAGTCTATGTCTGATCACTGCATATCAACACCACTGTAATAAAGGCCTGTTCTTGGAACCTTTGGGGAATAAATTTGGCATGTTTTAGTTACTAAAGTCCATTCTTAATTGGTAAATTTTCGGGAGGTGAGACGAGGAAGTTGGTGTGTGTGTACAGAACTTTTTTACCTTTTTGTCCCTTTCTCACATAGTTTAAAATGTTTAGGCTCAAATTTTCATAATTACAAGGCGAGAACCCCATATTCTGGGAGCATTGTAATCCTATAATCTGACCTGCTGGATAACACAGGGAATAGGACTTTCCAACATGAATTCCCATTTGAACTAGACAATATATGCTAGAAATATCCAATCTTGATTTAAAAATTGCCAGTGATGGAAAATCCACCACCCGCTGTGGTAAATTGTTCCAAGGGTTAGCTAACCTCTCTGTTTTAAAAAATGCCTTATCCCATGTGAATTTTCTTGCTTCAGCTTTCAGCCATTAGCTCTGATTAAACATTTGTCTGCTAGATTGAGGAGCCCTCTGACATTTCTGTTCTCCCCTGTCAGTACTTAGAGTGTGGTCGTCACCCCCATCAGATTCCAGTTTGGTAAGATAAGCAACTTGAGCTCCATTGAGTCATCAGTGTGGAGTCTTACAAATGTGGATGCGAAGGTTCAGCACCTAAATCCTTACGCAGGCATCTAGGAAAGTGGCCTGATTTTCAGGAACCTGAAAAATTTAGTGGGGCAGAAGGATGTGGATACAGAGAGGATTTTGGTGAGGAAAAGGGGGAGTGAGTCCGCACGCGTGAAGGGAGGGAAAAGTAAATGAAAGGAGCAGAGATTAGAAAGCTAGAGAGTATCCTGATGGGGAAAGTACTGAAGAGGGAGACAAACTGGGAAAAGAGCTTTCTTCAAGAGCAAGGAAAGATGAAAAGAGAGATCTGAGAGAGTGAGTAAAGCTGAAATATAAAAAACGTTACAAACAGGAAACAAGACAGAAAAAGATTGAAAATATCCCCAGAGATACACAGCGGAAAGAGAGAAACGGGAAGAAAAGAGAAATTGAGAGGAGATAGTACAGTCATTCTTTTTAAATAGTGCCAACATGTTAGAGCAAAATATACACTAGCTTGAATTTGAACTATGTCTAGCTCGTGTGTATATTTTTATAGTGGTTATTAATTAAAAGTGTGCTTTATTTTACTAGGTTAAATTTATTGCACCATGTCATACTAAGAAGTGGAAAATACTACATCGTATTGCAGAGTCAGGCAGGGATTCCCGCTTCTGTTTGTACAGTGCCCAGCACAATGGGTCCTTTGGATGTTATCAGAATATAAATATTTGCTACTTAGGAGATACAACTATTTCTGTTCTAATAGCAATACCTGTATGTCTATATGCTGGTCCCACTACCACCACCCACACACATTCTATCATTCTGTTATACATGTAAATTCCAGGTGTGGATGCTCTGTGTCATAGAAACTTTTGTGCCATTGGGGAGCTCACTGTGGAAATGGAACTACGATCGCTTTAAAAAGGTCGTCATTATCCTTCTCTGAGCAGTGTTGTCATTGGCAGATTTGTCATTGTTTGGGGCAATCTGAGTTTAGCTTCAAGATTTTTTTACCACCCTGCAGTTCAAGGCCCATCTTTAAGATGTATGCTTGGTGCCTTTGCACTTACCTGTACATCACAGCCAAGTTGACTGGCCAGCTATCGGGACTATCGGAGAGCAGCAATTATTTAAAGTGACTGTGTCTAGCGGCAGCAGTCAACTCATCACCGTGAAGATGCCGCGATAAGTCGATCTAAGTACGTCAACTTCAGCTACACTATTCTCGTAGCTGCAGTTGTGTGTCTTAGATTGATTCCCATCCTCCCCATCCCCCCAGGTAGACCAGGGCTAAGTCAGAATCCCCACTAAATGTAACGATACGGCAACACTGTGGCATCTCAGTTGGTCCCAGATAGCCGCCCTCCTCCCTCCGGCGGTAGAGGTTGGTGATGAGCCATTCGTGTTGAGACCAGAGTGCAGACAGAAGGGAGCCACCTCTCACCTGTTGCGCACCGCATGTTCGTGGGGAACCTGGTACTAAATCACTCAGACAACTTGATTCTGGGTCAGGGTTTCATGCATAGCAGAGCAACTACCTCACTGCGATCAACTGAAAGTCAACCTTTGCCACAAGACTTTGTTTTAAAATAAATAAATAATTCTCTAATCTGCCTGTGACCATGTTTAGGGTGAGAAATTACTATTTGTAGCCAATTTCTTTACTAAACCAAACTTAGTGTGCATGTTTTGTTTCATTTGCTTGGCAAATGGAACAAAGCAGATTACTATCTCTATAGCCACTTAAAATCTGCCTTTTGTAGTTAATATTTATTTTGTTTATTATTAAACCCAGTTTATGTCATTTCTAATGGGGGGGACAAGAAGTCGGGCACATCTCTTTTCACCTTGTGGAGTAGGATGAAATGTTCAGTTTGTTCTGTGCAGATTTTCTATGCAGCGCAAAATGATATACTTCGGGGTTTAATCTCCCAAAAGGGGTGTGCACAGGAGTGCTGGGTAACCCTTTTCACACACAGCTGATTTCAGTCTGTGGCTACAGCTGGGTGTGGCCCTACCTGTGTGCGCTGCAAGCAGGAGAGGCTCAGTTAAACCCCAGTACATCTGGTGCCATTCGGGATGGGGGGCTCCAACCTGTCACACCCAGTACTGGACACAGTGCTTCAGCCGAGGCCTTCTCATTAAGGCTGCATTTTAGTCACGGGTATTTTTGGTAAAAGTCACAGGCAGGAAACAAAATTTCACAGCCCATGACCTGTTCATGACTTTTTAGTACAAAGTCCAGTGAGTAAAATTTGTGGTGGGAGGAGGAGAAACTGCCTGGGAGCTCCGGGGGTGCTGAGGGAAGGTGGACCTCGCTCAGCTGCTACCTGGAGGCAGAGCCAGGCAGCTGTGCGTGCTGGCTCCGCCCAGACCACTGGCTTCGCAGCTCCCACTGGCCAGGAACCACGGCCCATGGAAGCTGTGGGGGCGGTGCCTGCAGGCGGCTGCAGCAGTCATTGAACGTCATAAACCTGCAGCCTTCCTCATCAGTGCTGAAAAGCATGGAAGAATTCCTTCTGGTAGCTCCCACCACTCCTGCTGATCTATCCCACAATGGTGTTTGCTTTATTTATTTATTTGTTTTGTAACCGTATCCCATTGTTGATTTCTCTTTGATTTGTGATCCGCTGTAGCCCCCCCTCCCCTGCTTCTTTTCTGCAATACTCCTTGCTGGGCAGTTGTTTCCCATTGTGTCTGTGTGCAGTTGGGTATTGTGCACTTGTTGCTGTTGTCAGTCCTCTTTTTAAATGTGTGCGCTTGTGTTTTATCAGTATTTTGTGGCCCTATAAAAGTGTCCCCATTTTTTTTTATTTTGAACAGATGGTTGCCCTTACACTTACTGGAAGCACAAGAGTCTTTATTTTGGTTTTTCCCAGGTCTTGCATATTAAGGAAATGTAGCTGTAGCATCTGTTCCTCAATTAGCTGCCAATCTTGCAGCTGGCATGTCGCACCAACAACACAAGCATCTTGCTCAAACTCCAAATTAGTGAGTGGCTTACATAGTGAGGTAGTTGAGGGTTAACAGAATTTACCCACTTCTGTTGTGGGGAACATGGAGTTTAGTTTAGGTAAGTTTGCCCATGTTTATTTTTTTAACCACTGCACCACTGGGCTTAAACAAAGGCCCTGCTGACCCTTCCCCTCTTGAAGCACTAGAGGCTGTATTGCATTGTACACCCTACACGTGCACCTTATTCAAGCCCCCTGACGCACTGTACCTCAGTAGGTGGCCACCATCAGAGTCAGGAAGTAGCAGTAGCTGGCTGATGGAGAAAGAGACTTGAGACCCTCTGGATCTCTGCTGCTCCCTTGCAAGGAATAGAGGGACTGGACAGCTGGAAGCTGCGACCTACACGAGTTTTCAGGGGGCAGCAGCGTAAGGAGGCCAGCCCTATCTTGTTCTCCCAGGGGAGGAGAGCCAGGAAGTGGAGCTGGCCCTGAGCAACTGGGCTCCACACAGGCTCGGAGGCTGCATGAAAACATTTGGTTCCCCCCCTATTCCTTCATGCACGTGCTATATCTCTGAGGCTATGGCTACACTACCGCAGTAAGTTGGCCTAAATGATGCTACTCCAACTCCATGAATAACGTAGCTGAGGTCAACTTACTGTGACACTGCGCTGGGTTGACGGGAGACATTCTCCTGTTGACTTATCTTACTCTTCTCGTTCGGCGTGGAGTAGCGGGGTTGACCAGAGAGTGATCTGTGGTTGATTTGGCAGCTCTTCGCTAGACCCACTAAATCGACCCCCCGGTGCATCGATCGCCGGCGCATCAATCCGGCTATAGTATAGACATAACCCTTGTCAAGGCTGATTCCCCACTCTGTCAGAAGGTGGGAGCCTGCAAGGATTCTAAAAATTAATACTGGCCACTCCTGGCTTGTATTAAGCTCCCAAGGTTACAGCTTCTCTCTGACCTTGGATAGGTAGATGCTGCCACCACCCAAGTGGAAAAAAAAAAAAAAACCTTTGAGAACTCAGAAAGGTGCACTTGGGAATTCTTTCCTCTGAGGGTAACCTCAAGCCCTTTTTCACACACACACATAGGCCATGGAAGACTGAGAAAGAAAACAGAAAATCAGCTGTTGCCATCAGCTAATTAAACATGTGCACAAACCCCTTAGGAGACAAAAATCCTAATCCTGTTCTAAAAAAAAGGTAAAATTTATTAAAAACAGAAAGAAAATACATCTCAAACTTAGGCTATTGCTAGATTTAAAAAGAACATATAATAATTAAGCATCAAGAATGGTTTTCTTGATGTCCAGCTTAATGATTCCAAGCAAAATGATTAATGATTTTTCCATATGAAATCTAAACTAAAGCTTAATGATTCCAAGCAAAACTAAAACTATCCACAATTACAAATAAAAATCTGTGTCCCCTAGGAGTGGTAGGTAAAGGTCCCACAAAATCAACCTGCAGCCGTTGGGGACCCTTTGGTGCTTGGTGCATTAACTCTCCCCGTTTTTTCCGTCTAGCAGGGTCCTGTTTGGCACATGTTAAACAGCTGTGAAGATGTAAATTCAAATCCTCTCGCATGCCGGGCCACCACCCCAATTTTTTAAGTCTTTCCAATGCTTCCTCTAATTTGGGGTGACCTCCCACAAGTGATCCATGTACCCATTTTAACAGAAGGTATTTCAATTGTTGTGGGATTACCATAACCCAGTCATTGTCTGGTTTGGCTAAAATAAGCTCTCCCTCTTTCTTTAAGGGAACACCACGCCACTGTGATGGGCATTCAACTATCCATTGATAATTGCATCATCTTTTGCCTAAAGCTCTTGTAAACCCTGTATCTCTTTTTGGTTGTTTTCTTCATTTTCCTGTTTTACTTTTGCCTGTGCTCTAGTGGTTACTGCCACTGGTGTTGGTTCCCACAGTACACCCGTAAGGGCTGCCTCTTTAGCTAATGTATCTGCTTGTTCATTTCCCCCCTGTAAGGGTCCTTTTTTGATATGGGCTTTTATTTTGACCATTTGAATTTTTTTATACTGTTGTGACAATTTTTCTATTTGTTGCCAGAGGGCTTTATGCTTGATCTCTGAGCCGTCGGTGCCTGTAAACCCCATACTTTGCCACCACGGGAGATAAATAGTGGTCCCCTTGTACACCTAATCAGAATCAGTCCCTATTACGAGCTCAGATTGCTTTCCCTTCATTCTGTTCAAGACTTCAAGGACTGCTGATACCTCTGCAGCCTGTGTCCCTCCTTTAACCAATTTATATTGGAAGGATTCACCGCTTGCCTTATTTCTATTCAAACAAATTCCTGGCAACCCCATGACTCGTTTTCCTTCCTCATAGTACGAGCTACCGTCCACAAACCAAATGGGTTTTCCAGTCACTTGGTCAGTGGGGGCTGCTTTAAACACCGGGTGCGCCTTAGATTCCCTTTGTGGTTCACATACATGTTCCTTGCCTTTAACAATTAGTCCCCATACTGATATCTCTGGCTCTTTCAAGGTGACTAACTGAACATTCTCTGACATGAGGGCGAAGACCCACAATGGCTTTATCAACTCTCACATGTCCTTTTGACAGATTTTCCTGACTAAGTAACTTTCCCAGAGCATGGTGACTTTTTACAATCACGTCGAAGTCACCAGTGTTGTGAGATGCTACCGGTGTGGTGCTTCTGCTTTCTCCTGTTGATATCACTCGGCTGCGTGCGTGTGTTCCCTCTGTGTGCTGCCCCAGCTCTGCGCAGATAGCTGACACAGCAAACCCGACGAGAACCCCCAATAACCACAGAGTCTAGTAAGGTACAAAGGCACCTCGGCCAGGTTTATTGCGACCCTGACACAATTTCAGTTCCCTGTAGATTACTTAGTCTACCGGGCATACTGCTAGAAAGTGCCGCTCGGCAATGGCCTCAGCTCAGTGGCGGGACCTTCCACTACCCCTGTCAGCTGGACAAAGACACCACCCCAGATGGGACACATACTTATACACAGGTACAAACAAGTTACACATCACTCCTGACGTATTGAGGTGCAACCCCTCTACGTAGCAAGGTACAACCCCTCTACGCAGTAAGGTGGCGCCTCGCACCTTGTACTTGTTGGTTCGATCAAAACAACTCTATCCATCATTTTACCCTTTTGCCCCTGTCATTGGGATGGGTCGGTCTGTTCTCTGTTATCTGTGGAATGTTCCGGGATAGTATATCTTGGTGCCATGTTTATACTGTAACTATGCTAAATGAATACCGTGTTTCCCCGAAAATAAGACAGTGTCTTATATTAATTTTTGCTCCCAAAATTACATTATATTATATTACAGTGAGAGGCAAAACTGGAAGTACGTCTTATTTTCGGGGGATGTCTTACTTTCGGGGAAACAGGGTATGTATTTCTGCAATATCAGCCCTTTCCTTGCCAACTTCGCAGGGCCTGCCTTTTGCTCACAGCTTAACTCTGCTTCATATTAGCAAAGTCTTGACCATTACTTTGGTTCAGGCCTCATACTGGGCCTTCATTAGGCCTTTACTTACATTGCCTTCACTTACTACACTCACATATCTGAGGTTTCAAAGGAGCAGTCTCTAGATATTATTTAATGATTTTTCATTCCTGGCTTAAAGCTTCCTACAGCATTGTTGCTCTGTGTCTCCTCTCGGGCAGAGCAACACCACCCAGACACAAGGGGAGTCTTGTTTCAATTTTAAAAAGTTCTAGCCTTCCCATTGGCTCTTTTGGCTAGATGCCCACTCATTTCCTTTTACCTATGCATGCAGTCAGACTTTTTAACCCTTTATAGGTCAAGCAAGTAGAGAACAGCTACGACGAGGGATTTTGTGGCTACTGACTGGCTGGGTGTCCATAAAAGGAAGCTATGCCCCCCCCCCCAATTCGTTTATCACAGCCATACAGTCAGGATTTGTGCTGTGTAGTCACTTTTTTTTACTGAGGTTGGCAGATGTTCTGAGACGAAACAATTATAATGTCCCAAAAGTTGGATTTTTTCCCTATTTCAGATTTTGTTACTAAGGAGAGTTGAGTGTCAAGCAAAATGATTTATAAACAGCGTTGGTGCCTGTCGAAGGCTATAACTAAAAACACTAACTTTCAAAATGCTGAACACCTGCCTCTTTCTTTCTACATGCCCCTTTGTGTCCGATCTGCTACAACTCCATAGTTCCCTAGCAGCAGGAGCTAAATTACAGAGAGGAACAATTTCCCTGCTATCCGGAACAATCCCAGGTGCTCAGTTTTTATATTGATGCTCAAGAACATTTTTTACCATATTTTTAGATCAAGAAATCCAACGATCACAGGAATGTCCAGATCTGCCCAGCTGCCAGTCACCCGTGTGATTGAATAGTCACAATTGGAGCCATTTGAGTAGCTAAATACAGGAGATCTGTTGGGGAAGCCCCTGGGAGGGAAGCTCATCACTTCTGCTGAAAGCAAAGGCAGAGCTCTCACACTCCCCCACCTTATTATTGCCCAAGAGATCCCCTTCTTTACTGCCACCGCAGCCAGTAGCCCCTCCTACTAGCCTGCTTCACTGTGCAGAAGGGAAAGGCTCCCACTCGGAGCTGAGCTCCCCCTCCTTCTACATGCCTAAGAAGCAGGGGTCGGACTGCTCAGGATCCGTCTCCCATTCCCCTGTTACTTCAGTGTTTTTTCCCCTGTGCCTTGATCAGAGCTACGTGCACAGTTTGTGCTGAACAGCTACTGCCAATCTGTGCGTAGGTCGAGATTTTCCTGCCAACCCCTCAGTCCAGGCCAATGATAAAAACGATTCTATTCCTCACCCCTGCCAGAGAGGTGACATTGATGCAGCTGCTTCTGGGAGACCAAAGCTGAACTACCTGTGCTGGGGGGGAGACGGTCCTGGCAACAGTGTAAAATCAAAGACTCTGCATATGTCAGGCTAAGATCTTCAGGGTTTGGGCAACTCATGACCGTGACTGGCATCGCATGTTAAAGCTATAAATGCTACATTCATAGCTACATGAATAGGGTTATTTCTCCTTTCATCCTATCCCTAGATTCTGAAGCTGTACCTGTAGTCCAGAGTATTGTCCATCAAGCATTGGTTTGTAATATCAGGGCATTTGGATGAGAAAACAAACCACTTGTTCATACAACACATACACTGTGCTGCATAGATAGCACCAGAGTGAAATTGTAAAAACACCACCCATAAGACTAATACTTAGCCCTTTTCCCCTCCATAAAAAGTGTTTTGCAAAAGTCAGACTTATTTTTCAGTACGTTACAGAGGAGGAGAGTGAGATTCCTCAAAAAGGTTAAGGCCAAAATGTTCAAACTTGGTTGCCTAAACTTAGGCATCTAAATCCATATTAAGGCACCTTAGTAAAGATGGGCTGGTTTCCAGTGGTCTGAGTCTCACTGCTTGTTTATACATGAATTCTGATGCCTCGTGGTCAGTAACAAATTTGAACGTTTCTGACTCAAGTGACTTGGCCATGATCATGCAGCAAGTCAGCACAAGTGTTGGGAATAGACTGTAGGTCTCCTGACTCCCAGGTCCCGATGCACAGACAGTTCAGATTTGTAAAGGGCTGTGGAAAAGTGGGTGCAGCAGTAAGCTGAGAGATGATACAACTTTTTTCTGTCTTTACTCTTCCCATGCCTGGCCATCTTAATCTGTACCTATGTTTCTGCTTCATTTCTGGTATCTAACTGCTTATTGTGTAGCCTACAGACAAGGAATTCAGTACTACTCAGTTCAGAGACAAGACACAAAAATCGACACTTTGATTTAAATTCAGGTACTTTACAAATAACATACAGGATGAAAGCTCAGTTGTCAGAGGGTCTAAATATTCTGTGTCATTGGGAAAACCAAGCAGAGATGTTACAAGGCGGTATTCAGCCCCTGCCAATAATGGGTGTAACAAGACAATTAGAAGAGCAAAGCAAAGAAATACCGCAGTTGTTAAGACCTGGAAGTCTTTCATTTCATTTAGCGCTGGCACAAAAGTGTCTGGAGACAGAGTTCACATGGGGCAAGCACGTCACCCGAAGACTTGACAAGTCTGTCCGCAGGGATTCTGGGGGATTTCCTCTCCCCTCGCCTTGCTTGCACACGAGTTCCTCCAATTAAAACGCCATATAATTCAGAGGCAGCCATGCAGCACCAATTGCTGTAGGAAGTGCTAAAAATAGTATATGAAACCCTTTGAAAAGCAGAGCTTAGCTTCCACGGTGCGAGGAGGCTCTGTTCTGCTGTATGTACTGTAGGATCTCGGTGTTCCAGTTCACTCCTCCTGGGACACAGGCACAGAGCTAGCTGATGGTGTCGTCATCTACCTGCCTGGTTCATGAGTTTAGCTTCTGAGTGAACGAACGGCTCCTTTGGGTGGAGACGGGTTGAATGTCAACAGGGAAGGACTCCTGGACTCTGGACCAGAGGCTGGGGAGGAAGAGGAGCCTGGTGAATTGTGAAGGGAGGGAATTTAGTGTTGTGAGTTTAAAAGCTCAACACCAAGCCCCTGTGATAATAAGATGCATGTCGACCGTCTCTGCCCCTTTCCCTTTGTCAGTTTTAGATGGGCGGACACTTCAGGACGGGATTGTCTTCTGCTATATTTTTGTACAGCTTACAGTGTAATGGGATTCCAGTCCTGACTGGGGCCTATAATAATAGTCCTGGAGGGTTTGTGGTGCTAACTAGCCGGTGTGGATGGAGTTACTTTTATGGGACTCTGCTCACTCCTTTCTGGATGATCATAAAGGCAATTACTCTTCTTCCCCCATGGCTCTCCTACATGGGTAGTGCAAGCATTGCTTTGCCCACCCCTTTTGGACAGTGTGGATATGAAGCCCCTAGAGGAGTTAGTGAGGAAGCATGGCAGGCTGTGTATGCTGCTAGTTCCCAGCACTGAATTTGCATTACACCCGACCCAGCAGGTACAGCAAAATGAATACCCCTTCCTCAGTTTCTCTTGGAAGAAATGGATGTAGCTGAGCTGGCTACAGCTTAATCCAGATGAGCCCCTATAATGTGCAATCAGATGCATTGACAAGAGTATTCTCTGCAGCCCAGCCGAGTCTGCTGTGTGTGACTCAGGTTCACCATTTTAAAGAGTCGGGAGTCCTAGGACTGCTTCTGGGGGATGGAATGACAGCTGTAGCAAAAGGATTATTTCACAAGACGCAAGAAATCGATCACCAAAAGACAGATCGCTACCCGCCGATCCAGCGGGTAGTGAAGACCAACCCCTAGACTCATAGACTTTAAGGTCAGAAGGGACCATTATGATCATCTGTATTGGTGGATGCTAAAACTACCAGTATATACAAGCTCTTAGACTCTTAACAGTGAAGTATCACCAAACAAGAGAATATCTGAAAATCAGAATCCCTTCATCTGGGGGAAAGAAAGGTGCAGTTCAGGAAACTGTAACCTCACTATTCAGGTCCTCCAAGGATCTTGAGAGGATCCTCCTGGAAAAATACAGAAGTGAGGACACAAAATTTCAAATGTACAGAACAAGCATGAAAAAAAAGTAGTTTTTTGTTTGGTTTGGTTTAAATGTAAATCTGCCTTTGTACATCATGAAGGAGCAGCACAGGGCACCCCAAAAAATTGTACTTGCTTTGCAATTCACCTTTATAATTGTAATAATGAGCTTTGCACTTATGTGGTAATTTGTACACACACATTGCAAAGCAAAAATGAGTAATCCTCATTTACAGTTAGAGTAATTGAAACACAGAGGGTTACAAATACATGCTCAAAGTTATACAGAAAATCAGTAGCAGCATAAAGAATAAAAATCAAATCTCCTGACTCCCAGACTTATGCTAACTAGACCATAACTCCTCTTGTCCCGTTAGGACACTGGAGCAAACCTGAATGCTCCATGTTTGGAACTGACAATGCACTAGTGCTAAACCCCGGCTCTGGAGAGAAGCCTCTGTAAAGGTTAATTGTCTGTCAGATCAGCCATGTTAGCTAAAGCATGCTTGCTCGACCTTTAGTCCACAGAAAGGACAACGTAAATATAATGGTAGCACCTTACAACAGTAGCCATTTGCAGCATGTTGAACACAAAAGAGATGGAGCACCCCTGTGGGTTTGAATCAAAAGCAGCAAAAGAGATCAGAAGGATTATATAAGAAAGATGGTTTCAGTTCTTGAGTTGCTCCTTCCTCCTTTTTTAGCGTGTTAGACCACTGGCAAGAGATATATCTGTGTAGATAACTGTCTGAATCTCGAGGAAAACATTTGACAGTCTTAAAATCAGTCAGATTAATAAGAATTCGTCAAATCAATAAAGGCAGGGGGAGGGAACAGTAACAAGAAAGCGAGAAAGGGAATCGGAACACACCAGAGGGAGGCCAGCCAGAATCAAGAGGAAATGAAATAGAATCAACGGCTTTCTACAAATATTGAGGCTTGCCTGAAGCAGAGAAATTCATTTCTAAGTAGAATTAAGTGTGAGCACACATAATAGAGCCTTATATTCTGGCAGCTGGTCTTTCTAGGACAATTTATGAATGACGAGCCTGCTTTTCTTCTGAAGACACTCAAACCATCTCCTTCAGGCCTCAAGGGCTGTGAATGTGAGAGTAAATGCAGCAAAAGGAATTGGTGAGATAAAAGGTGATAATTAGGCCAAGGGTAATAGTATTGTGAAACAGAAGTGATATCTAGTGCACAACAGCTATGGCTGAGAAGTAAGAGAACATCGGGATCAAAGGGAATAGATTTAGATCCAAAGTGACTTTGCCTTCAGGACATGTTCTCCTTGAAAGACCAGTGGTTAGTGTGTTAAAGTATCATATTACAGGCAGATATTAAAGCAGCTCATATTCTTGGCAAACAACATATGGTCAGATCATTCCCTTCACTTCCATGAGTAGAGCGGCCCATAGACTAATGAGATGAAGGCAGGAAGTTGTGGCTCAAGGACATTGTCTTCTCCTGGAACTGCATGGAAGCTCCTTCACTGGAATTCTGAGGGGGTCGTTTTGCCTTGCAATTTTGGGGATGGGGCAGGAGAAAGAAACAGAGGAGTGGATTGGCTTCTTTCTGCTAATAACATGTAACATGTATCCATCATCAAGGTACTTGTAACACCTTTCACAATAGTGACATTATCCCCATGTGATTTGCCCAAAGTCAGCCAGGAAGTCAGTCGCAAAGCAGGACATTGAACTCAAGTCTCCCATATCTTAGGTTAGGGGCCTGACCACACCCACCTCTGGGTAAGTCTAACAGAGGTTAGCTGATGATCTGGCCATGCCACAAGGCTTCCCAGGCTTTCACTGATGGGGAGGTGTTGACTGGAACAGAAAAACTCTGCGGGGATCAGAGGTGGGAAGAGGATGTTTTTTATTTTTTGGTGGTGCATTTTGCTGGTGAGTGGCTGGGAAGAAGGAATGTTAGTTAACATAGGTTGATGAATTTTCTGCACAGATGTTACTCCAATAGAAATTCTGAATTAGTTTCTCTGATTTGTACAATGGCTATGTGGGGATTTATTAAATTGCCCTGCTATAAATGGCAGTCCCTGTGGATTTCTCTTCAGAAATATGAACATATGTTAGTGGTGCTTGAAGAGCGAATTAACTAGTGAGAATTTCCCTCCTTTGCTCTGCTGCAGGGATGCTTTCAAAGTCTTAGCGCCAGGGGAGGTTAGCCACAGAGATGGCCTCGGTCCTTCCCAAGCACTCCTTTGCTTCAGAGGTTCTTTGCCTTCCCATCACTGGATTATGTGGGTGAGGAGAACTCATCCTTCCCAAACAAGTCCTTGAAAATGATGGGAGGGTCACCAAACTGTTTTCTGATTTCTCCAGTACATTTTTACAAGACAGGCAGTGAACTGGGCCCTAGAAAGCAGGGCTAGCCATAGAAATTGGGGGACACCAGATATATTCCCCACCTGCAAATGTTCAGCTTCTTCCTTGCCCTTGTCTCCTGCCAGTCACATGACCTTTTGGAGAGAGGCTTCATAAACTAAGGGGGAGATTTTCAAAGGCCCAGCAGGAAGGTACACAGTCAATTCCTACTGAAAGACAATGGGAACTGGATGCCTTTGCACCTTTGAAAATCCTTTGCCAAATCAACCAGCATTAACCACAGTTTCAATGGGAGTTAGCGCAGGCCATAACTACAGCACTCAGTCATCACTAACTTGCAGTGTGTTCTCTCTGAGAGGATGGGGGCGGGGTGAATAAAGCCAGGGAAAACAACCACACTTTTGCCCAGCCGCTGATCTGAACCCCAGTGGCAAGGCACCTGTGGAGTAAGGGAGAATGCGGCAACAATGCTTGAGCACTCCTTCCAGTCACAATCTGCCAGAGTTTCTTACAGCTGCTATTATTGGAGGGAATGGTTTGGCCCATGCTTTTTAATTACCATCAATTTGACCGTAGGCCCTCAGCTGGTTTAAATTGATGTAGCACCATTGAAACACTACGCCAACTAACCTATGTGAGGATCTAGCCTATTACGTTTAGCGACTAACGAATAGGGACACAATTAACCTGTTTCACAGGAACCTGAAGGAAGTCACAAGAACACCAGCTTCTACAGCATAAAGGCCAGATCATAGACTGATTTGCAAATTCTAACCAGTATCTAGCTATGCTCCAAGCAGACATAACGCCTTGTGGATTAAAACCACAGCACGACTTGGGAAAGGGACATGGGTCTCAGGGAATTAGTCCACATTATTATGATGCAGCCATTGCTCATCTAGCTAAACAATTCTTGTTCCCTAAAGAGGGACTGTAGCTTATATTTGTCATGGAAACACAATGGCAAGAAATTCTGTACAAGAGTGACTGATAGTAATTGGAAGTAATTTTAGCAGTGCACACATACAACAAAAGGCAGACTTTAATAATTGACTTTTTATAATATAAATAATCTCCTGTAAAACAATTATTATAACTGCAGCCCAGTGATTTTTTTTTAATGTGCCTTAAATCAAGTGTAAACTGAGGGCTTGGCTTCACTTGCATGTTATACCACAATAAAGCTGCCCAGAGTACTACCTCACTCCCCATCCACACTGGCAAGGCACATAGAGTGCTCTGACTCCCTGGCTGGAGCAGTCCTGGTACTCCACCTCGGCAAGAGGGATAAGGTCTGATGCACATTGGGTGAGACGCCCCAGTGTCAGTGTGAATGAGGAGTTACCTTAGTGCATTCTGATTGACCTCCGGAAACGTCCCATAATCCCCTTAAATCAAATGGCCACTCTTCTCATTGTCGTGAAATTGGCTGCAGGATGTGGAACTGCCATTTCAAAGCTCTGTTTGAGACAGCTGGCTGCTTATCTGCTCCAGTTTGCGCTGAGTGAGAGAGGCAGGGGGAGGGAAAGGGAGGTTCTGAATTTACAAGACAGCGTGTTGACACACTCTCGGCAATCCAAAAAAACCCTCTCTCTCTCCCCACATACACATAACACACTCCCTATCACATAGCCCTGAGAGACTTTTTCAACCTTCTCTGCCGCAAAAGTCTCTCTTTTAACAAAAATCCTGGGCTATTAAGTATAGGCTAAATTCTGCTTGCCATAATTGCCCACTGGGATGGGGTGTAGGAGGAAGGCCAGCAGAATTTGGCCCAAGCTCTAATACCAACGACACAAATATTATGACTGGTATCTTTTAGGTAGTACAAGATTTTGGTTTGTTTGAGGCATTAAAAAGTGGCTAGCGGATACTAGATGCCAGTACACGAGCTTGATGTGGTACCAGGGCCTGCCTAGCATTTTTGACATTGTATAGATTGAGGAGTGATTGATAACAACAATAAAAAGTGTGATCATGTAAAAGTTACATTAAAGGGACATTGCCAAGTAGTTTAGCTTAGATTTTGCGCCTCCCTCACAATTCTTACAATATGGCTGCTGGAGAATACTTTCCAAATTCGAAGGGGCCTACCTGTTTAGCTCGGTACTTACACGGGCCCTCCATGACCGCAGTGTCTGAACGCCTGATTGTGTTCTGTGTGGGAAATTCCCGTTGGAGTAAATGGAATTACGCAGACAAAATGCATCTTGGGCCCTAATTTACCAACCTCTCCTCCTCTCTGGCCTCGCTGGTTCCCACATCGTCCTCGCCCCTCCTCCAGAACATCCCAAATGCAGCCGCCAAATGCCTTTTCCGTCGCAGCAATCTGAGCACATTGCCCCCACTCCTTGCATCCCTTTGACTGATGCTGTGTTACGTTTAAACGTAAATGCCTCACCTTTACGACTCTCCACACCCTGGTCTCAGGCGGCAGCACCTCCTGTTTTACCTCCTCTCTCTGCTCTGTAAAAGCACCATCCTCAACACTCCCGTCACCTCTTTCTCCTGCTCCTATCTCTAAGTATTTTGCCAGGACATGCCTACGTATATGGTGATTTACAATCCCAGTTTGTCAAACCATCACTGTCTTGTTTAAATCCCTCCTCAAAACCTATTTCTTCCATGCCCATAAAAAGTGCTTATGGATGCAAAAACGCCATCATAAGCCAAAGTCTCCCCTGTCTTTCTGTTGCATGAATCATCTCCATGTCCATTTTCTAGATTGTAAGGTCTTCCTGGCAGGGGGGGTGTCTGTGTGTATTTTATAGTGCCAGTGCTCAAATAGTCTTTGAAAATTCACACCTGACTGAGCTCTGAGAGAGAGAGAGAGAGAGAGAGAGAGAGAGAGAGAGAGAGAGAGAGTGTGTGTGTGTGTGTGTGTGTGTGTGTGTGTGTGTGTGTGTGTGTGTGTGTGTGTGTGTGTGTGTGTGTGTGTGTGTGTGTGTGTGTGTGTGTGTGTGTATGCGTGAGTTATTTATTCTTGGATACCATCCTACCATCTTCTGTTTCTCTTGCAGTTTGGACAGCCAGACAGAAGAGGGAGCACAAGTTAACATCAAAATCTTCTTTAGAGAGCTGTACTGGCTTCATTGATGCATTTTGTGCATGATGCTTTTTATGACAGAACATATATAAACAAGGACAGCACTTGGCTTGTGTGTCTGGGGATCAATGAAAACAGCAGTATTTTCACAATAGATAAGAGAGTGATGGGGGGGGGGACACATAGGAACATTTTTGAAGGGAGGTGAAGCTTTTGAAGGGAATAAAAGAGAAACCACCAGAGAAGGAAAAATAAGAAGCTTTTAAAATAAAAACTTTCTTCTCTCAGTCACTGCATGTGTCTTCTTATTAATGTTACCAGGATAATACTTGTTAATGTGAGCTTGCCTGAAATCTGCCAAGTTTACTGTAAATAAAATTGTAACAATTTTGAGGGAGGTGCAAAACCCAAACTGGTTTTGTGCCATACTTTGGGAATGAGCTGCCATGATTGGACATTTTAACCTGGCTATTGTGTCTTTATTTGCCTCTGTCTCAAAAATGGTTTCTTATTATTCTTTAGACTTTGTGCAGGAAGATCTCCATCCCCACTCACACATAGGTCATACATTGCTGCAGAAAAGGACCCAGGGATTGCAGTGGACGAGAAGCTGGACATGAGTCAACAGTGTGCCCTTGTTGCCATGAAGGCTAATGGCATTTTGGGTGTATAAGTAGGGGCTGTCACGTTATTGAAATTATTTGGGATCATATAGATCATTAGCGCAACGAAGGTCCTGTAGTGGCACCAAATATTGTGTAAAGGGGGTCAAATAAGGTGTCTACGACCAGGCTATGGTCTGCTGATTATGATTAACCTATCTGTATGTGTGTATCTTTTTTGTAGCTAAAGTTATGAATATTGGCTATATGGGGGCTGTATTGCAAACTTATGCTTGAAATCTCAGACAAGCTGTTGTTAGCGTGGCTGACCTGGACGATGGCCCATTAAGGACCATCAGCTACACAATGAACTTTGTAGACGCCCGTCCACACCTAAGCTTCTCCAGGAATGTGGCCTTGTGGGTCAGGAACTGAATCTTGGAAAGTCTGGTAATTGAACCATGTGGCTATGAACCTCCATTTTGCAACTGGACTCTGCATAAGGAGGAGGGGGGCCTTCGCCCACAAGAGGAAGTCTATAAAACCTGGGAGAAACTCCCTCCATTTTGTCATCAGTTTCCAGTCTCCAACCTTGCTCCTACCTCTGGATAGGACTTTCCTACACAAGGACGCTCTGGCCAAAGGACTGACGACCCATCCCTGCAGGGGATGCATTCCAGAGACTTTGATTTGAAACCAATTTATTCTACCTTTGCTGCAAGCTTGAACCAAGAGATTTGCCATTACTGCATGTAATTGATTTCTTTTAACCATTCCTAACCGTCACATATACCTTTTTCCTTGTATAATAAACCTTTAGTTTTTGGATTCTAAAGGAGTGGCAACAGCATGATTTGTGGGTAAGATCTGATTTGTATATTGACCTGGGTCTGGGGCCTCATTCTTTGGAATTGGGGAGAACCATTTCCTTTATTTGGGATATTGGTTTTCATAACCATTGGTCCCCAGGACAGGTGGTTGCTGGTGGTGATAGAGGGAAACTGGAGTGTCTAAGGGAATTGCTTGTGTGACTTGTGGTTAGCCAGTGGGACGAAACCAAAGTCTTTTCTGTTGGGCTGGTTTGGTTTGCCTTAGAGTGGAAAAACCACAGCTTTGGGCTGTAGTTGCCCTGTTGGAAGCAATCCATCCCGATTTGGCACTCACAGTTGGTTCCCACCAGGAACAGCACCGTCACAGGGGCATTGCCAGCAAATCGAGGGACATGATTTTTCCCCTCTATTCGACATTAGTGAGGCCTCATCTGGAGTACTGTGTCCAGTTTTGGGGCCCACACTACAAGAAGGATGTGGAAAAATTGGAAAGAATCCAGAGAAGGGCAACAAAAATGATTAGGGGCCTGGAGCGCATGACTTATGAGGAGAGGCTGAGAGAACTGGGATTGTTTAGTCTACAGAAGAGAAGAATGAGGGGGGATTTGATAGCTGCTTTCAACTACCTGAAAGGGGGTTCTAAAGAGGATGGATCTAGACTGTTCTCAGTGGTAGCAGATGATAGAACAAGGAGTAATGGTCTCAAGTTGCAGTTGGGAAGGTTTAGATTGGATATTAGGAAAAACTTTTTCACTAGGAGGGTAGTCAAGCATTGGAATGGGTTACCTAGGGAGGTGGTAGAATCACCTTCCTTAGAGGTTTTTAAGGTCAGGCTTGACAAAGCCCTGGCTGGGATGATTTAGTTGGGGATTGGTCCTGCTTTGAGCAGGGGGGTGGACTAGATGACCTCCTGAGGTCCCTTCCAACCCTAATATTCTATGATTCTATGAAAGATTATAGTACATAAAAATAGGTTGCCATTAAGCAAACTTCTTAACAATTGTATCTAATTGTAATGGGGTGTGTGTCTATCTGTCTGTCTCTAAAGCTCCCAGAGAACATAAGGGCATGCTTGAGAGTGGAACTGTCGCAAACGTTTTCCCTTAGCTGACATGCTGGTGGACTGTTTCGGGAATAGCAAGACTAGGGCTCAAGTCCCAGAAGTGCGGTTTTGTGGTTTGTTCGTGGCAATACATTTATTTTGGTTGGCACCTAACTGGATTTTTCCCCAAAGCGTTTGGAAAAAATCGATCAAACGTGGTTTGAGTTCTAGTTTAACAAACCTTACCCTGAGTGTGGAACCATTCTTCAGAAGCACCATTGTTAAGGTGCTAACCAGGGTTTCGTTTCACAAGAGACCATTAGAGCTCAGCAAAGGGCTCCAGTGAGAAATGGTCCATACGTCTCTCTAGCTCCTGTTTTTCCCCTAGCTGTGAGCAAAAACAAAAAAATTCCCAGAAACTTTTGAATCTTTCAGAACTGCTCATCTTAGGGTGGTGTCTTATCTCAAGCTCCTCTTGGTCAAAAGACTTGCAATTTTCTCTACAAAGTCCATCCTGGCCCCTCACCTGCCCTACTAATTGACAATGACAGTATGCAAAGACTGATACCTTGGAATGCAGAGAGTATAGCAAAATTGGCTTTTACGATAGAGAGCCTGTAGCTTCTCCATACCAGGAACAAAAACTTCTCAATACCCAATTGAATAAAATATGTAATTAGCATACCATAATGGCTTTTGCATTCATCACGCTGTAAACATCTATCAGGCAGTAGTTTACTCATCATACAGTCCTCACAGACAGCCTCCCAACCCAAAGCAAATATTCACCACACAATAAAAACACTACCCCAGGAACTAAACCCTGAAACAAACCCTGGTGCCAACTCTGTCTACATATCTATTCAAGGGACACCATCAATAGGACCTAACCACATCAGCCACACCCTCTGGGGCTCATTCACCTGTACATCTACCAATGTGATTATATGCCATCATGTGCCAGCAATGCCCCTCCGCCATGTACATTGGCCAAGCCAGACAGTCTCTACACAAAAGAATAAATGGACACAAATCTGACATCAGGAATTATAACATTCAAAAACCAGTAGGAGAACACTTCAACCTCCCTGGTCATTCAATAACAGACCTAAAAGTGGCAATTCTTAAAAAAAAAACTTCAAAAGCAGACTCCAACATGAAATTGCAAAACTGGAATTAATTTGAAAACTGGACACCATCAAAATAGGCCTGAATAAAGACTGGGCATGGATGAGTTATTCCAAAAATGAATTTTACCATACTAATTTCCCCCTATTGTTATTCACACCTTCTTGTCAACTGTTTGAAATGGGCCACCCTTATTACCACTACAAAAGTGATTTTTCCTCCCTTGGTATTCTACTAACTAAATTGTCTCATTAGAATGACCCCCACCTGGTAAGGCAATGCCCATCTTTTCATGTACTATGTTTAAATATACCTGCAACTGTATTTTCCACTCCATGCATCTGATGAAGTGGATTCTAGTCCATGAAAGCTTATGCCCAAATAAATTTGTTAGTCTCTAAGGTCCCATAAGGACTCCTCATTGTTCTTCCTGATTCCGACTAACATGGCTGCCATTCTGAAACCAGTCTTTCCATAGTGATTACAAATCCTTTTAATTACCCACTGAGGAATGGCCTGTCTTCATTTACAGAAATCCTCTCAACTGAACTAGAACCTCTAGCATTGCTTTCTTGAATGCTTATCAAAAATCCCACCATTTACCACTGCATTTGTGGAAACTTCCAAATATAGCCTATGTATTCTGAACTGTATGCATCAGAGTGATTTTCTTTTGGCCATTTGAAATCTTTCCTGGAAATGCAGCTTGCTTGGGAGGGTTCCTATCTCATCACTGTCGAAGCCTCTGCATCCATGCAATAATTCTGCACACTGGTTTCTGCAAAAAATATAAATCGTGTTTCCCCTAGTAAGCTGTCAAAAGCAACTTCTTTAACTTACTATGGCAGGCAAGGAACTGAATCAGCTTTATTCCCTTGCAACATTTTTTATATTCTTTTGGTGTGTCTAAGATTTCTTATGTCTCACCACATTGAAGTTTCTAGCTTAGCAGTGAAATCACACCCACAGATTTATACAAAAGGCAAAAATGTGCCCTCTTCTGCTGCCTGTGGTCCAGTTGAATATTTTAATCCTGTGTTTCTGGAATATTTCATCTCTTTGGTTGCATTTGAAGAGGGCTTCACTATATACTTGCCACATTTATGATAAAGAGCATTCAAGATGCTTTGTAACAATAATTTTAAAAAACAACACAGTGCAACCATGAGAGAAAGACAATAGAAAAAGTAAAACAAACCTAGTAGCATTACCTAGAAACAATGTGGCACGTATGAATAAGACAAACTAAATTGGTTACTACAATGACAATAGGTAAAGAACAAACACTGATAACATTTTCAGAGACAGGAAAAATCAAACACCAAGGAAAAATTGGCAAAAATTGGGGTAAAATGGATATTAAACAACTGATATATTTTTTAAAGAAAGCTTCTGAACTGGGTAATTCTTATGGAAAAGCACAGTAAAGAACTGAAGAAAAATGGAAACAGATCAGACTACATTTGGCTAAATCACCTAGCTTCAAAAATTAGAGAATACAAACATTGTAAGTACTCTAATCCAGACAAACACCTAGGGGTAAAACTTCATCTGTTATAAATTGGGACTAAGCAGATTTGTACTAACTAGAAGGGGTCCATAGAGGATATTCCAGTGCTGGCAGAGGGATAGACTAATTGATCATTTCCATCTCTGTGATTCAGGACAAACGACAATCAGAGCTGTATAACCTGTCAACTCTCACTGCTAAATTATTTGAATTCAACCTTTGTTCATATTCAAGTTACACTTGTGAACCAACCTGGAGTGATTTGCTCAAGCATCATTTGTGGCTGTCCATAGAAGTATTTACATTTCCCCGAGATACCCACAAACCTTTTCAGGCTACTGGTCACGATGTACTACATGGCTGGATGTGGTTCTAGAGATATGTCACAGGGTGTTTTTTTCTGTATGGCTGGCCTGGCCGAGCCTATCCCTTGTAGCAAGAGGGTAAATTCAGTACAGCAGCAGCCACATTTGGCTCTTTTCAAAGACAGGCTTCATTGTAAGTGAGGGATTTCCTTATCTAATTAGAAAAAAACTGTGAAAAATATCTTAACCCGGTCTTGGGCCTGTACCTGTCTGACTCTGGCAGATAGATAGTCTCTTACACTCACTCTTTTCTACAACTTCTCTGGGACTTATTTGGCCTGACATGTGTGTCTTCTAGCTGTACAAGGGGAATTTTATTTCTCCAGTATATTGTCCAGTATAAATTATTATTATTATTATTGTATTATATTATCCAGTGTAATATTTTGAAAGAGCCCTACACACTGCATGCCCTCTTAAATCCCGCAGTTAGTGGGAAATTGTGGCGCCTAAACACAGAATTAACTAGTTAGAAACCAGTTTAGTAAATTGGTGCATCCCCCTTGTGTAGACTTAAATCAGTGAGTGCCTCATCTCAATTTAGCTAAAGTTAGGAAGGAATCCAAACTGATTTAGTTAGATCAGTGCAAAGTTTGTATGCCAGGTGAAGCCTTAGTATTAAACATTTTGCTTGACATAATTGTCTCCTAGTTTTATAAAGGGAGTTGTATCTGAGTTTCTTTGTGTCACCAGACTATGGCACCTATAATTTCTGATCAGGGGCTATAGCGAGGAGCTTTAGTGCACAGCGTGTTTTACTGTCTACATTGTCCATTACTATACCTGTTGCTCTCTCTCACGCTTTATGTTTTTATTTAGTGACCAATAGTCATATGTGTCTGTTCCTTTATACATATCAATCACCTTTGCTTTGGCCAGAGCAACTGTCCCCCTTTGCCATGCTAGTTTCTATTAAATTCCATTTACACATTTTCAGTTGCTGAAGCTTCTATGGTCTCTCTTGCTTTGGAGAAAAGCAATTTTGCTTCTGCAAGTCCTGCTTATTATTTTATTTAAACCTTGATTTGCTCATTTAGAGTCCTGAGCTTATTTCCGTGGCATGCACTGGTCACAGCCAGAAATGCTCTGGCTGCATATTGTCTACTGCCTACCTATTTGCCTGTCTACCAAGATGTTCCCATCACCATGATATCTGAGTGTCTCACAAACATTTAATGCATTTATCTTCAGAGTAAGTCAGAAAGGCAGGAGAGTATTCCTGCAAATTCACATAAATTTAGAGGCAATACCGATGAGGTTTGTAATAAACCATGACTGCAAGGATGGGATTTTGTGCTCTCACAGGTTGATATATGTTTGTGACTCTGTATTGGCACCATTCCTGAATGTGGTGCCAGATCCTCAGCTGGTACAAATTTGGATATCCCAGTTAGTGAATCTGTGTCGTTTTATACCGGGTGAGGACCTGGTCTGTGCAATTTGCAAATCATGGGTGAACTGGACTGATGGGAAAGTTTGCACAATGTTTTACCAACTGGAAGGGTCTATTTAAAATTTGAGGGGAAACACTTTGGGTTTTCATGGCATCGCCAGAGAGTGAATACTGTTACAGATGCAGCTGGCATTCCCCCCCTAGACCAAGCATAGCATTTCTTTAATGTGCCCAGTCTGCAAGAGCACAAAGCATGCCACATATCCTGGCTGTGGGTGTTATGTTAGAGCAGTGTGGCTTCCTTGCACCAGTGGGGAGGCCCGGCCTACACATGTCTGTAAGCTTTAAGAGCCTGCGAAAATGCGCTAGCTCTAAAGCGTAGCATTAGAGAAGAGATCTACTAATTACCTTGGGTAAAGGAACTCTAGGTCTTTGCCAGTTTTTATCAAAGCATAAAAAAGCAATTATTAAAATTAATGCAATTTACCATGTGTTATACTTCTAGCAAAGCTATTTTTGGCTAGGTTTGCCATCTGTCCCATTCAAAGAGCTCAGCCCCAGACTTTTGCTCTCTGTTCCGCCTCCTACAGTTCCCATGTGTACTTCAGAAACTATATTCCTGTTTAAAGGAACACTCAAGTAGTTTGGGCCCAAAAGCTAATTTACGAGAAAATTGCTATAATCTGGTGAGGAATGGCTGTGAATTCCAAATACCTATTAGAAAAAAATCCATGACTGCCCCAAGAGACTTAAAAAAACCCCTCAAACACCTAACCAGAGCCTCAGTAAATTAAACCTTGCAATACTTTTGCATTGTATGGAGGAAGTCATTCATCCAGTAGAGGGAGCACAAGTTGACGCCTACATTATATTCAGAGAAATGTAATGACGCCTTCAGCTAGGCCTGACAAAACTGCAAAGTTGAGATTTTGTGTCATCCCTCAAAGAGGAGGTGACTTTAAGGTGTTTTCTTGATCGGCCCTGGCGTAACTTAAACAGCCCGGGGGGGAGGGGGGGCAGGCTGTGTTATGACAGCCTTCTTGGAATGTCTCACCAGTGCTGCACTGTAGGCCCAGCCCTGATACCCCCCTTTGCCCTTAGCCCCACCCCTGCCTATACGCTGGCGTGTGAGAAGGTCCTTCACAGACAGCCTTACCTTGTTTTCCTCAATTTCTGTGCCAGGGAAATCATCTCCCAATCAGATCCAGGGCTTGTAGAGCCCTCTATGCCACTCTGGCTCTTTTGTACAGTGTAAAGGGGCCAGAGCCCGGATAAGAATCTCACCTGAATTGTTTTTAAACTATCAGTCTAGAAGCCCAGGTAGATCCTACACATTTTGTGTCTAAAAGAATCCAAGCAAGTCTGTATTTTACACTCTCTTCCAGGTGGCACAAAGCACATTAATTTACCTAGTTGACTTGACTACAGCAATGGGAAAGAGCAGAATTTTCTTGCAGCATTTAGGGCCTTTGCCTGCAGTACTGCCCTAAGCCACAAGATACTAATGATCCCAGGGGCAGGCCGAATCTCTGCACTGTATTGTTCCTTGCTTGGCAACACCTCTCCAATGAGTAAGTTGAAATCATCACCACGACATCGTTCCTAGAAAAGCTGCTTTCCAGAGCCAGCACACCTGGCAGTGACCTAAGCTCAAGACATCGGTATCTCAGCGAGGGAAAGGTCATGGAAATCATCATAACCTCCTACCTGATGGTAACTGTTTAGAGGTGATACATTTCCTTCCCCAAGTTTCACTTGTTTCTGGGCTGAGACTTACAGTTAACAAAGAAAACTGGCATTTATCAGGACTTGTCTGATCAATGAAAATTCTGCCCAGTTCATGCTCCCTCTGGCATGAAACTTGTCATAAGGACATAAGAACGACCCTAATGGTTCAGACCAAAGGTCCATCCAGCCCAGTATCCTGTCTACTGACAGTGGCCAATGCCAGGTTCCCTGGAGTGAGTGAACCTAACAGGTAATGATCAACTGATCTCTCTCCTGTCATTCATCACCCCCCTCTGAGAAACAGAGGCTAGGGACACTAATCCTTACCCATCCTAGCTAATAGCCATTAATGGACTTAAGCTCCATGAATTTATCCAGTTCTCTTTTAAACCCTGTTATGGTCCAAACAGGTCTTGTCTGCTAAAGTTAGTTTACGAATCACATTAATTATTTAAAACTAATGAAATTGCAGAGTTCAGGCCATATTCTGTTCTTATTTACACCAGTGTAAAGCTTTTCACTAATTAACGATAAGACAAGAGCTGGTGGGCTTCTATTAGAGCAGTAGCGTTGCTCTTGTGTAAGTGGAAACAGAAACTGGCACACTATCAAGTAATTCAGTGAAGGGACTTCACATTCACACCAGTGTAACCGAAGGCAATCACAATAGTGTAGTTACTATAATGTACGGCATGTTTTTGGTTATAAAAAATACTACAAGACAAGGTGAATAGCTATTTAAGATGACCACAAGTCACAGCCTTCTGTTATGATTCAGGCAAAAATACTATGACTTAAAGCCATTGTATGAAGGGAAAATTCCAGTTGAGTAGTTCCTGCATGAGGAGTATAATATAGAATCCTCATTGGACAATCAGATGCCTCTTTTCATCCAGCTCATTTTAAGAGTATGTTAGATGTATGTTTATAGTTAATGGTGTATCTGCCAAGCTAAGGTTACATCAAAGCACTTGTTTTGGGGTGCACGATTGATTGTTTTATGTGATGTGTTCAATGTACTTTGTTATATATTTATGTATTGGGATAAAAACTCATGGTGCCAGTTAGCATCATTTACCATCTTATGAGGAGAACACCTGGGCCATTTTTGGTAATGTAGAACTTGAAATTTCCACAGGGCACCAAAGGAAAGTCCCTTTAATAATCAGAATACTCTCTGTCTCGACCTATGAATGAAATAGGACTTTTTCAAGAATAAGATGATCCAAAGCCGTTTTATATATTACTTTTGCCAAATAGGAACCTGAAATGTACAGTTGTAAATGTACAGGTAGGTCAAGAATGTATAATATTGATCATAAAATGACAATGATGTTATCCCATATTCTAACTCCTTCTGCCCTTGTTTTCTTTTTTTGCTGCTTGTCTGAATGTAAATCAAAATACAGTTTAACAAACAAAGACAGGAGAAGAAGAACCCATCCAATATCGGGGAGTCTATTAATGTGATTCCAGAAAAATATAATGATGAGGAAACTAACACAATGATGTTGTTATGTGACTCAGTGCTCACTGGTGAAAAGTGAGGTCCTGAAAACATCCTAATTAAATGAATATGGGATCAGTCCCTTTCAAGGGCAGAAGGAGTTTTTCAGCTGTGTTGATGTGTGTTTTGTCTGTGCATACAATACTGAATTTTTTTGTCTGTACTTCATATTGTCTGAACTCCATGTAAGGAGTTCTGGTCCTGATTCTAATCTCATTTGCACTGATGTGACTGCACTGAGTTCAGCAGAGCTACTCCTAATTTACTATCAATTAGTCCCTGTGAATCCATATTGTAATGCAGAAAGACAGGGCCTGATCCTGCAGAGCATTGCTCATGCTCAACTCTCATTGGATTCAGCTGCTCAGCACCTTGCTGAATCGGGCCGAACGGCCACTGTACAGAAGAGCTGCAGGTCTTTATTTTCAAGGAGCTGTTTAGGTTCAAATACTGTCTGCTTGAATTCTTAAAAATATTCGACACACAAGTAGTTAGAAATCATTGCAATTTACAGAATAAATTACACCATTAGTGAGGCTGAAATTAATAATCAAGGAACAAAGAGACGAATATATTGAGGAGGTGACAGAAGAGAAAAAAACCTCTTGGGCAACTTGCCACTCTTAGGATTTTAATTTTGAGCTTCCACTCCCAGCTATCCATTCTTATTGCCCATCCATCAAACTCGTGATGAATATAAAGGACCACAGTATGCAGTATATCACTCCACAAGATTGCTAGGCTGGGATAACAATGGAAAGAGAGTCTTGCAGGTTTTGAGGAGGTCGAAAGAAACAGCAGATGACAGTACAGGGAAGCTTCTCTCTCCTTTTTGCTTTTCCTTTTCCTCTGTTTAATTGTGCTGGCCGTCTAATCATCATTTCAAAGCTACCCAAAATCTCCCCCCAATGGGCTTTAACAACCGATGTAACTTTTAATAGAAGTGCAGCATGATTTATTACTCTGCTTATTCTACAATTTTAAGTTTTTGGTTTAATTTTATCTTCTACTTACTATTTACAGTGTTATAAAAAATGTTGCCATTGTTACTTTCACTGTGAGCAATATGGAGCCCTTGAATTAATGCTGGCTGGGGAGAACTGGGAAATATGGGTATTATTTTTGTATGAATACTGTACTTGTCTCTGTGTGTTTGTTTATTGGGTTATTGATGTGGAGTTGGACCAAAAGGGGGCTGTTAGGAAAAGCTACACAGTGGTCCAGATAAGGGGTCTCCAAAACACAATAGCCAGGTTAATAGCTGTGAAGAGGTGACCTCCTCCACCCCAAACTTGGGGACACAGCTGTATTGCCAAGGCTGAGAACCAGGAGAGCAAAAAACCACTGATCAGTTAAAAGCTCTGCCCTGCAGAAAGGGAGGGGGGAAGCTGTCAGCAACGACAGGCAAACACAGACTGCTTGATAGTCAGGGGTTGCAGCAAGAAGGCTGTACCTTGGTCACCAAGAAAATGGGGGGGGGGGGGTTGGTGCCAAGGCTAAGTCATGTCTACATAGGGTCCCACCCCAAAGCCACGTGGGGGCCCAGGCCTGTCACTTGAAGGAGTGCACATAGAGGACTAGAAAAGGGTTTCAGCAGAGGCAGCCAACCCAGGGACTGTGACGCTGGCCTTGGGCAAAGGATACACCATTGCAGTTACAACAGTCTAAGTGTTGCAGGATCAGTCATGCTATACAGAAAATTATTTAATAATTGGATGCATACTTGAAAGTCTGTGTTATTGTTTTTAAAAAGTATTTAACATGCACTGATTTAAAAAATATTCCAGTGGCTCACTGTAATTTTCATGTGCATCACTTCAAAATTATATTGTACATATTAGCGAGTTATGAGTGGGAATTAGGAGGAGAATATAGCTTCTTGACTTCCAGTTTAGAGTAAAAAAGAGATTGAAGCATGTAGGAAAATTCTAAGTACAAATTTAAATGGGAGGGGAGATCTACAAGAACTGACTTTTATGTTTGCAATTAGCTATTTAATTTTTGCAATACATGAGCACAGATGTGGTTATGAATGTTTGTATATGGTTAGTTACTGATCTTTATGTGTGCAATTATCAAGTTATATGTCATCATTTAATATCCTTAAACTTGGCCAGTTAAATGTTCACTCTTTAACTTCTTATTTGATGAAGACTGATTTTATATGTGCAGTAATCATTTTATATCTGCAATAAGTCATCAGTCAAAATATTATATACATGACTTGACTAAAGATCTTTCATTTTAAAAATTCTTCCCCCTCCTGAGTAACTAGTCATATTTTACTGATCTTTTCAGATTAAAAGCTAAAAAGGAAGAGATATGTTGAATTTATTTGCAATTTCCCCTCACTGAGCCCTGTCATTTGAGTAACAGCCCTCTTGGAATTCCCCGATTCTGATTTGAAAATTGGTTTTAATCCTTTCAAGATTAAACTCTGGTTTTTCTGAAGATTATTCTGATATATACATTTTTCTGGTACCAAGCCACCCTGATTGATGTGTCAAAGGACATTTTTCATTGTGGTAAAATTTAATCTGGAGGATTCTTGACCAAAAAAAAAGTGGCTCAGATCTTAGAAAATATCCTTCCAACACAAATGCTAAATTAAAAAATTTGGGGAAAATGATGAGCAGAGCAGTAGGATTCCTAAATACAGAAACTGAGTATCTTTGGTACACAAGGAACCTAGTAAGGTTAAAAAATCCAGTGCACGACTTGCATCACTACAAATATATTCTCCCCTCAGATGGGCTGATTACTGAGTTTCCACCATCATTCAGCTAAACAGTTCTTTATCCACCAGATGATGCTGTTGAGTGGCACAGGCCCTTCCAGACTCTTAGCATACCACAAATCTTCCAGTGCTGAGATTTTACAGCAATGGGTGAAGCATAAGGACATAGCGAGAATAGAAAAGCCCGGGAAGTAGAACCCAGGTGCCACGTGTGATAGTTTGCAGTGGTACCTCTAGGTCAGCCATTCAGATGTGCTCCTTTCCCCTATACCTATTATATTTCAAAGGACATATTTTGAACCCGGTTCATTGGCAGAGTAAGTGGGTGTAACTCTTCGGGATAGCCCAGCACTAACTGGCTTTAAGGTTGAAACGTATCCATTAAACCAGCAATTGAAAGATACAAACCAACACAACTTTATTTTCTATATGGTTTTTTTTCTTACCAGCTGTAACCTAAAATGCTTGTTTATAGTTTTTAAAGCAGTAAGAGTTCAAAATAATATCCGGACAAAAGAGAGGCAGTTGTGGACAAGGAAGAAAAGCTCTGGTTTGACAGGCGATTTCAAATATAATCATGGTACTCGGTACAACATCAAAGCAACCCCTTGTTTGGCATATGCCTCATCCTTACTAACTCAACAGTGTTCAAAGCTGCTTTATTATCAGCACCTTTTCCTAGCGTGCTCTTCTGGGCCTAAGCCTTTACATCAGCGATGTCCAATATGTTCGCCGCTCGCCACATGTGGCAAATAGGCTATTCAATTGTGGCTAATGCATGAGCAATGCGTAGGTCTGTGAATCCACTTTTTTCTGCAGTAAATTTTATAAAATCCAAGTAAAATCTGGAGGCTGAGTTAAGATGTGTGGTCAGTATGAACTGTATACCAGATTTCAGGGTTATGGTAGTGGTATGTTTGAAGTATGTTTCTTAATCTTTTTTTATAATGTGGAGAATAAGAAAAATACAAAACCTCAAGTGTGACTAGCATCAAATTTCTATTGGACACTGCTGCTTTACAGATAGCGATGAGGAGGCAGTTGTAGTCCTAAAGTAGCCATTGTACTGCTGGCCATATTTCCCTGTCTTCTGGCTAGTGCATACGTAGTCTGTTTTCATTGATTTTCCCTTTCTTATTACCGAGGTTTTGGTATATTCTCACAAAGAGATGCATGGCTCATATTATGCTTCACACCTTCAAGACTCTATATCAACATTAACCAACTAGTCAGTAAGGAAAAGAGCTGTAGGTAGGCTATTGCAAATGGTAGGAGCTGGAGTGGGGAGGGGCGTCCAAGTATACGCATCAGCAGCAGTATCCTTGTGTAGAGAGTAGACATCTTATACAGAAACAGAGAGATGGGGGAAGTGGTTACAGTCATTGTTGTAAGACTAGCAACATCTAATGTAGGTGTAATGGAATAAATTAAAAATGGGCTGTCGACCCAGACTTTTAGTCTGAACCGTGGAGGAGGGACTAATAAAGTAAGCACTACTCAAGCCTTAACTACAGTATATCAATGCTCAAAAGTATATACACGACAGGAAAACAAATGCCAGTTTTTTTAGCCAAAGGATAAGGGAGCAAAACACTTTTCACAGTGCCTTGACTTTGTTCTAGTCTCAGATTGTTGGATCCTTCGGTGTAATGTTTGGCCCCTTTAGTCTTAGCTTTCTTATCTGTGTGCATTTTTCTATTAGAAGGGATGATGGGTTTGTGGTTAAGGTGCTGGGTGAAGGCTTGGGCTCAAGAAATCTGGGTTGAATGCTCAGCCCTGCACAAAGTTTCTTGGTCAAGATTTCTCTGTGTTGCATCTGAGAACTGGAGGTTCATGACACTTTTAGCTCACAGACATGCTGAGCACAAACTCCCGTATAATATTTTGGAAGTACGTAGTTAGATACAGCGGTGAGGTGAGCTAGCTGAACAGATTATTTGTCATACTCAGTAGTTTGTCTTGTTTGGGTTTTATTAATTTCCCCTCCTAATATGAAAACCTGCCATTGTAGTAAGAAATAGGCCTGTTGCCTGACTCTTCAGTGCCTCTTCCCACCAAGCCAGAACCATTCTCTCTATGACTTTGAGGTCCCTTCTTTGGGTGAACGGTTGCTGTGCAAAGCAGACCAGGAAGAGGGCTTCAAAAACACTAGGAAGGTCTACAGGAATCTGAGAGCTGAATCAGTATCAGCGAGACTTGATTAGCAGGAAAGATGCATAAACCTTTTCCATTTGTATAATCCTTTGTCCCGATGGCTAGGGAGAAGCACTGATGGGTGTATGGACAATATTAAATGGTGGTGGTCAGTACAGACAAGGACAAGGAGGATCAGTGAGGCAATAGATGAGAGAGGGCGGCTAGTGACAAAGGAGCATCATAAAGAGCTCTGACGTTAGAACCAAAGTGGCATTCAATACTAATTACCATTAGCTTAATTACTGCTTCTGAGTGGGTCTGTGTAAGCTAATAATAATAAGGAAGCAACATTTCATTACCTGCTAAACAGGCTAAATTCCATCCTCAGCAAACAACTGTGCAACCAACCCCTCCAGAGGGAAGTAACAGATCAAACACACACAAGCCTTAAACGTGTTGTGGAAGCACAGAGCTATGAGCAACTTTCAGGATGGAAGGCTTGGGGCCTCTACATATTCAGGGTTGTTTTGATCCAGGGGAAGGCGATCATTGTTATGGGCAATACATTTTTTTTTACATATACTCACCAAGATTACTGAATGGTCCCTGAACCACACGTAGGCAGGATGATCATTTAATTCAATTCAATTCATTTATTTAGTTATTTTGCAGCCTGGTGCACTGGAGCTAGGGCTTTACAAGCAGCCTGATCATGATGCTACTGGGGGGCATAGGTGGGGGTGGCAAATGAAGCGGAGGATGCAGGGCCTGGCACAGTTTTGCACTGACCTATAACTCCCACCAGAACTTTCCCTTGCAAAGAAAGAAAAGCAGACTTGCAGAGCTTGTCCTTTGGGAAGAGAAGGATGATGTGCTCTAAACAAGTGGACTCAAGCCCTCTTCCAAAGGGCTGGGGTGGAAGCTCATAGCTAAGGGAACTGACTAGCTCGTGTCTTTGCCAGATAAAGATATTTTTTTTAAAGGTAGAACAGTAACAAAAAAACAGAGAAGGGGGAAATATTTACAAGGGCGGGAAGCGGAAGCTTTATCAGCAGCCTGCTGGGGAGATAAGCAGCTGGGCTGGCCCATCTCTGCACCGCTTGGACTCACTCCTTGCCTTCAGAGTCTCCCAGGAAAGAGCAAAAGGACCCGCTGGCATTTCTGCTTAAAAGGAAGAATCGATGAATCTTTGTTTCCCGCCGCCCGCCTGTTTGACCTTATTGTGTTGCGGAGTAGAAAAGACAGAAAGGGGAAGGGGCGGGGGCGATTCGTGCTAACAAAACCCCCAGACAAGATCGCAGCCCCTCTGATCGGCGCTGGAGATGTTGTGATTTGGTTGTTGTCTTCCTTGCGGCTGGGGCTCATTTCGGATGCTCGCCCCGCTGTAATAAGTCACACGCTCTCCCGCTATCATCCCCGTATTGACAGGCAAATGTCACCCGCCTTTGATTGACGTCCCTGGCTCCCGCAGGCGGCAATATGAGTTAGGATCAATCCTGCTGATTTCTTTAAAGAGCGCGTCGCGCGGCGTGCAGCCGAGGAACTTGTTTCACATCCCCCGTGGGGCGTGGGCCCCAATGTGACCTTCACGCTGGTCTTTCCCCTCCCCACTCGGACGCAGAGGGCCCCCCCCCCGCGGGGAAAGGAGGGGAGGACGGGACCCTGTCGCCCAAACATACTCCCTGGCCCTATTGGTACCCGGGCCAGCCCCTTGCCTTGGGCCAGGCCGCTTTGCAGGCGCGGGGCCCTTTTCCTGGGCTTGGTTTCTGAAACTTCTCCAGCCCACGGCCCCACTCTGGGCAAAACGGGGCTGGGTCCTCCACGGGGCAGCTTTGCACAAGTCCCCGGCGGCTCGTTTCATTGTCAGGCCAAGCGGGGGAGATTCCCACGGGCTCTTCCTCGAGCTGGCCCGGGAAACCTGCCTGTGCCCTAGGATCCGCGGGAGCGGCGCAGCTGATCTTCCCGGACCCGGGCGCGGCGCTGCGGGATCCGCGGGAGCGGAGCGCGCGCGGGGGAGGGAGGAAGGGCGAAGCGGGAAGCCTGGTCCCGAGGGATATTTCCAGCGTGGCGGGGCAGAGCTCGGGGATCCGTCCCCCAGGAGGAGGGCGGGGAGCGGGGGACCTGCCAGGTGTCCAAACCCCGCGCTCCCCCCGGGGCTGCTCCGCCGCGAGCTCCCCGCGCCAGGGAGGGCTCACGAGCTCCCCGCTCACCCGCCCGCGGGGAGGGAGAAATCCCCGCCCCGGCAGGGTGATGCCAAACTCGGCGTGAGTGGGAAGAGCGGAGCAGCTGCCGGGATGAGACGCCAAAGCGGCTCCCCTTTCCCCTGCGCTCCCGGGCGCCTATAAATTGCTCGGGCGCCTGGTTCAGCCTCCTCTTCTCTGCGCCGGGCGGGCTGGCTCCAGCGCGTGGCGGGACCGGCGAGGAGGGACCGCGACGGGGGATTTCTCGCGCGGCGCTGCCTGGGGAGACTCGTGGTCGCTGCAGACAGGAGGAAGCGGGGGGGGGGGGAGGGGCGCGGGGGAAAGTTGATTCGAAGTGGCACCGTATGCAAAAAAAAAAAAAAAAGTCGATCGCCGGCAGGAGCATAAAAGTGCGAGCGGCCCCGCTCCCCGCGCGCTCCGGCGGCACCAGCCACACGGCTCAGGGGCTCAGCCTTCGCCGGGCGGCCCGGCCGCGGGCAGCGTCCTCGCCCCCTCGCCGCGGAGCCGGGGGAGTCCGGGCTGATTTCGGCGCTGAGGAGGTTCCCGCCCAACCAGCAAGATTCTGTCCAAGGGCGGGCGGGAGGATCGCCCCGCGCTGAGCCGGCTGGTGGGCAGCAGGCGGCGGCTGATCGCGGCCGGCGCGCTGGGGGTGGTCATGGTGCTGCTGCTCGTCATCCTCATCCCGGTGCTGGTGAGCTCGGCCGGCACCTCGGCCCACTACGAGATGCTGGGCACCTGCCGCATGGTCTGCGACCCCTACGGCGGCACCAAGGCGCCCAGCACGGCGGCCACGCCCGACCGCGGCCTCATGCAGTCCCTGCCCACCTTCATCCAGGGGCCCAAGGGCGAGGCCGGCCGGCCGGGCAAGGCGGGGCCCCGCGGGCCGCCCGGGGAGCCGGGGCCGCCCGGGCCGGTGGGGCCGCCGGGGGAGAAGGGCGAGCCCGGGCGCCAGGGCCTGCCGGGGACCCCCGGGGCGCCGGGGCTGAACGCGGCCGGGGCCATCAGCGCCGCCACCTACAGCACCGTGCCCAAGATCGCCTTCTACGCCGGCCTCAAGCGCCAGCACGAGGGCTACGAGCTGCTCCGCTTCGACGACGTGGTGACCAACCTGGGCAACCACTACGACCCCACCACGGGCAAGTTCACCTGCTCCATCCCCGGCATCTACTTCTTCACCTACCACGTGCTCATGCGGGGCGGCGACGGCACCAGCATGTGGGCCGATCTCTGCAAGAACAACCAGGTGAGCGGCCGGGGGGCCCGGGACGGGCCCGAGGGGCTGACGGGGGAGAGGCGCGGAGGGAGCCCGGGGAGAGGTGAGTCCCGGAGGGTGCGGAGGGGCACACGGGGGTACGTGAGGGCAGGTCTCCGGGGGAGGGGTGGTGTCGGGCAGCCGGGGGGGGGGGCGGGAGGGCAAGAGCCCGGGAGGGGGTATTAGGAGCCAGGCGGCCCGGGGCTGGGCTTGTCCCGCCCCTTTAAGGCCGATGGGGAAACTTCCCCTTGGCTTCCCGGGCGGGGGTCGGGGGAAGGGGGATCCCGCCCCTTCTCTCCAGCGAGTCGCCCCGGCTTTACCCGGCCGGCTGTCCGGCTCCCTTTGCCCTCGTGCTCCCCGCCCACTCCGGCCCGGCCGGGCTCGTCTGTCCGCACAGGAAGCGGGGCGGCCGCAGCCCCGGCCCGGCGATGCTCAGTATCACCCTGCAGGGTGCTGAAGGGACGGCGCTTGCGGGGCTGGGCGGGGTTGGAAAGGAGACAGCGCCGTGCACGCCTGAGAAACTGACAAGCACGTGGTTGGGGGGAGGGGTGATTCCCCTCCGCGCTCCGCCCGGCGCGGCTGTGGCCGGGAATTGCCCCGCTCCCTGAGCAGCTCGGCCTTAAAACAGCGGGGCGCGGGGAAGCGGATCTGAACTGTACCCTGGAGGGCTGCGATCAGCCTGCCCGGGCTGCTCCTCTCTCTGTCGCCCAGCCCAGGGAGAACCAGAAAGCCGGGGCCCAAAGGGGTGGTCGGAGAAGCCAGACGCCCTGAGACTACACAGGGCCCGGGATTGAGGGGGAGGCGAAATCCCCGGGAATCCCACGCGCGTTCAGAGTGTCATGCGGGCAGATCACCCATCGGCAGGCAGCATGGCCCCTGTGTGAAACGTGCAATAAAGAGAAACCGGGCCAGATATCGCGGGGACAGGCTGGCAACTAGGCACCGTTGGCAGAGCTGGTCATTTATTATTCTAGCACAATTCCCCCGTGGAAGAACTGTTATAACTAAGAACATCCATATTATCTACAGGCCTCCCTAGCAGCACTTCCTTAGGTACAGCTAGAGCAAGGAGTGGGGATTTCTTCCAAAACGGAACAGCCAAACCAAACATTAAAGAGCCCCTGTTTTTAGGGCTCAGAGCCTGAGATTCGCCATCTCTCCCCCAGGGACACCGAAATAGTCGAGCTAATGAAAGATCCGGAGATGCTACAGTTTGCAAGACAGAGGAATAACCCGTTTGAATTAGTCTAAATGCTGCTACTGCCGAGTTTGTGGAAATGTTCCCTGACACTTTGCACCGCTTTCCTATACACCGAGCCTACCGCGGGTCGCTCGGCTGGTTAATGCAGACTGCGGAGAAGAGTCTGAAATTATCAGAGACGTTTGGAAGGGGCCCCAATTCCTGGTGGCTGCAGAAGCTTTGAATTGGTCAGACGCGAAGCTGACACTAGAGTTTCTAAATACTCTTTATACCACCTAACACCCAGGGAAATTTACAAGCGCTACTACTGGGCTACAAGTAACTCAATCTAACTCTAACCTACGACGGGACTATTCCGGGGCTAGCGATCAGCGGACACAGAACCTGAAAAAGTGGCGGTCCGATGTGAAGCATTCCCCGCCAGTAAATGTAACATGTAGGGTTGATGCTTTCAGGGTGCAGAAAGCGCGCACTGCAGTGAGACTCTGTCCGGTCTACCGCATGTGCGGGGCAGGTTTTCTGGGCCTGGCAGGGTTTGCGCTCTTAAAGCCGACATTTGGGATTCCCTGGCACTGTGCCGCGGTCCGTGTCGCTCTTCGGATTAACACCCCCCCCCCCCCCGCCTCCAAAAGGCACAAAAATGAAGCTTAAACGTGCGTAACACTCCTGTAGAGCGCGATGCCCCTGTGCCGTGAGCAGACGCGAGCCGTGTTGAACGCCGGCTCACAGATGGGAGCATCAAAGGCCAGTAAATTAATCTGCGCTGCCACTTAACCTTTTGTTTATGGGTTCTCAGAAGGAGCGTGGAATGGAGTTAGGAGGACGGCGGCGGCAATTAATTAAATTACCAAATGTCGCCCATAAATACCGCGTCTGCCGCTGAGCCCGCACTCTTCAGACAGTGTGAAATTGTAGCACAAGCGCTTTGACGGCTGCCTCGGAAAGCAATGCTGTGTATAGTGTACAGCGAGCCTACAGTGCTTGCGATGAAACCATGAGCCTCTATTTGGTATTAAAAGGTATTAAGGATTTCTCCCACTACATGCTAGAAGTACAATAAAATCCCACTACAATTTCCCAGTAATGCGCGCTCGGGGAAAACCGGATTAGAAATATTAACTTGAGCCGGAGACTAACCGAAAAGATCCCAACTATTAATAAACTCCAGCCTCCACCCACCTCCCCCCAGTGAAGGGTGAGCGAAAGGGTTGTGTACCGGGGATGTTCATTTTTTTTCTTATCTTGCTATGGAAGATGAGAGGTGGTGGGTAAACTTAAATACCAGGACTCAGGCTGTTGAAATTAATTAGTAGTTTTAGTGCACGGTGCCTTTTTAAAGCGTGATTTGTTCGTGAAACACTGGTGTGCTAGTAGTTAACTTTGTGTGGTATTTGTGAAAAATCCTGGACATTAACAAAATGAAGTCGTGATGGGGTCTGAGTCTGCCCCAAATGGTGTCATATACTCAATAGTATTCTCGGGGAGAGGAGGGGCATGAGTTACAGGGAAACAATCATCCCAAAGCAATGTATATTAGGAAGCTCACGGTCTCCAGTGTAAGACATTGCCTTCCTTAATAGTTATATAGAGCTTAAACACAAGAAGTGCTGAGATCACATTGCTTAGCTGGTATGTGTTCGCAATTTCAGTGTCCCAATGTACCTTTATAAAATGATGAGGTGGGCAGTCATGCAACTTATAAAATGGATCCTACATTAATGGTTTAATTTTGAAATACATTTACACACTTAGGGCAGTACACTTAGGAGTCTTCTGAGACTATTTTCATAGGCTTTAAAAAGGAATTACATTGGCTGTCCCAAACAAAGGAAGGAAAACCCTTAAGGGTAACACACTGGACTGTGGGACCAAGTTAATGCATTTACAGGGCTTTGTGGCTATCCAAAAATTAATACAATCAGCTAGATTATTTTTAAGTTCTCAATGTCTAAATCATTCTCTCAGTACAGCAAATAAGTACTACCTAGAGTCTTAGCAAAGAAATATCCATTGCTGTAGCAAATGTTCATCACCCATAGTCTTCATAATGAACACTTTTAATGGGAAAGCCAAGAGCATAAATAGTTTGTTACTGTACAACAGCTATATTTATTCATAACAGCACAAGTATAAATATTAGATATAGCCAATAAATATAATTGTGGCATGAATGGAAATTGTGTGTGTGTTACCTTAAACAATTCAATTTGCCAGTGTGCAGGGCATTAATTCCCTAGAAAAATCATTTTGATTTCCATATCTTAAAAAAAAACACCTAACCATGGCCACATATTTATTCCCTCTTCCTCCATTTATAGTAGCAATAAGGACCTCTCTATTCTACGGAGGAGTATTTCTGGAGTTAATGGCCCAAAACCATCAATTCTGCCCTGATGGTCATTAATCCCCAAGAAATGCCCCATGCCTTGATAGTTATTGCTGAAATAATGGTCAAAACAGATCATCTGAATAAACATGTGAACCAATGACTCCCATATTAATGTATTCGTTTACATTTGCACATTGTTATGCAATTATAAACCTTGTAAGCTGGTCTCACCCCTGCTTGGTGATGCACAGATAATTTTTGCTGCTTGAGTTTCATAATGAAATACCTTGAGATCTAAAGTGCTAAAGAGCCTTCCTTTTTAACATTTCAGTATTAATGTCGGATCATGCCACATGAATATTTAATTTGAAAACCTCTCATTTAAACTTTAAAGGGATGCATGGAAATTCTAGACTTATAGCTCATTTTTTTCAATTCTGAAGATAAAAATCCCACATATTGTAAATCAAGTCATGCATTATTACTTACTTCTGGTTTGCAAAACCACTAAATCACTTACATCTCTATGTAACTATTCTAGAATAGGGCCAAGCAACAAAGCTGGTGTGCTATACTAAAATAAATCACATACAAATAAGTTTAAATATTTTACAAAGCAGAACTAAATTATAGTCAAATGATTTGGAGGGTTACGTTTACTTGAGGACATACAATTTGATTTTGATTATAAATTCCATTCACATTGCTAATAAATTCATTTTTCTTTGCTAATAATGTCAAACTCAATTAGAAGCCAAACCGTGAGAAGGGAGAAATGTTTGAATTAAATTTTATATTCAGGTTTTTTAAAAAAAAATCAAATATCTGAAACCTCTATAATTCATCTTAAAGTACATGCTGATGTAATTTTTAAATTTATCTTTTAGACTGTACAGAAGTTAAATGATTAAATGAAATGTGGCAATAGCAGGATTTCCTACTTTGGACTGGATTGTTTACCCACTAGTGTTTATTTTCCTTCAGCATTTCATTTAGATTTTGATTACTTATTCAGAGACAAATCAACTACAAGGGTTTAAAGTTCATTGGCAGCAAGAGATTATTTTATTTCTGTGTTTTTGCAACACAATCTGGTAACTGTTATGATCAGAATATTTCTGAAAAACTCCTCCTTAATACTTGGGACTCACAATGATCTGATGCCAGTGTAAATTAGGAGTAGTTCCACTGGAGTTAGCATTACACCAGTCTAAAACTGGAGTGAGCCCATAATCAGGTCCGTGGAGTATAGCTTTTTTTTTTTTTTAAATGTTCATAAGGGTGAAATAGCAGGAGATGTGAGAGTGAGCAGTTTTGTATTTACTCAGAGGCAAACAAACCATGTGATAATGATTTGAGTTAAAATATTTAGCCTACTTCTGGGAGGATTTGCTGCTACATTGTAAACCATTTCTAGCAATGGCAGAAATAGTGACAATATTGTTAGGGGAAAACTACAGCTGAGAGGTGCATAGGCATACTTAAAGGGGCACTGAATGTGGGCAACTCCTTTTAGGACATGTTTTAATTACATCATGCAGAAAGAATGTCCAAGTTACTTAACCCAACATTTATGTTTGTTTTTGTTTTTATATAGGTTCGAGCTAGTGCCATTGCTCAGGATGCTGATCAGAACTACGACTATGCCAGTAACAGCGTGGTTCTTCATTTGGAGCCAGGAGACGAAGTTTACATAAAATTAGATGGAGGAAAAGCACATGGAGGAAACAACAACAAATATAGCACATTTTCTGGATTTATTATTTATGCCGACTGATTCTGAGTCAAAAACTAAGTTTGTTCTTCTAAGAGATGGATTCATGTGGCAAAAGTCAATGAATCAAGAATCCAGCGGATACTGACCGTGGAACACCTCAGTAGTGGGGGAAAATCAAATGCTACCTGACTCACATCTGTATGACACAAAGAAACTTTACATTAAAAAAATAATATATATATATATAAAACCAAGTTAAACAGATGTGTGATCCACTACCGCCAAAGCAAATACTTAATGTTAGTGTCGATGTGAATGAAGTCCTATATAGATCACAAGTTTTTATAGGAAAATCTAAAGACACTGAATTATTTCTTCAGTATATACGATACTTTGATGTATTATGATCTTGCTGCTTTATCCATACGTCAGCTTTGGTTCTTGTGACTTACCCGCTAACTATGATTCTTGGAGTCCACTCATAGTGAGGAATGAGTTTACAATAAAAGGAAGAGGTAATTGAAATGCTTCTTCTCTCCAAAGGAATTGTTTGCCTTGTACTTTTGTTATCCTTCTATCTAGAACTAGAAACTAATAAGTTTCAAGCCTTAACTCTTAATTTCTCTGCTATGTGAGTGAAGGTCAGGCCTTTTAAATGATTTCCACCCATTTGTTTAGTTTAAATTTCCTTTCCCTCCCCTTTGTTGTATTCTAAGAGAGAAAGACAGAAGAAACAATTCAATGAAAATATAAGAGATGATATAACAAACTGCCTATATTTCGACCAAATCCTAGGTCCAGTGAAGCCAACTGCAAAACACCCATTTGGCTTTTAATATGTAAAAAGATTTGGGTCTTAATATGTAAACATTTGTAAATACACATTTAGACAATTTAACAAACCCGTTCTTGATGGTTTGTTGTGTAAATACTGTTTTAGCAAATCTAACATCCACACTCCCAGGCCAAGGCAGGCCAGAATAATTTATTTGCTGCGATTAGTCTTCACTGTAAATCTGTAGTTACTACTTTTGTTTAACAAAAGATTATTTATGACTTGACATACTACAAAGAGTCAACTGGAGTCATTGCGTAGAACATTGTGAGAAAACCACTGGCCAAAATCCTGCACGGCTTATGCAGCCAGTCTTGCTGAAGTCAGTGTGGATACTTGCATGAGAGTCAGATTTGGGCCCCGTGTAATGATGCCATCACAGTACCTGTTACAAGGTATTGCATTCGTTTGTAGTATGGTGTGACTGAAATTAACAGATAAGCATATTACCAAATATGAAAACCAGTTATGCAAAGAGAGAAACAGATTTTCAAATGCAAAAAACTGTGTATTAAAACCTATTTTTCTTATCTCTCTCTTTCTCTCTCTATATATCTATATCTCAAAAAGGCTTACTCAGTACAATAGACTAATGGCCTGGAGAATTACTTTGTAAAAACATGCTTTTCAGTTATAGTTCTACAAAAATCTTTTACAATCGGTAACAGCAGCAATATCAGTAATACCTCTATAAAAAGGATTTTTATATAAAAATTCTGCTTTTGTTTTTTTAATTGCTCCCATGTTGATACTTGCAAGTTTTAAGTATAAAGCAGAATTATAGCAGGAATTCATAACATTTACGGTAGGGTCAAAATAATTGCATAGCTACCTGTGGTAATGTTGATGCAGTATAGATCTTAGGTTACATTCATGGCAAAATAAAAATACTATTTGTATAAATTGCTATGGAGTAGTGAGAGGCCAGACCTAGTTTTTCAGGTTTACATAATCTGCCAGGGGAAGGAGACAAACTGATATTTGTCATATACTAAAGTGCCAAATGTCCACCATAATTAAAGAAAAATATCTTCCCCGTTGATTTTTTGATAACTTTAAGAGAAGAGATTTTAAAGATGGAAAAATCCCCCTAGAAAGCATTTATTTACATGATTAAGGCATTTCTTACACAGACCATATCATTCTTCTGGTCTGTTCCTCCTTTGGACAGCTGTTCAGTCCAAAAGATACGATGTGCCATCAGTTAGTCTATGCTCAATAGGAGAATCTAGTATATAACGTATCTTGCTTCTCAAGAGGGAGAGTTGTGCTCCGTAACTGTCTTTTTGTTTTCTGTTCCCTCATTACATCACATCAGTTTGGTTAAACATTACTACTTTCCTTGTAAAAAAGACACCAACCTATATTCATGGAGTGTACTGATTATATGCAATATATTTTATAATGGACACATCTTCCCATGTACTCATATCACAACTACTTTTATTGCAGAGGACCACTGCTACAGAGTGGCTGGCAGCAAAGCTTTGGATATTTCCCATGTAGGTATCTAACAACAAGGTTTCAAGAAATAAATCATTTATAACTAGCAATGCATATTCACCAAGAAGTGAACAGGAATACTTCATTACCACAGGACATCAAAAGCTGGACACATAAAAGAATAAGCTGTTGAAATGAGACTGCCATTGCTAACACACAAACTTTTCTTTGGATAAATAAATATTTACCCCTGTTTTGGTCTGGAGGAAAGAACAAATATTTAAATGAAAAACACATATAAGGCAAACATTTCTTTTTTGAATCATATCTTGACAAACTGATTAGTAAACTGATGAAATCATGGCCTTTGTTATAACTGTAACAGTTCATTAAATTGTATTATGGAATATATTTGAACTTGTGGATTTTCATCTTTTCAACATCCAGCTGGATTTGTATGACATTTCACATTTTCACTTGCAAGTTTCCAAAAGTTCAACTCAAAATTTAACATAATAATAATAAAAAAGAGACTTCTAAAACAAAGGTGTTAGTGGTCTACAAATTGCTTTATTAAAAATATCTTTTCCATGTATTCTTTTACATTTTAATTTAAAAATAATCTCTACAAGTTGTTAATCATGAGAGATACACTACCTTTTTTGAAATCACGCTGTCTTCCTTCTGTTATTCTGTTTTCTGCAGTAGCTATTTAAAACTGCCAGATTCTTTTTTAAGCGTTAATTAAAGAACAGCAGGATAATTAACAGGATCATCAATATTACAAGGAACATCAAGTTGCTCCAGAGGCTTCCATTTAACTGGAAACATTTTAAATTTCCTCAAGTAGTTAAACTGATGTGTCTTTAAAAAAATAATCCTGAATAATAATTAATTATAGTATCAAATCTGCTCTTTAGAAACAGTTATTTCAATATTTACTTGGAAAGATTCTGTAGCTGTGCTCAAAACAAACAATTCGTTCAGAACCAGATTATTAGAGGTAATCAGATGGAGAGATAATACACAACATTCTTTGTTCTAATTAAAAAGTGAAGTGATTATCTGCTCCTTGTGAACCTTATGAACATCACACAAGTTTTCCTTAAAAGAACCTAGCTTTAAAATGACCACTTTATTGAAACAAATCTGACTTTTCTCAGCAAGCTTTACATACAGAACATGAATATCTAATCATGAGCCCTATTTAAAAGTCAGCCATTGTTTTGGATTCTCGATCAATATCTTATCAATTATATTTTGTGGTATGCCTCTTATCATCATTTTAGGAACAATGTTTTTGAGGATATGTGAATATCCATGACCTCCATATTTCATCAATCGATTCTTAGTGTGCACATCATGAGCAATTACAATTCTGTCTTCATAGCCTTCGTCAATCAACATCCGAATTCTGCATAAAGTAAATACAAAGTATGTCTGTCAGTTAAGAGTTCATACAATTCTGGAAGTAATAGAGAAATAATTAGTATTTAAATATTTTACAGGGACATACCTCTAGTCTGTATCATAAATAAAATGAATTATATAATGAAATGAAATATATATAATATTTATATATTTCAGGGTCTTTAAAAGAAATAAGCAGGCATGTTTCTTAAATATACACAAAAGTTTAAACTATCCTAGATCCATTTTAGAGAGAAGCAATCCCTTTGGAAGCAAGACAATGTCACATCTGGAGTGATGGGTGGGGAAAATCCACTTTGCCAGGATTTTTTACACTGTTTCAGTCCTGCTCCATCAGTGTCAATGGCAAAATTCATGGATTTCAACATGAGTAGGCCTGGCCCACAAGATTAAACAATTGCTTCCTACATACACTGTTCTTCAAATGATCGTTTAACAGGATTAATTCTTGCATCACCTACTGCAAACCATTTCCACACCTGAACTGATAAGTAGTTCATCTGCATTTACACACTTTTTTTGAGGGATTTCCACAAACAAAGAACATGGTAATGCACAGTGATTAGATAACTTCCAACAGAGGCTCTTTCAGCTGAAGAAGCAAATCTCCTGGAGGATTTTTGCTCACTCTAAACAGCCTCTCTTAACAATACTGGTTTCTTATACTGCAATCACACAGGAAAAAGCAAAACCACAGGTGTAAATGGCTGTAGCCCTTCTAAAGTCAATCAATCTTAAATCAGCTGAGGATCTGACCCAGATTGTTGAAGTTTATTCACAGAATAAAGCATGGGTGGATTATGCGAAGATTAACATTTCTTTAGTGAATTTCCATCTGGAATAACTTGGCTATAGACATTTCAAGTCATTGAGAGTCACCAATTTCCAGGAAGACAAAATCACACAGATAACATCCCACCCTCAACAGCATATCTATGGAGAAAGTCAATTAAATGGCTAGTCTAGCAGAGCTGTCTTTGCTAGTGCTGTACAAATAATAATGTCAGCAATATAATAGGTGTAAAGGGCTAATTCCACAATCCCTGTAAAAAGATTTTGTACAAGCAGAGGAAAGGCCAAGTTGGGACAGATGATAAGATGGTGGCTGTCTTTCCCTCTGAGGGTGAAGTTTGGCTGGTGGATCTGCAAAGATCACCTCCTCTATGGCAGTGCCAAAGCACTTCATGAACCTTCCTGCATCTTGCCACTCTCTTTCAGTCAGCAGAACCACTTTGGTTCCACTCCTTTCAGTGTGGTCCTTCCACAATTGCAAAATGTGGAGGGAGGGGGCATGATTTGCCCCCTATGTGAACAAAGGTAAAATTCTGCTGGCTGGTATACCCTCATGATAAGAGCCTACTATATCTGAAGGTTGTTCAACATGCTTCTCTGACAGCATCTACTGGCACAGAAGTGACTGTCAATGTGCACTGGCCAGGTGTAGGTCTTGCTGCATTAAGAGGTGACAATGTTACCAAGATTCCTGAGCTCCCACTGGCTTGCAACATTAAAGTGGAAGAGATGAATATTAGCAAAACTGGGGTTTGTTCGCTGCTTACCACTCACTTAAACCTTTTGATTCCACCATTTTTACTAGCACTTTGCAATTTTGATTTTTCATTATTTGAGTGTGCTTTGATCCAGGACAAGGAACATTGTATTATTTTGTCATCGGCAATATGAAAGATCTTACTGTCAGCTTGGGGGAGGACACGATTTATACAGAAGACTGGTTATAAGGAGGTGTGTGCATGTAGCTGGGCAAAAACCATGGTCAGCCTAAATCTGGTAAATAAGGTATGTTTTGGGACTTAGTGCCAAACTGGAGGTTTTTCATAAAGTACACATGCTAACATTGTAAGTACTGTAGGTCTGCCATGGTGCAAGCACGTCCTCCATCCCCAAACTACATGCCAGTGTCAGATTGTGTACTTGGTAGAGGATAAGATGGCAATGGCCGGGTCTGGTAGTACTAACCAAACCACCAGATCTGAGCAGGGAAAACCACATAAAAGAAAAAGTAGGTAAGATGTGCCATAAAAAACAAACCAAACCCAAACCAATGAATAAACACACATTTTGAAGGAGATTATGTCAGAGATGATGACTGAGTCAGCCTAAGATCCAGGCAGTCCCAGAAATACAACTTCCCCCATCCCAGAACTTTCCTAAAAATTTACAATAAGTCTACACTCCTGCTCATTAAAAATATTTTTCAACATATCCTTTGCACATACCTATATTATATGTACATACACATACATATTTATAGCTGTATTTGTGTGACTAGACCAGGGGTGGGCAAACTGCGGCCCCCATCACGGGAAAAGGGGGTGGCGGATTTGGATGGGTCCGGAGTTCTGGGGGGGGATAGTCAGGGGGCGGGAAGTGGGTGGGGTCGGATAGGGGGCAGGGCCAGGGTGTTTGGAGAGGCACAGCCTTCCCTACCCGGCCCTCTGCACAATTTTGATCTCCAATGTGGCCCTCGGGCCAAAACATTTGCCCACCCCTGGACTAGACATACACATTTTTGTAAGTTAATTCATATGTAAGTATTGGATATGAACATGAATATGCTTGAAAATGTTCTTCTCTTTAATTCTTGTAAAAACAAATGTAGGGGTCATGTTGACACATATTACGCTGTGTGAAATACAAATCAAACGTCAGCCTATTAGGAATCTGCAGAAAAACAGGAGGAGTCTTCCATTGTCATGGTGTTTCCAACAGGAACACAAGAAACAGTTTAATGGTGTTACACACATGCACATTTATAAAAAGCCTGCTGCCAAACTCATTCAATGCCAGGGAGCTAAGGAGAAACAGCTGTGGCTGGGGGAGAGTATTATGGATAAGACAAAAAAATATTACCATGATTAAGGAGAGACACATTACCCCAGGCCCAGTAGAGCAATCCTTTTGTATGCATAGCTCCCAGTGCTTTCAATAAGAATTCTACATGCAAAGCAACTATCGCACTGGGTGAATGTTTTGCAGCCCATGTTAGAATGGCCAAGTGTGAAAAGCTGTTGTTACAACAGAACAGGATTTGAGTGAGCGAAAGACTGAAAAGCAATCTAAATAGAGAAAAGATTTCCTATTGTGGAAAACCAGAGATCTTTCAGGCACAGAGAAAGTCAAGTGCAGAATCAGACAAATACTTGGCAGAAAGAAAAGAGATAACAGTCTGAAACCAAACAAGAGAGATTGTGTAGCCAATGTAACAGAGGCGGCCCAGGCAGAAATGTAATGTCCACAATAGGAGTTAAAGCTAGAAAGATAATGCCTATATTTCCTCAAATGATCAGGAATCGTAAAAACCTTCTCATCAAAAAGTGAGGAGAAAAAGGTGTTTCTGTCCCTGGGTGAAAGTAGGGATGGCATCTTGCGATGTAGCAATCTGCCACTCAATTAGGAATGACATTGCTGACAAGTAGACAGAGGGGATCCCACTCCAAACATAGCAGGAAGCCCCAGCCTGGGCAGATTGTACTCACCTCAGGGATCTGTCTCTTTTGTAACTTCTGGCAACACTTGTTCAGTGTGCTGTGCTAATAAAATCTCAACTGAACTGGTATTGGAGATAATGATTAGAAGCAGGGAAGAGATCAAGAAGTGAACAGGAAGATCACTAACGAGTTCTGAAGAGAAAAGAATCTGATCCCTTGGATAGGGAGTGTGGTAGTGGTGGAAGAAGTGATAGAGGGCCTGGCAGATAAACAGATCATGCTGCACAGTGGAAGCAAAGGGGCAAATACACCTTTCATGTAAGTGGCTGCACCTCCATGAAGGCCAGAGATGAAATTGGGCCAAATCAGACATTACAATTAGACTGGACAATAGACAGCAATAACACCTAATACAGGGACAACTGTAAACAAATGCCAGACCTTTATGTAATCACATTTAATCCCTCACTTTGGAAACCAGGATGCTAAAAAAAAGATAAACCATTGTACGTGGTGATATTCAACTAAATGAACAAATAATTATAAATAAACATCTTTAATTGCTTAGGTTTTCATAGTTGTGTTTTCTGTAGGAAGAAATATTTGTATTATATACTTAGCTAGGTAAGAGACAGAGTTATATTTATTGTATTAGCTAAAAGTATCAACAACAGTAAACTACCATAATTTAGCATATTGGTATGAGCAGTGAGCAAGACCATTCTGTGATGCATTTGAAAACTTCATACTAATAATTTTCATTTCCAGTAGCTAGCAGAGTTATTGTTTATACTTCATTGCATTGCACTAGGTACCTTGCAATTCTTTCATTGTCACTTGGCATATCAGTATCGGGATGGAAGTGGTAATGAAGCAATTCTGTACCAAAGAGGTCATACTCTAAATAGCATCCAAGTTTAGCGAACTCCAGCAGTTTCTTCTCATCAAATATAGTCCTGCAGAAAATACGAAGCACAGTGTAAATGCATAAACAAGTCATCATCATAACCTACGTTGGAAATGGTTCCAGGGCACCATGCTATATGAACTACAGCATTTAAATAGATCACTGGAGGAATCTTACTTCCAAGGAACTAAAAATATTTGATCAGGTTTACTGAGAAATTGAGCAACTATTTGAGAAATTTAAGTTAATAAATAATAATAAACCAACATATTATTCAGTCTTTCCCCGTCATTTGGCGATTCCATGCCTTTTAAATACTTTAACATGTAGCATAAGAAGTGCAATTGTAATGAACTTTAATGAGAAGAAAGAACCCAGATTCACACGTGTCATAAGTATAAAGTAGCTCAGAATTACTGTTTTACCTGTAAAGGGTTAACCTGATAGAGGATGACGTACTAGAGATGCTAATCAACTTCGGAGACAAAAAGAGAGTTTTAGTTTCTCTCTCTCTCTCGTGCTGCTGTTCGCCTGGCTTTGGGACGAACCACACATATCTCTCTACTCTACTTATCTATAATCTTCTAACAAGTCAAGTTCAGTAGTAAGTGAATTATATGCTTGAACAATATCACTTGATCATTGATCCACGGTGTTCCTTGCTGGTAAGTTTTAGCAGAAGGAGAAATTCCTAGGGAGGGAGTCAATGAGGCTGTGTGATGTTAAGGAATTTTTTCTATTGATTTCTGTACAAGGGGTTTATGCTTTTCTCTTTTTCTTTAATTAAAATCTTCCTTTTAAGCCTCTGTCTGCTTGTTTGCATTGGATAGATCCTGGTTTGGATCGGGCCCGTCTCACAGAAAGTGCGGGATTTCTTTGTTTCTCAAACCTCTCCCAGGTGAAGGGGGGGAGATTTGGGGGGTGATTAAAGTCCAATTTACCCTAACCCATGGTTTTGGGGGCTTAAATTGGTGGTGGCAGCGTTTCCAAGCCCAGACATAGGAGAAGTTTGTGTTCTGGGGAAAAGTTTTAACCTAAGTTGGTAAAATAAGCTTGGGAGGTTATTTCTTTTTTTTTCATGCAGGTCCCCACATCTTTACCCTAGAGTTCAGAGTGGGGAGGCAAACCTTGACAACACGCTTGATATGAGAAACTGTCCTGTTACACTCATGAGGAAGGAAGGTTTTGCTGTTTGTTTTTTTAAATTCAGAGGGACGCTTTTTAAAGCCAACAGAATACTTAATGTGAATAAGGTTACTTGCCCAAATCCGAGGTATCAGATCAGGCTACATATAGGGCTCATTTCATCCACTACTGAAAGGCAGACATATTTGGGGGTTTTCTTCTTAGCATATGTGCAACATGACTTAGGTGACATGACCAGGATTCATTACTGAATTTGGCCTGCAGGTTGGCTTCCCTGGCAAGGACTTGGTACTGAGGGGGGAGTATGATGTGAATGCTGATCCACCCACTTCCCTTTGGAGTAAAATGCTGCAAATGTTTGACACACAACACTACACACTGGTTTAGGACTGAAAACCCTACACAACAAAGACTAAAGATAAGGTAGGCAGAGTGTAACAGCTCATCCTGGAATTTCACCAAGTTAACATCCCTATTCTTGCAAAACAATGTAATGGCATCTTGAAGTAGTCAAGACCACAACTAAAACGCAGTATATCGCTGGAGCACCAGTTCAGGGGGAAGGGTGACAATTGGTGAACTAACAACTTCTGGCAGCAAGCAAGTCGTCCTTGGAAATATCGTCTTTGAAGACCTCAGAGTAGATTCTTCCATCTGTGATAAATTCCCCCAAATGATGCATTGTAAATCTCCTGTATCTGCACTGCATTGTAAATCTAGCTGTAACCTGAACTTTCTCACACGGAGGAAGCTTGTTTGGGAAGGGGGTGGAGGGGTGGAAGAGAAAACATTTAACAAAAAGTAAAAGAAAATTGACTTTGCAAACAATGTGCTCTGATCCTTTATTGAAAGCACAGATATTAGCATTTAAATAAGAATGATCACCTACAGCTTATCCTTTTTGATGCCACAGTCATTTTTCTCTGTTTAATTACATCAGGGGTCTCCAAACTACGGCCCGCGGGCCGGATGCGGCCCGCGAGGCCCTCTCATCCGGCCCGCGGAGATCTTTTTGGCTCCGCGCTGGGGCCTGGAAGCGCCGCGCCGGCCGCCGCCGCCAGCCGCGGGGCCTGGAAGCGCCGCGCGCTCGGCCGCCGCCGCCAGCCGCGGGGCCTGGAAGCGCCGCGCGCTCGGCCGCCGCCGCCAGCCGCGGGGCCGGGACGCGCCGCGTGCTCGGCTGCCGCCGCCGGCCAGGGACGGCTCGGAGCTGGGGCCGGGACGCGCCGCACCGCCACGCAGTTGCAGGGGGCGAAACAAGGAGCCACCCACTGCCAGGCGGCGAACCGGTCTGTGGGGAGAGACCGGGTTGAGCAGGTCAGTTGGGGGGGTGAGAGACCTGGCTGGGTGGGTCAGTTGGGGGGGGGGGGGTTGGAGGAAAGGAGGTTTTGGGGTGAGAGACCTGGCTGGGTGGGTCAGTTGGGGGGGGGGGGTTGGAGGAAAGGAGGTTTTGGGGTGAGAGACCTGGCTGGATGGGTCATTGGGGGGGGGTTGGAGGAAAGGAGGTTTTGGGGTGAGAGACCTGGCTGGGTGGGTCATTTGGGGGGGGGGTTGGAGGAAAGGAGGTTTTGGGGTGAGAGACCTGGCTGGGTGGGTCATTTGGGGGGGGGGTTGGAGGAAAGGAGGTTTTGGGGTGAGAGACCTGGCTGGGTGGGTCATTTGGGGGGGGGGGGGTTGCAGGGAAGGAGGTTTTGGGGTGAGAGACCTGGCTGGGTGGGTCAGTTGGGGGGTGGGTTGGAGGGAAGGAGGTTTTGGGGTGAGAGACCTGGCTGGGTGGGTCAGTTGGGGGAGGGGGGTTGGAGGAAAGGAGGTTTTGGGGGGAGAGACCTGGCTGGGTGGGTCAGTTGGGGGGTTGATGTGTAGTGTTCATGTGTAGTGAACAGGTGTTCATCTGTAGTGTTCATGTGTAGTGAACAGGTGTTCATGTGTAGTGTTCAGGTGTTCATCTGTAGTGAACAGGTGTTCATGTGTAGTGTTCATGTGTAGTGAACAGGTGTTCATGTGTAGTGAACAGGTGTTCATGTGTAGTGAACAGGTGTTCATGTGTAGTGTTCATGTGTAGTGAACAGGTGTTCATGTGTAGTGTTCATGTGTAGTGAACAGGTGTTCATGTGTAGTGTATCAATGTGTTATTAAATAATAACTGAATAAAATAATATTAAATAAATAATTAAAAACAACATCCATGTTTTGATTCTTTTTTATTTGGACCTCGAGTGTGTTGTCGGCCCCCGAACTGCTATTTGATAGCTAATGCGGCCCTCGGGCTGAAAAGTTTGGAGACCCCTGAATTACATCATAGTCTGTTGCTATGGAAATGACTGATGTCACAAATTCAATATTATGATTTAACAGCAGAATCAAGTAGGAAGAACAGATGGGCAGAGAGAGAGAGAAAACCCTTGTTCAGACAAGCCTGTCACCAGCAGGAGTTTCAGCATTGTCACCTGTAATTAATTAAAACAAATAATTTTTAAAAACATTTCACAGTTTACACAAGATAAGAGCTTGTGGCCAAATGGGCTTTCAAAAGGCAGTGCAGAAGGAGTGGCTTACAGGGCCAGCCCTGCATAGTCCAAGGGGCTGCAGTAGCCAAGAGAATGAAGCTAGTTCCAGTGCAACTGGCAATCTTATTTTTTTAAATATCAGATTTCATAGAAGTAATGTCACAGCCATGAAAAATGATTTAAAAACAATGGTTAGTGACGGGCTCACAGGGGACTACATATGCTTGGATTATTAACATATAAAGCATTATCCGTTACATACCTCCATAACTTTTTAGATAAAATATACACCATGGATACATAACAGTAGCCAGGGGTACCAGTGAATGCTCATCCCGTCATGACAGGGCATCTTTGTAACCTTAATCCCTGATAAGTAACACGGGCCAGGAAATAAAAGGTTGTCGTCTCTTCCCAGCCCTCCAGTGTATCAGTCTTTTATTATAGACCCCAAACTTCGAAAGTAATAAAAAGCTGTATTGGAAAACATGATGTAGCTAGCAGTATAGAGTTATAGTCCATTCCTGACATCTAAATAGTACTGTTATGGGTTGAATAAAGACAGGCATGAAGTTTAAATATACATGCAAACATCTAAATTTAGGGGATCTGGATACTCCATATAGAGATGGGCTTAAGATGCTAAATTCACTTCTAGATGCTGAGCTGTACTTCAAAGTTCGAGGTCATTCAGATCCTGTGTTCCAGTGAGGGCCCATCTACAAGTGTGAAACGTACGATACAATAAACATCAGAAAATGTCATGAGTTGTATCGATGGCTGTTCAGCTGATGCTGCACTTAGAATTTTGTGGTCCTGATTCTCCTCTTGCTTATACTGTTGGGTTTTTTTCACCAGTGTAACTGTTCAATTCAATGGAATCATGTCTGATTCACACTAATATATGTGAGAGGAGATGCAACCACTATGTTTAAATACAATGCGTTTTCCTCTGTTCTATCAAAGTGGTTACAAAAATCCCTGGCACTTGCTTGTGCAAGGTGCTGAGCACTCTTATATCCATGAATTAGGGGATTAGGTTTTTTTTTTTTTTTAGAAAGTCCAAGAAATAAATCTACAGAAGAATAACCACATATTAATACAAGAACAGAGATTGTGTGATGTATATAATTGAATTTTTTATTTATTTTTATAGCACTGAAGTATTATTTTAAAAATTAATCAAATGCACCCAAAATGTAGATTAATAATTTGGGGCTCTGGTATATATACAAACAACCTGTACTTGAATTGCAATGTTGTAGAACATGTGATCGACAGGAATCTTCAATAAATGTAACAGAATTGGGTATAATTTATATGTCTATCTTACACCGTTGATAGGGACAAATAATTGAATTGCTGAGAGTCAGTCACATGACCAGAAATAGTTTCCATTGTTCAGCAGCTAGCCACAGTCATCAATACTTGGACCTTCGCCAAATGATCGCTAGCTACACAAGGTCACATAAACCTACTGTGTGCCAAATGGACCATGTTTCTCAATTCAAGGAGCAGGACACAATCTCTTCCCTGCCATGACTGTGTTGTGCTTCTGTTTTTGTTTTAATATATTGCTCTCTGTAAAAAGACAGGACCTATCTAAACTCCAACTGGGATATTTTAAACTGTATTGCTTTAAATTGGTTGCAGAGTCTGAAGAACCTGGTTTGGGGTCTGATTTAAAATCCAATGGAGTCAATGGAAATCTTTCCATTGGCATCAATGAGCTCTGGATCGGGTCCTTGGAGAGTAATTTGATTTTTAAAAGTGATGAACTGCAATGGGCAGGACCAGCTGAATGTCCAGCACTTTTGAAAACCAGGCCACTTAGTCAGGTGTCTATGTATCGACATAGGATCCAACTTTTTAAAATCTGGGCTAAGATTGCTTGCAGACTAGAAGCCTGAACCAGAACCTCTTGGATTTCATAAGCATGATTGTACTGTAGTCTTGAATTCCACCTGAGCATTATTGTATTCTTAAAATCACTAACCACAAAGCAGTGCTTCTTGTAGTCATATCTGATAACTGAATAAACCCAACTGTCTGAAGCTGCCATATAATTCCCAGAAATCCCACTGTCTCCAGACAGCACATCCAAGAAAACCATAGACATGTGACACCAGGGGAGCTTATTCGGTTACCTGTCCAGATGAGACATGACTGTTTTTGAGATATCAGCTCCAGCCTCCTGCAGAATGCGAATAATCTGGAAAGGGGCATCGCTATTCCTGCCAGGATGGATTATAATGGGGCAGCCCAGCTGTGACTGAGCATGCGCTGTTGCCTGAAGTACTTTGTTTTCACTCTCAGTGATAGGCCATGAGCAGCCAATTTCTCCTACAACACCACACTTGATGTCGGTTCCATCCGCTCCACTGAGTATCTCGTTGACGATAATGTCTGTAAGCTAACAAAAATAAAAAGGAAATTCTTTTGTTATTGATACTTTGTGGTGAAAAGTATCATCTCTGGCCTGCACAAAAAATTGCACGGGGTCTAAGTAATGGTGTGATTTTAAACCTGTTCAGACAAATATATCCAGCCTTGTGTGTACACACTCTTACACTGGTTTAAGCTTGGCTTACATGAGTGTACTTTGTGCCAAGTGCAAGCTAAATCAATATAAGCCAGGTTTAAACCAATACCAGTGTGTCCACACAAAAGCTGGCACTGGCTTAACTCAGGGCTCGTCTACACCCAATATTTGTAATGATTTAACTATATCTAACCAAAAAGCTAACGCTTCTAAACTGATATCGTTAAATCAGAACTACTATGTACAAAAGCACTAAATTAGGTTTTACACCTATTAAAATTAAACCTATGCAACTTCTGTGTTTAAACAAGGACTCAAGGTGAAAGTGAATTAATGGCATATTGATAAAGAAGGGACAAAACTGTAATTTTTTTAAGATTGAGGAAGATTCTAGTTGTCAAAACCTGAAGAGGAACCATCAGGCCAAATCCTGCTCTCAGATATGCCAGAGTAAATCTGAAATAATATCACTGACTTCTGAATTGTAACCAAAAATAAAATTTGGCCAACAATCTTTCAGGGTGAATTTTTTTAAAACAGCTTGTAATTCTGCAGACACAGATGATGGCATGTAGACACATCTGCAAATATGGTCAGGTAGTTAGACTTCTTGATGCCATTATTTGCCCCCACAAAAACAGACATACACTCATGTGAGCAAAACCGAGGTTGAGGGCCTTTTAAATATCTGGCCCTGAATGCTTAATATGGAATTGTGATTTCAGGGCACACTAACAAGAAAGTAAAGAAGGAGAGAAAAGGTCTGGGAAGGCTAATTTACTGTACTAAACCTAGAAGTTAGTGCCTTAAAACTAGGACATCAGCAAACAAACTCACTCCATGTCAAGTTAATCTGTCATTCATTCTTACTCATTCTCTCTCCTGAACATGGACACACAACACGATAGGGTAGAGTTTCAGCTGGTGTAAACTGAAGTTAATAGAGCCATGACAACTGAGACTAGCTGAGCATTTGCTCCAATACTTCTGCACTGTAACTGTAAACCTTCCAAGTCATGCATACAATTGAGTGTTAACAAGAATGGGTAACGTGAAACAGAATACAGCTATTAGAATCCTTATGGCTGTCTAAAGAATCCCATTTGTTTTGCAATGTTCCTAACACGGGGCTTACCTAAATCTTGTCCATCTTAAGCAATCATGGCAAGGGTTGGTGGAGACACTAAATCCCTCCCTTGTTGAACTAATGCTAGTCAAAACTTTCCATTTATTTAGCTGTATCTTAACAAAAAGATAGACCACAATGTCCATATCAAGGTCTCTATGGAATCATTGATCATTTTTCATTGATCAATCACTGCTCAGACATCTACATTCAACCAGGTACCTGTCAACGTCCTGGACTGGATTAAGCATTGATGGAATGGACTGCAGACACTCCGAACAGCAGCTTGAAAGCTTGTCTCTCTCAGTAACACAAGTTGGTCCAATACAAGATATTACCTCACCCACCTTGTCTCTAATATCATGGGACCAACACAGCTTCAACACTGCACACACTGGGCTCTGTAAGTCACCAGTGGTCCATGGACCACAGTTAGAGAACTTTTACCCTATAGATCCATTCAAACTGGCCGACCTATTCTGGGTGGCTAACTAAGAAATTCATGCATAGTTTTGAGAAATGGCACCAGTGCGAACAATTTCGGACTGCTCCTCAGTTGAGGTTATTAAGGTCAGTGATGCTAATCTCAATGGAAGTATGCCAGTAAACACCTGATGAGTATCTATCTCTGTGCTTTTAAGATTAATTGTACTCTTTTGTAAATATAGCAGATGTTTTTAGTTTCAGCTCAGGTCAGTACATTCACACTCTTTGGGCTGCTCAGTTCTCTTCTGCCTTGGAGAGTTCCCTTCTCCCTTCATCATATCAGATTAAAAGCAGCTGAGTGGATATTTATTATGGTGATGTGTAAGAACCCCATTGTTCTAGGGATGTACAAACACAGAGGTAGTCCCCACTCCAAAGACTTAGTCAGACAAAGGGTAGGGGAAATGATATAAATACAGGAAGAGTGAACAGAGGGATGGTTTGCAAATAGCTTGTCAGTGCCACAATTATTTATTTACTTCCTTTTAAAAAACCTTTTGGGTGTTTAGTTGGGATGGATTAGCTGAAAAGAGGGACAAGGAAAGTAGTGGGACATTAAGCTATTTCCATCCCAATGTTTTGTAAAAAGGAAGAATTTTCACATCTGTGCCAGGATACTGTACACAAGCGGTCATTTTTCACTGTTAGTTCATAATAAACCCCTACAAGAAAATGGAAATACTGACAGATCAGAGTGGCAATACTGTGTGCAGATACAATTTACACAAACACAATGGTCATTGTTTGTATAGGTTTTCAAGAAGAGTATATTTAGATTTTTGTCAAGTTGTGCTTGACCTGTCACTGATCTCCTGTCATCTGTACATTATCAGTGGGGCAGTATTTTACTATTTACTTGTTAGAACTTACCTGCTCCACCGACATAGCTTGTGTCCTAGAAGAATGAGTGGCATGTACATAAAACCCAGCCCCAGCAATAATGTGGACCCCAGTTTCCTCAGCAAGCTTCTTTAAAGTCTTTACATCTCGGCTGATACCCGTGGTTGTGTTTTCCACTATAGTCCCACCACCTGCTGCCTTATAATGTAATAGCTCTTCCTTTACAGCATCTGTTTCCTGATACAGAAGAAGGTTCTCTTTATGGCTGTAGGGATTCTGTTTAATCCAAAACAAGTTCTTCATCTCAACGGGCCCATCAGAGAAAGCTTCTTGGTCTGAAGAAGGCGGGACATAACAGCAGGTGTAGTTCATTGTCAGATGTTCATGAGTCATGGTGCGGCCAAGCTGACTTGGTTCCACAAGGCCCAACACGGTCTGCACTTTCCCGCCGAGGGAAAGCATTTTTCCTCTTATTTTATAAGGAAAGAATCCAGATTCTAAACAAGCATTTGCTAGAAAAAAGGGAAATAAAACATGAAAAAAGTTGTATAAAAAGCAACAAAGCTCCTATAAAATTTCACTCCCAGTGCCAATGTAGATTGTTCGCTATATTGTTCACAATATATTGTTCACTCCCAGTGCCAATGTAGATTGTTCACAATATATTTTCAAATGCTTTGCCCAGTCTAGTTTTAAGATGGAGTTTCCTTTACTCCCTTGTGGGAAACTATCCCACAGTTTAGCAGACTTCATTAGCAGGGAATTTTCCCTGATATTCAGCCTACATTTTCCATACTCCCAGTTATCTTCCATCTGGATCACTCTTATTGTTAATATTTAGGACACGTTTTGTTTGCTTGTAAGGAAAGAAAAGATTAATAAATGTCTTTGCACACTAATATTCTATTGAAATAGTGATAGAACTTGTAAGGAGTGTTTCAAACAAGCAAAAGATAGCAGCCTTGCCTTGAATTTTTGGAATGCCTTTTCCTGAGGTGGAGAAGGAAGAGGAGGGAGGGAGGACATGTTGGAGGGTGTCTCTCAAGAGAGCCAAGAGATTGTAGTAGGAAAGGCAGAAAAATAGAGCATTGTTGCTTGCACTATTCTACTGGCTGAGGTTATATCTACGCTACAAGCTAGGGCTGTGATTCCCTGCTCATATAGACAAACTTGTGCTAGCTCTCATCTGAGCTTGCATGCAGGGCACATGCTACCAGCCCCAAGTTCAACCCCCCCTGAACCCAATGGGTATGTACTCTGGCTTCTAGTACGTGTCACTGCTGTCTGTGCTACAACAGCTAAACTACTATTTTTAGCATGCTAGTGCCATGAGTGCTAACATGAGTACGTCTATGCAAGCTGGAAATCACACCCCTAGCACATAGTGTAGACGCAGCCTCAGTGAAGAAAGATAGCTGCGTGATGGTGGGAAGAATATGAAACAAGATCAGATGCGTAGGGAGGGGCACAGATATGTAAGTATCTGAGAGCAAAGAAAATAAGTTTAAACTTAATGGTGCTGATAAAAGGGAACCCTAGACAATTCCTCTTTGACTTTGGCATTGACACCAAATAGTAGTTATTGTAATTCCATTTGGCCCAATTTTTTCACTGTTTCTTCATTAGTCCAGCCCCTCCAGACCCTTTTGTGGCTGTGAGTTTCACTGAATATTTGCCCAAACCTTTCTGGAGCCACTTTAGGCAAGGGCCTGTGTAACTGGCAGAAAGCTGGAGCCAATCTCTGCCTGAAGGCCCCCTAGAAAGATCAATGGCAGATCCAAATACATCCAAATGGCAAAGAAAAATCAATGGCAGATCCAAATACATTCCAGAATGGAAATTTTTATCAGATTACGTAGGGAAATGAATAATGCAATTGGCACAACTATGTTTATTTTCTCGTTAACGTCAATTATTTAAAACTGTTCACACACTTTCAGTTTTCAGTGTGGTGCAGATTTTCACATTGACAAAACCCAGCAGCATTATAGAAGTTGTCAGGGAAAAAAATGGGAGGTTCTGTCAATTAGGCAGGAGGCAGTTGGGGCTTTTGGCACCCAACGTGTGGAAGGAGTTTTGGAGTTGTGATGGAGTACACTAGTTGCACTAGAGGAAAAAAGGTGACATTTCCATTCCTCATCCCCTGAGCCATCCAGTACCCCAGCAGCATTTCTATTGTATTTAGCACCCTGTCACATCATTGTCTGACACTATTTGTGAGTTCCAACCCTGGTGTCCTAGTCCCCTTGCTCTCGGATTATCATTTCGAACATGGTGGTTGGCATTAGATATAAAGCTAAATTCAAAGTTACAGTTATATCAAGATATTTACAAAGTAAAAAATTCTCATTCCAATGAAAGGAAAACATCAAATTTATTGTGGTAATGCAATATCCCATTAAGACAAATGTTTCCTTTTTAATAGCAACCAGTGTATGTTCATTTAGGATTCTCTGCTCCCCAACAGCTGTCACATTTTGTCAGCTTGAGCCACCAGCTGAACATACTTGGCATCAAGGTTGAATATTACTTGCCTGATACTTTCCATTAAATATATATGTATCCTCCAAGATTGAATATACCCTTTCCATGCCCAGGAATCTGCCTATGTTTGGACACTGTTTGCCCTACTGTGTGGATTTTGGGGGGACAATCTCCACTTATTTTAGTAACCTGAGGTCAAATTCTGATCTCAGTTACACTGGTGTAAATGTGGAATAACACCCTTGCAGTTCCTCGGGATTTAGATTAGTGTAACTGAGAGGGGAACTTGGCTCCTGATCAGCAGGAATTCCTACAGCAGAAATTCAGATCCAGTTCTACTTCTCCCAAGCCTCAATGGGAAAATATTTTTATCTGAGGTGATTAGACTAGTATTTCTTTTATATGGCTGAACCTACAATATTATTTTTCCTTCAGATAATTTGGATTAAACAATGTTATGTTTAGACATTAGATAGGCAGTTACTATGATATTTTTTAAGGCTATCACCTACAATTGGACCACATCAGAGAATTCGAATCTGTAAAAATATAGCCTGAATCTCCACAGGTTAGAATTAACAGCAATTCTCTCCCCCCCCCCCCCCCTTGTTAAGTTTACTTCCCATATTAACGCTAAACAAGGCTGACTACCCAGTTCAAGTTAGATCTGCCTGATGCTAGCTGCAAAGGCTTGAGGATATGTAGTTATAATTCCTAGTCAAACAAAGTCATGAGTTATGAAACAAAATACATGTTTAATGATGTCCAGAGGATAGGACTAACTGGAGCACACATTATTGATTAAAGAGAGAAGGCTTTCCCTTTCTGTCTCCCTTTTAGTGAATTATATCATAAACATGGGTCTGCTACTGGTAATGCCCTAAGAGCAGATTCTTTATGTTTAACTTTGTATCTATTAATGCGACAGAAGAACAAAGTCAAAAGGGCATTGAACCCTAGATACCAAAAGGGTTAATAATTTCTGGATCTCTGATCTTTAGGGCTAAACAAAGTATGACAGTACTACGAGTAACACTATTTCATAATGACAAAGAGCTACTCATAGTGTTCCAATTGAAGTAAAAAATACCAGCTTCTACAGATTAGAGACTGACACTCTATAGTAAAGAGTTTTCAGTGACTGGTTAATCTAGTTATGAAACTTGGCCAACCTTAAGAGACCGATATGGTTGATTTATTGTGTTTGTGTGTCCGGTGTATAAGAAGCTGATGTATGAACATCCCAATTAGAAAGGACTGTTCTGCTATGGATTTAAAGAGTAAATGCCAGCAGAAGTGGTTTTGCTGTATATGGTAGACTTAACATAAAATGTTACTTGGTGACATTTCAAGAACATGGGATTACAATAATAGTGCTCCTGGTGGGTCATTGTGTTGATTTGTTTGTGACAGTAGAGGAAGAGTCGCTTTCCTAAAACAGACTCCTAATTTATTAATATAATGAGCTGGTATTTGTCAAATAAAGTCACCAAGGGTAAGATTCCGAAGGGGACTGCACTTGTGTGAATCATTTAAAGCAAAACACATTTCTCTTTTAGTAACTGTGCTTGGTTGTGATTAAAATCAAGTTGTCTGACCTCATCATTAATTAAATGTTCTTGATTAGAGTTGGTGTTCTGTAGACCAGCCCACTATTTTGGAAAAGATTCAATGATCTGAGTCATTCTTGTCATTCCTACAGTCCAGGCAAAGAGAGTAAGATGATTGTCTTATATACTTAGTCCTTTTCTGGCAGCATAACCAGTGGTATTTACACTCCATATAAAACCATACTTTGAAATGATTTTTCCTGCATCTTTTCAAAATGCACTTTTTAGTCTGATGAAACTACCTTTTATAAATATGTTTGAACAAGTAATTATAATGTAATCAGGGCTGGCCTTAGGGAAAATAGTGCCCTGGGCAAACTTGTATTTTGGTACCCTTGGCCCCAGCTGCCTCCCCTTGCTCTTCCCCACCCCCACTGACCCTAGCTCCTACTGCCTCCCTTGGTTCCCCACCTATCCCCCAGCTCCTGCAGGATCCCCCCCCCCAATTGCTCCTGGACCCCACTACCTCCTTCACCTCCCCTCCCGTTACCTCCTGTCCCTGTTGCCTCCCTCAACCCCTCCCCCCCATCACTCTGCTGCCTCCCAATCCATCCCCTCTGGGCTTCATTGCTCCCCTGGGATTCCCACGCCCCCTTGCTACTTTCCCCAACCCAGTGCCCCAAACTCCCTTCTGCAGCCTTGCACCCCAGGCCCCACCCACTCCTTGCCTCTTGACCCTGGCACCCCGGGTGGTTGTGCATCCATAAGGCTGAACCTGAATATAATAGAAAAAGCAGCTCTTATGGTAAAACTGCATATTGCTAATTAACAATTAGTGTGTGGTGTTTTCTTATTATTATCTACATGTTTCTATTTTATTTTTACTCGTGTTATATAACCCAACAAAGGCTATTCTCATTGAATCAAACCTTCTGCTTGCTTTCAGATAGCTATTTTGATATGTATGTAGATTTTCAAGATGAATTTGCTGCTAATTCCTTTCTGGCACAGATACATTAGATTAATCTCAACTAATCTGGCCTGACCTCTCTGAAGACCCATGTTTATGTGTGTAATCCACTTATATAGCCTGTGCGTGCAGTCTGCTGATTTCTGCTAGAGAAAGCCTAGATTTATCTGCTCCAAAGAACAGTTACTCACCTTTCGTAACGTTTGTTCTTCGAGATGTGTTGCTCATGTCCATTCCCAGATGTGTGTGCGCACCGCGCATGCACGGTTTTCGGAACTTTTCCCTAGCAATACCCGTAGGGTCGGCAGGGGCGACCCCTGGAGTGGCGCCGATATGGCGATGTATATATGCCCCTGCCGACCCGCCCTCCGCTCAGTTCCTTCTTGCCGGTACTCCGACAGAGGGGAGGCGGGTGGGATTCGGAATGGACATGAGCAACACATCTCGAAGAACAAACGTTACGAAAGGTGAGTAACTGTTCTTTCTTCTTCGAGTGCTTGCTCATGTCCATTCCCAGATGTGACTTACGAGCAGTCATCTCGGAGGAGGGTGAGGAGTACTCTGGGTCCCTGCTGACAGGATCGCTTGACCCACAGCGGCATCCTCCATCGACTGCTGCACGATGGCGTAGTGTGTCGCGAAAGTGTGAACAGAAGACCACGTCGCTGCTCTACAGATTTCCGCGATCGGAATGTGTGCCAGGAAGGCCGTAGATGCGGCCTGCGCTCTGGTCGAATGCGCTGTCAGTGCTGGAGGGGTAGCATTCAAGAGATTATAGCACAGTTTAATACACGATGTGATCCAGGCCGAAAGGCGCTGGGTGGAAATAGGTAACCCTTTCATCCGTTCGGCTACCGAAATAAAAAGTTGTGGAGATTTACGGAAGCTCTTAGTCCTGTCTATGTAATACGCCAGTGCCCTCTTTACATCTAGGGAATGGAGCATTCTTTCCCTGCTGTTAGCGTGGGGCTTGGGAAAGAATACCGGTAAAAACACATCCTGGTTCAAATGAAAGGGTGAGACTACTTTAGGGAGGAAAGCTGGGTGAGGACGTAACTGAACCTTATCGCTGTGGAAGATCGTGTAGGGAGGTTCAGAGGTGAGCGCCCTAATCTCTGAAACTCTACGGGCAGAAGTGATTGCCACCAAGAAGGCAGTCTTCCACGAGAGATAGGATAATGGGCATGATGACATGGGCTCAAAAGGAGGCCTCATTAGTGCCTTCAGAACCAGGTTGAGGTCCCAAGGGGAAATAGGCTGACGGACCTGGGGATATACCCTCTCCAATCCCCTTAAGAATCTGAGAACCAAGGGGTTACTAAACACCGAAGTACCCTCGAACCCCGGGTGAAAAGCTGATATAGCTGCAAGGTGCACCCGAACAGTAGAGATTGCTAAACCTTGCTGTTTCAGTTCAAGGAGGTAGTCTAAAACGTTGGCGACTGTAGAAGTCAGAGGGTCTCTGCCTTCACCCCGAGACCACAAGGAGAAACGCTTCCACTTGGCCGTGTACGTAACTCTGGTAGACGGTTTCCGACTACCGAGTAGGATATCCCTGACTGAGTCCGAGCATCGCAGCTCTTCCGGATTCAGCCATGGATATTCCACGCCGTGAGATGGAGGGACTGCAGGTCGGGGTGCAGCATCCTCCCGTGGTCCTGGGAAATCAGTGTTGGAGAGAGGGGAAGTGTTACTGGGCTCGTCACGCACAGTGAGGTTAGCACTGTGTACCAGTGTTGGCGAGGCCAGGCCGGAGCTATTAGTATCAGGGATGCCCCGTCGTAGCGAACCTTGAGCAGTACTTTGTGTACAAGGGGAAATGGGGGAAATGCATAGAGCAGGCCCCCCGTCCAAGGTATCTGAAAGGCATCTCCCTCCGACTCTGGACTGAGGTTCAGAAGGGAGCAAAACCTGTGACACTTCCGGTTGGCCTTTGTGGCGAACAGGTCTATGAGGGGAAACCCCCACCGTAGGAAAAGTGAGTGGGCCACATCGGCCCTGAGGGACCACTCGTGACCCCTGAATGAGCGGCTGAGCGTGTCTGCTAGCACGTTCTGAGTCCCTGGGAGATATGCGGCCGTGAGGGAGATCCCCCGTGGAATACAGAAATCCCACAGGGCGAGGGCTTCCCTGCACAGGCGAGAGGAGCGAGCACCACCCTGTCTGTTTATATAGAACATCGTGGCTGTATTGTCCGTTAGGACCGACACATACCTGTCCTGTAGGAGTGACTGGAACGTCTGGCATGCTAGACGGACCGTTCTGAGCTCCCTGACATTGATGTGAAGACGTAGCTCCTCCTGGGACCATAGGCCTTGAGTTCGGATGTCCCCGAGGTGAGCCCCCCAACCGAGGGCTGACGCGTCGGTCACCAGGGTTAAAGATGGCTGGGGCTTGCGAAAGGGAACCCCGACATCCAGGGACTGAGGCTGGAGCCACCATTGGAGGGAGCGTCTGACCTCCAGTGGAATAGTCACAATAAGGTCTAGCGGGTCCCTGCGCTGTCTGTAGACCCCCGCGAACCATAATTGTATAGGCCTGAGGCGGAGTCTTGCATATGGCACCACGTACGTGCAGGCTGCCATATGTCCCATGAGGACCATGCAGTTTCTGGCTGTGGTGGTAGGAAATTGTAGGAGGGAACGAATGATGTCTCCGATGGCTTTGGCCCGGGAGGGAGGTAGAAACGCTCTTGCTTGCAAGGAATCTAGTACGACCCCTATAAACTCGATCCTCTGGGTAGGAGTGAGGGTCGATTTTGGGACGTTTAGGATGAGCCCTAACCTGAGGAAGGTTGCCCTGATAAAAAGTAACTGCATTTTCAGCAGGTTCCTGGAACTTGCTCTCACAAGCCAATCGTCCAGGTAGGGGTAGACGTGTATGCCTTTCCGTCTGAGGAAGGCTGCCACCACTGCCATGCATTTTGTGAACACTCTTGGGGCGGTCGAGAGCCCGAAGGGGAGAACTGTGAACTGATAATGTCGATGCCCGCGTGTAAACCGCAGGAATCTTCTGTGGCTTGGGATAATGGAGATATGGAAGTACGCATCTTTCAAATCGAGGGCCGCGAACCAGTCTCTGTGATCCATAGCTGGAATTATGGAGGCCAAGGACAACATTCGAAACTTCAACTTCTTTATGTAGGAGTTGAGGCCTCGCAAGTCTAGGATGGGTCGAAGCCCCCCTTTGGCCTTCGGGATAAGGAAATATCGGGAGTAATAGCCTTTGCCCCGAAATTCTCGAGGGACCTCCTCTATGGCACCCAAAGATAAGAGGGTCTTTACCTCTTGATCCAAGAGTTGCTCGTGAGATGGGTCCCTGAAGAGGGACGGGGAAGGGGAATGGGTGGGTGGTAGGGTGCGGAATTGGATAGAATATCCCCCTTCCACGAGACTGAGCACCCACCTGTCTGAGGTGATAGAAGCCCAGGCCTGGTGGAAGTGGGACAAGCGGTTCACAAAGGGTCGAGAGGTCAGAGATGTAGGGACTGGTCCGTGGTCCTCGAGCGCACCTTCAAAAACCGGTTCTTGGTTGGTGTGCACCGGATGGTTGGGACTGCCGTGAGCCAGATCCCGGGCGGCCACGGCCAGTTCCCCTGCCACCCCTCCTAGGTTGGTCTCTCCTTGCCTGGGGGGGTTGGTAAGGTCTAGGCGGAGGGGGAGGGGGAGGTCTGAAAGGTCTCCTCTGTGTTTGAGGGGTATGCAGACCCAGAGACCGTAACATTGCCCTAGAATCCTTCATAGACTGCAGTTTTTTGTCTGTGTCGAGGTGGAACAGGCCCTGTCTATCAAATGGGAGGTCCTGTATGGTAGCTTGCACCGGGGGAGGGATCCCGGAAACCTGCAGCCATGCCCCTCTACGCATGACCACTCCAGTGGCCATTTGCCTGGAGGCCGAGTCGGCGGCATCTAAGGCAGCCTGGAGTGCCGCCCTAGATACCAGTCTGCCCTCTTCGATGATCGCCTTGAACTCGTTAACTGAGTCCTTGCGCACTTGTGGCTCAAATTTCTTCATGGCCGACCAGGAATTATAAGAGTATCTACTCAGGGCCGCCTGTTGATTGGCAACCCTGAGTTGGAGTGCGGCCGAAGAATATATTTTTCTGCCCATTAGATCGAGCTTTTTAGCGTCCTGGGATCTGGGAGTGGGACCCGTCTGGCCCTGACGCTCCCTATGATTCACTGCATCCACTACCAGGGAGCCTGGAGGCGGGTGGGTGAACAGGTACTCGCACCCAGTTCGTGGGGCAAAGTAACGCCTCTCCACTCCTTTAGCAGTGGGCGGGAGGGATGAAGGTGTTTGCCACAGGTTCTCCATTGTGGACTGGATTCGCCGTATGAACGGGAGAGCCACCCTGGCTGGGGAATCTGATGTTAGAATGTCCACTGTGGGGTCATCGTCCTCCTGGATCTCTTCGACCTGGAGGTTGAGGTTTTGAGCTACCCTCCGAAGGAGATCCTGATGTCCCCTAACGTCCATAGGGGGCAGGGACGTGGAGGAGCCTGCAACGGCTTCATCCGGGGAGGAAGAGGAGGAGGTGAATTGCTGGTCACCCTCCGGCTGCATAACCTGGATGTCCTGATGGTCCTCTGCAGGTTGGGTGCCGTGGGTGGATTCCGGTGCCGAGGACCCCGGTGCCGGGAATTGCGGTGCCGGTTGCTCAACAGTGGTCCCCGCCTGGGGTCTAGTGATGGTAGCGGAAATCGGGCCGCGCGGCACCGCAGGGAGCGACATGGTAGTCGAGGGAGGCCCCTGAGCCTGGTGGTACGCAAATGGAGTCCAGAAGGGCCATTGAACTGGGCCCTGAGGCTCCTCCGCCCATTCCGGGTGACGCCTGTGATGAGAAGAACGCCGGTGCCGGGAATGGTGGGATCTGGAGGAGTGCCTACTGTGCCTCGAGTAGGACCTGGACGACCTGGAGTCTGACCCTGACGAGTAGTCCGACTGGGACCAAGGGGGGGCGGTGCCGTCCGGAGCGACGATGGGATGCGACGGTGCCCGGGGCTCGCGGTGCCGATGCATCGGTTGGAGCGTGCCCGGTAGTGATGGCGCCGTAGATAGTGTACCCGCACCGAGCGCCTCTTGAGAAGTTGACGGCACCGCGTCAAGCGGTACCGAAGCCGGTGCCATTGGTGGTATAATCGGTGCCATGGGCCGGGGAGGCGGTGCCGGGACGAGGAACTGCGGGACTGGATCTCCGGCCAACTCCATGAGATCGGTCACCGCGTACAGAGCCTCAGGGGTTGAAGGCATATTCAACCCGGGCTGGTCTCTCTCTGGGGAAGTGGCTACCTGCAGAGAGGACGGCACGTCTTCCACCTGGGGAGCCGGCGGCGTCGGCTCGGCACGGGGCTTGCGCGCCTCATACGACCGCGCTGCAGGAGGGCCATCCGCCGTCTTGCGTGCCGGGGAGCGGCCCCTTGGCTTCTTGGACGGCACCGGTGATTGCGAGCGGTGCCGTCTTGAAGAGGCAGCATGGTGCCGTGGTGAGCGGTGCCTTGGAGCCTTCTTGGGCTTCGGTGCCGTGGTGCCGTGAACGGACGCCGGTGCACTGCTGGAGGTGGAAGGCTCCGCTGGCTGCAGGGCTGATTCCATTAAGATAAGTTTGAGACGAGAGTCTCTTTCCTTTTTCGTGCGGGGTTTAAAGCCCTTGCAGATAGAGCAACGCTCGGTTTGGTGCCCTTCTCCTAAACACTTCAGACAACAGGAGTGGGGGTCACCAACCGGCATAGGCTTACTGCACTTTCCGCAGTTCTTAAATCCTGACGCCCCAGGCATAACCCGGTGTCAGGCAACTAAATCTACACTACAAACAACTACTTACTAACACTAAACTACTCTAACTAAGAACGACAAGTAACTAGAAGAACGGGTATCACAAGAGAATGGAGCACAATGGCTCTGTTCCAGCAACCGCCACGGACGGAAAGAAGGAACTGAGCGGGGGGCGGGTCGGCAGGGGCATATATACATCGCCATATCGGCGCCACTCCAGGGGTCGCCCCTGCCGACCCTACGGGTATTGCTAGGGAAAAGTTCCGAAAACCGTGCATGCGCGGTGCGCACACACATCTGGGAATGGACATGAGCAAGCACTCGAAGAAGAATGTTGGATTCTTCTTGTAGCAGGAATTAATCTGTTGACTTTTAAGATTCTGTATTACTGCATATATGCAAACCTGAAAGAAACAAGTACACACTTCTAAAGCACCTTTTGTCCAAGGCTCTATAATTACTTTACATGGTCACACTAAGTGAAGTATTCACATTTTAAGTGACTTGTTCAAGGTCACACACTGGGCCCCCCCTTCCTGCAAGATATAAGTAACTCTCATTGACATGAGTTAATTACTAGCTAAAGCAGTTTTAGAAACCCACAATCCTCAATTAAGAATGGTGGAAAATACAATTAATTTAATGTTCTGATTGGGATGAGATCTTAATCACTGTCCTGTTACCATCTGTGTTGACTTTCATAAATAACATAATTCTAGCATCCTATAATGATATACTTGCCTTGATAACACCTGATGGTACCACAGCTAATTCATATATATAATCAAACTCTTCAAACAGCAATTAAGACCACAATTCAGCAAAGAGTAGGTGCATAACTTTAAAACTGTTAGTAGTCTCAATGATGTCAATAGGAACACTCACAGACTTTAAGTTAAGCTTCTGCTTATGTGCTTTGCTGAACTCTTAGGTAAGACAATGATATTTATATACACGGTCTTGCATAGTCTGAACACCAGTGAAAGTATTAATCAATGCTATCACAACCTGTACTTTTCTACGGCTTGGCCTACATTACAGGGTTAGGTCAGCAGCTCACGTTGGTCTAACTATGTCAATGTCTATACTACAGCATTGCTGTCGCTGTTGTATGTGTCCTATTACACGAACATAGTAACTGCTTATGTTGGTGTAGTTATGGTGATGCAGTGTCCCTATAGATAGACTGCACTACTTACATCAGTTGTTGGCTAAAATTCTTTATTAATTTCACAGCTCCCTGCACCTGACTCTCAGCTTGGGCTGTCACCCTGGATCAGATGGGGGGGGGGGGGGACTCCAGCTAAAGCCAGGCTCCCCTCCACCCCCAATTCCCAGAGGGCTGCTGCCTGGCCTCTCTTCTCCTTGCAAGGAGCCCTCCTCCCCTGCAGGCTCCTGACTCCCAGTGAATTTCTGCCCAGGCTCCTCTCTCCCCGCTGAGAGCCCTGCTTCCTCCTGGGACCCAGTAGAGCTGCTGCTCAGGCTCCCCACTCCAACTCTGGCTGTCAGGCGTTGAGAGCCCGGGCTCCCAGCTCTCCACCGAGCTCAGAGTGTGGGTGCTCTAAGCTGAGTCAATAGCACCATGAAATTGACAAGAACGTCAATTTCACTGCTGGTAGTCTCTGTGCTGTGAAATTGTGCCTCTGTGGGGCTCATAGCTGGGGTTGTCACCAAGGGCCAGATAGGGGGGGCTGCAGCTGTGAGCCCCCTGTGGCTGTCAGTGCCCCACAATGCTCCACTACAGCCCGTGCAAACACGGGTGGGAACACACTCCACAGGGAGGAGGGTAGTGTGGACATCAACAGTTGATTGAATTACTGCTGTGGCTGCAGCTTGACCTAAATTAAGTCGACCTAATTTTGTAGCCTACACAAGCCATAGCACTCCCTACAAAGGAGTAACTTTGTTTCCTAGTTTGACCTGCCTTTCCAACTGACAGTAAGGACTCTTTTCTGCAGCCTGACTCGTGATGAGTAGCACTTACTCCCTTGACTTCAGTGGGTCTACTCCCATGAGTATGTACTACTCAATGAGAATAGAGAATGAAGAATCTGATCCGTGTGCTGGCCAATGCTCAGGAGTTACTAAGGAATGTATATAATCTCCCTAGCCTTTTAAATTAAAGTCATTTTAGTTACATTATATTATATTGGGGAGATAAACACAAAAGTACGGTGAAGAATGGAATTGGGCAATAGAAGGAGAAAAATGCTGTTGAATATTCAAGGAACTGCAGCTATTGACTTAAGTTATGACAAATATTCTACTTTTTTTTTGCATGTTAGAAACCAGAATGTAAACAACTCAAGTGCCTCTCTTTCGAGAACTCAATTCTGAGGCTGGTTAGAACATTTTCAGAAAAATACCATTTCATCAAAGTTTCCGTCAGGGAAGAGAAAGACATTCCCTCACACTCTGGCCTGGGCTACACTAGCGGGGCGTTCGAATTAAGATACGCAACTTCAGCTATGCTATTTGCATAGCAGAAGTCAAAGTACCTTAGTTCGATTTACCTGACCGTCCCCGCGGTGGCGGGTCAACCACGGTGACTCCGTCAGTTCCGCTTACTCCTCTTGGTGAGCTGGAGTTCCAGAGTCGACGGGAGCGCTTTCAGGGATTGATTATTCGCATCTAGGCGAGACGTGATAAATTGATCCCCGAAACATCGATCACTACCCGCTGATCCGGCAGGTAGTGTAGCCCTACCCACTGTAGCGTAGGATTTAGAGCACTGGCCTGTGATGTGGGACATCCTTGCCTGATTCAGAGTGATCTAGGGTGAAAAACTCAACTCTGAATTAAGCAGAAGGGGGACTTGCACTTTGGTCTTCCACATCCCAGACCAATGCCCTGACCACCAGGCCCACATCTCCCTCCAACCTCCTTCCTGAATTGAAAAGCTCAGAGTTTTGGTTTGGAAAAATGGACATTTCAATACAAATGTTTTAGCAAAACATTCAAAAAGTGTTGATTTTCTTCTAGTGTGGAATGAAAACAAAATTTGAAAGCTTGAAAGTTGCCACGAAACAGAACCATCACCCTTTGGTCAGCTCTATTTAATTCATTGTAGGTTTTACCAACCTAGATAATAAGACTAGAGCAGCGGTCGCCAACCACTGATGGTCCGCGAGAAAATTTGGGTGGTCCGTGGGGAAATTTCAAGGGGGGGGGCAGGGAGGGAGAGTCGGGGCGGGGAGGAGGCAAGTGGCGGGAGCCCCCCCCTCCTGCCGGGAGTGGGGTGCTGCGGCGTGGCACGAGTGTGCCCCTGTGGGGTGGGGGTGGGGGGGTGAGGCAAGCGGCGGGAGCCCCCCACCTTCTGGGCGCTTTCCCCAGGCGCGGCGGGAGTGTGCCACTGTGGGGCGGGGGGGTGAGGCAAGTGGCGGGAGCCCCCCCTGCCTGCCGGGAGCAGGGCGCTTTCCCCTGGCACGGAGTGAGTGTGCCCCTGTGGGGCGCGGGTGTGTGTGTGTGTGTGTGCTTGACTTACTGCTCCTTCCCAGGTGGCCGCAGCACCCTCCTGCCGGCAGGAGCCCGCGGCACGCCCCACTGCCCCAGGCAGAGACTAGGCAGCCAGCTTTCTGCTGCCGCACATGCTCCTGGAAGGGGGGGAGGGGGCAGGGGAGGATGGCTGCTTGCAGTCGGTGCCGGCAGAGGTGGGGGGGGTAGGGGCAGAGATAGGCTGACCATATGTCCTTGTGACAAAAATGGGACATTGGGATGGCAAAAACGGGACGGGGTTATTTTACAAGTGATACACAACCCGCGGCCCGCCGACAGTTGGCAGTTGTCGTTTTTTTTAGAGAGTTCGATTGGCGATTGCCGTTTTTAAGAGAACTCTGTCTCGGCGGTCAACTTGTGGCCCGCGAACAACTGGAAATGGATAAATTGTCCCGCCTGCTGAAAAAGGTTGTGCATCACTGTGTTACATAATTTAATAATGTTCTGTATTTATAAAACTTATGTAATAGTTATAAATACAGAACACTGGAAAAGAAAGACAATAAAAAATAATTATATAAACATATTGCATATTACACATATGTGCATACATAGGTTACCATTATTCTGATTATTCATCAGTGAAAGAACCCATACAAAAATTTAGGTAGACATAGAGGGGGGCTGTATTTTACCACAATCGTACCATGACTATTTCTCCGATGAAGTAATCTTACGCAGCAAATTTCGAACTTTCAACACCTTATCATAAAACTTCTCACACTCCATAATTCTTTGGGGTAAAAACGGGACGGGGAAGGGGACTATAAGAAATAAGAAGTAATATTGCTCAAACAGAGGGCAGGTGGGGAGGGGATGAGGAAGGTTTGCAGTATGGGAGGGGACATGGGGGAAGGGGAGGCAGGCGGCTGAAGGGGCACAAGGGGGGGGGGAGATTGCACTAAATTCCCTTTCACCCTCCCAGAACCCTCTCCATTCCCCATGGCTTTCACCCCATTAAAGGGGGGGGTCACTCGAACAAGGGGCCCCAACCCCCACCCAGAGCCAGCTCCAAAGTTAATGTAGGGGAGAGGCTGAGCCATCAGCCCCCAAACCCAGCCCCTCACCCTACACAGATACCCCTCCCCCTGCCCTCCCCACACACCCAGCCCCCCACCCCACACAGCCGCTCTCCCCCTGCCCTCCCCACACACCCAGCCCCCCACCCCACCCAGCCGCTCTCCCCCTGCCCTCCCCACACACCCAGGCCCCCCAACACAGATACTAGTTCCCCTGCACCCCACAAACCCAGTCTGCTATCCGCCACAGCCTCCCTCCCCACACACCCAACCCCCAGTCTACAGTTATCACACACCCAGCTCCCCCATACACCTCCTCCCTCCCCACACACCCAGCCCCTCACCTCACAGAACCGTCCTCCTCTGCCCTCTCCACACAGCTACTCCTCCCCAAACACCCAGCCCCTCACCCTACACACCTACCGCTTCCCCTGCCCTCCCCAAACACCCAGCCCCCCACCCTGCTACCTCTCCCCCTGCATCCCCCAACTCTGCAGCCCGCTGGAGGGAGCGGTTGGGGGACCCGCTCCTCTGACCGGCTGAGGGAGAAGGGTCCTGCCCGGGGGCTCAGCCTGGCAGGTGACCAGTGCAGCCGCGATGGGGCTGGGCCCCAGCGGGGGGGCAGAGACGAGACCCGGGGAGTCTCTGTGCGGTGGGGGGGTGGGGGGGAGTGCCGGGCAGCGCCTGCCCTGGGCTCAGGGGGGCATGGGCGGGACGGCGGGGCGGGAGCAGCGGTTGGGGCGCACGGTGAGGGGCGAGCGATCAGAGCCAGGAGCAGGAGGCCCCGCAGTGGGCAGCCGGGCCGGGCATGGTGTCTGCGGCCGGGAGAAACTGGAACTGCCTGCTCAGCTGAGCACGCGACAGGTGGGGGCGGCTCAGCCAATTGCACTGCTGCTCAGCTGGGAGCGGGGAGCAGGCCGGGGAGGGGGGCTGAGGCCGTGAGGGGAAGGGACTAAGGGCTGCGGGAGGAGGCGGGACCCAGCCGTGGGTCCCTGAAATAAGCCACGTCCCGTTTTTTTACCAAAAAGGGGACAAATTTGAAATTTATATTAAAAAGACGGGACGGTCAGAAAATATGTAAAGAACGGGACTGTCCCGGTCAAAACGGGACGTATGGTCAGCCTAGGCAGAGAGCTCCCGACCGCCCCCCCACCCCAGCTCCGCATCCGGCCCCTCATCAGCCCCACGCCCACTGCCCCCCACCCTTGGGCAGAGAGAGTCAGCTGCAGGACAGCTCTCTGCCTCCCGCCCGGGAATGCTGCTTTGGCGGAGGGGAAGGGAGGGTGCTTACATGCAGGTAACGGCCAACAGTCCACATGGGCCCCACGCCCCCAGCTGTTTACACTTGATAAAAATGTAAATGTCCTCTTGAATTCAAATAGCCGTTTCTGTGCAGTCAATCCCACAGCTATTTACACCAGGCTCCTCACTTCAAAGACAGTCTGATCTGTCTGTGCCTCCCCTTCCAGGGATCAGGACAACTCCAATGCTTAGGCAGTGATCACTTAGGAGGAGCAGGGATTTGAATATTCCCAAGGATACTAGTCTTCGCTCGCTCTAAACTAGGGTCTTTTCTATTCCTCAGACCCCTTCAGTGGGTAGGAGATGGGGAAAGTAGTGTATCACTCCCTGCCAGGAAGGGACAGCCTCAGAACTGGATGGCCCAGTCGGTATGGTTAGACTGAAGATTATAGCGCGTTTATTTGTAGCGCTTCCCAATGTAGCGCAATAGGTATCGCGCTAGAGACTGTACAAATTGAAACCTTGTAGTGCAAAATAATGGATACATTTGTCGCGCTTCTAAGGGCAGTAGCAATTGCGGGATAGGGCAGGTATCCCAGCATTCAGCTGGGTGTGACGTGCTTTGCAAAGGGGGAACTGGGAAGTTGTTCACAGGGAGACGAGATCTGGCTGTCAGTTAGTTTTCCTTAGCGAAAACTGACAAGCTGTCTATTTCAGACACACAGCTCCGTCCGCAAGCATTTTCACTGAATATTTGCTGTGTGAGTTGTTAGAGAGAAACTGCAAAGCTACTTCCGCTTTTATAAAACAACACCTCACGTCATTTGCCTTACATGGCAAGTTGATTGTCTTTAATGGCTTGCTGATGGCCTTCAATGGCTTGCTGATGGCTTTACATGGCTTGGAGGCATGCAAGAGATCCCATGGGTGTCCACATTCCCACCCTTGCGCTATAACGTTAGCGCAAAAAGGCTTATCACTCTGGGAAAGGAGGTTTAATACTTGCGCTTTAAACAGTGAGTCATTTCGCAAAATCTCCCTTTGAAGTGTGTTCAGTATGAAAATTATAGCGCTACTGGAGGGTTTTTGCGCCGCAAAGCGCCAGTCTAACCATACCCCCTGAGTCCTAGTGTCAAAGAAGAGTTGGGGAAGGAAACAGATCTAAAAATTCAAGTATCTCCCAAGTGCCTCTTTGAGGCTGCACTAACAGCCATAGAACAATTTAAATGCTGAAGTCTGGGGGAAAGGATTCCTTCCTCATCCCAGCTTCCCAAGTACAGAGCCAAAGACAGCATTTGTTCCTCAGTGTAGAGAGCACTAATTTCTGAAGGAAAACTACCGCATCATATCATTCCAATCACTACCACTAATCAGAAAGACTAAATCACTAAAGAAACAAGTTGTGTTAAATAGAATGAAAAAGAATAATTTCAAATAAAATTTTGCAGGAAGCTGCCAACCTGTCAAACTGAGGGAGCGGGCACAGGAAATGAATGAATCAGAGCTTTACCAAAATTATTAGGTTAGCGCTAGTCTTTTAAAAATACATATAGTTACTAGTATAACCACTAAAATAACAGGACTTGAATGTGCACTTCCGACGTGTGCCAATGGCAGGCTGCGTTTCCTGAATCCTACCTTGCTTCCAGAAAGCACCAGTAAAATGACCACTTCCATTGAGAGAAAGGGAGAGGAGGCAAGCTCTGGTCTGGAGATACTGAAACAATGATGGGAATTTCTAAAAACTTTTTTGAAATTATGCTTTGTACTACGGTAGCACCTAAGAGCCCTAGTCAGGGACCAGAACCCTATTGTGCTTCTGTATAAACACAGAAATGACAATCTTTGAAATTAAATGAGTGTATGCACATTTTGATAGAGCAACTACTATTTCTCTATATAACGAGCAACTAAGGACTGGAATTTTTCATTATCATCTTGTAACAGTTACCTAGAGTTTATTATAGTAACTCTAGGTGAACCTTTACAACAATCAACTGTACAGTGCACAAAATATCATCCTCATGTTTACTAAACACTAGTGCTGTTGTTGTTGTCCCTAGAGGTATGAATGAGTGCTATGGGACCCACTGGTAAAAAGACCAGGAATAAGTCCTGCAGTCCTTACCCAGGCAAAGCCTCCATTGAGTTCAACAAACACATTTTGCTTGAATGCCAATGGTAAGATTTGGCCCTTTATTGTTTTCCCATTTGGAACTTGCACTTCTGTCATTGTGTCATTATAATAGCCTTGTAATGAGAAGTCTCCCTAGGCTGGAATTGCTTGTTTCCTGTGATAATCTCATATTGCTAAAACATAATAATTACATAAACAGTCTCCACATGCTTGCAATTGTTTTGACTTAGTAAGTGCATTTTAATAGTACTAGCACAAAGTCTCTCTAGACTTGCACGGAAATCATTTATTGTCATTACATTACAATGTGAGATTATAACAACACTAAATCTAGATTGCTGTGACAGAAAATGTATGAAATCTAATAGGCATGGCTCAGTAGCTATTTGTTATATTTAAAAAGAGATTAATTCACTTTCTGTTTTGGAAATAAGGGTTGCTTTGTTCCACCATGAGCATTATAATAGAATCTTTCCTTACATAATCATACAAACACAAGAAATGTGATGTAACACAGGTTAGATACGTATTTATTTACAAATAGAGGCAAATGCTTTAAAGATCCGATCCTGCACCTAATGATTTCAGTGGAACAGGGAGAAGCCTAAATATATAGAAACATTTCATACATGAATAACAAATTAACATAATAGATTTCAGGAAGAATTTAAGACATGCAATCGGTTTTGTTATACTATTTGTTCTCAATGTGTTATTGGCACTTTTCAAAATCTCATGTGTGTATGTGTATAAACAAATTGTGCAGCCCACCCTCGCTGTAGGAAACTATACAAGTAAAATGTAACTGCACAGAGAAGCATGTTATTGTTTGCATTACTGCAGAGTCTAGCAGAATATACGCATCTCCTGTAGCTAGGAGTATGTATCTGCTATAATTTAATCACCCCTAAATATTTGGCTCAGAACAGCAGAGTAATCTTATAATTTGAGAAAATTATTGAAGTTATCACACATCCCAAAATCCATTTTAGAGTTTTATACTGCTGCTCATCACTGTAGTATCTGAGTGCCTTCCATGTAAAATCAATAGCAACAAACTTCATGGAGTCTTTGGTACAGTACGTTTCCCTTTTCAGGGTAAGAAATTTGCTTGGGGGTAGGGTTTGTGTTTTTGATTTTTTAATATATATTTTAAAAATTCTCCCTTTTCCCTATTTTCCCCCCTCTGGTTAGTAAGGGTTTATTTGGTTGAAGAAGGTGTCAGTGTTATGTCATTTTTATGGTTGAACGGCTTTCTCAAAGAGGAAGGTTTTGCAGCAGTTCCTCAGGATAAACTCTGGATTTGCTAGTTCTCTTCTGGAAGTTTGTTCCTTAGCTAGATACCCTATGCCAACAATGCTTTGGCCCCCAGCTCTCACACACCTCATCCTGGGCTTTATAAACCAGCAGAACATAGCTGTCACTGTCGTTCACAGATTAAAATTCAGTCTTTAATGTATCTAGAAATTGATCCATTTATTGCTTTAAAAACTGATGCCAATTGGTCATTCAAGCTATATGCAGAGTTGAGCAGGATCCAGAGGCATCACACCACTTTGATGAATAAGGACCTGTGACACTGAGCCAGAGAGAGTTAGGCAACCAGCAGACTAAAGTGACCTTTAAGAACACATTAGGGAAGTATTGAAATGCAGATCATTAGCAAAGCCATGTTAATGGACAAGAGTTCTGTACTGTTACAAAGTTAGAGGTAAATATTAAGGGATGGTCTACACCAGGGTTAGGCAACCTATGGCACACGTGCCAAAGGTAGCACACAAGCTGATTTTCAGTGGCACTCACACTGCCTGGGTCCTGGCCACTGGTTTGGGGGGCTCTGCATTTTAATTTAATTTTAAATGACGCTTCTTAAACATTTTAAAAAACCTTATTTACTTTATACTACAATAGTTTAATTATATTTTATACTTATAGAAAGAGACCTTCTAAAAATGTTAAAGTGTATTACTGACATGCAAAACCTTAAATTGGAGTGAATAAATGAAGACTCAGCACACCACTTCTGAAAGGTTGACGACCCCTGGTCTACACTAAAGCTGTAAGTCCACCTAAGGGCTTGTCTTCACGAGCGCTGCCGGAGATCGATCTTCTGGCGATCGAATTATCGCGTCTCGCTAAGACGCGATAAATCGATCGCCCGGAGCTCCCCCGTCGACACCAGAACTCCAGCTCGCCAGGAGGCACAAGCTGGAGTCGACGGGGGAGCGCGCCACTGACAGCTGCTGCCGTGGAGACGAGCGGTAAGTCGGCGGCAGATACGCAAACTTCAGCTACGTGATTCACGTAGCTGAAGTTGCGTATCTGCTGTTGATCCCCCCCCCCAGTGAGGACCAGCCCTAAGTTACGCTACTTCAGTTACATTAGTTATGTAACTGAAGAAGATGTTATACAGTCGATTTGCAGCAGTGTCTACATCACACTATGTCGACGGGGGACACTCTCCCACCGACTTACCTTCTGCCTTTCACAGAGGTGGAGTATGGACGTTCACAGGAGAGTGCTCTGCCATCAACTTAGCTTGTCTTCATCAGACCTGCTAGATTGACACCGCTGCATCAATCGTAGCACTGCCAATTTAGCCAGAAGTATAAACAAGCCCTGATTCTATTTGTCCGTGTTTACCTATATTGTTTAGGAGCTTAAGAATGTGATCTAATGATCATGCAGATGCTAAACTTTGGCTCCTATCTACATTCTATACTATACTCTATTACTATATTCTATTGATTCAATGATCAAAATGGATCATTAGATAAAAGAAGGATGTAACAAACTCATTGTTTTTATTTCTCTTTGAAGTCTGTAGTAAACTACCTGTGAACCTTTGAATTGCATTGATTAGCATAAGGCAATTTACAACTAATTACCTGTACATACACAGGAAATAGTAACTGACTTAAAAAGCAACCATTTATATTACCTATTCTTCACCCAAGGAATGCCCACTGTGTTATGTATGTCAAGAGACTATAGTAGCCTGCCAGAGATCTATAAAAGAACTCTAGGGTCTGATCCTGTCATCTCAAGTCTGCTTGAACTTCACCAGGGGAAATTTGAGTTCCAAGACTGAGGTCTCCAGCTCCAGTCTGGATTACCCTGCTATTTCTCATGGAAGAATTTAAACAGATTCTGCACATGGATTGCCTATTAGATTATGACCTATGGAATTGATTCTGGAAGAACTTTCTACAAATCAGCAGCTCACCATCACTACTATGAAACTGACCTAAGAACTTTACTCATATCTGTATGTGTAACACTCATTAACCATAATAACTCTTTAAAAAAAAAAAAAAAGAAATCTTAGTTAATAAGAATTGGTTGTAAGCGTGTATTTGGGTAAAATCTGAAATATCCATTGACCTGGTGGGTAATATGTCCGATCTCTTGGGATTAGTAGAACTTTATATATGTTGAACAAGCTTTTCAGTAATCCTCATCATATTTAACTTGGCTTCTGGGTGGAAGCCCAGGGCTGGATTGCTTTACGGGAGCTATATTTTTGACTTCTGGGTATTCTGTAAGGTATTGTAGAAGCTGTTTAGCTGCTGACTTGGTGAATCTACTTATTAGAATAACCAGCAGTTTTAAGGAATATTTGCCTCATTCTTTAGTTTGCCCCAATTGAGCATTCCTAGTGTAGCCCCTCCAGTGAAATGCTCACAGGATGTATGCTTCTACTGGAAGATGAAGGCTATGCCTCGACTAGTTCTTCTGAGTGTTTCCCCTTTCTGACCAGCATTGCTTCAATCTTGCCTAGGTTTATCTTGAGCTAACCATTCTTCAGGGAGACACTCTCCCTGTCGATTCCCCATGGCTTCTCATTCAGGTGGACTACTGGAGTTACCATTAGAGCGATCTGTGGTCAATTTATTGCGTCTACACTAGACATAGTAAATCTGACCCCTGCTGGATCGATCACTGCCTGTTGATCCGGCCAGTAGCGTAGACAAGTCCAATGTCTTAAATTCCAATGGGACTGAAATGTGGGAGTAACACTGGGAGGAGTGATTTTTCATATGCTTATCTCTTGAGATTTGGCTGAGCTTGAAACGATAAGCAAGGAAAAGTGGGGAGACTTTTTCCCTCTCTTTAACCATAAAGAGGTAGGACTCTGTTAGACTCCCACATCTGGGATTAACTGATAAAAAAAACCTGCCCCTCTTAGACTACAAAATACCTACCTTGTGTTCTAACTGGTAGTAGATCTTTTCCTATTGTATGGACACCATCTTAGTCCTAAATCAAAAGGAGAAAAAATACTCACAAGGTCTGGAGACACCAATCCCCTCATAGTACACTACTCACTCAGTATTCTGTACCTGCAGTGTACTCTGGTATCTTACGAGCAAATGCCTCAACAGGTCTGGAAATTGACTGCTTGTTAACAACGAAAGAAGCAGTAATGCTAATTTCTGGGGCATTGTGCACTAAATTTTGTTATAAATTAGCACCAGTCACCTTTATGAAATGTAATTAAGCATCTGAATGCCATTGTTGCCATCTCTGATTATAACAACAAAAGTGAATATGACAATGATGACACTAGGGAGAACATTATGCCTGTTTAAATCCCCAAATGCAAGAGAGGCGTTAATAATAATAACTGACATTTATGTAGTGTCTTTAAATCAATGATCTCAAAGTACCTGACAGAATAATACAAAAATGCATATTAGAGGGATCACTTCACCCATCACTCAAATACAGCCCCCCCACAGGCAGAAGGCTGCAACCTTTTAACACCACAGAACAGAGGAGGACAGAAAGTGAAGTGTGACATATGTAACAAACTACTGGGGTAACTTTAGATAGGCAGAATACAATTGTCCAATGAAAATTCAGCCAAGGCTAAGATCCCTCCTCTTGCAAGAGGTACCATGAGAATCTTTAATGACCACAAATGGTCAGAACCTTGCTTTTTTCCGAAGGATGAGATCTTCAACAGCAGAATGCTCTAAAACTATACTGGGATATTCACTTTGTTAGCCCTTATAAAAGAGAAGGAAAACTACTTCCCATAACACCTAAGGTTTCCTTTAAGAACTTGCAGTCATGTTCCAATTATGCTCCACCCTCCTTCGCCGAGCTCCTCATTGAGATGGCTTACTTACCTATGTCGATAGCCATGCATGTCAATAGGGTTGCACATTATAATGTGGCCATTACTGATGACCTGCACTGCAGAGTCCTTGGGACTCTGAAGAACTGACTTCTGTTTCCAAAGTAACCTTCTACAGGAAAGTTAGGAGATGCCCTCATCACTGTGGGAAGCTGAGAGCTACCAGATACTACACTAGGGGTGGGCAAACTACAGCTCGTGGTACCATCCAATCTGGCCCCTTGGCTGGGGATGCCACCCATAGCCCCTCCCCCGGAGCAGCGCCACACAGGCACCGCTGTGGGGGGGCGAGGCTGCTTGCTCCTCCCCTCCCCTGGGCTGCACCGCATGGGCAGCACTCTGGGGGCTAGGGCTGTGTGCTCCCCCGCCCCCAGAGCTGCGCCAATAGGGAGTGGGGTTCCGGGATGGTGGTTGGGGGGGGGAGGGGGAGACTCTGGATGGCGCAGTCAGGGAGCAGAGTGGGCTGGATGGGGGTGTGTGGTTAGGGGGTGGGAGGGTGGATAGGGGTCAGGGCAGTCAGGGAGCAGGGGAATTGGGTAGGGGGTGGAGTCCTGGGGGGGGGCTTAGGGGTCTCTAGAAGTGGCAGTCAGGGGACAAGGTTGGGAGGGTTGGATGGGTCAGGGATTCTGAGGGGGCAGTCGGGGACGGGAAGTGGAAGGGGGGCCACATTGGGGGCAAGACCTTCCCTACCCGGCCCTCCATATAATTTTGCAAACACAATGTGGCTCTCGGGCCAAAAAGTTTGCACACCTCTGTGCTACGCTATCCATTTGATGGTCTAAACCTGGGGATCCAGACTGTGAGCCATTTTAAGCTGGCCTGTGAGCTCCTGCTGGGGACCCAGATCAGGGGCCGCACCACACGGCTTGGCCCCACTCTGGTGCTCCAGCCTGGGTGCCGGGACAGGGGCTTCACCACGCAGCTCGGACCTGCTCTGGCGCTCAAGTCGGGGTGCCGGCTTGAGGGCTGCACCAAACAGCTCCCAGAAGCCATGGAATGGCCCCTGCGCAGAGGCTCGGGGGCCGCTCCATGCCTAGGAGCTGGAGAAGGGACATGCAATTGCTTCCAGGAACTGCTTGAGGTAAGCACCACTCGGAGCCTGCACCACTGAGCCTCTCTCCAACCCTCTGACCCAGCTCTGAATCCCTCTATCCCAGTCCAGAAGACCCTCCTGCACCCCAAACCTCTCATCCCCAGCCCACCCCACAGCCTGAACCCCCAGCCAGAACCTGTACCCCTTCCTGCACCCCTGCCGCAGCCCTGACCCCCCTCTTGCTCTCCAAATCCCTCAATCCCAGCACAGAGCACCATCCTGCGCGCCAAACCTCTCATCCCAAGCTCCACCTCAGAGACGCACTCCCATCCAGACCCCAAACCCCAATTTTGTGAGAATTCAAGGCCTGCTATACAATCTCTATTCCTCGATGTGGCCCTGAAGCCAGAACGTTTGCCCACCCCCACTCTAGACACACCATCTCACAATATTGTGATTTTTTTTTTTAAAGTTCCAGGCTATTTAATGGGATCCACAGAGCTTTCACCTCTGCTCCTTGCCATCTCCCAAGGGAGCCATAGCAGGAATAATAATCCAGATCTTTGTATGCTGACTGTAATTTAACTGCTCTGGGTTCTAGACTTAAACCCCTCATAACATACTGGCCTTGCAAACCTTGCTTTCTCTGATGTTAGCAGTGACCATTGGTGCCTTCCCCAGGTTATCAACCGGACTACGGCTTGACCTGGAAGTCTAGGTTATAACATCAACCTGCTTCTCTGTGCTAAAGTTGAATATATACTAGAGAGGTGAAATTTGTTCCTGATACTTAACCAGTCAGTGCTCCATGAGTTGCGAAGTGTCAAAACACTAAGGACAATGAGTCGCTTTGATCACGCAGTGCAGCACTTCCCTCTTATTGGGTTAACCCTAATTCAACCACCATTTCTCCTTCTGTCACAACACTGCTACCACCCCACTGTCATTGATTTCCTGGGCAGAGGGGTACTTGCATATGCCAACTCCCGGGTTGCAGTTAGTACCCTTTTCCGTTCTTCAAACACCCATGTACTCCACTCCCCAACCGAGCTGGGTCTCCTTTGAGTCTCTCCTGGACAAATAGTTTTGGTCTACCTGCTCCTGTCATTTCCAATCCTTCTGTGTTCACTGTGTCCCCCAAGTGGCCTGTCTCTTGGGGAAAGTCCACCGGGTACTCACCTTCTTATGCCAGGAGGGGGGATATTTCCTGATCGGACATGTCCAGCCCTTCCGTGCCCTCCCCACAGGGAGCGGGATGGGTGCCACGACTACAGTGTTTCAAAGCAGGAGACTGAAACCCAACCCCGTCAATCAACTTCCTGCAGGAGCCGGGGACGCTGCGGGCCGAGCACGGGAGCGGGATTCAAACTCCCGCTCGCTAAGCTCCGCTTTGCTACGGACTCTCGAGGGGGGGGGGGGGAGGGGGGCCGTGGGGGCGGGACGAGCCGGCCAATGTGCCGCCCCGCTCACGCCCGTGGGGGCGGGACTTTTACACGCCGCCCCAGTGAGGGGACTAGCGAGCGGGCCCGGCTCTGCTTGGAGCGCGGCAGCGGGGGCGGGGCCGCAACCAGGCTGGGGCGGCAGCGAGAGGCGCCAGGAAACGCCCCGCCCGCGGCCCCTGACACCAGAACCGCCCGGGTCCGGGCCGCAGCGCCGGCTCCCGCCCTCACGGCGGGCGAAGCTGTCCCGGGCCGACCCTCTCGCTGCCCGGCAGGGCTCTGGCGGGAGGGGCGGGCTGCTCCGACAGCCGGCCCCCGAGCTGGCTCCCGCCACGGCGCCGGGGCTTCGCGCGGGCCGGGCCAGCCGACCCCAGAGCGCCCGCTTACCCCCGCCCCCCCCTCCGCCGCCGCCGCCGCCGCCGCCGCTTACCCCCGCGCGGCCCAGCCCGCCGACCTTCTGCGCCGCCTTCCAGGCCCAGGACTTCCCCAGTCCGCCCTCGCCCCGCCCCTCAGCTGGGTGTCCCGGGCGGGGGCTGGTGACGTGCCCGGCCAGCCGCCGAGGCCGGGCGTCCTCACCCGCCGCCAGCCCTTCAACTCTTCTCGCAGGTGTTTGTCTTAAAAACTTTCAGAGAGGGCGAGTCCTCAACCTTCCTCTGCAATTCGTTCCAGCGCTTAACCACCCTGACAGGAAGTGGTTCCTCATTCGCAAACTAAACCTCCCCTGCAATTTCAGCCCATTTCTTCTTGTCCTAGCCTCAGAGGTTAATGAAAACAATATTTCTCCCTCCTCCTTGTAACAACCTTTTACACACTTGAGAACTGTTATCATGTCCCCTCCTGGTCTTCTCTTTTCCAGAATAAACAGATGCAGTTGTTTCAATCTTTCCTGGGGTCATGTTTTCTAGACCTTTAACGGGTTTTGTTGCCCTCGATTAGAAGGCGGGAGTAGGGTGACCAGACAGCAAATGTGAAAATTGGGGTTGGGGGTAAGGGGAGCCTATATAACAAAAAGACCCCAAAATTGTGACTGTCCCTATAAAATCGGGACATCTGGTCACCCTAGGCAGGGGAGACCTTCCAGACAATTGACCTATTAAAGTCCCTTCCAGTCCTACTGTAAGAAAAGGTTAAAATATAGGAAAATGTCTTACTAGCTCTGGGCTGCTTTAAGGTCTTATCTTGTGTTATGCATTCCTGAAGGCACTACTGGGCCCCTCACAGGGTTCAAACTCCTATCTTGTCCTGTACCTTTCATACATTTGTCTTACCTCATATGTTTTAGCTCATATCTGCATGTATTCTTACCCCATATGTACCATTTCATGATAGGAACTTTTTGTGTTTGTATGTCTTGTTCTTTCCAGATAAATAAGTACATAGATAGGAAACAACGTCATGTTTTTCACCTGTTAATTTGCATGAGGCCCTTCTTGCCTCCTCCTCCATGTAAAGAACCATATAAAAAGTCTTGTAATGATGTTTGAGGGGAAGCCATAATTTGAGAGCTATCTCTGTGGCTTCACTTCGCTAGCGAATAAACTTTTGTATTCAAGCTTTCTCCAAGGCCTGCCTGTTCTTTGAAGGTAAATTGGGTAACCTCCAAAGGAAACGAGCCATTTGTGCAACACTACATCTCTGTGATTCCACGATATGGTGCTTGCTTCATAGATAATTTTCCTTAATTTTCACCTTTTCTAAAAAGAAGCAGCAAGTATATGGGGCAGGGAATGCCCAGAAGGGGATGTTTTAAGGACATGGCTTGGAACAAGAGCTGGGCAGAGTTAGTAGAGAAAAAGAAAGGCTAGTCATTGAATGGTCTTTGAGAAAAAATACAGAGAATAGGGCGGGTGCATAGTAATGTGTGTAGTGAATATAGACTGCTGCAGATGAAAAAAATCAGGAGGGCTTCCTTTTCACTGGCTGCCAACGACACCTAGATAACATGGAGTTATGGTAAAATTGTTAAAAATGCAAATACACTGGTAAAGGTGGGCTTCTTGAATAGTTTCTATTCTCAATGTCACTTGTTTTTATTTGCTGCAGGTATGAAATCCAGAGAGTAAGAGTTCTACAAAAATTAAGTGAAAATCTGAAAGCCTAGGATTTCTAGTGCTTTGTATTTTAACATGTTCATATTGCTAGGCAATCAGTGTGGGAGAAATTATGTATGAGAACCATGTTAAAAATAGTAATGCAGTGCTTTATGAGACTCTTTCCATTTATCACTGGCCATATGAAACCCATTTTGAAGATTTGTGATGAATTTCACATAAGACCTGCACATCCAGACACCTTTGGCATTTCACAATTATAAAGGCAGTATTAACACTTTTGTAGATTCAAAGTAAAACTTTGTAAGAGCTGTATTTTTGTGCATACAAAAAATCAGCCTCTCATAAAAGCAGTCTTCACTGTGTCCACATCAAACTATTATGCCGTAGTATTATTTTTATTTCCTTGTGTGCTTCAAAGATAGGATTTATAATCCTAAAACCATAGGGCTAGATCATCCAAACCAATGTTTAGTAAATAAATGGAAGAAACAAGTCTGTACTCAGCACCGTCTATATATCTAATTCTGTATTCACAATTTAGGTGATATACAGCTTTCTGTAATGCTGTTGATTTTTGTTTCCTCTCCCCAGTCTGACAGTCAGGCTATTAAAAATATTTGATTTGTTGCCAGATGTTAGGCCACTTGCAACCAAATTCCAAAAATTTTTGAAGCATCAAAAAATTATGTATATGGTACACCATCAGCCTGTGATAGCATCCTGTAACATACACAAAAGGTTTTACATGAGCTCCCTGTTTTAAAAAAAGACAAACTTTTTTTTTTTCATTTTGGCATCTCTTTCAGAAACACTGAGCTGCAGAAAATCTGGTACGTCTAAAATCCTCAAAGGGCTAAATGAGACTTCGCTCCCCCACTCCTTATCAATCCCCTTTTGGTACAGAGGCATCCTCCTGCTGAAGTCAATGTGCAGGATGCGGTCCTCATTGTATTCAGGTCACTGTTGTACCAGGTACATTATATAATAGGATGTGCAAACCAATGACACCTGAGTATATTAGGTGTATTAGAAATCTTAGATTCATCATGGTTCCGCAGCACAAGGGGGCAGGCCAGTAAAATGCAATGCACAGGGACTTCACATTTTTTTCTTGCATGCTACAGAACAGACACAGTTCTCTCCATCATGACCTGGAGGGTAATAGGGCATGGTTAGACTGGCGCTTTGCACCGCCAAAACCCTCCTTTAGCGCTATAATTTTCCTACCGAACACACTTCAAAGGGAGATTTAGCGCAATGACTCCCCTTTTACAGCGCAAGTGTTAAATCTCCTTTTCGAGAGGGATAAGCCTTTTTGCGCTAACGTTGTAGCGCAAGGGTGGGAATGTGGACACCCATCAGATCTCTTGCATGCCTCCAAGCCATGGAAAGCTATCAGCAACCCATTGAGGGCCATCAGCAAGCCATTAAAGACAATGAACTTGCCATGTAAGGCAAATGACATGAGGTTTTGTTTTTATAAAGGCGGAAGTAGCTTTGCAGTTTCTCTCTAACAAATAACACAGCAAATAACCAGTGAAAATGCTTGCAGACGGAGCTGTGTGTCTGAAATAGACAGCCTGTCAGTTTTCGCTAAGGAAAAGTAACTGACAGCCAGATCTCGTCTCCCTGTGAACAACTTCCCAGTTCCCCCTCGCCCCCCTCCTTTGCAAAACACGTTGCACCCAGCTGAATGCTGGGATACCTGCCCTATCCCGCAACTGCTACTGCCGGCAGAAGCACCACAAATGTAGCCATTATTTTGCGCTACAAAGTTTCAATTTGTACAGTCTCTAGCGGGATACCAATTGTGCTACATTGGGGAGCGCTACAAATAAACACGCTACAATCTTCAGTCTAACCATACCCATAGTGTGGTGGGGTCATGGCTAGTTGGTCTACAACTATGCAGATTTTATACTATGACTGTGACTGCTACTACAACACATGTAGCTATGGTAACAGTTGAGTGCCAGTGTTCCATGCCTGGAGAGCAAACTCCATTCTCCTGCAGTCTCTATGGGGAGCTTCTGCTCAAGATTCTCCCATGAAGGCTGATCTGGACAGCAATGGTGTTAGCCAATAATCAACAGGAGCATTGAAATCTAAAATTCACATGACTATAGAGTTTCTTTTATCCAGTCTATAGCCTGGATATATCACTCAGTTCTGGTCATTTCAAGGAAATCAGATTTTGATATTAGGATCTTTCTGGCAAACAGAATTAGTAAAATGACGGAAGACTCAAATCTGCACCCAGGAGTACTCATCACAATGGAATTATAGATCACTTGGGTTTTTGCTATTTAATCCTTGCTCTTTATCCCTCAGAGATAGGAACAGTAATAACCAAAGATCTTCAGTTAGTATTCAGTGTCAAAGCAAAGTGTAATTACAAATGATATGTGTGCAAGTGCAACTCCACACACAAACATTTGCACACATGAGCACTATCACCTCAGTACAAAGCTATTTATTAACAGCACACAGCTATTCATTAGCTGCAAGCATAAACAGATATCTCAGTGAAGAATGCTGAGCTATAATTTTCTGGATGTAAGAAGTAGAACAATGTGGATTTGAGACAAAAAAAGTAAAAACTTACTTGAATTTATCGTGAATAATTTGATTATTTTTGAGGTAGTGGAGCAGCGAGAGTAACAATATTTCAAAGCAGCAGAGATTTTCTATTTTGCTCATCATGGAAGCTTAAAACAGTTCAACTCTAATCATGTCTTTTGATCTAAATGTTATTTCTCTTCTCTCATTTCATTTACTTTTGAAATGTATAAAGACACGAAAAATAATATAGAGAAAAATAAATGGCCACATTCATACTTTTGAATCAATAGAGATAGTAGGTTCAAGAGTCCATAGAATATATTTCCAATTGTTGAACCTGATTCTCTGGCAAGTCCCCTTCTGCTTTTTGTTCTATCTGGCTGGGCAGGAAGCTATAAACCAGTAACTGCAGTGGTATCTCTCTTGCAGTTTTGTTGATGATGATTAATATTTTTGGGAAAAGGGATTTGCAAGCCTTTGTGTGTTCTGAAGAATTTGTCTTTATCACTTTCTGCTTTTTTGAGAAGACTGTAAATGAGTATTCTCAGATGTCCTTACACCTTTTGGATGCTAGCAGCAAATTAGTATTAGTGCAGATTCTCTTAGCTGACTTGGGAGTTATTTTTTCAAGATGTGGATGTAAACCTGCTCCATCCTGGTTACAACTTACTAACACAGTCTCCCTTTAGGAACTGTTTTAGGTTCACTAGTGCCATATGATCTTCAAGTGAAAGTGTCTTAGCACTGCCAGTTCATACTCCTGCTAAGACGAATGGAGTGAAAGAGAGGCATAAAGAACCTGAGGTAAGATTCCAGTATTTAAAAATGGGATGACAGTGCAGCTTGCTTTAATTATAGCAGGCCTCTGCTACAGGACAACAGATTTCTTAAATGAGAAATTTAGTATATTTTCAGTAAATCAAGATGCATTATCCTATACAGAATCAGAATTATTGTTGTACCCACCAAAACATATACAGTTTCACTCACTATTGTCTCATATATTGTTTTATAGTACTAGGTGGAAGAATTTTGGAAAGTAAACTTTTTTTGCTATTGTTGCTTTCTCGGGCACTGGGGCAGCTTGAATCAATAGCATAAAAAAATTTATTTCTATTAGTGATCCGAGAACACACAGTGAGATCAAATAAATAGCGGTTATTTCAGCCTACTCTGTTGTACACAATTCTTTAGATATACTCCAAGAACTGCACATAAATGAAATTAATTTGCTACTGCCTGTGCTTACAATTAGCAGCAAAGTTACAAATATCTTAACAGATCTTTGCATGGATGTAACTGGGAGCATCGCTTGGACCCATTGTGTTTAAATTAACTGTAAAAGGAAATAAAATCTTTTTCAGTTACTTGCCACCTTTTAAACTTTATATCTTTAATGAGAGAAACTGAGAACAAGAAAGCTCCTTAATGAGAGAAACTGAAATTGAGAAAGCCACCCTAAGAGCAGAACTAAAGCATAAAGGGAAACTAAACTGGGCTTTTGGGACTAAATCACTGGGCCAAATCATCTCTCCTTTTAAGTCAAATGCAAAACTCCAACTACTTTTGTCAGAACAAGATATGTCCCTTGGGGACTCAAACTATAATCCTTACTAAGGCAAAAACCCTTTGAAATCCATGGGATTGCATAGTTTAATAGAGGGCAGAATTTGGCTTAATGTATTTTTTGTTTGTTTGCTTTAATTTTAAGCAAAGCTCATTAATTAAGTTAAATCTCATTAATTTAAGATGGTGCTTTTCTAAATCCTAACACCGTTTTAGTGTAGACAAGATACTGTAAGTAGTGTGCTTCTATGTTAAAAGCAAAAAGTTTCTTAACAACATGCATCATCCTGCAAACTAGGCACATTGAAGCCTATGATCAGGTTGAAGGCTTCACTATATTCAGGACACTGTTGTATCAGAACACACAACCTGTTGTATTTAATAGAACACACAACCTAATGGCACTTGAATACTGTAGGTATTTTAGAGACATCTGAAGTTAATATTAAACGTACACTATATTGCCCAAAATGGAACAGATGGTCCTGAAATTGGTTAATGCTAAATCAAATTAAGTTCAAGCTTCAAACAGAAGGAATTCGTACTTACTAAAAGTATCCTAGGTTGTATTTTCATTATCACAGATACATTCATGTGGGTCTTTGCTATACTGCACTTTGCACTAAGGGCTTATGTACATGGCAAGTTACTACAGCAAGCCAGGATGTGAATCCATAGTACACTAGCTTGTTGCATGCTAACTCAATAACTCAGTGTGGAGCCTGCTACCATGAACTAAAATTTCCATAATGCACTTTGATGTAGATAATGTGTTTGAAACAGCATTATGTCAAAGCGTATTATGGAACTGTTAGTGCCTGTAGCAAGGTCCACCTGGGAGGCTAGTGCATTGTTCACTCACATGCCTGGCTTGCCATGCACTAACTTGTCGTGTAGATGATCCCTAAGCTAACCCGATCCAGAGAGATACATAGAAAACAAATTTAAGAATTTATCATCACATGATAACTTTAGTCAATTCCCTGTGGGATAAAGTCTTGAACACCAGATCTTCAATCATCTCTGTCGGGAGCATTTTATCTGCCGCGGCCTTAGCCCCACCTACTGTGCATTGGTCTCCATAGTTTTTTTTCACAAGTTTTTTTTCACAAGTGTAGTTCTGTTTTTTTCTCTTTGGCTTCTTGATTTCTCTTACTTTCACTTACCCATTATTTTACCTGTATCTCTTAGTAATACTAAGCATACATCTTTCCATGCTTCAGTGTCCAGCTTTTAGGTTATGCTCCATCTTCTTGGCTCTTGCTCTACGTCATGGCTCATGAGACACAGTGTTCAAAAACTTTATTTTAAAAGAATTAGGGATCTTACCTTCTCCAGTCTCTCTCCAGTTCTCCATTGAACCTTGATCCTTCCCCCCTTCCCCTTTTTTCCAGTTTGGAATGCACAGTTACATATTAATTGGTCTTGCAGAAACTTGCAGATTTTTATTGCTTCCCCATCCATAGCAATACACTTTTTTTTCTTCCTCCTTTACTGAAAGAATAAACTTGGATTATAGTCTTGGTAAACTGATTCAGCTTCAGGCTTATGTACATTAATAGAGAGTATGGGTGTCAAGCAATTAAAAATGAATTGTGATTAATTGTATGATCAATCACATTGTTAATAATAGACTGCCATTTATTTAAATATTTTGGATGTTTTCTACATGTTAAAATATATTGATTTCAATTACAACACAGAATACAAAATGTACAGTGCTCACTTTATATATATATTTTTTCAGGTATTTGCATTGTAAAAAAAACAAAAGAAATAGAATTTTTCAGTTCATCTAATACAAGTACTGTAGTGCAATCTCTTTATAATGAAAGTTGAATTTACAAATGTCAAATTATGTAAAAAAACCTGCATTCAAAAATAGAACAATGTAAAATATTAGAGCCTGCAAGTCCACTCAGTCCTACTTCTTGTTCAGCCAAGCACTCAGACAAACAAGTTTGTTTACATTTTCAGGAGATAATGCTACCCTCTTCTTGTTCACAATGTCACCTGAAAGTGAGAACAGGCATTCTCATGGCACTGTTGTAGTTGGCATCGCAAGGTATTTATGTGCTAGATGGATTAAAGATTTGGATGTCCCTTCATGCTTCAACCACCATTCGAGGGGACATGCGTCCATGCTGATGACAGGTTCTGCTCAATAATAATCCAAAGCAGTGCAGACCAACGCATGTTCATTTTCATTACCTGAGTCAGATGCCATCAGCAGAAGGTTGATTTTCTTTTTTTGGCACTTCGGGTTCTGTAGTTTCTGCATTAGAGTGTTGTTCTTTTAAGACTTCTGAAAGCATGCTTCACACCTCATCCCTCTCAGATTTTGGAAGGCACTTCTGATTCTTAAACCTTGAGTTGAGTGCTGTAGTTATCTTTAGAAATCTCACATTGGTACCTTCTTTGTGTTTTATCAAATTTGCACTGAAAATGTTCTTTAAATGAACAACATGTTCATGTTATCATCCAAGACTTCTGTAACATGAAATATATGGCAGAATGTGGATAAAACACATAGCAGGAGACGTACAATTCTTCCCCAAGGAATTCAGTCACAAATTTAATTAATGCATTATTTTTTAACAAGAGTCATCAGCATGGAAGCATGTCCTTTGGAATGATTTCCGAAACAGGAAGGGGCATACAAATGTTTAGTATATCTGGCATATAAATACCTTGCAATGCTGCCTACAAAAGTGCCATTCAAATGCCTGGTCTCACTTTCTGGTGACATTGTTAATAAGAAGAGGGGAACATTATCTCCTGTAAATGTAAACAAACTTGTTTGTGTCAGTGATTGGCAGAACAAGAAGTAGGACTGAGTGGACTTGTAGGCTCTGAAGTTTTACATTATTTTGTTTTTGAGTGCAGTTATGTCATAACAAAATACGGCTAAACCACCCTGAACACGCCCGATCCCGTCTGATCTCGGAAGCTAAGCAGGGTCGGGCCTGGCTAGTACTTGGATGGGAGACCTCCTGGGAATACCAGTTGCTGTAGGCTTAACTTGGGCGTGGGACTAGCAACTCCACCCCGTAAGGGAACCAATTGCTACTGAAACACCAACACCAGTTAGTGGCCCATACCCCGGCTGGGGGGTCACGGGCAAAGAGAGAGAGATGTCATAACAAAAAAAATCTACATTTGTAAGTTGCCTCTTTTCAAAGAGATTGCGCTACAGTGCTTGTATGAGGTAAATTGACAAATAATATTTCTTTTGTTTGTCATTTTTATAGTGAAAATATTTGTAATAAAAATAATATACACCTTGCTTTCAGTTACAACACAGAATAATATATATATATGAAAATGTAGAAAAAAAATCCAAAAATATTTTTAAAATTTCAATTGGTCATCTATTCTTTAACAGTATGATTAAAACTGCAATGAATTGTGATTAATTTTTAAAATTGCGATTACCATATATACTCATTCATAAGCCTATATTTTTGTGTAAAAAAGGGAAGCATCAGAAAAGAGGATCAGTTTATAAACGGATATAGAGAGGGAGAGGTGGGACACAGCTTCTCCCCCAACAGAGGAGGCAAGAAGGGACAGCAGAGCCAGAAGGGAAGAGGTAGGGCCAGAGTCTCTCCGCTTCTGGCCACACTGCTCTCCCCCAACCCTGAAGCAGCTGCAGCTGCAGGGCTGGCAGGCTGTGGCCTTGCCGCCCGGACCTGCCCACCGGAGCATGCTCTGGCCATGCCGCCCCACCTGCTGGAACATGCTGCAGCCGCACTGCCCAGTCTGGCCTGCTCCAGTTAAGGTGGGAAGGGATGGGATGGGGAGAGGGTGGGGGTCCTGGACTAGGGGTGGGCTCATGTTGGGGGTGGTCACAGGGGTTACTTCCCTGACCCCCAGTTTCTCTCCCCCCAAAATTTCCCTACCAGTTGCTGTCCTGACCCATCAGAATAAGCAGCTGGTGGACCGAAACACTTTATTTACTTAGGTTTACCTCTGTGCCTGCAGACACTCGAGGTAAACAAACCGACTCAGCCCCGCAGCAGCCAACGTTTGCCGACCCCTGAATTATAGGGTCCTCTTATGAATGAGTCATAAAATGTTTCCAATTTTACTTATACATTTTGGGGGGTTGGCTTATAAATGAACTGGCTTATGATTGAGTATATATGGTAATTTTTTTGAGTTAATCGCATGAGTTAACTATGATTAATCAACAGCCTTATTAGAGTGTTGCAGAAGTAGCACAACACATGTCTAGATCTGTGAAACAAGCCTTCCATGAACAGTAATATGTAGCACATTTACCACAACATTTAAAAACCTATGCTGAACAAAAAGATTTTATATTTAAAAATGTACCATTGATTTGAGAAAGCAGTGGCAGAAAGTAGTGATATGGCACCTAATTTCTATAATTCCCTCCTCCCAAGCCCATATCTTGATAAAGATTTTTCCAGGGGATATGTCATTTGACACCTTCCCTTTCAGACAGCATCAGAATTCCTTTCTGGGACCTCCTCTCTCCCCCCCACCCTCCCACAAATCACATTTTTGGTTGAGAAAGATGCCAGGCTGGTGGCCCTGGAACTGGAAATGAATCTAACTATGAATCAGATTTCTGTTAAGAAATAAACCCTGCAAATTTGCCTGTGTTGTGAGGAACCTGCCTTTATCTACAGTAATTGCTTTTCCTTAGCGGTGGCTAGGAAAGAAACTCTTCTCTGAGGTTCCCAAGCCTCATCCCAGTTTGTGGCAGATTAGTTTTACAGCTGCCCCAACTCATTTAGGACTCATTTTTCTTCCACCTAGAGGATATAATTCTGCTGTATTCTGCCTGCAATTGACGCTCGCTGCATCACTTCTGCCATTGTCCATTCAGCAGTACTTAATGATCCTGATCCTGAACTCCCTTGGCACTAAACATATGTTGGGTGGAGAAGGGGCAGAGTTTGAGATTGATTAATAGAAACAACAGTGACTGCCCTTTCAAAACAGACTAGAATGAGCAATTTCTGCTCGCTTGCTCAATCTGGGATGCAGGTATAGTGTGCGCCATTTATAAAGAAATGTTTACAGCTGCATATAGGAGAGAGAACCAGTTTTCACAAGCCAAACAATATGTCTCTCACTGGCTATAACACGTTTGCTGGCTATTAATCAGCACAGCTGCTCTGAAAGGGAAGGGGAGAACTAGTGGGGAGAACAAGCAAAGGATGAGAAAATAGATAGTGAAGATGTTCATAGCAATGCTATAGTGGTCATAGGAATCTCAAGACTGTCTACAATGGCTCCAAAGGGGCTCTTGCAGCAGCTGGAGATTGCTAAATGCACTGTGCCCTGGATAGGCCCCTTCCCTGCCACACGACAGCCCAATTCCCAGCTGTAAAGCTTTGTATGAGGACCAAGAGTCTAGCCTTGAAAGAAAAGAGGTGCACATGTACTGGGACTGTTTTAGCTGCGAGAAAAAAGGGCTAAAACTGATGGTTCATCAAAAATAACCAGCTTGAGCCCATGCTAACAAACAAAAGGGATTTTCTTCTATTAAATGCTACATTTAAAAGGGCATGATAAACATAATGCCATGTCCAGAAACATTGTACCTACTACGGCTACAACTAATTCCTGAAATTATTATGGAGGAAAAAGCATTTTCTGCTCTTTTCAGTTGACTGATGCATTACACGGCACTGGGCATCATTAGTTAGCCCCTGATCCTGCCAATGTTCCATGTGGGCAGCCCCCTGTTCCCATGTGGAGCCCCACTGATGCTAATCGTGCTCGGTAGGGCAAAGAGTAATTTGCAGTATTGGTGATGTCAGCCGGTTTTCCCTAGTTGTTTGTGTGGATCTTTCACACAGCAAAGGGGAAACAAAGACCTACAAATACAAAATATAAAAAGAGACTGTAAAACCACAGACAATCCAGGGGGACTTAAGTGGGAGGTGTAGTAACAAACTATTGTTTTTTTAAGGGAGTAGATAACCAGATGAGAAAGGTGAGGTAACATCTTTTATTGGTGAGAGAGAAACTTTCAAGCTACACAGAGCTCTTCTTAAGGTCTGGGGAAGGTGCTTCCAGTGTCACAGCTAACTTTAAGGTGGAACAGATTATTTAGATTGTTACACTTGGAGTATCTTCCCAGACCTGAAGAAGAGCTCTATGTACGTTTGAAAGCTTGTCTTTCTCACCAACAGAAGTTGGTCCAATAAAATATATTACCTCACACACCTCATCTTTCACTATTGAGTCTTAGTTGTACATCCAGATGAGGGAAGGCCAGGACAGCTTTCTTTTGGAAACAGCCTCCCTTTTAAAGATTTGGCTGCTGTGCTTTGATTTATTGCCTTTGCTTACTTTGGGCAACATACCAACTCCGATGCTGCAATGTTTCTGTAATTAACAGGTGCTTTTACCTTATCTCTGGATAATAGATAAATCAAATAGGTTTCATTTTAAGAGTTATGTAATGTTCTCATCTGGATATTACATAAACTAGTTTGGTCATTGTTAAGGCATGATAAGTCTTAAATTGCCCAAAGAAATTCTGGATCTCTCACCTGCCATGTGGCTTGTGTAGTCAATTACAAGTGTGCAAATTGGGTGTAAAAAGTCTGCCTAATGAGATTTCTCCACTCACTTGCACCAGTAGTGACAAAAGAAGCGAAGAATATATCTCTGATACTTTCCTGAGCAAGACGCAGTGGGGGAAATTCATCAGAGATAATATACTGATTTTTTAATGTTTGGTTTTATTCTTGTTTCCTGTGTGAAAAATTATATTATGAACTTAATATAAATAAGTCATTACTTGGGTATCAGCTTGCTAGAAATATAGGACTCCAGAGGCAGATTCTGCTATCTTTACTCATGCTGAGCAGTGCCTCCCCAATAAATCAATGGGACCACTTATGGAGTAAGATCCAATGCAATAGGCTAGATCCTTGGGTCTAGCCAGAATGTGCTCTCTGCAGGACCCAAGGCTGTTCTAACCCCTACCTAGCAACAGTAGCTCTTTGGGAAATCTCCAGGAGGGCTCTGGAAATACCTCCTTTCCATTAGCCTCTCCACTAACCCCAGGGGCTGGGAAAGCTCAGCTTACATTAGAAGGAAGAACTTTACATTAAATATTAAACTTTTAATATGGCAATCAGAAAATAAATAACTTTATCAAATTGCGGCAATTTTGTCAGCAACTTTTAAAGCTGATTTGTACTGCATCTAGACTGCCAGTTGTGTGACTAAGAAATAAAATAATATTAACCTGGATGTCATGAGCCTACCAGAGATAATATACGTCATCATACCTACAAACAGATGTGAACAATAAAGGAATATATAAATATTAAGGAGCAAGAAGCCATAACACAATGTGAGAAACCCCATAATGAACTGGAACATTTAAAAAAGAAAATCTTCCAGCATATAAATAGGATGAGAACCAAGATAACAGAGCACAGGAGATACTTACCAGATGTTCCAGGCAAGTTAAAAAATCTCTGTGATCAATATTATGAAAAGCATCTGAGACATCTAACCAAATGAAGATGTGAAAATATCTGTAGTACTGTTTATACTCCTATCCATTCTCCCACAGAGAGACCCTATTAAGTCAAGGTAAATTGTACGAAGTGTCTTAAAGTAGTGCCTGTCTGTTCTAATTTTATTGATATAGCAAGCTGAGGCTTAGTGTAATAGTGATTGTAGCACCCTATTAGGGATGAAACTGATAGGAAAATGCAATTGTCACACACAACCTTATTATTTTGATGCCAAATAAATATTTTTCTTGCACTATTGTTACTGGAAACGGAGTATGTGGACTGCTACCTTTGTTTTCCAAATAGACAACACTAGTGAGCCTTGGCTATAAATGTCACAGTTTAAATGGAGTTTCTCTTTAAAATGCATTTGTCTGTCTGCAGACAGTAGGAGAATAAATTAGTTATGTTTAGTGCAGCATTCTGACAATACCTTTTCAACAGCCCTGAAAATAGAGTCACTTCCACACTTTTATTAGTTTGTTACAGTTCAGTACAACTTGTCATTTTGCTAAACTAGGCTTGGTGGCTTTTTCCTTCATACAATTTTGGGGGAATTTAGTGTTCATGAAAGATGCCTGATTAACAGCCCTAGAGACGTTACTCTATTTATCCACAGAATAGCTATGCTACGAGCAGTGACAGTTCAGTCTCTGTAAATGCTGCCTCAGAAAGGAGACATCATTCTGACCTGAAGGGACCACCCCATGGAGCATGAAGGTAGTCCAGAGTCAGACTCTTACCTATGCAGTCCTTGTCCTTTCTGCAGAGACTGACAAAAAGGCAAGCAGTCAAATGCTAGTTGTAGTGATTAGAGCTGTAAATTCTGGACTCTGCTTCCTGTCTGCCACTGTCTCACTTCACGATCTTGGGCAAGTCACTGGGTTTCTGTGCATCAGTTTCTCCAGCTATAAAAATGCTTGGATAAAAGGAGCAATATAATGTAAGGTATTACTAATATGGGGTGACATTTAGCCATCAATCCAAGAAAGCACAAACACATGAATTGTCCCAGTGAAATTAATGGGCTACTTATGGGCTTAAAATTTAAGCACTAGTTTAAGTGCTCTGCTGGACTGGGGCATTATTCACTGAGACCATTGCATTTATTTTACACAGGTCTCTGAAAGCTATCAGATCATAACAGCTCTTGTTTACACCTGGGTTGGGTATTAATATCCCTTCAGTAATGCTCAGTCATTAAATCCCCATAATATTAGTAAAAAGGGACACTGCCAAATTATTTAGGCCTCAGATATAGTCGTATCTTATGACTGTTTAGGCCAAAATTTACAAAAATGGGAACCTACAGTTAAGTTTCTGAGGTGGTGATTTTCAAACATGCACACATTTATGAGCACACATTTCAGTGAGGACAGAATGTTGGCCCTACTGTAAAAAGTACTTCAGATTCTAAGGAACACTTTTTCAAAACCATGAAATTGCAGTTGGCAAGTTTTGCTTCCTTTGTTTGCACCCACAGTTCAAGTTCACCCACAAATCTGAGCGCTTGTACCTCTAACAACTGGTTTCCAGGTGCAAAGCAGTCACAGGTACAAACACTCACAACTGTACACACAATTCATTTTATACTGGAAAAAGACAGATTTTTCAAGCATAAACTAAGCCCGGTAAAAGGGACAGTTGTCTCTAACCTTGCTGAAAGCTTACTTATTTTGTTTTTTTTATTTAAAAAAAATGTTTTTAACAACAAAAGGTACACTTTGGTGGGATACCCAGAAAGGAAGAATGTAGATGTCATGGTGTCTCTAAAAAGGTATTTCAAAGAATGAAATGGTACAAAACTAGCTAACAGTAGCACATATCATAATGCTATTGGGCCACATCAATCATAATACTTAATATGTAAAGCAAAATATAAGTGCTAACTACTTCATCCTTTTAACGTCCTGTCAAGTAGGTCCTATAAGTGTTGCTATTCCCATTTTAGAAATGGGGAAACAAAGACAGAGAAGTTGTCTCATCCTTAAGGCTACGAGGGAGTAAGGGTCAGAAACAAGATTGGAGTGGAAGAGTTCATGGCTCCTGGGCCTATCCTTAGACCACCCTTATCTTCTTCCTGATATTTAGGATTAAGTGGATTAGCTTTAATAGAAAGAAAGCAAATAAAATATAAAGACAATAATCATTCCTCTATTAGGAATCTAGGTATCTTTGACACTTTGAAAAACACATTTTTAGTATTTTTTTCATAAATAAGATTATTTTATTTGGACTCATAAATGTAATATTCCAACTTCTGCATTAAGCTTTGGTCTTTTAAACAAGTAGCTGAGATAGCACACTTCCTTTCTGTGTGTATCATACCTGATCATAATAGGGAAATGATGAGCCAGACTTCAGTGGAGTAAGGGTTTGTCTACACTTGAGATATTACAGCAGCACAGCTCCCCACGAGGCAGTAGCTAGGTTGATTGAAGAATTCTTCCGTCAACCTAGAACTGTCTACACTGGGGGCTAGATCGGGGTTAACTATGTCACTCAGGGGTGTGGATTTTTCATAGCCCCGAGCAACATAACTATACCCGATGTAAGTTCCAAATGTAGACCAGCCCTTACACAAGGGATTATTTGCGCCCTTTCTATCTTGTAGCAATTTGATCTAAATGAGACTGAATTTATTTACTGGCATTTCTATTGTGCTCATCACTGGTGCACTTCCTTCCCTCCTATTCTCTGTGTGGCCCACCACACCTTAGTGTGGTGGGAAATCCCTCTGGTTTCCCCGGCTCGTTCCCAGGTGGGAATAAAACAAACTTAGACCGAAGTGTAAAGACAAAGGCACCCTAGTTAGGGCGATCTTTATTACTGCTATATAGCAGGATTCCGTTACAAGCAAGAGCAAGAAGGGAATGAATCTGTTGCACAGTTCAGAGTTTTTATACCTTCATTATTGCACAAGGTTGCATCAAAAAAAATTTTTATTGGTTATAATTTGCCGCAGTGTGATCCTGCACAGTGGCCTTTTCACCTTTTACCTAAATACATGAATATTCTTACAAGATACCATTGTCCTACCACAAGATAACATTACTGGCTAACACAAGGCCGGGCCTTTCAGATAGCAGACCAGCTGCCTGGCCTTGCAAAAGTTAAGAAGTCAGCAGTTATGTCTTTGGGAAAGTAATTTTTCCACATCATTAATCTTCTATCGGCTGTGATGCTTCGGTTTTTGGGTTTAGTCTGTGGGTGCTGAGTGGTGTTGGTAGCCTGTGGGCTACGGAAGGTCACACTGGATGATGTGGTGGTCCCTTCCGGCCTTAAACTCTATGACAGACACTCCCGTGCCTACATGACAGAACCCCACAGAATATGACTAGGCAGGAAGCAGAGATAGTACATTATAATGCAACCAATAGTACTACAATAAATAATTGTCTCATGCTTTCAATGAGACATAGGCCTTGTCAACACTGAAGGCTGGATTCTCTGGTCTGCTAAAGAGACTTGCCACTGTCTAAGTGACCTAAAGGAACCAGATAGGGCCAGTGGAGAATTTCTTGTTGGTGTAAAACTGGCGGGGATGGCTCTGCTGCCTTTTACACAAGCTGCGCTCTGAACCCCAGTGTAAGGAGCATGAGGGGGCATGTTGGGTGTGGATGGGACAATGGAGGGGCCTGGCAGGGCAGAGCTAAACCAAATCTGATAATCCACCATTGAAAGGGCTGCTTGACCCTGAATTAGGAGAGCCATCACCGTCTGCCTTCAGCCACCGCATTCTGCTACGTTAGAGAGCTGTGCGTGGATGCAGTGGAGGATCAGGACCTGGGTGTTTAGTCACCAGTGAAGCTGCATTTGTATAAATCCCTAGTGTAGGCACAACATGCACCGGTGCAGTATGATTTACACAGTTTCTACAGGCATAAATTGTACTGCACCACTAGCTCCGCTAGGAGCTTACCCTGGTGCAGTTCCACTGCAGGCTTACAAACTCATTGTAAGGCCTAACGTCATGACTGCTTGTAAAGATAAAGATCTCAAGGGAGCAAGCAAGTGTGCTAAACTTGCCGGGCAAATTATAGTTTACTAGCATAAGTGCCCGGCGCTGCTCGGGTCAGTCGGAGGTGGGGAGGTGGCAGACAGCTGACACCCCCTGACCAACCCCAACACCCACCCCTCACCCCTCACCCACCCCGACACCTTCCCACCCCCCCGAAGCAAACACAACACCCACACCTCACCCCCCGACCGAATCCGACACCCCCACCTCACTTACCGTCCCACCAAACCCAATTCGCATCCGTCGCAGGCGGGGAGGGGGCCCAGAGCCAAGGGATTCCAGGGACCTTCGCAGGTGGGGGGGGCACAGGGCTGATGTAGTCCGGGGTTCCGTTGGGGAGGGGGGAGGGGCAGAGAACTGAGTGATCTCCGGGGTTCCGTTCGGGAGGGGGGAGGGGCAGAGAACTGAGGGATCTCCGGGGTTCCGTTGGGAGGGGGGAGGGGCAGAGAACTGAGGGATCTCCGGGGTTCCGTTGGGAGGGGGGAGGGGCAGAGAACTGAGGGATCTCCGGGGTTCCGTTGGAGGAGGGAGGGGTGAGCTGAGCGAGTGAGGTGTGTGTTGGAGGGGGGTATTATGACATCATCACCACCTAACTGCCCAGCTGATGTGATTGGCCCTGAAAGACTTTCACCCCTGGGGGGCGTCAGAGGTGAGATCCGAAATTTTTTTGACCCTTACCAGCATCTAGACCCCAAGACCCCTCACTGTACCAAAATTCAAGTCTCTGGCTCAAACGGTGCGGGAGGACTTCGCAGTCATACGTACATACATACATACATACATACACACATACATACACCACTTTACTTTTATATATATAGATAGATATCGATTCATAGATTCCAAGGCCAGAAGGGACCACTTTGATCAGCTAGTATGACCTTTGTGTAGCACAGGCCAGAGAACTTCTCCCAAATAATCCTAGAGCAGATCTTCAAGAAAAACATCCAATCTTGATTTAAAAATTGTCAGTGATGGAGAATCAATGATGACCCTTGGTATATTATTTCAGTGATTAATTAGTAACTGGGAGGTAGCTACCTTATGCCTACCTAAAATTCCTCCTCATTTGGATAAGGTATTCTTAATTCCAACCTTAAAGTATTAAGTTAGCATTCCTGTGCACTGTTAAACAGCTGCGGGCTTCCAGTCCAGAGGTATCTACATTTCAGTAGTGGCCACATTACGTGGTAATGTGTAAATCAATTTGTCATCTTTCTGGATGAAAGAGGGTTCATAAAGGTAAAGCCATTTTTAGCATCTTAAAATGAAAACCTAGTGGGAAAATAAGAGTGTTTTCTCTTACATCAGAGAGCGAACAATCAGATCTTATTTTTTGGGCATGTCGAAATTCAGATGTAATAAACTAGTAGTGGGGATCAAATGCTAATTATAATATATTTTTCTTAAAGATCAGATTTCCTCCGTAGAATAAGAAGGAACATTTTCAGTCTTATCCTCCAGCTCATTCTCACATGCTCTTTTCTTTGTATGTCAGTGGTTTTTTTGTTTTTTCCCACAATAATCCTTTTCTTCATTCTCTTTTTATAAAAGTCTGAATTTCAGAGGTCTGAGCATTGGTGAAAGCTAACAGAGAGGATTTCCTAGATATATTGCATGCTGATCAGGGGTTTACTTCCTGGCCTGGTAACAGATTGAACAGGAATAGTGTTTGCCTTCAGTAACTCCCCTAGCCCTGCGTATTTTTTATCACTTTTTCTTCATACAATCTCTCCCCCACAAAGGTTCTCAAGTAGAGGAAACAGAAATAAAATATCTTTCATTGTCTAAGAATGCTCGATGTGGCCCATTGATAGCATTGTCTTTGGGCATGCACTGTGAGCGATTAAGTGAATTCTTGGACCTTGCCTCTTATATGACTAGCTCCCCAGCAGCAGACAGTAATGAGGTAGGCTGACCATACGTCCCATTTTGAACGGGACAGTCCCGTTTTTTACATATTTTTGGACTGTCTCGTCTTTTTTACAAAAATATCAATTTTGTCCCGTTTTTGGGGCAGGTCCCAAGCTGCTTTCTAGGGGGAGGTTCTTCTTTGCAGGACTCGCAAGAGCTCAGGTGAAGAATCTTGCTACCTAAGGACAAGTATCAGATGTCAAAATCTCCGATGAGCAAACTGCGCTCATCGGAGATTTTGACATCTGATACTAGTCCTTAGGTAGGGAGAGGAGGCAGCGGACGGAGGGAGAGAGCAGGGAGGAAGGGAGGGATGGAGAAGGGGGATGGAGAGAAGGGAGGGATGGAGAAGGGGGATGAGAGAAGGGAGGGATGGAGAGAAGGAGGGAAGAAGGAGGAATAGTGAGAAGAGGAGGCAGCGGGCGGCGGGCTGAAGCCGACGGCGGAGCGGAGCTGTCCGGAGCCGCAGCCGGGGGCCGAGCGCGCCGGCGGGGGGGGGGGGGGGGGGGGGCTGCCGGCCGGGTTTTATGAGACATAATCACTTATGTCTCATAAAACCTAGCCGGCAGCCCCCCCCCGCCGGCGCGCTCGGCCCCCGGCTGCGGCTCCGGACAGCTCCGCTCCGCCGTCGGCTTCAGCCCGCCACCCGCTGCCTCCTCTTCTCACTATTCCTCCTTCTTCCCTCCCTTCTCTCCATCCCCCTTCTCCATCCCTCCCTTCTCTCCATACCCCTTATCCATCCCTCCCTTCCTCCCTGCTCTCTCCCTCCGTCCGCTGCCTCCTCTCGCTCCCTCCATCCCTTCTCTCTATCCCCTTCTCCATCCCTCCATCCCTCCATCCCTCCCTTCTCTCTATCCCTCCATCCCTCTCTTCCTTCTCTCTATCTCCCTTCTCCATCCCTCCCTTCCTCCCCTCTCTCTCTCCCTCCATCCACTGCCTCCTCTTCCATCTCCCTTCTCTCCATCCCTCCTTCTCGCTGTCCCTTGCCTCCTCCATCCCCCCTACTCCCTACCCCCATCTCTTCTCTCATCCATCCATCCTCTCCCTTCTCACCTTCGTGCCTTCTCTCCCTCCGTCCCCTCCATCCTCTTCATTCCTCATCCCCCCTTCTCTCTCTCCCTCCATCCTCTTCATCCCCCATCTCTGTTCTGTTTATTCCTCCATCCATCCCCCCCCAATCCCCCCTCTGCCTCCCCCCCGCCCAGCGCTGGGGGCCCCAGGTGGGGCCATGGTGCTGGTCACCTCGCCCACCGAGCTGGAGTGCCTGGCCAAGCCGCTGTTCTGCCGCAAGGGGGCGCTGCGCCAGAAGGTGATCCACATGGTCAAGAGCCACAAAGTCACCGCACGCTTGTGCAAGCAGCCCACGTTATGCAGCCACTGCACCGACCTCATCCGGTGAGACCCCCCTAGAGCCCCCCCCCCAGCGCCCCTCAGCCCACGTTCTGCAGCCACTGCATCAACTTCATCTGGTGAGACCCCCCCTAGAGCCCCCCCAGAGCCCCCAACCACCCCCCAGCGCCCCTCAGCCCAGGTTCTGCAGCCACTATACCGATTTCATCTGGTGAGACCCCCCCCAACCCCGTCCCGTTTTTGCCATCCCAATGTCCCATTTTTGTCTCAAGGAAATATGGTCAGCCTATAATGAGGCCATATTAATAATCAGAGGTAGCTGGCTGCAGTTCGCCTTTTTAGGCCAATGGGGACGGAGGGAAGTGGTGTGGGCCAAGGCCCCTATTGGCCTGAACAGAGAACCGTGGCCAGTGGGAGCTGCGATCAGCTGAACCGGTGGACGCTGCAGGTAAACAAACTGCCCCGGCCTGCTAGCAGATTTCCCTGACAGGCTGTGTCCCAAAGATTGCCAATCCCTGGGGTAGACCAGTTCTCTCTAGTTTCCTTCCATATTTTCTTTCTCTGTGCATCAGCCCGATGCTATGGGAGCATCACAGTGAACACTTACAATTCATGTTTAACATGGTACGCCACCTTCACCTCTTCTGTAGGATCAATGAAGGAGTGGAGATAGGATCATATGACACATCCAGCTTCTGTCTCCGTTCAGGGCCTCAAGAGGAGTGATCTAAAAACCAGGCAAACTGGTGGGAATCATGGAATATTTTTCTAGTCGTGGAGGACAGCACCAAAATATGTTTGATATGATGAGCTACTTAAGACTCTCACTCATAGGCACTGACTTGTTTTGAAGAGGCGTTTCTGTTTGTGGGGAGGGCTCTGCCAGTTTTGGGGGGAGGCTATTTTCAGCATATTTATACAATTCTTTCCTATTCTACAAAAGCAACAAAAAGTCTTGTAGCACCTTATAGACTAACAGATCTTAGGGATCATGAGCTTTCGGGGGCTAAGATCCACTTCATCAGATGAATGTGGAAATCCGCAGAGGCAGGTATAAATATGCAGGCAAGAAACCAAGGTAAATTCAATCATGGGGGGTGAGGCCCACTTCCAGCAGCTGATCTGGAGGTGTGATCTAGAAGTGGGCCTCACCCCTCCGACTGAATTTACCTTGCTTTCTTGCCTGCATATTTATACCTGCCTTTGGAGATTTCCACAACATTCATCTGATAAAGTGGGTCTTAGCCCACGAAAGCTCATGATCCTTAAGATCTGTTAGTCTATAAGGTGCTACAAGACTTTTTGTCGCTTTTGCCGATCCAGACTAACATGGCTACCCCTCTGATATTTTCATATTCTAGTTATTGAATAAGTGTCTACCTTTGATATCTTAACAATTGAATCATTTCCCAAAGAGCAATGCACTACATAATTACATCATCTTGAATTATGGTATATTAAAATCATTGCACTCACCTACAAACTGTCTTCACCAGCATGCCAGTTTAAACATATTACGTCTCACTGTAGCTTTCTGGATGAAACTGTCAGCAACACTGTGGCTCGGGGGCTGAGCAGCGCCTATATTTTTTTTTGGTGGGTGCTTGAGCCCGGAGCACCACAGAAGCGGCACCGATTCTCTCATTTGCCTTTTTTTCTGGAGAAACAAAAGGTGACTCTTAAAGAGAGTCTCTCATAACAGCCCTAAACTTTACCAAGACTTAAATTCCACAGCAAGGCTCTGCCATCTCTAATATCTTTTACAATCTGTGGCATCATTTTTCACTGTCAAGCCATCATTTCTTCAAAAAGCTTCCCACCGCTTTGTTAGGTTACAAATACGCTTTTATAATTTCTCCCAGTAACAGTGTTCCTGTTGGCTAGGATCTGCTGAGGTCATGTGATATCTTATTACTCATGTGAGATTCTGCTTCTCTATACTGTTATACTGGAATCTCAGCTATGGCGAATTGAAATTGCAAAAGGGATTTCAATCTCCATGGTGCGCTATAGTAAACTTAATTTTAAAAAATTGTACTAAAACGAATTTAAAAATTGCAAGTTGGATTAAAAACTCATTAGACTGTGTTCCTTCACTCTTAATTTATATCTAAAGGCACTCGCTTTCACATGTGTTCCGCAGTACCACAACGTATACAGTTAAGCAAGCTGTTAACTACGGAAGCTGGATCTATGCCATTTGCAATTTAACAGCATTTGATATAACTGAATTTGACATTTATTTAGGTACAGTTCTACTAGTACAGTATCTTTAATTGGTAACATCTTTACCATGTTACTGGACCTTCTTTTACATAGCAAAGATATGAAGATCTAAAAAAGATATTTTTATGTGGTGATTAGATGGGTAGCACAGAAGCAGAGAATTATCCACAGACCAGGTGTAGTCTAGGTATAGATATCCAACATGTTCACTATTACATGTCTTCAGCTTAGAAGTATATAAATTTGCATTCTGAAATGGAAATTCAAATTGACATATAAATAGCTTTATTATCTCTCAGAAACTTTTATTTTTAACTCCTAATTTGTTACTGTTCATTGCTCCAGCTTCATGGAACCTCTGTAGTAAGGTTTGTAAAACCCATCCCTGCTCAGATAGCATAACTTTAAAAAGAAAATTAATTATCCTTTACCACCACCAAGACTGGTTTCCTTAGTAAAACAACTATTTTGTATCCCTCTGCCTAACCTCTATTCCTCCTTCCTCTGTGGTGTCTGTTATCACAGTGTCCCCTTTGCAGCCATGAAAGCCAATGAGCAGTCCATGTGCTGGCATAGCATTGCTCACTTGCAGACCATCCTGTCTAATGTTAAGAGTGGGGCCAGGCCTCCTTGGCTAGGGGCTGATAGCTGTAATATGCAGTCCTGTGTGCCGAGTGGATGGAGAGTGGGGGTAGTGGGAGAAAAGATTATGTGTGAGGGGACAAAACTGCACTGAGGAAAAAGAAATGACGTGATGCTGAACGCCTCTTCTTCTGAAAATGAAGCATGTTATCCGTGTGTGGGTATATACATGTGGTATATGTTACCTAGCCTGGGTGCAGTGTTGCCATAGGCTGGATGGAATTCAGTGCTGCTGCTATTTGTGATTATGTCACTGGTTAGCTTGCAAAGACATTATAAGCCTTCTTATGACTGACGGGGCTGCTAACAGATACTTTTCTTTAGCTCAGATGATAGAACCCGGTGTTGTTTTGGCACCAAAAGTCCTGGATTCTCTACCCCAGGACATGTGTAGTTTAGCCTGTAACATTAGTTACACTACAGCTGGCTGAAATTTTTCACTGAAATGTTTTTTAAAAAATTGACCAAAAAAAAAAAGCTTTTCAATCAAAGCATATTTTTGAAGAAACTTTTTATTTTGGTAGAAATTTTCTGTTTTTTTAGCCCCCCCTCCCCAATGGCAAATTGAAAAATCTTCAATCAAATTTTTAGTTTTCAGTAACTTTGTTTTGGTTCTTGAAAATCTTTTGGGCTTCAGGCAAAGGGGCTTTTTTGTTAAATTTTCCTCTGAACAACAATTTTTCAACTGCTCTAGTGTGTGATGTCAGAGACACGTTATCTTCTTGTTCGGTGTTTGTCCAAGCCTAGCACAATGAGACCCTGGTCCACAACTGGGACTCCTAGGCACTATGGTATTACAAATACAGATAACAATAATAATAATTAATAGTAAACACACCTACATGGACATGTACTCTTGGCCTGGAAGCTTCAGTGTGCTTCTTCATCCAAGTCTGCTTGTACAGCCTATAGTACTGCTATGGGATTACACTGTACATTCAAATGAACTCATTATGATAATTACAATGAATACCAAAGCAATTAATAATGATTAACCACTTACATTAAATGTCACTCTCTATATCTGAATTACAAAAGGATTTCTGGTGATTACTTTTCTTCAAGAGAATCACCATGATCACAGAAAAATTTCAAGTGAATACTCCAAAGTTTAGTGATTAATTAGCACAGGCCAAAAGGCCACGAACAGAGGAGACAGCACTAGCACTTGGGGTTTTTCATTTATGGATTGCACTGGAGGCATGTGCTTCCTCAGCCTGTTTATTTTTTTTGGAATCAAGATTAGAAGCAACATGCAAAAGATCACCCCTAACTCTCAAACTAAGAAAATAGGGTGGAAAGATCTTTTGCCACATTGGGCTGCTGAAAGCTGAAACTAAAGCAAAAATAATGTTTCGCTTTCCCCCTGTTCCTGACGGGTGGTGTTATAAAGCGCTCTGCTTTGTATTAAGAAGCTGCTGTCACACACCTCCTTTCACCCATGTCTTTTGCAACTGTCTGCAACGCTGATGGCGGCTCCAGTGTGTGTGTGTCTATCTAGCTATCTATAGATAGATACACTCACCTGCTAATAACAGGAAGGGAAAACTGAGACAAGGAGAGCAGTTTCTTCTATCTCAGATCATCTCAAACAGGATAAAGCTTTGGTAGTGGGGTCAGAAGGGAGGTGAGTCAGTAAACATTCCCCAGTAAGAGAGAGTCTGTGATTTATTGCTGAGTCTCCAAGAATCAAATTGAAATGGGTCCCATTTTGCTTTTCGCAGGCCCTGGCATCACACCAGGACCATCACCTTTCAAAGGACTGAGGGAAAACGAATGGTAAGTTCATTGCTCTGCACAGCAGTTCAATACATCTAACCACAAGATTATTGAAATTCTGTTCTCTTTCTCTAGCATGACTGTGAAGTGAAGGAGGGAAACGCCGTTGCTGAATCTGGAATAAGATTGAGTAGCTCTGATAAATGTAAATTATTTATCACTCATTGTCCGTTTTATAGGCGTGATGGTATTTTGAATTATATTACCCAGCATCATAATGCTGCTTTCAGTACACCTGCCGGTACATAATACCACTTGCTGAAGGGAAAGGGGAAGAAAATACAACCTCTGAATGACAGGGCACTGAACAGATCGACAGATGAACTGATTGCATAATTTAATCTTGGTCACTTACTGCAGAGTGGCCTTTATGAAGAAAGAAACACTTTTGTTTTGTTCTTCTCCGGGATGTAAACAAAGTGACACTAATCTGCCATGATTGAGATATCAGTTTGATTGGTTAGCAAGAATGATGCAACCTTAACCAAAAGGGCAGTGCAGCTTGAGCTCTGTTGGTTGTTAGTCTTCAGTAACAACCTGATGTACAAGCCCTGAGGTAGTTCAAATCAGAGACTGCCCATTGAGTGGTCTTCAGGGAGGCTGATTTGCATTTAATCGCATGGAGAGAAATATGTGTGAATGGGGGAAGACTGGAGATCAGTGTAGGTGTCTTGCCCAGGATATTAATTAACACATCTTCGCTTTTGACTTGTGCTGCATGATAACTCTGTCCCCATAGGTGTGCAGTAGTCTACTGTGGCTACTATCTAAGGTTTTCAAAAGTAGGAGAAATCATATTTTGCTGATTATCTCCACAACGGTGACATCTCACATATAGTACAAATGTGTGCTCATTTATCTGGGTATAGGTGATAGCCTCTGGAGTAACCTAACCATGAAAGAGTTCACGTCCCTTTGCCAGGCACCTGAGAACTCCAGTCTCCTAAATGTGCTTTAGTTCTGATTTGCATATGTGGTAAGTAAAGGTTAGAATTTGGAACCTGCAAGGTTCATCCAAGTTTAGAGAGAGAACCCTGTAAGCAAGTCTGATACAACAGGGCTCTTCAAACACACCCCAGACTGCTGGGGACTGCACATGCTATCAATCGTTTCCAAAAGTACGGTCTCCAAGACTCACCCTTAGTGAAAACTCTTTAGGTGGGGATGGAGAGGAATGTTCTGTGAAGTTCCCTTCCACCAAATCATTCAGTCATCAAAGACTGGGTGGATTTGCAGGGCCTTCCAGAGAAGCGTCTGGGGCTACTCCACTCCCTGGTGATATAGTTCCAATGGAGCTGCACTGCCAGAGCTTCTTCTGGCTCCTATCCCTGGAGTTTTCCCCTCCTCCTCCGCTTAAGGGGGCCCACAGTGCAGGAGGGCACCAAGGAAAAGTTAATCCTGCATCAGGCTGATTATGTTGACTGCGGTTTGCCAAAGGCATTGATATTTATCTCCACTGCCACTCCCAGCCATTGAAAAATCATGAGTCAGCCCCCACCCCCAAACATGAGAATTAAAAAAATTATACATTTTGGGTTCTTTTCATTTACCTGTTGGTTTCTGAGCTCTTCAGGTGCCCTCAGATCCCGTCTCCAAGCTTTTCTCATCAGTGATGAGGGCTGGAAACTGACTTTTATCGTTTATTGATTTAGTCAAATGAAAGCTGAGACTCTCACATAATCACATGACTCCAGGACTTTAAGCAAAAAGACCAAACATAGTGAGACTCATGATACTTTGGTAGTAACATGGGATTCGGTGTGGAGTGCTCATTTTAGAGGCTCCTTTATCACTATCATCCGGACACCCCCAAACACACACACACTCCTGCACTAGCTCGGAGCTGCAGGCCCATTCCCAGCAAGGGTTCCCCTACCACACCAGCAGCCACGGTCAGGTCAATAGAACCAGCCTGTCACCCTCTGCTCCTGTGTATACAGTTTTTAGGTGGTGGTTTGCCCTTGAAGGGTGGCCCAGTAGCAGCAGCAGTGGTTGGAAGGTGCCACACCAGTGTACCCATGGGCTGGATGCCCTGCCCCTGAAGTCTGGTGTAGGAAGCATATCTGCAGCTTTGGGACTGCCTGTCCCCTTTTAGAGGTTCCCACATCAACAGAGGGGTGGGGGTCATAGTGCCACAGTGGCAGCTGGCCCCTTCTTTCCTCTCAGAGAGGGTGAGAGGATGCCTATGCACAGATAAGGGCACAAACTCCCCTCCCCCGCCTCTCTTTTGCTTCATATTCTCCTCGGCTGAATGGGTATTAAATGTTCCCAGATCAGAATCTTAGTGCCTTACACCCATTGGACATGTGGATATCTAACTGCACAGTGCTAACCAACCACTGTGATACCCCCCCAAATGTCATGAGTTACACTTCCAATGGGGTGCCAAACACTACTGTGTTTGTGGTATCTTGCTCCAGGCTGAGTTTGTTTGGTCCACTTCTTATAGAGCATGCACTTTTATTTTATCGCTACTTGTGTTGCACGGCACGAAGTGTCACCCAGCATATGTAATGGCCGCATTTTTGAAGAAACTCCCTTGTGCTTTCACACAGCCCCTTGTACGGTTTTGTTTGCGTAATCAGACATTTGCACACCCTAGTAGGCATCTGTGTTCCTGAGTTTGTCAGTTAGGGACTTGATTAATGCGTGCACACTTCTGACTATTTATACAGCCAAAAACATTGCCATGGAAAATCACAACTGTCATTTTATAGGTTGCTTTTCTTATTTTATGAGAAACGTTTGCATACTAGGCTACAGAGGTGGGTGCTACTACAAAACCCTAAAATAGAAATTATAGTTCTCCCAGGCTAGTGAACACAGTGTGCATTCTGCCGATGAATAGACAATTTGATCTACCAAGGTCCTTGTCATAAGCACTAAATTAACTTTACCCAAAATCATTACATCAACCATTTGGACTATTTTTTATGACATGGTACTACTGCATTATGCTGTAATGCGGTGACCCAGTCTGGGATCACCTTAGGAACTTCTGCTCTCATGGCTGCTGGAACTTGAAACTAGAGCTGGTTGTGAATTTTTCGACAAAACATTTTTTCCATCAGAAAATGCTGATTCATCCTCACTTTTTGCAGAAATATCTCCATTTCAATGGTTTCCTCCTCCACGATGGAATTTAGAGAATGAGAAACTTTGGTTCAGAGCACCCACTTGAACTTGGTCCTCACGCATTCCAAGTGCGTGCTGTAGCCACTGGTCTATTAGCAGGTGGGGGTTATCTTTTTTTCATTAAAAAATTCAAAAGGTCTCAGTGTCATTCCAATGCAGAATGAAACCAAATGTCAAACCATCAAACTGATTTCATAACAGATTTCCTGTTTTCCGGCAGTCCTACTTGGACCACACTTCCTTGATAAACTGGGCCTATGGGGGAAAAGTGCAGTGTTCCTGTGCTGTCCTCTTCTGTTGAGAGTGCTGGTAGAATGACTCTTTGGTACCACTTCTGAAGCTAGAGATATGTTGATTGTGGTAGGGAATGGTGGAAGCAAATGTAGTTTCATATGCTGACTTCCAAAATAAAGTGGTGTGAAACAAAAGCAGACGATGTGAACTGGCCTTTGTCTAGTAGCCAGGCTCATCCCAAAAGAGCCCATGTTTAGATAGTGGGGTTTTATCCACTGCTCTAATAAATGAACACACACAGTTGTATATTTGCAGAGTAGTGAAGGACTTGTGTTTGCATAATAATCTGCTTATTTAAGAGACCATGTTAATAAGCCATAAACCAGAAAACCTTGATTTATCCTATTGATGATAAATCTTGAGGCTAGATCCCTTGCATAGTGAGTGAGCAAACTCTTCCTGATTGGATTAGGAAGCCGATTGGGGGCTTTCTCTCATTAAAGTCAATAGAAAACTTCCATTGCCTTTAGTGGGAACAGAAGTGGACCCATTATGCTGAAACTGAAAGGCTATAATATTTTGTGCTTGAAAGCTTTGTATCTTTTTGGTTTGGGTGGGTTTTTTCTGTGGATTTGAATGGAAAGTTCAACCCTAGCTCTTCATTAAAAATGAAATGCTGTACAGTAAATACAGCAACACTAATTAATGCCAAGATATAGCAGATGGCTGTGGAATTACCAATTAGATCCATAATTACAGTAAATTCATGTATTATGATTTTGATAAGAAATGATGAAATGACAGTATTGCCTGTCAATGAATTATTCCACCTGGTCTGAAATTACTCTAAATACTCTAAATTACTCGAATACTCTAAAGCAAAACTATTTAAGGAGGATTAGAAGGACCTATTAGAATTCATAGTAAAAGATGACAAAATATAAGAGAACTGACACTTCCGATGTCTAATTGTGAAATCGCTCTGTGTTTGGGTTCAGCGAGATTCTTGTTAAGCTCATTGAAGTCCTGTAAGGGACCATCTCTCCATGCAGAACTGATTGCATGAAGTCCTCATGAGATCCAATCTGACTGCTAGCCCACGTCCTTACTGTTACGCAGGTCTATCAGTCATCCTCTGGATCTAGAGAGGGGTAGACTGTCAATGAGAATGAAGGAATGATTTCTTTCCCTTGATTGTCTGTAGAGATTTTTTGCAAGACTATCCTCTGTGCTAAAGGAAAGTAATCTCTGTGGATACTCGGAGGGAATACCTAGTGAGCAACACAACACACTCCACAGGAGATACCTCCTGTGGAGTGTGTAGCAGTGAAAATGGAAAGAGTAAGCCCTTTGTTGCGGTGTTCTGGTAAAGTGGAACATGGTGGGAATGTATAACACTCACAGAGCAGTGCTTTAAGTTATACTCCATGCACTTGATACATGAAGAACAGAGATAGGGTTGAATTGCAAAGTTTGGATTTGGATACAGACTTTTAAATTTGGATGTGTTTGGCTCTGGGATTTTGTTTCAGTCTTCTCAGAGGTAGGATGTTTAGATGTAGATCTGAACTTCCCCAAATGTTAGTGGGATTCAGATCCTGGGTACAGGCATGTATATTAGAGCTAGAGCCTTTTCCATGCCCATATCATCTCTCGCCTTGACTATTTGCAATTTCATCTTCCTGTCCTTTCTCTCTAAATCATTTTCTTTGCTCACCAACCAAAGGTTTTGGTCCATTACTAGATAGAAATGGTAGAATTGTCAATAATAATGCAGAAAAAGCCACAATGTTCAATATATATTTCTGTTCTGTATTTGGGAAAAAGCCAAATGATGACTTTAGTCCAGCAACTAAGAACAGTGGGAGAGGGTGGGACGAGTAGTTAGGCAAATTCACTCAGGTTGTAATACCTGCAGAGAGCTACCACCACTTGGAGAGAGGCTTGCATACACTGGTTCAGACTGGATTCTCCAGGGACCAATAGACAAAGGAAAGGTTTATAGATAAATAATTGAGTTCACTGACACAGGGCCTTCTTTCTGACCCAACAAATGGACAGGTCCTTTGGTCTAAGGGCCCCCCCAAAACCTTAGGGAAGGGCTGGAAAGACTTTGGCCCACTGAGGCCCCATAAGACTTGGATTCTGAATCTGAGCTGAAGCTGTAGACGCATCAGGTAAGATATTTCCAGCAGAGATAGGGAAGTGTTAGCACCATTATACAAGGCACTGGTGAGACCACATCTGGAGTACTGTGTGCAATTCTAGTTTCTCATGTTTAAGAAAGATGAATTCAAACATGCAGAGAAGGGCTATTAGGATGAACAGAAGAATGGAAAACCTACCTTATGAGAGGAGACTCAAAGATCTTGGCTTGTTTAGCCTGACCAAACTAAGGCTGAAGGGAGATATGATTGTTCTATATAAATACACCAGAGGGATAGATACCAAGGAAGAAGAGGAGTTATATAAGTTAAGCACCAATGTGGACACAAGAACAAATGGATATAAACTGCCCATCAAGATATTTACGCTCAAAATTAGGTGAAGGTTTCTAACCATTTGGCTGACCAGATATCCCGATTTTATAGGGACAGTCCCAATTTTCGGCCTGTCAGCCTAACATTGATCCTGGGCAAGATAATGGAATGGCTGATATAGGACTTAAGTAATGAAGAAATAAAGGATAACATAATTAATGCCAATCAACATGGGTTTATAGAAGATAGAGTTTGTCCAACTAACTTGATAGCTTCTTTTTGAAGAGATTACAAGTTTGTTTGATAAACATAATAATGCTGTAGTAATATATTTAGACTTCTAGAAGGCATTTGACTTTGTATTGCATGACATTTTGATTAATAAATGACAACAATACAAAACCATAGAACACATTAAATTGGTAAAAGCTAGCTGACAGGTCTCAAAATTTAATTTTAAAGAGGGAATCATTGAGTGGGCATGTTTCTAGTGGGGATCTTGGCCTTATACTGTTTAACATTTTTATTAGTGACGTGGACAAAAACTTTATTCATGACGGATAAAGTTTGCAGATGACACACAACCTGTGGGAGTGGTAAATAATGAAGCAGGCAGGTCACTGATTCAGAGCTATGCAGATCATTTGGTAAATTGGGGGCAGGCAAACAATATGTGTTTTAATGTGGCCATATGTAAAGTTATACATCTAGGAACAAAAATGTAATAGAGAACTCTATCCACTATCACACCCAAGTCTTTTTCAGATTCACTACTTCACAGAATAATTAGCTGAATTTGAATTTCTAGTATGACGCTGTGGCCAACATCCCTGGATGTACAAACACGGGACTGTCAGGTAGCAGTAACTGGTGAGATTGCTAGTGGAATATCATGTCCAGTTCTGGTGTCAACATTTCAAGAAGGATGTTGATAAATTAGAAAAAGTTCAGAGAAGAGGCATGCGAATGAATAAAGCGTTGGAAAACAAACCTTTAGTTATACACTCAAGGAGCAGATTTGATTAGCTGGCACAGCTACATAGTACATCGAGCCAAACCAACAGCCACAGTTTAATTTGCAAAGAGTAAAGCTGAATGCAAGTTAAACTGAACAAGTGGATCTTTATTAAATCCTGTGTGTTGCTCTGACCATGTGGTAGAGTTGCTTTCAGCTTAATTTAAATCCCCACATTCCCTATTCTACAGGTGTCCCCTCAATAGCTGTCCTTCCAGGGAACATGGGCACTGTTACTCCAGTTCCACTGATCTTGATACAGGCTTGAAGTTGACTAAATTCTGGAATCAAGCAGTTTTCTTCCCCATTTTTTAAAAAAATTGACTTTGGGGGTAAGTTCTGGTCTCCATTGCACTTCTTAAGCCACACTGCTAGTAGCTGCTGTTGCTTTGTTGTGCTTTGTTATAGCTGTTTGTTTGCCACACTCCTCTAAAAAAGGGTTTTACTTCAACTCATGTACAATTGGCAGCCTTAAAGGCAAAGAATTTTGATATCCTTGGGCCAGATACTCAGCTGATGTTAATCAGCTCTGCTGATTTATACCTCTGAGCATCTACCCCAAATAAAATAGTTTTATCTTGAAACTTTGTTACCTAGAGACTGTTTCGCGCCTCTGCTTGTATTAAGCGACTGAATCTCAGATCGTTCTCTTTTTTGGGGGAGTTGATGTATTTTTTTTATGTCATTTTCCCCCATGTTTGTTTTTCCTCCTTCCTTCCTAACATCAATGTTTTTCTCCTTTGTTTGTGTGTGATCTGTTTTCTTATGCTTCCTCTTAATTTCCTTTTGGACTCATTTCTCTGTACTTCCTGCAGAAAACTTCTTTAAAAAAAAAATTAGTAGGCAACATCCAACCATCTTTTTTGCACACCTGGTTACCACAGTACCCCCTGCCAGAATAGGCACAATATGCATCAGAGAAAAACACATGTCTTTCTTGCCAGTGAGTTCTATTCCAATTGCACAGACTGCAGGGGTTAATTTCCTTTCAGTCTTCTCTCAGACCGGTGGCAGGCAACCACAAATGGGAATTTTCACATCATGCAGGGCCACCTTCCTCTTTAAAGACCCTGTAGCCAAAAGAATATGGAGTGAGGGCCTGACAGCACTTGCCCATACTAGCAGCCCCATGAACAGGTTTGCCAGCTCACACCCCATCTTGCCTTTATCCCTCCTGCATCCCTTTGAATAAAATGAATCTCTTTCATGCTGACCTTGAGCGGAGCTAGAACCAAATCACAGAAAACAATTAGCTGGCAAGAAGATTGATATTCTGTGACTTGGTTGCCACTTGACTGCAGGGTGTCTTTGGCGTTTAGCTTCCCTTATGTACTTTTCAGGTAGAGCTTCTCATAGTAATTGCCTCATCTATCAATTACAATGGCTGCCTTTTTGTCTAGGGGTGTAATCCTGCAGATACTTACTATGGTGAACAGTTGTCTTGATTTCAAGGGCTTGGATTTCTGTCCTATTCTATGAAAGAAACAAGGGTAGAATTCTGGTTTTGAATATCTGTACGTGCTCCGGAACCGTAGGGTGAAATAATGGGTCTAAGAGGTTGGATCAATTGGTCCAAGAAGCAGCAGATGAGAGGTCTTGTTTTCCTAGATGCCTTTTGAGGCTGAATCCAGCAATTCTCCAAATAGTCAGGGTCCTTTCAAAGGAAGAGCTACCATCTTACTTTTGCAGGTAAGTTACCCCCACTCCATAGTGTAAGCAGGAGCTAGATGGGCGTGGCTGAAGCACTTGTGCAATTTAAGTAATGCAATCTATAGCAAAGAAGCATTGAATGTTCTCATGTTTTTAGGGAATATGGCACATGTGCTGCTTGAATGTCTGCTGTCCATTCATTAGCTATCCTGGACATGTATGTAGAGTAAACACATTACCTGTCAGCCAGGCCAGTGAGCTTGGTACTGCTAAACACCACCTCACTTTTCCTGTCCAACAGGGCCTTCGGTGAAATGACAGAATCTAGGGGAAGAGCCAAACTTTCAGCAGATGCAGCCACTGACTAATACTTATTCTGGATTCTGTCATGCACGATTCTTGGCTTTCTGCTAGAAGTAAGTCTTTTGTTTACATGTATATACAGTACATTTTTCACTGAATCCTTGGCATCTAATGACTGACTAGATTCTGTCATGCTCTGAAGGGCTGGCAGGAAAAGGAAGATGTAGCAGGTTTTTCCTCATGTAACAAATTATTCCTGTATCAATTAATTGGGGTTTTTTTTCTCTTGTGAGGGTTTGTGGCGTAACGTTTTTTAAATGTAGGAAAATTCAATCGTCCTGAGAAATCCAGGGGAAGAGAATTCTTGGATCTTTGGCTCTCGTGCTGAATGCAAGGAAGAATACTCTCCCCACCCCCTCCCCCACTTTCCAGGATCCCACTGGAAGGGCAGAGAGAAAAAGAATTTCCTCTGGGGGGACTTGTGCAAATACATCCTTTAAAATGGGGCAAAAGAAAGGCGCTGACTCATTTGGAGAGAGAAGCTCCTTGGCAGGAACACAGTTGCTTTGTGGGTGGAGAACAGACTGGATGAGGGCCTGGTGGAGTGTGGGATCCTGCAACAGCACCACTAAGCAAACAGGTGATAAAAAGCCATCAGACAAGGACCCAGATTCACCTCTATGGATGCTGAGTTCCTCTCTGGTCTCAGCATCTGGCTGCTTGCCAGTGAATACCCAGCTCACATAGCAGATCCTTCTCTCCACTCAAGAAAGGGCCATGTACAAATGAGGGCAGAACAACCCTACTGTGCCAATGCGTGTGGAATATAGTACTTTGTCCCTCTTTGATTTCAGTGTCTGTTGCCATTGGATCTCCTTACCCCCTGAGGAAAGCTCTGCTTCTCGGTGAGGAAGAACATTCAGGCCCCATTCCTGAAACCAAGAGTCTGTTCTCATGGATTTGAGTTCAGGACTTGGGCTAAAGTTTTCATTCAGGGGGAGGGCTGGGTAAAGAAGACTTAAGGGCACAAAAAGAAAATAAATCCCTTCCAATGAGATCTGGCATGGCTGGTTTGTGTCCTGAGGCAGGACAGGAGAACATTCAGAACGCCTGCAGAGAAAGGTAGATGAGAGGGAAGATTTATGAAGGCAGTGAAAATGCTGCTCTCTGATGAGCTTCACCAGTCAACAAGACTTTAGCAAAAGGGTTAACTGCATTGGTAGCAACAATCCCAGAAGAGTAGCTGGTCTGGAAGTGGGGTTGTATGAACAAACCTAATATTCCTTTGTTTCAACCTGAGTTCCTTCCTCCCCTTTGAAATGAGACACTGCTATATCTCCATGATAACACGGGTGAGTTAGTTTTAAACCATATTTTAAACTAGTGGGCCAACTCACCAGCCGATGTGGAAAATAAAGCTCCTCAAAGTGGCAGAATTTCAATCCCTTCCTGCAGGGATGGGTATTTTTCTCAAAACCAAAGCATCACAACACAAATCAAACAGATAAACCAGGTCCCACTGCCTGGGCCCTGACTAGGTCCTTTCTTTAATCCCGGGTCTCTTGCAGTTCTCTCTCCCAGCCAAGCCGCTTGTGTTAGCCTTTGGTTTGAGGTCCAGATGACCTGAAGAATGTGGCCTGATCCCTGCCCTTAGATCCCTGCCCTTAGTCACACGGGTGGCTAAGCCTGCATCCCTTGAAAGGCTATCTCACCCTCTGACCCGGGTATAGTGAGAACCTCTTCAACTAAACAAAATCAGTGATCTGGTGGGTAGAGACAGAGTCAAAGCTCCTTCCCAACGAGACACAGATATACGGGCATTGCACCCACTGAGTTTGCACTCATGGTGGCCAACTGGAATTTTACTACTGACTCTAATGAGAACAGGTTCAGACCCTAGATTTGGATCTTGATGGGGGAGAAAAGGGAATGAAAAATATTTGTAAAGGGAATGCATCTGCTTGTGTTAGCATTCACAGAAAAGAGAGTAGATACATTAGCATTCATTCCATTAGACAGTGCTCAGGGAAATAACCATTCATTACTTCAATCTTAAATACATTAATTGTACATTGTTTACATTAATTCATTATTAAAATGTGTAATCCCATTTAATCTGTCTAAGCTTTTGCCCAAACTAAAAGGGGAGGCTTGTAACTAAGGGAGGGGAGAATTTATGTTGTGCGAGGGCACCAATATGTCAGCACTGGAATTTTTTTCTTTTGAGCCTGACAGGCCAACACCTGTCAACAGTATTTCAGTAATAAATGCTGGCATGTGTGACACAGTAGCAGGAAATGATATTATTGCCCACTGCCCATCTATGGATACTGGAGGGGAGGGCCACATGTTAAACATGACCTCCAGTACTGTGTGTGCAACAAGAAGCGATGGTCTCAAGTTGCAGTGGGGGAAGTCTAGGTTGGATATTTGGAAACACTATTTTACTAGGAGGGTGGTGAAGCACTAGAATGGGTTACCTAGGGAGGTGGTGCAATCTCCATCCTTAGAGTTTTTAAGGCCCGGCTTGACAAAGTCCTGGCTGGGATGATTTAGTTGGTGGTGGTCCTGCTTTGAGTAGGGGATTGGACTAGATGACCTCCAGAGGTCTCTTTCAACCCTAATATTCTATGATTTGCACCGTAAATCAAGTAATTGCCCGCTTCAGTACCTCTTGTGTTGCAGCTACCCAATTTCTGTGTGTGAAAGCCCTTTTGCAAACACTAGCAAGTGCATACATAAATATTAGAGGTCATCTCTGGAAAACTGGCCCTTGCTGATACATATTCAGATTTAAAATACATCATAGCCTAAGTATGGAAGATGTGTGATCTCAGAGTTTGGCAAAGGAGATGGGAGTACCTGGAGGTTTTACTCCTATTGAGCTTCTGACTCCTTGTGTGTCCTATGACTAGTCATTTGAAGGTTTTTTGCTTCTCAGCTGATACAGCAAAAAGCAAGGCGTAATAGAGAACCAGATGCTGCAACAGAGCTGAGATTTGCTGGGTAAATATAGTCCTCTCAAATGGACAGTAGTTTTCTTGTTTTACTGTGCACTGACACCATCATTTTAGTTTGGAAGTGTCAGTTCAGCTAAGATTCTTTGTGGGACAGGATTTTTTTCATGACCCGGGCTTTAAGCAAGTTCCCGAGAATGGAAGCAAAATACCAGCTCTAAGACTTTGCCAAGCTACCAAGTTTCATTTTCCATTGTGAAAAATTCTGGGTTCACAAGTATTCACAAATCTGATTCTGGGTTCACAGGTATTCACAAATCTGATTCTGAGCAAAAGTTTGCTGTTTCTGTGAACAAACACAACTTTTTGCAATAAAATAGTGAAATCCCATAAACCTGAGCCAAATAGTTAATTTTCATGACACTTCTGCAGTCAAATATTTACCCTTCATTACAAAACCAAATCATCCTTATAACAGCAAAATGACAGACGTCCATGCATAGAAACTATTTTATTAGTTGACATGAAAATCATAAGTCAAGAATAAAAGATGGCAGCTGAAAAGATGGGATTACTAGTTGTGTGATTTACCTGACTTTCCTGGAAATGATACATTAACTTATATTGTGGATATCATTGACATGATAAAATTATAAGACAGTGGCCCTCTCTCCCCAGCAGATATCCAGATACTAACCAATGGGCAGAGTCCCCTATTTTATATCTTGACTGGTTGTATGTCTCATAACCACCAAAACTGAATGTTTAACGGAGACCTTTGTGCCACTGGAGAATAATTCCTGACTCACAGACAGTTTTGTTATGTGAGCCATCGGACACCATGACAGTGTATCTGTGATCAGCCATAGCCAGTGACCAGACTCAACATTTGTCCATGTTGCAGACACATGTCACAGTTGGAAATCTCTCCGTGGGAGACTCCTGGGACTGGAATGGGGGAGGTGATGTAAGCAAGGGATAAAGTGGATTGGCAGAAGCTTGCATAGTACAGACAATGGCTCCTGCCCCTATGACCAGCCCCCTTATGTGCACACTCACTACATGTTCATGCACACAAAATTCACTTGCTAATGTGACAAAAATGAAAACCAACGTTTGTCCTTCGTTGGTTCCAGATGATTCTGATACATTTCTCATTAAGAATCAGAGAGGTAGCCGTGTTAGTCTGGAATAGCAGAGGTAACAGAGTCCTGTGGCACCACTGCTTGCATGCGACGAAGTGGGTATTAGCCCACGAAAGCTAATGCTTCAAAACTTTATAGTTAGTCTTTAAGGTGCCACAGGACTCTTTGTTATTTCTCATTAATGCAGCAAGTTTCCCTGACATGACATAATCCCCTTTAGAAAAGGTGCAGCTGCAGAAAGGTTAAATAGTAAGGGATCCTATATGCAAGCAACACTCATAGAAAATTACTATTTTCTAGTAAAATATTCTCCATAAAATATTCACGCTGTCTCCCCTCCTCCCATTTCTTTGAGTAATGTGTCGCTGCCTCACAGTCAATAATGGTTCCCTTCCTGTGTCCCACGTGAGGTAATTTTTCTTCTCCTGCGTCACAGATTTTCAATTCAGATTAAGCCCTGACAGTTATTTTGTGTCAGGAATTTTATTTTCTCAGAACTAAGCAATATTTTTTAACAACACACTATAACTGTAACTAACTATTTTTTCCATGATTGACTAGTAATGCTGCAATTCAGTCTTAGCACCCAGCTCTACATAAAAAGTGCCGGGGGGGGGGACCTCTGAATTAAAATGACAAACTATCATTCAGTCTGTGACCTCCTGTTGTTGCACACTGGGTATAAATGCTAAGCATGCTCTGACATCTTATATTTAGATTGAGCTATATTATGCTGCTTTCCTCTTGCTACAATTTAGTTAATAGCTGGATTCAGTCACAAATCCACTAGTAAACAAACAAACACCTTGTAACAGATTACAGCATTCTCAATGCACAGGTTTTTAGAGTCAGTCTATCAACCAATAAAACCAGCCAATATTGCATATTAACTTCTGTTATGTTCAAATGTTTTTATTGGTTAGTAGAGCTGCTTGTCATTTCACCATATTCACTACCTACTCCTGAGTCTACAGCATATAGCAAATAAATAAACTGTCCAAAAAAAGACATTTGTATTGAATGGTCACTCTTGGTTTCTTCTCATACTGCCCTCAGATACAGAAGCTGCCCTGGGAGATGAATGTGCCAGGATAAGTTATCTGAGGCTCATAAAATCTTTTTTAGAAGATTGAAATAAAGTCAGCGCTTGCAGAAGACAAATCAATTGTGACATTTCTGAATAGAGTGCGATGCATTTAATTAGCACAAGACATACTGGCAAATGCTGAATTACCCAATAAATCACTGAATGCTGGAACCCATACAGAGCTGGGAATCGGCTGTCTTGTGAGATGTGCAGCAAGTGATAATAGGGAGATCTGGCTATTTCTCCCCATTTTCTGCTAAATTTCTTCCATTTTGACATTTGCACACCAGGCTTAGTTCAAAGCATCAAAAGAGCTTCCCCCACCTAATCTAAAAAGCTGTTCAAAAATTGAATTTGCAAAAGGCTTTGTTGTTTGGTTTGTTCCAGTTTTGTTTGAAGCCCTAAAAAGATGCTGGAGGTTTAGACTTGTGGGGATGGGAGAAATCGTAAACAGAAGAAAAATATATGAGGCTCCTTACCAGGTACAGAATTGGGCCTTCTTACAGAAACTGACACTGGCCTTGCTCCCTCGGGGCCGCTTTGCATGATATGCAGCAGTGAGTTCAGGTTCGCTGCACTCAGGTGGCAGCATGAGCAAAGTCTACATGTGAGAACAAGGTTCGGCACTAGGCATATAAACGTGGAAATAAATCTCAAGCTCTTTGCCATCCACTCTCTTATAGTAAAGTGTTCAGGACTGAGAACAGCAGCAGGGTTACGGTCATGTCTGAGTGTAAATGGGCTCAGATGCAATCAAGACGCACTGTCAGCATGGCTATTACTCCTCCTGTGTGGCAGACGTGATTTGGTAGCTGTTCAGCGAGATGTTCATTAGTGTCGGCTCAAGCTGTCTAAGTATTTACATGGGCCCCATCAATTTAGTATCTAAGCACCTCCCTTTCATCTCACTTTGCTTTGCACCACTCCATGCAAGTGCTGTACAGGCTCAAGTGTATTTTCATCAAAACGTAGCATTACCTGACAATATGGATATTGTTGCTTCAGAGATTTTCTAGATTCACAGGGACAGAGCCAGGCCCCATTAACTTTCGATAAGACTTAAGGAAAAAATTTCAAAAATGCCTAAGTGGTTTTGATGCCTAAATGCCATTTTTCAAATGTGACATGCACTTGTCACTTTTGTAAATAGTACTTAGTCTCCCAAATCACTTAAGTGCTTTTGAAAATGTTTATCCTTAATTTTTAGATTTCCAAATGTTGTTTTACTAACTAAATCAGCTTTTTAACAGCTCCGGCTTCAAAATGTATTTGTTTAAATTATACAATTTTGCCAGTGCAGAAAATCTAAGCAATTTGTGGATATCTTTAGGGAAACAAGTGAAAAAACCATAGATAGTTGTACACCCATAGTTGGCTACAATTGCACATGTAGTTGGCCTCAATGACAGAAATTTGCATGTGCAACTGTACTGGTGTGTTTGGATGGATATTTTTGCACCCACAAGTGTGCTTCTATTTTTTTAAAATTTGTCATTTAAGTGCATAGTTAATGCTCTGGTCTCTAATCTGCAGCCAGCACAGAGAGAATAAGCAGACTATATTAATTATATATTATAATTGTATTATATATAAAGCAGAATGTGGTCCTTTTTCAGAAAAAATCCAGTATTTTTGCATGGAGCTAATATTCTATGTTCATTTGAATTGATAATTTTTCACCAATCTATAAAATGAATAGCATTACTCATTCAGTGATTAGGCCTAACCTCTCCATTCCTTTTGGGTAAGTAGGAATATACAGTACGAAACACAGAAGAATAAAGCATTTGCTAACCTATTTTATTCTTATAAGTAGTTTATTTTCTATTCAGTTTTGCACTGTGATGTGTGTGTATTTTAAACCAGTAGTTGATGCATCCTGAGTACAGGCTTTTTATATGATCCTCTTCACCACACTCAGAAAATAGGGTAGCAGTGGGTTCTTGGCTGAACCTTTGGTCCTTCCCTGGTGCCACCAATCCCCTTCCATCCAGGGATGTGTAGATATTTTTCTGATTGTTACGCAGCTTCCAAATTGGTGATCAGCTTTGGGAGATTGGTTACTTGGTCTGAGATGGAAAGACAATACAATTAATAACATTGATAAAAAGGGAGTTTGCATTTCTATTTTTTTTAACATGGCCAAGTTCCAATTTTGCAGATGGGATTTAATTGTGGCTGCAAATGAATAAACAAACACCTCAGTATATGATAAGTGGACACAATCAGATACATAGACAAATAACAGAATTTGTATTTTCAGTAAATTGCAGCGGAAAAATTAGAAGCCATTTCTTAAAATCAGATCCTAGTTTTTAAAAAGAAACAAACACAACACACGTACAGTTATACTGGTGAGGTGTGCAAATGACATAAACACACAAATGTTTCTATACCCCTTGTATTCCTTTAGGCCTAATCCCCTAAAGGGCCTTCTACCAGTAGGTGCTCAGTAGTCTGCAGGAATGAGCCCTACATCAGTAATTCTTACAAGTGGGCTTCCCTCTAGTGAGGGAGAAGTCCCCATTTAAAACTCAGTTAGGCATGAGGCAAATGAGTCCACTCCCTTTTATCCCATGAGTGGGACTTATCTCCAATTTGCCTATTTATGAGGTGCAGTAAGGCCACAGAATTGAAAACAGAGGTAATTTGTATTCCACTTATTCTCTGTGTGTTTTTGCTCATTCCGAATAAAAAGAGGAATAGTAAAATTAGTCATTCACTAAAGAAGATGTGAACATTAGCTCTATGGTAAAGGAACCATATCTGTCTGTCAAACTTCTTATATCTCGCCTATCTCCATGGTATTTGAGCACTTACGAGCAAACCACAGACTCCTGGAACTGGAGACCCATTGCTATCCCCTGGACCTTAATATGTTACAGGGAATTTTTTTCAGCAGCCAGATTAAGTGGTTGGTTTGAGAATAAAAAAAAAATAAAAAAAAATTAGAGGTGGAAAAAGCCTTATATTAGGTAATATAAGAAAGTAAAATATAAGAAAGTAAAATAAATGAATATTCTAAGCGCCTCTGGCGCAATGGAACACTTAACAATAAGAGTAAAGCTTATTTGTGCAGGAGACAGAACTTTCTCTTGGAATGGCCCCAGACCAGAGGTGGGCAAACTTTTAGGCCTGAGGGCCACATCTGGGTATGGAAATTGTATGGCGGGCCCCTAAATGCTCCCAAAATTGGGGGGTTGGGGTGCAGGAGGAGGTGAGGGCTCCGGCTGGGTGTGAGGGCTCTGGGGTGGGGCTGGGGATGAGGGGTTGAAGATGCAGGAGGGTGCCCCAGGCTGGTATTAAGGGATTTGGAGGGTGGGAGGGGTTCAGGGATGGGACAGGGGGTTGGGGTGCCAGGAGTTAAGGGGTGCAGGCTCCAGGAGGTGCTTACCTCGAGAAGCTCCTGGAAGCAGTGGCATGTTCCTCCTCTGGCTCTTACATGGAGGTGCAGCCAGGCAGCTCTGCATGGTTCCTGGCAGTCTCATGGTGTGGAGTGCTACTATCCAAAGCTATCATCACCACCCTCTCTTTCCCCTCAACCACTTTTTTAACTCTTCCTATCAGCTTCCAGGCTACTGTAACAAAATGTATCCATATACAACAATACAATTGTCAGCAAGGCCTGAGCCAGGACCCCGGCACCAAGACCACAGCCTTCCACCACTGGATCTAGAGCCACCTGCATGAGCCTTTGGAGAGCAGTATTTCTTTATGTAGATTTCTAAAATAGCTAAAAGGGGTCTGGCCAGAAGTTCTGGGTGACCTGCCACTAAAACAACATGCAGAATTATACAGGCCTTAGTCAGTCTCATCTCTTAACAAAATCCAACGGTAATTAAGTCATGAATAGCAAGCCAAGCCCATTTCACTGCAGATATTATCCCTTTGTATCTCCACCATCTCCAATGCCTCCAGAAAACCAGATGAGCCTTGTAGCATATCTTGTTTATTAGCAGATTTGGGCGATTTTGCACCAGAAAGAGAAGGGAATTTTGAAGTTAAGAGAGTCCTGCTGCCCAAAGCACTGATCACAATCCTCTCTCAATTATACCTAGGGGACTTCAGGTTGAACATCTCTGCTGACCCCAGTTCAGTGTAATAGAGCATGGGAAGAGAGACAGACCATCAAGCAGGAAGGTCACAGGCCTCTTATGGCTCTGTAGGTTAGAATGAACACTGCAAATTCTTCCCAAAAATCAGCCAGCAATCAATGTAGATTATAGAGTATTGGTGTCATGTGCTCTTGATAAGTCCCTCTGTTCACCAGGTGGGCAACTGTCTTCAGTACCACTTCCAGATTTTAAATAGATTTAAGATGGCACCATGTAGAGTACATTGCAGCCATTTAATCTTGAAGTGACAAATGTATGGATGACAGTAGTATGATCTGCAGCCAAAAAAAAAGAAGGAAAAAAAAAAGCGTTGCAATCTTCTAGCCAAGCATAAGTGGTATAAACCTTTCTGACCACAGCTGCTCCTTGTCCATGTAACACTAGGTGTTGTGAACAGTACGTGCTATATAACTTGAGTTAGCTCAAAGGATCTGCCCCAAACCGAATGTAGATATTTAATGTAGATTTTCAGAATCAGTTGGGTAGTTTAAGTTTCTGAGTCTGAGGCCGGGTTCTGATCACCTTTACAGCAGTATAAATCAGGAGTAACTCCACTCACATCAATGGAGTTATTCAGCTTTACAGCAGCATAAACGAGATCAGAATCTGTCCTTCTGTTTGAAGCAGTGAGTGATTGTGTGTACAGGTAACTGGGGGTGCAGATAATTGCAAGTGGAACTTTAGCGGCCGTTTCTGATCATTTGCAGAATGTAGTGAGCCCGAGTGGTCTCCTTCCTGCGGGGAGGGCGAGGGAGACGGAGACCCCCCTTGGAGGGTGGAGCCAAGACCGCCCTGCCCCCCTCGCTGGAAGTACAGGGGTGGGACCGGAACTATAAGAGGCCAGCCCTGCAGCCCAGAGGGGGGAGAGTCAGAGAAGGAGGAGGATGCGCCACCAGACTGGCTGCTGCCCATGGAGGACCCCGGACCGAGTGGGGCTCCTGACCCTGAGGACGACTGGCCCGGAGTACCTGCAGCTGTGTACCCAGAGGAACTGGAAATGGACTGGACAGCCGAGGGACACACTCCGTGAGTCAGTCGTCACTCTAAAGACTGTTTGTTTGCTGCTGGCTGCCTGTGCCATGCCCAGGCCAGAGCCAGCCTGCCTAAAGACTTTAATTGCTGGCTGCCTGTGCAAAGAGGCCCAGGCCAGGGCCAGCCTGCCTAAAGACTGTTTAATTGCTGGCTGCCTGTGCAAAGAGGCCGAGGCCAGGGCCAGCCTGCCTAAAGATATTTATTTGCTGGCTGCCTGTGCAAAGAAGCCCAGGATAGAGTCAGCCTCCCCCAAAGGGGGCCAGAGCAGACGCGGGACATCGCCCGGCAGAGGGCGCTCCAGAATCTGGAAAGAGCCAATTCCCTAGACGACCAGCCGGGGGCACCGCCGGGTGAGTGCCCGCTCACTTACACAGAATATTAAGAAAGGAAGGCGACATTTGCACCACATTGATTTTGGGCCAACCTTTCTTGAAGGTCCTAATCCTACAAGGTGTTCGACAAGGATCAGGAGTCTCCCCTGGGCTTGGTCCTTGCAAAATTCAGGCCCATACATGGATCCTGTAAAATCCTTGCCTTATTTTCCATTCAGTGGACTGCAGTTTGAATGCTGTGTTTTGACTTTTACCTCCTTATGTGAGTAAGTGTGAGTTTTGTGAATGTTTCCTGGATTATACACGTGTCTCCATAATAATCAGAATCCATAATTAGTTTTTATATCTGCAATGTTTTTATATAAGTGAAGCTTTAACTGAGTCTATTAAGGCTTAATTATTTTATACCCCTATTTATTGCAGCTATAACATAGTCAGTATCTCTTTTCCTTTCCTTTTCCAGTGTGAGCTGGCATTTGATTATATATATATATATATATTGGCTGAGAGGAGAGCAAGTTAACAGGCTGATGGCATTTTAATTATTTTATTGAAATAGCTTTGGCCCAGAATGCTTGTTGGAATTTACAAATGTGCGTTGATTTATATTTTTCTTTGTAAACCAGGCCCAAGAGGCTGACTAATTAGAAGCATGACTCAAAGCTACAAGGGGGGTACTTATTGATTCAGATCATGAAAAGACTAGAATGATCAAAAGCAAACATCCATCTCCCTCTTCATCTAAGGTTCAGGAGGTTAAGTACTATTTGTCTCAAATCCCTGGCATTAGCTCCATCTTTGTAATGGAGAAGACAATTAACATCTATATCCATTCAGTTTTAGTATGTGCTATATTATTTAGAAAAATGATGTTTTTCATAACTTAATTAAGCCACCCATAGTAAACTATTGCCGCATCCTTCTTCACTGGATAGTATTTTGCTATTTCCTCCTGTCTACTTATTTAAAATAAAAATTCACAGCATATTAGCAGAAGAAAATGCTGCAGAGTAAATACACAGTTTATGTGCTAGCTAACTAGAGTGCAACGCAACAGAGTACAAGTGTCCAGTGCAACACAAGTGGTGATTTACTTGGGACCAAATCCTGAAGTGACATCCATGCCCTAGTGATGCCCTGGTGAAGCAGAAATGCTGATGCATTAATTCATTAGCCAGAGAAGAGTCCAGGCAGGGACATTCCATGTCCATTTTGGGGTGCAGAAAGGTTTCTACTTTGGATTCGCTTTCTAGTTGTTCCCATGTAAAAAGGAGGGAAATGGCTGTGTTGGGACACGGCTAGTGAGTTCTGGAGAAGAGCTGCAGGTTCCCGGTTGCACCCACTACTGGCCTCCAGGAGCCAGCCAGAGACAACCAGTTTTAAAATAATCCAGGAGCCTTTTCTGTTAGGCAATGCTGCATAATACAAACAAGACAAAGCCTTTAAATCTTCAACTGTGCCTCATGCACATAACCCACCCCACCGGCCCTTAGGGATTGAGAAAGGAACACCTGAAAAGGCCTGCTTATTAAAGTGACCTTTTAAGAGGAAAGGAAGCACAGATTACTTTCAGTGACTTTTCAAGACACCCCTGCTATTCTTGTCTGGAAGTTGAATGATACTCAGTGTCACCACACCCTGGGACACTCATCTGTAGGAGACAAAGGGAATCTCAGTTATATTGCTTTGAGGGTCCAGTAATAAACCATTTGTAGTCAGTTTTTCAGAGCATTCCCAACACTCCTGTGTCTGCTATGTCAGGCTGTGCCAGAATATTCATTACCAGGAGCTGGAAACATTCACACCCTCCCACACTTAGAGACTGAATTGAGGGAGTTTCATATTGCAGAGCTACTGAAAGTACTGACTATAAAAACAAAGAAAGCCTCACACAGGAGACTGGACAATTCAGGATTTGTTGTTCTTTCAATGGGATACAGAACCTTTCCCCTGTAGATCGATGGTTCAAATGAATTCAAGTAGGCAACGATTCTAAGTCATTACTATCTGATGGCTGGGAGAATAGGGTTGGTGGTTTCACTCCAGTTCTTACTGGTGAAGGATTCCCATCTCAGCCATCACCCTTATTAGCAATCTCAGCAAAGAGACCAAGGCTTAAGGCCTTGAATCTGCAAGGTACTGAGCGCCCTTGACTTCTGTTGACTTCAATGGGAGTTGAAGATGCTCAGTACTTTATAGGATTGAGCCCTACGTGGGCATGGACACTGAATTGCTCTCTCATCCTCATAGATTACTCTTCATAGAGTTGCAGTGGTGGAGGTCTAAGTTGTATATTAGGAAACACTGTGTCACAAGGAGGGTGGTGAAACACTGGAATGGGTTACCTAGGGAGGTGGTAGAATCTCCATCCTTGGAAGTTTTTAAGATCCAACTTCACAGATCCCTGACTGGGATGATTTAGTTGGTGTTGGTCCTGCTTTGAGCGCAGGGGATTGAACTAGATGACCACCTGAGGTCTCGGCCAACCCTAATATTATATAATTCAATACCTATTTCTAAGTGGCTATTGAATGCAACAGAGAAAATAACATACAGATATTGAGACTAAGAAAATCTATGCAACAATCTTCTGATTCCCTATGTGTCTCCACCAAAATCAGATGAGGCCAATCAGTGCAGCAATAGGCAAGATCCCGATTGTCATCTCTAGCATATGGATCAGCAGATCAACCCCAATGGAAGCCAAGAACCACTAACACTTTTCATACCCACTGAATTCATTTTAAAATGTGGAAAGGAAGTATTGTCATGTGCTTAGTACAATGCCTTGGTCAGGATGTGGCCAATATTCTCTCCCCTTCCAAAACTCCTACAATCCCATTTAGTCCATTAAGTATTTGAACGACAATGAACAAAACCCCTGGGTTTGCCTTTATACCTGTCTGTATAGTTTTATACTGTACCCATATGTGCTTTTAGGCTAGAAACATCCTGCACTCGGCTCTTGGCTGGTGTCTGACAATACCCATTGTAAAGCACTGCTCACAATTACATTGCTACATAAATAACTTCTCAGAAAAATGAATAATTGAAAAGGAGCAGACATTTTTTTCAGCCAACTGACTAATATAATTTGTTAGAAACTATATGAGAACAGAGTATTTCTTGTCTAGTGGGACAAAATTGCTGAAATGTATTTGTTAAAAATTCAGGAGTCTTGGAAAGAGAGAGAACCTATTAATAAGAATATATATTTTAAAAAACAGCTGTAATGCTACAGAAACAAACCAGTGAGCCTGTCTACTAGATAGCGTCAGACCTAAATGTATTTGTATCTTTAGAGCTGTATATGTCTGTAGTTCCCTCCCTACTAGTGAACTGCTTCTTTAGTGCACTATGTAGAAGAAATCCTTGTTTTTGAACTAAGGAGTTTTTTTGGTGGACTGAGGTTTATTGTCCCTTTAGTTTGTGTGCTGCTGAAAGTGGTTGGCAGTTACTCTTCCGCAATTGGGTTATTTTGTCATTTTCAGGTGCTGTCATGATATCTGGTAGGTGACATGTCTAGGCACATTATCTGCTTTGACAGGGACACTGAGCCACAAGGGTTTCTCAAGGAGATAATGCCAGGCAGTGTGAACGATTTGTCATTCCCTAATTACACTGGCTCAGATGAAGAGCAATGGTTTTGGGGTTGAGACAATGAACTGGGAATCAGGAGAGCTGAGTTCTGTCCCCAGCTCTATCACAGATTTCCTATGTGATCATGCCTAAATCATTTAATTTCTTGGTGCCTCTGTTTTCCACTGGTAAAACTGGGGTAATAATAACACGTCCTTTCTCTTACTTTTTGTCTGTCTAGTCTATTTGGATTGTAAGATCTTTGGGACAGGGAGTATCTCTTGCTATGTATATATACAGTGCCTACCACAATGGAGCTCTGAGCACAACTGGGGCCTCCGTTAAGCAATTAAAAAAATTAATTGTGATTAATCACGATTAAAAATTAATGGCAATTAAATGTGCGATTAATTGCACTGTTAAATAATAACAGAATACCATTTATTTAAATATTTTTGGATGTTTTCTACATTTTCAAATATATTTGATTTCAATTACATCACAGAATACAAAATGTACAGTGGTCACTTTATATTTAGTTTTGATTAAAAGCATTTGCACTGTAAAAAAACCAAAAGAAATAATATTTTTAATTCACTTAATACAAGTACTGCAGTGCAATATCTTTATCATGAAAGTTGAATTTAAAAATATTGAAGTATGTAAAAAAATGCATTCAAAAATAAAAAATGTAAAATTGTAGAACCTGCAAGTCCACACAGTCCTACTTCTTGTTCAGCCAGTCACTCAGACAAACAAGTTTGTTTACATTTGCAGAAGATAATTCTGCCTGCTTCTTGTTCACAATGTCACCTGAAAGTGAGAACAGATGTTCTCATGGCACAGTTGTAGCTGGCATCGCAAGATATTTACGTGTCAGATGCGCTAAAGATTCATTTGTCCCGTCATGCTTCAACCACCATTCCAGAGGACATGCATCCATTCTGATTATGGGTTCTGCTCAATAAAGATCCAAATCAGTGTGAAGTGACGCATGTTCATTTTCATTATCTGAGTCAGATGCCACCAGCAGAAGGTTGATTTTCTTTTTCGGCAGTTCGGGTTCTGTAGTTTCTGCATTGGAGTGTTGCTCTTTTAAGACTTCTGAAAGCATGCTCCCTACCTCGTCCCTCTCAGATTTTGGAAGGCTCTTCAGATTCCTAAATCTTGGGTCAAGTGCTGTAGCTGTCATTAGAAATCTCACATTGAAGTGCTTGGGAAATCTCAGCTCAGTTTACAAAGGCTAATGTGTGTCCTCACCACATGGAAGGAGGGGCAGACTGGGCAATAAATCTGCACTGGTCAGGCTTCTGACCAGTGCAAAATGGTACAGTTCTTGGGTGCAAAGCTGTGGAGCTAGAGGGAATTAGCTGGAGCCTCTCTATTATTGGTTATGAGTGGCTGGGAGAAGCATTCATTTAACTCAGTTGTATGTGTCCCTGCCTGTGGAGTCTATGTAAGTGCAATCCCTGTAACTTGTTAACAGCATCACAGGGTGAGAGGGATACCCCAGATTGGTGGGACAGAAGGCACAGCAGTCCCACAGTCCAGGTTGCACCCTGAGAACCCCGTCACAGCAGTGGAAAGAGGTTCTAATGTAGACAGATTCAGAAGTCATTTGGCAGTAAGTGTTGTTCATGCCGAACACTGCAGAGTGAAATTAACAGGGCTCCAGACACCTCAGAGGGCCTTGACATTGTGACCAAGAGCTCTGGGATTCTGGTCTGCTGAGCCTGAGTCTATGCTAACCTTTTTTCCCTCTAAAATTCCCCATCCTTTGTCACAGAGGTAGTATTGGGAGTAGCAATGGTGTGAGCTCTGCTGTAAACACAACTTCCATGGCCACCAGCATTTTAAACACTTTGCTATCTAACCCTGCTAAGAGCAGGCCTGCATGATAGGGCCCTTGAAACAAGGGTAGCCAAATTGTGTCTGTGCTAGAGCTCCCCCTGCTGTTGGAGCTGAACCAGTGGCAGCAATGATGGGAAGTCAGAGAGAGAGAGAGAGGCAGAAATGCTCTGAGAACCTCAAAATGAAGATAAACTCTCTAATGATGTGCCCATGTTCTGTGACTTATTTCTCCTTGTAAGGGTAGGTAACTGGGGCTCCGCCCCCTTCCGCCGGTCCGGCGGGCAAGTCCTACCCTCCCCTACGCGACCGTGCGGCCCTAAGGGGAACTAGCGGGGCCGCAGGGTCCTAACTCCCACCTTCGCGCCAGGCGGGAGCCGCAGTGGGTCCACGTTAGGGCTCAGGCCCTCAGGTAGGGCCGAGCACTGTCCAATAGTGAGGGGCTCAGGCCCTCAGGCAGGGCCGAGCACTGTCCAATAGTGAGGGGCTCAGGCCCTCAGGCAGGGCCGAGCACTGTCCAATAGTGAGGGGCTCAGGCCCTCAGGCAGGGCCGAGCACTGTCCAATAGTGAGGGGCTCAGGCCCTCAGGCAGGGCCGAGCACTGTCCAATAGTGAGGGGCTCAGGCCCTCAGGCAGGGCCGAGCACTGTCCAATAGTGAGGGGCTCAGGCCCTCAGGCAGGGCCGAGCACTGTCCAATAGTGAGGGGCTCAGGCCCTCAGGCAGGGCTGAGCACAGTTCAATGGTTAGGGGCTCAGGCCCTCAGGCAGGGCTGAGCACTGTTCAACAGTCAGGGGCTCAGACCCTCAGGCAGGGCTGAGTACTGTTCAATGGTCAGGGGCTCAGGCCCTCAGGCAGGGCTGAGCACTGTCCAACAGTCAGGGGCTCAGACCCTCAGGCAGGGCTGAGCACTGTCCAATGAGTCTGGTCCCTGAGTCAGGGTGAACAATAACGAGTATGCGGAGTCAGAGGGTTCAGGCCCTAAGCAGGGGCTGAACAATAGTTCGGGACCTAGTAGACCAGGTATTGGTGTGAGGGGGGAGACCGCTACCCACCAATGGGGTGGCGGGGGGGGGGGCGCAGGCCCACCCTCTTCCACTGCGCCCCAGCCCGGGGCCCTAGCAGCGGAAGGCTCGCTGCAGTCAGTGGGGATCCTGACCGCAACACACTGACATTGGCTCAGGGCCTTCCCCCGGGCTACTTCCCCACTCCCCCTCCCAGGGTACCTGGGCCGTCTCTGGGTCCTCCGAAGGCCCCAGGTTCATGGGCTCCTCAGAGTCGCTATCGGGCGGCAGGTCTGGCAAGTCCTCCTCCGGATAGCAGGCCGAGTCTGTTGGCGGCTCCTCTGGGTAGTAGGCGGACGGCAGGTCCAGCGGTTCCTCCGGGTAGTGGGCGGACGGCAGCCTCGGTAGTTCCTCCCAGTAGCGGGCTGGCGGCTGGCTCAGTGGCTCCCCGGGGTACCTGGCAGGCGGCAACGCTGGCGGCTGCTCCCAATAGCGGGGAAGCGGCGGGCTCGGCAGCTCTCGGGCCGGAGCCCGCCCCGGAGCGTCTGGTCTCCCCGGTGTCTGCCTCCCAACTGAGCTCTGAGGCAGGGCTTTTCTACTTCCGGGTCGGCCCCTGACCTTCCGGGGGCGGGGCTTAACAGGGCCTGGCTCTGCCCCTTCCGGCTCTTGCCCGGGGTTATCTCCCTCCCGGCCAGCAGGGGGCCCTACCACCCCTTTACACTCCTGTAATTAAGGGTTAGGCCAGCCTAGGGGAAGTTGGATGGAGTCTTTGGACTTATCTTCACTATGCTGGTGAGGGATCGATCCTTTGGCGATCGATTTATTGCATCTTGTTAAGACACGATAAATCGATCGCCAGTAGCGCTCCCGTCGACTCCGGAACTCCAGCTTGCCAAAAGGCACAAGCTGGAGTCGATGGGGGAGCATGCTGCCATCCGCCACCGCCGTGAGGATGGCAGGTAAGTCAGCTGTAGATATGCTGAATTCAGCTATGTTATTAACGAAGCTGAAATTGCGTATCTACAGCTGATCTCCGCCCCTAGTGGAGACCAGCCTTAAGACCTAGCTATGTTTTATTTAGGTTAAGATATTTTTGGTCTGAGGCCTTTGCCTTCTTGGGATATTTAGTATAGTTTTTTTAATTGAAGGCAAGAAAAATAAAGCTCTCGACTCATGCTGATTGGCAGAATGGGCAAAACCATTTTTGGAGCACTTGCTCAAAAGCGTATGGAAAATGCATCTCTAACACTAGGGATCAAGTGGCTAGGCAGCAGTTCTGTAGAAAAGGATCTAGGGGTTACAGCAGACAAGAAGTTGGATATGAGTCAGTGTGACCTTGTTGCCAAGAAGGCTAATGGCATTTTGTGATATATAAGTAGGAACATTGCCAGCAGATCGAGGGACGTGATCATTCCCCTCTATTCAGCATTGGTGAGGCCTTCTCTGCAGTACTATGTCCAGTTTTAGGCCACACACTACAAGAAGGATGTGGAAAAATTGGAAAGAGTCCAGCGGGAGGGCAAAAAAAATGGAGCATATGACTTATGAAGAGAGCCTGAGGGAACTGGGATTGTTTAGTCTACAGAAGAGAAGAATGAGGTGGGATTTGATAGCTGCTTTCAACTACCTGAAAGGGGGTTCCAAAGAGAATGGATCTAGACCAGAGATGGGCAAACTACAGCCCACAGGATACATCCAGCATCCGGCCCCTCCCCTGCTATCCCTCTTCCCCCACAGCAAAGCTGCCACATGGGTAGCACAGTTGGCTCCTGCTGGGCTGTGAACTCCTGCTACTCTGAGCGGCATGGTAAGGGGGCGGGGGTTGGATAAGGGGCATGAGATCTTGGGGGAGGCAGGCAGGGGACAGGGAGCAGGGGTCGGTTGGATGGGGCAGAGGCCAGGGGACAGGAAGCAGGGGTGATTGGATAGGGGGTGGAGTCCTGAGGGGCCTGTCAGGGGACAGGGTGTGAATAGGTGTCAGGGGAAGTCAGAGGACAGGGAGACTGGAGCAGGTGGATAGGGGATGGGGTCCTGGTGGGTGATTAGGGGCATGGGTCCTGGGAGAGGACAATCAGGGGACAAGGACAAGGGGTTGGATGGGTCAAGGGTTCGGGGGTGGGGGGCAGTCAGCAGATGGGAAGTGGGAGGGAGCAGATAGTGGCCAGGGGCCAGGTTGCTTGGGGAGGCACAGCCTTCCCTACCCAGTCCTCCATACGATTTTGCAACCCCGATGTGGCCCTCAAGCCAAAAAGTTTGCCCACCTCTGATATAGACTGTTCTCAGTGGCATCAGATGACAGAATAAGGAGTAGTGGTCTCAAATTGCGTTGGGGGAGGTTTAGGTTGGACATTAGGACAAACTTTTTCCACTAGGAGGGTGGTGAAGCACTGGAGTGTGTTACCTAGGGTGGTGATGGAATCTCCTTTCTTAGTGGTTTTTAAGGTCAGGTTTGACAAATCCCTGGCTGGGATGATTTAGTTGGGAATTGGTCCTGTTTTGAGCAGGAGGTTAAGCTAGATGACCTCCTGAAGTCCCTTCTATGATTCTATGGTTCTGTGAAGATACTTGCTGTGATCAGTTAGTTGCATGAGAGAAAAGTGTGATAACAAGTTGGGGATGAGAGGAACAGGAGACCCCAAGTACCATTTAGGGGTAGCAGGTGGCACAGGCTGCAGTGAACCCTAAATCCAGATAACCAGAGAAAGAAACTTGAGTATGGGAGGGGTGAGGCGTGAAGATCTGCTAATTGGTTTCCTTATTTTTCTTGTTGAGATGAAAAGGAGACATGCTAGCAGACAAGATGAGAGACGAGGCCTTAAAGAAGCAGCTGCTCCTGGAGCTATGCAAAGAAAGTATATTAATTATAAGAATCTCAAAGACCAACTGAGGAAAGTGTTAATGCAACACAGTCAGGCAGAACAGTTAGCTAATGGGTCACAAGCTGTGTCTAGAAGTAGTGGGGTACATCACATACCTGAGACCCAGACACACACACTGTGCCTAGAAGTAAAATACAGACAAGAACAGAGAGCTGGGCCAGAGAGAGGAAGAAGCCAGGTAACACATAGGCAGTGACTGGAAAGGGGAAATCAGACCCAGAGCAGTTTAGAGAGAGCCCATAGCAGCATGGTGGGTAAACTGGCAAATACAGACTTTCCTCCTTATGAATGTGTTTAGCACCTCAGATAACCTAGACTTCTCTTCATATGTTACTGTAATTTACATTTCACAGATAGACAAGGTGTTAGCAAGGGGAACACTTCACTGAGAAATCGCTCTTCTCTGTGCCCATTCAGTTACGCCACTAGTTCTCCATAGCTGAGCATTTTATTTTACATTTGAAATGTTAACATCACCCATCACTTATCCAGGTGTCGAGACTGGAACTTTGGGCTCCTGAGTAACTTTGAAAATCCTGTCCTGATGTTCTCTGTATAACTCCTAGGGAGAGGAAACATGATCTACAACGCTGACCACCGGGATGGGAGTCTGGCTTTCTTGAGTTCTAAGCCATAGGTCTGTGCCTAGCTCGTCATATGTCTTTGAAACAAATAACTTTACCACATATCAGTAAAGTGGGGTTCATAATGCTTATGTTATAATCCCAGAGAGGTGCTGTGAGAGGTAATTAGGTAGCATCTGTTTGACACTTTGTACATGTAAACCACTAAGCAGTGGACTCAATGAATCACCTCATTAGGATCATGCTCTAATTACCTCCAGTCAACGCACACCTTCTACTGATTTCATTGGGTGTTTTACCCCACATAAAGGGGCTGCATGTGGCATGAATGACAACTAAAAAGCCCCGACCTGAATAGCTATGATGTTACAGATCAGGATTACGATTCATGGAGAGAGCATCATGGTGAAATTCGCAAAGTACCTTCTTATTCTGTGAATGATTCTGGCCATTTCGGTCTTCCGAAGCACTACATTTTGCCATCAATTAAAAACAAGTTATAAAAATGTACAAACAGATGAACTGTAAATGTTAACTGATGACAAATTAAAAGTTAGTGGGAATATGGGAGGATGGTACTAACTAGCTTAAATGGCAAAACTTTCCACATATGAAATGATGCCAAAGTGAGTGGGTGACAACGGACATCCAAACGCCCACAGAAAATAGTAATATTAATATTACTTACCAAACATTTTAAATCATATTCCCTATTTAACCATAATCCTCCATTAATTGATTTCCACTGCAAATAAACGAACAGAAAGAAATGGATGATTTTCAGCAGTTGTTGGACATTACTGTGTATTATTCATGAACAGGTTTTCTTTACAAGATATCTCATCAGTGCCAAAAAGAGATGGTTTCATCACTGCTGTACCACTCCCTCTGTTCTGATTTTCATGTGAAATTCCAGGAAGGAGGTAATGTTGCCTCTCTGGGTTTCCTCCAAGCAGCTACTGCCAGAGAAAGGCAGCTCAGCTCCGGCAGGAGTAGGGGTGAGTAGAACAGCAGTCATGCCTTAGTCATCCTTGACTCCTGGCTCTTCCTAATGACTCACCAAGATCTACAGAATTGGGAGGGAACAAGGTCTACAGAATCCCTGGCAAATGCCTCTCACTAGAGTAAATAGTTCAAAGACAACACTACATGGGATTTTACTGTAGCAAGGGGGAGAGCTGATCCTGAGAAATTAAAATATGGAGTAAATCCTTGATCACGATGTCTTTGCTGTTCTCTTCAGAGAATATGGAGATAGGCTCAGATCTGGAATTGAGTGTAAAGGCTCATGGCTACACATGTGAGGACTGAATCATATTGTGTAGATAAATGGATACTTCAAATGCAGTCAGTGGGAAGTCTAGTTAGTTTTTAAAAAATTAATTTAAAGTGGCATTGGCTATTAGACCCGCCTCTGCCATTTTCTGTTGCTTTACACTCACATATTTCTGGTTTTCACATTGAAATGATTGGGAGTTATATGGTTAAAATCCCCTTTGTCAGTTTTGACAATCTCAACCAATCCCAAACTGAAACTATAGAAAATTCTTTATCTGTCATCTCTCTTGTAGTAATATTAGGTGTTATTTTAACTTGACTAAGCACATTGAGTAAGAACCTCAGTTGGTGCAAATTCAATGGAGCTATGGTAATTTCCCCCAACTGAGGATCAAGCCCAATATTTGTAGCCAAAATGTGATCTTTTAAGGTGACAGTTTCCCTTTTAATATATGTTCATTACAAGAATATGATTGCACCTATTTATTGCAAAAGAAATGCCATTACTAGAGAAGGTAGTTTGTTGTTGATTTCTACCTTGTACTTCAAAAGCATGTGTGAACTGTCCCTGGTGTTGAAAGAGATACTTGGAAAAGCTATGAACTATTTGCAATCTTTATTATCAGCTATATAGTAACACACAAAAAGTTTAATGGAAGAAAATACGAAAACAAAAACAAACTCTGGCTATCGTGTGAATGGAAAAAGTGTTTTCAGATTCCCTGAACACATTCCACGTTGGTTGGATGACATGACATTAAAACTGCTGGCATACTTGGAGCAAGGCTGCTTGTTTATAGTGAATTGAAATTCAGAACCATATTGTGTGAGCTGGGATAGCTGCTGACAATTTGCAGGGCTGTTTTTTTTTTAAAAAAAAATTCCAGACCCATTTCTCCATCCATGTTTTTTAGAAGAGGAAAATAAAATAGTATCAACCTCTGCTAGCCACACAGAAGTGCATCAGGGCTAGCAAATTTGGCAGCACAAGCAAATTAAGTGGCATAGGGTTGTGTTTAAAAACTACACGTCATTTTATTGTCCATTCACTGAAGACAGCCTTCCAAAAGACAGACCCTCTGATCGGGTTGGTGGACTGTCAGTTGTGCTGGACCATACTAACAATTCGGGAGTGCCTCTCTTAGTCACTGGAGGCTGAACAGAGGTTGTCTCTTTGAAGTGATACTGTTGGACTCAGATACGGGGCAAAGAAGGATTTTTGGCTGAGTCACTAACTGTAGCTGATTATGAGAGAATCTACTGACCTACCCGACTCACTGTTTTGCATGTCATTTTTTAAAGTATATTTCATTTTTTATTCATTGGGACTTATTCTTGTGTTACTTGAATGAGAGACTCTGGAAAAAAATAATTAAGTGATTCAGGATGAATCCTGAATAGCTAAAGATTGCTAAGCACAAGTAGAAATCTGACAACTTTCCATTGCTTGTATAGGCCGAGAAAATGAAACGTTGTTAGCTAATATTAAACAAATTTGAATGAAAGATTTTTATGATGTAAGATGGTTTTATGGTTTTTGTTTTGGGGTGCAGTCTTTTTTTTGCACATTGGAACTTTCCATCTCTAACCACTACAATACTTGCTGTCCTGGGAAATATGTATATTTATTCTAATGTGCAAAGAGCTATAAAATATCTCTGTATGCACAGTCATAGTTGAGCCTGTGTATCAATATCCAGGCATGCAAGGCAATGCTATGCAGTTCATTATCAAGATCACATATACCTATCAGTGTAGAACTGCTCATTTTTCTGAGCTTTCATGCAGAAGCTCTATTATAAGTAGGCTCTTTGTACAGAAGTTTCAGAAGAGCCCAAGTTGGATCCTATATAAAACAATTCACAACTAGGTGCAGGGCTGTAACCAGGGTGGGGCGAGTGCAAACCAGGGTGCAAAGCCAGGGTGAGGGGCAGAAAAGTGGGGCAGATGAAAAAATAAAAAGGTAGGCAATAGAGCCCTGCAGTGGGACTGGGATCTTGTGGGTCCCATTACCACACCATGCCACCCTCACTTCTGCACTGCTGCTGGTGGCGGTGCTGCTTTCACAGCTGAGCATCTAGCCAGCAGCTTCCCTCAGAGCTGGGCGGTTGGAGAGCAGTTGTTGCTAGCCGGGGCGTTCATGTTCTTTGCAACACAGGAGGATTATAATCCCACTCCTGTCCCGCCCCGCAGTACCCTCTCCCACATGCTCCCACATTGTTTATTGAATTTTTATCCCGCTCCGGGTATTATGGCAATGGGTCCAGGGCTGGAGTAACCACTAGGCAAACTAGTCGGCCACCTAGGGTGCCAAGATTTGGGGGCACCAAAAAGCGGTGCCCAAGATTATTTTTTTTGCACTATTGTTGGAAAACAAATGAATAAAGAAAAGAGAAACATCGTTGAACGTGCATTTTAACTTGTCGCTCTCTCGTACATTACAGCGATAGCCTACGCCAGCTCTGCGTTGCAGGCACAAGCGTACTGCTTCACTACGATACAAATTGGCAATGACATCATTTTTCTTATTGCACGCAGCCATTACCCGTTCTGACAGGCTGTTTATAATGCTACGTTAGCTAGTTTTCGGAGGTTGTCAACTGAGGCTAACTATTTTTGTTGAGTTGTTTCAGATTCAAGACTCTGGCAAGTGCTGCTGTATCATTTCACTAATACTTTGTGTCAATTGTGTGTGTATGCTAAGTATTTGAGTGCATATGTTTATCTGAGAATATGTGTGTGTAGGTTGTTGAAATTTGTCATATCGATATTGTCAGTTGTTATTGTATGACGGAGGTAGAAGGCTAAAACTTATATCCCTTTTTATTTGAGGCAAGCCAAATCTCTCACATGATATGATGCGTGTGTCCTACGTAACTAAAGTGAAACACCACTATTTTTGGCATCATATAGAACCCTATGATAAGTATTAAAAAATCCCCACACTTCCCAAAATCAAAATGCCTGACATCTCTAGTCGTGACTTATACTGCCATATGTCTGGTGATTTCAGTCCGACTACTCACAGAAAAAAGTGGTACTCCATGTGACTACAGGTTGCAGAACTGGGTCCCCATGTGTTCATTCAATCCCTGATGAAATCAATGGGAGTTTGCCTGCAGGCAGGCTCAGTATAAACTGACTAAGGCCCTCAGAAGTTGGTCCAGTGAAAACATATCCCTGGTCCCCCGGTGGCCTGTTCAAATGGAACACCTATCTATGTAATTTGTTCTCCCACAGCCAACTGACACTCCTCTTAGGATAAAGCTGTATTATATGGGGCAGATCCTCAGATGGTATAAATTGCAATTGGTCCTCCAAAGTCAATTGGAACTATAACAGTTTGTACCCACTGAGGTGCTGCCGCTATGTATTTGTATAAAATAAAAGCAACAACAACCTTGATGTAAGAATACCCAAAGTGAGCTTGCTTGTAACTAAAGTCCCTTCACTCCTTCAAAGTAAGCAGGCTTAAAAATGGCTGTTAAAAAAAAAGATTATGCCCTCCCATATTCTAACATTTTTTACTTGCCTATGGGAGAAAACATTATTACTATTTTTGGGAAACAGGTTTTAACAATGGTAGATACATGGATCTTGAACATGTTATAACATGTTTTTGTATTTCTGTCCCTACAGGGGAAAAATCATTATAACATGGTTATAATCAGTGAAGAGCTGCAAAAGGGCAGAAATCTGTCTCCTTCCATGTGGAGCTCTCCACTCCTATCTGGGAGCTTTTGCTGTCACATGTTCTGCGGCCTCTCAGTGATAGTCCTACTGGCCCTCTAAAGAAGTCAAACTGTGAGGTACACTAACATTTTTTAATATAGTAGTTCAACATAAAGTGCTGACTGCAATCTCACAATAGAGGTTGTAGTGTTCCCAATGTCTACTTAACTAACTAGTAATTTACGAGCCTCTTATTTTCATGCCACAGACTCAGAGCACGGTGCATGTATTTCTGATTTATTTTTCATGTCTAGGGCTATATATATATAAAATCTCCCTCTATTTACACACAGGCTTCCTAGTTTTAGTCATGGATTATATAGTGCAACTATCAGATTGGCAGTTAATATAAACATATATCATGAGTGTGATGTTATGTTTAAGTCTCTGAGCACACTTCCTCCATCATCAGACGTGGCTTTCGTAGTGCTTCCACGACAGCCGTGTGGATTCAACTCTCCTGACAGTGGAAAGTGGTGGCTTGGATCTGCACAAGTCCTAGCTGTAACCAATGTTACAGTTTTTCACTCTCACAAATACCAACATGTTAAGTTTTCACACAGAGGTCTTAAGTTTTCTAGCCTTTAAATAGTGTATAGCAAGGTTGTCGGGGGCAGGTTGAGAGCTCTGGGCTGACAGTGATGCTCCAGGATATAATGCCTAACAGTGAGTCCAAAGGCTGCTCTGCCTAGAAGCTATAGTTGAGGGGTAGAATCACCTAGTGGTGCACTTAGTGGCTGCACCTCCTAATAGCTACACTTTGGGGTTGTGTCAGCTGCTGGTGACAGTGGGGAGGGTATCAGAACCTGGGCCCACCCTACTCCACTGGGTTATGACCCAGGGACCTTCAAAACAATGGATCCTGACATGGGGTTCAGGTCCCAGTACCCCCAAAAGCATTCCCAGGGTTCTTTCCCACTCGTTCCAGTCCCTCTGGCATTGTCTCTGGGGTTCAACATGGGGTCCCACTTGTGTTCCTTCTGGTTTGTCTCCAGAGCTCTTCTGCTGGCAACAGCAAGTTGTCTCCTTCTGTTCCCACAGTTGGCTGGCTTCCTGGCGGCTTCCCAGCAAGAGGCTGCTGCATACAACTGCTCTCCTCCTCAGTTCGCCCAGACTGAGCTGAGCTGCTCCCTTTTGAATGTTCTCTCCACTGGGAGCATGCCCAGTAGGGGGCAGCGGGTGTGGCCTCATAGGCCCAGAGCAGTTCATTAACCCTCGCCTCTCCTGTGTGGGATTGGTGCACCCAGTTGTAAGGATGCACAAGACTGTTATACTACTGAACAGCTATGGTTGGAGGCTACACATGAATGTTAGTAAGTTTAAGGAGTTGGGGGCCTTATCCAAAGCCTACTGAAATTAATAAAAATCCTGCTACTGACTTCACTTCTCTTCACAGTCCTCTACACTGAGCAATAATAAATCTCAGTTGCTCTACAGGCTGTGTCCATCCCCAGAAAGGCAAAGGGTTAAAAAAAAAAAGTAGCGGGACAGGATGTTTCTAAGGAGACATGGGTTTCAACACAGTCCCCATCCTACTAATGGGGAACTTTAGCTATGAGGAATTGTTCCCCTTTAAAGTCTTTCTCCTGTTCTGAAACAAGAATAATTTGACAACAGCTGTTCATAATAAATATACTGAATAGCACTGGGTTAAAGAACAGATTCCACATCAACATTACTTTTTGAGACCCATCAGATAGCTATTTTTAATCTATTTAATACATCCTACACTGATTTTGTATAGTTCTAAATTTTTAAATCAGAACGTCATGTGCTAAATCAAAGACGCCACAGGAATCTTAAGGATAGTAGGTCAACAGTTATCTTTATCAACCAAGCTTGTAATCTCATCAAAAATATCATCCATTTTCTTTGTCAAGACCTAATTTTTATAAAACTATCTTGATTGCCATTAATTTTGCTTCCATCCTTCATTTCTTTAATGATGGCTGCAGCTTTTCCATGATTTTGCCAGTGTCATGCCATTTTATCCTGTTTACCCTATTGCCTTGATGTTAACATTTCACCTGTGCTTATGCACGCAATACTCCATGCCTGCACTGTGCAGAGTCAGGTATTGGTCAGAATTACCTGCTTCTGGATACAGATGCCTTTGGGGTATGTCAAAAGTGCACATGCGCATTTTATAAATATAGCAGAGCCAGTCAGTTTTGAAAATGAAGCCCTTTAGGTTTCATTGTACCTAATGGCTTTTCTCTCTTTCTCTATGTTGCCACTGGAACCGGGCAGGAACTTTTGATGTATATGTACATTAGTTAATATTGTACAGTGTTTTGGAGATGGAAAAAATATATATAAATCCTAAGTATTATACAGCTTTAAATAATGTTGATGGTTCAGTGCAGTCAGTTAGAAATGTAGGTCATCTGGGGCAATGAAAAAACTCATTGACCAAGCATATAAACCGAGTTCAGGACAGATAGCCCTAGTATGACAAGGTTGGTCTTAGTTTATAGAAAACCTAGAGATAAATTGAGTTAGCTTTTAGTCAATATAGATGCTTGATGAAACACATCAATTTCAATTTGGTAGCATGTCGAGAGAAAAAGTTGATATTCGATGGCATGCTAAGCAAATGAATCTAATGTTGCTACATAGCAACAATCCTAGAATTGTAAATGTAATGAACTGCTGAAGTTTGTACTCTGAAATTAGAAGCCATCAAATCAGACCATTCTCACTGAATCCAGCCACTCTGATATTAGTATCATTCCCATTCAGTCCATCTGGGCTACTAAAATTATCTTCCTCGCCTGTTGATCTTTCTCCCTCCACCCTTTTGCATCGATTCACTGATTCATTAGCCCATTTCTTCCAATTTAAACTTCTCATCCTTGTCTGAAAGGCTCTCCAGCATGCTACTCTTTCTATCTTGCATCGCTGATCCGGTTGCATCCTGCACTGACACGCCCTTCAGCCACAGATGCCAGTTTGAGGCCACACTGTCTCCTTCCTGTCCTGTCTTCAGGCACATGGAATGTCCTTCCGATCCCACTTTGCCAAGCCACCTCCCTTGTCTCACTCTAAGTTATTCCTGAAAACTCACTTCTTCTGCAGTTCTTTAGATGAAATAAGTTAATTTTTAAAATATAAAGTCTTCAGTAAGATAAATAGTGCATTTTGTCTCGTGTGACTGTTTTCAGATTGTAAACTCATCGGGAATTATAAGATCAGTACTTTCTTCTGTGACTTTAATCAATCAAAAGTTCATGGCTCAATACAGGGGTCACTGGGTGAAAAGTATTGGCCTGTGATGTACAGGAAGTCAGACTAGATGATCTAATGGTCCCGTCTGGTCTTAAACTCTGTGAATCTGTATATTGTATAATTCCAAAAGATCTACAAAGTCTTTCCTCTGTATCATTCAAACCACCCCAAGAACCCCTTTCTGCAGCATCGCCTACAAAAGAGAAAGTGCTTCGGAAACAAACTAACAAAATGTGTCAGGCATTGTCCCCTTTGTTTCCCTGTGTCTGGTTTATGTCTATCCTGGGAAACAGACCTTCATGGTTGTATAACAACTAGTACCTTATGGGCTCTGTTACAATATATATAATACATATAATTAAGGCCCTACTTGAATTGTGGGATGATTGTCAAATAATTGCAGCTGAGTTGCGGACAGGACATGGAAAATTGTGGAAAAGTACTAATGGACCTTTAGTAATTGCTGTAATTTAGACAAGCCAGAAAAGCCTATTTGTTTAAGAAAAAAATCCTGGAACAATATAAACGCTCAAGTATTATGTTGGGCATGAAAAGTTTTCTGAAAACCAGACAGTTTGCTGCAACAATATTACAGTAATTCATGCACCGGGCTGATAGCGGGTGCCCCACCATACATGGGGCTGACAGCCCCAGCCGATATCAGCTCAGATACATGCGGTTCTACTGTACTAATGGGAGGGGGGTGGGGGGAAGGGCGTGCTGCAAACCTAAACATGTATACAAAATTGTGGGCTGTGCGAAGTAAGCTAATTGAAACCAAAATTGTGGTGGAAGTCTAATATTGGGGGAACTGCAATTTCCGCAATATCGCAAATTAAGTAGGGACTTACATATAATAATAATGTGGGCAGGGTCTGTTCTTTTGTGACTTGTATGCATCGGATTCAAAACTACCCATATATGAAACCTTCTCATATGGGTGGGAAAGCAGGGGATTGTCATTTTTTCAAACAACCCTTATCTGTCGTGTTGACACATTTTTTTATTTTTAAAGCTACCTACCTTATGAACCTCGTCATAGTGCTGGCAGTGACTGCAGTGATTTGACTCAAGTCTCATTAGCAACAATGTTTTGCCATTAAACCTCACTTGCCTTTTTTCTCTCCCCAACGTCTTCAAAAGGAAAGAGCTGTGGGATATTTTCAAAATGTCAATGCAATGGGTTGCTGAGTTTGAGAATGTCAGTAAAATGTATCTTTCGGAAATATGTATAGGGTCCCCATTACTGTAGTATCTGAGCACCTCGCAGTCTTTACTGTATTCATCCAGAAGGTAGAGAAATGCTATTCTCCACATTTTACAAATAGAGAACTGAGGCCCAGAGAGCAGAAGACCCCAGATTGTTTAGGTGTTGCTCTGCTCAGTATTGCAATGTCTCACTGACTTAGGATCCTAAGGGCTAGTCTACACCAACCTCTAGTTTGCAGCAAGCTGGGGTGTGAATATACCCTGCACTAACCTACCGCATGCACTCTAACTGTCTGGACAGACCCTGCTGACATGCACTAGTAGTACATCAGTGCTCTTTGATGTACCCTGCTTTGACATGTGAATAGATTTAAGTGCACTAACTAGCTTACAGTGGGCATCAGCTAGTTCAGTGGTGGGCAACCTGTGGCCCGCAGGTTGAACATGGCCCGTCAGGGTAATCTGCTGGCGGGCCATGAGACAGTTTGTTTACATTGACTGTCTGCCCGTAGCTCCCAATGGCTGTGGTTTGACATTCCCAGCCAATGGGAGCTGTGGGAAGTGGCATGGGCTACAGGGACATGCTGACCACCACTTCCTGCAGCTCCCATTGGCCAGGAATGGCAAACTGTGGCGACTGGGAGCTGCAGGCGGCTGTGCCTGCAGACAGTCACTGTAAACACCTGCATCGTGGCTCACCAGTGGATTACCCTGACAGGCCACATGTGGCCCATGGGCCGCAGGTTGCCCACCACTGAGCTGGATCCTCATGGACAGGCTAGTGGGGATAGATTCACACCCCAGCTTGCCACCAACTAAATGTTGGTGCAGACAAGCCCCAAGTCTCATTTTCAAAAGTGACTTAGGGGCTTAAGAGCCTGAGTCTCATGGAAAATCTTAGGCTAAGTACAAAGACAGAACAAAACCAGTCCCTGACTGGAACTTGATATATGCGGTAAAAGTAGTGGAGAGAGACTGCTACCAAAGCAGGGCAGGTTTTTTTTTTTTTTTTAAACGGTGAGGGGTAAAAACACACTGGCCATTTCAACTGCAATAGCTGCTCTTCTTCACTACTCTTTGTGCTAGCAGCTGTACCTCCTTTTTTATGTCCTAAGAACTAATACTGTGTTTCTTTGCATTTTCAGAACTCTTTTAAAGGATAAGACTCATCTTATGGCTCCTTTTCATATGTGCCATCATGATGATGTCATTATTATGTGCTATGTGCACTTTCCCTGTTTTTGTAGGTGATATTGCTCTTCTGCTAGGTAGGGTTTAACTTTAATCTTCAAAGGCAAGTCCAGGTGAACAGGGAATCATTCCCATGTGGTTACCAATCCGTGCTAATGGCTAGAGAGCATAAGTACACTTTAATACTGCGGTCAACTCATTCACATTTCCCCTATAGACTACAGTATAAAATATTCTCTTGTAGTCCCCTCCCTGAAAGGATTTTTTCAAAATTTTGTCATAATGGAGTCTCTTTTCTGGTCCAGATAGCTGTACCAAAGCACTGTTATTTGGAAAAGCCTAGGTAAATTCCAAATGGTAATATTCTGCATGGAGGCTTTCCTAATCAGCAGCATAACTGACCATAATAGGAAGATAGTTTACAAATCCTCTGTAATATATTTAATTTACTTGGTGCATGTTATTCTTGTAGTGTCTAGATGCTCTTTGTAGAATGCTTGCAAGACCTTAGGTAAATGCTTATTGCAGAATAAACGTTGCTTGTTCTTTGACTGTGCACTAGATGTAAATTGAATGGCTGCTTGGAGCACACACTCTCTGGAGTAGAAACTTTGCTATGCAGAGATAATCTAAACTCTACATAAAGTACACTGGATCATGCAAAAGCAAAGATATAGATCCCAATTCTGCAAACACTTAACTACATGTGTAACTGGATCAGGGCCGGTGACAGAAATTTTGGGGCCCCTTACTCTGATTGATTGGGGGTCCCCCCGGCCGATCTCACGCCGCCCGCGCCCTGCCCCGCCCGGGCCTACGTGGGACTGCCTTGCCGGTCGGGCATAGCGGGGGAGTCGTGTCGCAGGGGTACCGGGCGCGGTCGGCGGTAGCACGGAGGCGTGAGGTGCGTGGCGCGGGCGGGCGGCCTCTAGCACTACCCCTGCCTGGCCCACCTCCCCCTCCAGCCTATTCTCCTTCCCCCCCTGCCTGACCCGGCCCACCCAACCTAATCTCCTCCCCCAACCTAACCTCCTCTCCTCCCCACCCATCCCTGCCTGGCTGGCCCACCCCGGTGTTGGGGGTGATCTTCCTTTACCCCCGCCCAGCCTCCCCCCATCTAACTGCCTTCCCTCCCCCACCCCTGCCTGGCCCGGCCCATCCCACTGAACCTAACCTCCTCCCCCTCCCACTCCCAACCCAGCCTCCTGCCTCCATGTCTGACCCGCCCAGCTCAGCCTCCCTCTCCCTGCCACCAAACCTCCTTCCCTCCCGTGCCCACGCCTCGCCCACCCCATCCAGCCTAGTCTCCTGCCCCCCTCCCTACCCGCCCAGCCTGGCCTCCCCGCCAGCTACCAGACATACCTGGGGTGGGGGTGTGACCCAGCGGCGGCTGCAGCGTCGCTCTCAGCTGCCGGCGGGCTAGGCGCTCCACGGTTGCCCTGCCTCCCACCGCTGGGCTCCCGGCCCCGGGTCTCCCCAGCCCTGCTCGCTGGCCCCCGCCCCTGCGGAGCGGCGCTCGCTCCGATCGCTCCTCCGACAGGCCTGGCGACAAGGGGGGATGACTACGGGTACAGCTGTGTACCGGGCCCCGGACTTAAGGGCCCCCCCCTTAAGTCCGGGGCCCGGTACACAGCTGTACCCGTAGTACCCCTCTGTCGCCAGCCCTGAACTGGATTCATGTGAGTATTGCCATAGACTTCCATCAGGTTTGGAATAATTCTGGCCTTTCTGTTTCTAAGTTTTTTTTCTTTTTTTTTTACAGCCCCAGCCATTGCTCTCAGCAATAGCTGAATCCTGACAAGTTCTCTTTATAGTAGTTGGAATTAAACACTGCAAAGACATTTTGTTAACATCTGTCTGCTTCAGTTTAAGGAGAGGAAATTGATTCATCAGAGGAAGTGCTGGCAACAGACATATAGGAGAGCTGAATTTCAGCCAGAGTCGAAATCACAAAAATTCACTGTTTTGCTCAGAGGAAAGAATTTTGTCATTATCCATGCTAAAAGCAGCATTCAGTGACAGAAATGGCTAAAAGGAAGCATTATCTTAGCCCAACATCTAGTTAGTCATGCCACAGGTTTGCAAACTTTCCTATCCTTGGCCTGATCCTGCAAAGGCTAGAAGAAAGAGCTGTGTTCCAAATTCAATGGAAGCATCTCCATTTGTGGTGTACTTTTGAGAACCTGATACCTGAATTCTCTAGATTCTGAAGGGGGAAATGTGAAGCTAGGTGTGCTAACAGGGAGCAGTATTTTTAGCACATGCAGTCCAAAATTCAAAACTGTGTCAAATAGGTGGCTGAAACTTTATCTCAAAGACATTTAGTAAGAAAAGGATTGGTGATTAAAACATGCTTGAAGGTGATAGACAGCCAGCTTCATTCTAGAACTGTGAGAACTATAGGAATTCTAACAGCTATGGAGACCTCTGGACATACTGATTTTTAGGGGGACTTACTATCTGCATATTTAGAGCTAAATGATAAAGATTATCCAGGTTACATCTGCCTTTATAATTGGTTAAGTATCAAGAGATCTTTCCAAATCCCAATGGGAGGATTTGAAGGTAAGAGAGACCTTGGGTGCCATTATTATTAAAATCCACTCAGATCACATGGTAAGAATTTATCTTGTTTAGGTTATGTTGCAATGATTCATTATGTATTTGCTTTAGCAAGTATGTTATCCTTATATGTATCTTACAAAGGCTTAGCAAACTATATTGTCCTCCATTGCTCATATATTTAACTGAGTCTGTTGTGACAAAGCATGAACCAACACCGTGCATCTGAAAATGTTTGCATATGCATTTTTGGGTGTGAAAAGTGATGGAGGAGTTTGGCAATGGCTACATTTATTTGTTAAAGGGTCTCAGATGGTTTTGGGGTTTGTTTATTTTAAATGTATTCTGCTGATGCTAACGTATATTAGATCTTTTTAGTGAAGCTGGGAGAAGGACTAGTCGTCAATGGAATTTACCATGGTGTACAAGGTCAGGGCACTTCTGGAGCCATGCTGGAAGACTTTTATGGTGCATATGTTTTCACTGGCTCTCTGCAGAGGGATGAATTTCATCCTGTGTTCATCTTTTTTGTGTGTGAAATATGAAAATAAAGCTCTATATATTTTTAAGTAGACACAAAGCTGAAGATCAAAATGGTAAATTTAATTTATTGTGAAACGTTCTCAAACAAAATAGCTTCCACTCCCAGCCTGTGCTAAGGGCTATGATATTACAATGGAGTACAACACAGAGTACTCTTCATAAAATCCAGTCCCTTCCATGTGTTCACTGTAAAATTGTCACAATATAAAACCTTTAGCATCTAAACAGTTAGAACAACTCTTCTGCAACTGTACACATGTCCATGCATGTGGCCATACCTTCTCTGTTGGCCACACCTAAACCCTGTGTCTGAAGGCAAGTAGAGAGTGAGTAACTGGCATTCGTAAGGGGTGTAGGTAAGTATCTGTACCCAGGCCAGTTTGCAGTGTGGAGGTCTTGAGTTTTTGCAATCATCATATAGTTCATCAAAAATCAATCTCAAGTCAAAGAATTTTAGCCAACTTCTCAATATTAAATCATTCCACTTCCTTGTCCAGTGAGAGGATGACACTTGTCTGCAAACTGGTACGTTGAAATTGTACCATTTCTCAAGGCATGCGATCCATCTTGACAATGCCCATTGGCTTCCTCCTCACATTTTCTACTAATACACAGAGATTTTGTGCAAAATAGTCTGAGCTGATTGTCCACAGAACTTGTTTTTTCCTTCTCTTTAGTTTAGAATGAAAACCGTCCATGACACAGTGTAGTTCTGTGTAGATGGCATCATTGCATTCTAGGTTTTTGAGTGCCTAATCAAATATTGCCATTAGATTATGCAGGAAGTAAATGTAACAAAGGAAGAGACTCCTCATCATCTTTACTGAATGCTTCCCATAGAAGTTTGGCACATTCTTCCTCCCCTCCAATCAAAATATACCTTTAATGTAGGCTAGGATAAGACTTATTCTATTGCAGCAGATGGGACGGCCACTTTGTTGGTATATAACATAGATGTTCCTTATTCACAATTTCTACCAAGTCAAAAAAACGAACAAAGAGATTCTCTCTCTTTAGTGCAAGGAAGAGAACTGCCTATACGCTTTCACAATAAGACATTCTCCATCTAAACTCAAAGCTTTCATTCCGTTTTTAACAGTTATGAATTACATGGCACTTATATCCAATCAGAAACATTCTTCTCAGTCAATTGTTTCAGCTTCTGATAAACTGACCTGTGTTTCCCAAAATTATCAAAGGCATTATCAGCTACAGAAGACACACACACAGTTTATACTAAAGTCATTTTCTTCTATAATGTTTGACATATGTGCAGCAATGGCATTACTTGTCTCATCGTTACCATGGTAAAAATAAAGCCATTTTTAATGCCTTCAGTCTATAAAAAATAATGAACAGTTGCTGGGAAAATCTTATTTCACTGCTTTGAGGCATCCATTCCAATTAAGAAAAAAAACCCCACCCCAATTCAAAATTATTAACTAACAGCACCTGTGATTTCAGCACCAGAGCATTCTCAATAATGCTAGTTGCTTTTGCACTTTACAAGACATTTTTGTTTGCAATTTCTGAATTCACTAGAAAATTTGGAAGCAATATGTTACCACAGTCTTGACTAGAATAAGGGCTTGTCTTCACTGTGGGTTAAATTAGTGCTGCTGCAATCGATACAATGATGTCCACTGAAGATTCTATAGTGATGAAGGACCTTATAAAAATCTAGATAGATACATGTAAGTGGTCCTTCAAAAGCTGAATTTTACCCATTGTCTTTTGGCTTCGGGTTCATTTCAAAGAACAGTAACCTGTCCATTCAAGGGCAGCAAATCACTCTTAGTTTACACACATGTACAGTGCTGCAATGGATGGGCTACATATGAATTTTATGACTTTACTAAGTTTTCATGAACTCTAGGTGCTATTACTTACCCAGCTGGTATGTTTGCTACACCTCAAATATACTTTTGTTTCTTCCCCATTACAAAAGAATAAGACTTGATTAACTGCCAGTCCGTTAGTTGTGTTCTGATTCAACATACAGGTCATCTTTTTCTCTCTTCGAGACCCAAAGTGGGATATCTAAAGCAATAATTAGTCATCTAAGTAAGCGGCCTGTTTTTCAGAGGTGAAGTCCATGGAAGCTGTGGGTGCTCATTATTTTCAACGGTAAGACCAATAGACTTGGGCTGAATGATCTTCACTGAGTCTCCTGCTCAGCTCCGCCCCCCTCCCTCAGAGGACAGCTGCTGGGGCTGCTCATCAGGCGCTGCCTGGTAAGAATGGCTCAAATGGACCTGTGCTACCATGGAACCAGGAGAGGGCCTGTCAGAAAACAATCATAGCACAAAGATACAGGGTCACCATGTAGAGGACTCTGCCCTCCCACAGATCTGGATTTGATGTGAGCCCAGCAATCTTTTCCTTGGTGGAGACAAACCCTGCTTATGCAACAAGAGGATGTGGAGAGTCACTGCAAGAGGATGTCATTGGACTTTCCCTCCTCAGAACCCCTCTGTCCCAATAGGCTTTCCCACAGGAGAGAATGATCTTGCTCTAAGAAGCAGATTAAAATAAGATGCATTGAGCAATGCAGAGAGAAGGGAATGACTTAGCAGTTGTATATTAACACTACTATTAACTCACTTTTTGTGGGCATTGAAGCAATGAGTCCAAGGATCTGAAGGAGAAGAGGCTGGTGGCAGAGCAAACCAGGTCTAGCTGGATATTCTGTGCAATTTGGCCTTTGGTTAATTTTTTGTTTTGGAAAGTCAAAGGTTAAATCTGTATTGTTACTATTATAAGGGAGCACCAGCTCCACTGTAGTTAAGGTTGAATAGAACTTTCTGTGTACAGGTTGACTCTTCTAAGTGTAAGCGGGGGAATAGTCCCGCTGTTGTGGGGAACTCTCCTGGCTTCTATACTACCCCAGTGAAATGGGCCAGCGGAAGGATCTGAGTCCTCGCTCCCACTTCCTTTACCCAGAGGCCTCCTGACCTTGAGGACTCCCCTTCCACTCTCCTGTCTGGTGGAGTCCTCGTAACCCCAACAAGGTTGGGCCCAGGATTTCTGGGGGGCTCAACCCCAAACCGTGCTGTGGTTACCCAGGTCAGAGGCTAGGGTGTCCCCACTCCGGGGTGCTCCCTCTGCACTGGACACTTCACTGACCCACATGAAACTTACAGCAAATGCAAATTATTTAATTAACAATTTATCTTAAAAATGAACAAGGAAGAAATAGAACAGTTAGGGAAATCCTGCCCCGTGGCAGGGAGCATTACACATAATGTCTCTGGAGTGTCAGCAGTCTTCAGTCTGTTCCTTGTAGGGCCCAGGCCTCCTCCTTAGCTGTGCTGCAGGGTTGCTGTGACTTGGACGCTTCCTCCGGTGGGGTTCACACGCTCCCAGCCTCTGGACGGCTCCAGCCCAGTTCCACCCTTTGTGTCAGCTCCACACTGCCTCAGCACGACGACTGCTGCTGCTCTGCCTCCAGAACAGCCCCTCTGGCTGTCCCAGCTCTGCACCCAGCACACGGCTTCTCTGCAGGCAGCCCCTGTGTCTCTGCCCCCAGCACTGACCTCTCTGCCTCTGGTTTCTGCAGCTGCTCCCAGGGCAGGTCTGTCCCTCTGGGCTGCTTCCCTGGCCCCTCCGGATCTGGCCCAGCTCTAGTCTCCAGCTCAGCTCTGGCTCCTCTCTCTCTGGCCCAGGCAATTCCAGCTCACACACACACGGAGGACGGGACCCATCCTGCCCTCCTGACTCCTTGATTGGCTCCCCGGCCTTGTCAGTCAGGAGTGCTGGCCTCTCCCCATTGCCCCTGGGGACCGCCAGTCTCAGGGTCCTGATTGACCATTGACCCTCCCCATTTAGGTCCTGGGAGCTAATAATGAAAACACCCCACTGAGTGTTAGTAAGGGGCTAACAGTTCCCTTACATAAGGGTACATCTACATTGCAGCGAGGGGTTTGAATGGCAGCCTAAGTAGACATGCTGTGGCCATTGAAGGTGAGCTACACACATGCACTGTAAATTCAAACCCCATCCTTGGCAGGAAGTTGAGAATGACGTGTAGGCATTTTGCAACAATCTATTTGAAATAATTGCTATGCGGGGTGTGAACTGCCTCAGTAGGTCTCAGTATGGTGTTAATTCTAAAGCCTAACAACTATTTAAATGTCAATGCTTTCCGCTATTTCACTACTGGTGAGGGGAAGCATGAAAGAAAGGAGGACTTTAATATGCAAATTTTCACCTCTCCTGAGTGGCACATAATTAGAGTGTCACCTCTGGGTGGAGTATGGGTTGTAGACAAAGCCTTTGAGAGCAGCACCTCTTATTTCCAATCTGACCCCCCGGTTAGTGTAGGAGTGGTAGGATCAAAGTCTGCCTTGAAGACGGACTCAAAGTCTGCCTGCTAACACATTAGCAGAAATAAGTTAAAGGACATCAGTTCTAATCATATGAATCCGCTACATAACTCAACACTGAAATGAGGCAAACTGCATCCCACAGTGTACACATGCACCTGTTTCTTTTCATCACACCCACTGGGTGAGGGGCAGGCAGATGCACTCAGACCCTCCCCGCCCCCCACCACCCACTTGAAGGGTAGGATTCCCCCAGATCACCTCATATCAGTCACAGCTCTGCCAAGCTTCACCAGCTAATCCCTCAGTCATTCAATACAGCTACATCTAACTCAGAGAACACAGCCAGAGTGCATACAACGGCTATTGCCAACACTGGGGGGCAGAGTTAAGATTTTGTTATCTTTTACCCTTACTCTGTATTTCCTGGTTTTCAGAGGTTTGAGTTTTAATAAACTCAGCATTCTGGAAAGGCACGACATACCATCAGGCAAACTTAACTATGTGTTAAAGTTTTTTGTCAGGGAACTTATAGTTGGAGAATCTTTGCTGGGCAAGCTTAATTCACAAGGTCAAAACCCGTTTTGCCAAGTTATGGCATTCTTGTTTGCATAAGCAATGTGTCTGCCCAGTACTTTGTCAATTTTGAGAGTATAGTGTAAGAGGTAATTAAAGCAGTCTGTTTCTACAGCACGTTCTGTCTGTTTCTTCTTTTCATTATTAGATGTGATGACACATTTGCTTGTGTGGCTTCCCACAGATGGCACCGAAGTTTTGCTATCAAATGGTAAGAGTAAACCAACTGTCATCTCTGATCACAGCTTTCCATATTGCTCCCCTGGTGTAAGAATCTTGTTTTAATAAAGGACTCTTTAAAGTGACACTGTACACAGCAGGAATTGAATCTGAGAATAAAGTTTATAACTTTTAACTAGCAGACTTAAAGATACTATTAAACAGTTTCATTCCCAAAGGACAGATTTATCTTCTTAAAGGGGCTTTACAACAAACCAATACAATTGGAAATATTAACATGATTTTATCTTTTCCTTGAAGACAATGGGGCTTTTTAAAATATAATCATTTCTCTGTAACCCTGAAAAACCTAAGATTAGAGAGGAGAGCTCATTGAAACACTTTTTGATACATACACAAAAAAGCTTTTTGATTAAACAGAATTTTGTGTGAGAATTTCCATTTTTTTCAAAATGTTTTAAAGCAAAACGAAATTCTGCGAAAAATGTTGACAGTCAAAAAGGTTTAATTTTAAACTAACTATTGAAACAGCTCTACTGAAGAGTATTATGCGAGTACATTATTATCAGAAAGCCCATGAACTATATAGAAATTCACCAGTCTAATTTTCATGGTCAAGCTAAATAAAATGCATAATACATAACGCCAATAGCAAAAATGTTTTTAAAAAATATTTCCTTTATAATGAATAAAAGTGGTGACATTAGTAACCCAGATAAGGAAATTTAAAATTAAATTTGTGGCCTGATTCTAATCTCACATTGCTTAAATCAGAAAACCAGAATAAACTGAGATCAGATTCAGTGATGCCAAATTCCATCCGGAGGTAAATGGGCTCACCTCCGCTGATTATATCAAACTAGTTTTGGAGACCAATGAGTTTTGATCTTGTATTTAGGATCTACCTAGGATTCCCGCTTGATAATTCAGGTACAGAGCAGAACCGAGCAATCTACTCAGAGCAAATAATTTATTTGCAGATTAACCATTTTTTCTATTTGAATTTGACAGAATTGTCTGATGTTCAGAATGTTCAAACATATTTGTGCCTATGGTTTCTTTGCAAATTGTTTTACCTGTGATTGGTCACCTTAATCATAGGGTATTGTTTCTACTACCTAGGAGTGAAAGTAACTCCAGACACTTAACAGTATGGAGCCAGGGCCAGCTCTGGCCCCTGGAAAGGGTGGGGCTTTAGGCGGAAGGGGCATGGCTGGGGGGTCAGCATCCCCTAGCCAGCCCTTCCAGGCCGCCTGACCCATGCCGCCCAGGGCTCCAGTGGCGATTTAAAAGGCCCGGGACTCCAGACTCTGCTGGGGCAGGGTGGTTAAAGCGATGCAGGGCCCTTTGCCATGGCAGCGCTTAAACATCCCCACCCCTTTTGCCTCCCCTGTCAGCAGCCCTGCCAGTATGGACCTACCAGCAGGGCCTCCGACGGGGGAGGCAAAAGAGACTTTAATGTGGGCTGCTTATGGGCCGGTGCAGGTTCTTACCGCTACACTGCACCGGCTCACTTTCGCCCCTGCTACTATCTGATTGGACAAGTGAGAATCTCATAAGAAAAAGGAAATCCAAGAAATATCTGAAGCCTCTGGCACCAACCGTTATTTTATCATACATCTGCATGAATATCCATGAGACTTTTGCTTTCTAGTATGAATCTGATTTTTATTCCAAAAAATATTTGTCAATCCTCCATTCCGCCCCCAGTATTCTCCAAGCTCTTGTATAAAGAACACAAACTTACTTCACTAGAACAACTGTCAAAAAGCAACCAATGGAGGCGGTCTATTGCCTGTAACCCAGTTTTAAAATGGAGAGTGGAAAGCCTTGAATATGGTAATTCTGGTACATAATAGTACCAAGCTGACACTCACTTCAGTGACCTGATGTTCTTCTTTCTATCTAGAGGTCTCAAGAGACTGATTAAAAGGGGAGATCAATCCAGGGCTTCACAGTCATTTCACATTTAAATGGGATTCCTTCCACTCCTCCTCATAATTAGAATAACTGGCATTTTTCTGTGTTAATAAGCTACTTTTATATCTTGGTGCAGGTTTCTTGGGGCATAATGAAACTCCAGCATGGTTTGTTAATGTATATTGCTCTTTCTAGTTGTATAGATGCAGATGGTCTCTCGATCACATTTGAAAGGCCAACTTGACTAAGACAGTATTTGGCACTGAATTTCCTCATGTGCAAATGAAATATTTTTTAAAGGTCATGGTAATTTTAAATGTAAAGTCTGATGAACGTAGCAATTCAATACAGTATTTTGGGATGTATGTATTAACTCAAAGAAATTCAATTATAAAATTGTTCTCTAGGATGGTGGTCTTTAAAAACTTGCCACTTTTATCAGATGATGCTGAGAGGGCTTACTTCAGGTGTCTTTTACGGCCACTACCACAGCAGCAAGGAAAAGAAGAGACCAGTTCACCTTCTCCTACAGCAATCCAGGAGGCAGTGCAAGATTTCACTGACAGGAGCAGAGCGTGTCCAGCAAAGCTGTACTTTGAGCTGGTGCATAGTATTAGGTACTGATTGCAGCTTCCCTGCAAGGTAGCTGGGGGAAGGGAGGGACATACAAACACACGCCCTTAACACCCCCCCGAACCCAGACACCATGTTGGTGCACAGACTTCCATGTGTGCCAGCAAGAGTAGTGTTCACTTGAACACTATGAAGGAATTCTGCCCTGCTCCTTGCCCAGAGAAGAGGCTATTTATACATAGCATAACCCTGCACAGCCAGGCAGAGAGCATTAGCCCATCCAGTGCTTAAAAAATAACCCTGTCTCAAAAACATGACACAATAATCTTGTTTCTACAAAAAAGAAATAAACATCTTGTTTTAAAAATCAAATACACTTCCTCAGGGCCTTGTTAAATTGCTGGATGTAAATTGCAGTTGGAACTGACTATTAACGATCTTAGTAGGGTAGGTTAAACATCTACTCAATTTGTTACAATTTTATTTGTACTTCAGCTGTAACTGGTACAATTAAGCCAATCAGAGGAAGTGAATCAAATCTAATTTAAAATCTAATGGACTAAAAAGGAATGAATAAACACAGCAGTACTGGATTCAAATGATTAAACATGTCTCTGAAGAGACTTTTTTTTTTATTTCGGCCTAGAAAAATCATGGTGCTTATTCTATAATTAACCACTTAAGGGTGATGTAAACCATTTGAACATTCATTCATTTTTCATATGTTTTCATACAAAGGCTAAGCAAAGTGTGTGAATTTAATGAATTAGATTCCGTCAGAACTGGAAAAATGTACTTATAAAACCATTTCGTTTATATCCAAGTTTGTGATCAGATTGATATCACAATAAGAAACATTACTAAAGACCCCATTTTTAAAACTAGAAGAAAGTTAACAATGTGAATTTTTTCATTCCCCGCTTCCCTTTTATAATCACATAAATTAAGGTCAACATTCCATGGCAATGTAAATAGTTGTTTCAGATACACATGTCATATTCAAATTGATTAGAAAATGAGTTTGTGTGTGTAGAAGATAAAGTAACATAACCAACACTAATTTGGCTTTCAATAAAAGTATTTAAAATGAAATTAGGGAACTGTCTCCACTACATTATAGCCATGAGTCAAATCCTGTTCTCAGTTACATCTCTATAAATCCAGAGTAACTCCTTTATCACATAGACTGTGAAGAAATGCTTAGTGTATAAGCTTTTTACTCAAGTATTGGAATGGAAGGGGATTTAGCCTAATTAAAAACCAACCAAACAAAATCCCCTTTAAATAATTAATAAACTGAATACCTAGCATGATATGGTGGTGCTATACAGAAGCACCAGCCTTGCCCCAGAACCACCTTCTTATGACAGTGTTGTTCTTATTTACCTTCTTTTACTGTAGGGGCACACTTCTGAAAGGATTTTTTTCCCATGATGCCCCTTTGGAGGTAGCAATGGAAGATTACAAGGAAGAGGGAAGCAGCTGTAGCCCCACCATTTTGCAGCTGGCTATTCCTTGTTCTATCTCTCTCTCTTCTGTCTTGTAAGTATTCTTATCTCAAGTTAAGTTTCCCTTTTTTATTCTGAAGAAGATGACATACTCTCATACATAGATAGACTTGAAATACATAACTTTCCATGTGAATGTTTTTATTACCTATCAAGACCAGTGTGCAGCTTTCTGAATTCATTCTGCCTTCATAACAACTACCTAAAGCCTTATAAGAGATGCTTCCCCCATGTGCTGCATTAGGGACTTGGCAGGATGCTAAGTTCTGCAGGAGAGAAAAGAACCAATTTTTGGTCAAATCTGGCAAAATAGGAAATGATATATTTTTTTTTTAATCAGCTAAAAATTTCATTTCTTTGTAATCTTTACAGCTACCTGGCAAATGAGTTAGGATTTTAAAAACTTGACTTCAATGTTCATTTTATTTGGCTTGTGTTTACTTAAATTATAAACTCATGGGGCAGGATACTGTCTTTTGGATCTGTGTTAGTACAGAACCTTGCGCAACGGGGCCCTAGCCTATGTTGGGGCTCCTAGGTGCTACCGCAATACAAATAATAAAGGATTGTGCTGCCTATAGCACCAACTGCCTGGAGTAGAGAAGAAGTCACTGTTTTTTTGCATTCACAAAGTATTTTGCCCATATGGCTGCAGAGGAGAGGGAATACTTCCCAGGCCCATGCAGATTTTCTTTGAATCGATACCTTTATTATCAGAGTGAGTACAATGTTGGGACTTCTCCAGGCTGCATCGATGCCAGCTTTGTGTCTGAAGAGCTTCTTGTGATCTACAGTCTGTTCCTTTCTGTAACTAGAGTATATATTGGCTCTAAAAAAACAAATGTTCTCTTTTGCACTGAGATGTAAAATTTTAAACTAAGCAGGTGATAATGGTTAGCACAGCGGGGAAGGTGAGGAAAGAAAGGTCAGAGTTGTTGGGCAGAATAAAACGGAGTAGAGGTGGGAGCCCACGACTTCTCTCAGCAACTCTGGTAGAACATACTTGGTTTATTGACCACAGAGAGTGGGAGAAGGTCCTTTATATTTGCTTAGGACATTTGTTCTGTTTGAAAGCCTGCTGAGAACAGATTTCTAATTGTGCATTCTTACTATGCGTGTTTTGTTTAAGAGATGAGGTTGGTGATGCAAGCTTATCTTTGCTTTGCTTCTTTCATGGCACTGCTTTATTTAAGCAATAATGCTAATTAACCTATTCCTGACATTCTCACTTCATCAAAATACCTGCTACCTTCAGCAAGAAGCTTTCTTAAATATGGATTTGTGGAGCCAGTCTGAAGGGCTTATGTACTGTGGCTTTGCTGCTGAAGAATAAATGCCAATGAAACACTGAGAAACTGGTTGGAAACTGACTCACACCAAAAAAAGTGAATTCGGTAGACAAGTATTTCAGCTTTAAATGTTGGAGCAGGCATGTAACTGAAACATTTGCCTACAGATTTTTGTTCCTTTGCTTTTATGCAGACTTACAGCTGGGTGTGAAGCAATGCACTTTTTGAAAGCACATGTCAAGGCAAAACCAAAATGTTTATTTTCTAAGTAACAGACCGATCTGAAGTCACGATGAATAATTCACTTAACATGATTACTAATTTATTTATCATTAAAAAATGAGTGCAATTAACTCTGTGTTTTACCTAACAAATGTGGGTTTTTAAAAACCTACTTTCAAATACTTTTGATAATAATCAGAAAGGAAAGTAACCACGGAACAACTACTGGGATTGCAAGGGAGAGCAGCCACCTGAGGCTCTGGCTTCCAGCAGTCAAGAAGTTCGTTTCAATTTGCAACAAATGAATGGGGAATAAAGTTCAAAGGTACATGTCACTGTGGTATCATAGGGCTGGTCCTCACTACCCGCCAGATTGGCAGGTAGCGATCGATCTGTTAGCGAGTGATTTCTCGCGTCTGGTGAAGACGCGAGAAATCGATTGCTTGCAGCACCCCCATCGACTCCAGAATTCCAGCTGGGAGGAGCAAGCTGGAGTCGACGGGGGAGCGCGCCGCCAACTACCGCCGCCGTGAGGATGGCAGGTAAGTCAGCTGCAGATACGCAAACTTCAGCTACATGATTCACGTAGCTGAAGTTGCGTATCTGCAGTCGATTCCCCCCTCCCCCCATAGTGAAGATCAGCCCTAAGTGTTATACAGCAAAGCTGCAGTCTGGGCTCCATTTCAAGCCGTTTTTAGTTCCCCATAAGTTTAGTTAGGAAAAAGGGGTATAGGATGACCAACAGCAAATGTGAAAAATGGGGACAAGGGGTGGGGGGTTTTAGGAGCCTATATAAGAAAAAAAAAACCCCAAATATCAGGACTGTCCCTATAAAATTGGGTCACCCTAAAGGGGTATGAATGGGAACTGCCAGGTTTCCTCAGAATAAAAATGACCATGGGAACGTACAAGACAGATATTTTGTGGATTGAGTTCTGTAAGGAGGGGAATGAAAGGCGAGATAGGGTGAGTAAGAGAAATACACTGATGAGGGAGTGACTTAGATGGTTTTTTGTTTGTAGTGGTGGGAGATATTTGATATTTTCTGGGTATTTATGAAATTATGGTCTTTGTGAAGAACATAAGGGTTTGTTGAATCAATCTCTGCTAAGGCAAGGGCGGACAGATGTTACAGTGCTGATTTGGTGTAATGCACATCACTTATCTTCATAAACGCTGTGAATTTCTGAGATACAAACTAAGGTCTATTGTCATTCGTTAAACATTGGGTATATATCTGCTGTTTTGACAAACTAAAATGACTGAACATTTCACACACTTTCTGGATAGTACAATCAGAAGGAGAAGGGGTCATCACACAGGTGAAGGAAGAGCAAACATCAAGCAATCCCAAGATATAAAGAGGTAATAACTGACTGGTACCATTAACACAGTTGGGTGTCCATATTGGGGTAAAGGGGTCCCTTTCACCTTTTGAGGGATGAAGGCCTGGTGACTTGCTGTTATAGAATCAATGAGATCTTCAACACAGGAACGTGGATATTGTTCTCTGCATTACACTGGATTTACAGTCACTTTGAAATATCCACAAACCCTGATAGTACTCTCCTTTTGAAAGCACTGGAGCAATTAGTTGCCCATTCACAGTATACAACAGATGAAAGAATTCCTGACATGACTAGTTCCAAATCCACATCAAGCTTTGGCATATGGTACTATCTTTGCCTTGCAATATTTGGGCTGGCTGCCCAGCTTCATGGCTACTTGTACAGTGATGTCTTTCATGCTATTCAACTTCCCCTTGGAAACAGAAGCATATTGCTGTAACTCTGCTATTTAGACACATTTCACCTTTCACTATCATGAATTTCTGGCCAGTTCCCCTAGAATGTTTCATGCCACACTCAGTGCAGTAGGGATAGTAGTGTCTCTTCACTACAAACCGAGGCAAGCTAGTTTCTTTTCCATGGAGCTTCAATCTGTAAACCCAAGAGCAGCAGCATGATCTCTGGGTCCCCCCCTGAATAACTGCAGCACAGTTTTGGTAGCTACCAGGGGGAGGTGACTGTGTTAGCTGTTTCAAGTGGTACTGCAGTGACTTCATCCAAAGTGACTGTCCTTCCCAGAATGGAATTATTCATTAACCAAGGGAATGTACGTAGTGAGGATTTACAATGTTTTGTCCTGAGTGATCGTCTCTGTGTTCTCCAGGGTCTTGCTGCAGGGGATACAAATTATTTTTCTAGCCACACCTCACTGGCCCTTTTTACCTCCTCATTTACTGCATCCATGCTCTTCTGTCTGCACATGTGTTTCATGGGTCATCTTTTACCGTGGTACTCTCATACCAAGACTATACACCAATGTAGTCGATCTGAATGACCCTTTAAATCACATTGGTAACATCCTAAGCTACTTGACACTTTGCTTGAAAATTCCACTCTTGTTCACTTCTGTTGTGAAGATGCAGATAAGATGTCAACTACTTTCAATAGACAAAAGCAAGGAACTCTTCAGTGAAATTAAAAGAGAGCAATGAGACAGAAGAAAGTCTGGACACTCATTCTGAAAATTCTAGTCACCCCCCCCCCCCAAAAGTAAAGACTCTGTAAATGGATTAAAGGTCTGAGGGACTATTCAAAGGGAGTTTGGGGGAGGCTGCAATAGGATAATGAGGAGGAAGAAGAAGCATCTTCAGTGATTCAAGAGTTCAGGATAAGCTTCCAAATGTTTTCTTGACCAAGGCAGCAAATCATTTGAGGTTAGACATCACTTATTCTAGCACACTCCTGTTTAACCTCTAGCTTTTCTATGCATTTTTGATCTGGCTACCACTTAGTGGATCTCTGAAAGGACTGAATGTACACACCTTAGTGAGTAATTATAGAGACTGCATATTAATGGTTTAAAATATCCATTTTGATGATACACAGTGGATAAATTTGGACTACAATATGGCTCCTTATGTAAAAGAGACATTCTTTTTCTTTTAGTAACACGTTGTCTGCTGCGTTTGCCTAGCACTCCCTACCCATATGCTCCTTAAAACAAGCTGTTGCATTTCAAGAATTGTCCCTAGTAATTAGTATGAAATATTTTTTTTCTAACTAAGCTAAATGACTTGGCATCCATTCAGATTTATTTACTTCTGGCTAATGATTTCCATTATTCCTGTTCTCCCCTCCTCCTTCAGTCAGCCCCTTCCCTTCACCTTTCAGCACAAAAGTGTCCCCTTTGCTTTCAAACACAGCCTTTCTTTCCAACCATCTTCTTGTCTGTCTTTTCCCATCATCTCTACGCTCCTTGAACATGCCATTTTCAATCAATGACTCAATAGATTCCTTCTGGGATTCCCTTCAGTTTGCTGCTTTCCTTCTCACCCATACTTGAACCCTAAAAAGTATCTGATAACCTATTTGTAGCTAGGTCTCAGAGCTTCTTTCCCATTCTCCTTGATCCTTCTCCTGTGCCTGACCCACATAGCCTCTGACTGATATTGGCCAATTGAGGATGGATCACTGGATGATTTTCTGAAGCACCTGGCTTTGGCCACTGTCAGAAGACGGGATACTGGGCTAGACAGACCATTGGACTGACCCAGTCTGGCCATTACTATGTTCTTAAAACATTCTTTCCCTCACAACTATCATCTTCCCTTGGCTTCTATGTGCTATGTTCATAGCATACTCACACAGAAGTTAGATTAAAAATGTAAATATTCTTGCTGGAAGTTTGCTACCTAACACTGTATTTCTTAGAATTCAGAACAATACAACACAAAAACCCCCAAACAGAAAGAGAAAACAAGCTGCTTCCTAAGGTAGCAAGGCACAACTCACTACAGCTTGCTTTAAGCTGGCTGTTTCCATAGCTGACTGTGCTCGCATGCTTTGCTGTAGAGCTCCCTAGCCTGCAACCATGACCAGAAAACACCCCTGTCCTCCCCGCCTTCCATCCACACTTCACGTGATAGTGCACAACTCCAACACAGCCCTCAATAACCACCCCATGGCCTTTTGTTCTGTTTTTCCTCTATCCAGTCTGTCATTGTCTCCTTTAATGGTTCCTTCTTTCCCATCTTGCCTTCTTTCACTCTGCTCTGTAGAGCTATTCTATATCCTCAATTTCTTCCTCTTTCCCTTCACCTTATCTTCGGGCCACCCCATCGGCTTGAAGGTTCAGCTGTTATCTTTATACCCATGTGTCACAAGTTGCCTCTTCACCTCTGACCTTCCCACTTCTGTCCAGACTCCCATCTCTGGTCTCTCCAACATATCCTGGATGTCCAGCCACTATCTCAAATTCATTATGGTGAAAGCTGAAATCCTTTATCTTTCTTTTGCTGTTGATGACATAACCATCCTGCCAGTCACCCTAATTCTCACTTCCTTGGTATCCTCTTTTTTTTTTTTTACTCCTCTCCTTATCCCACATATTCAGGACCTCACCAACTCCAACAATTTTTTTTCTCCATGTCTGAAAACTCCTCTCTGACCCACTGGCTAAAATGTTTGCCTAGGCCTTCATTATCTCCCATCTTGACCACTGCAGTCTCCTTTGTTTCTCTGACTTCTCAGATTCCTAACTATCCAAAACACAAAAAATAAAATAATCTTCCTTACCTGCCACTTAGACCATGTTACTCTCATCTTTGAATCTCTCTCAACTAGATTTATTTAATCTATTGGTTTTATACTGCCGCCCATCCCCTCCGTATCTGAGTGCCTTGCATATAAAACCAATAGCAAGAGTAAAGTCCCTAAGGAACTTCATGGAGTTTCTGGCACCTTCTCCCTTTTCAGAGACAAAACTGTGTTCTGTTTTGTTTGGGGAAGGAGCATTGAGAGGGGCTTAGTAATAAAAGGGTATTTGAATAGTGAGTATTTCTTATGGTGGAAAGGCTTTCTTAAAGAGGCAGGCCTTGCAATATTTTGTAAAGATGGTCAGATTCTGGATTTGCCTAACCTCTCCTGGAAAATTCTTCCATAGCTGGATCTCCTCAGCAGAGAATGCACTCACATGGTTTATCCTGGGCTTTAAGATCTACACTGTCCCATGAGGAGTACAGCTGGTGTGGCAGTTTATAGATTCAAATTTATTTTTTGTTGTTGGGGGCTTGATGCATTAATTTCTTCGAAAATTGGGACCAAGGCCTTAAACTGGCCTTGGAAGCTGACTGGGAGCTAGTGGAGAGCATAGACCTGATATGCCTGTGGTGGTCTGAGCCATGGAGAAGATGAGCAACTGCCTTGTGTACCAGCTACAGTGTCAGCCTCATCTTCATGTTCAGCATCAGCTATAGTAATCCAGCCTGCAGTGCTGAATGACTGGATCTCTGGCCAGGTCCTCATTGAGGAAGAAGGGATGAAATTTCCTAGAAGCTGGAGTTGAAATAAGGTATCTTTGAAAATTGATTCTACCTGGTCACCCAAGCTTTGTGTGAAGCCAAACAGTACCCTGAGGCTTCACATCAATGTGATGAATGGAGGCTGTATGGCTTTAGTGGAAGAGGCAGACAACATCTTGGCTGGCAGTTTGTAGAGTTTCCCCAACAATCTCACCTATGTGAGTTATGGAGAAAAGTTTGACTGTGTAAGTCTGAACCAGAAGGTAAATAAAAAGAACCCATAATGTAGTATTGGCTTAAAGCCACAAGATTTCAAATTCAGTATGGTTTTGGTGGGAGTCTGACTGAAGATTTTTGAACACTTACAGTGGGCAATACTGTAATAACCTAGAAGAGTTGGAAGTTGTATGAAAGTTGTGCAATTTCTTTATGCTTCTTAGTTATTGTTACTTAAATCCTGCCACAAATCTTGTTTGCAAAAATTGCACTCTTTGGGGTGTTTATAAATGGTGCCAAGAAGCTTGACTTACTCTGTCTTCAAGAAAAAAACGGGCCAGGAGGGATACCAAGGAATGCCATCCAGCTCGGAAGAGCTGTAACCAAAACGGAGTAGTGGCAATGTAATGGCCTGACTGCATGTGATACCGCCCACTTGTGATGGTCCCATCTCTGACTACATTCAGCTAGAAAAGTTCCCTAAAATTAATTCAAATCAGGAAGGAATTTCCATCCAGATCAGATTGGCAGGGACCTTAGGGGTTTTTCACCTTCCTCTGCAGCATGGTTCACTTGCTAGGATTGTCTGAGTACATCTCTCTTTTAGGGTCCCCTGGCATTGGTGCAGATCAGTTTCTCAATGCTTTTAGTCTCCTGAGGGCTGTAATTCCTAGTTGCTGGGCTTGATGGGAGTGGTGGTGCTTAGTGGCCTGTGACCTACAGGAGGTCAGAGATAATCTGGTGGTCCTTTTTTACCTTAAACTCTGACTATGACTCAATGGCCTGTCTTTTTTTTTTTTTTTTGGAACTGAATTATGAAGGCTCTAGTCCAGTTTTATCAACATGAGAGTCTTATAATATCTATCTGCAGTACATATATTCATTACAGTGACAACATACAGTATAAAAAGAAGGTATGCTCTCAAAAGCCATATGTTAAAAATAAGTCCAGAATTTGTAGAGGCCCATGAAAGTGGGCACAGTACACAAAGTCTACGCTTGTAGAGCTTTTACGTGTGTTGCCACAAGGACTCAACCATAAACACACAATGGGAGCTAAGATTGCAATATTCCCTCTAGGGATTAAACCCCAAAATGGTGGTACCTCAAGCACTACTGTAGAGTCAGTGGTGACTTTTTATTCAAGTGATGACCACTGTTCTATACCAGATGGAAAGGATGCTTTCTTCCCCGTGTACCTGTTAATGGAGAACTTGGTAGAATTTACTTTTATTCTAGATTATTTAAACTTTTTAAAATGTTTTTTATGCGGAGAAGTGGCCCAGGGGTTGAGAGGTTCACCAGAGTGACTGAGTATACTTTAAAAAGTGGTATTTAATATGTACATATAAAATGGCATACTGTGGTGGTGTATAGTATGTATTTTGATGATCTCCCTTTCCCCACCATTCATACGTGGGTTTAAAAAAGATGGAACTAACAAAACACGCTTGCTAATGTTCTGGACACTTTAGGTATGTCTACACTGTGGGGGAGGGGGGGGGATGATTCCCGGTGCAAGTAGACAGACTCCACTAGCGCTGGAAGTAGCAGCGTGGACATTGTGGGATGGACTGGCCTTGAGCTTGGACTCAAGGGATCATGTGGGCAGGGATTTGAGGGGCTCACCTGAACTGATTCTCGTGCTGCAATGTCCACACTGCTAATTTCGCACACAACTTCAAGCTGAGCTAGCATGAGTCCATCTATAGGCATAAAGAATCACACCTCCCAGCTGCGTGTAAACATACCCTTTGGGCACATGTTGTATCTCTCTCCCCATCCCTTCATTTCAGTATTCTTGGACTGTAAACGTCTAGGGCCAGCTACGTCTCTGTTTGTAGAGCATGTAACATAATGGGACCCTAGTCTGGGATAGGGGTCTTAGGCATTGCTACATACAAATAATTAATAAGAGGAACAACTGCTGACTTTGCACAAACCCATCGGGTCTAATTGCTTCAGTTTAAACAATGAGTTTAGCACAGGGAATAAAAATTCACTGCAAGACCGGCAACTGTTTGCTATTAATACTAATGGATTAATTAGACAATAAATTTGAGACATTGCTGCCTGGAAATTTTTCTTTCCTGAACCTACGCACTGAAACTCAACAGGACAAACGAAAGCCTGGTTGTCAATGGTTACCCTCTAGATCTTTGAAGAAAGAAGTTACTAAAAAAGTATTTAGATGAAAACATATTAAATAGTAGTGAAATTTTACATTGCAAGTTTTAATGTAGTGAAGAGTTAACTCAATAGGTGTCACGTTTTAAAACGGACCGGTTGGATAATGCTATATTTTATTGGAACAATAAATTATAGCATGCAGGTCTGCCGATTTAAAAGGTCCCCTTGGGCCTTTCTTGAGCCATGTTACATAAAATCAAGGATCTGGGGAGTATTTAAGCCATATAGATTTTTTTTTCAGAGATACACATTTTGTTACTTGGCTAGAATAGCTAAATTCTGTGAATATATGAAAAGTTTGAACAACAGCAACTGATCTACAGAGAACTGACTATTGGAAAACGGACACAAGGCCGGCCAAGGAAATACATCAAAATGCTCTGTAAAGGAGCTTAAAGCTGTGGAGTGTTGACTCAGTGCACTGAGAACTTTAGCTTCCGTTCAGGCTAATTGGCAACAGTGAATGATGGAGTGGAGTAGCTTGAAAATCCTGTCAATGTGACTGACAAACAAAGCACCAGCAATGTCTACAAGAGCAGTCACATTCCGCTTATCAGATGCAGCGGCCCGTCTATCCAACGGACGGCAGAGTGGGTCTATCGCAAACTGGGCTTGATTGCTAGGAGTGGATTCATAAGCTGTAAACCTAACTTTTTAGCTTCCGAGAGACCAATGCTGCTGCCACTGACATCTCCAATGGGACTAAATTTCAATGGGAGCAGGACCCCCTTTCACCCATAGGGTTCTTTGCAAGATCAGGGCCTTGGATTGTAAGCGTATTGAAGCATGGACTATGCCTTCTTACCTTGTCTGTAAAGCTCCTAGCACACTAGTGCTTATCAGTAATGAATATGCCACCACATTTTACCCAGTGTAAAACGTTATGGAATTGGTTTGAAGTGGAGTGAACTTGTATTGAAAATACTCCTGAAAAACTTTACACGGGGGTTATTCTTGAATAGTGAAGCAGCCAAAAATTTCCCCTGTAGAAGTGGGATGCCTAATCAGCTGCTCTCCCCCACTGCTAAGCTGCTGTTTTGCTCACAAAATGCTTGCTAGCCTACATCCTTCATTCAGCATTGTATTAAAAAGGAAACCAGATGAAGAGGAGGGAGAAATACCTATGCAGATGTTTGCGTGGTGGTGAAAAGTTCAGAGTTTTGGCTCTGATTGCTAAATCGTTAGTTTTTATTAACTTAAGGGTAGAACAGATGAGCCAGTAGGAAAAAAGAAAATGATTGAAGCTGCTTGTGTTTTAGAAAAGAACCAATATATTCCCTTATGACTGCAGGAGTTACTTGCATATGTCTTTGCAAATTGTGATAAAGCTGGAGGCAAGCCATTCGGATGTCCTGCACGAAGGCAGTTTGTTGTGCATAGGAAGGCTGGTCTCATGGCTAAGGGTGGTTTCCTGAGAGATTGGGTTTGAGTTCTGGCTCCAGGGCCGGCGACAGGGGGGTACAACGGGTACAGCTGTACCGGGCCCTGGACTTAAGGGGGGGCCCCTTAAATCCGGGGTGGGCCTGGTACGCAGCTGTACCCCCTTGTCACCGGGCCTTTGAGCAAGGCGCGGCTCCGGCGGAGACGGGGGAGGGGGCCTGCACGATCTGCATACGGGGCCCCAAAATTCCTGTCGCCGGCCCTGTCTGGCTCAGCCACAGACTTCCTGTGCAACCTTGTGCAAGTCACATAGGCCTGGGCTACACTGGGGTGGAGGGTGTTGACCTCAGATACACAACTTCAGCGATGTGAATAGCGTAGCTGAAGTTGGTGTGTCTTAGGGTGACTCACCTGGCCATCCACGTGGCGGCGAGTCGACTGCTGCTGCTCCCCCATCGACTCCGCTTCTGGCTCTTGCGGAGGAAGAGTACAGGAGTGGACGGGGAGCACGCTCAGGGATCAATTTATCGTGTCTACAGTAGATGCAATAAATCGATCCCTGAGAGCATAGGCAGCACATTTCATTAGGGTGCGCATCCAAGAAATTCTATCTATCTATTTATTTATTTTAAAGGCACCACACTTTTTTTTTTTAGACATTCGGGTGTGCCTGGGCACACCCGGCACACCCTGTGCTCATGCCTATGCCCGAGAGATCGCTCACGGCCCGCCGCTCTAGCGGGTAGTGAAGACGTACCCTTAATCTATCCTGTATCTCAGCTCCCCATCTGCAAGAGGGGGAAATAGTATATCACTCACTCACAGGGGCGTTGTGAGGATAAAGTCAGAGGTGCAGGGCAGTATCCGGGGAGAGAAGTGCTGAGGAGCCAAATGGATGATCTGGATGGCCTCTAAAATGCCCATCTATGAATATTGGGTGGGAGGGGAACTCCAATCAATGTCTGTGCTTTCTCCAGCTCTTCCCTCTCCGGGTGCTGCCCCTCACGCAGGACAGATCCTCTGAGGCACTGAACACCATCAAAAGTGGGCCTACATATACTGTGCTGTCTTGACAAAGCCCTTCTGTGACCTGTCCCGCCAATGGGTGTAAGTGCTCAACTGCTTCCTCATTTATAAATATTCCCCTTGACGTGATGATTGACTCCTTCTTACGGTAGTGGTTTGTCACTCACATGAAAATGGATACGTCTTTAATCCCTGCTTCACGGCAGGTTACTGCATTGGTCTGCAGAGGTGGTGCCAGCCCATTGGGGGCCCTAAACAGGAATATTTTGGGGGCATCCTCCCTCACAACGCATAATAAAAAGTGAATACGGGGCTCCCTTTGAGCTGCTTGGGGCCCTAAACAATTGCTCAGTCTGCTTATTCTTAGTGCCGGCTCTGGTGGTCTGGGAATCTTGGATACTCTAGTGATGATGAGTGTGTGGCATAAATGTCTGGGTGGAAAAACTAAAAACTAAACTATCAAGGTGTGACCAGTCCTGAAAAAACAGCACTGTAGCCATGGCAATGTGCAATTCAGCTTTTAAATGTAAATTAAGGTCATTCAGATTTGTTCCTGCCATTGCCTTTTGTTTTATACTTCGATTGTCAGCATGTTGGGGCAGGGACTATTGTTTTGTTCTGTTTTTGTACAGCACCTTGCACAATGGGGCTAGATTCAAGCTTTTAGAGTAGCAAAGATTACACCTGGTCAGGCTCTTCCTGTCAGTAAACAGGGTGGATTAAAGGCTGAGAGAACTGTGCTTGCTATTCCTGCAGCCTGTCATGAAATGACACTCACTCACCTGTGGCAACTTAATTACATTTTACAAAAAGCAAATGTAAAAGTGTATGTGTGTGCGAATACTTTTTACAAAGTCTGTGGCCCACTCCTTTAATTGTACCTGTAGGGAACAGAGATCATGATACTAAAGTCCTTTTTAATCAATCCAAATGAGTTAAGTAAGGGGTGGGAGTGGGGAATCGGTGTCTAACATTGGCAATATAATTATGTACCCAGGCCAGAACTCCAAATCACTTTGATGGGAGGAGGCTCAGGCTGTTAATGGCTGAACTTTTCAGGTTTGCCCAGGAATTTCTGTATTTTTATTTAGGAGCACAGACATTTTTCTGGGTGACACTTGTGCTAGTGTAATTTGCATGCCCAGGTGTGGGGGGAGCATGGGACTTTTCAGATATCTGACACAGGCTCACAGTTTTTCTGCAGATGGAGACTACTGAATTATTATTATAGTAATCCTTTGCCCTCTGGCAATCCAAGTTCAGATTCAACAGGATTTAGTTCACACGTGGAAATCAATTTAATGCTCTTATCCGAGTCCCTCTTGGACAACAGTCCACATTTTAAAACTCATGTTGAGTTTGGTACTGTGGTTCTTGTTGATTCAGTACTGGGAAAGGAGGTGAGCTATAGATTAGGGCTGACGTTCGTCGGGATATCTGCATAGCACTTGTCCTTTCCATGCCTGACTCCAGTCCTTCGCTTTTATGAGCACCAAATTTAAACGCTTTCTTTTAAAAAAAGAGAAGTTAACATAAGGTCCCTGTCAACCAATCGTAATGAGCGTTAGTATTTTGATACATGAAGCAGCTGGTATCTCTTACTAATATTTCATTAATATGAATACCAATTATAAATATTATTTCTGTGCACTTTGTGAATTCACAATTGAAAGAGTTGATCTAAGAAAGCATTTTCAATGCTAGCATTTCCTGATAAGTCATACTGTGCTTTTTGCTATGACAGTTAGGTAGGATGCTACATACATACTATCTGTATATATATCAGGCTAGGCTCTATCACTGAGTTTATTCAATACTTCTCATTAAAAGACGAATTTGAGTTGCTTATAATTTTGTCCAACTTTTAACTGTTTTGGCTGAAACTTTCCACACTGGGCGTTTGTCTCAGGCTACATTATTCTGGAGAAATTCAGCCCAAAGGGCTCAGCTATTTCCAAGAACAAGGCTAAGGAAAAAATATGTGGTGTTAGCTATGTTACATTGCAGTGAACTTTTCTTTGAACATCTCTAGCACCCCCAAGCTAGGGAGAAGGCACTTGAAATTTGGCAGTCGGTGGTTTTTATGGCTTTTGCTGACACTGTGAAAACCTATCCAAATCTGGGCCTCTGAGAAATTGCAGTTCACACATGCTCAGTAGAGAATTTTTGGATTTTAGCAGCTACATTCTCTTCACAATTCCAGCCGCACTCTGTACGCTGCCACCTGGGGCTGAGCAGGATGGTCTTTGAAGTTGCAGCTCTGGCTGCTGCCGGCTGTGCTGTCTGGGCACCGGAACTGAAATCTGGAAACTTGTCTCTCCTGTTCTCTCGGTGCCCACTGCTGGGCCCAGGAAGGGCGGAGGAGGAAATGGTCTGATCCAGATGCAGAGGGGATAAGAGCTTGACTTAGGGAGCAGTAGTGGGGATAGAAATAGTAGATTGGAACAAGGACCCTGTGGGTAGAGAGAGGGCAGAAACTGGGACTGCAAGCAGGGGGTGGAGAGGGGGAATGGGAGCTTGGGTGGTGGTGGGAAATTGGGACTGGCTGGGCAAGGCGACTAAGACCTGGGGAAGAAAATGGGAGGAGTCAGAGAGTCAATAGATAGGGGGAGACAGTCAGTCTGGATGGACAAGGAGACAGGGACTGAGGACCAGTGCGGTTGGGGGGAAGATGTGATAAGAAGCCAGGGGACAGGGAAGAACTGGGATTGAGTAAAGAGACTGAGATAGGGAGCTGCACGGGGAGGGAACGGAGATACAGTAGTTTGAGGAGTCGAGAAAAGAAGATTGGGACTGGAAACAAGTGAGGAAGGGATACATGGGGGGAAGGAGTGAGAGCTGGAGCTGAGTGGTGGAGAACTAGGACTAAGATGAGAATCCTGAGGAGTAGAGACTGGGACTGGCTAGGTGAGGAGAATGGGACTGGGTTGGGGAGTCAGGGGCAGACAAGAAACAGGACTGGGATATAGACACATTGTGGCAGAAGGGATCGGCTTGTGGGCAGTGGATAGATGAATCTGTACCACTAGAGCACATTCCCCTCCACAGCCTTGCATGGAACCCAAGAGTCCTGCATCTGTCTGTTCTTCTGCTGTCAACATATATGTGTGAACTCCACTGGCAAAGCATACGTCTCATCCTGTCCTAGTGCTGGTCTAGACTGAGGATGACAGCCTCCTACAGCTATGAGTTAATCCATTAGCTCAAGTGGTAGAGGTCTGTGTGATGCATCTGACGGTTCCAATCCTGCCGATGACCCATGTGGGTGTCAATTTGATGCTATGTGATAGATTTTGTTGTTTTTTCCCCCCAATTTGTGTTTTAAAAACCCTAGGTAATCAAATTTAATTTATTTTTATATACATACATACACACACACACACACACATATATATATATATATATATATATATATATATATATATATATATATATATATATATATATATATATATATATATATATATATATATATATATATATATATATATATATATATATATATATATATATATATATATATATATAAATGCACACAAACACACACAACATTAAAAGATCATTATAAAGACTGCAAAGTCAAGGATTCAAAAGTTAGGAAATGCCAGAATTAAGGTTGCCGTTGAACCTTAATTTGCATTCCTTATGCATATGCGTAATCACATACTATTTTTTTCTGCATGATCCCTTACTCATTCAGTGCAACCTTAATAATGTTTGTTTAAAGTGTTTTGGGTGTAAAATATGTATATAATAAGAAAACATTTGTTACCTTTGGTAGACCATGAAATTAGTGTTCTGATAGCACCTATGTTTCTCCTTTAAATTTTATTAACATTGTTGTGCATTTCACTTTATTCTAAGAGAAGAACCAAAGAAAAAGAGAGAACTTTCTCTTCTTTGTTGCTCTTCTCAGCAGTGGACCTCTTAAATGGAAAAATGCAACCCTCTGTTCAAAGGATCTCCATGTTCCCACCCTAGATTTTCAATTTACCTACTGTAAAGGTGTATGCTGCTGTTTGTTGCCACTTGAAAAACAAATGCAGAGGTGTTAGAAATATTGTCACAGTTGTCTGAGGAAGGCCATGTCAGCATTTCCAGAAGGAGAGGGGAACAGCAGGAGTTCTTTAAATGTAACTTTAATTACAATACCCAACTAACTCTGCATAAGCAGAGCATAAGTTACTGCTCCCTGTGTCTGATGCACCTGCCAAGAGGAATTTCAAATTCTTTTAGATATGTGTCTAATAACTGGTGTCATTCCCTAAAGGCACAAGCCTTCTGCTCCATATCCTCTTCCTCTTCTTCACTCCTGATTAGACTACTAAAAGACATACAAATGCTCTCCAATTAAAAATGTACACAATGAAATAAGATTAATCAAACACTTGATGGAACAGCTTACTCAGTGACAAGGCTAAATACTGCAGTTCACATGTTTTGAACTTGGAAATTCACAAAATCATTTCTGTTTACTCATGCTGGAGGTATGTAATGCACATAACAGTAATCTTTGACCGATAGGCAGATTCAATGTAACTGGAACAAAGGAGCCAACATTGCCTGCGATTCTTTATCAATTTTCAATCATTTTTTAATTTTTATATGTATAAGTTTTCAAGGTATTCATGAGTGCATAAAATGTGGAGTTGGAAGAATATTTCACTTGAAATACAGAGTTGCTTCATGCCCATGGGTATCATGTCTGAAAATTTCCAAGCCTGAATGGAGTCTTTAAATTTTTTATATCTGGGAACTTTTTCCCCTCTCCTCCACTTTCACTGATTGTTGAGACTATTTCAGGAACACCTCCCAGGCATGTTACTGTAGAATTTCCTGTGGGTGTGTGATAGTCTTCCACTGCGACTGTTATTTCTGTAGGAGTGTTGGGCAGCAGCTTCTGATCAGGTGGCAGATAGTGTGCCAGTCTTAAAATCCGCTTCTAATCCCACATACATGTTGTCAATGGCACTGCTCTCCTGAGTAAGGTTGGCAAGATCCGGTCCTACACAGTGTAGTATAATTTAATGGAATATATAGTGTAAAGCTGTCAACATAACCATGTTGCTGTCCAACATTAAACTGTGTTAAACAAGGGCTGAGGTTTGGTACACAGAGACTTCAGCCTGGGGAGGGATACTTAGTGGGTTGAGTGTTGGGGAATGGATAGCTCAGTGGTTTGCGCATTAGCCTACTGAACCTAAGGTTGTGAGTTCAATGCTTGAGGGGACCATTTAGGGATCTGGGGCAAAAATCTGTTGGATGACTTAATTGGGGACTGGTCCTACTTTGAGCAGGGAGTTGGACTAGATGATTTCCTGAGGTTTCTTCTAACCCTGATATTCTATTCTATGATTAACACAGAAAAGAAGGGAAAACAGTGAAATCAGTTGGACTATAAAGGCATTAAATAAAGATTTCATTTTAATGACATCCCCTGTTCCCTTTCCCTTTTGTTGGAGAGATTTTAGAAAGGAACTCCCTGCTTTTTGACAGTCTCTTAGATGGTATCAAATATAGTAACAACTGTCATAGAGTTGAAGGTCATGAGGGACCACCAGATCAGCTAGTCTGACCTCCTGTGTGTTGCAGGCCACCAACAACCTAACATCTGCATATTAAACCCAACAATCAAAATTACACCGAAGCATTACAGCCCAAAGACACTAGACTATGAAGTGCAATAGGTAGGCTGACCATATTTCCTTGAGACAAAAACGGGACATTGGGATGGCAAAAACGGGACGGGGTTGGGGGGGGGGTCTCACCAGATGAAATCGGTGCAGTGGCTGCAGAACCTGGGCTGAGGGGCGCTGGGGGGGTGGTTGGGGGCTCTGGGGCAGCTCTAGGGGGGGCTCTAGGAAGTCTGGGGGGGCTCTAGGTCCCAGGGGGGTCTCACCAGATAAAGTTGGTGCAGTGGCTGCAGAACGTGGGCTGAGGGGCGCTGGGGGGGGCTCTAGGGGGGTCTCACCGGATGAGGTCGGTGCAGTGGCTGCATAACGTGGGCTGCTTGCACAAGCGTGCGGTGACTTTGTGGCTCTTGACCACGTGGATCACCTTCTGGCGCAGCGCCCCCTTGCGGCAGAACAGCGGCTTGGCCAGGCACTCCAGCTCGGTGGGCGAGGTGACCAACACCATGGCCCCACCTGGGCCCCCCTGCGCCGGGCGGGGGGGAGGCAGAGGGGGGACTGGGGGGGGATGGATGGAGGAATAAACAGAACAGAGATGGGGGATGAAGAGGATGGAGGGAGAGAGAGAAGGGGGGATGAGGAATGAAGAGGTTGGAGGGGAGAGAAGTCACGAAGGTGAGAAGGGAGAGGATGGATGGATGAGAGAAGAGATGGGGGTAGGGAGTAGGGGGGATGGAGGAGGCAAGGGACAGCGAGAAGGAGGGATGGAGAGAAGGGAGATGGAAGAGGAGGCAGTGGATGGAGGGAGAGAGGGAAGGGAGGAAGGGAGGGATGGAGAAGGGAGATAGAGAGAAGGAAGAGAGGGATGGAGGGATAGAGAGAAGGGAGGGATGGAAGGATGGAGAAGGGGATAGAGAGAAGGGATGGAGGGAGCGAGAGGAGGCAGCAGACGGAGGGAGAGAGCAGAGAGGAAGGGAGGGATGGAGAAGGGGGATGGAGAGAAGGGAGGGAAGAAGGAGGAATAGTGAGAAGAGGAGGCAGCGGGCGGCGGGCTGAAGCCGACGGCGGAGTGGAGCTGTCCGGAGCCGCAGCCGGGGGCCGAGCGCGCCGGCGGGGGCTGCTGGCCGGGTTTTATGAGACATAATCACATAATCCCCAAAAAGAGAGTGATGGGTGGAATAGTCCATCCCCTATTTTGTTCACCAATTAGGCCTAATATCTGACACACCAATTCTGGTTCAGTAATTTCTGGTTCCACATCTTCTGTTTTTACCAAGCAGCATGATTCCAACATAGTCCTTGAATCATATCATTGTGGCCTTTTAAAAATGAACACATTTAATCCTTCTGTCCCCTTTTTTACCTTTTCCCATCAATATTTCTTGTTATAGGTTATTGTGACAACTGCTGAACTTACACTCACTTACAGCTGAGCTCACAATTAGGGTAAATGTGTATGTCCAACGATCACAACAGTGTGTATTACCATATATCTTGAGAAATTTACAGTGGATGCTATTAAAAAGTTGAGGTAACAAAGAGTCCTGTGGCACCTTAAAGACTAACTAAAGTATTGAAGCATAAGCTTTCATGGGCTAATACCCACTTCATCGGATGTGGAAGTGTGTGTCCACTGCTTGCATCCTACAAAGTGGGTATTAGCCCACGAAAGCTTATGCTTCAATACTTTAGTTAGTCTTTAAGGTGCCACAGGACTCTTTGTTACCTCTGCTATTCCAGACTAACACGGCTACCTCTCTGATTATTAAAAAGTTGACATTTGTTAACTGATCCCATGCTGAGTTATGAGATACCCCAGTTTTTCCTATTCTAAGTAATAGCGATTTTCTGTGCAGAAGTCTGACATTAGATTTGCTACGAGAAAAGGCGGTACAAACTATATCTTAGAATTCAGTAAGCAGGGAAGAATCAGAGAGGTAGCCGTGTAATCTGGAATAGCAAAAGTGACAGAGTTCTGTGGCACCTTAAAGACTAACTAAATTATTGAAGCCTAAGCTTTCGTGGGTTAATACCTACTTTGTTGGATGCAAGCAGGCATCCGATGAAGTGGGTATTAGCCCACAAAAGCTTATGCTTCAATACTTTAGTTAGTCTTTAAGGTGCCACAGCACCCTGTCACTTAAGCAGGGGGAAAGCAAAATATCAAATGGGTGATTTTATGGCACCTTCATTTTAAAAGGGTAATAATGGGATTTGGACTTGATGACTCTTTTTTTGACCAAATTGATTCTCCCAGAGCATATAGTGTATGAGCAAACAGTAGAGTAGCAAACTATTGCTTTTTCTGATTTTATATCCATTGCTGTTTAATTGTATTGTTCTGTTTCCTGTCTCTCTCGCTTCTGATTTTATTTCCAAGCATGGAATTTTGTTCAAATTTTGTTGATTTACCTTGAAATTTGAGTGGCAACAAACTTTTCTTCCTTGGTGGAAAAGCAATAGGAGGCTTTCCCCAGAGAAACTTGGCAATATCCAATATCAATTAAGGGCTCCTTTTGCTCATTGTACACTCAGCCCCTTGGGGGAGGCAATTGATGAACCTCACCACTCCAGGGACAGCTCTGGAGTTTGAATTCTGCAACCATCTCCTTTGCTACCTCATTGTCCTGCAAAATCCAATCTAGGCATTTCTACTGACTAGGATCCTCTCCTGACCACAGCAATGGTTGCTGAGACAAAAGGAGAATTTTCTCCTGTTGTACACTTTCATTTGATCCCCAGACCAATTCCCAATGAAATCAACAGAAACATTTCAACTAACTACAGTAAGATTTGACTGGACCCTTAATCTCCTGGGTGTCATTGACATCCCTCCAGTTCTTGGATCCTGTCATCAAAATGTTGGCCAAAAATAAGTCATCATCTAAGATTTTAACCCCCGAGCACCTTAAATGGGAACTGAAATCAGACAATATCTTACGGGAGCCTTCCCACCAAAACTGCTTTTAAGATATTTCTGGAGGATGTTATTCTGCTGTGTGGGAGGAAGTGGTGCTGGGACAAGGAGTCTGCCCAGAGACCTGCATGCCACTGAGCCTGACTCCTTGTACATTGCTCTGCAGTGGAGAGTTAAGCAGGAGTGAGGACATTGCCAGAGACTCTACCAGACCCATTGGCTATTTCCCCCGACTGTGTGTGTGTACTTCCCCCGGCGCTGGTGGGTGCTCACGCCCAGGCCTCACCCCATTCCACCCCTACCCCGCCCCCCATTCCAACCCCTTCCCAAAGTCCCTGCCCCAACTCCGCCCGCTCCCTGCCCCTATTGGACCTCTTCTCCAAATCCCCACCCTGGCCCCGCCTCCTTCCCTGAGCATGCCACGTTCCCCTGCTTACCCTCTTCCTCGCAGCCACGCGAAATAGCTGGGAGAGAGTGGGGAGAAGCAGGAGGCAGCAGCAGAGAAGAGGTGAGCTGCAGCAGAGGGGTGGGACCCTGGAGCAACCACGTAGTCAGCGTCTATGGGGGTGCCATCACAAACCTCCCCTCCAGCACCAGCAGGTGGCCCTGGCTGTGTGCCCCCCCCCCCAGTACCTGGGCTGCCCTCCCCCCCCATTTAGCACAAGCCCACCTATCTGGAAGTTTTGGGCAGAAGGGACACTTTGTTCTCATCCTGTATTAAACTGTGAACTGTAGTTTAGAAATATAACTTTGGGATGCCTGAGCCTACTACTGGAAACAGCCCTTTTGCAAAAGAAACAAATGGTTTCATTGGGGACAGGGTGGGGACCCAATGTAAGTCTGTAAGGTGCTTTCCAATCTGCCTTAATAATCAAAACCTGAACTTTAAAATGTAATATTTAAACGTTATCAACATTCTATTCTAGAATGCTTATCACAGGGGCACCATCTGGTGGATCACAAATGCTGTAAGGCTTATTCTTGCCTTAGAGTGTGTGATGCTGACAAGGGAGAGGGAGTGTAGACAATCCTCTTCATGCCCTTAAAAGGACCCTGAATTACCAGAGGCAGCTTGGGGACCACTGCCTGTATTGCCAGGCCTGGCCCTGCATTAACTTCTTGTGATCAGTGTCCATCTCTCCATTTACTCCCAGAGAACAGAGAAAGAAACTAGGATAAGGTGCTGTGCAGTAGAACCAGGTGTGTTGATGTCAGAGCAGCTGGAAGATCACACAAACGCAGTGATCAGTGTGAGTACAGGGCCCACAGCTGCCCATACCATCTCCCTTAAAGCTGTCCTGGTTTTATGTTGTTCACAGGAGGGAATCAGAGTGGGACAATCAGATTGGAGTGAGAAGCAGTGAAGGCATCAAGAAAGAGAAAGAATTAGTGAGGGACAAAGGAGGAAAAGAAAGAGTGAGGGAAGTGGGGAGGAAGAGAGTGGAGGGACAAAAGCAAGGCCAGAAGGGAGTAGAGGGTGGATGGGAAAGAGTCAGAGAAAGAGGAGGGGTAGAAAGGCAAAGGGTTTGAGAAGTGTGTGGGAAGACAGAACAATAATCAGGGAAGGGAGGGAGAAAGGAACAGTCTAAAATTCTGGGCATGCTCTGTAAAGGGAGCAACAATGATAGTCTCGGCGAGGGGTTCTTCTGTGTAATGGAGGATGGGTTTAGAACAGCGGTTTTAAACCTGTGATCTACAGACCCCTCGCCATCCGCAGATGAAGTCTACAATTTCCAAGGGGGTCTGCACCTCCAGGTGAATTTTTTTTAGGGGTCTTCATCTGACTGCAAACCAATGGTTTAGAATGGGAGGTTCTTGGGAGGTTAGCTCCTGACAGATGTCAGGTGCTGTGCTAGGGAAGTTAGCACAGCCAGGCAAGTGCCATCTATTGGCAAGAACGGAGATGTGCAGGAAATGCTGAGAACTAGTCAATTGCCTACACTTGGGGTCATAGTCACTTGGAAAGTGGCACTGAAAAGACACATACTTAAAGCCTCCAGTTTTATAGATAAAAATTTTACCTGTTTATCAAGGTGCCAGCAAAACTGGAGGCCATTTTGTAAAAATCAAGCCCCTCAAACTGAGCAAACAGCTATGTCTAGATGCAAAGTTGCACTGGTTTTACTTTAGATTGGTTTTACTTTAAAAATGGATGTTGTTAACCAAGAGCAAAAGAGAATGCAGATCCTTAATCCAATTTACACTAGCTTTATATTGAGTTAGTTGAAATCAATTTCTTACCAAATGAAGCTAAATTGATATAAAACTGATTTAAATCTTATTGTATGTCCACAACTGTGTGTTACCACAGGTTTAAATACATCTGTTTAAAAATCACACCTCTCATTAAACTGGTGAAACTATGTATATAGACGAGGCCTGAGTGATGATGGAACCAGAGCTACCTGGCAGCAGCAATTGGGCTTGGGACTAGCGCTGGCCAAAACTCAGGATTTCCAGTTCATGAGAAATTTCAGTATTTCAAAACTTGGTTTTGTTCTGAATTGGAACAAACTCCATTTTTTTTCAAAAATCCTCGCAGAGCAGAAATTCTAAAGAAAAGCTCTCCCTTCCGGAAACACAGAGCGGTGGAGGTTCCAAGAATCAATCTGCTCCGCCGGGGTAACAGCTGCTGAGTGAAACTGACACTCGGCAGCTACCAGAGCTCCCAGGAACTGCAGTTCAGGGGCAGCCCTGCTATGCAAACATAGCCCCTCCCCGAGGGTTTCCAAATTTCCAGGCCAAATGGCACCCCAGGCTGACTGACTCCCAAGCGGGGGTCTGCAAGGCCTGGGGATCCCCAGCCCTGGGGCAAACCACATGGTGGAGCTGTCCTGATGCTGCAGATCATGGAAATCCATCCCAGGATCTCCAGGCTCCCTTCCTGGAGTTTCCCAGTTCCACAGCAGGGAGCCTGAAAACCCTGGCTTTAGTTGGTGTTCTCAGGTCTTCCAAGCTCTCTGCTGTGGAGCCAGGACCTAAGCCCCACTTTGAGTCGGGGTTTCCAGGCTCCCTTCCACAGGGGTGGGAGCTTGGATGTCCTGAGAGCCCCAGCTCATGTCAGGTCTCCCAGGTCTCAAGGCTTCACAGCCTGCAAGCCCAGCAATCGGGACTGCCCTGGAGCTGTGTAATCTGGGAGCCTGGGGTTCCTTGCCTCAAGGAAGGACTCCCCAGCAGCTTGCAGGTCAGCTGGCAGGAAGTCAGATAGGAGGAGGGTGCATTAGAAACCTGCCTGTGACGTAGCAAAACCTGACTCACGTTCCTGAGAAATGCCAAATCTGACAAACCAGCGTTTTCCAAGGGCCGTTGCGTTGGAAAGTTTCTAACCAGCTCTGCTGAAGGCTGTGAGGAGCTACCACAAGGACAGCTGTCATTGCAGTGTAACCCTTCTACCAAGTGGAGTCAGCAGCAACCAGGTTATTAATATTCAATATCTAGGGGCTCCTTTCCATTGATACCACACAGAACCGTCTCGAGCCCCCACCCAGTAACCTGGGAAAACTATACACCACCCCCGGGTGCCTCGGGGAGGCAATACTTCCCCACTCGCAAGCACAGAGTCTGAGTGTAGAAAAGAAACTTTTAATTAAAGGAGGGAAGTAACTCAGTGTTAATTTGGGAAAACACCGCAAACGAGGTTCATAACCACAAATCCTGAGTAAAACACCCACCCCAAGTAAGATGTGCAATGTTTTTTCCCTCCGGTTCTTAAGTCCAGCAACCCAAAAGTCTCTTTCATGCGCCCAACCCGTGTCTGCACCCCACTGACAGTTGCTGGTTAGTGCAGACCCAGCATTCAGAGGTGCATCTGCAGAGTTCGCCTCCTCCCCTAGGTGGGGTAAATATGTACCTTACTCACTCTGCTGTTCAGGCACTTGCTCACTGCCCTCCTCTGCTGGCCACCTTGTTGACCTCTCACCGGCTGCTCCTGCCAGCTGCCTGCTCACCGCTCTCACCGTGCCTCTCCATGAGCCACCCGGCTGGCCACGCGTTGCACCTCTCGGCTGTGGTGGCTGCCTGCTCACTGCTCTCGCAGGGCCTCTCCACAAGCCACTCCTTGCACTTCTCCACCACGCCAACCACTCATTTAGCAGCTGACTGTCAGTCGTCACCTGCTGTGACCGCCACACATCAGTCTCTTAGTAATTGTTAGCTCTTTGCAGGCTGGGCAGAAACCCTGCCCCAGCTCAAGTGATTTCAGCTCTCAGTGATTTTTAAGCTCTCAGCAGGCAGGGCAGAAACACGGTCCTATCACAACTAATTTCAGCTCTGTTGGGTATTTAACATAAAGAAGCTCCCAATGAAGCCTATTTAGCTCTAGTCTTTGAACAGTGGGGAGGAACAGGTTATAGAATATATAAATGGAGATATACCAATCTCCTAGAACTGGAAAGACCTTGAAGGTCATCGAGTCCAGTCCCCTGCCTACACTAGCAGGATTGAGTACTGTCCCCTGACAGATTTTTTGACCCAGATCCCTAAATGGCCCCCTCAAGGATTGAACTCACAACCCTGGGTTTAGCAGGCCAATGCTCAAACCACTGAGCTATCCCTCCCCCCTGGTTAAACCAGTCTAGGGAGGATCTTTAAGGGTATGCAGCCTCCTGGCTGGGGCTACCTGTCCCCACCCCTCTTACTTTCACAGGGCTCTGACATTCAAGCCCCTGGTTTAACGAGGTTCTTTCAACTGAGGGTAGCCCCCTCATTTGGGACAGGTTAGGCACAGTCCTGCTTTCCTGTACTCCTACAATAATTACAGCATTGGTAACCATATTTCACTACTCCTGCATTCAGTACTAAGGTGATTTGTAACTCAACACCAGCCAAAGTTGATCACTTTGACACCTGAATATGTAAGCAGGGATGGAGCCAACTGTATTTACACAAACACACCCAAGTCTCCCACCATTCCAGATGGCTGTCAGGGAGCATTCCTTCAGGCCCTGCTTACATCAGCAAAACAGCAGAGGGGAAATTCACTTGTGATGCAGTGGGCCAGTATAAGGCCCACGGAGGAGTTAAATGTGGTTGTGCTGGAGAAGCTTCTGCAGAGGAGTGTCTGTGCACCTGCTCTTTGGAAAGGGTCTCTGCACCAGTCTCACATAAGCCATTGTGGCAGGCCAGGGGTGGGGTCACGAATCCAAGTGGTTCCAGAACCCCTATAGACTTAGTGCAGAGTGCCTGAGCCAGTAAGCCCATAAATTAGAATAGCAACTGCACAGCAGCTCTGTGTCATCGGCTTGGAATTGAGGGGTGGATTTTAAATCCCCTGGTGCTCCACCCTCCCGCACACCAAGGCAGAATACCTAGATTCTTTGCAGATGGAATGAATGTCACCTTCACTGAACACTCTATTACCAGGAATGGGCACTGTTTGCAAATGTTCACAACCAAAATGCAAATGTTCCCAAACGGGACCAATTTCCCCCAGTATGCTAGGTAGACCGCTGTGTGTGTGTTCATTTGGGGAGGGGTGGGGGGGAGATGTCCATCAGGACCTTAAACATTACAAAAAGCGAGTAGGTGTTTGGAGATCCTATAAGTGTCTAATACTTCCTTTTATATGCAGATGTATTTAAATAGTAGCTGTATCTGAAATACACAGACATGTTTTTCATAGTAAAATAGCAATAGCAGAGAAGCATATAAACTTGTCTGGGTTTTTTTCTTTGACTTTTTTCACACACAACATTTTCAATGACTGTTTATAAGTCTGTGAGAAGAACCAAACCCTGCTTATTAAAATGTGTATTTCTGGAGGGACACACGTTCCCACATAACCTTCCTTATGATGCTTCTAATTAACCAATATGCATCACAATAAAGAATCTAGCTGTCGCCAAAATCAACACTTTTCAGTTATTAATAGAGTAAAGAAAGAATGTTAATTTCTTCAAGCTCCATTTGGTTCGGGCTCATTACTTCACAAGGCAGATGGTTACAGGGCTAGACCTGTCAACAGTTACTGAGAGGAAGACTACATTCAAGAAATGCCAAGCTGAAGCATGAACAACATCTGAAAAATGAATTTGAAGCTGGCTGTTTACAACTCCCAGGCAAGCACACAGACTTATTCTGCAGAGATCAGGAGAAATCATGAATTGGTTTAATTTTAATTGATGTTCTCACCTCCATCTCCTGCAATTCCAGGCCTTTCCCCCAAAATAACAGTAGCATATGCGTCTAGCTGTGAGAGGGGTAGCTTTCTGTTCTTTTTAGGTGGCCAGTTAATTGCCTTTCTCCTCATGCAGTTAGATCTCTCTCTCTCTCTCTCTCTCTCTCTCTCTCTCTCTCTCTCTCTCTCTCTCTCTCTCTCGCATTTGCTGAGATCATGCTAACTTGGAAGAGATGGTACATGGAAATGCAATTTTCTGGTTAAAAACTTTCTTGTTGCAGTGTAAAGCATTTTGTCAAATTCTGAACAGTGAAACTATGCTCTATGGCAGGGGTCTCCAAACTTTTCAGCCCGAGGGCCGCATTAACTATCAAATAGCAGTTCGGGGGCCGACAACACACTCGAGGTCCAAATAAAAAAGAATCAAAACATGGATGTTGTTTTTAATTATTTATTTAATATTATTTTATTCAGTTATTATTTAATAACACATTGATACACTACACATGAACACCTGTTCACTACACATGAACACTACACATAAACCCCCCAACTGACCCACCCAGCCAGGTCTCTCCCCCTAAAACCTCCTTTCCTCCAACCCCCAACTGACCCACCCAGCCAGGTCTCTCCCCCCAAAACCTCCTTTCCTCCAACCCCCAACTGACCCACCCAGCCAGGTCTCTCCCCCCCAAAACCTCCTTTCCTCCAACCCCCAACTGACCCACCCAGCCAGGTGTCTCCCCCCCCAAATCTCCTTTCCTCCAACCCCCCCCCCAACTGACCCACCCAGCCAGGTCTCTCCCCCCAAAACCTCCTTTCCTCCAACCCCCAACTGACCCACCCAGCCAGGTCTCTCCCCCCAAAACCTCCTTTCCTCCAACCCCCAACTGACCCACCCAGCCAGGTCTCTCCCCCCCCAAAACCTCCTTTCCTCCAACCCCCAACTGACCCACCCAGCCAGGTGTCTCCCCCCCCAAACCTCCTTTCCTCCAACCCCCCCCCCCCAACTGACCCACCCAGCCAGGTCTCTCCCCCCAAAACCTCCTTTCCTCCAACCCCCAACTGACCCACCCAGCCAGGTCTCTCCCCCCAAAACCTCCTTTCCTCCAACCCCCCCCCCCAACTGACCCACCCAGCCAGGTCTCTCCCCCCAAAACCTCCTTTCCTCCAACCCCCAACTGACCCACCCAGCCAGGTCTCTCCCCCCAAAACCTCCTTTCCTCCAACCCCCCCCCAACTGACCCACCCAGCCAGGTCTCTCCCCCCAAAACCTCCTTTCCTCCAACCCCCAACTGACCCACCCAGCCAGGTCTCTCCCCCCAAAACCTCCTTTCCTCCAACCCCCCCCAACTGACCCACCCAGCCAGGTCTCTCCCCCCAAAACCTCCTTTCCTCCAACCCCCAACTGACCCACCCAGCCAGGTCTCTCCCCCCAAAACCTCCTTTCCTCCAACCCCCCCCCCCCAACTGACCCACCCAGCCAGGTCTCTCCCCCCAAAACCTCCTTTCCTCCAACCCCCCCCCCAACTGACCCACCCAGCCAGGTCTCTCCCCCCAAAACCTCCTTTCCTCCAACCCCCAACTGACCCACCCAGCCAGGTCTCTCCCCCCAAAACCTCCTTTCCTCCAACCCCCCCCCCCCAACTGACCCGCTCAACCCGGTCTCTTCCCCCCCCAACTGACCCGCTCAACCCGGTCTCTTCCCCCCCCCCCAACTGACCCGCTCAACCCGGTCTCTTCCCCCCCCCCCCCAACTGACCCGCTCAACCCGGTCTCTTCCCCCCCCAACTGACCCGCTCAACCCGGTCTCTCCCCACAGACCGTTTCGCCGCCTGGCAGTGAGTGGCTCCTTGTTTCGCCGCCTGTAACTGGGTGGCGGTGCGGCGCGTCCCGGCCCCAGCTCTGAGCCGTCCCTGGCCGGCGGCGGCAGCGGAGCACACGGTGCGTCCCGGCCGGCGGCGGCAGCTGCGGAGCACGCGGCACGTCCCGGCCCCGTGGCTGGTTCCCGACCCCTGCCTTAAGATCTCCACGGGCCGGATGAGAGGGCCTCGCGGGCCGCATCCGGCCCGCGGGCCGTAGTTTGGAGACCCCTGCTCTATGGTATCAGAGGGGTAGCCGTGTTAGTCTGGATCTGTCAAAGCGACTAAGAGTCTTGTAGCATCTTATAAACTAACAGATCTTAGGGATCATAAGCTTTTATGGGTCTTAGCCCACGAAAGTTTATGATCCCTAAGATCTGTTAGTCTATTATGTTCTTTAGGATGGGCTCACATTTTGTCTAAGCATGGCAAAACACAAGCTTCTTCCATGGTAGGACTTGCTTTTATATCCTGGGTCAAAATACAAGGCTCCCCTTGGGGGTCTAAAGACACTTTCTTTCCCCTTCTTTTGGTGTTGGAAATAAGTGCAGGAACTAGGGAAGGTTGCAGAATGGTAAGTATTTTCCATTAATATTTTTAAAAGAAATGGAAAATGTATATTTTTTTTCAAAAGTTTTCCCAGAAATTTTTAACTTTTTGGCAAAACAAACTGAAAATTTTCAATTTGATTCAAAACTAAAATTTTGGATTTTCATTTTCTCCCAATATTCCTCTCTTTCCCTGGAAAGAGGGGAGGAGGGAAGACTGGAAATTTCAATTTTATAAAAAAATTAATTGAATTGTTTTGTGCTGATAAAAAATGTGGGGGAAAATGATTTTTTTCCACATAAAAATCTTATTGCTGGAAAAACAAATGTTGGTGAGAAAATTGTTTTGATTCAAGATATTTCAATTGGCTCTAGGCAGAACTACTCTCTCAGTCGTTTTCCCACCCATGGAAACTGACTGGCGTGTCTGGCAGACATTGTGTTGAAAAGATTCTGGATAGCAGAAAGAACAGGAGACAAAGGGATGCCAGAATAGAAAAACTTTTGAAATACACCCAGGCTCTCCAAAATGGGAAGAGAGGAGAGAAAAATCTTGTCTTTCCTTTTACCCTGTGTTTTGGCTTGTGTAGAGTCTTAAGTGCCATGAAAAACATTTCTAATCATAAGGTTAGAGGGTGGGAAAGAGAACTGGGAGGGACGGTCTCTGAGAAATGTTGAGAAAAGCCTTTGAAAATAAATATAGCATTACACCTGTGGCCCATTGTGCTATTTGAATGGAAAAGATTCCTTTTGCTCCCACCGATCCTGTCATCGCTGTCCAGTGTACCTCTGGACAGTTACAGCACTATTGGTGCTGTTAGATAATCAAAATGTTGGAGAATCATGTAAAGATAACCACTCAACAGAAATTGTATAAGTAGGCTTGATATAGTGGATGACAGTATAGTGGCTAGGACTGTTACATCACACCCAAACTGGTGAAAATAAGGACAAGGTCACAAGAATAACTGTCATCTATAACATAACATTTCAATACGCTTCTGTACCAAATCACTGGAGGATTTTTAAAAAGGACTCCAGAGGTGACTCTAGCAACCACAAGCCAGGAAGCCTCACTTCGGTACCGGGAAAATTGGTTGAAACTATCTTAAAGAAAAAAATTGTCAGACACAGAGTTGAACATCATTTGTTGGGAAATAGTCAGCATAGAAAATATCATATTGCCTCTATACAAATATTTGTTCCCCACACATATATTCACAGACTTTAATCAAGTCACCCCTTTACCTGCTCTTTGTTAAACTAAATAGATTGAGCTCCTTGAATCTATGACTAAAAGGTATGTTTTTTAGCCATTTTGTCATTCTCATGGCTCCTCTTTGATCCCTCTCCAATTTTTCAATATCCTTCTTGAATTGTGGGCTCCAGTATTCCAGCAGAAGTTGCACCAGTGCTAAGTATAGAGGTAAAATAACCTTTCTGGTCCTCCTCAAGATTCTCCTTTTTATGCATCCCAGGATCGCATTAGCTCTTTTGGCCACAGCGTTACACTGGCAGCTCCTGTGCAGCTTATTACCCACTCCCGCCCTCCCAAATCTTTTTCAGAGTCGCTGTTCCCCAAGATAGAGTCCCCCCATCTTGTAATTATGGTCTGTTTTCTTTGTTCCTGGATGTATATGTTTATGTTTAGCTGTATCAAAATGCATATTGTTTGTTTGTGCCCAGTTTACCAAGTGATCCAGATAGCGCTGTATCAGAGACCTAGCCTTGTCCTTATTTCCCACTCCCCCACCCCTTTTTTTTCCCTTCGGAGATGTGGATAAAAATATTAAATAATGTAAGGCCAGAAACCAGTCCCTGCAGGAGCCTATTGGAAACAAAGCTCCCTGATTAATAGTCCCCAATTACAATTACATTTTGAGACATATCAGCTAGCTATTTTTTAATCAATGTAATGTGTGCCACGATCACTTTATAATTTAGGGTTTTTTTTATCAGATGTCATGTGGTAGCTTACAGAAGTCTAAGTATATTACGTCAACATGGTTAGCTTTATCAGCCAAACTTGTAATCTCTTTGAAAAAAGATATCAAATTCGTTTGACAAGATTTATTTTCCATAAACCCATGTTGATTGACATTAATTACATTACCCTTCTTTAATTATTAATTGAGCACCATATCAGCCACTCCATTATCTTGGGGCTGAGGCTGGGGGATTTTACTGGGAGTTTATCAAAATGCACTTTGCAAAATTTAGATTATCTATGAAGAGTCCTAAACCATTCACTGCTCCATAAAAGCACTTGAGCCATGTCTATGGGTATGTCTTCACTACAGCAGTAGTTCGATTTCCTTTATTTCGATGTTGTGAATGCGACTGTATACAGTCGATTTTGTGTGTCTTCACTAGGCACAGCTAAGCACAGCAAGTCGACAGTGTCTGTCCGCAAAACTTTTGCAAGCGTCGACATGACGAGCGTTGCACTCTGGGTACCTATCCCACAGTTCCCTGATCCCCCAGCAGGCACCATTTCGAGTGCTGCACTATGGGTAGGCATTTCCAAATTTCGCGCCCTTTTTCCGCGCCGCCGACTCCCATTACGAGCGGTGCACTGTGGGTAGGCATCCCATAATTTGCGCCCTTTCTCCGCGCCGTGCTAACGCCATAGCATTGCAAGCATGGAGCCCACTGACACCACGGAAACAGTAATGGCCGTTGTGAGGACCTCGATCACGGTTGCTGAGTTCCTGCTGCACCGCCTGCAGAGGAGGAATGCGATCCGGGGAGAACTGCGCTTTCTGGAACCCGACGACAGTGAGGAGGAGATGGACGAGGACGTGCACGAGATGGACGAAGACGTGCACAGCGGGGACGACAGGGACACTGACGGTTTTGGAAGTAGGGCGACTGACAATCTGTCAAATATGGTGGCAATGGGGCAGGCTCATGCCATCGAACGCCGATTCTGGGCCAGGGAAACAAGCACGGACTGGTGGGACCGCATAGTGCTGCGGGTCTGGGATGACTCCCAGTGGCTCAGAAACTTCCGCATGCGAAAGGGCACGTTCCTGGAACTTTGTGACTTGCTGTCCCCTGCCCTCCAGCGCAGGAATACCAAAATGAGAGCGGCCCTTACAGTGGAGAAGCGAGTGGCGATAGCCCTCTGGAAGCTTGCAACACCAGACAGCTACCGGTCAGTGGCGAATCAGTTTGGGGTGGGTAGGTCTACAGTGGGCTTTGCTGTGATGCAAGTAAGCAGGGCAATCGTCGAGCGGCTGCTACACCGGGTTATAAACCTCGGAAACCTGCAAGCCACAATAGATGGCTTTGCCGCCATGGGATTCCCTAACTGTGGTGGGGCTATAGATGGGACTCATATCCCAATCCTGGCACCGGACCACGAGGCCGCCGAGTACAGAAACCAGAAGGGATATTATTCAATGGTCATGCAAGCAGTGGTTGACCACAAGGGACGTTTCACCGACCTGTACGTGGGGTGGCCGGGAAAGCTTCATGACGCTCGAGTGTTCAGGAACTCTAGGGTTTTTAGACAGCTGCAGCAAGGCACTTTCTTCCCCGACCAGAAAATTTCCGTGGGGGGGGGGGGGGTCGAAATGCCGATCGTGATCATTGGGGACCCAGCCTACCCCCTAATGCCCTGGCTTATGAAGCCTTACACAGGAGCCCTGGACAGGGGTCAGGAGCTGTTCAACTACAGGCTGAGCAAGTGCAGAATGGCCGTAGAGTGTGCATTTGGCCGTCTGAAGGAGAGATGGCGTTCCTTACTGATTCGCTCAGACATCCGCGAGAGAAATATCCCAATTGTTATAGCTGCTTGCTCTGTGCTCCACAATATCTGTGAGAGCAAGGGGGAAACGTTTATGGCGGGCTGGGAGGCAGAGGCAAATTTACTTTCTGCTACTTATGAGCAGCCCCACAGCAGGGAAAGTAGAAGAGCACACCGTGAGGCCCTGCGCCTCAGGGACGCCTTGAAAGACAGTTTTATGAGTGCCCGAGATGGCGTTTGAGAATCTGCTCCCTTGCTGTGCTCTAAGCCTGCTGCCCTTGAACCCTCTTTCCCTCCCCCCTCCCCATGCTTTCCCTCCCCCATCCCCATGCTTGCAGAGGAAATAAAATCACTGTTTGAAAAATCATGGTTCCTTTATTGGTTAATCGGAAATACAAATACAGGGGATCACTGTCCTGGTATCCTGCAGGGAAACCGGCAGTCGCAGTGGGGGAGGAGCGGACAGAGGAGGGGGGGGGAAGGGGGGAGAGGAGGGGTGGGCAAGACACAGCAGCTTTTAAAAGTTTTCCTAGAACATCAGCCTGCTGCTGCTGCTGCTGCTGCTGCTTCTGCTGGCTTGTGGGGTAGAGTGGAGCGGCCCACGGAGCTTGCCCCCCCGTGTTCTCACCCCGCGTCTGGGTGGGGAAGCTATGGGAGTTGGGGAGGGGGGGAGGTGGTTACACAGGGGCTGCAGAGGTGGTCTTTGGGCATGCTGCAGCTCCACCAGAGATCGCAGCATGTCGCTCTGGTCCTCCATTATGCGGAGGAAAGCATCCATGCGTCTTTCCTCACGCTCTTCCCTCTTTTCTGCAGCGGCTCTCCATTCCTGCCTCTCTCGATTCCTTGCCTCTCTCTCTCGATCCCTTGCCTCTCTCTCTCGATCCCTTGCCTCTATCATTCTTTCCCTCCAGTCCGTCTGGCGGGCTGCCTCAGTGCGCGAGTTCTCCACGAGTTCACTGAACATCTCATCGCGCGTTCACGTTTTCTTTTTACGCTTTCTTATCTGCGGTGCACGGCGGGAGGAGGAGGCCGGGGGATTCTGACATACTTGTTCATCTGTGGGCGAGTGTGGGAAAAAAAATTTGAAAGTTATGAGACAGATACATTCAAGGTTAGGAGGCAGATGCAGTCTCGGACGGTACACAATGGGAGTACTATGCCATTTGCAAACTCAGTATTCAGAGGCCTGATATGATTTCTGTACAAGGTCATGTTCTACACCTAAAAGTGACTGACTAGCTCACAGAAAAGTCAGAGCATCTCAGACACATATGCGTGCCCCAGCCCAAGACGGCTTCTGAAATCACCGTGCAGCCGGCCATGGTAAGTTAAAAGTGGCGCTTGCATACTGTAGAGTAACCCCGCCCCCTTCCCCCCACCGCGTGGCTGGCTCCCACTGAAACCGCAAACTGCAAAGCAAATGCCAAAAAATCTCTTGCTAAGGGCTAAGGTCTTTTTGGGGCTCTTCAGACCGCTTGCGGACTGCTCAGATTCCCTGCTAGCTACCGCTACGGGCTTGGGTGGCAGGGGGTTGGTTCGCGTTGGATCTGAAGCGGAAGCAACCGCTTGCAGACTGCTCTTGTTCCCTGCTAGCTACCGCTACGGGCGGGGGGGCGGTCAGCGTTCGTGGGGGGGGGGGAGGTGCGGTTGGTCGGTCCCCAGCAGAAAAGAGTTCTTTGCAGCTGGGAATCTTTATCTCCCTAGTAATTGCTGTCCCTATTTCAAACAGGCAACCATGAATGACATCACTTTGCTGAGAATTTCTCGGAGAGATAGAGACGCATGCTCCTTGACTCCATGCAAAGTCCTGGTCCATACGCCGCAATGCTAGCCTGCACAATGATACCAGACAACTTACTACTTTCGTGGCGTGGGATGGTCTCCTATCACGGGGGACCATCTAAGGCGGCTCTCCCCAGAAATCTGCTGCGCTGGATCCATCGCTACCTCCTGGATAGCTTCCTTGAAATGTCCGCGGAGGACTTATGGTCAATCCCGGAGTATATTGACAAACTCTTTGAGTAGAAATTGACCAGCAATGAAAGCACGCTAAGTCCTTAGGGCAAGTTACTCATTAATAAATGCTTCCTTTACAAAATCACGCGTCATGTAATCACTTAAAAAAGAAACACTTACCCCCCTGGGAGGCTTGGGAGGGTACTGGATCAAGGGTAACAAACAGCTCCTGGCTCTCTGGGAACACGGGTTCTCCGCTGGGCTCCTGCTGCTCCGTGAGATTTTCCTCTTCTTCATGGTCGTCCTCCTCGGAATCAGTCTCCTCCCTAACGATTATCCCATCGGTGGAGTCCACGCAGACCGGCGCGATGGTGGTGGGGGCGCCCCCCATTATCGCATTTAGTTCATTGTAGAACCTGCATGTCCGTGGCGCGCCCCCTGATCGTCCGTTTGCCTCCTTGGCTTTCTGGAACGATTGCCGCAGCTCCTTAATTTTCACGCGGCACTGTGTGGTGTCCCTGTTGTGGCCCCTTTCTAGCATGGCCTTGGAGACTCTTCCATACGTGTTGACATTCCGTTTGTTGTTTCGTAGTTCCAACATCACGGATTCCTCTCCCCAGATAGCGATGAGATCCAGCACCTCACGAGTGGACCATGCTGGAGCTCTTCTCCTCTGGCTGGTCTCCAGGGTAGATGAGCTCTGCATGGAGTCTTGTGATGCTGAGCTCTGCATGGCGGCTAGTGCTGCTGATTGCTCTAAATGGCGACTGAACAGTTCAGGTGAGCTGGCCACGCTGACCAAACAGGAAATGGTATTCAAATGTTCCCGGGTCTTATCTACCTGGCCAGAGCAGCGAGTTCAGAGTGCAGTGCAGAGCGGTCACAGTGGAGCAGTGAGGCAGTCCAGAGCGGTCAGAATGGAGCATTGTGGGACAGCCTCTGGAGGCTATTAATGTCGGGTTCCGTCTTCACTAGCCCACAGTCGAGCTTGGAATGTCGAGATTAGTCTTATTTCTCTCGTCAGGCAGGAGTTCCAAGATCGATCTTGAGGGCCCTTTACATCGACGTTAAGAGCATGTATGTGAAGACAGGTACACGTTTAATTCGACCTAACGTCGTTAACATCGAATTAAAGTGGTAGTGAAGACAGGGCCTACGTGGACATTGCTGCAGTAGTGCAGCTGTACTGATACAGCCGCAGAGCGTCTGGTGAAGATGCCGAATGCTGACAGGAGAGAGCTCTCTGGTTGACGTAATAAAACCACCTCTGCGAGTGGCAGAAGCTATGTTGACAGGAGAAGCTCTCCCACCGACAGTGCTGTGTACACAAGTGCTTATGTCAGGTGTAATTTATGTTGCTCAGGAGGGTATTTTTTTCACACCTCTGAGCGACATAAATTATGCTGACATAGGCTGTAGTGCAGACGTAGCCTTATTCTGAATCTTCCTCAGAAAAGGAGTCTCCTCACAACTTTTTTGTTAGTTTGTTTAAAATAGAGGTTGCACGGGCTTTTCACCCTGGAGACTAAAGATGCCACTTGCACTGCACTTTGGTTACATGGTTAACCGCAGCACTATGTGCTGCTGACATGGTCTGCCACCCAGTGGATTTAGAGCTTTATAAGGGATGTGCCATGCCTCTCTGCGGAACAACACAGAAAGTAAGCTTAGACAGCACAGCAGTGATCTCTAGGGGGTCTGATCACCTTCCTAAATAAATGGTCTCTTTCATTCCAACTTCTGATCCTAACTGTGTTCCCTCAGAGTCCTCCAGAATGCTAACTAGTGACTGACAAACATTGGTTCATTGAACTTGCCCCTTCATCATCCTGCAGCAGCACGTACTCTTTCTGTAAACCTAGATCTGCTCCTAGCTGTTTGTTTCCTTCCTAATGGAGCCTGACCACGAATCTTAATAACTTAACTTCTGGGAGAGGGGACTCTCGGAAGAATCCAGGTACTTCCCCCCCCCCCGCCCAACTAAAGTAACAATGATATTAATGCCACTGAATGCTTTCATTTGGGATGAGCTTAAAATATGAAACAGGCCAAACTTCAGCTCTGTCTCCAAAACACTCCTCACTTCACTCAAATAAACACAAATCATTTTAAAGATTCGGATAGATTCTTTTCACCCCTCAACAGCCCCCTCATACTCTAGGCTACTTATCCCATCCTGCACCCCACATTTAACCTTCTGTGGGATAGCACAGCTCTGGCACCCACTTTTTTCTGCCTTCCAAATGTGGGTAAAAATAAAGATGCTCATTGAGAAAAATTGAGATCAAGTCTGGCCGTGGAAGTTAATTTTGTCTCTCTTCTCACTTCCCTCTTCTCCAACCCACAAAAATAAAAAGGAATTGTATTTTTATTTAGTTTGTGGCTGTGCTCAAAATATACTCAGCACTTTCCATACAGAGGAAGATATTACCCCTGCTATAAATATGTTAAGAGTAGGAAGAAAGGTGTAACAACACGTCAGCGGAGTGATCACGCAAACGATGGCACTTGGCTCATTAGTAACTTACAAGTTTGAAAAGTGTTGTCTTGAGGTTAATCACATTCAGCAAACACCAGACCTCTCCCTTCTTCCTGCATCTTCCTTCCCCCCAGCAATTTCCTGCTTCTGTTCTGGGGTGTTTACACCTCTTCTACTAAATGAGCAGTTAACTGATAATAAGTTAGGAGAGAATGTAATTCCCTGCTTTTATTGTCGGTGTAATGGAGGAAGTGAATGTAGGGAGGAGAAGCCTGTGGGGAAATACTGAATAGAACATGGAGGTCAACTATTCTTCTTATTGTAAAGGTTGAGATTCAAGAGCCCCTATGTCTTGTGTGACCCAGGGAGCCCCTCAATGCCAGCTCGCAGAGGGCAGCCCATACCATAACTCTCATTGGTTGTGACACACTCATTGCCCCAACTCACTGTTGTCATACTCTTTATCTAAAACGTGTTGTGCAGGCACCATATGCAAACTCGTAAACATGCTGGTCATTAATATTACTGTGTGATATATGCACGGGTGGTGTTTAAAGAATTACAAATATGTGCTGGAAGTATGTTCCTGGACAGTGGTTAGCACACCGTGCCTAAGCCCAGCCTGTCCTAGACAAAGAAATGTTTTCTGCAGGCTTGACTGTGTCTCCAATATAAATAAAGCAAGATGTGACCAAAGACAACGAGAAGCGTATTTACATGCCAGGTAAACAAAGGCATCAGGAGAGCAAGTGCAGGAAGATGACCACTTAACAGTCTTGACAGGGAGTGGAAACTGCACCCCCAGGAAGCCTTCCTGCCTTTTGGAACAGGGCCGATGAACTTTGGGACGATCTAAGTGAAGGCAAAAAGCCGTTTTGTCATCACTGAGGGGCAATAGGGCACAGCACCCTCTGGGCCTCTGAAATTTGGGTCCCCTCGTCTGCAGCCAGGGATGCTGATAGCTGATAGGAAGGAAACTGCTTAGGCAAAGCCTGCAGCTTGCTAGAATTTCTAGTTTGTCACTAGAAAGCATGTTTTGTTTGTTATATTTGTAACCTTTCCTATCCCTTTTCCCTCTTACTTAAAATCACTTAAACTCTTGCTCTTTGTTGTTACACTTACTCTTGTTTTATCACAAAACCGTCTCGCTGCTGTGTATTAAACCGCAGTGTGAGTCCTGAGCCACACTAGCAGGCTGGGGTGTTCTGTCTCTTTGGAAGCTTCTGTGAGGGCCCAGTGAGGGGGACCGGACACTGCAGGGGAGACAGTTCTGAGGTGCTTCTGGATTGGAAGGGCAGTCGGTGTCACCCTGCAAGGAATAAATAGACTGAGTTAGACCATTGTGCTATGAGCAAGCTGCTGGTGTCCGGGCTTGGAGCCAAAACAGTCCAGCACAGAAGCACCCAGGATTACAGGGCAGGTGGTGACAAAGGGTTTGTCTACACTGCAATTAAACCCCCGCAGTTGGCCTGTACCAGCTGACTTGGACATCACATCCGTTTGTTTTCTTTCTAAAATGTGTGATCATTTTGAATACATTTATCCATTTTGCAAATTCTCCGTGCTTTTTTCTAGATCTAGATCTGTCTCTTCTTGCAGTCTTTGGGAAGTTTTCTTCTATAGCGGGGTGGGCAAACATTTAGGCCCAAAGACCACATCAGGGTGGGGAAATTGCTTGCAAGGCCATGACTGTAGGGCTGGGGATTGGGACACAAGAGGGAGTGCGGGGTACGGGAAGGAGTATGGTGTGCAGGAAGGGGCTCCAGGCAAGGGGTTGGGGCACAGGAGGGGTGTGCGGTGTATGAGGGGACTCAGGGAAGGAGATTGGGGTGCACAGTGCAGGAGGGGGCTCAGTGCAGTGGTGCAGGGAGGGGTGCAAGGTGTGGCAGGGGACTTAGGACAGGGGGTTGGGGCACAGGGTGCAGCAGGGGGCTCAGAGCAGGGGGATGAGGTGCGGGGTGCAGGAGGAGTGCAGGGGTGTGGACTCTGGCTCAGCACCGCTTACCTGGAGCGGCTCCGGGCTGGCAGTGGGGCCAGGACAGGCTCCCTACCTGCCTCCCCTGGCCTTGTCCCCGGCCCGCACTGCTCCACTCTGGGAAGCAGCCTGCACCATGTCCCTGATGGTCCTGGGGGAGCAGAGGGCTTTGCACGCCTGTGGGTACCTCCCCCAAAGCTTCTATTGGCCGCGGTTCCCTGTTTCCAGCCAATGGGATCTTTGGGGGAGGTATCCACAGGCAAGAACAGCCCGCGGAGCTCTCTGCTCCCCCACCTCCAGGGATGGCAGGGATGTGATGCCAGCCACTTCACGGAACAGGGCTGTAGCAACACGGTGGTGGCAAATCCGCGGGCCAGATCCAGAGCCCTGATGGACTGAATCCGGCCCCTGGGCCATAGTTTGCCCACCCCTGTTCTGTAGCCATTTCTCATCATTGACTCAGATTCTGGAAATCACACATTTGACTTCATATATTTAGATCTGTTAAAAATTATTCAGAAGTCCCTTCCTCCATTTGATTTCTTGAGTGAAACAGAAATCTTTCATTTCTTTCTGGTAAATAGTATTCCCCCAATTTTTTAAAGACAAACTCGTAGTCAGCTCATTCTCTAATATAAAGATCAATAAAATTACATAAAGAATTTACTTCAGTGCCTGCAATATTCCAAAAGATGGCAATCTTTTGTTCATCTTCCTTATGGATCCCGATGCCCTCAAAAATAAATCAAATTCTTGTTTAAACCTTTTCCAGTTTTCTGCAGCATTTCTCAACATTTTTAGAAATGTGGGCATTCTGAATTGAGCCATTGTATTTCATTCAAATGTGTTTTATTTAGTTCTGAGCAACCTTTACGTCAGGGGCATGGGTATTTAACTTCTTCCAGTTCCCTTTATCACTTCCTTCACTCCTGATTAAGTTACTAGTCTTAGTAACTTAACAACAGTCATTATTAGATACATAGTTAACCTATATAGAGAGCATCTTAACTTGGATCAATCTATTAGTCTAACCTAAAACCAGCTGCCTCCTCCCACTGTTAGCGCCCGCTCTCTGGAGATTCTACTCATTCTCTTAAAGCCACAGTAACACCACAGTGCTAATCCTAAAATGTACAAAAATAAGAAACATACAGGAAAAATCAGTCAGCGGGGCATCTCCTGTTTATGACTAAGATGCCAGACTAATTTCTTTGATATCAGGTAATTCAGGGAAACAGACAGCATCTTCCCCACAGGGGATAAGCTGACAGCATGACTTGCCTCATGAATTGTAGCTCACAGCCAACCTGGCTGTAAATCGCTGTAAGGACTGTGCGTGAACATTGATCTACAAGTCATAAGAGTATCTAGTTAAATAAATCTAGGTTCTAGAATGTGTGTTGTGATTTTATTTTATATGTAACCATTTGTTTTCAATACTACTATTTGCTATTACTAAAATATTTATCTTTTGTTAAATAAACTACCACTTGATTTCACTAGAAACCTATTTAAGTACCGTGTGTTAAGCGGAGCACAGATCTAAGGCAGTGACTCTCAACCTTTCCCAGGCTACTGTACCCTTGTCATAAGTGTGGAGTGTTGCCTTGCCTGGGTGGGGCTAATGTTACCTGAGAAGGCAGTGTCCTCAGAGCAGTCTGGCTAGGCACAAAGAAAGCAGGAAGTAAAGTTCAGTTCAATTTGGGCTTTGAATTGACTCAAACCTCTAGTCTAGCTCTGGATCTCCAACTTTGTCTTTTCTCTGTGTGTCTTCATAACTAGAAACTGTAAGTAGGATTGTCCTGCATGGAAGCTTTGCAATTGATCTTGGTGTCTCTTCTGTGTAATTAGCAGGGAAGGGGAGAAGTTAGTTTTTGCAAGAAGATTAAGGTTAAAAGATTCTGTACCTGTGTAGTATTTTAAGTGTATGCTTATTCTCTTTCTTTTTTAAACTTTTTATACTCATAAGAATTGACTGGTGATTCTTGTAAAGTGACCTAAGCTTAAATCTGGTAATCTCAGAGAGAGAGAGAGACCGGAGTTCTGTGTTGTCTTGCCTTGGGCTATACAGCGAGAGTACCCTTATCTCTCAGGGAGAGAGACTGGGGAGAGTTAGGGGGGAGTCTGGGTACCCCCACTCCAGGGCCTTGGAGATTTACCCAGATGGTGGCAGCCGGGGGTCCCCAAATTCCCAGCTGGTAAAGTGTGGGAGTCTGGGGGTCTAGAGAATAAACTTAAGCTGGGGAGCAGCTAAAGTGGTTGGTCTGGCATAAAAGAGTCCCTTTCCCTGTACTCAAGAGCACAGAGACTGGGTAGCACACTCTTACAACCCTTTTCAGGAGTCTGAATTGTCTTGCATACCCCCAAGTTTCACCTCACTTAAAAACTACTTGCTTACAAAACCAGACATAAAAATACAAAAGTGTCAGAGCACCTAGTACTGAAAAAACCCTTATATATTCACCACATCATTATAAAATAAATCAATTGGAATATAAATATTGTGCTTACATTTCAGTGTATAGTATATAGAGCAGTATAAACATGAAATTTTAGTTTGTACTGACTACTCTAGTGCTGCATATGTAGCCTGTTGCAAAACTAGGCAAATATCTAGATGAGTTGATGTACCCCCGGAAGACCTCTGGTTGAGAACCAGATCTAAGATGTAACTGGTAAATTGGGGAGTTCTGCTCCCTTGGAAGGAGCAGATCTTTGAAACGGGCTGGATACTCCAGGGAGAGATTCAGAGGGCATGGGGGTTGGAGCATGTCTATTGCTAATCTGTAAACAGAGACTGGGGCCTGTGAAGGCCTGAAGGGGAGGGATTGTGTTGCCTGTGGCCAGTGTAGTGGCGGAGCTGACCCCTGTCTGGCACAGACAAGGCTCTTCATGCTAAAGGTGATAGCCAAGTGCCTCCCAGTCTTGGGTACACCTGAAAGGCATCACACATTTATTTGAATTAAAACTGGACACTGGCATTAACATCACTTCAACAAGTGCCATGGCCGGCCTGGACCCGCACCCGCTCCTTGACCCATTTCTTGATCTGCTCTGGGATCTGGGAGAAGTAGGGGCTGGAGGAGCCTTGCGCCGCCCGCCGCACACTCCTGCTTGATAAAGGCCCGACATTCCCTGGGGGAGGCTGGCAGAGCCCATTATGCCCCTCGCCACCCTCACAGGGGTATTTCATGTTTGTAAGCCTGGGAAGCAAAGCATTTTTGTTACACTCTAAACTAAAGCTGCATGATCCACAGACTAGCCCCTCTCCTAATGTGAAATAACTCTACAGAAACCCTTTGTCTTTGCTCCTGACACAAGCCTGCTTGCTTTCTTATCCACAGTTTCTGCCAAAACCTGTTCAGGAAATATAGGCTTTTGGCACCTTGTGACCCCCTTTAGTTAACCACAAACTGAATCATGCTGTACAGTTCAGCTGAGTAATAAAATATAATCTGATTGGCAGGAGGTATTAGAGTGGGCCACATCATTACAGAGCCTCTTTTAACCCAGTTTAACAAGTTGCTCCTGAGAAGTTATTTATTCTAGCTGTCAACATACTGTTGTTGAGAGGACAGCGATCAAATCTTTTAGATTCCAATCCTAGTCTTTTCAGTCCTACCTCACGTATTTGCACCTTGCACAAGCAATCTCACTTTTCATCAGCAAAGTGATTTGTCTGAGATTAATCATTTGTTGAAAGACACAACAATGCATTTTTGGTAATATCAACAGCAGCTATTAGCATGAAAGAAACAGAATAAATAGCAGACATGTTTGAATCAAAGGGCAACGAGACACATGAATTGTTGCTGTGTGGAGCACCTTGTGACCCCCATTTAAAACAAAAACACATTTCACGATTGGGAAAATCCACCAGCACATTTCAAGGAGTGATTACACAGCAGCACATTAACACTGACACTCATGCTCTTATAGTGGCTCTCAGCTTATGGTTGAGAGCCAGCGATCTCTGTTATCAAGTATGAAGAGTTATTTTATTGTGCTCCATTGGTGTTGGAAATAGTGAGGTTTAACAAGCACACAGAAGACTAACGGGGGTGGAGGGGAAAACTCTATTGTCTGATGTCTCCCAGGCAGGTTCCATCTCAAAATGTCCGTCCTCTCACTGCAGTCTCAGAGGCTCTCAGCCTTAAAGGTTTGTCTGCTGCATTCCACCATGGTCTGATCTCTGCCTGGTAACTGACTGCCAGCTCAAGGAAGGGCACCATCTTACTGGGCCTTCTCCAAGAGCTGGAGGCAATGCACCCCTTGTAGGAGGAAGATCTGAATTGGCCAGGCAAGGTGCAGAAAAGTATGTGGTGTTTTTAATTTAGCTGGTGGAAAAAATAAAATAAAATAACTCCCCCTAGAAAAGCTAAGGAGTCCTGGCCTGAGCTGCAATTCCCAGGAAGCTCTAATTTAATATGTTATTGCCTGAAGGTAGAAAGAGCTTCACAAACCTTAGGGGTAACAAAGAGTCCTGTGGCACCTTAAAGACTAACTATAAAGTATTGAAGCATAAACTTTCGTGGGCTAATACCCACTTCGTCAGATGCAAGCCGACGAAGTGGGTATTAGCCCACGAAAGCTTATGCTTCAATACTTTATAGTTAGTCTTTAAGGTGCCACAGGACTCTTTGGGCTGGTCTCCACTAGGGGGGGAAATCGACTGTAGATACGCAATTTCAGCTACGTTAATAACGAAGCTGAAATCGATGTCTCTACAGCTGACTTACCTCCCATCCTCACAGCGGTGGCGGTCGGTGGCGCGGTCCCCCATCGACTCCAGCTTGTGCCTCTTCAGGAGCTGGACTTCCGGAGTCGACGGGGGAGCCGCTGGTGATCGATTTATCGCGGCTTAACGAGACGTGATAAATCGATCACCAAAAGATCGATCCCTGCCGGCTCAAGTGAAGACAAGCCCTTTGTTACCTCTGCTATTCCAGACTAACACGGCTACCTCTCTGATTCTTGACAAACGTTAGGGAAGTTCTCCACAAATTATCAGTAAGTGCTCAACTCAGTGTTTAAGAATCAGCATTCTAGGGAAACCCCAAGTGCTGCAGATAATGGCAGTAGTCATTTGGTTGGCAGGAAATTTCCTTCTGAATCACTACTGAACCAATGCTCCAGCGAGACGCTAGGGTAAGCCAGGCTGCTGGGGGTGCTCTTGTATTCATTAAAGATCCCATGGTCAATATTTCCATTAACCCTTATGCCCAGACAAATTTTAACCAAGGCAATTGTATTCTGCCTACATGAATTCCACTGCACTTTCAATTTCATAGGTTAATACTCATTCCCAGCTCTAAACACTTGTGCAGTGCTTGTTTGCTGCAAAACTGCTGCCATGTTCTATAGAAACGCTGGTTGCATTTCAGTGGAAGGTGAAGTGATCAGTAAAGATCTCCTCCCTACTTTTACAGAGGTATTCTGGGGATTAATTAATTCATATTTGAAAGACACTTGACGATCCTGAGACGATAGAAATTCAATGTATGAATACAGATGTTGTTCATCCATTTTAAAAACATTGTTGGATGTTTAATATTTTGGACTCAGAAACATTAAGGTTAAATAAATTTGGATAATAATGTACATCACCCAGAATGCAGAGTTATTTGGTTAAAATGTTTTCATCTAACTGGCCATTTGTGAGTACAGCTACATAGTTAGCGTGCACAATTCCTGTAATTGTGAGTGCAAATTGGGCATGAAGTTGCATGTTGAATTTTAAATGTGGGCTGCTAAAGTTTCTCAGCTTAATTTGGATCTTGTATAAATCAGGAACATTCTCCTCCTAAGAATAATTTGAATTCAGTTCAGTTACTACGGTGTAAGTTGGATCAGAATCAGGCCCACAGTCTTTCTTTTCAAGGCTTTCACAAAAAATGTGAAAATGCTGCCTCTGATAGAAAAATCTTACAGTAAGTTAGGACTGGTCTTCACTATCCGCCGGATCGGCGGGTAGCAATTGATCTGTTAGCGATTGATTTCTTGCGTCTGGTGAAGACGCGAGATATCGATTGCTCGCGGCGTCCCCGTCAACTCCGGAACTCCAGCTTGCTGGGAGGCGCTAGCTGGAGTCGACGGGGGAGCACGCCGCCGACTGCCGCCGCCGTGAGGATGGCAGGTAAGTCGGCTGCAGATATGCAAACTTCAGCTACGTGATTCATGTAGCTGAAGTTGCGTATCTGCAGTCGATTCCCCCCGCCCCTCCCATAGTGAAGACCAGCCCTAATTGACCATTTAACAATTAATCAGTTTGTGCATGGGGTCAGGGTAATTGCATATACCCCAGTGCACAGGCGGTTTTAGATTTCAGCCAGTAGATGATACCCTCAGGGCCGCCGACAGGGATGGACAAGGGGGACAACTGTACTGGGCCCCGGACTTAAGGGGGGCTCCCGATGTAGTGCGGATGCTTGGACCTCTGCAGAGGTGCGGCGCATGTGCCGCGCGGCCGCGGCTGACCGCGTGCAATCCAGGGCGCCGCCGGCCACCCCAGTGCTGCGCTGTAGCGCGGCAAGCGCCCGCATGCACCGCACGGCTGAGGCTGACGGCAGACTTCGACCACAGCGGGGGCCCAGGGAAGCGCGCCCGGTCGCCCTGGTGGTGTGCGGCGCTGATGGTGGTGGGGCGGAGCGGAGGCGCCGAAAAGGGGTCAAGGGGAGCCGGCCTCGCCAAGGTAAGGGGGCAGGGGGCCCGGCCCCACTCGGGGGGTGGTGGCTCCGGGGGGGCCTTTGGGCAGGCGGGTGGGCTCTGCAGTGAGTTCACCCCTGCCTCGGGAGGTTCATTCATCAGCGTGGCTGGAGGGGCAGGCAAGGGGGTTGGGGGGAGACCAGGCTGGGCGGGCCAGGAGGGGAGCAGGAGACTAGGCTGGAATCTGGGTGGGTGAGGCGTGGGTGCGGGAGGGAAGGAGGTTTGGTGGGAGGGAAGGAGGTTTGGTGGCAGGGAGGCTGGGCTGGGCGGGTCAGGCATGGGGGGCAAGGAGGCTGGGCTGGAAGTGGGAGGGGGGAGGAGGTTAGGTTCGGTGGGATGGGATTGGATGGGCCGGGCCAGGTAGGGGTGGGGGAGGGAAGGCGGTTAGAGATGGGGGGAGACTGGGCGGGGGGTAAAGGAAGATCACCCCCAACAGCGGGGTGGGCCAGGCAGGGATGGGTGGGGAGGGGAGGAGGTTAGGCTGGGGGAGGAGATTAGGTTGGGGTTGGGTGGGCCGGGTCAGGGGGGCGGGTCGGGTCAGGGGGGCACGGGAGGGTGGGGGCCCCACAAACGATCAGAGTAGGGGGCCCCAAAATTTCTGTCGCCAGCCCTGGATACCCTATCTAAGGGCTCAATCCTGATCCTTTGAAGCCAAGAGAAGTAGAATCAACACCAGTATTAGACACTTATTTGCTGAAAGAAATGGCCTCCTTTCTTCTACTTGTAATGTCAGATTTTCTCCAGACAAACATAAGATCCTATGTGCCATAAGATGTATTTTAAAATGGCTGCCCCCATCATGCTCTGTGGCACTGTCTCAAATATATAATCTGGAGCAATGCACTGAGGGGATGAACCCAACCCTTTCTCTTTACCCCGGCTTCCCATGCATGTGTTCCCTGCTTGTTAGCCAGAGTCTTCATCTCCGGCAACCACTTCATTGCAATTTTCACTTGAATGAAACCTGATGCTGTAAATAAAGACTGAAAAATAAATTACATTTTTTAAAAGAAAACTGACAACTCACACCAATGAATGTCATTTTCAAAAGTTTCCTAAACCAACAAACAAAAAAACGTGTGACAGACACATCTCTGATGAGAAACCCCATTTGTCAATGTAGTGCTTCTCCACAATTCTAGTGTTTATATAGTCGAGGGGAGATTCAGCCTTCCCTCTTGGTTTCTTGTTATGCTGATTCATTGCCCTTATTTTGGAATCTCATAATTTAGAGACTGACACTTGTGCGGAAAAGTGAAATATGTTCCTTTCTGATTTCCGTTGCTTGGCCTGGCTTTCTGCAGTAATGTGAATAAAGTGTGTATTGTGCATATATATAATTAAAATCTATACTATCCCTCTTATCTGTTCCTCATTACAGAAGGAGAGTTCCGTACTTTGGATATTAATTTCTTTCCAGACCATAGTGAATCAATGCTGTCCCATTTCTTTTTATGGTTATTTATGACTCTGTGTGGAACAGACCCTTGAAACTTAAAGCCATGGAGTCCTCACTCCACTTAAAACATTGATTTCCACATAGTTTGGAGTTTCTTCCTTTGTGGACATTTTTATTGTAGTTTTTCTTTGATTAATAGCTTTCATATGAATGTTATAAAAGAGTTGGTTTTTCCAGCTGAGTGAGAAGGAAGCATGACTTTTCTTCCCTCAGAAATGTTTCTGAACCAGTATTTATAAATGTAACCAATTATTTGCACTAATGGTTTAAATTATGGTAGCTATTTTTGACATTTGTGCACACTGAATTGCTTTTCTGGGCAACGCTGCTGCGCTTTCCTCAATGAAATTGCATTAAAATTGAAACATTATAGAATTTCATGAAATTTTTTTAAAAAAATCAAGGCACAGTTTGAGTAACGTGATCCAACCAGATAAGCTGGCAAACTCGTAGGGAAAAAACCACAGAAATTGGGCTTGTTTTTTGGCTTAATTGGCTTGTGAGTTGCTTGTTGGATAAACTTTGGCTTGTAGCTTCTTGCTTCTTTTTTTTAAATCGACTCCTGGCAAACAGGGCAAGGGAGGGAGAGAATCAGGGGTGCACAGCGGGCCCATCACAGTCCCAGGCTGCCCACCACGGAGATCTAGTCACACAGAGTGTTGGGGTTCTTAGGGATTGGCTTGTTTGGGCCTTGTTTTGAAATGGGATTAGCTTGATTTCAGATTTATTGTGAAAGTCAGGGTGCTTATTTGCTGAATGAAAGCTGGCAACTGTGAAGACAACCCAGTTTCCAGGAACACTTTCCTTTGGTCCTGTCTGCTTCCCCACTGCGGGGTTTCACTGTTTTTGGGACCCTTTCCCCTGCATGCCTTTCTGAGGGCTGTTCCTTTATATCTGCCAGGAGGAGTCAGATTTAGTCACGAAGTGGCCATGTTGTAACTGTCTGCTGCCTTTTTTCCAGGCATTAAGTACTCTGAATTCCTAGTATGTTTTCCCTTTAGCTCTTCCTTTCTTAATCTTGAGGAGATGGCATGTTCTCACTATGAGGCTTCACAAAAGCACTATCATTTGCGGAACTCTTTGTCATTATCCTTAATTGAATTTTCTGTACTAGTCCTCATAAATCTTATACCTGAAAAGCTTGTCTGACTCTTAAAAAAAGGCAGCATTGTCACAAAACCCGAAGAATTGAGGAGAATTTTCCCTTATTCATTTCCTTCATTTTGTGCTATTGCTCCCATCCTGCTATTTTGAAATTGGAATACATCGAAGTGTCAGAGCCCTGAATCTGAATATCAGGACCCTATACATCCATGTGGTGCACTCCTTATAGCCTTATGTTCCTACTCAGGCTAGGGGAGTTCTGTCTGAATAACGCCAGAGCAGGAATTCCAGGATTTGACCTGTGGGACCCAACCTTCTTCATAATTTATGCAGAAGTCTATCCCTGCAGATCACAATGCAGAAGCAGGGTGGTAGTTTCTAAAGTGCTTTGGGTCCTTTAGGATAAAAGGCTGTGACTGTGAGGTATTATTTTATCCAGGCTGCCTTAAGCTTCCTCCAAGTGTGGCTCATTGTGTGGAGTCTGTACTCTTGACAGTTATCTGGTGAGATTCAAGTCATGACTAACATGTTGCAGAGAGTAGTTTTCCTTTTGGCCTCCAGCTCCACTTCATTAGGAGGCAGTTTTTTGTTTTCAATAACAAGTAAAACTTCCAGAGGTGAAAGCTGTTTTTTGCCAACAGTGAAACCTGGGAACACCACTGAAAAAATGTGATTTAAAAATTGGATTAAAATTAAATTTGCTAGAAAAATTCAAGAAATGATCAAAACAGCAGAATGAATCACGTTTACTTTCCTTACTAACATCCTGTTAAATGGAAGACGAGCTAGCGACATGCCTGGTATTAGAAAGTTTGAATATGTTCATTAAAGTCCCCTTCTTTGAACCACACCAAAGTAATTGGGTAAAATTTCATTGGAACGGATAATGCATGAGTAACACTAGCAATGCTTCCTTAAAGTGCCTATGCAAAACAAATGAGGTTTACTCAACATTACTCAATTATTCCCCTATTAGTTTTGATCAATTGCTTCATGGTCACATTCATTAGATAGTCTAATGTGAACCACAATTAGATTTTATCCTTTTAAAAGATAAAGCAGAATGCCAGGCCATTAATTAAAGGGTCTGCCTCAAGTTGGTTACATGATGGATGTTGCATCCCCTTTACTGGTGACCCAGCTCAGCAAAACAGAGCACTTTAGTTCTGAGTAGCAAATACTCTGGCACTAATTGAATGCAAACTTCTGCTCTGCTTCAGGGCAGTTGGAAAAAGGAAAATCATTTCATGTGTGCTTTCTTAAATGAGACATGAAATCCTAACGAAAGCCATGTGACTAGAGCTAGATTTACATAGGGCAAATTGTAAGCATGATCAAAATGCTGGAGATAGAAAAGCCCAGTTAATATACAGTGCCTCCTTCTATTTGTGGACAATGCTATTTCTCTCAGGCTATGTCTTCGCTGCAATGTAGGCCCGTGCTTCAGCCCATAGGTGCCGACTCCGTGGGTGCTCCAAGGATGGAGCACCCACAGAAGAAAATGTGTGGGTGCTCAGCAACCACTGGCAGCCTACTTCCCCTTCCCTTCAGTGTCTCCCATTGCTGAAAGCCCTGCCAATCAACTCCTCTCCCTCCCTCCAGTGTCTCCTGCCTGCCACAATCAGCTGTTTCATGGTGTGCAGGAAAAACTAAGAGGAAGGGGATGGGGCGTGCTTGGGGGAGGATGGAGGAGGGGAAGAGGCAGGATGGAGTTGTGGTGGAAAGAGCCAGGTGCGGGGTTTGGAGGAAGGGGTGGCATGGGGACAGGGCTTGGGCCAGAGTGGAGGTGGGAAGAGGTGGGGACTTGGGGGAAGGAGGTGAGTGGAGGCAGGGCTGGGAGCAGAGTGGGGGTTGAGCACTCCTGCGGCTTGGAGGAAGCAGCACCTGTGCTTCAACTGAGGGTCAAGCCTAACCCCCTTTGTGTCTACAGTGCAATTGTGCTAAACTGGGGCTCAGACCTAAGATCCCAGGACCCTGCAGACACAGGCCCACTTGACTCAGGTCCTGTAAATCATCCAGAAATAACCACAATTCTATGGGACAACTTCCTTAGTTCTCTCTATGCCAACAATCTGCAATTTACTCTATTGAAAATTGAATTCACCCCCCCCCCCCATTGTGCGAATGACAGCAGCTCAGGTCACCATTAACCCATTCTCTTCCAATCACCAGTCTGCAAGCACACTACCTAAGAGCCTCCTGGATTTGGAGAACCGATCAAGACTTTTGCAAAAGCAAGCTGCTTCCTGGGAACATGCAGGGCGGGAAGTAAAGTTTTCCCACAGACTGTGCACCATGGTCCTAAGGCTAGAGTGGCCACTTTTTGAGGGTGGAGGATGCTCAGCTCTCTGGGATACGGTTACTTTGACTAGGGTCTGTGCCCTGCAGTGTGGATGCCAGAGCCCTAGGTTTGAGTATGGGTTAGAAACAGGGTGACCAGATAGCAATTATGAAAAATCAGGGCTCTTTTGGGCTTTTGGGGGGAGGGGCATAGTTGCTATATAAGACATATCCCCTAATATCAGGACAGTCCCAATATTATTGGAATGTCTGATCACCACAGTTAGAAAAGTCTTAACATAGAGTTAAAATACAAGGTAGATGCTCAAGCCTAGAGTTCCCTAACACGGGTCAGCTGACCCAAGTCCCACTAACCCTGGGTTTACATTGCAGTGTAGACATACCTTTTGGTACTGTAAATAGATTAGTGTCTTGTTTTCAGTCCCCAAATTTCCAGATCTCCATTTATTTCTAGTGATGAACTCCAAACCCTGTACCCGGGAAATCAAAAAGCTAATTACCATCTCTGTAACTGAAAACTCCCAGTCAGAGAGAACATTATCACGTATTCCCAGAATAAAGCTGGATCTGTGCAAATGTAAGAGAACTGGCTCTATCCCATGTATTACTTATTGCATCATTGTTACCACCTTCACTCCACCAGGGTCCCCAACCTTAACTGCCAATTAGTCCACTTTCCCCACAAACACCCCTATGCTTTATGGCACAAAATCCCACAAAACATTCAGAAAGCCACTACTCTGTTCTCTTTCCAAGCCCTCCGTAAGCCTCACCACAGCTGGGATGCTGACCCCTGATGCAGCTGAAAGCAGCGAAGCAGGTGGCAAACTACATTGTGCACACAACTACGCTGTGCAAAAATGTGCGTCTCTTGTTATCTTGTTCTCTCTTCCTCCCGCCTTTATCCATTTATTTCATCCTCTTGGTGAATCTTGTCTTTAAGTAGTTTAGAAACTCTTTGAGGCAGGTATGGTCTCTTTACTAGGTAATCTGTACACATCCCGCAAAATGAGGCCCCGATCAGGATCTCTTACACCAATAAGAATAATGCTAACTTATTGCAGACCAAATCCCATAAACTTTCATGATTTCTCTCAGTCAAAATTCCTACTTTCTGCAGTGAGAGATTTTCCTACGTAAGAACAGAGAAATGACTTTATCCTCTCTATCCTGGGAAGCAGTGACACTGAAAAAGGTCTGGGGGTGGCAGTGAATAATCAGCTGAACATGAAGTCGCAGCGCAATTCTGTGGCTAAAACGATGAATGTGATTCTTGGCTGCATAAACAGGGGAATCTCAAATAGGACTGGAAAGGTTATTTTACCTCTGAATTTGGCACTGGTGCAATCACTGCTGGAATATTGTGTCCAGTTCTGGGGTCCATGCATTCAAGAAGGATTTTATAAACTGGAAGTTTCAGAGAAAAGCCACAGAAATGATTAAAGGATTGAAAAACATGCCTTACAGTGATTGACTGAAGGAGCTCAATCTCTTTAGCTTACAAAGAGAAGGTTAAGGGGTAAATTGATCATATTCTGTAAGTACTTACATGGGGAACAAATATTTGATAATAGGTTCTTCTATGAAGCAGACAAAGATAAAACATGATCCAGTGGCTGGAAGTTACAGTTAGCTGAATGCAGACTGGAAATAAGGTATTTTAACAGAGAGGGGAGAATTAACAATTAACCATTGGAACAATTTACCAAGAGTTGTGGTGGATTCTCCATCACTGACCAATTTAAAATCATGCTTAGATGTTTTTCCTAAAGATGTGCTCTAGGACAGTGGTCCCCAACCCCCGGGCCGCGGACCGGTACCGGTCCGTGGATCAATCGGTACCGGTCCGTGGATCAATCGGTACTGGTCCGCGAGGAGCAGCAGCCCCCCTCCCCCCGGTCCCCCGGTCCGCGGTGATAAAAAGGTTGGGGACCACTGCTCTAGGAATTATTTTGGGGGAGTTCTATGGCATGTGTTACACAGAATATCAGACTAGAGGATCACAATGGTTCCTTCTGGCCTTGGAATCTATGAATCGTTTGGTCTTGCTGAACGTCTCTGAAATAACCAAATGTCCATGTGAAAGGCGTGGTTTATATACATTGTCACATATCTTGTGTGTTAGCACCATTCAATACAAGCAGAGCTATGTGGACCGTTGAAGTTCGGCAGGCAAGGATTTCACAAATATTTTAGTAAAATGTGGTTCAGGGACCTTGATGAAGTTTGAAAAGTTCCCGGTTTTGAATGAACTCTGTTTTCCCATAGTTGAATCTCAACCCCAAGGCCCTCTAAAACTGAGTTATAATTATTATCGGAATCAAAATAGCAATGGGACCTTTCTAATACTTGAAGAATTTATGAAGAATCAAACTTCTAATACAAAACCAGAACGTTGATTTCACACTTTAGAAGCTTATGCTTCATCTGTATATTCACTAACTTCATCAGGTTGGGGTGATTTGAGGTTACAGGCATGTCGCGTCTTACGCGAGGGTTAGGTTCTGTGATTACCACATGGAGCGGCAATCGCGTATAGACAAAACCCATTGAGCTTAATGGCGGGTTTGTTTGTTTTTTCCCCGCCTATTTTTTCTATTTTTTTTGCCGATCGTGTAAAGCTAAAATCGCACATGTTCAATGCGTGTAAGATGTGACTTGCCTGTACTGGTCTTTTCAAGGCTAATTTCTCATTTTAGTGCTCAGTTAAGAATTTCAAAAGCACCAAAGTGAGTTAGGAACACAAGTCCCATTGAAAGTCTAAGAGAATTAGATGCCTAAGTAGCCCCTGAAACCTGGTTTTAATATCACCCCGATCTTTTCCTGTTGGCAATGTAAATTACATAAGCAAACACAGGGGCGCTGCAGTTGAGGCCAGTAGACTGTAGTATGTTAAGGATGTCCCAGTGATTAGGATGCTAGCTTAGAAGTTAGGAAACCTGAGTTCAATTCTCTCCTCTGCTACAGACTTTATGACCCTGGGCAAGTCACTTAGTCCCTCTGTGCCTCAGTTCCCCATCTGGAAAATGGTGGCAATAACACTTTCCTGTCTCTCAGGAGTGTTGTGAAGATAAATTCATTATGATTGTGAGGGGCTCAGATGCTATGGTAATGGGGGCCATAGGAAGATAACCAGTTCTGCTGTGATAAATGGTGATTTGGGAAATGGTGAGGGGTGAACTACAAAGTAGATGGTTTTAATTGGTAAATCCTTGGGTTCTGGAATGTATTTTTTAATACAGGGCTTGTAGCTGCTTTCCTCTGGTGTCTTTTGGGGCCCTTTTCCTTTTCCATCAATTTGAAATAATGAGCCTGCTATCAAGTAACTTAAATGCAAGAAAAGGCTGCTTGTTGCCAGTGGGGGGAACATATATTGCAGTGCTTGGCAATAAGGTCCTGCACTTATACCAATCTTCTCAGCATGTAGCCGCAGATGCTTACTCAGCGGCAAGAGAGCCAAAGTGCACATAGAGAACATTTTAATTAGTGTATGGTTCATTATTAATGGGAAGCCCACAGTAAATAACGTGTCATTTGTAAATACACACAATAACCTATTTTCGTTCATTAAGATAGGTGACACAAAAGAGAAGAAAGAATAACACCTGGAGTATGAACAAATGTAGGAGGCTAACTCAAATCTGTCAGATTTCACTAGCGATTTACCTAGCGATTTACCTAGCGATTCCTCTTGCAAGTACTGAGCACCTTAAATTCCTGCTGACATCCATGGGGAATTGGAGATGGTTGGTGCCTTTCAAAATTGTTCCCTTGCCTTTGGTTTTATGGTTTCCCTAAATCCTAGGGAAAATCCTAACAGGTACATGTCCTTTAGGACAAGTAATAAATGTAGAGAGTAGTAATGCAGCAAAACTTGACACCCAGACTGGACACAATAGTCCATCTGAGGGCTCACCGGGGCTCAGTAGAGTGGGACAAATACCTCCCATGTCTTACATCTGACAGCCCTGTTAATACAGCCCAGAACATTAGCCTTTTTCACAGCTGCATCCCATTGTTGACTCATATTCAATTTGTGATCCACTGTTACCCCCAGATCCTTTTCATCAGTGTAGCGGGGTGCTCCCCGCTCCCTGCCGGCCAGGGCTGGGATAGCCCTGGAAAGAGGGTTTGTGGCTGGGAGCCTGCTAGCAGGCTTGAGTGGGAAGCAGGCTCAGCTGTGTGGCCACGCCCCAAACATTCCAAACTGTATAAAAGCCTGGGAGGCAAGAGAGAGAGAGTTCAGTCTACTCTGTAGGCAGCAGGAGACAGGGTCTGGCTGCAAAGTACCCGGACTGGGACAGGGCGTGGGTGAGGCAGCTGGGAGCCAGGGAGCCTGAGCTCTAGGGAGAGGGCCCCAGCTTGCTGAGCCTAGGGAAGGCCCGACCCACGGGGTACTGGGGATTGCAAGGGGGCAGTCTCCTCTGTAATCAGAGGGAGACAGGGCCTGGCTGCAGGGAGCCTTTATCAGAGGACCCAGACTGGGACAGGGTGAGGGCAAGGCAGCTGGGAGCCAGGGAGCTTAAGCTCTAGTGAGAGGGCTCCAGCTTGCTGAGCCTAGGGAAGGCCCGACCCATGGGGTACTGGGGGTTGCAAGGGGGCGGCCCCTGGGCTGATAAGAGCAGCAGGCCAACCTCCTCTTGCTGGTGACGAGTAGCCATGAGACTGCAGTCAGCCTCAGAGAGACTGAGGCAGTGGTGACTGGCAGTGGCTGTATCTGAGGCAAGTTGGGGATAGTGGGTGTTGGGTTCCCCAGGGAGGGGAGACCCTAAGACCAGGGGGGTACTGCAGGGGTGCAGCACCCTCAGCAAGGGATTCCGGGGTCCGGGAGGGACATGGAGCCAGTGTGGAGAAGCGGACGTCGGCCGGCAGAGGGCGCTCCCGGGTCAAAAAGAGCTAATTCCCAGACGACCAGACGGGGGCGCCGCCGGGTGAGTGACCGACCCCGTTACAATCAGCAATACCTCTACCTGATTATTCCCCATTTTGTATTTGTGCATTCGATTTTTTCCCAAGTCATTAATTAGCAGAGCACTAGGTGAGTAAACTGAAGGATCAGGGCAAATGTTGCCCCAGCTGTGACCATGTTATGTGTAAGGAATACATGCAGAGTTGAGCAGTAGAGCTGTTTGGGGAATTTATTGATGAAGCTTTTCTTCATCAAAAAGGCCAGTTGGGAAGTGGGGGAGGAGGGTCAGTTTTGACACATTCCTCAGCTCAACAAATTTTGAAAAGTTTTAACATTTTGCAAATAAAAAATTGGAGGTTTTCCAGTCTGAAATTTTTCATTTAGAAATGTAAACTGCTCATAGTGCAACTTTTTAAAAAAAATTAAAAGGTGAAACTTTTCAAAATCATCAAACTGAAATGTTTTGATTTACCTCAATTGACTTTTTTAAAAAAAAATTGGTTTGCAAATCATTTCAAAATTTTGACTTTTCATCCCAGTTTGAAATGGATTTTTTCCCCAGAATCTCAAAAATATGAATGAGATGAACCATTTTCCACCCAGTTCTCATTAGCACTGAGATGCAGATTCTTCCCAACAGCAGGCTTCAAACAACCTCTTTCTTTACCTGTAATGGTGAATTCACAGAGTTTTGTTTGTTTTGCTTTCTTAAAAGCACAAAATGTATCTTTAAAATAGGAGGATTAAGGGCCTGATCCAAAACTCAGCAAAATCAATGGGAGTTTTTCCATTGATTTCAGTTAGCTTTCTAAAAATTTCAGATCTGTAAACATTTAACTGCACGTGTTGTAATACAGTAAACCCTCGATTTAACGGACCTCGATTTAACGGACTTCGGATGCAACGGACAAAATTTCTGAGCAAGTCTGATGCATCCGAAATCCATTTCTTGCGGCCTGGCTGCCGGCTCCCGGCTGCCGCCCGGGTCCAGGCAGCGGGCGGGCTGGCTGCCGACTCCCGCCCAGCTCCCACCTGCGGGCGTGCTGGCTGGCTGCCAGGTCCCGCCCGAGTCCCGCCAGTGGGCGGGCTGGCTGACGGTTCCCGGCTGCCGCCCGGCTCCCGGCAGCCGGGACCCGGGCGGGCTGGCTGACGGCTCCCGGCAGCCGGGACCCGGGCGGGCTGGCTGACGGCTCCCGGCTGCTGCCTGGGTCCCAGCAACGGGCGGGCTGCGTAGCTGCCGCCCCGACCCTGTGGTGGGCGGGCTGCTGCTCCGACAGCTCGGTTTTTTTTTTTTAATTAAATAACGGACTTTTTAATTTAACGGACACCCCCTTGCCTGAATTAGTCCGTTAAATGGAGGTTTTACTGTACTTAGTCCTGCCTTGAGTGCAGAGGACTGGACTAGATGACCTCTCAAGGTTCCTTCCAGTTCTATGATTCTATGATACAGAGACAACTCTTATAACCATACACACAATCACTGTAATTGTACGAACAGATCGTGCCCCTAATCTTCGAAACATTTACACATCTGAGTAACTTTACTTTTGTGAGCAATCCTGTGGAGGTCAGTGATGTTACTGGCGTTATGTTGCTTGCATAAGTGTTTTGAGGATTGGCGTCTACATGTGTGCATATCAGAAAATGGCCATCGATTATATAAGACCTTTATATAAAAGATATTTATATAGGTTAGATCGCAACTTCAGACCAAATATTTTTTCCAGCCCTAACAGAGAACACCAAAAGGGAAAAAAATTGGTAGGAGTTTAAATTCATTTGGGATTTTTGATGTATTGCTGCCCCCCTGCTGATTACACAATCTGCTGCTTCCTAATTTATCACTCTTAATATTAGAGTCAGTACAAAGCACCAGTGTGCAAAAGGTAAAAAATAATTATAAATTATACTGACCAGCTCACGTTAGTGTGAGTGTAAGCAACAGCAAGGTGTTTCTATTTATCACCATTTGCTTTGATAGGGGACCATTCATTCATGTATCACCTGATTCCTTTCAATTACTTCTTCTTAAGAAGACATACAATCAGCATTATTTAGTTAGAATTGCACTTGCCCGAAAGATTTTGTAAAGCCCATTAAAGGGAAGCAGTTGTTGGGTAGATGTGGACTAGAGCTAGAATTTCTCTCACGTTTTTGTTTGTGGGTTTAAAAATGTTTTTAAAATGTGTTTATTTTATTGTTACCAAGCAGATTATTTTGTACGGCATGTTCAAAAGCAATATAGTAAAAGCATTTGAACATTATTATTTTTTTGGTATCTCAGTGTATTGAGTTTTTAGCTGGAATAACTACCAGTTTGACAATCCTCTACCAAAACCCTGCTGCGTATACTACTGATTATTATTTCTATTTGGGTAGTGCCTCAAACCAAGTTCAGAGTCCCTTGTCTTAGACACTGTACAGACAAATGACACAAAAGATGTCCCTCTGCCAGAGCCTGATCCAGCACCACTGTAGTAAATGGAAAGGCTCCAATTAACATCAGTGACCATTGGATCTGCCCCCAGAGAACTTACAGTCTAGGTGTCAGACAGGATCCCACCTGTGGCATAAAGAGACAAACAGGACGAGGAAGGATGAGACAGAAGTCCCAGCTTACCACTTTTCCAAACTAGCTCTAAGTGGTGAAAATGCTGATACCACAAATGTAAATTAGTGGATTATATAAAATCCATGGTATTATCACATCTCGAATACTGTGTGCAGATCTGGTCACCCCATCTCAAAAATGATATATTAGAATTGGAAAAAGTACAGAAGAGGGAAACAAAAATAATTAGGGATATGGAACAGCTTCCATATGAGGAGAGATTAATAAGACTGGGACTTTTCAGCTTGGGGGATATGATAGAGGTCTATAAAATTACGAAGAGTGTGTAGAAAGTGAATAGGAAAGTGTTATTTACCCCTTCTCATAACACAAGAACAGGGGGTCACCAAATGAAATTAATAGGCAGCAGGTTTGAAACAAACAAAAGGAAGTATTTCTTCACACAATGCACAGTCAACCTGTAGAACTCTTTACCTGAGGATTTTGTGAAGGCCAAGACTATAACAGGGTTCAAAAAAGAACTAGATATATTCATGGAGGATAGGTCCAATCAATGGTTATTAGAGGTGTCTCTAGCCTCTGTTTGCCAGAAGTTGGCAATGGGGGACAGGAGATAGATCACTTGATGATTACCTGTTCTGTTCATTCCCTCTGAAGCACCCGGCATTGACGATTGTCAGAAGACAGGATACTAGACGAGATGGAGCATTGGTCTAACCCAGTATGGCCATTCTTATGTTCTCATAATAGTAGGTTGTTCTTAAGGGAAACAAGTTCCCTCTAGCATTTTGGGCTTCTCACTTTATCTCACATTATACAGACCGTGGAAGATCAATAAATCCTACTTTTCTTCCATTATAACAACTACACTACACCCCACTGAACTTTTCTCTATTGCGAATCACTTTGTCAGCTGAGAATGCCTTATTGGACTCCAGAGCTCAGTATCTCTCTCTGTAAGAAAAGATTAGTCGACTTCGTGGAGAATACTATCACCCAATAAAGCCGGCACCTCTGAACATCGAGAGTCGCACACTGAACACAGAGCCTATAATATGGTACGTTTCCTCAAAAATCTGCCCATTCACATAACAGGACATTTGAACTTCCAATTCAGTTCCATGCTCTTCTTTGTTGGTGTACCAGAGATCATCAACGCTTCATGTGAAGGGGATAATTTACCACTCACTTTGAAGCATGCATTAGTCTGGCTACTACTTATTAAGCCATTGCTTGTTTCCACTAGCATCACAAACATATTAAACTGGAGAGGAGGCATAGTTAAGACATTGGCTGAGGACTTCAGAGACCCGAGTTCAAGTTCCTGCTCCATGACAGGTTTCTGTGTTACTCTGGACATGTCATTTAGCCTCTCTCTGCCTCATTTCTCCATCTGTAAAATAGTCCTTTCTTACCTCACCGGGGTAAGATACTAAGTATAAGTTTGATACTATGGTAATGGTAGCTATGTACAGGCCTAAGATAGCTAAAATTACTACCCAGCACTGACTCCCCATTGGATTCCAAGGTAAACACTTTGGGGACCAATTTTCAAAGGTACTGAGGTACCTAAAGATGCAAATAGCTGTCTAGTGTAATTTCTAAAAATTTCTAAGCAGCTTAGCTGCCTAACTCCTATCAAAGTCAATAGAAAATGGTCACCTAATTCACACAGGAGCATCTGTAAATCTCAGCAGGTACCTATTTGCATCTTTAGACACCTAAATCTCTTTGGAAATCTGACCTTTGCTCCTTATCTATAAGGCTGACTAGGCTTCTCAGCAGCTGGTCCATAACTGTGGAACTCACTTACAATTCTATTCTACTTAAGTTCTTGTACAGGGAAGTAGGGCTGAAGATCTGACAAGTATTAACACACAAACATAGAAACACTGCATTTATTCCGATCTGGATTCTCTTTGACTTGAGGGCCCGTGAACAAATTCCAGTGAAATAACTTCTTCATTAGGATTCATCTTCCTACATTATATTCATTGTCAGATGAGGAGGAAAATGACATCTGGCCTTCCTCAGACAGCAAGGAACTTTTCTGAGAGTCTGAAGAGTCGTTCTTTTAAAAAAATCTTTCAATTTACTCCACTTTATAGGTGCCATTTTCAAGTAACAGAGCCTTTGCTCTTAGACACTGAACAGACAAAGCTGTTTCCAGAGGAGGATAATTTAGATAATCACTAAGAGCCCAATACGCACTTCAAAGTCAGAACAAAGCACTTTGGATGAGCAGAGAACACTTTTATAGCTCTTCCTGTGTAGAGGGGCTACCTATTGTTTGAACATTAGCAACGTGCTTCTGAGATGGGGATCTGTGGACCCTTCCTATGGCTGAATCCCATGCAGCCTCAAATGACAGAGATGCTCCTTTAAAATAAATCTGAAAGTGTCATTCAATCTGCAAGTTCACAGACTAGACTAACTCAGAGCATCTTGCTCCATGCCGTAAATGTTTTCCAAAGAAGCTGAAAGCAGCACAGTCTCCCATAATGGTGAAATCCCCAAGATTTATTCTCTTGAAAGGTTTCAACCCTAACACTGTTAATTACACTTACACAATGGCCCAAAATCTATCTACATTTTCCACAATAGGAATCTTGCAGGTAATCTCCCGTTCTACAGATACTCAACCAATCACACGGTTGGATCTAATCTTCAGACTGGGCATGGGTATGAGGAATGTGAGAACTATCTTTTATGGAGGGCAGAACATCACTCCCTTCAGGCTGAAATCAGAACTCCCACTACCTCCAGAAAGAGAAGGTCCATTGCAGTTCTCTGACAACCTACAAGAGAAGAAGCTGGAAGTACAACTTCAGCATCAATGATGAGAAATGTGAGCAGTTGCAGGCAGATTTTGGTGCAAGGAATTCTTTTCAATCTATATATCAGCCATGGAAGAGGCGCATAAATCCTGCTTTTCTTTAATTCCATCATAACAACTACATTCCACTCCACTGAACTTTTCTGTATTGCGAACCACTTTGTCAGCTGAGAATGGCCTTATTGGACTCAAGAGCTCAGTATCTCTTTCTGTAAAAGATTAGTCAACTTCATGGAGAATACTATCACCCAATAAAGCCAGCACCTTTGAACATCAAGAGCCGCACACTGAACACAGAGCCAATAATATGGTACCTGTTTCCTCAGAACTCTGCCCATTCACATAACAGGGACATTACAGGACAATTGAACTTCCAGTTCAGTTCCATACTCTTCTTTGCTGGTGTACCAAAGATCATCAACACTTCATGTGAAGGGGATAATTTACCACTCACTTTGAAGTATGCATTAATCTGGTTACTACTTAGGAAGCCATAGCTTGATACCGCTAGTATCACAAAAGTATTAAACTTGAGAGGAAGCATGTTAAGGCACTGGATGAAGACTTCAGAGACCTGAATTCAAGTTCCTGCTTCATGACAGACTTCTGTGTGACCTTGAACATGTCACTTAGCTTCTCTCTGCCTCATTTCTCCATCTGTAAAATAGTCCTTTCTTACCTCACTGGGAGGTTGTGCAGCACTTTGATACTGTGGTAATGGTAGCCATATATGGCCTAAAATAGCTAAAATTACTACCCAGCACTGGCTCCCCATTGGATGCCAAGGTAAAGGCTTTGAGGGCCGATTTTCAAAGGTATTGAGGTACCTAAAGATACAGAAAGCTGTCTAGTGGAATTTCTAAGCAGGTTAGCTGCCTAACTCCTATCAAGGTCAGTAGAAAATGGTCACCTAATTCACACAGGAGCATCTGTAAATCTCAGTAGGTACCTATTTGCATCTTTAGACACCTAAATCTCTTTTGAAATCTGACTTTTGCTCCTTATCTACAAGTCCTACAAGGATTATCAGCAACTGGCCCGAAACTGTGGAACTCAATTCCAGGAGTGATTACAATTCTATTCTACTTACGTTCTTGCACAGTGTCTGTCACCATGGTATGTGATCATGTGGTATCTAGAACTACCACAAAACCCACTGCTTGAAGATCAACATGTCAAACCCTCACCTTAGACCTAATCTTTCCACAAGAAAAGAAAACTCAATCTACAATTGACTGATCAATCAGAAAGTCACAGACTGATTGGGTAGGAGAAAGATATCCAGGACCCTATTGTCTTTACTCATAGAATGTGTAAGGTACTTGGATACTATAGTGATGCAAGTCATGATTAGAGAGAGAGTCAGAACCCAGACTTTGAGATCTGGGTTTGTGTGAGGTCACAATATGCTAGACATTTTCCTCCACTAGTAGTGCGCACAGTTCTGCTAAAGTTTTCATTTTAAGTACTTTTTTTCTCCAAAAGGCAGCATCTGGCCTTTAGAGTACTACCATAAATGCTTTCTTTTGGGGTACAAGATGTACAGCATAGGGATTGTTCAGAAAGTAAACCTGGAAAGCTATTAGGCATCAGGAAAAATATCAAAGGAAAGAACATATTAATAAAACATTTGTGCCATAAAAACTAGAATATCATCGTTACTCTTCAAATTAGTTGAAGAGTAATTATCCCCAAGATGTTCTCGTGTACCTTCCATATCTTGCTTGCAAAATTATGAAAAAATGAATAGGGACATGCACTACTAGATCAAAGATGCTAGTAAAAAAGGGGAGAGAGAATTAGAATTAACTGTTACCAAACAAACGCAATATGTGTGCATATACCTGTGAGCCTCTGAATGCACAGTGAAGGTGACCTCTGACAGCCCTGTTTGATAGAAAAGATTAAATTCCAATCTCGGATACTGTCATTACTTACTTTTAATAAACTATACAAGCCTAGTGGAAAAATCCAGGTGATTGTTTATGCGCCTAGGTACTTTACCAGCCGAAATCGTGCTGGGGTTTTCACTTAGGTGATTTAGACAGAGCGCTTATTAACAAATTTTAGGGGCGGGGGCTGAAAAATGGTCTTGTGAGAATCTGTATTTTAAAGTCAGTCATTTGATGATCCTCTTAATAGATTTGTACTTTCGGATTTTGTTCCATAAACCTGTCCACATCCTAACTACAACCAGGAATTAAGAATACATCTGCATCGAAGTGGTCTAAAGACAATGCAACATGGGGAAGCTAAGTTTTAGGACCAGACTTAGTCTTATGTTTATGTTCCCTAGGTTGGCTAAACTGGGAGCCACTACAGACAGAATACACACCATTTAGGGAGGGAATGGCACACGTTGCTCTTTGAAATCCCCCTGGCTTACTGAAGATGCTGAACTGGTGGGCTTAGCAGGGAGGCATATTCCCCTCCGTGCACAGTAGAAGGGTCTCTTGTGAGTATGTTGGGGACAATATAAAGTGAGGATCCTTCCAATACCCTCATCTTCCCAAAAGATGAATATTCTGCTGAACATTGTGCTAAAACATGACATTTAGACTTAAGCAGTTTAAATAGTCCCCTGAGCTATGTTAAGGGTACTGAACAGCTGTATGGATAATTAAGTAAAGCTAATTAAAATAAATTAAATTAACTGGAAAATCAGTTCACGTGTTTATTCCTGAAAGTTTTGTTGTTGTGTAAGAGTTGGACGTGCTAACGTACGAGATTCTGGAAATCGGCACGTCTCAGGACCCTGAACTTTGTCCAGCGCTGATATTTTGAATAATGATGGGCTCATGCCTCTCACCAGGGGTTCTGATCTGAGGTTGTAAAACCTGTCAGAACTTTTATCCGACTTCAGATTAAAGACTAGGAGTCTGATTTCCTTCTCTCGTGCTCCAGTGAAAATCCAGAGTAATGCTGCAATGTCAACAGTGTCACATTAATGTATTATTAGTGAGGGATGTAAAAGAGGAGGCTCGGACGCTCCATTTCCTAAGATTTCTCCTGCATGCTGTACAGATAAACCCCTCAAATTTCAGGGTGGCAGATCAGAAAGGGCCTGATTCTGATATCACTTACACAAGGTTTAAATCTGTATAATTCATTGGACTTCTTTAGAATTACTTTTGACTTCCACCAGCGTAACTTAGATCAGAATCAAATCCGAAAAGAACAAATATACTTCATAGGATGTATTGCAAATCATTTATAAAACACATAGCCCTGCTAAACGCTATCGTCCTTCAGTGTAGCAGTTGCACAATGTATTCATTAAGCCAAATTGTGGCTCAGCTAGCACAGCAGTGCAGAGCTTTAAGGAGGATACAAAACACCTTTTTTTGCCCCGTGCATCACAGACAGAAGCATGGGAGGGGAAGCAGAGCTGCTATGTCTCCCCCTTGTGCAGGTGGAAGGGAGGGGGCAGTGTGAGTCAGGGTCAGTGTGGCCTTACCCTTCCTTTCTCCAATGCACCAGGCGGTGCACCTGCACTGGTATGCCGGGGAATGCATGCTGCCCTGGGTATAGACCTGGCACAATTTACTCCCGCTGTGGGGGAACTCTGAGTTACAACTCCTGGAGCAGTGCAGCCGTGGGCTTGTGGCAAGCCAAGAATGAACCTAAAAGCAGCAAAAGTAAACTGGAAGTTTAAATTTAAGTCACCTAAGTTACAAGGTGTTTGCTTTTGTTTGCTAAAAGGGATGTCAGCACAGTAGAGAAAATGCTTTTTTAGAATAAAAATGAGCAGGTAACTATCTTTAAATGGCTTGACTTTATGGTTGGTATAACACAGTCCTCACAGGCTATGAAATTATTTTCATCAGGCTGCTGTAAGGAATATTTCTGAGAACCAAGGTGAATTAAGGTTTGACCTTTTTAATAGTGTCTTTCTTGACACTTTCTCTTATATATACTTGTTTTCAGCTTTCAGAAATGAACTGCATTGATCCTGTTTTGGGAGATCAGTCATTGTGGTAAACAGCAAGGCTCCATGATTTATGAATAGGCCTGCTGATAGTACCTTAGAGATGTCTAACCACCTGCAGATAGAGAACTGGATTTAGGAACTAGGGATTCAGACATTTCAGGTAAAGCTCTCCCAGCCACTCTCCTGTGTGAGAATCATAATGAGAAAGTGATCATAGTCAAATAAATAAAAAAGCTGATAACTGCCCACTACATGATAAACAGATTTTTCTGCTCTTAGACTCATTCTTTTTGGTATACAGTATTAATTAGCTCCTTGGACAAGAGGCACAAGTGCAAGATTTCTAACACCACAGACAATGACGTGAAACCACAATTCAAGCAGTGCTCTGAATTTCTCAGAATTGACCAAAATGAATGGAAGAGCTTTCAGTAAGGTTTTTCAACCAAATGTGCCACTGCATCTCTGACTCTCAGTATGATTTCATACCATCCATGCTATGAGGTGAGATGCAATACTTATGCCTTTGATGGTCATATTAAGGGGCAAGGGTACAAAATAAAGAAAATACTGTAACAATATACAGTAAGTCTGATTAATATTTTTATTTTCCAACATATTTTATTAGCATAAAGTTACCCCCTCCCCACCACTGCTTTATGTAGGGCAATAAAAGATACTGGGCAAAGTCCTCCTGTCCAATGGGAAAACGTGCCCCCCCCCCCACACACACACACACACTGACTCTGTGGGTGCTCCAGGGCTCAAGCACCCATGGAAAAACTAGGAGGTGTTCAGCACCCATGGTCACAGCTGTTGGGCGTGGCAACACTTAAGCTGTTTGACAGGTGATGGGAGGTGCTAGGGGAAGGGCAGTGAGCAGCAGGTGGGGCCTCGGGGGGAAGAGGCGGAGTGTGGGCTGGGTCTTGGGGCAGAGTAGAGGTGGCACACCCACCAGGAAAAATAAGTCAGTTCCCAGGAAGTGCCACAAAAGGAAAAGCTCCACCCCCAACCCCTAAACTCTGAGTTTAAACATAGTACTTTTCACTTCAAAATCCCCTCAGGCAGGAGCAGGATTGGTTTGTGGCCACACAGAGAAAACGAAGGATACAGCTATGAAACGTCACAGAACCAAGTGCTCCCGGACAGATCTGTGCAGTGTTCTGGCCTCTGCTTGCGCTGTCCTCCCTCTCCTACAAACAAGAGAAACGTAACTCTCTCCTTTAAAATCTGGCCAGGCTACTGGAACAAAATGGCATCAGAATGCTCAGGTCGTCAGTTGGTGGCCAGGGCAGAGGAAGGAGGAGAGGTCTAAACAGCCATCTCCCACTAGGGGTTGCCCCTTCTTTGCTTCTTCCTCATCCTCTTCACCACAGCCAGCCAATGGTTTGTGGGGTGGGAGGATACCAAAACCAGCGTTGTCAACAGAGGCAGCCAGGAAATGGAAATCCCTTCCTGCTACACATTTCATGTTGTTTTTTTTTTGTTTGTTTGTTTTTTTTAATTGTCCTAAATCAGGACAAAAAGTCAAAAATGTGACTGACATTGCCGGAAGGGATTTAAAAAAAGAAATAAATCAATCTCTTTTGGGAAAACCATAGTGGATTTTTTTCAGCTTGTTGGCTGGCTGCCTGGAGGGTTCTTATCAATTTCACTTTCTGCCCACAGAACGTGGCCTCAGCCAAGGTGCTTTCATGTCACTTAAGCCCTCAAAAAAAAAATTGTCCTGAAAAAAAAAAAGAAGAGGAGGGACTTAAGTGGCACATAAGTCTTGAGCTGGTCCTCTGCACAGGGTGAAGTTTGCCTTCAGTGTACAGAGAAGAAGGGTGAGGCAAAGATAAGGTGCTATTACCTTTTTGGGGGTGGTATGAAGGAATTCCTGATCTTGACATTACTACTCCCAGAGAGAAGATAGGAGGAGTCAGTCTTGCTACATCCAGATGTTCCTTACTGAGAGTTAAGATGCATGGCTTTCCAGAGGGCCCAAGGGCCCATCCATATTCACCAGTGCCCCTTACAGTTGCTGGGGACAAGGAAGGCCTCCAGTGATGGAGAAGTTATCAGACCAGGACCATCAAACTGCTATACAACCTGGCTTTCATTTTTAGATTAAGAATAAAAAGGACATCCCAAAGTAACCAGACAAATATAAATCTTGTATTGTAACATGACCTTTAATACACTGATGGATGACTTTTAAAAATGCCTTCTGATTATGTAATTTTTACTACATGCTTTAGAAAAAGAAATGTGCACCTATGTTCTTTAAATATAACTACAAAGCAAATGACAACTTTACTGTTAAGAACTGGTTTAGACAGTCATGAAAACAGCCAAATAAAATAAAAATCTGAGTCAAGTTATTTAAGACTCAGGGAGAGATCTGGCATTCAAAGTCTGTCACCAGGTTTGAGAAGTCTAGTTGTATTAACATCACTGATTCCTGAAGGTATTTTTCAGTGTGTTCCAGTGTGATATGTTCATTGGCTTTTTGTTAACTACCAGCCCAAATACAGATTTAACCCCACTGACTGTGTGTGTCCAAACATAAAGATGTGCGAGTCCATGATTTTTGTTAAAAGTAACAGCTTTTTTCCCTTGGGATGATCACTGCCTCAGGACAGTCAAATCTCAAGCCCCAGCAGAGAACTCCATGCAACTGGACAACCGTGGTACAAAAACCACTGCTCTAAATAAAACGCCCCTCATAGAACAATGTGGTCTGAAGCACCTCCAGAGAAAAGCCCCTGACCCTACAAGCAACACGAGTAGGTAGAGCCCAATTACTATTGAAATTCCATCAGACACCTAGTTTGGCTGGTAATTATATTGCCACTGAGGAATGGTAAAGGTTTTGGCTCTAACTTTTCCCTATGTATATATTTGATTGTGAAGTTTACTATTATTGGGATAGCTGTGTGCACACCTCAAAATAAAGGCGAGTATAAATGTGCCTTTAGTTAAATGAGGTTATACAAACACTCGGTGTAACTGATGACACTGCTAATGGAAAGGTTGTAATTATATAAATATGAAAATTGACATTGATTTAAAATGAGCAAAGGGTAAATGGTTTTTTTTTACCCAACAGTATCAACAACATGCCTTTTCTCAATTACAATATAAAAACAAACTTGTGGGGTTGTTTTTTTTCATTATAGCCACTCACTATATTATATGAATCAGACTAAATTGTCAAGTTCAGCAAAGCACCACACACTGATTTGACCAAAAGGCTGTCAATTCATGTGAACCGACAGCCAGATGCACCAATCTACACCTTCATTTACACTTTGAAACCCTGCTCCCCCCATCTTGGATACTTTTCCTGGTGAATTAATTTCTTCCTTTGAAGTCTTAAAAGATGACAAAGAAATACAAAAAAAAAATCCACCTTTTTCAGATTTATGATTCTGCAAATGGAAGAAGGAACAGAAGTAATCTCTCCATTTGTCAGCTGTCACCTACATGAAACTGACAGAGTTGCTATTGCAGGCAAATCCTCCTATTACAGGTGTAAAGCAGACACCTTTTTTCACAAGTATTCTTGTCATTAATTTAAAAATCCCTTAAGAATAAACAATATATGAAATGGTGCGCAGTGGAAGGCTAGTTTCATCTGAGTAAGGAAGGGACCTGTCAAGGTTCCCTCCCAACTCTGAACTCCAGGGTACAGATGTCGAGATCTGCATGAAAGCCCCCTAAGCTTATTTCTGCCAGCTTAGAGTAAAAATTTCCAAGGCACAAATCCTTTTGTCCTCAGATGGTACGCGGCCACCACCAAGTGATTTAGACAAAGAATCAGGGAAAAGACCACTTGGAGTTTCTGTTCCGCAAAAATATCCCCCCCCCCCCCCCAAGCCCTACACTCCCTTCCTGGAAGGCTTCAAAATAATATCCTCACCAATTGGTACAGGTGAACACAGACCCAAACCCCTGGATCTTTAGAACAATGAAAAATCAATCAAGTTCTTAAAAGAGGAATTTTATTTAAAGAAAGCATAAAAGAATCACTTCTGTAAAATCAGGATGGAAGATAACTTTACAGAGTAACAAAAGATGCGAAAAAAACCACAGAGGAACCCACTCTAGCTTTAGTTTAAAAGTTACTGGGGTGGGGGGGAGGGGGGGAAGCAGAGATAAACCTTCCTTTAGCAAAGGGAAAATTCACAAGTTGAAAACAAAAGGTAATCTAATGTGCCTTGCCTTATTACTTACTCTTTTTGCAATATTGAGACTCACTTTAGGATGGTTAATAGGAGAAGGACTTTTTCTGACCTGATGCTTCTCTGCTTTCCCCAGAGTACATACAAACAAAGAGCCCAAACACAGCCTCTCCTCTCACCCAGATTTGAAATTATATTTTGTCTCCGTTGGTTCTTTTGGTCAGGTGCCAACCAGGTTATTTGAGCTTCTTAACCCCTTACAAGTAAGGAGGAATTCTAGGCTACCCTTAGCTTTATGGTTATGACAGGGCCTTAAATCAGAATTCACTTGAAGTTCCACTTCTTACCAACCCTGGTTCCTTTGTCACTTTGCAGTGATCCTAACACGAGCATATTCTGTGTAATACTCATATATAGATATATTTGTTTCTGGAAAACATGCTAGGCTCAAATCTTTACTCACTTACTCCAGTCTTCCACCAACATAACTCCACTGACTGCAGTGATCCTGATTTACTGGGATGAATGAAAAGATAATCAGGCACCGATCTAGTTTCCAAAGAGAAGAGCTAGAAAATGAGATGTAACAGACTACATTGTGGCATTAATACAAGTTGTTCTGTGTTCTTTAAACTTTTGGGGGTGAGGACACAGGTGCAGCTTTGTCAATATATAATGTTGACAGTTATGCTGTTTCTTTATCCACAGCTTTTACTCAGTATTAAAGATATATTTACCCAATACTGCTTTCATGTATATCCATACAACTCAAGAAAGTCAAAATTTGGCCAATGATCTTTAATACAGAACAAGAGATGCTGATGAAAATATATGTATCGACTTTGTGGGGTTGCATATTACAGATATGCAAGTTACATATTCCATATATAGCATAGGCAGACACAGGTAAATAGAAATCAAAAAGTGCATACAGTACTGCTAGACATGGGTCGGGAGATGCCTGTACTCATTTGCACTGAATCAGCACACCATTGATTTACCTGTTTTCATGGCTCATTATCCATTTTAGGATTCCAGGCTGTATTTCCATCTTCAGTCTTCTACTCTCTATCTGCTTCTGCTGCTTAGCCCAAGTCTAGTGACTTGCTGTGACAATGAACCTTCATGATTAACAGCAGAGATCAATGAATTACAAGATGCTCAGAGGTTAAGGGAGAATAAGCACCTAGAAGACTGGGGACAGAATTGACTGGGGGTAAGCAAGTGGATCCCCATTAAATTTCTTGGAGCTGCACCTGCCTATCCAGTTCTGAATTGGGTTCTAGATCAGGGATCGGCAACCTTTGGCCAAGGTAAGCTCTCTGGCGGGCCGGGCTGGTTTGTTTAACTGCCAGGTCCGCTGGTTCGGCTGATTGCAGCTCTAGGCCAATGAGGGGGTGCAGGAAGCGGTGCAGGCCGAGGGGGCTTCCCATGGTGGGCTGGGTGCCAAAGGCTGTTGATCCCTGTTCTAGATGCTTATCCGATCAATCTAAACCAGTGTGGTCTACAAAAGGAGTGTAGAAATCTCATAAGAAGAGGCTTTCCTGTAGCACTTGAGCTACTTTCTGGTTTTAGACTGTACTTGTATAATTACAGGACATTCCCATGGAATTTTCGCTCTTCAGAATCTTCTTCCAGCAAAAAATAGCAAGTACAGATGCATATAAAGTACAAAACAGTAGGGGAAAACTTATTCTAAATGTACTTTTTCAAACCTCAAAGTGGTTCTTTGCAGCAGAGTTCATTTAGGGGAATTCAGCAAGGCTTATATCTCTTTAATTTTTTTCTAAATATCCCATCCATCTCTAGTAAAAACAACAACATTCCTCCCTGCAATACCTACCCATGATGCACTGCTCTCTGCATCAATGCAAGCACTGTGTGTGAGGACACACTTCTCCGACACAATGAGTGTGATGTGGACATACTCGACCAACTTAATTACGGCAGCAATTAAGCAATTAAGGATGTCGACTTAAATTAAACCGATTTAACTTTATGTAAACATGCCCTTAGTTACACTTGTACAACATCACTGTGCTTAAAGTAGGCCCTAGGCTATCCTACAATCTTTCATAGTTCACACATATTTAACTAATGTCATCATGTTGCACAGAAAGGTCCTGAAACAGAACTTAGTTACCAGTTTTGTGAGACGTGAACCGAAAATTATCCCATACATTATCGTAGAGTGCAGAAGGGGGCTGAATTATGGTGACACAGGCAACTTAATTCTGGCATTTCCTATTTTTGAGTACTTGTAATTTTACCATTCTTTTAAATGTAGGGCATTTTGTTTTTTGGTGTGTTATAGATCTTGGATTGCCCAAATGCCCCAATTACCATCAGGACTTTCCTGTTCTAGGATCTGTACATGCATATAAAGACAGTCCCTTGCCTGAAAGAGTCCTACCCTCTAATTAAGGACAAATTACTAGAAGTAGAGCTCCTGAGTGCCATTTTACATAGTCACTCTCCAGAGTTAGACCTTCCTTTTTCATAAAGCAGTTAATAGGTGTCAAATGGTCATTTAGTACATTACACAAAGCATCAGCAAGTTCAGGCAATTGCTTACAGCAAATAAATATTTATTTAATACTTGATGTTATGATAGAATATCGAGATCTGCTCTGCTTAGAGATTGGAGATCTGCTGATTTTATCAAATGAGATGTTAGAGTCTTGATTGGCAGTTCATGGATGCAGTCCATTCTTAAAGGATATTGATAAATGGGAGAGGACTCAGAGAAGAGCCATGAGCACCATTACAGGATGCCTTAAACATGCCTTATAGAAGTAGATTCAAAAAGGTCAATCTATTTAGTTTAACAAAGAGAAGATTTAAAGGGTGACTTGATTACAGTTTATAAGTGTACACATGGGGAATAAATACTTACTAATGGGCTCTTCAGTCTAGCAGAGAAAGGTATAACATGAGCCAATGACTGGACATTGAAGCTAGACAAATTCAGATTGGAATTAAGGTGAAAAATTTTGACAGTGAGGGTAATTAACCATTGGAATAATTTGCCAAGGGTTGTGGCAGATTCTCTATCACTAACAACTTTTTAATCAAGGTTGGCTGTTTTTCTAAAAGATCTGCTCTAGGGATTATTTTGGGGAAGTTCCATGCCCTTGTTATAGATGCGGTCAGACTACATGATCACAGTAGTCCCTTCTGGCCATGGAATCTATGGAATCTGTGACACAAAAGTACTTCTTAATATAACTTAATGACATACACCAGTACACAAGAAATTGAAAAGAGGAAAAAACTGAATCTGTGCATTTTTCTTGCTGAGAAGCTAAAATGAGTAAAGCTTTAATTTTCTGAGAAAAGTTTTTTCAAAGTTTTGAAAATAGGGCACTAGATAATTCACTATTTTTACTCTGAGACTATTATTTTTATCCTTTGGTTTTAGTGGACTTGGCATGCTCATAAATCCCACCTTCCTCTGGCTGTTATTTCTGTCTGGTAAATTATTTTTTTATTCACAAGGCAATAAAAGGTCACTGGGAAGAAGAATATAATATTCACTCCCATAAAATAAAGTTAAACAGTATTTAGCATTTATATCTTTCCAGGGTGGTAAACAAAATATGGTTTATTTGACTCAATGAAGACCTATGATACTGAAAGAGATAAATCTAATGACTTGTTTTCAGAGAGTATGATAAATCTTTCAAGGCAAATCTTCAGTAATGCCATGTTGTTACTGTGGAAGTCCATTGTAAATTTATACATAGCTGCCCATGGACAGGTGCACAGTACTTTTGGACTTCACCTGCCAAAAATATTCATGAGCAGTACAAGTGAATCTTTTAGCAAAAATCTCTAGCTCTCCATCTTATCTTGTAAGTTGTTTACTTGTAAGCAAAACATTGTTTAATAAAGCTCAGTACTAGATTGTCAGCAAAATTGTAGGAATAAAGAACAATTTCCATCTTTCATTAAACTTCATTAGTATTGAGGGTTTCTAATTCGTATTCTCTGACCTTAGAGCTGAACTCAATGAATTTTTTTTTCTGGGAAATTTAATTTTCCTTGGGAGGAAAAAATCAGAATAATTGGTTTAAAAATATAGTATTTCCTTTAAAACTACCGGCTCAATGTGTAATTTAAATGTGAAGAAGTATGGGACGTGTGGCAAAAATAGTATGTGAATATGTAATTAAAGATCTGTATCATAATGCATACACAAAAGAGGGATGGATTCAGATTACACGGGCAACCTTAATGCTGGAATTTCCTAACTTCTGAGTGCTTGACTTTGTAACATAAACATTTTAATGTAGCTTTTTATGTGATTTCCCAAGATGTTTTTCCCCATTTGTTTGTTGTTTTTTAAAGCTACTGAAAGAACAGAAGTGCCATCATGTAGAACCATGCTGACCCACACGTGGTTCATGAGTGGGGTTGGGAACCTTAGATCCACAGCACAGTCTTCTAATGCTTACACTAATGGGTTAATTGGTAACAGTAGTAAACTGTTATCTTCTATGTGGAGTAGCCACTAGAGGGGGACAAGAGACACATTTTGCTAGCGGGATTCTCAGTCACTGACTAGACAGTAATAGTAGAAGAATGCTGAGACTTGGGTCTCTTGGGTTCAATTCTAGGTTTTAGGGGAACATTAAAGGCTTCCTGCCCCTACTCCCTGGCTCCTGCCCCCACTCCCTGGCTCCCACTCAACCTTCTGCTCATTTGCCCCCACATACCTTTGCTCCTCTCACTCCCAGTTTGCTATTCTCTCCCCTTGCTCCTCACCTCTTTGCATTTTACTCAGTCAGCTTCCTCATCCTCCATGTTGCCTGGGCACCAGCAGGGTCTGTCATTGAGAGCACAAGAGATACAGTCTCCCTGCTCTCCTATCTGGTGCCCAGAAACATAATGACCTCCAGGTATCAGGAATAGCAACTGCAGAACAAGTCCTGCTCAGCCCCTACACCCAGAAATGACCTACTGTGGACATGGTGCATACCCAGTCTGGCCAGCACATAGGAGCCATGCATGGATTGTGTATGCTCAGTTCAAACAAAATCACAGAGCAATACTTCCAGCCTCCAAGAAACCTCTATTGAGCACATGCACACAGTGATTTTTCAGAGGTTTATAAACTGGCCAAGTCTGGGAGGACAAAGTACACCCCTCACATCATCACAAATCCCAATTAAGTTCTTGCTGGAGATTCTCAATGAAATGGTTGCAAGAAATTTTTAACTTCAGCAAAATAGCATATTTACCCCCCTAATCTTGTTCTTGGAAATAGCTGAACAGTTTTTGATTTAAAAATAAATCAATCAATAAAATAAATTAAGCCTAATTTAGTAACCCGGCATTGGAAATTAAGGTTTGAACAGTTTAAATTTGACAAAGTCATAAACTACTTAAAACAGGGTCTTATAATGGAAAGTATTAGACAAACTTATTCTGAGTGTCACTGCTAGCTTCCCAAACTCAGGACCCTTAAATTAGGCACCTAAATTATAGTAGCCTGATTTCTATTGCTGCTCAGAACCAATAACGCCCACTGAACTCAATGGGAACTGTCAGTGCTAAGCATCTCCGAAAATCAAGCCATTTTTCTTTAGATGCCTAACTGTGGAGTTTGAATATTTGTTAGTAAATAATACTTAGCACTTTAATCAGATGTTAGTACATCATTTTGAATGAGAAATGTGGGTATGAGCAGGATTGGCTCATTATCTAACTAAGTCTAAAAGGAAGCTTTAACAATTACAAATGTGTGTTTATAAATGTAAATCAGAACCATGCTGTCAAAATTGAAAGCCAAATTCAAGCAAAATTCCCGCTAATTTAACCATGTAAAAACCCCCAACATAAGAACCACACTAAGCAATTAATCTTTTGCCAACAGAGTTTTTCAGCACTAGAAGCCCAGAAGTGGTATTGAAAATGGTTTAACTGTGAGTGTATACAGGGGGAAAAAAAACTGTTTTCAGTGTAGCATCTCAGAGTGATTGAGACTTGGTGGAACTTTTTCCTTTGTGCTATCTCAGTCTCTAAAATCAAATATAGTCACTATTTATCCTTCTACCTAAACAACTACCTGCCTTGGGCTTCTCAAGTGCCACCTTATAACTTCTGCACTCCCATAAATCAGGTAATTTTATGCATTCCGTCCTAGATGTGCCAAGATCTCATTTTTTCCCCAGGAAGATTTATTGGATCATGATTTTTCATGGCTTCTGGCACCCCAAGACAGTGGATATTTATATTTTTTTATCCTAACCTATTCACTAACACTTCAAATCAATTATCATATATTTGCATTTGTGTTCCAAAACTATCATTTCATGAGCAGTTCCCCATGCCTTTGAATGCACATGGTCTGAGAGTGCATCTACGGTATCAACATGGTTCACTGCATTGTAGCTTTTTGAAGAAAGACTTTTCTTGTCTTATACCTTGGACATTGTCTGTTTTGCATTGTTCCGATTCTTTGAAGGACTTGACAATCCTAGAATTGTAGGATTGGAAACGTTGGAATAATAGAGCTCCCCCTACTGGTGTTTTCTATTCGTATGTCAAGTTAAAGGCTGTGAAACCCTTGCAGCTGTATGACATGCCCCGTGATTGACTGTGAGCCTATCCTTGTTCTAGATATGTCTCTGTAATTATGTTACAACACATGTGATCACTGAAGTGTTTATTGATTATAAACACTTGTATGTTCAAAGACCTTGACCAGAGTGCAGCACAAGTCACGGATCCCAGATCTTAATGAGCAATAGCAAAGAGATGTAAAGGATCCCACATCCTAGCTAATCTAGCTGTGTTTATCCAGCAGAATCCAGTCAACCTCTTCTGAGGATAGTGCTTGTCAGAGGTGCTGACTTTGAATGACAAAGTCTTCACATAACCTTCAAACAAAGCTTCAGTTCAGGCCAATCACAGACATTCAAGTGAGTCCCAGAGCAGCAATAAATGTCTCATATTCATCTTTCACTGTACAACAGTTTGGAAGAGGGGCCTAAAAGCAAATCTCTCTCTCTCACATATACACACTATATTTTAGTGCTTATGATTTCCCTCCAGCCTGCATCCCAGCCACTTAAAAATACTTGTTTTTCTGTGTTCCTTATTTAAAAGTCATGTGGTTGTGGGGGGGAAATAACCATAAATAATTATATCTGCCTTTTTAATTAATATTTATTTCAGAGACATTTTCAAGTCTGATACAAATCAAGAAAATTACTTCTCATGGCATCAAATTTCATTGTTAATTTTTCATGGCAAATGTTATAATTAAATTACATCTCAAAATTCACATGCTGTATTTTTATTCTTGAATAGTTTGGAGCAAATTAAAGAGCAGACATTTTTAACATTAAGGTTGAGTCTGCCCCCCCCCCGCCTCCCCCCCAAAAAGGCCCAGGAATAGACATTGTGTGTGTGTGTGTGTGTGTGTGTATACTCAAAAAACATAAAACAAAGTACACAGAAAATTGATGGGACGATTTAGTTGGGGATTGGTCCTGCTTTAAGCAGGGGGTTGGACTAGATGACCTCCAGAGGTCTCTTCCAACCCTAATATTCTATGATTATGATTCTATGAATGATTGATTATTAATGGAGACTCTCTATATCCGAGTAGAGAGGAGAGGATACAAGATAAAATATGGGTAGGATCTGATGGGGAACAGTCAAATGGAAAAAAAAAGAGTCCCATTCATTTATATCACGGAATGGCAGACAGCTAAAAAGTGACAAGTTTTTAAAGTGCTTATATACAAATGCTAGAAGTCTAAATAATAAGATGGGTGAACTATAGTGCCTCATATTAAATGAGGATATTGATATAATAGGCATCACAAAAACTTGATGGAATGAGGATAGTCAATGGGACACAGTAATAGCAGGGTACAAAATATATTGGAAGGACAGAACAGGTTGTGCAGATGGGGGAGTGGCACTATATGCGAAAGAAAGCGTAAAATCAAATGAAGTAAACATCATAAATGATCCAAACTATACCACAGAATCTCTATGGATAGTAATATCATGCTGAAATAATAAGAATATAGCAGAGAGGATATACTAGCGACCATCTGACCAAGATGGTGATAGTGACTGTGAAATGCTCAGGGAGAATAGAGAGGCTATAAAAATAAAAAAAAACTCAATAATAATGGGGGATTTCAACTATCCCCATATTGACTGGGTACATGTCACCTCAGGATGGGATGCAGAGATAAAGTTTATTGACGCCCTAAACGACTGCTTCTTGGAGCATCTAGTCCTGAAACCCAAAAGAGGAGAGGCAATTCTTGATTTAGTTCTAAGTGGAGCATAGGATCTGGTTCCAAGAAGTGAATATAGCGGGACCGCTTGGTAATAGTGAAAATAATATAATTAAATTTAACATTCATGTGGCAGGGAAAACACTAAAGCAGCCCAACATGGTAGCATTTAATTTCAGAAAGGGACAGTCCACAAAAACGAGGAAGTTAGTTAAACAGAAATTAGAAGGTATAGCACCAAAAGTGAAATCCCTGCAAGCTGCACGGAAACTTTTTAAAATTACCATAATAGAAGCTTAACTTAAATGAATACCCCAAATTAAAAAACACAGAGAACCAAAAAAGTGCCACCGTGGCTAAACAACAAAGCAAAAGAAGCAATGAGAGGCAAAACGGCATCCTTTAAAAAGTGGAAGTTAAATCCTATTGAGAAAAATAGAAAGGAGCATAAACTCTGGCAAGTGAAGTATAAAAATATAATTAGGAAGCCCAAAAAAGAATTCGAAGAACTGCTAGCCAAAGACTCAAAAAGTAATAACGAAATATTTTTTACATATGTCAGAAGCAAGAAGCTTGCTAAACAACCACTGGGCGATTGAGATGCTAAATGATAAGGCCATTGCAGAGAAACTAAATAAATTCTTTGCATCAGTCTTCACAGCTGAGGATGTGAGGGAGATTCCCAAACCTGAGCCTTTCTTTTTAAGTGACAAAAATGAACTGTCCAAGACTGAGGTGTCATTAGAGAATGTTTGGAACAAATTGATAAACTAAACAGTAATAATTTTACCAGGACCAGATGGTATGCTCCTGGGATTTCTGAAGGAACTCAAATGTGAAATTGCAGAACTACTAACTGTGCTATATAAGCTATCATGTAAATCAGCTTCTGTACCAAATGACTGGAGGATAGCTAATGTGACGCCAATTTTTATAAAGGACTCTAGAGGTGATCCTGGCAATTTCAGGCCAATAAACCTGACTTCAGTACCAAGCAAACTGGTTGAAACTATACTAAAGAACAGAATTGTCAGACACATAGATGAACATAATTTGTTGGGGAAGAGTCAACATGTTTTTTGTAACGGGAGGTTGTACCGCACCAATCTACTAGAATTCTTTGAGGGGGGTTAACAGGCCTGTGGACAGGGGGCATCCAGTGAATACAGTGTACTTTGATTTTCAGAAAGCCTTTGTCGAGGTCCTTCACCAAAGGCTCTTAAGCAAAGTAAGCTGTCATGGGATAAGAAGGAAGGTCCTTTCATGGATTGGTAACTGGTTAAAAGATAGTAAACAACGGGTCGGAATAAATGGCCAGATTTCAGAATGGAGAGAGGTAAATAGTGGTGTCCCCTAGGGGTCTGTACTGAGACCAGTCCTATTCAACATATTCATAAATGATCTGGAAAAAGGAGTAAACAGACAGGCGGCAAAATTTGCAGATGATACAAAACTACTCAAGATCGCTCGCTGCGAAGAGTTATAAAGGGATCTCATAAAACTGGGTGACTGGGCAACAAAATGACAGATAAAATCCAATGTTGATAAATGCAAAGTAATGCACATTGGAGAACATAATCCCAACTATACATATAAAACAATGGGGTCTAAATTAGCTGTTACCACTCAAGAAAGAGATCTTGAAGTCATTGTGGATAGTTGTCTGAAAACATCCACTCAGTGTGCAGCATCAGTCAAAAAAGCTAGCAGAATGTTCAGAATAATTAAGAAAGGGATGGATAATAAGACAGAAAATATCATATTGCTTCTATATAAATCCCTGGTATGCCCACATCCTGAATACTGCCTGAGGATGTCTTCACCTCATCTCAAATATATATATATATATATATATATATATATATATATATATATATATATATATATATATATATTGGAATTGGAAAAGGTTCAGAAAAGGGCAACAAAAATGTTTAGGGGTATGGGAAAGCTTTCGTATGAGGAGAAATTACTAGGACTGGGACTTTTCAGCATGGAAAAGAGATGACTAAGGAGGGATATGATGGAGGTCTATAATATAATGATTGGTTGCGGAGAAAGTAAATAAGGAAGTGTTATTTACTCCTCATAACACAAGAACTAGAGATCACTTAATGAAAGTCAGCAAGTTTAAAACAAACAAAAGGAAATATTTCTTCACACAATTCACAGTCAACCTGTGGAACTCTTTGCCAGAGGATGTTGCGAAAGCCAAGACCATAACAGATTCAAAAAGGAACTAGATAAATTCATGGAGAATAGGTTCATCAATGGCTATTAGCCAGAATGTGCAGGGATGGTGTCCCTAACCTCTGTTTGCCAAAAGCTGGAAATGGGCAGCAGGGGATGGATCCGTTGATGATTTTGTTCATTCCTTCTGGGGCACCTCACATTGGCCACTGTTCAAAGACAGGATACTGGATTAGATGGACCTTTGGTCTGACCCAGAATGGCCATTCTTATGTACGTCTATCTTTGTTCATAGACTATATTCTGACCTCAGTTATACCCATGCAAGAATGGATTAGCACACATAATTAAGAGAAGAATAATGGTCCTGAATGTAAAGAAGGTTTACAGGCATAAGGCAGTAAAGGTCTGTAACTATATGATGGTCACAGAAGAGATGTTTGTATCCTGCCAAGGAATTTCAGTGATAAGTAATGCCCATCAATTTTTTCCAGTTGAAGTTAGCCCAGTTTTAAAGTGGATTATCTGTTGTTGAAGCAGCATTATATGACCCCTGCTTCAACCTGAAGCAAGGGATTACAGGGTCCTACTGACCCCTCATCAGTATCCCAGTGTCTGGCAGGTAGTGTAGGACTGTTTACTGGTTTCCACTGCCCTGTTGGAGAAAGAAATCTTGATGCTCTGCAGCCCACTGTAGACTGTGGGAGCACTGGTTATTCCTGGTGCTTCATGAATCAAATTTCTTGATCTTAAAGGCACATTGCAGTGTTATTTATCCTCCCAGGCTTTTCCAGAGACAGAGCAATTGGGGGCAGCATTTTAATTGGCACGTGAGGAGGGATCTGATATGGGTGCTGGTTCTGCCTTGATCAGAATTGGTTTCTGTAAAAGTACTTTACAAACACTATCAGTCCTGACCGATATAAAAGGATAGGGGAGGGAAGATATATCAGCTATAGAAAGTGAAGGCCCTGTTCTCTATGAGCTGCAAAAGGGATATCTCAGGTTAACTGGAGACACCTGAGGCCAGTTAGGGCTGCCAGTTACCTTTAAAAAAAACCCTCTTCTGGTGAGAGAGAAAATGGGGGAGATGAAAGACAAGTGATAATAGTAGCAGGAGGCAGGGCAAAGGGGGAAGGTTTTCCTTGGGGGAGAAGGGTGTCTCCCTTCCTTATAGGGGAAAGAAACGAAGATAACAGTGGCTTGAGGAAACACTGGTAACTATGAGCAACAGCTGAGAAGAGAGGACAGGGGAAAGTATTTGGTTGCACTGTGAATTTGGGGGTTTCTTTTGTTTCACTTGAGAGAACTTATTTGGCCTACCCAGAGGCCAACCATGTAAATAAGGGAACAAGGTCAGGGGACAAGGAGCGGGGAGAGTTGGATGGGTCAGGGATTCTGAGGGGGGAAGTCAGGGAGTGGGAAATGGGAGGGGGTTGGATAAGGGGTGGGGCCAGGCTGTTTGGAGAGGGCAGACCTTTCTACCCGGCCCTGCATGCAATTTTGCAACCCTGATGTGGCCCTCGGGCCAAAAAGTTTGCCCACCCCTGCTCTAGTAGCTCTCTGCCAGCTGAGCTCCCCTGCATAGGGGGAATTCTCTGCTGGCCATCGCCAGCCATTTAAGTCCACTTTCCAATGCTTATATAGAGCAAAGTGGACTTGGCATACCAGAGACCCTAGCTCCTTACCCTGTCAGTGCCTAGCTTTACCCATAGGCAAAATGGTGATATAATAGTGTATTTTCTCACTTTTGTAAAGTGCTTTGAGATTCCTGGATGAAAAAGTCAATAATATACAATCCTATGAGAACAATATGAGATTTTTTTTTTGCTACCCCATATCTGTCTAGGTGAGAAATTATTTTCAATGGATTGCCATGTACAATTGGCTTGTTGCATTGTGAGTCCCCCTTTGCCTCACATCTGACTTATTGAGTATTGGTCACTACCAAGGGTCCAATCCTGGAACACATGTTTTATGTTTGGGGAATTTCAAAAGCAATAGGGAATCATGAGGTGGTGGGTGAGATTTGGGGGAACATAAAAATACTGTGAAAAGGTAAAAAAATAAAAAGCTTTTTGCCATTTTCAAAGCAAAAAGATTTTGCTTTTGTGAAATTTCTTTTTCTGCACACACTACCTCACTCCTCATGCGTGTATGTATGCACACACAGGTACAATATGGAAATAGGGCAAGTAGACTCGAAGCCTTTCAGTTACAGAAAGAGAACACTTCATGGACTGTAAGCAAGATAAAATATCCAGGGACCCATAAAACAGCTTGCAGAGCAGAAAAAAAAATTCAGTAGCTTTTGCAACCTTTTATCAGGATTTCTCTTGAGAAGCAATAGATCTAGAGGTAACTATCCCAGCTTTCAGAAAATGTTACTTTGCCCAGCTTAGACCCTGACAAAACAACAAAATTTAGGTACCCTATAAGCCAAAAAGGAATTGGAAAATGGACTTAGATTCCTTAACAGTAGCTCGAACTGGATGAGTATAGTGAGAGTTTTAAAAATTTGCAGTAGCACAACCTTGTGCTCTTTAGGGAATTTTAGCCAGTAAGACACACCTCCCCCTCAGGTTTCAGCAATTGGCAACAATTTGTGTAATCCCCTAAAAGAGAGAGCTATCACTCTGTGACTAATATAGGCCAATATTTTCCTTCCTGAATATCAATTTTAAAGTACTAAACAAAATTCTATGGTAATGGGATTGAATGTGTAGTAAGAGACCATAGGACCCTTGCTGAAAAGAGACCCAGGCAAGATTTGTATGCAACAGATTGGTTTCACTTAATCATATTGGAAAACCCTATAAAACTGAATATAGATAAAACCCAATAGAGTTCTATAGAAATTGAATAAAGTTATATAGTAATTACTGTAAAGACCTATAGAATTTAATAGAGAATTTTCCACTTTTCTGAATCTTCTTTTCTATAATAGGGAAAAAAATTGTATTACATTCAATAGTCCGGTTCAAAAATATAGATAAATAAATATAGATGGATTATCATATAACAGAATTTCTATGGATTTTTCCTATATGGGCAAATGTAATGATAAAATCTCAAAAGAAAATAGAATAGCTTCTGTTAGTAACACCAAGATCCTGTCTTCTGTTTCTAAGCAGAACGCTCCCTAGTTAGATGGATAAACCGAGTGGTAGGTGCATAGTACTTCCCAAAAATTACACAACGGGCCCAGTCCTGAAAATGAGCACTACCAATCGAAGCACTGTGCATATGTGGACTGTGTGTTCAGGCATTCAACTTGCAGGATGCAATTCTCAGGCCCCACATTGCAGTACAGACTGAGATATCCATGATGCTTCCAGCTGCTGATGGATATATATAGCTGCAGCTCCCTGCTTCCTTCTATGTTGATTTGGGGAAGGTGGATTTGTTCTGTGCTCATATCACACCACACCCCAGCCATGCTCATATTTCTCCCTGTTTCATTGCCTTGTGAAGACTTAGTTTCTTCCATGGGGGGCATGATGATGTAAAATCTGTTCCACGCTGGGATCTCAGAGCCTTTTTGGCACTAGTGCTGTGAAAAAAGCAGCATTTCTTCTGCATATGGCACTAATATGCCCACCTGAATGGGTTTAGAATTGTGCCACAAGTTATATAAGTGTTTGAGTAAATGATGCAGTACATGTCTAGCCAGTTTGAATCAGAGCAGCTACTCTGAGCTGTGGATACAGCATCATAATGGCACCTTTTGCATGTCTCTGTGAGACAGGCCAACTTGAACTAGTCAGGCTGTTCAGATGTGTTTTGTGATATGTGTGAAAACACATGCATGTGTGTATGGGTAAAATAGACAGGCAGGTCTCAACATGCAAGAAATCAATTTTATGAGATACCCTGTAACAAATTCCCTCCCTGTATCTGAGTTCAGAATTGAGCCCATAGTATGAATAAACCCCTAAATGATAGTTTTCAGCAAGAGTTATAGAATGGCTGCTGTGGAATGTACTAACCACTTTGAAAGACTCCTAAGAAGTTAAGAAAATTCCACGAGTCAGAGTTTTAAACTGGTTTATGTTTTTCATTATCTTGGAAATCTTTTTTTCCATAATGTTGTGCCTCTATTTGGTATTTTGCAGCTGAAGAAGTCCTCTTGCTCTTACCCTTTGTGTTGAGGAAAAGTATATACCCTATAAAATCTTATAATGGAATCAGTATATGGCCAGGAAAAGTTGAATCATGTAATAGATCAAAAGACAGAGAACTTGTTTTAAAAATAACATGCCAACACCTTTATTATATTTTTGAGATACACTATGTAACTGGGGAAGTCTTGTGGCCAACGATATTTACTTTTCTTCTGAGGAGTTGTTGTTTTTTTCTTGTCCTGGATCAAAATGTTTTCAGGCTTAATAATTTGTATAAAATGTCATTTTCTCCACTACAAGCTACTCTACTGTATCATTTTCTTAGGGTCTGAGATTTACATTGTACACTCCAGCAGTAGTACTTTGTAAATCACTTCGGTTCTTCTTCAGTTTGTCTCAAAAATGTGTTCTTCCTCTCCTAAATCACTTATTTTTGAAACTATCAAGTCACAGAAGTAACTATACTGTAAATTTTGAACAAGAAAAGGATTTTAGTTGTATTTGTTTTATAAACATCTAGTATGGAAGGAAAATAAACAATGCAAAGCTAAGCATAGGCTGGAAGGATCAGCAATTTTACAAAAGATAAATTAGCTATAGGCAAAACAAGGACAGTCCTTTCTTTGATCTTTGAACACCTTTGTGCTGAATAGGTTTAAATCACATTTTTATTACAAATTTTTTCAAGGAGTAAATTGCAATAACTTGATAAATGTGGTCCAACATCTTCAGCTTCATCCATATTGGAAAAACTCTGCATGGGAGCTAAAATATTCATCATGCCTTACTCAGCTTTCACCTATACCTGTTCTACACTGCTTTGGTGTACTGGAGAAGCTAATACTGATTTAACCAGTGTGACTCACAGGGGACTCGGATCCAATGACTGTCTGCTCACGGAGGCTCAGTCTAATTCCCTGTGAAGTCACTTGGAGCCTTTCTATTGACTTTAGTAGCAGCTGGATTGAACCAAAGGTCCCTTCAAATGCTTCGAATGAGTGGCTCTCTCAGGAGCTGACAGGGAGCTTAGCCTATGATGGTTTGGGTGCTGTAAGTGTCCATTTCTGCACTTCTGAAGCTTGGGTTTCGCTTAAGAGGAGCTGTGAATTTCCTATTTTTCCAAAAGTTCGGGATTGTTTTAATAACTAAGATGTTCTTAATCAGAGAGGTAGCCGTGTTAGTCTGGAATAGCAGAGGAAACAAAATCCTGTGGCACCTTAAAGACTAACTATAAAGTTTTGAAGCATGAGCTTTCGTGGGCTAATACCCACTTCGTCGGATGCAAGCAGTGGAAATGTTTAGAGGCAGGTCTGGGAAAGTAGGTAAGAACCAGGTGGGAGGTGAAAAGGGTAGTCCAAATAAGCTGAACCAGTTTGTTATCTCCGATCAGGGAGTGTGGATTATTCTTCTAGCATTTGAATGGGGTGTGTGAACATGGAGAGAGGAGAAACAATGTCTGTAATGAGCCAGCCATTCTAGATCTTTGTTCAATCCTAGAATGTGTGTGCTGAATTTGCAAATGAATTGAAGTTCTGCAGTTTCCCTTTGTAGTCTGGTCTTGAAGTGTTTTTGCTGCAGGATGGTGACTTTTAAATCTGCTAATGTGTGTCCAGGCAGGTTGAAGTGTTCCCCTACAGGTTTGTGTATATTGCCATTCCTAATATCTGATTTGTGTGCATTTATCCTTTTTCGTAGGGACTGTCCAGTTTGGCCGATGTACATAGCAGAGGGACACTGGTGGCATATAATGGCATATATGACATTGGTTGATGTGCAGGTGAATGAACCAGTGATGGTATGATTGATCTGGTTAGGTCCTGTGATGTTGTTGCTGGTGTAGATATGTGGGCAGAGTTGGCATCGAGGTTTGTTGCATGGATTGGTTCCTGAGTTGGAGTTATTGTGGTGCAGTGTGCTGTTGCTGGTGAGAATTTGTTTAAGGTTGGCAGGTTGTCTGTGTGCCAGGACTGGCCTTCCTCCCAAGGCCTGTGAAAGTGAGGGATTATTGTCCAGGATGGGTTGTAGGTCACTGATGATGCGTTGCAGAGGTTTTAACTGAGGACTGTAGGTGATGGCCAGTGGTGTTCTGTTGTTTTCTTTCTTGGGCTTGTCTTGTAGCAGTAGGCTTCTGGGTACACGTCTGGCTCTGTTGATCTGTGTCCTTATTTCCTTGTGTGGGTATTGTAGTTTTGAGAAAGCTTGGTGAAGATCTCGTAGGTGTTGGTCTCTGTCTGAGGGGTTGGAGCAAATCCGATTGTACCTCAGTGCTTGGCTGTAGACAATGGATCGTGTGGTATGTCCGGGATGGAAGCTGGTGGCATGAAGGTAGGCATAGCTGTCGGTAGGTTTTCGGTATAGGGTGGTGTCGATGTGGCCGTCATTAATTTGCACTGTGGTGTCTAGGAAGTGGATTTCCTGTGTGGACTGGTCTAGACTGAGGTGGATGTTGGGGTGGAAGCTGTTGAAGTCATGGTGGAATTCTTCCAGAGTTTCTTTCCTAAGAGTTTCTTTCTTAAGATGTTCTTGTGATACTTTCCCCCTAAGTTAGTGTGTACTCCCAGCTTTCACTCTTTCTTAATGACAGTTTCATTTTCATGGGGCCTGCTCTAATTTTCATCAGCTGGCAACAGTCCCCTAGACTAGAGACAGTACACAGCCGGAGTGAGCATGATCCCCATTTCTTCCTCTTCTCCCCCCGCCCCCTCCCCCACAATGTGCCTTGTGCAGCTCCTGGTCACGGCCAATTCTAGGGTCCCATTACTGGGGGGACGGACATGTGGGTATTTGGGCAACCCTAGCTGTCACTATTTAAAAAACAAACAAACTTAAAGGAGTCCGGGACTAATTAGGCCCCTGGAAATTCTTGGATTTTAAGGTTGAAGAAAGTAGAATTTGGCTACCGTGTCAGTATTTTGTCATTGTCACTTCCACTGCTTAACACCAGATAACTTTGTATGTGGCCATATTTTGGCCTTTCTGACAATAATTTGGAGCCCTTTGGAGATTGTTTGGGGGACAAAACTCCTGGTAGTACTGGGCCTGCCCCAGGTGTAGTGAAGGACGTGTAGGAGCTGACTTCTCTCGCTCTCTAGAGCCACTGGCTCTCCTTTTCCACAGGAGAGGTGGGGAGCCCCAGCAGAGGCCTTGTGTCTGATTTCTGCTCCCTTTACACTACTTGAATGATACAAAGAAAATGAAACAGAGCAGAGACTCTGTCCCAAAACAGTGATTGTGGCCTCTGGATGGTTTTGAAATATAGTCAACTCTCAGGCTGACATGGTTGGGTACCACTGATATAGGGCATCTGTTCGCCAGCCTCAATCCCTTCCTAGAACCAGCAAACCTTCTCTTGCCCAACTCACAGACACTCAAATGCACAGAATGGCTGTAGAGATACTTCAAATGGCATCTGGGGAGGGGAGAGCATGCTGCAGCGGTAGCTCTGCCTCCTTCGGCTCTTCCCAGCCCCGTTTTTTTCCCCTTCCACACCTCCGAGTGGAGGAGAATGGCTACCCCATAATACTGAGTTTGTCTCACTGAATTTCCATGGCAACAGACTTTTGTTATATCACAAACACGGACTTATGATTTCAGAGCGGGACAAAGCTAAAGGAAAAGCTGGCCTGAAAGAAAAGCAGCTTTTCTCAAATGCAGAAAATAAGGGAAAGGAATACGTCCAAGTAAATAGCTGTTTTCACAAATGCTCTTTTTCTTTCAAGTGTACTTCAGTGTGAAAGTCCCTCTTTAAAAGACTCAGTATTCCGGGTAATTGAGAATTTATTCCGAAATTGACTCTATTTTATTCCTTCTGGCACCTCTGAATTGCAAGGTTGGATAACACAAAATAGAAATTCTTATGAGAGTGTTCAGCAGTAACAGATGGTTATAATAATGGGCAGAAACTCAGTAATACAGTTATTCTGTGATATTGGGGTTCTGCTGGCATTAAAGGGATTAAGTTGCTCTCTTAAGACTGAGAGCTTTGTGTGAACTTATCAAAAGTGTACTCTGTAATGCAGTTTTGTAACAATTATTTAAGATGCATCCAGAACTCTCAATTTAAAAGAAAAATGAAAACAAACAAATTGCTATGTTAAACAACTTCATGGCACGTTAATCAGGAGGCTGAGTCTTGGTTCACTGTTGCTGAAAAGAACTTTAGAGGCAACTAAAAGGAATTTTCCACCTTATCTACACTAAATGAGAGGACAAAATGGAGGATTGTCCAGAGTACAAACGATGACCTATAAGATTAAAAAGAAGTCTCTTTGTTGCAATTTTATCATCACTTCTAAGTGACAAAGTACCAAAAGACAGCGTTGTGGCAGCAGCAATATATTTTCTTCAGGGCAGTAAAATCATCAGCGAGGTGGCTGTATATGTGTCACACTGCTTGAATATGAAAGCAATTTTCTGTAGCCTGGTGGCTTAATTCTGTTGTTTTCGTCAGGAACGAGTATTCTGGATCTCAGTTTGCAATGACTGATGATAATGGTCATGACTTGACAAATGGATGAGCGAGCTCCCCAAATGATTGCTGGTCAAGGTTCCAGTACCATCGACAGCAATATTTGCATTTATCTAAAAAGAGATTAAATGCTAACGGGGCTTCAGTACATTTGTCTGCCTGGCACTTGTGCATGGTTTTCCCATTAAATTAAAGGTGGGGGTGGGGAAGATGGGGTAGGACAGTATGGGAAGGGAATAAAAAGAAGATGAAGGAAAAAAGGAAGGCATCTTGCATACAGAATGCAACTTTAACCTCCCATTTTCTCAAGACGTGCACTATAGGGTAATGTCAACTGCAGATACAGGAGTACAAATAGCAATATATCTGCACTATTAAAATATTCCTGGGTAATGCAAATCATTGACTGTTCTGCTACTAATCTACTAATTTATCTTCAAAAAAATCTGATTTTACACTCACCTCGCATCCATTCTTAATATCTCCTGAAAACTCTTCCTATACGTGGCGGTAGAGTTTCTTGCAGAAGGATCAAACCTTCTAGCACTGGAGGGCTGTATAAATTGTAGGCAGCTTTAATTACACAATTTCACCTGTCATGGGCTAGATCCTTCATAACCTTCATATTACCTTGCACTGACTTTTAAGAAAGACTTGCATGTGCAAGATTGGGTCCCACATAAAAGCTTCGAAGGAGTCCATTTTAACTGGCGAATGCAGCTATTTGTTGTTGTCTGCCTCCACCCAAAATCAGCCAAAGAAAATTGCCGTTGTTGTTCCAGAAGTAGGATGTTAATTAAAAATTTGGACATATTCATCACTTAGGAGCTAATAAGAGTGTATGAGTTTGATCCTGCTCCCACTGAAGGCAATGCTGAAAATCCCGTTAATTTAAATAAGAACAAGAATGGACCATCTTTGAGTGTCTGACTTGATGCAGGAATTCAGTATTTGGGTCTTGATTTGTAAGGTGCTTAAACTTTACTCATACTCATGTTTAACTTTAAACATATATATAATTTCATTAAGATCACGGCATTTTCTGTGGCTAGTTTTGGGTAGAAGCAGATGTTGAAGCAGTGAGAGAGAACATGGTGCAAATTTATGGTGAAGTCAGTTGGATGACTCACATGTTAGAAGGTAGGCCCTTAGCACCTAGCTTAATCAGGCTTCTAACATATCTTCAAAAAAAATCTGATTTTGCACCCATCTAGTAGCCATTCTTAATGTCTCCTGAAAACTTCTTCCCATAAGCGGCAGTAGGCTTTTTTGCAGCTAGATCAAACCTTCTAGCATTGGTGATAGCTGATAATTATTTAAGGAATTAATATGATACAATATGATTAGTAATATTATGATTCTGTATCTGATTTTGTTGTCAATCTTGATTTCAACAGACATCTCCCCAATAAAAAGCAATTGGGGAGAGGACGTGTGTTTTTATTTGTTTGTTTGTTTGCTGCTACTGGGAAAAATGTAAGCTGCTGAAAAGAAATCAGGGAAATGTTCTTGGAGGTAAATGTCAATATTATTCAACAGCATTTTTTTAAAAATGTGAATCCTTCCAAGTCTAATAATAGGTGACTGGTTGATAGATCTGTTGTGTCACAGGAATTCTGCTCTGCTGGAGATGAAGGTTGTCGCTTATTGGGAAACTGCATAAAGATTTAACAAAGTCCTGTGGCACCTTAAAGACTAACTATAAAGATTTGGAGCATGAGCTTTCGTGGGCTAATACCCACTTCGCCTGCATCCGACGAAGTGGGTATTAGCCCACGAAAGCTCATGCTCCAAATCTTTATAGTTAGTCTTTAAGGTGCCACAGGACTTTGTTAACTCTGCTATTCCAGACTAACACGGCTACCACCCTGATTCTTGCATAAAGATTGCACACTTGGGGCCAACTTCTACCCTTGGTTATGTACTTGCTACTCTTATCCATAGAGTTCAATAGAAGATGCCAATTCTTACCCAAGGGCAGGAGGATTTGCCGATAGTTGTCTGTTACTGCTTTCCTTGAGTAACAAACTGTCGCCATTGTTAGTTATCAATGGGGAAGATATACAGGATCTTTTGCAACAAATAGACAAGCTGTTATTTCTTGAGCTGAAGGAGAACTCCACTGACTATGAGAGGACAGCAGGCTGGATAGTTACTGGAGCAAGACACTAGAAGGAGACATGATCTAGGCCACCCAGTATATCAGACTTGTTGGTTAATATAAGAAATCCTCTTGCCTGACCTCCATGAGTTAGGAGAAACTAAAGCATTATATTCTGTCCTCTATGCCCACAGTAGAAATGTATAAATAACAAATAGCTGAAAACAACTATCACAAACAAAGCTGTTAGGCCAAATATAACACAGGAAACTGGTTAAGACCCCAGGTCTGAACATTGGTCCATGTGGGAAGATACCCATATTTAAAATCAAGGCATCATATAGGGAGAAAGTGCATTTTTGCTGATTAGTGTGCAGAATCAGTGCCTAACTGATCAACTGCCTATATGAGGTAAATAGTAAAACTTATTGTGCACAGAGTAAACAAATTGAGGAAAATGACACATTTTTCCTCTGAGTCGTATCAGTTACAGTAACCTCTGATACTGCTTGCAATAATAGTAGTCTTAAAAAAATACAGAACTGATTTTCATGTTGACATTGTCGCTGAAAGTATGAAAATGAATAATGAATCAGCCCAGTATTTCTGTTGTTTATTTTTATTCTGAATTCAATCTAAAGTAGAACCTCAGAGTTATGAACCCCGGATTTACAAACTGACCAGTCAACCAAACACCTCATTTGGAAACGGAAGAACACAGTCAGGCAGCAGCAGAGACAAATACAGCACAGTGCTGAGTTAAGTATAAACCACTAAAACTGTAGGGAAAGTTTTTAAAAAAAGTTTTGAAAAGCTAAGGAAATTTTCTGTGCTTGTTTCATTTAAATTAAGATGGTTAAAAGCAGCATTTTTCTTCTGCATAGTAAAGTTTCAAAGCTGTATTAAGTCAATGTTCAGTTGTAAACTGGTGAAAGAACAACCATAATGTTTTGCTCAGTTACGAATATTTCAGACTTACGAATAACCTCCAGTCCCAAGGCATTGGTAACTCTGAGGTTCTCCTGTATTTTATGCTGGCTGTGAAGGGACATGTCCTCACTCTGGCAGATAGGAGGCTAACAGGTTCCTTTGGGCCTATTCAACACTAACCAGGCACACTTGCATGGCTTGTTCTGCCTGGATGGGGGAAACTTAAAAAGGAAAACCTGCCATAGGAAGGGCTGGTGAACAGGAAGAGGGTTGTCTCAGGCAGCTGACACAGGCCCACTGAGAGGGAGATAGCAACAAGTCTCACTGCTTCCAAAGCCACAAGACCCAGCCTTAGAGCAGTACGCCCCCAAAGGAGGGGCTGGAGGTAGAATCCAATTTAGACTAAGTCCAAAGGGCTGACCCAGCAAGCCTGACTAGTATCCAGGTCACCCTTACCTCTCTTGATTTTCCTATGGACTCCCCTCTCCCATAAGGGAAGTAAGAACGTGAGAGGACTTTTCTCTTTTTGTTTGCTTTAAAAACCCCATGAGCATCTACCGAGAGGGGAAAGAAAGGCATTATAAAGGAACTGAAATGCGGTCTGGAGGACACCTGGCACCCCACTGACCCCTTCATTCATATGATGATGACTCTAAACTGTCTGTGGACCATGGATTACTGTAAAGATAATGCATACCTGTATTTAGAATTTGGCAGGGAAGCTGAAAGTCCAGATGCAGGGGGGACGGAGGGAAGGAGTTGGCACCAGTTAAGACGTGGGAGGCAGTTTGGGACTGAGGTATATGCACACTAGATGGATGTTTCTGCTATAGTGATGAGCAGTGCAGTAGTTAACAGTTGGCAGGATTAGGTCATTGAGATGTACGGTAGCACTTCATATCTCTTTTAGTAGTTAGAGCTGGTCAAAAATAGGGATTTTTTTCATGAACAAATTTCAAAAAGTGTCTGTTTTTTGTGGGGAAAAAATCAAAAGCAGCTGTAGTTAGAGCTTTTATTGTGTGCAGACCCAGACTACACTGCATACATTCAGTTCTCATATGGAAGTTTTCTTTATGACTATAAGGATTAAGACTATTTTTTTGTTTTTAAAGGAAATCTTAAGGTTCTATAGTACAAAATGCAGCAAAGGATTCATTTTGAATCAAATTCTACTCCCATCCAATTGCAGAATATACTGGGCCCTATGTACAATCATGTCCTTACTTCACATTTCTTAAATTTCCTCACAAATGACCTCCTCCATGAGGAAATATAGCTAGTCATAACCCAAACCCATCACTGGATCATCCAGATAAATCCCAGTAGGACCAGAGATTCTAGGAGGGAGTTCCAGAAAGATCAGACTGTAAGCAAGAAAAATAAGTCCATTATTCACCAAGATATTGGCAGTCTGTCTCTTCATTCAACTAATTGAACACTGCACACGAAAACTACAGTACTGAAAATATACTGTATCAGGGATGGCACATAGATCTATGAACAATTTGTCCCTTCTGTCATTGCCAGAAGAAACCTCACCGCAGAAGACAAAAACAACAACAAAAAAGCCTTGCTAAAATACCACCTCAAGCAGGAGCTTTAACTCACAACCCTAAATATTATGGACAAAACTTTCAAAATTAGCCAAATTCAAAATGGTCTTTATACATGGTGTGTTTGAAAATATACTGTGCACATACAAATCAGGCATTTGTGCATGCACTTGGCCAGTTAGTCACTTCAGTAGCCATATGCACTTATATTACGCTATTTAATAAATATTATTAAAATAATCATATTTATTACAGTAGTGTCTAAGGTCAAACAAAAATGGGGACCCATTGCATTAGGCACTGTATATCTGAAGTAGAATATAGTTCCTGTTCCAAAAAGCTAACAATGTAAACAGACAAGACAAACAGAGGTTAGGGAAAGGATATAACATACAAAGAGAGTGAACAATGTGATGGTTGCAAACATCATGTTCGTTCCATTTTTTTTAATGGACTGGATGGGTTTACTTGAGATAAGCCAGTTAAGACAACATTTTGGGTAAAGCTATAGATTGAACGGCTATAGATATATGACTCAATCTAAAAATGGTAAATCATTCTGACATATGGAAATCATCCATTGCTTACAAATTTAAAAAATAGGTAATTAAATGTCATGTCATAGCACATGGTACGAGCAGGATTTGTACAATTTATGGATAAAATAGACTAACATTTTGTGTTTATTAAATGGGAAGATCTTCGGCAGAGGGACTGCATTTTCATGGGTGTGTGGGCAATACCGAATACATTTTGGGCATTATTGGTATCCAAATTAATAATAGTGACAAGGTAACTGTAAAGACAAAAACATGTTTTTTTGAGCAATGAATAAAGGGCCTAATTCAAAGCCCACTGAAGTCAATGGACATTGGACCAGACCCCCAAAATGTAAAGAGTTGATATACTTTAAACTATCTTTTCATATTTATGTGTTAATAGGGTTGTTGAGTCATATTTATACTGTTATGTTCCTTGTAGATAATTTAGTTCAGTGAGCACACACAACATTAGAATGTGGAGGTGTTTACATATGTTAGTTATTCCCATGTATGGATGCACAATTAATAGCAAAACCGATACCAGGCTACTAATGATTTTAGAAAATTACAAAAGAAACTGAACATGCAACATTGTATAATTAGTGGAATAATCATGAATAGAAATAGACAGTCCAAACCTTCAAAAAAACAGTTACTAACCTGTTTTGTAACTTGTTCTTTGAGATGTGTTGCACATGCCCATTCCACTTCAGGTGTGTGTGCTCAGTGCACCAGAGTTGGAGATCTTTCTCTTACTGGTAGTACCCATCAAGGTGGTGCAGGCACCCTCTGCTGCCTCGTACAACTGCATGATAAACTGCATGATATCCCAGACGCCCCTGCAGTTTCTTCCTACCAGACTCTCATATAGAGGAGGAGGGGCATGCATCTGGGAATTGGCCTGTACAACACATCTTGAAGAGCAACAGTTACTGAACAAGTTCATAACCATTTTTTCTTCAGCGAGTGACTGCACATGTTCATTCAGCTTCAGGTGATTCACAAGCAGTTCAAACTGGAGGTGAGTTTCATAGTCACCTGAACAAGGACTAAAGAACTACTTGTCCAAACTTGGCATCCTATCTGGAATGCTGAGATGTGGCATAATGAGTAGTAAAAGTAGGTACCAACGACCAATTTGAGGATTACAAATGTCTTTGATAGATACTTAAGCCAAAAAAACAAGAGCATATCTTTTAATTGAGATCGAATGGAGTTCACTACCCCTCTGGCTAGTGGAGGTACATGGGCAATGTTATAGCACAAAACTATACATGATGAAATCCAGAATGAAATCCTCTGCTTCCAGATTGAAAGGTCTTTCATCCTGTCTGCAACTGAGAAGCAGCTGTGTCGATGACCTAAAAGACTTCCAGTCTGAAACAAAAGCCAATGCCCTTTTAACATTCAAAGTATGGAGCCTCTCCTCATTCTTGTGTGAATGGGGTTTACGAAAAAATATGGCTTGATTGAGGTGGAATTCCAATTCTACTTTCGTCGGGAATCTTGGGTGCAGACGTAAATATACCGTGTTCTTGTAAAAATCTGTGGGAGGAGGGTCAGCTACTGATACTCAGAACTCTGCCACAAAGGGTGCTGGAACTAGGGTGTTGAAGGTGCGGCAGCATCCCCTGGCTTGAAGTGGTTTCCATCGTTTACAGTTTTGTTCAATGGCTTTCAGCACCTCCCTATAAGAATTCTTCCAATGCAACTGTCCACCATCCTTCTTGCCTAGGTAAAAGCTACAAAAAACGAAAGTTTCATAGAGAGCTACAGCAAAGAGAAGATGGCCATCAGTTCAAAGAGCAAACCCATCAATCTTACCATCATCAGGTTTAAGTCCCATTGTGGAATGGGATCCATTGGATTGGGATATAGTCTGCCCAGACCCTTTAGAAATTTGACACTGAAGAGGGATTGGATCCTGGAGAGCCTGACTTGTATTTAGGGCTTGCATTGACTTTGTGCTAGCTAGTTGTTCAGGTATGAAATACTTGCACCCCTGCTTTCCTTAGAAACGCAGCTACCATAGCCATCCATTTTGTAAATACTCTTAGGACCACAGACAGGCTGAGGAGCAGAACTGTTAACTGATAATGGGTTCTGTAGACCAGAAATCTTAAGGATTTCCTGTGGCTTTGCTAGATTACTATGTGGGGAAATATGCATCTTTCAAGTTGAGGGCAGAGTACCAGGATCCAGGGTGGGGATGTGGAGGCCTGTATGAGCATGTACAAAGTTATTTTCTTTATATATTTGTTCAAATTTTTCAATTCTGGGATGGACCTCCTTTTGCCTTGGAAATCAGGAAGTAACATGAATAAAACTTCTTGCATTAGTGGAAAGGACTCTTCTGTAGTTCTCAAATGGAGACGAGACTGCACTTCTGTGAGGAGGACATCCTTGTGAGAGTGGTCCCTGAAGAGCAGTGGGGAAGTTGGTCAGGAATGGAGGGGGAATAGAAATAAATGGTATCCCTATTCCACAGTATAGGACCTATACTATCTCAATTTGAAGCTGCTTCTCCCTATAATGTTTTTCCTTTGGCTAAAGATAGTCCAAAAACAAAGCCCAAGATCTAAAGACCTTTACCTTTGGAGAAATTTGAAATCCAGTAGTGAATTTTGTGGCTGACCCCTATTTCTGTGATGGACAAAGCAAACACTCAATCCAAACACTTTCAAACTCTGGGAAAGTTTTGAGGGTTGGGTCCATCGCTAGCACTGGTACCAGAAAATTAGTTAAGATCATTTCCCTATACCACTAATTCCAAATGTCAGATTACTGACAGCCAAATAAGTCAAATTCCCAATGCATGTTTTCTCTCTATTGAATATTAGGACTAGAAAAGGAAGTCCGATCACTTAGTTAAATATGCTTAATCCATTTGTGAACAGGCAGCATCCCCATCCTCTTCTCAACAGAGCAGACACAGCAAGTGAGGCCCCTCCTGCAGAGACTTGCATACCTATTTAACTTCATGCACTCTGAGCAGTTCCATTGACTCCAATGACTCCACTCCTCATGTGTAAAGCTTAGAATGTAAGTCTGTGCAGGGTCAGGGCCCTACAGTCCAAAACTCATCGGTGATTCTGGTTGGAAGCCATGGACTGCAGTAATTAGTAAATAATCTCTTCAATGCATTGCACATTCAGGAAAGTTTTTCATACGCTAAGGTATTTCTTTATTCCTCCAAATAATCAGCACATGCTTTCCTTGAATTCTCAATGCAAACAGTAGTCCGGATCCTCAGTTGGTGTAAACTGGCATACCTCCATTGATCTCAATTGAATGGTACCAATTTACACCAGCTGAGGACCCGATCCCAGTATGTATTGCATTGCATTTATTCACGCTACAAATTAGGTCATCTGCTCTCCTAGACACTCATAAAACTCAGATAATGCCCTGGCTGAGGTGGTGAGCACTGTTGTTGGTGGAGAGGGAAAGAGAGAATTCACCAAGACAGACAGAGAAATGGAAACAAGACTTTAAAAAATATATATTTGGGTACAGATTTTAAATGCTTTCTTTGCAGTGGCTGGGGACTGCTTTCTGTCCATTGGAACCTCATGTGGCTTGTGGGCTTATACACAATCTATTTTACACTGTAGTTTTGCCAAATTACGAGGGGGGGTTATTTCAGATTCCTTTGTAATTCTGTAGTTCCAAAGCTGAGGCTTAACCTTTCAATCTGCTTATTAATACCCATGTCATGGCTCTTGTTGAGAAAAAGGTTTAGTGTCACTGTCCTCAATCAGTGTCCTTTCATTAAGAACCATGTTTTCCTGACAAAGGATAATAAATGGACACTGTTGGTCCCTAATGTGCTTTTTGACTACAGAGCCTATACCATTTCTCTGAAGCAATGGCAATTATTTGTCATTTTAATATGACTTGGCAAGGAGATCCAAAACCATAGGACCATTATTCATCAATATGTATACTTTGTGCTTGCATTAATATTAGAATATCATTATTATTATCCTGACATTGTATGGGCTAGATAAAATTACCTCTTGTAAAAAATGTATTAAACTATGTTCAGCTATATTCATATAGCAAGGCAAGAGCAATTTAAAGACCTATAACATTTCTGTGTTGAATGCTGCAATTTATTATGATTAGTGGTGGAACACATTTGCCTTTTGTACTAATACAATTTATATCAATATTTCTCCACCACTAATTGGAAGTAGTATAACTATATGTTACAGCCACCATCAAAAGATACACCGGAATTTCATCCATTCTCTTAATTTCTAAAATGTTGTGACATCTAATATTTCTATCATTCTAAAGATTAAATTAGCAGGTGATAAAAAGGTCATTTTTATTGATGTTGGAGTGTTAAAAAAATGGCATGTGTCTGCAGACTCTTCTATGCAAGAATTTCTGACCTGGGCTTGTGAGTAGTAGTTGGATTCAGGGGTGCTGAAGCTGCTCATTATTCTTCTCGCTGATGCATTGTGCTTATTTAGCAGGATTTGGTTTAGAAATGTATTAAATATAGCCATGGAGGAACAGCTATTGTTCTACATCTATGTAGAGAATTGTATGAAAAATGGTTGGGGAAAAACTTTCCAATTCTATTTTATACCCTTTCTTTATCACCCTTTCGTATCACTCCCTGAAAAACAACATTAGCCTTCCCTGCCCTAGAAAGGATGGCAACGTAGTCCAGGGGGGTAGAATTCTGGCAATGGAGTCAGGAATAATGGGTTCTATTCCTGACTCTGCAACAGGGGAAGCCTTCTTTACAGAGTTAACTTGAGTTACTCCTTTTCAGTTAGCCGAGCTCATGGAAGAACAGCCAAATGGTGAAATAACACTTAGGCTGCTGTGTCCACCTTGGTATTGCAATCGTTTGTCTAGAATGCTAAAAGTCCTGGGACGCATTCCATGGCTCTTAGCACTGCAGTAAGTTGAGCTATTTTCCAAATTCTTCCCAGTGAATTCTTGGAGAATTTAACTGTCCTTTCTGTACAGATTATGTGAGTTGTGGGAAGCACACTGGAGGACTAGCAGCACTCTAGTCTGCAACCCACTATGGAGTGGGTTTCTTTGCAGCTTATGGGTTGTGATCACTTGAGTTTTAGCCTGTACCCAGTCTCAGACCAGTCAGCTCAAGGTAAAGTCCTCCCTCCCCCCCTTAAGTGATGGGTTGGTGTGTGTGGATGGCACCCAAGTTATAACTCAAGTTAATTCGGCAGTGGAGGAACTGACAAGGAAAATTCGGCTCTGGAGGAACTGACAAGGAAAAATTCAAAAGGACTATATATGTCTGAGCAACATGCAGAGAGATTTGGAGGTGCTGAGCATTGCTTGCTCATCTGTATCTGCCTCCAGCATACCCATTGAGATGCACCTATATAACACGCTGTTGAGTTTGGGTTGCCATTCTTTGGCAGGAAGAAGGGTGTAAGAGAGAACTTTACATATTGAGGTGTAAACAGACTCGCTGTTGCCTGAAACCCATCTGGAGATAATCTTCAAAGAATGGAGAATGGTATAATAATAGACACACAAGACAAAGTACCCCTCTCTTCTCCAATCCTCTCTGCTCACGGCAGCAACACCTGAAGAAACACTGAACGTGGGGAGTGGTCCTGCCCTGGAGGCTTCCAGCCAGTAAACACAGTAAAGAGCATGTGGTGAGAAAAACCTTTGCTGGCTAATTGGGTACTAATTTGCATTTTATCTGTTTATTTTTCTTTGTAACCAATTCTGAGTTTTATGCTCATTGATTGTAATCACTTAAAATCGATCTTTCTGTTTTATTGTTTTACCTAAACCAGATTCATGTTTGGTTTGAAGTGTTTGGGAACTCCACCTGAGATAATGGGATTTATACATATCATTTTCCAATGATAAAATGGTGAACTCTCTATGAACTTGCATTGTCCAGGAGGGTGCTGGGCAGTACAAGATACATATGTCTGGGGATAAGTCTTGTGACTGGGAGATTGCTGGTGTCACCTTGTATGTTAATGCATGAATGACTGACCAGAGTATTCATGTAATATATCTGGGAGTGATTTTACATGTTAGAGGCTGTGTGAGAGCCAGACTACGATTGGTTGCTGTTACAGTGAAGCAGTGTAAAAAGCACATCAGGTTGGAGATTTGAGGGGGCACAGCTGTCCAGCTGTCCAGATTGTACTCTGGGTACTGTTACACAATACATCTGTAAGCCAGCTGCTAAAGAACTGAATTTGAAATGCTCATACAGATTATAAATTGATGTGGTGAGATGAGACTTCTGCTTTTATGCTAAACTCTGCTCATTTTATTGTTAACTTATCCCATTGCCAAATAATAACAACTCCATTTTCCTGTTTTGTCTCTTACATCCAGCCTGACACTTATCCTTTGTACCAGAGAGCTGAAAATGTGTTTTCTTTACTTGTGGGACTCTGATCTTCGATGAGGGTTTCTAGGCACTACCATAAAAGAAATAAAATGTACTATTATTATTTTGCAGTGGCATGGAAAGCTTTTTACAGCTGCAGACGATTCCATTTAAGATCATTTCTCTGTTTGGGTTTTTATTTCAAGTTGCAGTGTAAATATTTATATCTTTGGAGGTCAATGACTGGCAAAATAGAAATGGAATCTGCCACACCTGTAAAACTCAAGTACATACTGCTACATTGAGAACATCTTCAAACGTGCTAGCCAAAGTACAATCGCTGTCCTTGACCTCCACATTCCCTTGGGGAAGAGAGGGAGAATTCTGTTTTTAGCTTTTCTAAACAGCAGCACAGTCTAATCAAACTCACTATTACTTAATTTTGTAGTGTGTGTGTGTTGCCTTATGATGAGGTCTGCTGTCCACTGGGAGATTAACCTAAATCGAGGATATTTCCCATGGAATTTCTGATGGTGCTGAAATCTCATCTCCAGCAAAAGTCCATGTCAAGTAATTTTTAGCTGATCTGTGGTTCTCCAGATCTGCAAAGAAATGCAGTCACATTTCAATCTGAACAGCCTGGTAGTATATTATAACTTTTCAGTTGCAAAGTGATACAAGTAAACTTACTTTCCAGATTGGGGAAAATTGCAACTATAAGTAGGCTGACCATATTTCCTTTAGACAAAAACGGGACATTGGGAGGGCAAAAACGGGACAGGGTGTGGGGGGGGGGGCATGGCCCCACCTGGGCCCCCCAGCACCGGGCGGGGGGGAGGCAGAGGGAGGTTGGGGGGGATGGATGGAGGAATAAGCAGAACAGGGATGGGGGATGAAGAGGATGGAGGGAGAGAGAGAGAAGGGGGGATGAGGGATGAAGATGATGGAGGGAACGGAGGGAGAGAAGGCACGAAGGTGAGAAAGGGAGAGGATGGATGGATGAGAGAAGAGATGGGGGTAGGGAGCAGGGTGGATGGAGGAGGCAAGGGACAGCGAGAAGGAGGGATGGAGAGAAGGGAGATGGAAGAGGAGGCAGTGGACGGAGGGAGAGAGAGAAGGGAGGAAGGGAGGGATGGAGAAGGGGGATAGAGGGAAGGAAGAGAGGGATGGAGGGATAGAGAGAAGGGAGGAAGGAAGGGATGGAGGGATGGAGAAGAGGATAGAGAGAAGGGATGGAGGAAGTGAGAGGAGGCAGTGGACAGAGGGAGAGAGCAGGGAGGAAGGGGGGGGATGGAGAGAAGGAGGAATAGAGAGGAGGAGGCTGCAGCGGGCGACGGGCTGGAGGAGGCGGCAGATCAGAGCTGTCAGGAGCCGCAGCTGGGAGCGGAGCGAGCCGGCGGGGGGGCTGCCGGCCAGGTTTTCTGAAGAGAGAAGGGATGGAGGAAGTGAGAGGAGGCAGTGGACAGAGGGAGAGAGCAGGGAGGAAGGGGGGGATGGAGAGAAGGGAGGGAAGGAGGAATAGAGAGGAGGAGGCTGCAGCGGGCGGCGGGCTGGAGGAGGCGGCAGATCAGAGCTGTCAGGAGCCGCAGCCGGGGGCCGAGCGAGCCGGCGGCGGCGGCAGCGGAGGGGGGGACGTTTTATGATTCCATGTTTTTTCTGAGTCTTGCCCCAAAAACGGGACAAAATTGATATTTTGGTCAAAAAGACGGGACGGTTAAAAAACATTAAAAAAACGGGACTGTCCCGTTCAAAACGGGACGTATGGTCAGCCTAACTATAAGAGGAAAGATTTTTTTTAAATGGTCCTAATATCGATTGAAACAGTTCTTTTGTCAGCAAAACTCCTGGTGTTCGCTCCCATTTACTTGTATCAGGACAAGTTTGGGCCTGATTTCAACACACAATTTTCTGGAGGTCTCTTAAGTTATTTAGAGATACTAGGGAGATTGCCAACGACTGGCAGCTGCTAGTGATTATGACACAGGCTACCTTGTTTTCTCCCTGGTGGAAATCAAATAATTACAATCCACTCCACTGTTACTCTGCTTGTTGAGCTTCCCTCTTCAGTTCCAGATACTGTATTTTTAATTAATCTTACAGACTTCTAGATCATGATCAAGGACATGAAACTGAGTTCTAACAGGTTTGGAACTCTATTGTCTGAGGAGGAAACACCAAAACCACTGGGTTTCAGTTTTATATAGTTTATTAACTAAACAAAATTAAGCAAAACTATACAGTTAGATGGTTGATTAAATCATATCAAATAAACCAACATTCCCTTTTAAGCCCTATGTAACAATTTGAGAAGACAGCAGTCTTGTTTAGCTATCAGCCCCAAATCTCAATGCTAACCTATTATATTTAGATTCCAGCCAAACAGCTGATACAGGGAGGGTCAAATCACTTCCAGGTTGAAGCCAATGTTGAGACTACAGTTCTGATGCTAAGAAAGTTAACCTGTCCAAACTGCTGGTGATAGTGAATCTCTTCACTCCCAGCATAGGATTACAATGAAACATTTCATTACAGCTCTAGATGATGTGACTTCTTACACTTCATATTCAAATGGCAAAGTTAGGTGAAAATAACAGGATCTCTCATCTGAGAATCAAACATACAACTCCTAACCCATCAACATGTGATGTTTTGACAGCAAGTTTGTTTAACCTATGGCTGTCTTATGTATTGGGAAACAATTCTATAGGTTTTAGAGGAGTAGTCATGTTGGTCTGTATCACCAAAAACAAAAGGTGTCTTTGTGGCACCTTAGTGACCAACAAAGTTTATGGGCTATAATCTACTTCATCAGATGTATAGAGTGAAAAATACAGTAGGCAGGTTTAAATATATAGCACATGAAAAGATGGGAGTTGCCTTACCAAGTGTGGGGAGGATGTCAGTGCTAATGAAGTCAATTCAGTCAGGATGGACGTGGCCCATCCCAATAGTGGACAAGAAAGGGTGAATAGCAACTGAGGGAAATTTACTTTTTGTAATGTTAACAAGCCAATTCAGGGTGGATGTGGCCCATTCCCAACCATCTTTTCATGTGCTGTATATGTATACCTGCCTACTGTATTTTTCACTCCATGCATCTGAAAAAGTGGGTTATAGTCCATGACAGCTTATGTGCAAACAAATTTGTTAATTCTATAGGTGCCATACTCATATAAATTCTGTGTCCCTTTGGAATGCCTCTTACGATCTTCTTGTGAAATAAGAATGGGGCTCTCCTCTTCTGAGGTCACTGGCGTCACAATTGGAGTCCGATTAGGTCACCTTTGTGCAAATGAAGAACTTTGCCATCCCAGTAACTTTGGGCTCAGAAATTCCAGATCCAACAATATACCCAATCAGCAGGTCCATAGGTATACAGAGACATTTGAGGTCATGGATCATCCTTCCAGTATTATTCCAACCCCCTAAAAATCCAAATTCAAAAAAATAATATTAAAAATGCACAGCTAGCAAAAAGCTGGAATTGAAATCTTAAGAAAAGCCCAATATGACATTCACTCAGCTATGCCCAGAAAGGGACAGTGCCAGTTGTACAGACACAGGCTTATAATTTCCCCTTTATAGTTGAGTACTCAGCAGCTCAACTTTAAACAGTATTTTTTTGACACACACAATCTGGGAGAAAGGCTAACACTTAAATTCAGTCACAGTAAAAAATATTTTCCTCCTGAAATCACAATTTTGGGATTCCATTTTTATAGGTAGTCCTCTCTGCCTCACAGTGATAGAAGTGCCAGATCCTAAGCAGCTACTAGGGGTTAGGTAGGGGTTAGATGCTAGAGTTGATAGAGATCAACCACAGAGTAAGGGTTGTAGTACCAGACCTGGAGATGTGCAGCATATTTGTACTAATCTGCAAAATACACTACAGGCAATTTAAGGGCTTTTACATTGTATTAACTGCAATACAGAATATTTTCTAAGACCCTTTCACTAAAGCAAGCAAACGTTTTCAATCCAAAATAGGTCATTTTCCACTGAATTTTTCAAGCCAAAATTAGGTCATTTTGAAAGGAAGGAGATCCATTCTTTAAGAAAAGATGCGTCTTACTTTTGCGGATATGCAAACATCCATATTTTTGGTGAAAAAAGATGAATCAAAATAACAACGTGCAATCTGAAGGCATAAAAGCACAAAACCCAAACTATAAATTTAGCGCTGCCTCAGTGTTCACCTCTCTGTTTAGTAGTATTAAATCAGTTTCTTAGAATTGCAGAATTCCTTTTATTAGCTCTCCTGTTTAATTGGGCAGGTGGATTAGCTATGGTGGACTGATCTAGCAGACAGCATGCAAGAACAACTTCTACTGAAGTAAGTGAAAGGGTTGCCTGTCTTACTGTAGTCAGTATTCCAAGTCATCTTTTTAATTCCCATTTAAAAACAATTGTTGAAATCTGGGCTCCACTGTAGTCAACAGGAGTTTGACCATTGATTTCAATGGTGACAGTGCTTCTGATTTATCTGAATTTGTTGAACAGTTTAAATCATATGCTGGAAATAAAAAACTAGAAATGCAAGCATTAGTGAAATCTACCCCCAGTTTAGCTGGTGTAATTAGACAAATGTAGGCTACTTCTCACTTTTCTGTAAATAAGATCAAGATATAAACTGTTTAACACAAATCACTGAAATACATTTCAGACTTTGAAAGATGAAGGGGTATAAATACTTCTAAGAAAAAGCCTCTAACTATGACAAATTTACACATACAAAGTCATAGTTGAAATAATTTTCAGGAATATTTTGTGCAGTTGAGGATAAAGTTTCTTTAAAAGGAATTGTCAATACTTTCTAAAGTGGACCATAAAAATAACATAGACCTCCTTTTGATCCTCATGAGTATACTTTATTTGTCCTTGAAAAATATATCCAATGTACCTTTCAAAATGATTTATTATGTGTTATTGTTACAGTGTTCAATATTGTTCAATACTGAACTATTGTACTGATTACCACTCTCCCACTCTGCTTTAGTTCTATCATGTGCTTTTATTTACCTCCTGAGGCAAAAACATTTTAATTGGTTTAGTGAAGCTTGAACTCTCTTTTATCAATGACAGGTTTCATCAAAGTGGAACTAACCCAAGAGCTGTATGTATTCTCCAAGTGTTGAAAAACAATGATTTGTTTGGGGGCTGTAAGGTTTAAAACTGAACTTTTGTAGTGTAGATTACTTAATAATCACTTAAATAACAAACAAACAACCTCTCTTTTTTTAATTTGAAAAATGCTTCTCCTAAATATACTGGGATAACTTCTCTGTGGTTTAACTTCATTGAAAACAAATACATTTGGCAAACTGAGCACACAAATTCATACTGTGATGAGTACCAAAATTCCAGAATGCAATGCAAAATGGTTTATAGTTTTGAAACTTATAAAATGAATGAATAATTTATGCATTTTCTCCTAGTTTAATGAGCTCCTTTCCAAATTATTATTACACAAAAAGTACAAAGCACTGTGATCTGATATGAAATAATGTACTATTATTTACTATGTTAAAAACTCTTCTCACACAAAAATGTATCCTTTTAAAAGGCATCTGATTTTCATAAGGGCTTATTTCTCAGGACTCAAGTGACTTATGAACAATAGAAACTGTCTCCAGTCCTCCTATACGATTGAAAATGTTTGGGTAGGCCTGCAGGTCCTCTTTGTGAATCTTAACTATAGAAAAAGAAGTACAAACCAGCAAGATCTAATTCCAAAGTATGTGTAATATTCTAACATATATTTTAAACACTGGGACCAGGTGAATATTAAAGAGTGTTAAAAAAAACAAATAGAGGGTAACATTAATACACAGAACCTACACAATGGAAGGCAACAATCTGGGTGTTGAGAAGAAGAGAATCTATACTCCCAACTTAAGGGCAGGTCACAGGGTAGCATAGCAGCACTACTACAGTCTCTGCTGCACAGAGTCTGAAGCTCTTCCCTCAGTCCAATCCAAGCTTCCTATCTTCCCACCAGCTTAAAGTGATCCAGTAAGCAGCCCTTCTTCATCACACAAGGGAGAGAATGCCAATATCTGTCTGAAACACCATTTGCAGATGACCTATAAAACCCCATGTGCACTATTTAAAAGTTCCCAGTCCTCGAATATGTTTTGCAATTGGTTCTTGAAAACCATTCCACATCACAGTGTTTTGTTGGCAGGTACTGGGCTATGTAAATAAGAAAAAACATCTTTAAAATGGTTATTGTAAACCATTTAAACCTTAGGTTTTAAGCTTCATCTAACTCATTATTATTTGTATTTGGCACATATTCTACCATCCAGTGTTAAATATAGAATAGGAAGATATTTTATTTATTAATGAGAACCATACTGGCCAGTAAGAGCTAATGAAGTGTCTATTGAAAATGTTGAAAAAAAGAAAAAACTGTAGCATTCTAGTTGAAAAATGCTCCAAAGCACACATGAACAAAAGACACATGCACAGGGTTGGAAAATATCCAGATGCAGCAAAAAAGTCCACCCATTTCTGAGCTGTAACCTAGTGTGACAGAATACACCTGTGTTCACACCCTACATGCTAGTGTAATAATCTTTGTACAAGGTATGCCTTTTAATGGTATGCCTAATTAAAATACATGTGGCAACATTGTATGTGTCCCCTCTATGATGTTATTAACACGTTCTTAACCACACAGCCCTGCCAAAATAGAAGTCAGCAAACAGGTCTGTCCCAAACAAAGGAATGTGTGGTTGCCTTAATTTGCATTTAAGCAGTAAACAGAGTTATCAAGCAGGAAGGGGAAACAAAAGAAGCTCAAACAGGTGGGAAAAAACAGTATATCCTTCCACAGACGCTTTTTCTCATGGTTCTCAGCAGGAAATGTTTTTCAAGATGGAGACTAAAACTATACAAAGGAGGAACAAACACCCCCAAAGCACCCTGTCTCGCTCCTTGCCCACCTCATTCTCTGCACCTGAGAAGACAAAAGGAAACAGCTGTTGGACTCTGGGAGCGGGGTACTGACTTGAAAATTTGGTCAGTAGTCTGCAGGAGCATGTGGTGAGAAATTTTGCTTGAATCTAATATAGTTTGTTAAGTTAGGCGCCAGAAAGCATTTTATCTTTATTTTTCTTGTAGCTATTTCTGACTTTTATGCCTCATCATTTGTATACATTTAAAATTTATATCTTTGTAGTTAATAAACTTCTCCTATCTAATCCAGTGTGTTTACATTGAAGGGTCTAGACAACTCCATTTTAGGTAATAAAAATAGTATATTGTTCCCTTAAAGGAATAGTGGATTTAATATATTTGTATTTATATATGTTCTATCCAGGAAAAAACAGGGAGATACAGGACATACATTTCTGGGGAGAAATCCAGGACTAGGAGTATATTGTGGTCACCCGGCAGGCTAACGAATGTCTGTGAGAATCAAAGTGTAACCCAGGGTGTGACTGGCACCCTGCAGTTACACAAACACCTCTGGGAGTGACCTGCATGCTCGTGGCTGTCTGTGAGTAGTCCAGTTTGGAGGCAACAGCAGCAAGGCATTGCAAGACATCCTACATCATAGAGCAGGGTGACACCCTCCTCCCCCTGACTGGTTTGGATTATACCCCAGTGTGTCACACCTATGTACATCATTTCTAAATTACCGTAGATTATTATTCCCATTTACTACTGTCCTGCTCCTGTTTCCATCAAGGTCAAAAATTTACATCAGACCCTAATTCTGTTTGGAAGTCTAGAACATGGGATGATGTCAGAACTTTATCATGTACTTAGGTCCATCTCCCTTCAGCAAAGCACTTAAACCTGTGTTTATGTCCCACCAAAGTCAACGGAATTTAAGCATATTAAACTTAAGCATGTTCTTAAGTGCTTTATTGAATAGGGATGGGACTCACGCATGTGCTTTGCTGAACCTAAAATGAAGCTCAAAATAGAAAACTATAGAAAAAAATCAATTTAATGAAATCTGTAATCTTTGATGCTATAGACCAAATCTCCGTATTTTATCGCCAACTAATCTCCTTTCTTTAATGACACAAATAGATTCTACACTAAGGGCTGGTCCCCACTATGACTTAACGTCGACTTTAGCAACGTTAAGTCGACATAAACCTGTACCCGTCCTCACACGGACGCCATTTGCTTCGATTTAAAGGGCCCTCAAAATCGACTTCTGTACTCCTCCCTAACGAGAGGAGTAGCGCTGAAATCGATCTCTCTAGGTCGATTGTGGACTAGTGAGGATACATGGGATGTTATTGGCCTCCAGAGGCTGTCCCACAATGCTCCATTCTGACCGCTCTGAACTGCCTCACTGCTCCACTGTGACCGCTCTGGACAGCACTCTCAACTCGCTGCTCTGGCCAGGTAGACAGGAAAAGACCCGGGAACATTTGAATAGCATTTCCTGTTTGGTCAGCGTGGCCAGCTCACCTGCACAGTTCAGTCGCCATTCAGAGCAATCAGCAGCACAAGCCGCCATGCAGACCTCAGCATCACAAGCCGCCATGCAGAGCTCAGCAGCACAGGAGACCAGCCAGAGAAAAAGAGCTCCAGCATGGTCCAGTCGTGAGGTGTTGGATCTCATCACTATCTGGGGAGAGGAATCCGTGATGTTGGAACTCCGCAACAACAAACAGAATGCCAACACGTTTGCCAGGGTCTCCAAGGCCATGCTGGAAAGGGGCCACAACAGGGACGCCCAACAGTGCCGTGTGAAAATTAAGGAGCTGAGGCAAGTGTTCCAGAAAGCCAAGAAGGCAAATGGATGCTCAGGGGGCGCGCCGCGGACATGCCGGTTCTACAATGAACTAAATCAGATAATGGGGGGCGCCCCCACCACCATCACACCGGTCTACGTGGACTCCACCGATGGGATAATCATCAGGCCTGAGGAGGATTCGGATGAGGACGACGATGAGGAGGAGGGAAATATCACGGAGCAGCAGGAGGCCAGCGGAGAGACACTTTTGGCAGACAGCCAGGAGCTGTTTATCACCCTGGAACCAGCACCCTCCCAAGCCTCCCAAGGGGGTAAGTGTTTTTTTTTAAGGGATTACATGACTCATTATTTTTAAAGGAAGCATTTATTAATGATTAACTTGCCCTAAGGACTTAGCGTGCTTTCATTGCTGGTCAGTTTCTACTCAAAGAGTTTGTCAATATACTCCGGTATTGACCGGAAGTCCTCTACGGACATTTCAATGAAGCTATCCAGGAGGTAGCGATGAATCTTCTGCACCAGATTTCTGGGGACAGCCGCCTCATGTGGCCCCCCGTGATAGGAGACCATCCCACTCCACGAAAGTAGTAAATAGTCTGGTATCATTGAGCAGGCTAGCATTGCGGCGAATGGACCAGGACTTTGCAGTGACTCAAGCAGCATGCGTTCTCTATCTCTCTGAGAAATTCTAAGCAAAGTGATGTCATTCATGGTTGCCTGTTTGAAATACAGACTGCAATTAGTAGGGAGATAAAGGTTCCCAGCTGCAAAGTAATCTTTTCCACTGAAGACCGACCGCACACGGGCCCCCCTCTCCCGAACGCGCACCCGCCCCCCCCTGCCCCCCCGCCAGCCCATAGCGGTAGCTAGCAGGGATTTTGAAGAGTCTGCAAGCGGTTGCTTCCGCTTAAGACCGAACGCGCTCCGAACCCCTTGCCCCCCCCCCCCCGCCAGCCTGTAGCGGTAGCTAGCAGGGATTTTGAAGAGTCTGCAAGCGGTTGCTTCCGCTTAAGACCCCCAGCCAGCCCTTAGCGAGAGATTTTTGGTTTTGTTTTGCAGTCCGCGGTTCACTGGGAGCCACGCGGTGGGGGGAGGAGGAATCCATGTGGTGGGGGGAAGGGGGTGGGGTTACTCTAGAATATCCAAGTGCTTCTTTTAAATATGGATTTCATCTTACCATGGCTTGCTGCATGGATGATTTCAGAAGCCGTGTTGTGCTGAGGCTCGCATATGTGTGTGAGATGCTGTGACTTTTCTGTGAGCTATTCAGTCACTTTTAGGTGTGGAATATGACCTTGTACAGAAATCATATCAGGCCTCTGAATACTGAGGTTGCCAGTTGCATAGTACTCCCATTGTGATCCGTCCGAGAATGCATCTGTCTCATAACCTTGTAGATTTCTTTGCCCACATTTGAATGTATCTGTCTCATAACCTTGAATGTATCTGTCTCATATCTTTGAACCTTTCTTTGCCCACAGCTGCACAATTATCTCAGAATCCCCCGTCCTGCTCTTCACGCCGTGCATCGCAGATACGAAAGCATAAAAAGAAAACGCGCGATGATATGTTAAATGAACTACTGGAAAACTCGCGCGCTGAGGCAACCCACCAGATGGAATGGAGGGAAAGATTGCTCCAGTCAAGGCAGGAATCAAGAGCCGCAACAGAAAAGAGGGAAGAAATGTGGCTGGAGCGTGAACAAAGATGACTGGAGCGCGAACAAAGATGATAGGAACGCGAAGAAAGGCTGATGGATGCTTTGCTCCGGATAATGGAGGACCAAAGAGACATGCTGAGGTGTCTGGTGGAGCTGAAGCAGGACCAAAGATCGCCTCTGCAGTCTCTGTCTAACCACCTCCCCCCTTCCCCAAGTCCCATAGCTTCCCCACCCAAACATGGGGTGAGAACCCAGGGGGGGAAGCTCCGGGGACCGACCCACTCCACCCCACAAGCCAGCACAAGCAGCAGCAGGATGAATTTATCAAAAGACTTTTAAAAGCTGCTGTGTCTTGGCCCCCCTCCACTCTCCCCTTCCCCCCCTCCTCTCTCTGCTCCTCCACCACTGCGACTGCTGGTTTCCCTCCTCCCCCACCCCGTTCTGGGCTACCTTGCCAGTGATCCCCTGTATTTGTGTTTGTGATGAAGCAATAAAGAAAGCATGATTTTTAAAACAGTGAATTTATTTCCTCTGCAAGCATCGGGAGGGGGGAGGGAAAGAGGGTGCAAGGACGGCAGGCTTAGGGCCAAGCAGAGCAAGGGAGCGGGTTCTCAAACGCCATCTTGGGCACTCATAAAACTGGTTTTCAAGGCATCCCTGAGGCGCAGCACGTCATGGTGCGCTCTTCTACTTTCTCTGCTGTTTGGCTGCTGGTAAGCAGCGGACAGGAAATTTGCCTCTGCCTCCCAGCCCGCCATAAATGTTTCCCACTTGCTCTCACAGAGATTGTGGAGCACTGAGCAAGCAGCAATAACAATGGGGATATTTCTCTCGCTGATGTCTGAGCGAATAAGTAATGAATGCCATCGCCTCTTCAGTTGGCCAAATGCACACTCTACTGCCATCCTGCACTTGCTCAGCCTGTAGTTGAACAGCTCCTGACCCCTGTCCAGGGCTCCTGTGTAGGGCTTCATAAGCCAGGGCATTAGGGGGTAGGCTGGATCCCTAATGATAACGATCGACATTTCCACCACCACCACCCCCACGGAAATTTTCTGGTCGGGGAAGAAAATCCCTTGCTGCAGCTGTCTAAAAATCCTAGAGTTCCTGAAAACACGAGCGTCATGAAGCTTTCCCGGCCATCCCACGTATAGGTCGGTGAAACATCCCTTGTGGCCAACCAGTGCTTGCATGACCATAGAATAATATCCCTTCCGGTTTCTGTACTCTGCGGCCTCGTTGTCTGGTGCCAGGATAGGGATATGAGTCCCATCTATAGCCCCACCACAGTTAGGGAATCCCATGGCAGCAAAGCCAACTATTGTAGATTGCAGGTTTCCAAGGTTTATAACCCTGGGTAGCAGCAGCTCGATGATTGGCCTGCTTACTTGCATAACAGCAGACCCCACTGTAGATTTACCCACCCCAAACTGATTCGCGACTGACCGGTAGCTGTCTGGCATTGCAAGCTTCCAGAGGGCTATCGCCACTCGCTTCTGAACTGTGAGGGCTGCTCTCATTCTGGTATTCTTGCGCCGGAGGGCCGGGGAAAGCAAGTCACAAAGTTCCATGAACGTGCCCTTACGCATGTGAAAGTTTCTGGGCCACTGGGAGTCATCCCGACCCACCGCACTATGCGATCCCACCAGTCAGTGCTTGTTTTGCTGGCCCAGAATCGGCGTTGCGTGGCATGAGCCTGCCCCTTTGCCACCAAATTTGCCAGATTGTCGGTCGCCCTACTTCCAAAAACGTCAGTGTCCCTGTCCCTGCTGTGCACGTCCAGGTCCATCTCCTCATCACTGTTGTCAGGTTCCGGAAAGCGCAGTTGTTTCCGGATCGCATTCCTCTGCAGACGGTACAGCATAAAATCCACAACAGTGCGCGAGGTCCTCACAACGGCCAGTACTGCAGCAGTGGCATCAGCGGGCTCCATGCTTGCCGCGCTATGGCGTTAACGAGGTGCGGAGAAAGGGCGCGAATAATGGGATGCCTACCCACAGTGCACTGCTCAAAATGGGGTCGGCGGCACGAAAAAAGGGCACGAAATTATGAAATGCCTACCCATAGTGCAGCACTCAAAATGGTGCCTGCTGGGGACTCCGGGAACTGTGGGATAGGTACCCACAGTGCAACGCTCGCTAAGTCGATGCTTGCAACAGTTGTGCGGACAGACGCTGCCGACTTGCTGTGCTTTGTGGGGATGCACAAAATCGACTCTATACAGTCTGCTTTAAAAAAGCAACGTAAAGGAAATTGACCTACTGCTATAGTGAAGACATACCCTAACCCTAAGACTCATATTCTAGATAGGCACCATGATTCCTTATAAATATAATAGCTTGCTTTGATCTCATACCACAAAAAAAAAGTGGAAACCAATTTAGATGTTATGATTTAAAGTGTTTTTTCAGTTGTATTTGCTATATTGAATTACTTATAAAATATTCATTTCTTGATTTATTTTTTTTGAAATGGTATACTATTTCTGAAATTCTTTTCTCCTTTATTTCTATTTGTTTATGGGTTGCAATAAATTCTTATCCTTTCTCTTTTCTTAGTTTACAAGGTAAAAATTTTACTTAATGCCTTATCTTATGGGCAAAATAAATGGAAGTTGATGGAGTATATTACTGTGATTTATATGTCTTTACTCGGGACTATGCTCGTGTCTGTAGTCCCCTTGCGAGACTATAATGTTTTTTATAACTACCATTTATTTCTGAATACAATTATATGAAAAAAAGAAATATATAACCTTGAAAAAGAGAACTCCCCAAATGGCAAAACAAGAAAGTTAAAATGCTTCTCTCCTATCTATGGAGGCAATAATCCTGTCTGGAATCAGACTTTAACATGGAGGATATATACTGAAATTTCTGTCTCTGGGCTTGCCTTCACTGTAGTGTTAGTTCAAACAATAACTTGAGTGTTGCCCCTAACCAGGCCCCTGTCCACACATACACATCTCTATTTCAAGTGAGGTGGTGCTTTAAACTTGAGCTAGCTAGCCTGTCAGGGTGTACGGGTTGGATCTCAAGTGCTGCTGATACTGTAGCTAGTAGTAATGCAGTGAGGATGAAGCTACAGGCTTGAGTTAGCACAACTCATCAGCTGCTAGGCCACTTACTCTGTGCTCCTATTCAAATCTCATGGTGTAGCTCCAGTGTTGTTTCACAGGTTGGTCACTCTCATTTGAGCTAGGCTAGTTCAAGTAGAGTAACTGGAACTAAATGCTGCAATGAAGAAAAGCTCTCAAAAAACACTGACACCAAACTTTATTCAGTAGCGGGAATAATTAGATACCAGAGACAGCTGAATGTAGGGTAGTATGCTTATTAGTATAGGAAGACAGTGTAGGCACCAACTGGATTGCCATAATTTCTATGTATTGCCCCTACAAGGCCAAACATTAATTGAGATAGATGGATATAATCTATAACTTTTTTCAAAGACTGGCCTACAGACTTATGCACCAGTTGAATGATTCTGTTTAGATTGTCCAAATGAGATAAGAGGCTTGAGATTAACATATAGTTGGAGTGAGAAGGTGAGACAACAGGAAGGATTCCACATTTATTTGTATTGGAAGGTACAAAACAGAATAAGGGTCAAAAGAAATGTCCAGCAGATAATGCGGCGGAAGAGAGGTGAATATGAGGAAGGGGCTGAACAAAACATTTTCTTATTTTGAGGGACCATGTATTGTCCATATGCTGACAATGTGTGACAAAGTCTGTGTTGACTTCCTTTCTGAGAGACTGTCTAGAGCTGGTCAGAAAAACTTCAATGGAACCATATTCCACTGGAATACACAGTTCTCCCAAAATTAAATCACTGCACAGAACTGGTCAGTTTTGCCAAAATTTCATTTAGAAAAAAACAGAGGGGAGTGGGGTGAGGGAAGAGTTCCAGTGATGTCAAAACATCCTATATTGATATTTTGGAATTAAATATTTTGATTTTCCATTTTGAATTTTATTTTGTATTCTAAGTCAAAATCAAAACTAAACATTTCAAATTTATGAAACTGTCCTGAATGGCCTGAAACAAACTTTTTTTTTTTTTTTTTTTGAAAATTTCCTTCACGGAGAATTTCAAACTTTTCAGTTTTCACTCTTACATGGAACAAAGTCAAATTTCAAAATCTCAAAATTCTCCATCAACTGGAACTTCCATCCTCTGTACAGCTCTGATAATATCCATTTCCTCTCCATCTCCTCCATTTATCTAGGTGCCATGACCTTTATATTGCAGATTTTGAGAGCCAGATTCTCTGACCTGCTCTTTCCCTTTTGTACAGCTTCGGAAGTGCAAAGGGGGCAGTATCTAGACCTAAATGTCCCCTGGTGGGGACACTCACAGCAGATGGCAGTCCCTAGCTGGGGTAGAGCTGGTTCCTAGACTCCCTGTCCCCATAGTCTGCAATGCAGGAGATGTGCTGATGGCAAGGAAAGAGCATATCTAGAGTGAGAAGGAGTTGAGGGAACACATTGGACTCTGTCCATACTCAACTAATAAATAGTCAGGTGGTACAAATTTGAGCAGCCCCAAGGCAGAGAACTGGGATGCCATAACCAGTTCCTACTGTCTGCTGAGCGCAGCAGAGAATCTGGCCCTGAGTATTTATTCCCACACACTTGCCCTGTTGTTTTTTTTTTGGGGGGGGGGAGGGGAGGAGGAGATGGGGGAGTGCATGTTCCAAAAGATGATACCCAGTGCAGACATATTCCTGAACTGCAAAGAAGACTCAAAAAAGTAATTTGTTTTGTCAGTATGTCATTTATGTAGCTACTACAAACATAGCACGTTAAAGATGCAAAACTTAGGGTGAATATTATAACTAACTAGCATAAGTGCCCGGCGTTGCTCGGGTCAGTCGGAGGTGGGGAGGGGGCAGACAGTTGACACCCCCTGACCAACCCCAACACCCACCCTTCACCCACCCTGACACCTTCCCACCCCCCCGACCAACCCCAACACCCCCCGGCTCACTTACCCCCCGACCAAACCCGACAACCCCACCTGACCCCCCAAAACAAACCCAACACCCCCACCTCACCCCCCGACCAAACCCGACACCCCCACCTCACCCCCCGACCGAACAGTGTATTTAATAATCTGTGTGCTACACAGTGCACCGTGAGCCGGGGGGGGGGGGGTGTCGGGTTTGGTCGGGGGGTAAGTGAGCCGGGGGGTGTAGGGTTTGGTCTGGGGGGGTGGGAAGGTGTTGGGGTGGGTGAGGGGTGAGTGTTGCGGTTGGTCAGGGGGTGTTGCGGTTGGTGGGGGGTTGAGGTGGGGGTGTCAGGTTTGCTTGGGGGGATGAGGTAGGGGTGTCGGGTTCGGTCGGGGGTAAGTGAGCCGGGGGGGTGTCGGGTTTGGTCTGGGGGGGTGGGAAGGTGTCGTGGTGGGTGAGGGGTGAGGGGTGGGTGTTGGGGTTGGTCAGGGGGTGTTGCGGTTGGTGGGGGGGTGAGGTGGGGGTGTCGGGTTTGCTTGGGGGGGGTGAGGTGGGAGTGTCGGGTTCGGTCGGGGGGTAAGTGAGCCAGGGGGTGTCAGGTTTGGTCTGGGGGTGTTGCGATTGGTGTGGGGGGGGTGAGGTGGGGGTGTCAGGTTCGGTCAGGGGGTAAGTGAGCCAGGGGGTGTTGGGTTTGGTCTGGGGGGGTGGGAAGGTGTTGGGGTGGGTGAGGGGTGAGGGGTGGGTGTTGGGGTTGGTCAGGGGGTGTTGCGGTTGGTGGGGGGGTGAGGTGGCGGTGTCGGGTTTGGTCGGGGGGTAAGTGAGCCGGGGGGGGGTGTCGGGTTTGGTCTGGGCATCCACCCCAACACCTTCCCCCCCCCAGACGAAACCCAACACCCACACCACACCCCTCACCCCCCCGACACCTTCCCACCCCCCCAGACCAACCCCGACACCCCCCCGGCTCACTTACCCCCCGACCAAACCCGACACCCCCACCTCACCCCCCCAAGCAAACCCAACACCCCCACCTCACCCCCCACCAACCGCAACACCCCCTGACCAACCCCAACACCCCCACCTCACCCCCCGACCGAACCCGACACCCCCACCTCACTTACCGTCCCACCAAACCCAACTCAGATCCGTCGCTGGGGGGGGAGGGTGCCCAGAGCCGAGGGATTCCGGGGACCTTCGCAGGTGGGGGGGGGGCACAGAGCTGATGGAGTCCGGGGTTGAGGTGGGAGGGGCAGAGAACTGAGGGCTCTCCGGGGTTCCGTTGGGAGGGGGGAGGGGTAGAGAACTGAGGGATCTCCGGGGTTCCGTTGGGAGGGGGGAGGAGTAGAGAACTGAGGGGTCTCCGGGGTTCCGTTGGGAGGGGGGAGGGGCAGAGAACTGAGGGATCTCTGGGGTTCTGTTGGGAGGGGGGAGGGGCAGAGAACTGAGGGATCTCCGGGGTTCCGTTGGGAGGGGGGAGGGGCAGAGAACTGAGGGATCTCCGGGGTTCCGTTGGGAGGGGGGAGGGGCAGAGAACTGAGGGATCTCCGGGGTTCCGTTGGGAGGGGGGAGGGGCAGAGAACTGAGGGATCTCCGGGGTTCCATTGGAGGAGGGAGGGGTGAGCTGAGCGAGTGAGGTGTCTGTTGGAGGGGGGTATTATGACATCATCACCACCTAACCGCCCAGCCGATGTGATTGGCCCTGAAAGACTTTCACCCCTGGGGGGCGTCAGAGGTGAGATCCAAAAAATTTTCGACCCTTACCAGCATCTAGACCCCAAGACCCCTCACTGTACCAAATTTCAAGTCTCTGGCTCAAACGGTGCGGGAGGAGTTCGCAGTCATACGTACATACATACATACATACACACATACATACACCACTTGACTTTTATATATATAGATAGATTACAATATGAAGGATCAGGCTTGTATGATGCAGTAAACCTTGTATGTCCCAAATTTATAAACAGATATTCTTTTTATAGCACTACATGAGAAAGGATCTATGAAGAGAGCATGCATAAGTGAGTGATATTGTAGCATAAAATCATGCCCACAAGCAGCTATTGGCAGGCACTTTTTTGCCCCTAGAACTACCCTTGTTCAGAATGAAATTGTGTAGTGGGGAGAGAGGAAAGAAGGCGGACATCGCTGGAAGCTGTACTTCTTATAGATTTTTCTGCCCAACACTTGATAGGGGAATATAGAGAACCCACCCTAGGCACTTTGTAAAAAGATGATGCCACTGAAAGTATGTTAATGTAAATCAAGGTGACACCCATGTCTCTGTGTTTTTGTTAGAGTTAAGGGTTAAGAGGGAGAGTTAGATGGAGTTTGAAATTCATCCCTAAACTCCCCATTCTATACTAAGTGTTGTAGAATACTATTCCAGGATGCATAGGTCAAAATACAATACAATCTGTGATGCATTTCACTGCCACTCAGTCTCATACTATTCAAAAGAAGGTATTTCAGCTCCAGCTATTTCCAGTCACCCAACGGAGTGTCTGAATGTCAGGGTCTTTCTCATCTGGTCTCCAAAGGACAGCTATCTTGGGGAAAGATTGCTATAATGTCTGAGTTTTCTCTTTTCACTCTTTTTCTTTTAGAATAGTGTTTGCAGGGGTAGATCTGCAGTTACAGTTGAATATACGCTTTCCCTATGAGCCTCAGTTTCCAGGTGCTTCAACAATTCTGAAAAAAAATTACCTTTTGGGCTGAAAGTTCTCATGTTTCCTCTCAAACCAATGATGATTTTATTTGGAATGTCTGGTAAAACTCTGCTTGGTTGTGACACATGGTGTTTCGCATTTTAAAATCACTTTGATTCTTTAAAATAGTTGAAATGTTTAAAAAATGAAAAGGGTTTATTGAATCATTAATAACAGATTAGTAGAAACTGTCTGGGTGGGATAGACTCTTATCCTGATTCAGAGTGTAGTACTCTGGAATTTGCTTTTATACAGTGTCCTTTATTTGAAGATGTCAGAAAGTTTTTCAGACATCAATTAATCCTCATAAAACACCAGAGTTCATTAGAGATCAAGAAGATCATTAGAATCACTTCACCCACAAGTGGAACCTGATAGCTATTTAAAAGTAACACAATAACACAACAACAATGAGCAACAGTCTGGAACAGGAGATGACGAACAACATTTTCAGTTGAAACTTCAGGAAAAATGCAGGAAGACAGAATATATATCAAAACATTGGAATTTTACACAAGACCCATAGTTGTATTAAAAGGGCCATATGATTTTTAGATAGAAATTTTCAGAGACATGAACTTGCATTTGTGTGTCTAATTGGCAGAGTATTACTGTCCTTACTCATACAGTCAGAGTAATTGTGATGGCTGTGACTGCATGTCGAAATTAGACATAACATTGCATGCACAGTTTTGGAAAGTTTCTGCCTGAATGATCACAAGTGATTAGCTTTGTATCATTTTAAAGATGGATTTGGCAATAGAAAACACACTGGATACAAATGAGGAAACTGTAGTTTCAGGAGTCTGGTTATCCTTAGTGCTAAACTCTATTATATTGTCTTTAAAGCAATATAGGTATGCTGTATATTGGACATTGAATAAGGTTGGTCACATTAGAGCTACAGAAGAAAAGGAAAGAAGTTAATCACATACAGAAAATATTGAAACTAGTATTCTATTTTCGTTATAAAATGCCAATACATATGTATTGCACTTTACAAAATACATATCTTAGAGAGGTCACTGCCCTCAAGAAATGTACAATCTACATAGATTGTAGATAGATAGATAGATACAATACTGACAACTAAAAGAAGAGGTATGATAATAGGAGCCAACAGAATTATAGTCAATAGATATAGAAAACTAGGTAAAAGTATGAGTTAATTGATTGATTTGACGGAGAAGAGGGATAATATTTGCTTGACAAGACAGAGGTTGTTCCTTGCATAGTGGGCACCATGAGAAAAAGTGTAGGAGTCTAGTGGGAAATGGTATAGGGCATAAACAGATAGGTCTGGGGAGAGCTTAGGGCCAGAGAGTAAATAAAGGAGCAATATAAGCAGGATAGCAATGTTCAGGTTGCAAAATGAAGTGTATCCCCTTTCATTGCAGTTTCTAGGGTATCCTCCCCAGAGAAGCTTTTTCTCAAGAATACCTGAGACTCTGTGAAGTCCAGTGTATTTCAAATGGCAGGAGAGCAGTGGGGAGACAGAAAATCTACCTCAGAAGCATTTTAATGGGGCCCAGGGCTATGCCACCTCTGACAGAGATGATTTTTCTGTATTCAAAGACATGAACTCCATTGAAGGACATTATCACACTCATAGACGTGCGCAGAACATTTCATTAGGGTGTGCACCCAGGGAATTTTATTTTATTTTTTTAAAGGCACCAAACTCTGCATTGAAAGCCACTTTTTTTTGAGACATTAGAACTATGACATTTGAGACATTAGACATTAGAACTATGACATTTGAGACATTAGAACTAGACTTTTTTTTTTTGAGACATTAGAACTATGACAATGCAACGTAGGAATAAAAGTGAGTGTCTATCTATTCAGGGCTTTATAGATCATAACCAGAATGTTGACACCCACAAGCAGACAGGTAGCTAATGCAGAACAAAGGAGGGAAGGGGATTGTTGTGGGGGGGGGGGGGGTTAAAGAAAGAAAACTAAAGACAAAAAAAATGTAAGCATAACATTATAGTTGGGAAATTTAAAAGTATCAAAGCGAGGACTTTCAAAGCCACTGTAGCACAGCCACGTTGTCCATGAAGTGCTATGTATATTAAAGGATAAAACTTATCAGCATATATGCAAACAGTATGTGCAACAAAGCCAAGTCACAGCTGCTGTAGGAAGTCAGAACTTTGAAATTCTTTAATTTGTACATTTCAAATCAGATGCTCAGATGCTATAAATTGACATAGCTTCCTGATCCTTATTTTCTTAACCACCAGATTGTGTTAAGAGAGACTTTTGCCCCCAAACTAAATTAAATAGTATTGTTCAGAACACCTATACTAAGAACTACAACGCTCTCTACTGGGCAGAAAATTCTGACATGAAGAGGGAAAAATTCAGCTAATTTGGATGATCTGAAGTTACTGCTAATTGCATTGTTTTCAAAATGTCAAGTTTTAAGGTGTGACAGGCAAAATTACTGTCATATAAACCATGATAATGCATCTTCATAAAATACTGTGAGTGAGTTTATTTTTCTTGTGGGGTGATGATATTCCCTTTGGTGATTCAGCTCAGGATGGATAAAGATCAAAATGTTCTGACTGAAAAATGTACAAAACTCAACCTTTTTTGTGTGGCAGTCCCTTAACTATCACTTTCCTCTCCACAACAGGTTCTCACTTTATGACTCCTCTTCCCAATGTTACACAGAGGCTTCCTGTGAACCCACTCTAACTGGCTCATCATAATTAGGGCCCTACCAAATTCAAGGTCCATTTTGGTCAATTTCATGGTCATTGGATTTTTAAAATCATAAATGTCATGATTTCAGCTACTGTATTTAAATCTGAAATTTCATAGTGTTATAATGTTACAATATACCACAGATCACATCTGGAGTAACCATGTGACTGTATGATAAGAACTGACTCTAGAATATAATTTTATTTTAATTTAGTGACAGGGCATCTCAACCTATGACTTTAAAACTAGATGAAGCAGAACTTAAACCAAAGAACAAAATCCAAACTATAAGAAATCAAAGAACTGAAAACTCCATGCTTTTGATAACTAAAAAACCCAAAACACCTGTATAAGCAAGTCTCTCTTATGCATGTCCACTTTCTTGTTTTCAGTGCCCTGCTTATTTTACTTTCTAGCTAGACATCTTGTATCATTCCCTCTGGTAATCCTCAGTATACTTTCTAGATTTTCATGTAACTGCTACTGTACAAATAGGGATATTAATTCTCATCAATATTTCTGCAAATGATGGAACTATAGCTTGGAAGGAATCAATTTCAATCAGTGGTGCTGTAGTTTAAACTAAACCACTGTTGTGGTTCACAGCAAGAAAAGGTGGCATTCCTGCTTCATTTGCAATTAAAATTATTAACTTTAATAGAAACTGAGCGATGAATCATGTCAACATTTAAGAATACTTCCCCCTCTCCATGAGAAGGATGACTAGTAACAATGATAATAGTCAATGTACACATGCATAAAGGGAAATCAATAGGTTGTTTTATCTCCTTGATAGATAACACAATTATAATTAAATTACTGATGTATGGGATAATTTTATACTATTTCCCATTTTTAAAACAATTATTTTCACAAAAAAAGATTGCTTGTTGTGCTCTTTTGGTTTCTGCTACACCAGCAGTTATCAACTTGTGGTACACACACAATGGTGCAATAAAGTGGGAAATGAGTTGATTTATCAAAGTAAGAATCCATTATAATTATGCTGATTAAAATTATGAAGGTGGTACTTCAGGTACTCTTTAGGTTTTAGATATGGTACATTAAGTTTTCAAGTGTGAGAATTGCTGATCTATGTGTAGCACAAAAAAGTCTTTGCATTTATATTGAGCACTCTTATCTTGTTTTTCTTCCAGCTTCCAAAAGCATAATCCATCTAGAAAGAGCTTGTCATTTACCTGAAATACTAGTCTTTCTTAAATGTTCGTTACTTACATTTAAGAGGATGGAGAGATATAGTCTATCTTGCAGCCAGGGAACCAAGAAAAGTGATCAGATAATTATTTGCAGTCCAAAAGAGAATTGGGATCTCTACAGGATAAATGGTGGGAAAAATACATGAGGTGACTGAAGAGGAAGTGCTAAAACTGTATGAGGTCTTGCATTAGCGGGAAACACGGTAGTATGTGTATGTGTGTGGCATTCCTAAGGCAGAACCAGATGCTACTATAATAGTCTCTACAGAGGAATAGTTGGATGATGATACTGGAGGAATTTTTACAGGGTGATTGTGGGATGAGAACATGAGGTGAGTTCAGAAGAAAATCAGAGAATAGCCCGAAAGAGAAGGCCCAGCATATTCCAGTGGCATCAGCTATCTCCTATAGCAATGTTCTTCCTACTGTATTTCGCACAACAATGAATGTACCAAGTGTAATGTCCTGTTCTTAGCTTTGAGACATTTGTGTAGCTTTCATTTCCATATGCTTACCATCAGCAATTTTACAAATAGGTCCTTAAATCACTGTATGTTCTTTTAGTTTCATATTCTAGTGGTCCAGATAGCCAGTGGCCCTAATGCCACAGTATAGGTGAGTCAGAGGATATTAAGGCCCACACTATGCCAACGCATCCCCCTTCCCTGCTACTATCCTCCTCCTATCTGTGAGAGAGGGGCAGGGTGTCCGCAGAGTGTAGGCTCTGCCCCTCCCTTCCATGGCAGCAACTAGAATTTGCCTGATGCAAGTGAGGAAGTAAACTGCACCTTGTGAAGAGGTGATGTAGATTACTCCCCACCACTCCTCTGGAAGCAAAGGCAAAGCAGGGGAGAATTTGCAACTAAAACACCATTGCAACTAAATCACCTACACACTCAGGCTATGGTTAGACTGAAGATTGTAGCGTGTTTATTTGTAGCGCTTCCCAATGTAGCGCAATTGGTATAGCGCTAGAGACTGTACAAATTGAAACCTTGTAGCGCAAAATAATGGCTACATTTGTGGTGCTTCTGCCGGCAGTAGCAGTTGCGGGATAGGGCAGGTATCCCAGCATTCAGCTGGGTGCAACGTGCTTTGCAAAGTGGGGGGGTTAGGGGGAACTGGGAAGTTGTTCACAGGGAGATGAGATCTGGCTGTCAGTTAGTTTTCATTAGCGAAAACTGACAGGCTGGCTATTTCAGACACACAGCTCCGTCGGCAAGCATTTTCACTGGTTATTTGCTGTGTGAGTTGTTAGAGAGAAACTGCAAAGCTACTTCCGCCTTTATAAAAACAGCACCTCACGTCATTTGCCTTACATGGCAAGTTGATTGTCCTTAATGGCTTGCTGATGGCCTTCAATGGGTTGCTGATAGCTTTCCATGGCTTGGAGGCATGCAAGAGATCCCATGGGTGTCCACATTCCCACCCTTGCGCTACAACGTTAGCGCAAAAAGGCTTATCACTCTGGAAAAGGAGGTTTAACACTTGCGCTTTAAACAGGGAGTCATTGCGCAAAATTTCCCTTTGAAGTGTGTTCCCTGTGAAAATTCTGGCGCTAGAGGAGGGTTTTTGCGCTGCAAAGCGCCAGTCTCACCAAGCCCTAGGACACTCAGCTAGGAACAAAGGCTCAATATAGCCCAGTAACATTACTGTGCCACATTGAACTTCTAAACAATGTATTCTCAGTACAGACTTGGTGGACATTTCCACTTTCCCCCCCTAGATAACAAAAGCTATGAAGAGAGTAAATAGGAATGGGAAACCATAGAAACCTTGCCTTGAAAAGTTGAACAATATAATACTTTATAGCTCCCCATCAATACTGGAGCAGCTGGCTACACAAGTGTGACTCCCTTCTGTGCTGTATGCACTGAGCAGCTTGGCATTTTCTTATTATAATATTTATTTATGTATTACCAGAGCCAGGGAATGCATTTTAAAGACAAATAAGACAACACAATCTTTGTTCTCAGGAACCTGATCCTGTGAGGTGTGAACTACCCTTAACTCCTATTGAATGCCAGGGCAGTAACCACGCCGGAGCAAGTGTGGCAGGGGTGGAAAAATGGGACGGAGAAATGCCAAAAAAACACAGCAGAGGGCACAAATAAGCTTGCTCTCCCCAGGTGTTAAAATGTCTAGTTACAACTCTGTTGAACATCCCTCGGAGTTGACAGCCGTCAGCAGTTCACAGGATTGGGCCATTAGATAATGCAAGCACTTTTCAGGATTAGGCCTTTAGTTAGTAAGAAAAGCAAAGGGAAGAAGAGGAAAGAGGTAAAGAGAATGAACAACGGGACTTGTACACATACAGAAAGTATAAATTGTTTATGTTTTTCATCCGTTTCTTGTTTGCTGTGAGGTAAACTTTGGTTTTTAAATGATCAGAGGTGAATGCAGGAATATAAAGTAGTACAGAGATGTTAATGGGGGAAAGCAGACTGAACAAAGTGAGTTTGGAGTAGAGATTTGAAGGGGGAGAGTGGTTGTTTCTGTGTTCTTAGCAAAACAGAATTAAAAAGCAATTAACTATATCTTACTGGCAAAGAAAAAATAAGTTGAATAGAATTTTGTGTATTAAATAGAAAGGCAAATAGAAAAAATATGTGTATGGAAAAGCAGCAGGTACATTGTAAATTAACAAGGCAAACAGCCACATGATGGCAGCATAGAATAGAAAAGGGGAAAGAGCACCTGTGCATTAAAAATAGGCAAAAACAACTTAGTTTGTCACCATAAAGATCCGTGCTTTGTTAAGAAAATAAGTGTATATGTTAATTTGGAGATATTCAAGCAGTGCTGTAGTGTAACAAAATGACATTTATTTCCACATGTAACTGTCCTGCTCTTAAATTATGTTTTCCATGCTGAGTCCACCTGAGTCACACACACACAGAGGTCAGATTCATATTATATACAGGAATGTTCTATTTGCGTGAAGCAGTATACAGTTATCATTATAACATGCAGATCAGTTGGCCTATTAAAATAAAGTATTCAAACAGGAAAAATAAAAGTACTGGTACATTCTTAACTTCAGAACAGAGTAATAGATTCCTACTCACCTCCTAATCCCTTTGTCCACTAAATCCAACCTCACCCCATCCAGTAAATTTGCATGTGCACACAGACACACACCTCCCTCCTCCATCTAAGTGGTAAATGCCAATGAACAACCAAGACATCATTCACTTAGCATATATTTGAATTCTTTGAACTTGGTATCAATTTTATTTCCCCATTCTATTAAAGGCAACGATATATTTTCTGAGTATCTTGACCTGTATTGCATAAATCTTTTAAACTGCATGTGTCATTTTAGCCCTGTGTGACTATGCAAACACATAACGAAGTGTACACACAGCCCCATAACACTGATGAAGGCACTGGAATTTGTGAGTGCACACTTTTAAAGATATGAATCAGTAATCCTTAGGCAGACTAACTCAAATGACTTAGACAGCCAAGGAGTCACCTCTTACTTTGTATTCTGTGCTGCTGTTAATGCAACCTACTATACTGATTGCCTTTTTTCATTGTTGTTACTGATACTGTGCACTGGCCTGATGATGTTTCCACAATAATCCCCTGATGCTTTCCCTGGCCAGTGTACTGGTTGATTGTTCAATTTGGCACATATTCCCTAGATTGGTTTCTTGCTCCCAGACTAATTATTTTGTATTTGTCTACATTGAACTCCATTTGCTATATACTGGCCTCTTGCTCAGCATTCCATGCACTAAATCAGACAAATTGGGGAGCACTCCTGTGATCATCCTTCTCTTGCCCTTATGTCCAGCTTGAAACCTTTCCCTCTATGCCTACTCTTTGCCCCCTCTTCTCAGAAATGTTTTTAATCCTGGAATCTATACTTGTTATTCCATGACCATGGACACTTGAAAATGGTAAGGAAAGTGCATTACAATTGCAGGGAATTATCCATTTTGTGTAACATGGTAAAAGCATCTCATACACTATGCATCATTGATTCAAAATGGAAAAACTTTGCAGAACAAGAAGGAAAAGACCAATTAGTGTAAGAAATATGGGGTCTGATTCTGTTTTGATATTGATCTTACAACAGTTTAATTTCATTAAGCTCCCTGGAGTTACTCCTGATTTACGTTCGTATAAGAGCAAAATGAGGCCAATATTGTCAAAACACACAATGCCAACGCAGACAGGGAATTTACTTCAGTTAAGCACCGTATGCAGTTACTCTGTGTAGAAAGACACTGATGAAATAGCAGCTTATTAATGTACCCAAACCAGTATCAATGAAAATGTGGAAATGGCACTGTGCTGGAAAACTGACACTTGTTACTACAGCAGGGAGAAGTACAGCAGTGCCACCTGCTGATCAATCCTTGGTACTTGCACCCGAGAGATTAAAAATTCCATGAAGTGGCTGCTGTACTGGTATCTGCTAAACTGGAATATTGGCAGGATTGCGAAAGACAGATAGGCTAAACACAGACTATCAATACAACATTTAGAGGTAGTACTGGATGATGACAAATTAGAAAAGTAAAATTTTATTAAAGCTAATGTTAAAGATGAAAACATACACAAATTGAGAAGTAAGGTACTGGACATCTGGAGTTAGGGTGGAGTTATGGGCGATTGTAGGTAAAAGATGCAGGGTTTACAAGGTACATGCATATTACATATCCAACATAGATCCAGATTGGGGTGTGGGAGGTTTTTAAAGCGTCAGTGTATAGGTATGATCGGGTATGCCAACCATGGGGTGTAGTGAAAGTCCAAGTCAGTGGTGGTGTAGGCGATAAGTACATGAGTAGGGTGCATCCCTCTGTTTGTCAGGGAAGGAGGAGTGGGTTGTTTCCTTGGTCAGCGGTCTCGGCTACTCAACCTGGTACAGGCGATGTCCCGTGATGCGTTCAGTGTAAGTCGCTGGACCACCTGATGGCATCGGACGCCATGAGCTGTCTCATGAGCCAGGCGTAGCGCCGACCGACTGTGCACGCTCTCAGTACCTGCTCGTTGTGGGGGTCCCATGCGCCCAGGGCTCCTATGATCAGGGCATGGAGCTGCATCACATAGCCCTGTGCTCTCAGGGTGTCAGCCAGGGGGTGTACTTTGACGACTTCTGTGCTCAGGCCTTGTGGAAGGCCGGTGACCGGTTTTCAAATGGCACCATGACATCCACTATGAGGACCTTCTTCTTTTCTGCGTCGGTCACGACGATGTCCGGTCGCAGTCGGGTGTCTGTCCCAGGAATGGCGGAGTTCAGAGAACTTCCCCAGGGACGGTGGGATGGCTTTCACCAGCCGGTATGGCATTGTGGTGGTGCTGCCAGGCTCTGGAGTGCAGCTTGCATCCACACAGGATGTGGGGCAAGGTCTTGTTGGCATAGCCACATTTCCTGCAGCGCTTGTCCTGGTCGCTGTGGCGGATGGCTCTGTTGAGGGGAACACAGTTGAGTCGGGCCCGGTGGATGAACCGCCAGACGCTGAATCTAGTGAAGCTGCCCCCGTGGAGGAAGTGGTTGCTGGCATCCCACTTGCTGGACAATTCAAACACCTTGCCCTGGTCTGGCTTCTGCTTGAGGTTCTCGGCGTAGTAGAAGTGGATGGTGTCTTTCAGTGTCCTTTTCAGCATCGTTCCGGCAGTCGGGGTGACGATGGTGTGGTCCGGGATCTTTATGCATGGCACTAGTATTCCCAGCTCCTGGCACTCCTCGCACCACTTCCATTGGCAGCCGATCCTCTTCCCTAGGCGTCTCGAGGCATTATGGGCACGGTTCCAGAAAGAGGACAGGTCTCCTCTCCCAAATTTGGATTCCAGGGAGCCGCTGAGGTAGGTGGCGACGTCCTGCTCAGAGGGCGTCCTGATGATTCGTTTCCTGACTACGTTCCATACGGATTCCTCCGCGATGCTCCTCACCGTTGGGTCCGGGAACGTCAGGAGGTGGAAGGCGTGGGTGATCACCGCCACGTTGCACAGGTCACCCATCTGAGGTATGTTGGCATCGCCCTGCCTGTGGGGAATGTAGATGATGTCAGTGCTGGCCCTCTGGGGCAGGTAGAGCCATTTCTTCACCAGCTGCCTGATGATGCTATTGGCCTTGTTCAGGGGCATCTTGGCTACCGCCGATCCCCTGAGGACAAAGGAAATGCAGGGGATCAGGAAGGTATTGAGGGCATTGATCTTTGCCAGAGGGCAAGCAGGGAGGAGTTGATTTGGGCCGCATCCTGCATGATCTCTGCGATGGTGTCTTCAGGGGTCTGTTGGACGCGGACTCCTGTGGGTGTCCCCAGGTGTTGATATACCTCTCCCTCCTCAAGGGAGGCCATGGGCTCTCCCTGGATCAGGAGCTGTGAAGCTTGGACCAGAGCCCTGGCGTTGCCTGTGATGTGGAGGGAGGTGCACTTTTGGGGGGTGAAGCGGAGACCCATCCACTTGGCGGCTTGGCTGGCAATGTCGAGCATCCCCTGGAGGCTTTCTGAGCTGTCGCCAACCAGGGCCAGATCATCTGCGTAGGCCAGGATGCTGATTCTCTTGCCGTGTAGGTCGAAGCCGGCCAAGCCGCTGAAGACAGCTTGGATGAGCCATTCTATGTCCAGGTTGAAGATGACGACATCTTGTCTGTCATCGATAAGCAAAACTTTCATTAGCGTGACCAGATGTCCCGATTTTATAGGGACAGTCCCGATTTTTTGGTCTTTTTCTTATATAGGGTCCTATTACCCACCATCCCATTCCAATTTTTCACACTTGCTGTCTGGTCACCCTAACTTTCATTGACGTTTCTGTGGTAGGTCCACTCACAGAATGGTTAGAAAGCTGGGCCCTTTAGTTTTAACTTTTACAGAAGGAAGACAGTGTTATCAGAACAGTTTTGTTAGTGATGATTATTAGCCAGGAATATAAATGATTTATATTAACATACTATAAAGCCAGAAGATAGCATTATCTTCTGCATGACACAGGCCATTGGTTTTCCCTGAATTAATTCTTGTTTGACCTAGATCATTTATAGAAAAAAAAATCTGTCTTGATTAAAAAATTTCCAGTGAAGGAGACTCCACCGCAAAACTAGTTTAAAACTAGATAGTTCTATTCTTTAATAAAATCAATCAGCATATTGGTAAATGAAGACAATTAAAAACATGTCTCAGACAGAAGAGACACATTAATTTCAATAAAATCATGTAGGTTTTTTCCTTTTCATGCACCCATAACAGTACAAAAATGGGTGCATCCCACAAAAGAGTAGTTCTGAAAATATTTTCAACAGGTTATATACATAACCTAAGGAAGACCAAAATATTTTGCTAACCGTCCCTAAAATATATGCTGCACAGACAAGTTAACAAGCATTCCACTTTGAAATTCCAGTGCTTCAGCCCCGTAAAGTTCTAGTAGTTAGGAAGGCTTTTTGAAATTTTCTGATCAGCTGAATTATGGGATATACAGAATGTTCTCAAGATTATTAGTGTGTTAATTTTTTCCTTATTTCACAACTAGTTTCCTGGTGTTTGCAAGTCTGAAATTCTTAATGTTCTTTGTATCCTACTTTGTATTAAGTGCAGCACAGGTGCACCTCATGTACCTTCAGCCAAGCTTAGTGTGTTCTTTGTGGGCATACCTGAATCAAAACCACTATTCTTTATTTTTTATCACAGATTTTTGTAATAGTGGAGTGAATAATGTTAGAGAACCCTCTCTTTAGAAGTAGAGCTATCATGAAGGACTGCTTTTCTGAGTCAGAACATTATCCCAAACTTAAAGCAATAGCTCCTCAATTTCTGTGGAATGGTAGCTTTCTGACAATGGGTATGTGACAGGGTCTAGGCCCTGTTGTTTTCCAGCAAGCAGAGTCCACCCCCTGCTTACCCCTTGCAGAGATACATAGCATGAACAAGGCACGGCTGGGAACTAAAGGTCTGGTCCAAAGTTCCCAGACGTAAGTTTTTCCATTGATTTCAATGGGCTTTGGATCAGGCCTTAAAGCCCTAAGGCAGAGGTCCCCAAACTTTTGAGATTGTGTTGCCCCCTTATCCCTGTCTATGCCCCACCCCCACCCCTCTCCAGAGCCAGGGCTCAGGGATGGACAGGGATAAGGGGGCTAAGGCTGGGGCTACAGCTGTGGGTGGGTCTGGATCTTGGACTGGGGCCACGGCAGGGGGCAGGAGCGGAGCCACAGCTGGTCTGCGGTGGGGGACAGCAGCTGGGGCTGTGATCAGGTATGGCTCCGCTCCTGGCCCCAGGCTTAGCCCTGGGCTGGGAAGGAGCCGAGGCGGGGCCAGGGACAGGGCTGGGAACGTGGTTGGGGGAAGGACGGGAGCAAAGTTGAGAGGGGAGGGGCTGGATGGTGCTCCCTCTGCAGCCCACATGGGGGCTAGTCTGGGCCCCACCGCACTCCCCAGATGTTCCTCCACCTCTGCCCTAAGGGAATATGGAAACACTACAAGAACCACAGAAATGTAAGGCTGGAAGGAACCTTGAAAGATCATCCAGTCCTGGCCCCTGCCCTGAGGCAGGACCAATTAAACCTAGGCCATCCCTAATCTGTTCTTTTAATTAAACCTAGGCCATTGTCCAATCTGTTCTTAAAACCATTCAGTGATGAGGATTCCAAAACATCCCTTGGAAGCTTATTCCAGAGTTTTTTATAGTTAAAAAGTTTTCCCAATATCTAACCTAAATCTCCCTTGCTGCCAATTAAGCCCATTACTTCTTGTCCTACCTCCAGTGGACATGGAGAAAAAATGAGCACAATCCTCTTCATAATGGGCCTTAACATATTTGAAGTCTGTTGCCGGGGGTGTCTCCTCCCACCCCCTTTTTCTCGTCTCAAAACTAAACATATACAGAGTTTTAAACATTTCCTCATAGAGCAAGTTTTCTAATTTTTGTTGCTTTCCTCTGGACTCTTTTCAAATTGTCCACATGTTCGATAAAGTGTGGTGCCCAGAATTAGAAACAGTACTCCATATGAAGGCCTCACCAGCATTTAATGGATTAGGGCAATTACCTCCCATGTGTTACATACAACACTCCTGTTAACACAATCCAGAATATTAGCTTTTTTTTTTTTTTTTTTGCAACTGCATCACATTGTTAACTCGAATTCAATTTGTGATCCACTTATAACCCTGTTCCTTGTCACCAGTTCTACCACATAGCCAGTTATTCCTTTTTCTAGCTATGCATTTGCTTTTTCCTTCCCAGGTATTTTGCACTTGTCTTTATTGAATTTCACCTTTTTGATTCTAGACCAATTCTCTAATTTGTCAAGTTCATGTACAGTTACTTGGTAATCAGAAGTGGGAAAGGCCTTTAATAAATTAGGTTAGACTGGATTATGCTCCAAATTGAAGTTCTTTATGTTTATTTTCTGTTTCCGATAAACCAGGTTCTTTATTTTTATGTGCATCATGCTTGCATCCTTAGAACACTTTCATAAAAAGACCTTTTTATGTTTTGTTTTTAGTTGCTGAACTGTAGATTTTAACTACCAATTGATGTGTATGGTTTGTTTTATTCTTCTGAATACATTTCTATAATAAGCTAATGAGCTAAGTCTTAAAATGTAAATACTGAAGAGATCTCCAACTGTCCAAGGAAGACAGACTATCCTTGTTGGGGATTCAATACTCAAAAGAATTGAAAGAACATTCTGCAAGAGACAGGAAGATAAAATGATAGTGTGCTTCCTGGATCCAAAACACGTACCATCACTCTAAGATTGGATAGGCTTCTGAAGTCAATGAGCAAGAATGCATTGGTGATGGTCCATGTCAGTATTAATGACACTGTGTTGTGGGGTATCTCACAGATAACAGATTACTTCAGGGAACGAGGAAGCGTGCTGAACAAGAATGTCCAAGCAAACTTCTAAGAGTTAAAGGTGTGGAATGTGGAATGGAAGGTTCCTTTGCAGGTTACGAGAGGCCAAGGGGGAAAGGAACGGGTTAATTTGAAAATTCACTTACATACACTCTCTGCCTGCCAAGCAGTGAAAAACTGCTTCTCAGCCCCAGCTGACTGTGAAAAATGGGAACTGAGACAAAACCAAAAAAGTTGCAGGACTAAGAAAATTACACATTTGTGAAGGTTGGCCTGGTGAGACTCAACAGTCTGCCTTGCGATCATTAAGTTGGTGCGTGATGGAAAAGCTAGAGGAGCTGCGGAGAGCCAGTTCGGACTGGTGCAAAAAGCAAAAGGCATGGGGGACAGGGGGCTCCCCTGGCCGAGACACCCCCAGGAACACCCAGGCCTTAAATACCCTCCCAAAAGCAGAAGCAAGTTGGAGATCTACAGCGGACTCTAGACAACCTGTTCACAGGGTAGAACTCCCTTCCACCTCTTCTTCTTACTTTACACCCAGGCTTGGCCGGTCTTGGGTTGTGTGTGTGTACGGAAGTGGGTTAGGGCTCGGGCACTAATGCTTTGTTCCTTCCTATAGGTGACATGGGGTGTACCCAGGCACTGACTGCTGCTTTTTGTTTAATAAAGCTTTAAAATTGAGTGACTGGTGCGCTCCTTCATCTCTTCCCATTAAGATCCTGCAGCCTTAGTCTGATCACCTGATGTTCGAGGCAGATCGGTAACAGAAATCTGTCACACATGCATAGGAAAGGATGTCAAGTGTAGCCCTGTTAGTCTGTATCCACAAAAACAAGGAGTCTGGTGGCACCTTAAAGACTAACAGATTTATTTGGGAATAAGATTTCTTGGGTAAAAACCCCAAGAAGTGGGTTTTTTTACCAACATAGGAAAGGCTGTATCTTAAGAGATGTTATGCAGAAAGCATTTGCAGGATTAAGACATATCCTGTCTATGAGGACCTAGAGAGAGGGTCAGGTCAAAGACGATGCCCAGGCTGTAGCCTTGAGTGCCCAGCAGGATGGTGGTGGGACTCTAGTGATCAAAGGAGGCGGCGGCGGCTGGTCCAGCCACACTGGTCCTCAGCGGGTAGGTCGACACCCACGAGGAGCCGTCGGAGAGATTTGAGGGTGGGCAGGAGGCAGGCGGGGCACACGCAGGTAGATCTATGACGCGCCTGTGGAATCTGTGGTGAAGATTCCCCAGGGGAGGGTAGAGGGGGAGGGGGATGCCCCGTGTTGTGCAACGGGGCCCACACGGGGTTACGCCTGGGCTGCCCCAGCCCGGCCTGGAGAGGGGCCCCGCCCCCTGGCCACAGCTCGGCTGCATCACAACCCGTTCCTCGGCCACACGGCCCGAGCCGCCGGGGCCCACGGGCGCGGGGAAGGGTCCCGGGTGTATCTTCGGCTTCGCCGGGGCCTCTGACTAGAGACTCCGCGCCGGCGGGGCACGAGGCGCCGCGTGGGAGAACGCGCCGCTTCCAACGGCTGCTCCCAGCCTCGCGCGCGCCAGCCCCAGGACGGTACCGGGGCGGCGTCACGGGCTGAGAGCAGGGCCGTGGGCAGCGGCGCTTCCCCTTCCGGTTCACCCGGGACAGGAACCGGAAGCTTCTTCTGGAGGCGACTCCGCTGAGTGAAACCTACCAGAGCCGGCTGGGGCGGTTCCTCCTCCCTCCTGCGCGAGCGGCCGTTGGCTGGACCCTTCCCCCGGTCCCGGCAGCCGCTTCTGCTCCGGCCCCTTCCCATGTTCAGGGAAAGCGGGTTGGTAGCAGCCCCGTCTCGTTCCAGCGCCACGAGCCGCCGTCTCCGCCCGGCCCGGGAGCCGCCGCCCCGTCATGTCTGAGCTGAGCCAGGAGCTCGTCCACCTGGTGTGGGGCAAGAAAGCCGGGCCCGGCGGGCTCGCCGACACCATCTTCTGCCGCTGGGCGCAAGGTACCTGCCCCCGATTCCTCCGCGCCGTCGCGCTCCCCCTCCGCGCCCGGCACTTTGCCCCGCTTCACGCCTTGCCTCAGCTGCCCTCACTCCTCTGTGCCCCCCCCGCCTTCCCCACTTCTCGCCCTACAGTCCCCTCCTCTGTGCCCCTCCCCCCGCCTTCCCCACCCTCTCGCCCTACAGTCCCCTCCTCTGTGCCCCCCCCGCCTTCCCCACCCTCTCGCCCTACAGTCCCCTCCTCTGTGCCCCCCCCGCCTTCCCCACCCTCTCGCCCTACAGTCCCCTCCTCTGTGCCCCCCCCGCCTTCCCCACCCTCTCGCCCTACAGTCCCCTCCTCTGTGCCCCCCCGCCTTCCCCACCCTCTCGCCCTACAGTCCCCTCCTCTGTGCCCCCCCGCCTTCCCCACCCTCTCGCCCTACAGTCCCCTCCTCTGTGCCCCCCCCGCCTTCCCCACCCTCTCGCCCTACAGTCCCCTCCTCTGTGCCCCCCCCGCCTTCCCCACCCTCTCGCCCTACAGTCCCCTCCTCTGTGCCCCCCCGCCTTCCCCACCCTCTCGCCCTACAGTCCACTCCTCTGTGCCCCCCCCGCCTTCCCCACCCTCTCGCCCTACAGTCCCCTCCTCTGTGCCCCCCCCGCCTTCCCCACCCTCTCGCCCTACAGTCCCCTCCTCTGTGCCCCCCCCCGCCTTCCCCACCCTCTCGCCCTACAGTCCCCTCCTCCGTGCCCCTCCCCGGCCTTCCCCACCCTCTCGCCCTACAGTCCCCTCCTCCGTGCCCCTCCCCGGCCTTCCCCACCCTCTCGCCCTACAGTCCCCTCCTCTGTGCCCCCCCCGCCTTCCCCACCCTCTAGGCCTACAGTCCCCTCCTCTGTGCCCCCCCCCCCGCCTTCCCCACCCTCTCGCCCTACAGTCCCCTCCTCTGTGCCCCCCCCGCCTTCCCCACCCTCTCGCCCTACAGTCTCCTCCTCTGTGCCCCCCCCGCCTTCCCCACCCTCTCGCCCTACAGTCTCCTCCTCTGTGCCCCCCCCGCCTTCCCCACCCTCTCGCCCTACAGTCTCCTCCTCTGTGCCCCCCCCGCCTTCCCCACCCTCTCGCCCTACAGTCCCCTCCTCTGTGCCCCCCCGCCTTCCCCACCCTCTCGCCCTACAGTCCCCTCCTCCGTGCCCCCCCCGCCTTCCCCACCCTCTCGCCCTACAGTCCCCTCCTCTGTGCCCCCCCCGCCTTCCCCACCCTCTCGCCCTACAGTCCCCTCCTCTGTGGCCCCACCCGCCTTCCCCACCCTCTCGCCCTACAGTCCCCTCCTCTGTGGCCCCCCCCCCGCCTTCCCCACCTCTCGCCCTACAGTCCCCTCCTCTGTGGCCCCCCCCCGCCTTCCCCACCTCTCGCCCTACAGTCCCCTCCTCTGTGGCCCCCCCCCGCCTTCCCCACCTCTCGCCCTACAGTCCCCTCCTCTGTGCCCCTCCCCCGCCTTCCCCACCCTCTCGCCCTACAGTCCCCTCCTCTGTGCCCCTCCCCGCCCTCTCACCCTACAGTCCACTCCTCTGTGCCCCTCCCCCCCGCCTTCCCCACCCTCTCGCCCTACAGTCCACTCCTCTGTGCCCCTCCCCCCCGCCCTCCCCACCCTCTCGCCCTCCCCACCCTCTCGCCCTACAGTCCACTCCTCTGTGCCCCTCCCCCCCGCCTTCCCCACCCTCTCGCCCTACAGTCCACTCCTCTGTGCCCCTCCCCCCCGCCTTCCCCACCCTCTCGCCCTACAGTCCACTCCTCTGTGCCCCTCCCCCCCGCCTTCCCCACCCTCTCGCCCTACAGTCCACTCCTCTGTGCCCCTCCCCCCCGCCTTCCCCACCCTCTCGCCCTACAGTCCACTCCTCTGTGCCCCTCCCCCCCCGCCTTCCCCACCCTCTCGCCCTACAGTCCACTCCTCTGTGCCCCTCCCCCCCCCGCCTTCCCCACCCTCTCGCCCTACAGTCCACTCCTCTGTGCCCCTCCCCCCCCCGCCTTCCCCACCCTCTCGCCCTACAGTCTCCTCCTCTGTGCCCCTCCCCGCCTTCCCCATCCTCTCGCCCTACAGTCTCTTCCCCATTCCTCCTCCTTGCTCTCTTCTCCTGTGCCTCACTTACCTCCCTGTGCACCCCTCCCTTGCCTCCTCCTATCAGGAACTCCGACTCGTCTCGGATGAGTTCTTTTCCCTTTAGTCTTCTGTCCCTGATTTAATTCAGCCTCCCGCGTAGTTTGACCTAAAGCTAAATCTTCCCTTTATCGACCTTCTACGTTATCTTTTGTTGTCTTGTCAGTACTGATCCAGGGGGTTTTGTTGCTCCTAAAGTGAGAGGAGGCATAAATTGGGAAACAGCATGCTTGGGAGTACAGAGGAAACCACTGTATACAGTAGTGATGTTTTGCACGTGTATTTGGTTTTATGTTGGTACTAGATAGTTTATGGCCTATGACTACATGATGAAGCAGTTTCACAGCTAACATATTTTTTGTGTTGTCTGGCAATCTCTTTTTAAAATACTGAAAAGAGAAAAATGGAGGAAATATACTTCTCAAACTAGATTCATACAGCAGTATATACATATTTTGCATGGTCTAGGCTTTTGTTTCCACAAGCAGTTTTCCAGTGTTTGCTGTTTGTTTTTATGTGACTACAGCGAAGCACTGGGATCATAAATAGTCTTGCCAAAACTGGGTACAGACTTGGACCCAATCTTGTGTAGACTTTTGCACTTTGTCAGTTTCAAACTCTTATGCGTACAGAGCTGGATTAACTCTCCTGTGGGACCGGGCTATTTAGATTTTGTGAGGTACTGGGGAAGACAACAGTGCATGGAGCCACCTCCCCCATCCTTTCCTCCAGGGGCCAAAGAGCTGTGTCAGCAGCCAGCTGCTTCTGGGACTGGTGTGAGCCATGGTATGCAGGCAGCCTGCCTGAGCCCTGCTGTGCTCCACAGGGCCCCCTTTAGCCCAGAACCCTGGGCTGCAGCCTCTAAAGCCCCTGCATTAATTGGGTAGACTTAATCAGGTGCAAACATCTGTGCAGGATTGGTGCTTCTTCATAGGAAAACAAGTAACAATAACCATGGAATCTGAGATCTATACTATATTAAATAAGACACAGATTTTGTGCGAGTTCTTGTTAATAATTTTGTATAGAGAATCTTATTTGGCAACTAAAATTGTAATGTTGGACCCAGATATTTATTTGGTGAAAATGATGAATAAGGAATGAGAAGAAGTTGAAACGTTTATCTGGCTTGATGACTGATATGACAAAGAGAAATACTAATCTCTCAACTAGACAGTAGTCACAGGAGACAGGGCATATCTGCCTGACTGAATGAGAGAGTCTAGGGGTCAGCCAGGGTCTGCATGGGGGAAGCTCCCTAACAATTCCTCCACCCCACCAATAAAAAACAAACCTTTTCCATACTTTTCCCACTCATACCCAACAACCCTCCCAAGTTCACACCCAGGCTCCTTCACAGCAATCACTTCCCTCTCCCTCAGTTCCTCTGTTAGCTCTGACTCCCCCAAACCTTAGCACTGCTTCTGAGGGGTGCAGGAAATACAGTTCTGTTTTGTAATAATTCTTTTAAACTACTCCGAGTTCTGTATTAATATACCTAGTAAGGAATCAATTTGTGTCAAAACATTTCCTGAATCTTTTTTTATTTGTATTGTTACAGACATACTTGTTGATGGATATTTTGAAATAAGTTACCAAAAGTAATTGAAACGGGTGTGGTTAAATTTTGGTATATTGCAGAATTTTAAAATATTGTGTGCAAAATATATGAGTTGTTTGTTGCAGAATTTTTTTAAATTTTTGGTGCGGAATTCCCCCAGGAGTTAAATAACTTTCATGTGTCATTACATGTACAGTATTGATTCAGTAACTGTTCACTGTAATGTTGTTAATATTTAAGATCGCCAGCAAGGCAATTATGATAATAATGCTAACAGAATCAAATTGCAGCAATGGCTTTAGTTTTAATGATATAATTTAAATAAACTTAAATAAACATTTGCCAAATATTCCTCTATTACGGTATGTCTCGTTAAGTTAGACCAAACTTGTGCAAGTCTGACCTGACGTTTTTAGGTCACACAGTTGAAAAATGATACAATAGTAAACAAAAAAGATTCAAGCTTTCTGGCAAACCCCTGAAGAATATAAAGCAAATGCAAGGTTTCTTATGTATGGTGGGGTGGTACCCCATACCTTTTTTTTAATTGCAATTCCTGAATCATCAAAACAATTGAATACTACACTGTATTTTTGAGCATATTGCTCAAAAAGTACTTAAAAAAAAATAAAAGTTAAAGGAAAATTGTAGTCTATATTGGCTCATCCAGGTCAGAAGCTATCTCAGATTGTACATATGAATGCCAGTAGGCTGTGGGGTGTTCCTAGCTCATAGGATTGGTGGCAATCTTTATCATTAGGTCATTTACACCAGGTGAATGAAATGACACCAATGAAACATCTGGCAGCAGTATAGAGTAATAGCAATATTGGGTCAAATTACAATAGTATAAGTAGGTATAACTTGCGTATGCTAGCTCTCAGAATGTAAATTATATCAATGTAGACTCAGATCATGAACTAACACCCAGTTATTAATATGTCAGTTACACACTATTATGCATCACCTCTGGGTTTGGCTGACAGACTAAGGAAGATATAATTTTCATTTCTAGTGAAGAAAGGGTCTAATTTACACAGTGCCACAAATTACATAATTTTAGACTGGCCTATACATTTAATCCATTGTATAAAAGACTATTAGCTGAATATTGTTTGGTGCTTAGAATACGCTAGTCTACCCTAATTTAAATTTTTGAGTGGCAAATTGCATTTTGATGTTTGTCTTAAGATTTTACCATGGATATGGAAGAAGAAAACTTTCAGATGTCCTGTCCAGAATCATCTTGTATGTTTCTAGATCATGGGCAATAAACATTTCAGCCCTTGTGGAGGACACTATTCCCAAAATGGCTTTCTGTAGTGAAACAGATGGTTGCTCAAAAAGATATTGCATGCCTAAAAAAGAAAAAAATCCAACCCTTAATTGTGGCCCTGTAGTGCCTCCCATGATGTCAGTGAGAGGTTTACAATGGACTTCAGTGGAAGCAGAAATAGATTATTTACAGCTTTTAAAGTAAGATACGGTGTCTCAAATTTTTAAACAGGATTTATATGGAGCTGTATTCTTACTGAATCAGAATGAGTATGGCAGAGTGTTGGAGATCGCATTCTGATGGACATCTTAATTATGTTCACTACTTACATGTTACTACTTTAAAACTAGGGACTGGCCCTTTTTGTCCATGTTATTGCTGATATAAGTAGTAATGTGCAATGTAATCTGTCCCCTTGTACTCCATACATTTTTGATTTTCATGTGTCATAAATTAGACTTGTTTACTCTGTAAAAATGGTGTTTCCTGGTCTACAAAATTAACTTGGTCTTGGTGAATAAGATGAGTGGCATTCCTGTAATGGAGAATATATGTAATACGTGTGCATGTTTAAGTACATCATTAACCATGGTCTTTTCATTGTCAGGGTTTGTATATAGTGAATCTGAATCAACTGCGTTGGAACAATTTGAAGGTGGCCCTTGTGCGGTGATTGCACCCGTTCAGGTAATGTGCAGTGATTACAGAAATGGTTTAAACTTAACAGGCACAAAATGTCACCAGCTCTTACATAATTTATATGGTATCATAGCTGAATGAAAAAATCAAGCCAAAGCTAGAGAGAGATCCCCAGCCAGTTGAATTTACAACGTCTGCCAACTTGCAACATGAGACAACAGTCTAGGACAGGAGTCTGCAAACTTCTTGGCCTGAGGGCCACATTGGGGTTCCGAAATTATGGAGGGCTAGGTAGGGAAGGCTCTGCCTCCCCCCCAAAACCTGGCCCTTGTCCCCTATCTGCCCCCTCCCATTCTCTCTCCTCCCCCTCACCCTTCCCTGCTGGCCCACCTCAGAACCATCCAAAGCCCCCTGCTCCTTGTCCCCTGACCGCCGCCTCCTGGGACCCGCCCTCCTGGGACTCCACCCCCTGTCCAACCATGCCTGACTGCCCTGACCCCTGACAGCCCCCACCCCACCCCACCCCCAGGACTCCCACGCCTATCCAACCCTCCCCCCACCCTCCTGCTCCCTGTCCCCTGGAATCCTCTGCCCTTTATCTAACCTCCCTGCTCTCTGACCCCTTACCATGCTGCTCAGAGCACCAGGACTGGTAGCTCCACCACCTAGCCAAAGCCAGCCATGCTGCCGTGCTGCCTGGCAGGAGCTCGTAGCCCTGCTGCCCAGATCACTGGCAGCATGGGCAGCTGAGGCTGTGAGAGGGAGGGACAGCAAGGGAGGGGCCGGGAGCTCAAAGGCTGGGCAGGAAGGTCTTGCAGGCAGTAGTTTGCCCACCTCTGGTCTAGGAGCAAGAAGGAAAAAAATAGTCTATCAACATGGAGACTTAGTGAAAGTGGTATTTTCTTTCTGGGAAGTAAGAGACGAGTTCAAGGCTAGGTAGCTTAAAGAAGGTATAGAGTAGAGGCTGAGCGGAATAAGAGAGCAATTAATGTAGCAAGTGAAAAGAGAGCACAGATGAGGATGTAAGCAAGACTGATACGAAATTGAAATTTCATAATCCTTTTTACCTCAAATTCACCAATGCTTTTCATAAAAGTATTGCCTTCACCACAGCAGTTACAGGCACCACAGCAGTAGGTAATTCTGCTAAAAAAATGTAGAGCATTTGAGTTTCAAGTGCTTACTGAATAAACAAGTGAAAATAATAAATTTTCATTAGCCCCAATGACTTGGGACTGAAATCTGTGAAGTCAATATAATTAAGACATTAAAGTTGATCATTGCCTTTCTTGGGACCCTTATAGTAGAAACTTTATACGAATTGCAGTACTCTTGATTGTCTGTGATGATGGTTTTCAAGCTTTCATAGTGTGGGTTACATGTTAGTATCTTGTAGCCAATCCCAATGTGATTTAACATACCTGTGAAAATTTAAGCAATTGCTTAAATGGCGAAGTATTAATAGTAAAGTACTGTATTTAGTTTATTTTTAGCTCTTTCTAATGTAGCTTCCATAGTAGTCTATGGTCCACAGTTTGGGAGCCACTGGTCCATGACATAGGAATTATAATACAATTAAATCCTCTTAATTTGGGAGAAAAGAACACAGGTCAGTCAGCTGCCCATAAATCTAAATAACTGGAAGGGGTATGCCAATGGTTTGAAATCTGTAAGATTGTTCTCATTTCAGTATATATAGATTCAGTCCCCTTGTCCATGAATTTGTGTTTTAAAAAATATTTTTAAAATGTATGGGTGAGTTAAATGGGTTTTAATTGGGGGATCAGGAAGGAAGGGATCAAACGAGGAGTAAGGAGAGAACCTGGAGTAGCTGCTGCTAGCACTGGATGGCTAAAGGAAGAAAGCTGGCTAGAGTCCTGAGAGGAGAATCTGTTGGGTAAGTGAGCCTGGTGCAAGGAAAGGGAGACTCTGGGGATGCTGTAACACTCTGAAATACTATGTGGTATGATGAGTATTCGAGCAAGAGCACATAAATCTGTGTTTACTTTTGCATTGTAAGTGGCAAAAAGATCATCATTCTCCATATTTGGTTTTGAAATTGGTAGGTTGATACTTGTAGAAAACCTAGCGCATATCTAGAACTGTGATACGTTTTCAGAGTGATACGGGAGAAACGTTACCCAGGCATCCTTTTAAAAGAAAAAAAAATGTAGCTTGCAAGCCGCTGAGCTTGTTAACTGCTGAAAATGTTCAGTTTGGCCTCTGCATGGAAGGAGGTCTTCTGTGTAACTTTGTATGTAGAATTATGATGTGGCAGTGTACCTTCACTTAAGCAAGAGTCCCATTGGGTAGTACTCCTTAGTTCGGTATACAGTTTGGCATACAGGTATGCACTCTGGTAGGCAGTATGAGTATACTTCACACTTGAGGTTTATACTTAAAACTAGAGAAACTGAATCTGAAGCCACTGATGTAATAGGATTGAGTAGGGAAATCAGAGAACAAATGAAGCTCTGGCATGCTTTCATAGTTTGGTTGTAAACATCTGACATTTCAACTCTGTTAATGCTGTCTTTTTAATATACGTATAATGTGAAATGTAGAATTGAATTGATGTAAAGTAAAAATTGATTGCTTCCTCATGTAGATTATCTAATGCTTGGTGCTTTAATTACTTAAAGGCATTCCTCTTGAAGAAGCTTTTCACCTATGAGAAGTCTGCTTGGAGAGAGTGTCAAGGTAATTTGGATCTGTATTCATATTTTTTGATTGTAGTAATTTGCATTACAAAGAGGTTAAATATTTGTACATTTGCCTGTTTGTACAGCTGCCATGCTATCTTTATAATGGGGAAAAATGATACTTGTACTTCATATGGTACTAACTTGTTAATTTTCATATCTCAATGCCAGTCTATAATATTTTTGATCACATTGGTAGACATCACTGATTGAAACATTCATCTTGGATTAGTTTAAATTCTTATAAACTAAGCCAAAAGTGAGGAACACAGATCTTATTGAGATGTACCTTTGGAGGGCTGGTTATAAATTTCTGTGCTCTAAGACAGCTGCCAATGTTAATAAGTGTGTGCATACATTCAGTGCTAATAGCCTACAGAAGATAGTGATAAACAGTAATTGAACTCATGCAGGATTCTGATCTTTCAGAGGAAGAACAGAAGAATCTTCTTTGTCATACGTTATGTGACATTTTAGAGATGGCTTGCTCTGATAATTCTGAATCGTACTCTTTGGCAACATGGATAAGAGGAAAAACAACTGAAGAGACTGCTAGTATTTCTGAGAGCCCTGTCGAGTCAAGTCATCAAGAGGAACAACCCTGTAAGATCTATTTCTCTTTAAAATTAATTGTTAACTCCTGAGCAATAGTTCATTCTTTTAGAGAACCCTCAATAGCTATGTCATTGGAAAAAGCTCTCTTGCCAACATAGCTCTGTCTACACTGGTGCTTAGGTCAATGTAACTTACATTGCTCAAGGGAGGTGGTTTCTTCACTCCCCTGAGTGACGTAAGTTATAATGCAGTAAGCGCTAGTATAGATATAGCCTTAGTCTTAAAATACAGATGGTGTGAGGAAGGGTGCACCGTCAATGTGATAGTCAGACATTATTTATTGCAGTTTTTGTAGCACATGTGTGTACTTGCTTTTTGTGGGCAATATTGCAAAAGAAAGCTTTTAAGAATAGATAAATCGGGTAACAGTATTGAATAGATTTGGATCATAAGCTCATTTTTGTAGTTTGTCTTTATTAGCTTCTGCTAAGTGCCTAGGATGCTTTTGAGTTTTCAGATAATAATAGTTAAACATACTTGTTCCTAGAATCTGCTTAATCAACAAAGTTCAACCTCACCATGTAGTTATTAGAAAGATAAGTCTCTCTGACAGTATCACTTATGAAATTTCTTCCCATTTTTGTTCAACAAACATGTTTTTCCACTTAAGACATAATGTCCAGAAAGTTATATTGGCAATTTATTTCTAGGGATTGGTAAATTCTTTCTTTGAAAGATTATTGTATGCAGGGAATATAATATCTGAGTAAAATATTTTCTGTATTGTTTCCTGTTTGTCATGAACCTCTTCTTTGTGCTGTGAAATTTGTCTTGTAAGAGATTGGAGCAGATTCTGGTCTCCACAAGGCTTTTCCAAACCTTCTCTCCTTGTTAAAATACTGATCTGAACTGAGGACTATGTAAACATGGAAAGTGGCTTGCTCACCCCAAAATGTCCTCTCCTTTTCCCCTGCTGCAACCTTGATACAGGCAGCCTGGCCACTTAAGGCAGATGTTCACTGCATTGTCAATGTTGGTTTTGCCCCAACTCCTCTCCCCACACACAAATCTCTAGCTCAAGTTCAGTGATACTTTAAGTTCCACCTAATTAGCCCATAACGAGGGGTAGTTTGGAGCTGAGTGCTGCTAAAGCTGGAGTCAGTAATGGAGAAGGGATGCAGCAAATCCATTTACAACTAATCCGCTGATAATCCAGTCATTCTAGTTCAAAGTGTTCAGTTGTGTGGTCACTCTCACTACAGGTAGGTTAGTTGGAATACATACGCTAAGTGTTGTAGTGAACTAATCTGTCCCAATGTATTCCTATATATTTTTTTGATGTTGCTATACCAGTTTGGGAGCTGTGGTTGACTTTGTCCTTTATAAATGAAATGTGATATCACATCCCAGCACTTGTCAAATTTTCCCTCTGTTATAAAGAGCCAGTACTTAAAGGAAGAACAGGAAACTTTAATGGTGAAACCTCCCTTGTGTGTCTGTCTGTCTGTCTCTGCTCTTGAGTGTTGAATAGCTCATCTCTTTCTTGTACTCTGGAGTTTTAGTATTTTGATTTTTACTTCCCTCCTGGTCTCAAGATTTTTTTTATCCTGTCCTCATTTTCATAGAATATCAGAGTTGGAAGGGCCCTTGGGAGATCAATCCCTAATTAAATCATCCAACACATTTTTGCCCCATATCCCTAAATGGACCTCTTAAGGATTGAGCTCACAATCCTCGTTTTATCAGGACAATGCTCAAACCACTGAGCTATCCCTCCTCCCTATTTTAGCTATAGTAGGCTTCCAAGTCCTTATCTGGCCAGGTTGTGGACAAAGAGATGGGTACCAAGGAACTTCTGGCAGTGGAAAGTTTCACCACTGGCAGGGTTAAGACATATTGAAATTTCCTGCCTTTGTTGCTGTGACCAAATGAACTTTCAAACATTGCCTTTTCATTTTTCAACTTTTGATGTTGCAGAGGACAGGATGGTTTCACAGATGGCAGTCAGCTTGATAGGCTGCTGTTTTGGGAGTCTAATTATACTTCCAGTGGACTAAAAACTGAATTATATTCATAATGTTGTAAACATTTCTACTTCTGGCTTAATACATTAATACTATAAAATAATTCCAAATATTGTAAATATAATATATTTTTTTAATTCAGGTTTTCTCTAATCACCTTTTTTTATATGGATTTTTTTTTAAATGTCATCTCTTTCCTTTCCTCTTTCTCTCAACTAAATGTTGTTTCAGTGTTATCTCATCTGAGTTACCCTGTCTCCACTATTTTTTTAGCACTATCTCTTCTCTTCCAGGCTCCTTGTCTGTTGTCTACCTGTTTCCTGCTTTTGTTCCAAATGTTAAGTTTCTGCTATTCCACTCTAAGTAGTAGCAGAGTGAAATGATCTAAAATACTGTTCTTAGAACTGCTAACAGAATGGATTCAAACACACATACAGAATGGTCACATTTGTTTAAACAGTGTGTACACTAATGACTTGTTGGCCATGGACTTCATTATAATAGTGCAAGCTCTTGGCTTCAAATATTGATTTGTATATTTATTTTCTCTAACTTTTTTCTTTTCTTTTTTTGTTTTATAAAACTTTTAGTCTCTTTAGCTACAGTAGTTATGACAACTTTTTTAAGGTTACGATAATTTTCATTATTAACTAATGTTCATGTGTTTGCCAAAATACATTTTTGTGCAGGAATGTAACATGTATGATTTCTTTCCCAAAATTATTTTTTTAGACTGTGTAAAGCTTTTTAGCCATTAAATTGGAAGTTAAATGATCATTTCCCTTTTTAAAAAAATATTCTGGTCAGGTCACTTTTTATGGGGTTAACTTGGCAATCTATCTTGATATATGAGTGGTCCACTGACAACTAGAGAGAAAAGCTTGTAGGTCATAAAACAAAAATAGCTCTGAATTTTTTTTACGTATTTTAAAAAGGAAATCTTTTAAGACAAGGATACACAGGAAATTAAGCCATTTCAGGATTCATTTTAAGGTTCCAACTATTATCTGTCCACGTTGCCCATTTGTAATATCTTGTGTTCTAGTTCAAGTATTTGACTTCACATTTCTCCAGGATGCATGTAGTAGGACATGAGACTTACAAAAAGTTCACGTTCTTCTTATAAATATAACTTTTTTGCAATTCCTGACTGCTTGTGATTTTTAAAACCATTAATATGTAGGTGACAGTGCTGTGGATTCTGAAATCATGGTCCCCAAACTCCTGTAATTCATAAATCTGACATTAATCATTGCAAAAGTAACCTCTTTACTGGAGAGAGAGAGAGACATACTGTGTATTGCCGGCAAACCAAAAAGACCCTTCAAACTACAACTTTGATATTCAGTTAAGCTATTCCTCTACAGATAAATGGGATACTTTGAGGAACGCTTAATGCTTTGTGAACCTTCATACTGGATTAGTAGTGTTGCTTATGACAGGTACATGTGTAACGGAGACAGGACTCAGTCATGCATCCATTGAAGCAAATGGAAACACTGCTACTGACTTGTGTGCCTTCAGGATCAAATAAATATTCAGAAATTCATTTTTCAGTTTTAATTGAAAGTGGGAGCATCTGTTGTATCTATTACACACCAGGAATAAGATAAAACATTTAGGAATAATGGTGGAGTCAAAGCCTGCTAATGCTGCTGCTTTTTGGGCATCTCTTGTAATCCTAAATACTTGTTTACACATTTTACAAGTATCAAAATAGATTTTAGAGCCTACTTAGTTCAAAGCAAGTGAAAGTCAAGGAAAACTCATTTTATCTTCATTTCAAAAGCTTTTACGAGGGACCAACGGTCTACACTGAACCTGGGATAACACTTCATGCTGTATTTTTTTTTCCCCTCTAGATGTAGATATATTTGAGGAATGTCTGATGAGAATTAGTTTAGAGCTATAAAATATTGTTGAAGGAACAGTGTGCCTAAAACTATCTGGAACCATTCTAATTTGTTTCCGAAAACAAATGTTACTTAAAAATTTGAAAAAACGTACAGCTTTCTTATATTGACACTGCTCTAAAACTATTCAAATAATCACGCTTGCTTTCCTCTAGTAAATACTTGCAGTTGACTTGCAAAGTTATTTGTAGCATGCTTCTGCTTGGTGACTAACAATCATCATCACTTGTGCAAAATCAACAGTTGATATTTTCACAAATTTTCAAGGCTACAAACTAGGGGCTGTGTACTCTTGATTTTTTGTTTTGTTTTAATTTAAAGATACTTTTCTGTAATCTAAATAGTGGTGCATTCACTGATTTGTATGGTGAAGGACCCATATTGTTTCAGTGAAGTAGATTACATGTAGATACAAAAATTGAAAATTTTCAAATGGAAGGGAAATTAAAAATATAATTGAAGCATGAAAGTATACTAGCTTGCTGTGTGTATCTTGTGTCATATTTTGCCATGTGTAGTGCTGAAAAGTGTCTCTTGTGTATAGCTGCCTTGGCTGCCGAAGAGCTTGGCTTTGAGCGATTTCATGCATTAATTCAGTAAGTAACATGTTGGAACATTTAAAATACACTATTTTACGGTGTCACTAATATTTAGAATCATATATGGCAAAGTGTTGTAAGGGTAGGTCAAACTTAGAGTTTAAAACTTTGTTTTTACATTGTGTATTTATAATTCAAAAAGGAAGCAATAATTTGTTCCAGATTTTTAAAGACTATCTAAAATATATGGTTAGCACACCTTGCACAGGATTATGTGCATCTCTTTGCAGTTAATAGGCATATTTAATACATTTGAGTAAAAAGGATATGAATAATTAAATTTGTTGTGACATAGTCTTCACAGATTATGCTGATTTTTTTTAAAAAAGCTTGTCTGACCTGTACTGCAAGAAACAGCTTGCTTCACCTGGTATCTTTCCATTACTTAGACAGGCCAAGAAAGTAATTTTTAAAGTAATGTTTCATCATATAGATATAGTTATAGATAGATAGAGATTATTTTATCCAAAATATTCTTAAACTTCTTTTACTGTTCTTTTGTCCCTTACATTTTATTCCTGTAAAGCTATCACTTTTTTTTAATATATTATCTTCAGAGACCAATTCAACAGCATTTTGTCTTTCAGAGATATTCCTCTATTTTTGTCTAAATGCCAGGTTGAAGGATGAAATGCTGTTGAATTTGTCTCTGAAGGTAATAAATTTAAAATAAAAGTTTTACCTTTACAGGAATAAAATGTAAGGAACAAAACGAGAACAGTAAAAGAAGTTTAAGAATATTTTGGATAAAATAAGTTACTAATATAATAATCTAAAGCTCACTACAGGTCTTTATCACTTTCAAGAGTACTTACAATAGTCTCTGCCAATCAGTTTTCAAAACATTTTGTGTGATGGAGGCCACAGGAGGAAAAAATATAACATTATCTGACCTCATATTCAAGTCTTGTCTCTTTTTTTGGTCCTGTACTAAGTCCTCAGATGTTTACCTAGCTCAGCTTCTCACAAAACACCCCACTGGAAGTGGACATCCTTTCCCATGCCATGTTGGCCAAGTTCATTTGGCGGGTTAGGTTTCTGAACTTTCTGTGCTTCCTGTACCTCTTTCAAGGTTACAGGATGCCTTTTGTTACCAAGAATGGCTTGGGTGAACCTTCCCCTCACAAGCAAATTCGCTACATTGCAATATACATTTCTTAACAATAAATAAGATTTATTGAAAACAGTGGCTTGTTTGGTATATTTGGATTACACTTTAGGTAAGGCTTTCTCATCTTAAGTGACAGAAAAGAAACAATGTGTACGTGTTCGTAAAAGAAATCTCTCGTTGTGATTTCATGTTTCCCAAGAGAAAGCAATCACCTCACTTATCTACATTGAGAGATCTTCTACCTCTGACTTTCATTTAAGACCTGTCTGCATGTCCAGATATGCCTCCCATCATTTAGATTAGCCACCTTATTGTCCATACCAGTTTTTTCCCATTACACTCACCCACACACAAGTTGAGGACTTTTTGCTTTCACTAGGCTTTGTCTAAGAGGTGGCCCATTGAGTATATGACCTTTTAACAGCAGCCTTTCAAAGGCTTAATGATTCCTCTGAGGCTTCATTTTAGCTTGTCCCCCAATGAAGGTGGCTTAAAATAGGTCCTATACATTGTTTATTGAAGGGAAATAGTTTCACTTGGTTGGGTAGAGGTTTTTCTTAAGATATAACTCTTCCCCTCTCCCTTCCTTTCATTATTAATTATTGTACCAACAGACCTATTCAGTCCATTGCAACTTCAGATTTGAAAAATGGATTAATTATTTATTGTAGCCACTTTGCGCTATTTCAAGTATACATAATTTATACTAAAATATTTGCATATCAATAAAAATATACTGTAATCCGCTTCTCTAGAGAAACTATTTGCTCGTCTGATAAGTAAAGTCTAATAGTTGTGGCAGGTGTATTAACTGCAGAGATTGCTGTGTAACTCTGTGTGCAGTAACACTGATGTTAGTCTATTTTTACTTAGACAACTTAATGTTAGGACCTAATATCCTTTTTACTTTTTACACTATTATAATGCTGCATCTAAATTATTTCTCCTTTTTTTTTCTGTCTTCAGCAAGCAATCATTCCAAAGCTTCCCAGAACTAAAGGATGCCGTGTGGGATCAGTATTCAGTGTGGACAAATAAATTTGGAGTATTGCTCTTCCTGTATTCTGTGATATTGACAAAGGTTTGTTTTTAAAATAAAAGATTTTATTACCTTTTTATTTAAAGGTGAGCATTAAGCTCAGCACTTAAAATTAAGTTAATTTCACATTTATGGGTAGGATGGACTCCTTATTAATGTTATAGTGGGGCATCCAGCACCGAACTAAATTTGTAAATTTATTTTTAAGAAAATTCCTTTCTGAACTTTTCACATGGTATTTTACAGGGGAGTAGGTGGAAAAGAATCTTTTTATAGAATCAAAATGTATTTTTATGTTGACTGGCATCCCATCCCTGCCTGTTTAGTAGGCACATTGGGCCCATAAATTTGTAGCTCCATTTTCATTTTAGTCTTCGGTTCAGCTGGTAGCAGTGAAATCCTGAGGAAGGGGGAAAGTCAGAGGATCTCCTTGCAGTGTTCTTCCTCCCCCCCCCCCCCCCCTGATTAATTGTGAATGTAGTGATTGTTCCTTATTCCATAGACTTTAAGGTCAGAAGGGGCCATCATGATCATCTAGTTTGACCTCCTGCACATTGCAGGCCACAGAACCTCACCCACCCACTCCTGTAACAGACCCCTAACCTAGGGTGACCAGACAGCAAGTGTGAAAAATTGGGACGGGGGGGAGAGGGGTAATAGGAGCTTATATAAGAAAAAGATCCAAAAATTGGGACTGTCCCTATAAAATTGGGACATGTGGTCACCCTACTCTTAACCTCTGGCTGAGTTACTGAAGTCCCCAAATCATGATATACAGGATTCAAGTAACAGAGAATTCACCATTTACACTAGTTTAAACCTGCAAGTGACCCATGCCCCATGCTGCAGAGAAAGGTGAAAAAACCCTGGATTCTCTGCTATAGTTAGGATCAGAATAGCAATCAGTTAGACCCTGAGAAGAGCATGTGGGCAGGACCTACCAGCCAGACACCTGGGAAAGAATTCTCTATATTACTTGAGTCTTCACCATCTAGTGTTCCATCACCGGCTGTTAGTGATATTTACTGCTTGCAGTTGCAGATCAGCTACATGCCATTGTAAGCAGTATCATCATAACACCCTTTCCATAAACTTACCAAGCCAGTTACATTTTTGGTCTATTCCCCCCCCCCCCCCCCCCTTCACCCTCCGCTCCTCTTGGCAGGCTGTTCCAGAACTTCATTTCTTTGATGGTTAGAAACCTTTGCCTAATTTCAAGCCCAGACTTATTAATGGCCAGCTTGTCTCTTTCAGTGGTTCTCAAACTGGGGGTCGCGACCCCCTGGGAAGCATGGCGGGATTCCAGGGCGGTCGTGAGCTCCCGTTGCATTCAGCGGCATTTCGGCAGATACTCCGATTGCGGGAGTGTGTCCGCCGAAAAGCCATTGAGTGGAACTCTTCCACTTTCGGGGCATTTCAGCGGACGCACAGAGAAAAGCTGCATGTCTGCCGAAATGCTGCCGAAACCGGAAGAGTTCAATTCAGCGGTTTTACGATGGGCATACCCGGGGGGCGGCAGGGGATGCAACAGAGCGAAAAGGGTCTCGAACCAAAGAATTCTGAGAACCCCTGGTGTATTTGTTCTTCTGTCCACATCAGCACTTAACTTCTCTCCCTCCTTGGTATTTATTTGTTATCTCCTGATGATATAGAGAGCAATTACATCTCCCCTCAGCCTTATTTGGTTAGGCTAAACAAGCCAGTCTCTTTGAGTCTCCTCTCATAAGGTAGGTTTTCCATTCCTCAAATCATCCTAGGCTCTGCACATGTTAGTTTAAAAATTAACCTTTCTTAAACACGGAGACCAGAATTGTGCACAGTATTCCAGATGAGCTCTCACAAGTGCCTTGTATAACAGTACTAACACTTTCCTCTCTCTGGTGGAAATACTGTGCCTTATGAATGCTAGGATTGCATTAGCCTTTTTCACATCTGCATCCCATTGGCAGCTGATAGTCATCCTGTGATCAGCCTATATGTTCTGGTCTTTCTCCTTCTCTCTCGCTTCCAACTGACATGTGCCCAGCTTATAGCCAAGGGGCTTCCAAGACCCCAGCACAATCCATGTGGAGGCCCTGAGCTTTTCCCCTGGCTCTTAAACACCAGCATACACAGCCCTTCGTGTCTCTTCTGTCAGTTATGCCACTCTTCAGCAAGGCAAACCTTGATATGTTTTATTGTCTGCTTGTTTTATTTTTGTATCTGCTAGCTTTAAGCTTGTCTTCACTCCTTAACAGCATTTTTTTAAAAATAAATATTCCAATGACTGCTTCTGCTTTTTCTCTAGGGTATTGAAAACATAAAAAATGAAATTGAAGATTCCACAGAGCCATTGATAGACCCTGTTTATGGCCATGGGAGGTAAGTTATTTTAGTGAGATGTTTGCAGCCATTAGAATAGCCAGATTATTCAATGGTCTCTGTATAGTGGACTAACACACTTTTCCATGTTTTCACAAGTGATTATTCTTTTATAAATAGTTGTTGAGCATACTAAGTCTGAAAAGAATTCAGTTGCTATTCTACAGTAGACAAAAGCAACAACTATTGCAGTAACTTTCTACTTGAATTCTTGGAATCCCTTTGTTCACACCGTTTGTTACAATTTAGAGCAAACCCTTTTACTACTGAACTTCCAGAGGAAGTATTCAGTCTCTTAAAGTGGAAATAAATTGTCAATCTTGTGTTAAAATGTTAGTTTTAAACTATTTTTGTTGTCATTGAGATATATATTTAAACTGAATTCAAAGTGTTCAGACAGCAAGTTCTTGCTAAGATATGAGTTTTCTCCTTTGTTCAGGAATAATTAGATTTGCAGGAATAAATTGCATGTCACTTTTTAATAAGGTGTATCTTTCCATTACATAGCCAAAGCTTAATTAACCTCTTGTTGACTGGGCATGCAGTTTCTAATGTGTGGGACGGAGATAGAGAATGCTCAGGAATGAGTAAGTTACTTCCAATTTATAATTTTATCTGTTTTTACATAGCATAACTGTTCGGTGTTAGAAACTTGAATTGGACAGTGTTCCTGGTTCAGTAGGTGAGATGCTATTTCGCTGTCCTTAGGTTCAGTATAGTCATCAGATGAAAGTAATATTTAGTCCTCCCCAAATCTTTGAAGCTGGTATTGATTAATCCTCAGAATCCTTGTGAGGTTGGTGTTAAATCAGCCAATATTTATACAGCACTCAGGGGTATAAAGCTATACCTTTATAATTTTTTAAAAATCACTTGTCTCTTCAATTATATGTTCTGTGATTCATCTCTGCACCCAAATATTCATGGGGACGAAAATATCATCTAAATTCCTAAGTGTATGGGGGGGGAAGTAAAGGGCGTGCTTGCACGTATTCCAAAACTCTTCAGAATATGTGGGATGAATAGTCGCTTGTAATTGCGTAGTAAATGTTTTTTGGTTGGTTTCATTCCACAGTCTTAGTAAAGAAAGCAGAGTTACAGAATTTGGAACACAACTATGCTTTTCCCTTCTCCCTCGCTATCTTTGTCCTCTCCTTGCATTACTTTTTTTTCTTCTTTGGTCTGTTCACTGTCTTCCTCTGCTACAGTAGACTCTCGATTATCCAGGATGATAGGGAAAAAATTAATCCTGGTTAATAAAATCCTGGATGATCACCATCCATTGGAAATATGGGGAGGAGTGGTTGGTTCACCAGCCACACTGCGCTGGGAGGGAGTGGGTGTTGGTTCACTGGCTGCCCTGTGCCCTGGTGGGGTGGCAACAAAGCTAGAGCTGGCCTTGCGAGTTTTACTTGCACGCACGCACGCACACACACACACCTACCTAGATATAGATCTATATCTAGAGAGATAGATCTATATATTTGACATCCTGGTTAAACCAATCCTGGATAATTGAGAGTCTACTGTAGAAGGTTATTCACCGTGTGCAGTAACTGAGATTCTTCAAGATGTGTGTCCCTGTGGATGCTCCCCTATCCACCCTCCTCCCCTCTACAGAGTTAACTATATAAGCTTTATGGTAGAGAATGAATTGAGGGAGTCAGGATGCGTGAGCGCCAATGGTACCACAAGACAGGTACTGTGCACACACACCCTGTCCAGGCTGTGCTATCAAAAGTCTCCAATCAGCAGCACCAGGACACACCATCACCTAACGTGGAGCACCCACAGGGGACACATCTTGAACCTCAGTTACTTCACAAGGTGAATAACCTTCTCTTTCATCTGAATGAAGCAGCTGCAAAGAGAGAATATATTTTATTGGTGTATACAGTGCTGTGCCTTTTCAAAAACAGTCTATGTAATGTCAGAACTTCTGCATTATTTCAGATCAACACAAGGTGGCGTTTAAGTTACATTAAGTTCATTGAAATAGCATCACTAGATACAGCACAATAAAGGGCAAAGAAAAGTGCTCTTATAAAAGGTGCAGTGCACTAAAAACTAATTACTCAATAAAGCAATTTCAAAAATCTTTTTAGAAAAAGACTAATTTTCTGACAGGAAGCCTGAGAAATCATTGCAGGTTATGTGAAAGCTCTCAACTATCAGAGGATCTTTTCTGTTTTCTTTCTGACATAAATGTCTCATAATAGTAGTCAGTTCTCTGTCCTGCACTGAACCTTTCATGCAATGCTTGTTTTGGGCATTCACTTTATAAAATCAGCATCTCTTTAGATACTATATCGAAGCTGGAAGGGAAAGAATCTCTGCTTGAAAAATATAGTTACCCTTAATCACCCCCTAGTAGAGAAGCAAGCTACTATAGTATACTGCATTTCAGAAATCCCTTATCTGATGGACTGATTTAAGACTGATTTCAATGTAAATTAGTTTTTTTCACAAAGCGAATTTGATATGTAGTAGTAACTAGGATTATTGTATTAATACGACCTTTTGATAGGCTAAATATTCACCTCTGTTTGTTTAGGGTCTAATTCAGCTAAAATTACCTGATACATGGAAGTTTTTTTAATGATAAAGGATACACACCTATTAGATTTTGAATTGGACTTGCCACTTTACCTTCTTCCGAAGGAAAGTGTGATTCTGCTCAGTATTTGTCATATATAGCAATGGGGATGCAAGTATGCTCCCTGAGTTCCAAAATGTACCAATGCATGAGCAAGTTCTTTCCTGTCTGGCTGAATGTCACCATGGAAACAATTTTAAGTCTTTGGTCCAAAGGTACCTCCAAAATAAAGGTTAATCTGGAAAATCCTTTAGTGATAAGCTTTTGGGGTTTTTTTGTTTGGTTTTTTTTTTGTTTGGTTTTGTTTTTGTTTTTGTTTTTTTTACAAGGTGTAGAATCTTCAGAATACATTTCTTGGGCAACTCTGAGCAAAGAAGTTTGTGGGCAACATTGGGAAAGGGAGATCGTGCATAATAACCAAATACACATCATGCCAAATTTGCCCAATATCTTCTTTTGTGACTTATCGGAATGGACAGATAAAGGAATGCATGGAAAAACCAACACTTCTTTCATGAAGTTCCTATAGTTAATTTACTGCACAGGTTTTGAATTCAAGTTCTTGCAAATGCATTGCATATGGTGTCCCAAGTAAATAAGAGAGCATACAGTGTCACAAAATGCAAGCTTGAGTCTAATTGAAATATGAGAAAGAAAAAGATCTTTTTAAAATTCAGAATGTTTCCCAGTGTTATCCCAGAACTTGGCCCATAGATAAACATATCACAGTTTGTAATCGTAACGAGTTACTATGACTAACAAATATATATTTAAGAGCTACAGTTCCCCAAAATCAAAGTAGCTTCAGTGTATTTCTCTGAAAAGTGACTTTGGATATGTCTACACAGCAATTAAACACCGACCACTGACTTGGACTTATGGGCTGTACAATTGTAGTGTTGTGTAGGCTCAAACAGCAGCCTGGGCCCTGAGATCTTTCCGCCCTCCCCGTCTTGGAGGATTCCAGAGTTTGGGCTCCAGCCCGAACCAAATGCATACACCACAATTTTACAGACTTTCAGCCTGAGCCTCCCGAACCTAACCCAGCTGAATCAGGGCAGCTGCAGATGTTTGTTTGCTGCATAGGCATTACCTTAAAGACTTTACCAAACAGCTCTCCTCACTGTATATTCAGACGTATACTTGCTTTAGTGTTGCAAATGTTTGTTGCTTTTATTCATGTTAGAGTGAAAGCTGGATTCTATTCCTTTTGATCAATAGATTTGTTCACTAGATTTTAATCAGTCCTGTGTAAATCGAAGGATGCTGTATTTATTAGTGGTGGTTACTTGAGTAGAAAAGAACTCAGCTTGACTTTCAGATCCAAGAGAATGTCCAGCTCAGGCAAATAGTTTCCTATTTGTAAATTTTGCACATGTAGTGTGGTTCATTGAGACAATAAACATGGGAGCCCAGAGCATTTTTAGTCCTTTTCAGAGTGGAACTATGTTTCTAAAGATGCTGAAGTCCCAAGTTTTAGTTCTACATAGATGATACTTCTCAAAGATTCATCGGCTTGGAAGTATTTTTCATTCTTCTTGTGAGGTTTTCTTTAAAAATAGTAGTACTCAGCTGATTAGTACTGATACTTGAGTGCTGGTACTGGTGGTTGCTGACAGTGAAGTTTGCCAAAAAAAAATGAAGTGGTGAGAAATAGGCATTTATTAATAACTAATTTCAAAATCAGTTGATTTTTGCATTGTCCACAATGTCAGTATGGTTAGAGAAAAGTATGGAAAGTTTTGCCTCTTTCATTTTCTAAAATGGCAGTTTCGGGATGTTTTGGGATTTTTTTAAGACCATACTGGAATACGACACAAGAATTTGCTTTAGCATTGTAAATCTAAACTTTTTTAGAAAGAACTGTCAACAGCGGACTTCCAGTAAAATTAACAATTCCTTTCAGTTGTATTCATTTATGGAAAAAACAATTTAGGATTTGGCTAAAGTCATCCTGGAATTTTTTTTAAAGCTTCCAGTTGACCTGACCTGACCTCTCATTGCTTTTATGCTTGTTTAAGTTGCATGCCTGTAAAATAAGAATCAGAGAGGTAGCCGTGTTAGTCTGGAATAGCAGAGGTAACAAAGTCCTGTGGCACCTTAAAGAAACTTTATAGTTAGTCTTTAAGGTGCCACAGGACTTTGTTACCTTGGTAAAATAAGTTATCCTATACTATGTCATTTTTGAAAAAATAAAAATAACTTATTTAATAAAATGTTTGGGTTTTGTTTTTAAACAGAACTACTTGGTATACGTAAACAGGCAACTGTAGGTTTTTTGACATTAATGGAATCTCTAAGATACTGTAAGGTAAGCTGCCTTTTTTCCCATAATTTTTAAAATGATCTTTCTCTTGTGAGTTGCTCATTAGCAGTATTCCATATTAAGGCATCATCCTATTCTGAAAATATTATATGTAGGCACTTCATCCTAAACTGATGAAAAGTCTAAGAGCTATTAGGTTTGTAATATTTCTAGCCTCAAAATGAAACCAAGGATAAAAGTCTGTAATAAAATACATGCCTAACAATAAAGAGAATGGTAAATGTATGTCTTGTGATGAGTAAACATTGGGAATGAACAGTTTAGTCTCTTCATTAATAGAATAACTAATGTATGTATGTTTTGCCCATTTCTCGGCCAAAAGACTGTTTAAATGTGAGAGTCTAACCTTGCTCAAAAATACCATGCATTTTATGAAGCCCTTAATGCTTTAATTTATACCAGAATTTAATTTAAAAAAATAAGGAAAAAAGTAGATACTAGCTACCCCATTTGTTAAATTAAAAAAACCCAGACCTTCAGTGATATGGAAAATAAAAACAAAAATGTAATAGCCAAAATATGTAATTTTGGCAGATGTATCATTTTTAGTACCGTAGTGATTTATTTTAAAACTGCATTGGAGTGGTTCATTATTAGTGCATTGGAAGGAAGCTCTTAGGTTTGCTTTTTTACAAATTTGCTTTGTAGCAAATTTAATTTAAGTAGAAGCTGGCACTGTTTTATACTTAGAGTTAAATCCAAGGTGACTTTTATGATTTTTATGAACTTTCTTGTTCCAGTCTGTGCTGTGACTTCTAGATTTTTTTTTTTTAATTTACTTGAATATTTACTTGTTACTATTTCTCTGTGCTAAGGACCATCAAGGTAGGTTGGCTTAATGAGAATGAAGAAATGTACCTGATTGGTCTGTTTTATTTTTGTCAGGTAACATAAATGAGTTTATAATCACAGGATCCGTAGCCCAGTGCATAAACCAAATGGATTTCTACCTTCAGGTCCTGAATATATAAACACAAGAGTACAGTTACTTGCATGAACTTTTGAAGTATTAGACTCTAAGATTGTAAGATGGGATATTGGTGCCTTCTCCGACTGAAACTTTCCCTTATTGAAATCTCCCAATGTGTCACTAGCAGCTGTATTTGTTTTCCAAATTACGCAGCAGAGTTTTGACATCATCAGTATCCGAAACTACTTTTTTCTGGGCAGTTTGGAGTAGGGTGTTTGAGCAATACAATCTCTGGAGGTAAAATTGCCACATCTACTATTAAATTGGGCCAAATTGTGTGGCACATTCTTTCAGGAGACAAGGTTTAAAAACGTATTAAATTTGCCACATAAGATGTAGAATTATGGTGTCTACAAACAAATTATTTTTGCATTAATTAACTTAAGCATCTAACCCTTTCTTGTCACGTAATCTTCCTTTTTCAAAACAAGTTGGTAATTGTAGCTTTTTTTAAAAAAAACGGTTCTGCTAAATAGGATCTTTTCAATATAAATAAACGGCATTCATGATGTAAGGCTTTCTATTCAGTTGTTTTAATCCCCAAATCCATCCTCCCTATTTTTATTTACAAGCATAAACAGTGATTTAGGCCTCAGAGTTACAGTATACCCCCAGCTCTTGCCTTTGGTGGTGACTGAAGGCACTTGGCACTTAACGGGATTGGGCCTAGAGCCATCTAATTTCTGTTGATGATTGGATTTACATGGCTAAATCGCAGATCACCAATTATTAAATGTGGGATATGGTAATCAAAAACAGATTTAGTAAGGTTTTTAAATACCTTCAAATTGTGACTGAATATTAATTTTTAATATTACAAAATGTTGGGCGGGGGCATTGGGACTTCACTATAGCTACAAGCTAGTTTGTTTGTTTTTACTACATCTTTTCTAGGTTGGCTCCTATCTGAAATCTCCAAAGTTCCCTATTTGGATACTTGGCAGTGAAACACATCTCACAGTCTTTTTTGCCAAGGTATGATAGCTTTGGTTTTCATTATATGACTCGAGGCAGATAAATACCATACAAGTCCAAAGTTCAGATCTTGCTACAGTGTATTTTTCAGCTGCATTTTAATACAAAAACGGAATCAATGAACATTTAAAACAAGTTTAACAGTTTCAGTGATATCTTTAAAGTTATCTTTAAGCTTAAACTTGCATTTTAAAAAAATAGAGGTTGTTTCAGCTAATATATTTTAGGCTTTACAGTACTACAGATCTTAAATTGCTATAGTTGCGGGGAGGATTTTTTGAATAAAATCTATGGGGTCTTTTTTTTTTTTTTTGCAGCTCCATTTGTTTGAGAATGCTTTTACTCATTTTTAAACCACATGAAGTACAGAAATCTGTACTGCAAGCTCGAGTATACATACTAAATGTTTAGAATTAGTACATCCTATCAAGAAACACTTTAACCTTTAGAATTTAAGCTTTAACTATAAACCATTATACTTTGAGTATAAAACATTTTGAGTTACCAGGTCCTATGAACTCGTAAATCATATTTTGATACATTGTGTTACCATAGTTGTGGTTGAGATATTGTTCCTTGTAAGTTAAATTTTTTACCTCCTCTGAAAAGCTGCTTTCTGAATAAGGGAATCATTGATTTTTAGGAAGTGTGATGGCTTTTAATTTGTAGAAAGCTTTTTTGCAGTTTTGCCCATTCCTAATTCAACATCTTACAATGAAGTCTTTTAGATGATGATTCTGAAACAAGGGACAATGTTTTAAGTACAGAATTCTTTAGCTATTAAAAAATGGTCTCTGTTATAGTTTCCGGGAGACTTCTGCCTGCTCTCTGCTCAGTCTTTGTGTTCATATTCTCCTAAAAGCTCAATTGTGCTGTGAAGTCTTGCATTAAGTGAAGCTAACTTGTCAATAAGTAAGAAACTGGTTTATCAAGATGTGTAGAAGTGCCATTCTAACCAGCTAAATAATCTTTTTATCATCTTGCCCTTGGTCTTTCTCTTTATTTGTTACCTATTTGACCCTCACTTACATATTTGATTACATATGTGATTTTTGTGAGATTAGGAACAGGGACTCTGCTTGTTTGAGGAGTCTCATGTTGTTAGGCATTCAGAAAAGTACTACTTCCACTAAGCTGCCATAATTGTTCTTAAATTAGAATAATAACATAGGGCCCAATAGGTCATCTAATCGAGTTCCCTGCACTGAGGCAGAACTAAGTATTATCTAGATCAGGGGTTCTCAAACTTCATTTCACTGTGACCCCCTTCTAACAATAAAAAATAATGACATGACCCCAGGAGGGGGGACTGAAGCCTGAGCCTGCCTGAGTCCCACTGGCCAGGGTGGGGGAACAAAGCCCAAGCCCCACTTCCCCCAGTGGGGAAGGGGTCAAAGCCAAAGCTCAAAGGCTTCAGCCCCAGCCAGGGGGTCTGTAACCTGAGCCCCACTGCCCCGGGCCATGGGGCTCGGGCTTTGGCCCCATGCTCCTGCAAGTCTAAGCCAGTCCTGGCAACCCAATTAAAATGGGGTCTCAACTCATTTGGAGTTCCAACCTAGTTTGAGAACTGCTGATCTAGACTATTCCTGACAGATGTTTGTCTAATCTGTTCTTAAAAATCTCCAATGAGTGAGATTCCACAACCTTTCTAGGCAATGTGTTCCAGTGCTTGACTACCCTTATAGTTAGATGTCTAACCTAAATGATGTATAGTTAGATGTCTAACCTATAGTTAGATGTCTAACCTAATGTCTAACCTAAATCTCCCTTGCAGCAATTTAAGCCCATGACTATTCGTCCTGCTCTCAGTGGCTATGAAGAACAATTTATTACCTTCCTCTTTGTAACAACATTTTATGTAACCTGAAGACTCTCCTCCTCTTCCCCCGCCGCCCCCATTTTCTCTTCTCTAGACTGAAAAACTGGGTTTGTTTAATCTTCCCTCATAGGTCACATTTTCTAGACCTTTAATCATTTTTGTTGCTCCCCCCTGGATTTTCTCCATTTTACGCATCTTTCCTGAAGTGTGGTGACCAGAACCGGATGCAGTACTTCAGCTGAGGGCCTTACCAGTGCTTAGTAAAATGGAAGAATTACTTCTGGTGTCTTGCTAATACATTCCAGAATGTTTTCTTTTTTGTAACAGTATTACATTGTTGACCCATATTTAGTTTATCTACTATAACATCCAGAGCCTCTTCTGCAGTACTCCTTCCAAAGTAGTCCTTTCCCATTTTGTATTGGTGCATCTATTATTCTTTCCTAAGTGTAGTACTTTGAATTTCTCCTTACTGAATTTTATCCTGTTTAATTCAGACCATTTCTCCAGTTTGTCAAGATCATTTGAATTTTAATCCTGGCCCAGAGTGCTTGCATCTTCTCCCAGTTTGGTATCTCACACAAACTTTAAGTGTACTCTCTATGCCATTATCCAAATAATTTATGCAGATATTAAATAGAACCAAACTCAGGACAGATGCCTGTGGGATCTCACCCAGTATAGCCTTCCAACTCCATTGTGAGCCATTGATAATTACTTTGAGTGTGGCTTTCCAGCCAATTGTACACCCACCTTATAGTAGGTTTGTGCTGTATTTCTCTTCGTTTATGCGAAGGCCATGTGAAAAAATATCCAAAGCCTTTGCTGCCGCCCCCTATCCACAGGCTTGTTTTCCTGTCAAAGAAGAGTCTGTTGGTTTCACATGATTTGTTCTTGACAAATCAGTGTTGACTGTTACCTATCATCTTATTGTCTTCTAGATGCTCTCAAATTAATCTTTTTTTGATTTTTTGCTCCATTATCTTTCTGGGTATTGACATTAAGCTAGGTGGTCTATAACTACCTCAATTGACTTTATTCCCCTTCTTATAGATAATATTTTCCAGTCCTCGGGCGTCTCTTCAGTCAGTTCCTTCAGGCCCTGTTGACTTGAAGGCACCTACTTCTCTAAGCAATTCTTAACATGTTCTTTTTCTATTTTTGCTTCAGCTCTTACCCATTTTATTACACTGTTGTTCTGTTAGTTGTCTGATCACTGCCAACTTTTCTTGTGAAAACTGAAACCAAAGGCATTTAAAACTTTGGTCATTGCTGCATTTTCTGTTGTTGTCTTTTCCTTCTCATTGAGTAATGAGCCTACCATGTCCTTGGTCTTCCTCTTACGTTCCTTCTATTTGTAAAATGCTTTCTTGTTAACCATTGAATATCCCTAGCTATTTTAATCTCGTGCCTTGGCCTTTCTAATTTTGTCTCTATATGCTTATGGTGTTTTTTATATTCATCCTTTGTCATTTGCCCTAATTGACACTTCTTGTATGGCACTTTTTTTTTGAGTTTCAGGCTTACTGAAAATCTCTTAAGCCAGAGTGGCCTATTACCGAACTTTCTTCTTCAAGGAGTGTCCCTGTGGGTGTTTCACTTTGTGTCTTGACACCCTGTGCTTGTAATTGAAGATTTTGGGTAGCAGTATCTGGTTGGGCTGCACATGTGCCATAGCTGTCTTGCACTGCACCAAGGGGTTACATAGCAGTGCACAGCCAACCGTCCCCCAGTTTCTACTCTACCACTTTCGGCTTGAGTGAGAGCGATCAAGTGCCCTCTCTTTCTTCAGATTATGAATTATCTACAATAAATATTATGATAGTGTTAGCTTAGTTGTAGTTAGCTTCCCTATCCCCTTGCCCAACTCTAATTTATTTAATTCTCTCTCTCTCTCTCTCTCTCTCTCTCTCTCTCTCTCTCTCTCTCTCTCTCTCTAAAATATAAATATATAAATATAAAAATTAAAAAAAATTATATATATATTTATTTCCTTCTACCTCCCCATGTCTCTGGCAGACATACAGCCTTAGCCTCAAACAGGGCTTACCTCTGGGTTTTTTTTTCTCCAAGACCAACGCATGCCTGATTTGCAGACTCTACATACCAGTTTCTGACACCCGCCCTCAGCGTGTCTGCTGCCTTGGCGAGACACACAGTACTCAAGTGTCCACGCTGCAAAAAGCTGACAGCCAGGACAAGAAAAGCTGGAATCTCCAGCTTGAAATGGAGAAATCCCTCAGGTCAGCCTCCAACCCCAAGTCAGGGCCACCCTCTGAGGGTCAGTGGTTGCCAGCAGCAGCTTCTGACAAGGGCTCTGCTCCAACAACAACTGCCAAGAAGCCTACTCGTAGAAAGGCTACAAAAAAGCCATGTGGGGGCAGATTTTTCAGTAGGAGATCGCTTTCTTTTGGGCTCAACAATACGATCCAAAACCGCTGGCCCCCAGCGGAGTCCAACCTCAACATAAACTTACTGGAGCTAAGGGCAGTCCAATATGCATTCAACCACATTCTCCCTCTAATCAAGAACAATGCCATCAAGAGCCTCACAGACAGTATAACATGCAAGTTTTATATAAACTGCCAAGCAGGAACACAATCATACTCCCCACGTACGGAGGCAATTCGCCTTTGCATTGACACATCACTAACAACATAGGATGCCGATATCTCTATCTGCCAAGATGTCAGAATTCAACAATGGATCTATTAAGCAGGGGTTTTTCACAAACCCACAAATGGAAGATGGATCCCAGAATTTCCAAATCCATATTCATACTACGAGAGTTCCCCACCATAGATCTATTTGCAACAGCACAGAATGCTAGATGCCCACAATATTGCTCCAGAGCAGGCTTGGGACATCTAAAATGGGGGGCACTACTGATTTATCCATTTCCTCCAACTCCACTCTTAAACAGAGTCATTCATAAGATAAGGCAGGGCAAGTGCAGGGTCATTCTCATTGTGTCCACGTGACCCAGACAAACATGATTCCCATACCTACTGAAAGTGCCTTGAACCCTTCCCTTAGTACCTCACCTTGTTATTACCAGATGTGGGACCTGGCTGTCACCCTAGCCTTGCAGTACTCCACCTCGAGGCCTGGTTATTCTGTGACTGACTGGAGTCAAGAGGGCCTGTTCTGTGGAAGTAAAAGATATATTATTGAACAGTCGGAGACTAAACACAAGAAAGACGTACCATAAGTGGAAGTGATTCTGTGCCAAGACAAACAGATCTTGCTACAGTCATCCCTCCTACTGAGGATCCTCGACTACATATTAAGACTTAAAATATTGAAACTATCCACAAGCTCAGTCAGAGTACAAATGACAAGGTGGAAGGGGTCAGTATATTTACACCCAACAATTAAACACTTCCTTAAAGGCATTGAAAATATTTATCACACACTAAGAAACCCTACACCCATGGAGAAACGGAACTTTATTCTACACGGACTCCTTGGAAAACCATTTGTTCATTGCTGCACTTATTGATGAAGGTGGCCTTCCTTATTGCCATCATGTCCACAAGATGAGTGGGAGAATTAGGTGCCCTAATGGTACACTCACCTTATACAACATTGTTCAAAGATAAAGTAATCCTGCAATCGCATCCTAAGTTCATACCCAAGGTTGCCTCCCAGTTTCATTTAAATCAACCCATTTACTTACCTGTATGTTTTCCAAAGCCACAGGCAGATGGGAGGGAGGCCTCACTCCACATGCTCGATGTTTCTACATTGAAAGAACATTTTGAATATCACCTAGACTATTTGTTTCCATAACCGAATGATCTATGGGTCAAATAATCTCAAAATGAACTATCCAAATGGATATCTGGATGTATCCATTTGTGCTACCAACACACCAATCTACAACCTCTGCCAGGAGTTCACATGCACACCGAAAGAGCAATGGAAGCAATTGTAGCCTATCACTGACATCTGCAGAACAGCTACCTGCACATCAGTCCATACTTTCACTAAGCACTGTGTTTTAGAAAAACAGTCCACATCAGGTGCTCACTTTGGACTTGCAGTGTTATCCACAGTCAACACCAAATCCCCTCCCCGCCACTAAGGGGCACTCCTAAACAGTCACCTAACGTGGAGCACCCACAGGGACAACCATCTCAAACAGAACCTTTTACTCATCTACTGTACAAGGTGAGTAACCTTCTCTTTTATCTTTCCTACACATTGGTATAGTTTCCTCTGGTGCCCTTAATATCTCTTTAAAAAACTGCCACATCTCCTGAATTTTTTTTACTTGTTTCCCACAGGATCTTACTTACCAATTCTTTCAGTTTGCTTAAGTCTGCCTTCTTAAAGTCCATTGGCTTAGTTCTGCTGTTTTCACTAATCTGTTCCTTATAATCATGAACTCATCATTTCATGGTCAGTTTCGCCAAAACTGCCTTGCACCTTTTGGACTCTAACTAGTTCACATATATTTGTCAGGATCAAATCCAGAATAGTTTTTCTCCAGTTGCTTTCTCCACCTTCTGTAATAAAAAGCTGTCTCCAATGCAGTGAGGAACTGGCTGGATAATCTGTGCCCTGCTGTATTATTTTCCCAACAGATATCTGGGTAAGTGAAGTCCCTGGTCACCACCAAGTGCTGTGTTTTGAATGATTTTGTTAGTAGTTTTTTTTAAAAAAACTTTCACCTCTTCTTCCTAGTTAAGTTGTCTATAGTAGACTTCCTACTATGACATCATTCCTGGTTTTTACCCCTTTCAACACATCTGCCTTCAACTTCTGTCTCAACCTCTGTGCAAGTTTATAAATCTTTGTTATACGAGGCAACTCCTCCTCCCTTTTCTCCCTGTTGACTTTCCATAGTAAATGTAGGTGTTATACTTATTCTAAAGATATGATATGTGTAGGATTCTCACTGATGAGGTCTATTGCTAGCCTTTGTGGTTGCATCATAAGTAATGTAATTTTGGCCCCTGCTGGAGACATTTCTGTGTTGAGACTAGGCGCTTCAACCTTCGTGTGAATTTGAGCCCTCCCTGTGGTTTAAAAAAAAAAAAAAAAAAAGCTGATTGCCTTCCCCCATTTTCTTGTTTCCTGGGGAAAGGCAGCCAGTCAAGAAGCAAGCAGTCTGTCTCTTTGCCCACCGTGACTGAAAAGTTTGTGGTGCTGGAGAGCAGAAACAGGTTGGCTCTGCACCTTCTTGCCTACACCACTCCTGTGACAAATGAATCTTCTTCTCTTGGCTCCTTCCCCTCCCATCCCTTCATCCCTGTAACATTTGGTGTAGAAAAGGGGAAAGATGATGAAGACCCTCTGGATTGACAGGGTAGGGGTAATGAAGGAAAAGGGTGTTCACAGCTTCAAGGATTCACTCCTGTTGTCATACCCCTGGGAGAGGGAGAAATGGACCTTGCTGTAGCAGCTCCCCAGGCCTAAGGGGGTGAAAATCCCCTGAAGCTGCAGTAGGAGCAGAGTTTCACTATGTGGCTTAGGGCAGACTTGATGTGGGGGCGGAGGTGCATTATTAATTGAGCTTTTAAGATTGGCAGATGTGAGCACAGATGGGGACATAACTACTTTGGAGTTTCGGGAGAGACTGTAAACTTTACTCCATCAGGTAACCATTGAAAGCTTCTGTAGTGGGGACCAAAATCACATTTTATTCTATGAATTTGGGAGAATTGGCACCACTTACTGCTGCATGCACACTGGGGGTTGGCAGGAGAGTTAAATCAAGATATTCCAAAAACGGAGCATCTTTTTGGGGGGTCTGACTCATTATTTTTGAACTCTGGAGGGTTGACAGTACTGGGGTCTTGACTCCTTGGTATGATACTGGGGAAACGTGAGTAGCTCTAAAGGTTGTTTTGACTCTTGGATCATATTACTCTTCTGCTTGTGGTTTTAAGTCCCTGTGAACATTCATGTCGGCCTTGCAAGTAAGAAAAAGAATCTTGAAACGGAAGTGGTAGAAAGAGGAAGGTCATTGGAAGGTTTTATAGACAGGGAAGATGGGAACAGAGCCATAGGCAAAAACGACTATCACAATTTCATTTTGTATGGGCTGAAATGGGTGACGTGGATGTCTAGGAGGCTGGAGTGGAGGAGGAACAGAAGGAAGAAATCTTGATGAAGTGTCACGATTAAGATGTCAAGAATCAGAGAGGTAGCAGTGTTAGTCTGGAATAGCAGAGGTAACAAAGAGTCCTGTGGCACCTTTAAAGACTAAAGTATTGAAGCATAAGCTTTCGTGTGCTAATACCCACTTCGTCGGATGCAAGCAGGATTAAGATGCTGAGTGGATATGAGAGAAGAGATAACAATTGGTTGATACCTGAAATCCTAGGCCTGAGTGACAGACAAGTATGTTGAGCACTGGCAGAGAATCATGGGAGTTTTGGAGAAAGATCATGAGGAGGTTTAGCTGTTAGCAGAAGTTTTGAATACTATCAAGTTTTAATTGAATCAGGCTGCTGGGGCACTTGCTGCCTCTTGCAAACTTTACAGGTCCCTTGTTCGTATCATCAGTAGTCGGAGCTTCATGAGAGATCACTGTCTAGAGCCATGTGTAAAGAAATGTAGTCTGCAGCATTCTTAAGAATCAAGATTTACAAACTTCAGCACAGAGATCATTAAACTGAAAAGGTACTGCATATTTTACTTAACAATCTTTGTGGTATTTGCACTTAGAGAATCAAGTTACCATGGTGAAAACATTTCTAACTGGTTTCAGAAATCAAAATCAAAGCTGTTGTGAATATTTGTAATTTTTCTAAGGTTGCTAACTAACCTAATCACAATGTGCACACTCTAAGTATAAACACCTAAGGTCATTGTTTGTGTTTGGGTGATGTAGACAGAGATTCTCAACCTTTTTTCTTTGAGGCCCCCATACCAACTATAGAAACTCCAAGGCCCAGCAGAGAGGTGGGCTCGGGGCTCCACGGGGCCAGGGAGCCCAGCACACTGTGGCTTCAGCTCCGCAGCTCCACTCCCAGCTTCAGTCCTGACGGGGCTTGGGGTTTCAGGCCAGGGGAGGTGGGGCAGCAGAGCCCTGGTTGAAAACTGCTGATGTAGATATGAAAATGTAACTGTATATGGCATTAGGAGAATAAGCAAATTATTTCTTTATGCGCAAAAAAATCTTATCCATGTGTTTTCTTTTGGAGATGGACTTTAGCAGTTGCACTTAAAGTTCTACCTTCCTGGAAGTCCAAAGCAGATCTTAGGGGTGTTGCATATCGCCATGTGTAACATGTTAACATTGAATGGCACTGGATACAATGCAGCACTTGTCAAAGAACTTACCCATTTCAGAATCAAAATCCCTCATATCACAGGACTATGTCACAAAGTAATAAAGTTACTGTGAAAGGATCAACCTTTCTTCACTCTAGTGGTCAACACTGAATTTAGGGTGTGGCATTTTGTTAGAGGTTGTCTGACCACTTTAAGCACACGGAACCCCATCTCTCCATACTTACTTTGTCACCAAGATCTTGTAGACACTTATCAGTCATTATGGCCTTCACATCATCAGAAGATGAATTACCTGTGGAAAAGGATGCATTCTACCACCAGCTAGCAGCAAAGTCAGTCAACTCTGCTAGTGCTCAGAAACTTCAATGCTGTGACTGGCTGGAAATTAAATGGGTGTGAAACTGCGCCAGCTCCCTTCAGTTCAGGTTCCCAAAATGACAGTATCTTCCCCCTTTTAATACTGTGTGCCCAGGAGGACTTGTCTGTGAAGGGTTCCTGATTTAGGCACCTTAACCCTCACTGGTCTTGGTTTTCAAACAATGGATGTGGATGTGATTAATTTCCTTCATTGCACATCAGAAACCTTTCCATAGGGAAATCTCCCTAAATTTTTGTGGCACAGCCAGCAAACTGAGACCATAAACTAGTTAAGAAAGCGAGGAATACTTGTAGCACCTTAAAGACTAACTAGTTTATTTCACCATAAGCTTTTGTGGGCTATAGTTCACTTCATCGAATGCATAGCATGGAACAGAAGTAAGATGCATTTATACACACAGAAAAGAAAAGAAAAAAGAAAAGAAAAAGATGTACATTAGCATACCAATTCTAAGAGGGCTGTTTAATGTAGATGGGCCATTATCAGTAGGAGAAAAAAAATACCTTTTGGAATGGATTTCTGTGTCAGGTAAATTAACTCAGGAAGTGCAATCAATTAGTGTAATGAGAACACCATTAGCAAGTCCTATTTAGCCCTTGGTTAATTGTATCTAATTTGAAAATTAATTCCAGTTCCTCAGTTTCTCGTTGGAGTCTGTTTTGGAAGTTTTTCTGTTTCAAAATTGAAACCATCAAATCTTTAATGGAATGGCCAAACTGAGGAACTGGAATTAATTTTCAAATTGGATACAATTAATTACGGGCTAAATAGGACTTGTGAATGGTTCTCTCATTACACTAATTGATTGCATTTCCGGAGTTAATTTACCTTACACAGAAATCCATTTCAAAAGGTATTTTTTTTCCTACTGATAATGGCCCATCTACATTTAACAGCCCTCTTAGAATTGGTATGCTAATGTACAACTTTTTTTTATTTATTTTTATTTATTTTTTCTGTGTGCATCTTACTTCTGTTCCATTCTATGCATCTGATGAAGTGGGCTATAGTCCACGAAAGCTTATGCTGAAATAAACTAGTTAGTCTCTAAGGTGCTACAAGTATTCCTTGCTTCCTTTAGGGATACAGACTAACACGGCTATTCTTGAACCATAGACTAGTTGTACAGCTCACTGCATTTTCTTACTCCTCACAAGCCAGGCGTTCCCCCAACAGTACAATATCCAGCATCTATCTGAGGATCCTGTTGAAGCAGCAAAATATACAAGGCAATTGAGGATCACATATGTAATCTCAGTATCCGATCAGATGATGTGGAGATCTCCTGGAGTTGGTTTACATAATGCTGAATTACATGCCATTTCTGGAAAAATCAATGTGACTCTTGTGCAAGAAACCTTGGCTTTCTGAAGAGGCCTCTGATATATTGGCAAAGAAGATGGGAGCATGCAAGCAAGAAGTGTACAAGAAAGTGAAAGGCTTTTTCTGGGCCATGGCCACATGTGACCATGAGATCTACATCATCTACCTGGCTGATGAAGCAGAGGACAGCCTAAAGTACAACAATCTGCCTCCTGCTTACAGAGCCATTGCACCTAGCTGGCAGCCATCAATAGCTTTCTGACATACCCATCCCAAAATCAAATCTCTCTCCCTTCTCTTTGTTGGACAAGGTCCTGGACAGTGGGAAAACACCTTATGAAAGTGTGCTGACCTATGCACCTGCTCACAACTGTCCTGAGCTTTGTGGTTTAGCAAACAGTGTGGCTGCAGACTTGGGACAAACAATGATAGTCCATAACCTGAAGTAGGCTATCCAAAGGTTATGGAATAGACGTGCTACTGGACCTGATGATATTCCATACAAGCTGCTTAAAGTCTTGGAATCAGCGTGCATCTGCCTTCATCGACTGCTTGTAAAACAGTGGGCTTGAGGCAAAATACTAGCAGAATGGAAAGACAGTATTACGGTGCCTGTTTACAAAGGAAAAATCTTGCACAGAATGTAGCAACTGCAGGCTGATATTGTTATCCGTTCCTGAAAAGGTTTTTGCTCATGTTCTGCTTGGCAGGATGCAGCCACTCCTTAACAAACATTATCCACAGTAATCCAATTTCATTGTTCAGCAGTCAATAGCTGTCCTTGCCCTTTGGTTTCTGACTGAGCTGCACTGAGAATTTAACCACACACTTCCTGTGGCATATAGCAACATCAAAGTGGCATTTGAATCAGTCTAAGATTAGCACTTTGTCTCATGCAGAGCTGACTTTTTGCCCATCTGGAACGCCATCTTCACACCAGTACTGACGCAAGAGTTTGCATTGATACATAGCTTTTGCTGTGTTTCTACGCAATCTCGGGTGTGCGGCAGGGATGTATTCTCACCTCACCATTATTTTGTCAAGCTATCAGCTAGATATTAGGATTTGCTGCTGCACATGTCCGAATCCAGGTTGCCCAAGAAGTGTTCACTGACTAAGATTATGCCAACAACACTAACCTGCTTATGGAGAGGTTATAGAATTTCAGCCCTGCCAACCAGGGTGTCAGTCTGCCCACACTATCGGGTTGAACATCTCATGGGATAAGGGCAACATCCAGAACCTTGGTTCTGGTGGCCCAGCAAGTATGAGTTCAGGTACCATGTATTATTGACAAATTCATCTACCTACTCTGCAAGCAGAGTTCAAACAGTCTCAGCAAACTGGACATTCTTTGAGAAATAGGTTTTGCTGTCTCCTGCACAAAGTTCATGTCTTTGCATTGAGATAAAATTCAGGACCTATCAAACGGCGTATTTTCCATATTGCTAATAGGCATCAGAAACCTGGACACACACTTACAGGCAGAAGAAACATTCCAGGTGTGATGTCAGTACCAAATCCGGTGCATAAAATGGGTTGATTTTGTGCAAAATGTCAAAATCTCAGAGATCTGACCATCCTTCTATCACTCATTATGATCAAAAGTGGTGGTGCATATTTTTCAGCCTTGTCTCCAGGATGGACAAAACATACCCCAACACACTGCTCTCAAACTTTCTGTTGATGCGTGAAGAGGTGCATGCACTGTCCCTACCTGGTGCCACCTGTGGGGCTGCCTCAAAGATTTGTTGCTTTGATGGCTTCAGCCAGATCTATGGACTTCACTAGCCTGCTATGACACCTTCAACTGTGGTCACTCTGACTGGCACAAAAGTCTTTGGGAAACTGTTGATTTGATGATCTGAAGTGGTTAATTACAAATTAATGGCATTTATTTACTTTGGGGAATGGGAGAGTATTGCTTTGATGAAATCACTTGTCATTCATGTGTGCAAGCTCAAGATGCCTGTAAAGAATAAGATTCTCAACTTTGATTCCTTCTCCAAAGCAGTACATTTTAGTACAGTCCCACTTAGCTAGAATAGAGATGGAATACCCGTTTACTGTACCTTCCCACAACCTTTCCAAGCCTAGATCAACGGCTTATAAATCAAGAGTCAAAATATACCAGATTTTTTCCCCTAGCTGTTCCTATTGATCTTCACAGGAAAAAAGTTCATTCTAAAAATTCTAATTAAAACTCTTGTTCCAGTTTATTTTGGAAAGGGCCTCATGCAATACAAACAAACGAACAAAACATCCTTTATAGATTAAACAAGATAATTTCCTCAGAGCAGCTAAACATTTAAATATATAGTTAAGAGGTACTTCAGAAATTTGCTAAAGTTATAGAGAAAATGTAATTGTGTGCCGAAATGTAACCTACTATTTAATCATTTGCTTGAGAGGTTTTGTAAAAATTTTAGTCTATTTAAAATGTGGCTAGAAAAGTGAGTGCAAATTTTTTTTAAGTGTGGGCGCTGCATCGTCAAATCATATTCTCTACTTAACTTGTCATTACAAGCTCTATATAAACATGAATCAAAAATATATTCTGCATTTTCCAAAGCAACAAAATATTTTTTTAATTTGAGTTAATTGATGATACGTGGAGAGCATAATTTAATTTCAGATCAGTTAGCAGTGTAGCCAGTTAAAAATACATCTTCTGACTTGTGAAATGGGCAAATTTGATATTGATGTACATTGAAAATAAATATTGGAACTCCACAATGTAATTTATGGTCTTCTCTGACAATAACTACAAGATTAATTGGCATATTCTGTTCATTTTATGGTTTGGTATAATTCTTAAGTTCAATGTGTTGTAATAATAAGAAATATGTAAAACCACTTTGTCAGGAAAAATTTAGCCACCATATAAAATGGAATATTTGAATAAAAATCATTTTTAATGGAAGTTTCTGCACATTTGTAAGCAAAGCAGTATTGAATATTTATATTAAATTTTGGACTTGCTACATTGGACTCGTTCATAAGTCATATCTCATTCTGTGCAAAAGACAGAAGTATTCAGGTTGTCTTAGTAATTAATTTTAATGTAAATGTAATAGGACAACTGAGTTTTTTGGGTTTTTGCAGAGAATGAGGTAAGATGATTTATGAATGAGTCCATAATTTCAAGTATTTGTTATGGCCCACTTCTAGTGGGTGAACAGCATACAATACCTCTATACACCTGACATCTGAGATGTTGAGTTATAAAAACAAATATTTCATCTCTCACATTTTTTTGTAGAATACACAGAATGGCTTGCAAGTACTGACCACATCAAATGCACTGCTAAATATACCTTTCTTACTTGTAAGTCACTGTGTACAGTATATTAGCCTACCACATAGAAGAGAAGGCTGTGGACATCATTGTACCATTCTGTATCCTTTTTAGGTGTCAAACCAATGTTGGTTCCAGCCATGTTTGGTACAATAGAAGACATTGGGCCTGACTCATCACATGACGGGTAGATATTTTGCTTTTCAAAGCTGGAAGAATAGACATCCCAATTGACTGAAAATTGATGGGTTAAATGATAGATCTAGCTTAAAATTGATATTTATAGAAACTCAGCACATAAATGTAAATCAATTATTCTTTGTTTTTGCAAATTTGTGCCCTCAAGTGGAAAAACAAAGCCACTGTTCTGCAAGGCTCCTTTTCCTCAGTGGTATGTCTGAGTCTTGATTGTCAGTGTGGTACTTTCAGTGTAAGTGCTATGGACTTGTGTGTCTTTCTGAATATTTTACAAAACTCCATCTTGCTACTCTAGCTACCATTTCAGTTTTTCTATGAGTATAAGTAAGGGTATGGTATTTTAAAGAAAAATCTGTTTTGTTTTTTTTTTTTTAAATGACTTTGAGGATTTATTTACCATTCTGTTTTTAATGCTTTCTCTTTTTTGGTGGTTCGCCTTAGCTCCGTTAAAGGCTTTCTCCATTCCTAAAAGCTTTCTTGTGCATAGGGAAAAAAATTATTTTTTAAAAGGCAAAAAAAGATAAGAGGGAGAAGAGAGAAGCTGTGTTAGTCTGTTTCAATGAAGAGGCCGTCTCAGTACCCATAGCTAATCTTTTCTCTATTTATCATGCATCGTTTTTCAACAAGCTTTTGAACTATCAGTCTGTAAACTTCATCTAGACTTAGAGTACTTATGCTGCTATTTGTAAAGTGATTGGTTCTGTTTGTTACATTATTTCAAATGATCAAAAATACATTTTAGAAGAGCAAGAATTATTCAGACATTCCCTCATATGAACTTTTCAAGAGATCTTAGAAGTATAACTCACTGTATTCCACAATACTGTTTTTAATATTTGCTGCTGCAAACAGGAGATACTGAGATGCCTGGAGTGTGATACACTATAATATCACTTATTTTCATTTCCCATATTTAATATAAAGTAAAATGCATACACTATGGGTTCTCAAACTGTCCTAGTGTGGGGGACACCCCTTCCATTCCCAATCACATACACCACCTCCTATCTTATTTGCAATCCCTATGGCCACAGCAGTTGTTTACATGGTAGTGCTATTAAGAGCCTTTTTACTGCTCTCATATTTATTTAACAGTTAGAAAGGAAGAGAACCAACACTGTGACACCAGCTAACTCTGCCTGGACTAGTTTGAGAAATGGCACAACCTCCCTTTATTGCCTTTTCATTTAGAAAATGAGTGTTGGCTAGTGATTCTCATTTGGGAAGTGCTGACTATCAGTAGAAGATTGTCCTAGATTGTTTTTATTACAAAATGAAATGGGACACATCCATCAAAGATGTCTTCCCTCCACTTAGCTGGAAGTCCTAAATGTGGTGTATAGTTCCAAAAATAAAAGCCTTTAAAATATAATTACTGAATGTCCATGAGTAGTAATTGAAGTGAGAATTTATTGGTTTTCGGAATATAAAGTGTTAATCTTTAGAGTCTATACTGCAATAAAAAACTTGTTGCACCAAGTTTCAGAGCCTAGGTCAATTGACTTGGGCCTATGGAGTTCTGGCTGTGGGGCTAAAAATTGCAGTGTCAACATTTGGGTTTGGGCTGGAAGTGAGGCTCAGTAACCCTCCCACCCATTGCAGTGTCTGAATCCAAGATCCAGCCTGAGCCTGAATATCTACACTACAATTTTTAGTCCCAGAGCCCAAGCAAGCTGACCCAGGCCAGCTGTGGCCATGCTGCAGGTCCTTTTTTGCAGTGTAAATATGCCCTTATGACCACTTATTGTGCCTGTGAACTTTTTCAAATATCTGTGCACAGTTTGGATATATTTTATATCTAACCTATTGTCTCATTTTGTCCTTTCTCTTCTTGATCTCCCCTTCTAGCAAAGGAGGGCAATAGACTTTTTTTCCTGAACAGGTCAATGTTTCTCCTTGGTTAGCTTGAGGAGGTAGTATGAGGTGACATTCCTTGTTCCCGGCTGCCCTCTCTGTGACTAAGCCTGCTATGTCTGCATTACTCAAACACTGCTGGACTAGAAGCAAGGGAATAAGCTCAGAAAACTGACTTTGACCCCCAGCATGGCAGTATGCAATTCAGTGGTAAATCTTTTTTAAAAAATTGTAACAAAGCTAGGCTTCGACTGAAACTTTATGCCAAGCTCTGTCCCAGATTCTCTCCTAGTTATAAACTCTTTAACATTTATCCAATGGAAATGCAGTAACACTGTGGACACTAGTGCAATTATATGCATGGCAAGAACCTGACAAAAATCAATTTGTCTTTTGGCTGTTTGATCATGAAAACCGTAATGCATGAGACAGCTGTTCAGTCCATGGAAACATTAGCAAAACCCCATATACAGCATCCAATTTCATCCTTTACAAGTGCAGTGACTAATACCCTTGGAAATCCATTTCAAACTCTTTTGAAGTGGTGGGAAACGAGTTTTACATACCCTTCGTTGTCCCCTTTCATGGTGATAGGGACGTTCATGTGTATAGAATAACACCTTTGACCTCTTCTGATTAAGCAGTTTCACTTTCAGGTGAGGGCACATGAGGGAACACATTGAAAGCCTAAACTTTTTTAAAAAAACTGTAAAGAAAACAGTCTTTTTAGTGGTGCAGGAAGCTCTTAACCTTCCCTGGGTAAATTGTCAGTGTACATAGTGATATCTGTTACTGAGACCAGGTTGGTATTGATGCCTTACATGGCAAATGTCTTTATTCTCCTCTCCCCCCCCCCCCCCCCTGAGTAACATTAGAAGTTGCATTTAATCAAACACTAGAATAATATTTCTGTGTGCCTGCATATCAAAGATTATATTCCTGAATTAAAATAGCTTTTTAAAAATTTTAAATGGTAAATACATAGTTATTTTGCATGTCCTCCATAAAGTCTGCAAATTGTTCAGTTTAAAAGTTTTATCAATGACATTTTGATACCATTCATTCTACCAATACATAAAAAATTAGTAGAGAGAGTCCCTAAACTCTGCAAGCATATGTACTAGCTAATTTGCAAAATACATATTCTGAATACTTTGTGTAGTTAAGATCATGAGTGTAAGACATGGATGAGCTAAATACAGTTCATAATCCAAGACCATGAAATCAATGTCTGGTACATTTAGAAAATTATAATTTCAAGGGCCTATACAACCATTTTTACAACTGCATCCCATTGTTGACTCTCGTTCAATTTGTGATCCACTATAACCCCCAGATCTTTTTCAGCAGCACTACCACCTGGCAAAGTTATTCCCCATTTTGTAGTTTGATGTTTTCCTTCCTAAATAAAGTATTTTGCACTTGTCCTTTTTGAACTTCATCTTGTTGAATTCAGATCAGTTCTCCAATTTGTCAAGGTCATGTTAAATACTAATCCTGCCTTTCAAAGTACTTGCAACCCCTCTCTCCTTGGAGTCATCTTCAGATTTTATAAGCATATGCTGCACTCCATTATCCAAGTCATGAATGAAAATATTGAATAGTACCAGACGCAGGACTGATCTCTATGGGGCCCCACTAGATAGGCCCCCCCAGTTTGACAGACACAATTGATAACTACTGTACTCTAAGTATGGTCTCTCAACCTGTTGTGCAACCACCTTATAATTTCATATAGATCACGTTTCCCTACTTTGCTTATGAGAATGTCATGTGGAACTTGTTGATTTTAATGAGGCTTTTGACAGGTATATCACACCTACTGCTTCCCTCCTATGCAATAGGCCAGTAACCTTGTCAAAAAAGATTTGACCCTTTTCCAAAAAAAAAAATATTCACTTTTCTGGATTGAAACAAAGAGTTTTTAATCCAAAAAGATGAATTGTAAATTACGAGCAAGTGTAAAATTGGGTTATGCTAGAAGTTGAATTGCAACCTTAAATATATCTTTCATTACCATGAAAGTTGTAATGTAACATAGGCACAGCTGGATTCAAAATGGCTTTGATTTCTGCCATATATTTTCATTTACTTTGAACTCTGCTCGCACACGACGTGTTCCTGTCACACTTGTTCCACCCCCTCCTGCTTAATGCAGGCTCACAAAATAGATGAACATATCATACCCAGCGTGTACTGTGTATCTGATAGTGTGTGGTCATGTAATCAGTTTTATAGGTTGAAATGGTATTAATATCCTGTTACTCTTTACATCTTCTAACCCTGTGAAGGAGCTTCCACTGCATCAAAGTCACTGTTTATTCTGAGTGAACTATCCCTCAGAAGTATCTGCAACCTGGGGACAAAATAATCTGGCCACCACTCTGTTTGGCTTTTAGGACTAAGACTTATGATATCCTGAAATAAAAGTGATGCTGTATGTGTGGCAAATTACAAACAGATGGAAAAAGTGTCCTCTCAGGTCAAATTTTAGGCAGAGGGGGATGCTGAATTTACCAGTTAAATGAGAGTAACAGGCTTGCCCCTCTTCTGCAATTCCAGCTCTTTGTTTGCAAAAATTTGCTTTCAAAGTCAAAGGCTTGCCCCATGTGGATAAAGATCTACTCAGTAGCTGGCAAACAAAATCTAAAACAATACAATACCACTCCATCCTGACTTTCTAAAAGTCTCTTGGTAATCTGTTCTCCAAAGAAGGAAATATGGAAATGAAGAACCACTCTTCTGACAGTCCAGCAAATGAATTGTTGCTTTTGGTATTGGTTGGATATAAAATATTAGACTACTTTAACATTGCCACAGATGTTAATGTGTTGATGATGTTCGGTCTCTTCAAAAGTTGTACAATCCAGTGGATGTTTTGTTGGCTCTCTAGTTAAACCATCCCTCTAGAATTAACAGATGTATTGTGGTTTCTGTAATTGTGTGGTGTGTCTTAAGAGCATTATTTTCCAGATGGATACTCAAGCATTATTCACTGCAGATTACTTGGTTACAAAGTCTCGCTCTGTTGTTGTTTTTCTTTTCTTGGATCATGCATCTCCTTGGGTAGGGGATGTAGGTTATAATAGGTTGTGGCTTCTACTTCTATCCTTTCTTTTTTAGGAGTAAAGAACTGTAGGAATGTCTTTTTGTACAGTAAATCCCAGTATGAAGGGGAGGAGGATATAGCACCTTGGTGGGAGCAGTTTTGCACATGCTCACATTTTAAATTGTACTTTATTTTGAAAATGATGTATGTAAAACTGATGGTATTTTACTTAATGGATCTGTTCCATATTTCCATTGAAACCTGACTGCTTGCTTTAGTCACTAAAGACCCATTTTAGCCTCTCCTCTAAAGAAGGAAGCACAGACTTTAGAATCTTATTCACCTAATAAAAATTGCACATAAGCCAACCTCCTTCTGAAATGTCCATTCTTCATCATACTTTCTTTTAAACTTATGCTTGCCACTCCTCCCTTCAGTTCAGCACTCAACACTGTGATAATGAGTAAGAAGTTCTTAAGTTGTGAGCAATAAAGAGCATTCAAAATGTCTCATGAGGCCAGCAATCGAAATTATAAGCAGACAGTAGTTATTGATTTAGATGGCAGATATGGAGCTGAAGTCAGTTAACATAACCTGGTCACTGTCCAACGTTAAACAGTTTAAACAAGGTTTGTGGTTTGGTATACAGAGACTTGAGCTAGGTGCCATAGAGCAAACATCCTTCAAAATCCTTTTAATCTTTTATTAACAATACAAAAAAGAAGGAAAAACAATTGAAGCATTTGTAATGTAAAGCTTTCATTTTAGCAACATAGCAATGTTGCTTGTTCCCTTTCCCTTTAGTTGAATGGATTTTCAAGGAAGAAATGCCATTTGACCATCTCTTAGACATTTGTAACCGTCTCTTAGATGGTGAAATCTGATTTGTGGGGGGAAGAGAAGAAGGTAGTTGAAATGGGATGGAATTATTGTTGCCGCTGTTAGTCAGATTCCACTTTCTAGAAGACAAAACAAGGCACACTCAAGAAGGAAGAGAAAAGAACAGGAAAGATTAGAAAATGCAGCTTCTGTCTCTGATGTTGACTTTCGTTTGCAGCTTTATAGCTGGCACAGCTCACAGTCTTAGCAGAGTGACACCTGGCAACGTCTTAGCAGAGTGAGACCTAGGACGTTGCTTTTAGCTGCCGCTTTTGGTGTCAGCCATACAGCAGTATTGCAAAATATAGATTTCTGACTGTCTATTCCAGACCCATATTAAATGGAAGGTAATAGGGGAGAAAGATAGCAAAGAGAAGTAGTAATGTGAGGAAGAAAAAGGAGTGGGAGTAAGTTTCACATCTGTGTTTGGGATTCAGCCAGAGCCATTAGAGATGGTGATGTCAATGGGTTCCTCTCTATGCCCTGGTCTGGTCAGTACATGTCTCTGGATCAAGATGATGAATGTCCAGTATCCCAGGAGATGGTGATGGTGGCAGCCATGATGGTGAAACAGAGACTTCCCCCTCTCTTGTCTTTCAGTCAACCAGCTTTGTGGTAAGTACCTTTGCCTCCCAAAAATCTGTGAAGACCCCAAAAGGGAAGTGATATAGTTTCCAACACACCAATTTTGGTTAATTGATTTCTAGTCTCCCACTGGTCTCTTTACCAGTCATGATCTTAATACAGTCCTTGAATTTATATCTGTGGGCCTTTTTGTTTGGGGTAATTCAGTCTTTCTTCTTTTCTTTTCTTTTTCTTTTTTTTCACCTTTTCACCAATATTTGTTATAGGTTATTGTGAAATTTTGTTAACTTTCACTCACTCTTCACAATTGAGCGCATAATTGGGGGGTACATTTTAAGCCCAATTATTACAACAGAACTTAGCAGGAAGCCTTTATGAGGCTTCAAGAGATCCATTTCATACATGGAGCAGGGGAAATTTCCAAATTTCCCCCCCACACACATTTTATTAGGCTATATATCCACTCCTCCAAAGGTAGACAGGGGCGGCTCCAGGCACCAGCGCAGCAAGTGCGTGCCTGGGGCAGCAAGCCACGGGGGGCGGCCTGACTGTTGCTTTCAGGTGGCAGTCAGGTGGCGTTCGGCAGCATGCTGGTCCGACGGATTCGGTGGCATTTCGGCAGCGGATAGGCCAACGCCGCGGGACTGGCAGGACCTCCTGCTGAAACACCATCAGCTCTGCAGTACCAGTGGACCTCCCGCAGGTGTGCAGACTGCTGCGCTGGAGGCGGCAAAAATTGTAGAGCTGCCCCTAAATATAGAGGCCCTCTGCCTCTATAACTAATTCTGACATCTGATGTTCCACCCTGAGTCTCTCATACCTTGGTAGTCTGTTATAGGAGAGTTAAAACTAGTAGTCTAGGATTTGTCTAAATAGAGATGCTACTGTGGAGTAGCTAGTGTGCTAAATTCACACCGTCACATGCTCTGTGCTAACTTCCTCTGTAGATAAGCCGTAGGATTATGCACTGCTGGGTCCATTTCTGGGAGAGCACTTTGCAGTCAGGGCAACACTAATATTAATTAGTGTAGTTTTCTTATGCTGTATAAGGAACAGAATTTTGTGAATCAGAAATTCACCTCCAGGCTGAATAAATGAGACTGTAATTTGACTCCTCAATCATAATTGTAGTAGAGAGTTTTGGCCTTTCTTAAGCACTAGTATAGTTAGTTGCATTAAGATTTGTTTTATCCTCTTAAAGTGACCTGTTCTTGTGACCTCACTAGGAATAATAGTAATGCATGTATTTTAGAAATTTCTATTACTTGGTGGTCCTTTTATTCAAAAGTGCTGAAATTGAATGTCAATTAGTAGTACTTCTCGGCCTTCTGGCTAAGAAAGGATTACCTATTAAATTATAAAGAGGCACTGTTCAAGCATAGCTTTTCAGAAAGTACTTTCAATAAGCAACAATGCTAATCTGTCAAATACAGTGATACTGAATTGGTTTACTTGTTTGATGTTTACATTATTTCACTTACTGGTTACAGAACAGATTATTGTTACAAATGTAATTTATGTTGATGCTCAGTGAAGGTAAGAAAGATGAAAACTAATGAATTGGCTGGGAAGCCTTTGACTTTGCTAGGAGGAAGTACTAAAGCCAACCTTGTGTGTGTTTCTGATCAGTTTGTACAAAACATGAAAATTTACATCTTGATAGGACTATAGGATATAGATATTAGCATGTTTTGCCATATTGAAGCAGACTTGTGGAAGTCTGAACAGATGTAGAACCCCAGGATGCCACCTTAGCCCCTTCTGAGTAGAACTGCACGTTAAAAGGGATCCCACACAAATTAAATGAATTATATGAATGCAGTCAATTACTCTTAACACTCTTTAGTTTCCCTGTTTTCTTATTTCTTACATTTTGCTTATAAATTAGTTCTCATGTGTGTACTGTGCTTTACAGTAGAACCTCAAAATTACAAACATCTAGGGGATGAAGGTTGTTTGTATCTCTGAAATGTTCGTAACTTTGGACAAAACGTTATGGTTCTTTCAAAAGTTTGCAGCTGAATATTGACTTAATACAGCTTTGAAACTTTTCTACAAACAATAATGATGCTTTCCCTTTGTTTTTAGTAGTAGTTTACATTTAATGCAGTATTGTACTATATTTTCCTTTTTTTAGGGGAGGGTCTCTGCTGCTGCCTGATTGTATACTTCCTGTTCCAAATGAGGTGTTTAGTTGACTGGTCAGTTTGTAACTCTGGTGTTCATAACTCTGAGGTTCTACTGTATTTCCTTTGTGGCAGATGGTCTCCCCCTTCCTTTTCTTTTTCAAATAAGGACCCCAAACATAGACAAATATTTGACAGTATGGTACAGCTTTTTCCAAAGACTAATCTCTAGATTACGTTTCTGAATCTCTCTTCTGTCCCCTGCAGAGTGCAATTTTCTAACTGGAAAATGCATCATCTCTGCAATAGTGCCTCTGCTCCTACATGGTATGATTTCCAGTGTCATCGCAACATTTTGAAACAAGTATCACAGGCCTGTGCACTCAAACTGTGCTGTGGCATATTTGGGAAAGTGCAATTGTGTATAGCAGAACAAGAGATTTTGTTGCTTTATAACTGATTTACTTTTGCAGATTAACCAAGCAGACAGTAGTGAGTAAAATGCAGGCTATATATAGAGCAACTTTGAAATCAGTATTAAGATTAGTCAAATGTGATAATTCAACTTTATTGGATGTGGAAATGTATTTGAAACTGGGATCAGATGTGACATGGCCCAAGGGGGAGCTATTGAGTGAAATTATCAGACATTTCTAAAGAATAGAAAACACTGTTTCAACTTACAGTAAACCCTCGATTTAACGGACCTCGATTTAACGGACTTCGGATGCAACGGACAAAATTTCTGAGCAAGTCTGATGCATCCGAAATCCATTTCTCTCGGGCTGGCTCCCGGCTGCCGCCCGGGTCCAGGCAGCGGGCGGGCTGCCGGCTCCCGCCTCCCGCCCGGGTCCAGGCAGCGGGCGGGCTGCCGGCTCCCGCCTCCCGCCCGGGTCCAGGCAGCGGGCGGGCTGCCGGCTCCCGCCCCTCGCCCGGGTCCCGCCAGCGGGCGGGCTGCCAGCTCCCGCCCCCCGCCCGAGTCCCGCCAGCGGGCGGGCGGGCTGCCGGCTCCCGCCCCCCGCCCGAGTCCCGCCAGCGGGCGGGCGGGCTGCCGGCTCCCGCCCCCCGCCCGAGTCCCGCCAGCGGGCGGGCGGGCTGCCGGCTCCCGCCCCCCGCCCGAGTCCCGCCAGCGGATGCAACGGACAAAATTTCTGAGCAAGTCTGATGCATCCGAAATCCATTTCTCTCGGGCCAGCGGATGCAACGGACAAAATTTCTGAGCAAGTCTGATGCATCCGAAATCCATTTCTCTCGGGCTGGCTCCCGGCTGCCGCCCGGGTCCAGGCAGCGGGCGGGCTGCCGGCTCCCGCCTCCCGCCCGGGTCCAGGCAGCGGGCGGGCTGCCGGCTCCCGCCTCCCGCCCGGGTCCAGGCAGCGGGCGGGCTGCCGGCTCCCGCCCCTCGCCCGGGTCCCGCCAGCGGGCGGGCTGCCGGCTCCCGCCCCCCGCCCGGGTCCCGCCAGCGGGCGGGCTGCCGGCTCCCGCCCCCCGCCCGGGTCCCGCCAGCGGGCGGGCGGGCTGCCGGCTCCCGCCCCCCGCCCGAGTCCCGCCAGCGGGCGGGCGGGCTGCCGGCTCCCGCCCCCCGCCCGAGTCCCGCCAGCGGGCGGGCGGGCTGCCGGCTCCCGCCCCCCGCCCGAGTCCCGCCAGCGGGCGGGCGGGCTGCCGGCTCCCGCCCCCCGCCCGAGTCCCGCCAGCGGGCGGGCGGGCTGCCGGCTCCCGCCCCCCGCCCGAGTCCCGCCAGCGGGCGGGCGGGCTGCCGGCTCCCGCCCCCCGCCCGAGTCCCGCCAGCGGGCGGGCGGGCTGCCGGCTCCCGCCCCCCGCCCGAGTCCCGCCAGCGGGCGGGCGGGCTGCCGGCTCCCGCCCCCCGCCCGAGTCCCGCCAGCGGGCGGGCGGGCTGCCGGCTCCCGCCCCCCGCCCGAGTCCCGCCAGCGGGCGGGCGGGCTGCCGGCTCCCGCCCCCCGCCCGAGTCCCGCCAGCGGGCGGGCGGGCTGCCGGCTCCCGCCCCCCGCCCGAGTCCCGCCAGCGGGCGGGCGGGCTGCCGGCTCCCGCCCCCCGCCCGAGTCCCGCCAGCGGGCGGGCGGGCTGCCGGCTCCCGCCCCCCGCCCGAGTCCCGCCAGCGGGCGGGCGGGCTGCCGGCCCGGTTCCCAGCAGCCGGGACCCGGGAAGGGCTGGCTGACGGCTCCCGGCTGCCCCCCGGTTCCCAGCAGCCGGGACCCGGGAAGGGCTGGCTGACGGCTCCCGGCTGCCCCCCGGTTCCCAGCAGTGGACGGGCTGCGGAGCTGCCGCCCCGACCCTGTGGCGGGCAGGCTGCTGCTCCAACAGCTCGTTTTGTTTTTTTATTAAATAACGGACTTTTGGATTTAACGGACACCCCCTCGCCCAAATTAGTCCGTTAAATGGAGGTTTTACTGTACCTGTTTTTAAAATGTCTAGAATCCCTATTTTTTTCTGCCTGCTTTTTTGTGTGACAGTAGTAGTGTAAAATACTGGCTACTGTGCTGGTGTATAAAAGCTTCTTTGTTTTTGTGTATTGATGCACATATCTGTAATAAAAGGTATAGCAGAGCAGAAAGATCGTGGGTAGTGAATTACTTATCTATCTAGCCAGTGAATTGAAGTTATTTAAGATCAGCTAATGTTGCTGCTTTATTTAAAAAAAAATAGTGTAGGTAGCTTTTAAACATGCTGATGATTGAGCTACAACTCTTCGGCATTGAGGTTTTTATTTCAGCAGTTCTATGATTACAGGAAATTAATTCTATATGGTTTTAGTTTAAACATGTGAATTAGTCTTTATTTGAATTTTACCGAAGCAAATTTGAAATGACATGGTTAGTCTAAAAAGTTCCCCAGTCAGTAAGAAACCTCTCTACTTAAATTGTTTTATCAAAAAAGTTTAAGATTTGGAGACAATCAATCACTTCCTAATGCCTTACACTAAAGATTTTAAAAGGCAGGCATTTAAATAATCATATAATTAAGCATATTTAATCATTACATTACTTTTTGAAAATCTTGAGCAATTAATTGCTAAAGTATTCTATCAACAAGGTAAAACAGCCTCTTATAGAACTGAGTGTTGCATTTGAGTTTCAAGGTCTCAGAAATAAAACATAAACACAGCATGTACAGTACACTTGCACAATCTAGTATCACCTTTTTTCACTAATACAAGGGGTTTCTGTAGCTTCTGTTGGCATTTACAGTGAGTTGCAAACAAACCACCAATATGCTGTTGGAAAAATAAATCTCTAGAAAGCTGTCATAGCACTCTATGGAGATTACTTTCTTCATTTATAATGGGAGAATTTCACACCAAAGCAAAATTGAAAACTTGATTATTTAACCAAAATTCTTCTTGTTTGTGTTGCATTTTCTGCCACTAAACTTTTGTGTTTTAATAAACTTTTTTCCTGCTGTGAAATCACAGTTCTGTTCTTACACACTGGTCCGTTGCTATGGAAACAATTGTGCTGACATTCAATATTAACTTCACTATGCAGTCAAATAGAAATGAGCTCAGAGCGTTAGCTAATATTACTTTGTTTAACTATAAACTTTTTTTTTGTTTTGAAAGTGAGAAACTTATAAAGTGAGAAACGTGCAGCTTTGAATGCTACTGATTTGTTACTGATTATCACACTTCTGAATGTAAGGCAAATCAATCACATAAAAATAATGTTAACTCTTATAGGTACAACAGTGAACTAGAGCTAGTGGACAGGAATTGGTCTAACTTTCTGTGTATTGGCAGTTGGTGCCATAACTGAACTGATTACATGTAAGATTTTCTGGCTGACCCAGTCTTTCAGTGGTAGGGTAACTTGCTATCAGGTAAGGGGATCAATTTGAGTTTCATACTTCACTCAGTAGTCAGTGAAGCACTAGTAGGGATTAACAGCAATCCATCAAGCCCATTCTGTAGTGGCTTATAGGCTTCACTGGGTATAGTCTTATTTCCCAGCCAATCATTTTAATATAGGTCTATAGCAAGTCGCTGAAGGACCTTAAGGATTTGGGAGAAGGAAAGAAATACTTGAAATAAGAACAGCCTAGAAAAAACACTCTATTTCCTTTTATACTAGAGTGATTTGTTTTTCAGTATTTCTTAAATGGTTGTCAAGTCTGCCTGGCTAAAGTCCTTTTAAGAAAAATGCAAGCATAGTGGGAACTCCTCCCTCAAAGCCACCTTCTACCTTTAACTTGCAGTAGTTTCAACTGCCAATTTTTAATACAATCTTTAATTTGAGACTTATCTCTGCACACTTTGTGGGCTCACAGATCAACCAAGTATTTCTGTTTAGTGTTTCTACTAAAACATACTTTGTATATCATACCAATATTTCATGTCATTTACTTTGTATTCATACTTTGAAATATAAAAGGACACTAAACAAAAACTTAGAAAATCCAGATCTTGTGTTTTTTGTGATGCAATGAGTTTTTAGAGGTGAAAAGGTCTAGTGCATCTAATTAAAATAATCCTTCAGTTACATGTGTTGATCACTTTTAGTCTGTTTAGTTTGTCCGTATTATAAAAGCACCGCATGCTTTTATCACACTTGGTATTCTATACTAGGGTATTGCCCCAAACTGGAGTAGCATGGTGTCACTGGTCAGTATGGTGCTGAATTGACAGAATTTTGTGTGTAAGCTTGTACCGAGTGTGCTTTGAGGTATTGTTCTTGACGTCATTGTGATTTTCCTGGGTATTTAGCACTCTTGAAAATTAGGCTACTTAGGAGCCTAACTTTTTGGAATCCATTTTTTAAAAACAATCTTAGCAGCTGCATCCTTTGAGTGGGAAGACTTGCTATACTGTATTTTAGAAGTAACAACTATCAATTTATTTAGTGAGTGTTGTGAGATGAAAGTTGGTGTGAACTAAAAAAAGATGGCTGTTGTAATGCTTTAGGTAAATCTACAGATTATTTTGGAATAGTTATAAAAAAAAATTAATGTAATCTTTATCAAACTTAGGCACTTACATATATTGATATTTTAATTTGAAATTAAGCAAACAATGTAGAAAAATATTTTACAAGATATTTTAATAGGAATGAAGTATTACTGCAAGTCAGATATTTAGTGTAATATGTATAGAACTCCTAAATATTTCATATCAAAGTGGGGTTGAATTAGAAGGGTAAAAGGTCCTTCAATGAAGAGTATTGTTTTAAAAAAAAAAAAGATCAAAACCAGCATGTCAGTGCAATTTAGTCATTATAGCAATTCTATGAGCTGTTTTGGATTTGCAAGACAAACTTCGGGAATGTTTTTTTCATTAGAACTTACTAAGAATATATTTCGCCTCTATGAATAAACATGAGATCTTAAAATAACTGGTATTATTGAAGAGAACCTTTGAAAGTTGTAAAAATGGCTATTTGTATATCACCAGAGCCACAGCGTGAAACATGCTTTTCTTGCCTCTTGGGACATGGGGTACTTTTAAAAGTGTTGAATAATTGTTATGATACACTGTTGATAAGATTTCCTTGTATGGAAGTTTCAATGTGTGGAATGTATCAAATGCAGTTCACAAGGTTGGAGGTTTGTTTTTCATATTTTGGCAGAAATGATGGAATTTCAATTTGGGCAGTTGAAGTACATTTTTGTTAGATGTTTGCCACATTTTTAAGCTTTACTGACTGAAGTTCATGTTTTCCATTTATTTTCATTGCAAAAACATAGAAGGGTAGTCAATTATTTTTTTGTCAAGGTCCACATTTCTTGGTCAAAGGTATAGTCAAGGGCCAGCCTCCAGAGAAAATAATAATAAAGAACAAACAATAATGATAATTAAATAAAGATTTTGGGGTCCCTTCAAAAGTCTGGCCCACATTCTGCCTATTTGGAATGTGGGTCATATTTGTTTTTAGCTGCTATCATAGCACAATATTCCATCTGAAGTCCAGAGTTACTTTGAAGTTTGGGTTTTTTTCCACACTTTAAAAAAAAAAAAAAAAAGTACAAGTTTATTTTCTTGGCACTTCTCTGATAGCTAATGGTGCTTTACTGATCTTGCTATTTTAAACAATGAAAACCATAGTGTAGAGTTAAGGCTTCATGTAAAACAAATTATATAATCTTTTCTTGGATGACTTGCATAGAATATCAAAATTCCATATTTTAAAAAATTTATGCATAACAAATAGCTGGCTTTATTCCAGTTTAGCATTTGGCTTAAAATTGTAGCCATTTACTATACAAGCATACAATTTATTTCAGATGCCAATTAATGAATGGAAAGGCTGATTCCTTGTGTTCTTCCTGTCGCGCACATTGAAACGAGAAGACAGACATGTGCACTGCCCAACACAAATTATGAATATTTACATTATTTTATTTTTGTTACCAAACAAAAACCATTAAACAAGTAATCAAGTCATATCTGTGGTAATTTGCTGGAGATAATTGGGAATGGGGACTCTCTTTCCATAGCCCGTGCAATTGTAAAAAGTTAAACAAGTACAAGATCATATTGTGACGGGTTCAGTCACAGAGACACCCCATTGGGACTGTTACCTGATGTGCTGAAATGACCTCTGAGCCAGTTTTCCCTGCCAGCTTTGGATTCCAAAACCCTGCCTTGTTGAGCCAGACATGCTATGTCTGCTGCAACACCAGGGTGACCAGATGTCCCGATTTTATAGGGACAGTCCCGATTTTGGTCTTTCTTATATAGGCTCCTGTTACCTCACACCCCCGTCCTGATTTTTCACATTTGCTGTCTCGTCACCCTATGCAACATAGACCCAGATCTGCACCACATCCCCAACGCTGCAGACTTTAACCAAAAACTGCTCAGCAAGTCACCTATCTCCAGCACCCAGACATCCAGCTCCCAATGGATCCACACCCCAAAGAAATCCGTTTTACTGTGTATAAAGCTTATACAAGGTAAACTCATAAATTGTCCACTCTCTATTACACTGATAAAGATATGCACAGCTGTTTGCTCCCCCAGGTATTAATCACTTACTCTGGGTTAATTAATAAACAAAGGTGATTTTATCAAGTACTAGCGAAAATACCCAGCGTTGCTCGGGTCAGTCGGAGGTGGGGTCTCCATGCCACTCATGATTTTATATATCTCTATCACATCCCCCCTTAGTTTCCTCTTTTCCACACTGAAAAGTCCTAGCCTCGTTAATCTCACCTCATATGGGACCCCGTTCCAAACCCCTAATCATTTTAGTTGCCCTTCTTTGAACTCTTTCTAATACCAGTGTATCTTTTTTGAGATGAGACCACATCTGTATGCAGTATTCAAGATGTGGGAGTACCATAGATTTTTTTTTTTATATAAGGGCAATAAGATAGTCTCGGTCTTATTCTTGATCCCTTTTTAAATGATTCCTAATATCCAGTTTGCTTTTTGACTGCTGCTGCACGCTGCATGGACATCTTCAGAGAGCTGCCTACGATGAATCCCAAGATTTCTTTCCTGACTAGTTGTAATTAAATAAGCCCCCATCATATTGTATGTATAGTTGGTTATTTTTTCCAATGTACATTATTTTACATTTATCCACATTACATTTCATTTGCCATTTTGTTGCCCAATCACTTAGTTTTGTAAGATCTTTTTGAAGTTCTTCATAGTCTGATTTGGTCTTAAGTATCTTGAGCAGTTTAGTATCTGCAAACTTTGCCACCTCACCGTTTACCTCTTTCTCCAGATCATTTATGAGTAAGTTGAATAGGCTTGGTCCTAGGACTGACCCTTGGTGAACACCACTAGTTACCCCTCTCCATTCTGAAAATATACCATTTATTCCTACCCTTTGTTCCCTGTCTTTTAACCAGTTCTCAATCCATGAAAGGATCTTCCCTCTTATTCCATGACTACTTAATTTACATAAGAGCCTTTGGTGAGGGACTTTGTCAAAGGCTTTCTGGAAATCTAAGTACACTATGTCCACTGGATCCCTCTTGTCCACATGTTTGTTGACCCCTTCAAAGAACTCTAATAAATTTAGTAAGATATGATTTCCCTTTACAGAAGCCTGTTGACTTTTGCCCAACAATTTATGTTCTTCCATGTGTCTGACAACTTTATTCTTTACTATTGTTTCACCTAATTTACCCAGTACTGATATTAGACTTAACTGTCTATAATTGCCAGGATCACCTCTAGAGCCCTTTTTAAATATTAACGTTTCATTAGCTATCTTCCAGTCATTGGGTATAGAAGCTGATTTAAAGGCCAGGTTACAAACCATAGTTAGTGGTTACGCAATTTCAAATTTGAGTTCTTTCAGAACTCTTGGGTGAATGCCATCTGGTCCCAGTGACTTGTTACTGTTAAGTTTATCAATTAATTCCAAATCCTCCTCTAATGACACTTCAATCTGTGACAGTTCCTCAGATTTGTCACCTACAAAAGACTGCTCAGGTTTGGGAATCTCCCAAACATCCTAAGGTTTGAAGACTGAAGCAAAGAAGTCATTTAGTTTCTCCGCAATGACTTTATCGTCTTTATCTGGATTGTCCAGGGACTTCACTGGTTGTTTATCAGGCTTCCTGCATCTGATGCATTTTGTTATTAACTTTTGAGTTTCCTCCTATTCACATGATGAGATTTGGTTGCAGCTGATGCCTGGAGGACAGTTGATTCAAACTTAAGTCACCTTTGCTGGAAACAAGTGAATCCACTGCCAAAAGGGATAAGAAGGGAGACTTGGGGGATGGAATACTCATGTTACATTTTCCCTTAGTGGATTCTTTAACCTTCAAAAAATGGCAGGCCAGTGGCTTGAGACATGATCAGGTGGCAAACATGGGGGCAAAAAAGGAAGCCAAAAAGAAATGTGACAGCAAGAAGTATGGACTGTGATGCATATATAATGAACTAGGATTACAAGAGGGAGAGAAGACATCTATGGATTCAAGGCAAGAGAGACAATGACGAGAAATTTGAACAAGTTTGCTTATGTTAGAAATGAATATTGAATATTGTATAGAAAAGGTCAATCAAAATTTGGAGTGATTATTTTGAAGGCGTGATGAATGAGAATCCAAGGGGGAAATTAAAAATATGAGCCAAACTGGAGTTCAATAGTGTGGTAAACCCAGGGCAGGCTACTGCCAGAGGGGTTTGTGGTGAGAGAGGTAACTGCAGGTTAATTGGGTTCAGCTGATTAAGGCTGCCACTGGCCAAAGCAGGATCAGCTGAACCCAATTAAAAAGCTGTCAGAGACCCTTTTAAACCATCCTCCCCGGCTAGGAAGGAGAAGAGTGAGGCTGCCTGTAGGCTAGGGGCAGCAGGACAGGGAGTCTCTCCCAGAAGGGAGATAGTTTTCCTAGCCAGAGAGAAGCAAAACCCTACCAGAAAGAAGTGCTTAGACTAGAGGAAGGGAAAGCCTGCCTTTGGGGCTTTCTAGGTGGGTTGCTGGCACGGCTCTTGCCTCACCAGAGCCCAAAGGACCTGAGTCAGGGGGGTCCGAGAGGCCACTCTGCCACAATAGATTACCTCTAGGACAAAGTGATTGCAGAGGCACTTAGGAATAAAAAAGGAGAAAGCACCATGTCCGGCTGAAGTACAAGTGGATGCAGTGAAATCCATCGGGAAGGAAAAGCATCAAGTATCTTACAAGTTTGTTCAGTAATATTCTTTAAAAAGGGAAAATTCCAAATGAATGGCATAAAAGCTCTGTGTTGCCAGTTTTTAAACTTTAAGAAGATATTACCCCTGTTCTAATTATTGCCCAATTAAGTTGGTGACATGAAAGTAGGGGAGAAGACTATTGAAAAGCTTCTGTATGGAATGTTTGAAATTTGGAAGAGTCCGTATGGATTCATTCTAGGAAAGAGCACAGTTGATGTCATACTTGCACTATGAATCCTCATGGCGTAGTTCATAGAAAAGAAAGAGCAACTCAGTATTGTCTTTGTGGACCTGGAGAAGGTGTACAATTGTGTAGCAAGAGAACTAGTTGGTGAAGTTTTCAGTGGAGAGGTGAGCGAGAATGATGTCAGTCTTTTCCAGAATATGCATGCTGCTGTGACTACCATAGTCAAAACTAAACGGGGCTACAGTAGAGAACTTTTAGTAAAAACCAGCCTACATCGGGGCTCAATGTCAAGCCTCATTTTGTTTGCAGCTGTCATGGATACAAGTGAGAATATACAAAGGGAGCTGCCTTGGAACATGCTGTTTGCTGATGATTTAGTGATGTATGAAAGATTGTAAGATCCTGTGAGCCAACTTTAAACAGTGACAACATAGTTTTGAGCAAGCTGGGCTTAGGGTAAATGTTGGTAAGACCAAGACTCTGATAACTGAGAAAGGACAACTCCCCATAAAAGGAAATAGCAGGCAAGAGTGAAAGAATTTAAATACATAAGGCCAGTGGTTGCTGGTGATCATGTCCTCCTGATTGGTGCCTGGCATCATACCAAAGCTGCATGAAGCAAATGGCCAGAGCTGATTGAAGTTCTCCGTGATAAAAAGATAATGATAAAGTTAAAAGGTAGCATGTATAAAACTGAAATTTGACTCCTTTCTGTATGGAATGGAGACTTGGCCAGCCACAAGAAAGGGTATCCGTATGCTCTTCACTAAAGAAATGAAGATGTTGAGATGGTCTTATGTTTGCTTCATATCAGGGTGTGTCCAAAGTTTAAGGCACCTAAAAATAGCCTCTCCAATCCTCAGTCTATGATTGGGAGGAAAGAAACCAGTAGCTCCTCAGCCCACTTGCCTTGACAAAAGTTTGTTAGACAAAATGAAGTATTTCAAGCCCTGTATAAAATTAGGAAGGAGTTGTGTTTGAAAGGTTCCAGCCTGAATGTCTTTGTGTTATGTCCTCCACCCCCAAATACAGTTCTAGTAAACTTAATTAGAACATTCTGAATATTAATTGCTGCAGTGTTCCATTTTCTTTGTACTTGAGATTCTTAAGACTGGGTTTTTTAAACTATTTTAACTATAATACTTTCAAATATTATTTATTTGTATTACTGTAGAGCCTAAGGGCTGTACTCATAGACCAGGAGCCCACTGTACTAGGTACTTTACAAATACAGAACAAAAAGACAGCCCCTGCCTCAAGGGACTTGTAACCTGATGAGAGACAACAGATGGAAGTAGCCAGACAAGGGGGTACAAATAAACAATGAAATAACATTGGTCATGATAGGCACATGAATAGCCTAACAATTGTAAAGGTTTTTTGTAGGCATCGTGGCAAAGAAAGGATTTGAAGGTGGATAATCAAGTAAATAGCTTTGTAGACCTTCATGGGGAGTGCCTCCCAAACCTATAGGTCAGCAAGAGAGAAAGCAATAAAGGTGTGTTAGAAAATTGAACAAGTGAGCAGTGGAGGCGGGCATTACAGGTCAATAGGAGGAGAGTCAACCGCAAAATAGTGAATGTGGGATGATTTGATAGGGTGAGGATTGGCTGAAGGGCCTTGGAAATGTACAAACAAGCTGCTCATATTCAACAGGTTTAAAACAAAGAGAAGGAAGTATTTCTTTACACAACGCACAGTCAGTCTGTGGAACTCTTTGTTAAAGGATTTTATGGAGGTCAAGACTATAACAGGGTTCAAAAAAGTAGATAAATTCATGGAGGATAAGTCCATCAATGGTTATTAGCCAGCATGGGGAGAAATGGTGTCCCTAGCCTCTGTTTTCCAGAGGCAGGGAATGGAGGATGGGGTGGATCACTTGATGATTATCTGTTCTGTTTATTCCCCCTGAAGTACATGGCATGGGCCACTGTTGGAAGAAGGGATACTGGGTTAGAATGACCTTTGATTTGACCCAGTATGGCTGTTCTTATGTTAAGGACATTGCAGTAATGGAGATACAAGATAAAGAGCTAATCTTGTTCCCTCCATCAAATTCTGACGTTTGGTAGTGTAACAGTTTGTGGTTTTTTGCAAAACTTACAGTTGGGAAAGGCTCAGATAAAGTAAATAAACACGAGAATGTACTGCTAAAGGTATTGAGGTTCTATAACATTGTTCTAGTTATCAGTCTTATTACAGTGCCTTTTTATTAGTTTTCCTTAAATAGGAATGCCATTTATTTTAAGTTGTACAAATTGTTCATCACATATGGGGGTTCCTAATATGTCATTGTATGCTAATTTAGCATCCTAAAGAAGTAAATTGTAGCATATACTTTCCATGAGTTATGAGAGCAAGATTACAAGCTTACCTTCCAATTCAGGAAGTTATTTAAGCACATACCGACCTTAAAGTTCAGCATATTTTTAAATATCTTGCTCATTTGGAGCATTTGTAATTGAGACATAATATAAGAATGAAATTCTGGTTGAATACATTTCACTTCTATTTTTCCCTGAGCTAGCTTTTTCTTTCCTTGATTTAAGATGTGGGTCACTGTACTAAAATAACATACTTTATTATCTTTATGTAGATGCATGGCTTCCATTTATGTCTACTCCGTTAAATTGAACAGTAGTACAGGCCTGTACAATCCAGACTAAAACCATTTGTCACAGACTGAAATCTGCTGACTGAAAGTGTTGTCTTTCTTTTTCTGCTTTAAGAAAACCAATTAAAAAAAATCTTTTGTACTCGGTGGTCATTTTAAATGGGTAGGGTAACTTTATTTTTTTCCTTGTAACTGATTACTTAGGTTTAGTGCAATGTAAACATAAGACTGGAAGGGACCGCCTGAGTCATTGAATCCAGTCTCTTGCTGTTGCCATCAACCTTGTCATATAATCCAATTGATAAACTTATCCAGATCAATCTTAAAACTGTAGTTAGGTTGTTTGCCCCCACTACTCCTGTTACAAGGCTGTTCCAGAACCTCTTTCCTATTATGATTAGAAGCTTCTAATTTCCAACCTAAATGTATTCATATCCAGTTTATGCCCATTTGTTCTTGTGCCAACATTGTCCTTTGCTTTAAATAGCTCTTTTCCCTCCCTGATGTTTTACTCATTGCCCCCCAGTGCATTTATAGAATGCAATCTTATCTCCCCTACCCTCATCCTTCATTTTGCCAGGCTAAATAGGCCAAGATCTTTCCTTTGGTCATCCTAATATCCCTTCTCTGCATCTGTTTCTGTTTTAATTAATCTTTCTGGTTATGTGGGTAACCAGAATTATACACTGTATTCCAGATGAGGTCTTATCAGTGCCTTGTACAATGATATTAATACATCTCTAGCTCTACAGGAAATACCTCACCAGATATATCCTAGGATTCCATTTGCCTTTTTTACAGCCACATCACATTGGTGGCTGTCATCCTGTGATCATCAAATGCACCTAGGTCTTTCGCCTCTGTCATTTCCAACTAAGCTCCATCTTATTGCAGAAATTCCTATATGTCTAGGAATAAGGAATGTAGGCCACACTTACAAGGTAGAGGACTCTATTCTGGCAATCACTGATTCTGAAAAAGATTCAGGGGTGGATAATCCCCTGAACATGAGCTCCTTGTGTGCTTTGGCCAAAAGGGCTAATATGATCCTTGGATGCATAAACAGGAATATCAAGTAAGAGTAGGGGGTGGGGGGATAGCTCAGTGGTTTGAGCATTGGCCTGCTAAACCCAGGGTTGTGAGTTCAATCCTTGAGGGGGCCATTTAGGGATCGGGGGCAAAAAATCTGTCAGGGGACAGTACTCAATCCTGCTAGTGTAGGCAGGCGGATCCTGCTAGTGTAGGCAGGGGACTGGACTCGATGACCTTCAAGGTCTTTCCAGTTCTAGGAGATTGGTATATCTCCATTTATTTTATTTTTTTTTATTTTTATTTTTTTTTTATCTATATGTCTGGTACTAATGTGACAGCTACTGGAATATTGTATCCAGTACATGTTTCTACAGTTCAAGAAGCAATAAACTGGAGAGAGTTCACGGGAGAACCATGAAAACGATGGAAGGATTATAAAACATTATACTCAGTTTAGCTTAACAAAGTCTTGATTTTAGGGTATAATTATCTACATGGGGAACAAGTATTTGATAATGGGCTCTTCAGTCTAGCAGAGAAAGGTATAACATGATCTAATGGCTGGACAGTGAAGCTAGACAAATTCAGACAGGAAATAAGGTGTAAATGAAGGTAATTAATCATTGGAATAATTTACCAAGGGTCATGAATTATTTTGAGGATGCTCTTTAGCCTGTTATACAGGAGAACAGATTAGATCGGGTTGGGCAAACATTTTGGCCTGAGGCCCGCACTGGGTTTCCAAAATTGTATGAAGGGCCGGTTAGGGGAGGCTGTGCCTCCCCAAACAGCCAGGCGTGGCATGGCCCCCACTCCCTATCAATTAACCACACCCCCACCCCGCTTCTCACCCCCTGACAGCCGCTCCAGGACTCCTGCCCCATCCAAACAACCCCCTGCTTCCTGATGTGCCCTCCCCCACCCCATCTAACCCCTCTCCTTCCTGACAGCCCCCTGGGAATCCCTGCCCCATCCAACCATCCCTTCTCCCTATCTCCTGACCACCCCCAGAACCTCCACCCCTGACTGCCCTCTGCCACCCAATCCAACCCCTCTTCTTATTCCCAGCTGCCCCCCTGGAATCCCTGCCCCCATTCAGCTCCCGTTCCCCACCCTCTGACCGCCCCGACCCCATCCACACTCCACCCCCTGAACTCCCCTGCCCTCTATCCACCCCACCCCGCGCAGCACAGAGCTTCAAGTTATCTCGAGGTGGAATGAAAAAGAAAAGTATCCAATTTGTGGAAGGTGGCGATGTTGACAGCGGGGAAGATCAGATTAACAGGTTCATGAAGAGAATGAACTAATGGTGCCCAGCAGTGGACTTTCCCACTCTGGCCTGTTCATAAAAAAATTTCTGTGCACAAAACAAAACAACAAAAAAGCTCAGAACACCGGGTCAGGCTGTGGCTCTGCAGCTTCACTGCCTAGAGCATTGCGCCGGCAGTGCAGTGAGCTGAGGCTGCGAGAGAGGGGAGCAGCAGGTGTGGGGTCTGCATGTGATTGGTCAACGTCTGCAAAATGTCTCACGGTCCGCAGTCCGATTACCCTGATGGGCCACTGGTTGCTCCCCACTGGCATAACCTATTGTCTTCTCACTAAACTAAGTGATTGGGCAACAAAATGGCAAATGAAATTTAATGTGGATAAATGTAAAGTAATGCACATTGGAAAAAATAACCCCAACTATACATACAATATGATGGGGGCAAATTTAGCTACAACCAATCAGGGAAAAGACCTGGGAGTCATTGTGGATAGTTCTCTGAAGGCATCCATGCAGTGTGCAGCGGCAGTCAAAAAAACAAACAGGATGTTAGGAATCATTAAAAAAGGGATAGAGAATAAGTCGGAGAATATCTTATTGCCCTTATACAAATCCATGGTGCGCCCACATCTTGAATACTGCGTACAAATGTGGTCTCCTCATCTCAAAAAGGATATACTGGCACTAGAAAAGGTTCAGAGAAGGGCAACTAAAATGATTAGGGGTTTGGAACGGGTCCCATATGAAGAGAGATTAAAGAGGCTAGGACTTTTTAGCTTGGAAAAGAGGAGACTAAGGGGGGATATGATAGAGGTATATAAAATTATGAGTGGTGTGGAGGAAGTAAATAAGGAAAAGTTATTTACTTGTTCCCAAAATAGAAGAACTAGGGGCCACTCAATGAAATTGGCGTGCAGCAGGTTTAAAACAAATAAAAGGAAGTTCTTCTTCACGCAGCGCACAGTCAACCTGTGGAACTCCTTACCTGAGGAGGCTGTATGGTGTCCCTAGCCTCTGTCTGTCAGAGGGGGGTGATGGATGGCAGGAGAGAGATCGCTCGATCATACCTGTTAGGTTCACTCACTCCGGGGCACCTGGCATTGGCCACTGTCGGTAGACAGGATGCTGGGCTAGATGGACCTTTGGTCTGACCCAGTATGGCCGTTCTTATGTTCTTATGTTCTTCTTCCCTCTAGCCAGTTCCTTACCCACCTTACAATTCTTTTATTAATTTCCTTTTTTCCATTGTCAAATTCTTTATTGAACTCCAGAGTAGACCCATTGCATTTCCCTTGGCTAAAAAACTCAGTTATTTTTTCAAAGAAAGTTATTGGGCTAGTCTGGCATGATCTATCTCTGTTAGACCCATCTTCATTTTGCCAACTTTTCTGGTTTTTTTCCATGTCTTTAATTATTCTTTAAAAAAATATTTTAGAGAGTATTTAACTCTGATTTAAAGGTATCTGCCCTTTTAGATTCAAAAGGATTTAGTTGCCAATATAAGCATCCACATTATAATACTCGTTGCTCTTAGAATCAGCTGTTTCTACGCTATGACATCTGCATGAAGAGATGTATTCATACCAGGATAGTCGTGTGGTAAGCCATGTAAATAAACCGCTACATGTTCTTAACACAAGCTTGAAGAAGAACACCAATGTGTGGCATTAACTTGAAGCTAATGCTCACTTCTGCCATTGAACTTTTTCTTCATTAATTTAAGGTTTGAAATTTCAGTATGGTCATGTATTTCCAGAGTGAAACAGAATGTATTGGTCTGAAATAATGAATCTTGTGGAACTTTCTTGTTTAGGATTTGGCCCTTGTTGCCCCTGAAGCTCCTTCAGAACAAGCCAGAAGAGTTTTTCAAACATATGACCCAGAAGGTAAGGCTGCATTGTTTAGCTTTGGGTTGAAATCTTTATATTGACTGGGTTCTGAGTGTGAAGAATCTTTGGAAAAATAGGGCAGCAGTTTTACAATATATGCAAAACACTGCACCTCCAATATAGTCCCCTGCATTGTAAGGCACACTGCACATGATCAGGCTTAATACTGAATCACAGGGTATGCGTACACTACTGCAGGAAGGTACAAATTCCAGCTTGGGGAGACATACCTGCGCTAGCTCTGATTTAGTGAAGTAGTGTGCTATAAATCCTACATGGCTGCTCTGTGTATGATCTCATCCAAGACCATAGGTATGTACTTGGTACAGTTAGCCCCTCCCATTGCTTGCACTGCCATGGCTACACTGCTATTTTTAATTAGCTAGCACAATCAGAGCTAGTTACAGGTATGTCTCCTCAGGCTGGAATGCATGTCTTCCAGCTCTTGTGTAGACCAACATATCCATAGGGAAGGGTTACCTACTGATTAACCAACAAATCATGAAGTGTTGCTGTTTATCAACCTAATAAAATGGACAAGCCTCTTGAAAACTACAGAGCATGATGAAGTCAAATATAGCGATGATAGGAAGGAGAGTTCTCATTGTAAGTTTTACAATTTCTTTGTATGTGACCCACCACTTTCCCACATTTTCAGAAATGTAAGACTTTCATATTGGATCCATTGTGTTCTAAGAGGTCTGACAAATACTGAAAAATTCCTTAGTTTCATTTTAGAAATCAGAAGTTGCATGATATTCACATTTTATTTTAATTAGAAACAAGTTTAGAAACATTCTTTCACAGTTTTAAAGTGGCACGATATGTCTATTAGTAAAAAAAATTATTTAAATTTAATAAGGTTCACATTTTCAAATGTTTTAGAAAAATGGCATTTTTGAGACATGTAGACCTGTAATTTTTTAATTGGGGAAATATGTATAGAAATCATGAGTTCAAAGACCTCATCTTGTAACTTTACAGTGCACTCTCAAATTCTTAAGATTTGGGTTTGATTGCCAGTATTTTGGGTAAAATCCATCATTTTGATGTGTTTTTCCCCTTCTGAAAAAAATTGTCCCTTTTGCAGATCATGGATTTATACCGGATACCCTTCTAGAAGATGTAATGAAGGCTTTGGACCTTGTATCAGATCCTGAATAGTAAGTATAATTTGTGTAGCTAAATTTTCATGTAACAGATTAGTTATGGGTTGATTTTTATCTTGAATTGTTGGTACATCTAATTCTATGTAGTGTCCTTAGGACAGTGTCTCAAAATATTGTGTCAGTTGTAAATGAAAGAAAAATGGCCTAAAGATAAGATTCAACATCACTTTTGATTTAGAAAGAAGTGTCTTTCCTAGTTCCCCGTTATTAGCTATTTGTGACTCACGTTTCTGTAAGTGCATGTATTTGCTTCTGACAACCCAATACTGCAGGTGAATCTGTGTACTGGAAAAGACAAGGTCTCTCAACAGCAGGCCACCATGTTATAGGAAGATTTAATACCATCCTAGAGCTCAATGTTCAGACTGCTTTTCAGATGGATTGTGTTTCTGTACCGTTGCATTTTATGTAGTTGTACTTTGTTTCTGTCAATACCAGATATGTACAAGTTTTAATAGTAGCTATTTAAATTAAATTACCAAGTGAAGAGTTTTTATTCTCATTTGGACTGGCATTGCTGGTAATGTGTTTCAAATAACTTCTGCAACGAGATCTGCTTATCTAGTCATATTTTGGTTCCTGAATACCCACTACAGAGAGCAAATCTCAGTGTCTGAACTTGTTTTTCCACCTCCCAGGCTTTAGCCTTGCTCATTTATAAAGCTAAATCCCATTTTATCCTAATCAAAAGTAGTTGTGAACTCTTCCAAGACAAATTAGGATGTTACCTTTATATGAAACATATTTTCTCCCTCCAGAAGGGAACAGAATTTTGCAAGTTTTTGGGAAAGAGCCTGATTTGGGAGGCTTGGAAAAGCTTCTTTTGTTCTATTGGCTCTAACAAATCTGCTTTCCCAAAGGAAAAGGGAAAAATCCTCCTTCTAAATCAGCTTTCTTTCAGAAATGGCTGCTTGGGTTTTAGGATATTTGTGTCATAATCATGACCGCTTATACACATGGCATATCAGGTGCTGTATGGTCAAGAGTCATTCACAAGAAAGGCACACCATATTAAAAAGACTTTGCTGCAGATCAAGCTGTGAAATTTCTCCGTATCCATAGTCTTCAATATCTTCTTTCTCTTAAAGCAGTAGTATTATAGAGTAGGTTCTGACTTGTGTAGCTTCACCACATTTTTCAGCTGACATCTAAGTCTCCCTGTATTAGGGTCTCCAGTCCATGAAATATGGAACAAACTTAAATAACATAAAGCGTATTTGGATTCCTAATTCCTTATATATTGTTTGAAAATTTGGTGTTCTTCAAAGGAAATAACATCTACATTGTGTATAATATATATGCAGTTTCCTACAAGCTTCTGCCTCAGGCTGTGATCTCTTCAGATCTCAAAACCTAACAACCTTCAGTATTTGGGAGGTGTGCAAGGAAAACCATTTGTGGTCAGATAGTTATGCTGGTGACTCAGTAGATGGAATTATCCTATTTCGAGGTGTGAGCACACCATGGATTTATGTAGTGGCATTATTTTATGTTTATCAACACTGGGCAAAACAAATGGCAGATGAAATTCCGTCACCCAGTTTTGTGAGATCCTTCTAACCTTCACAGTCAGCTTTGGACTTACAGTAGACTCTCGATTATCCAGGATGATAGGGAAAAAATTAATCCTGGTTAATAAAGTCCCGGATAATCACCATCCATAGGAAATATGGGAGGGCGGGGGTTGGTTCTCTAACCACTCTGTGTCGGGGGAAGGGAATGTTGGTTCACTGGCTGCCCTGCACCTTAGTGGTTTGTTTGGGTTTTTTTGTGCTTAGGGCTGCAACAAATCCAGAGCTGGCCCTGCGAGTTATGCATATATTTTTTTTGACATCCTGGTTAATCCACAACCTGGTTAACCCAATCCTGGATAATAGAGAGTCTACTGTAATTATCTAGAGTAATTTTGTCTTATTTACAAACTTTGCCACCTCACTGTTTACCCTTTTTTACAAATCATTTATGAATATGTTGAACAGCACAGATTCCAGTACTGATCCTTCGGAGATACTGCTATTTACCTCTCTCCATTCTGAAAACTGACCATTTATTCCTACACTTTTTCCTATCTTTTAACCAGTTACTGATCCATGAGAGAAATATGTTTTATCCCATGACTGCTTAAAACTAGGCTTCAAACTTAGAAGTTTTTAAACAGTCGCTGTATTATTTTCTAGTGATTGTATTTAATTAAGTAAAGGAGTTTCTCTGTATTCATTAGATTAATTGCAGAGCATTTGAAAAGTGGTATACACTTGTGGGCTTATCTACAAAGGGGAATAATGCACTTTACAGGAGTGTGATTTCTAATGCGCACTAATGTGTTGCGTGTTGATAGGTCCATCTACCCTGCTGCACTTTAACATAGCTGTGGAAACTAATGTGCACCAATGGGCTCTACATGGGACAAGTTAATGCACAATGTTTAATGCGCATTAAAAATCACACCCTCACACTGCACATTGCTGCTTCATGTAAACAAGCCCTAAATATGCCTAATGTGCATTCTGACCACTAATCCATCATGCCTAGAACCTGTTCTAACATTCCAAAACTGAGCAGTTTTCACACTACTTTAAAAAAAAGAATTAAAATGTTAAATACACCAAAGATGAGGCTTGCTAGCAGAATGGTAAATATTCTGTCATGGACCAGTGACAGGTTTAAAATTAATGTTAAAATTCTGCTGGATTTACAGGAGAGCTAGTTAGGATATTGTGTGAATTCTAAAATTTCTCCTTCAGAAGCCTATCCTGGTAACCTTTTAGAACTAGACTGAGAGCTAGGAAAAATATGAATACTTTTTAAAACTCTGCTAAATAGTCTATAAAATATATTGCATAAATAGAAATATAAATGTTTTATTGACAGTCATTTAAAACAGCTTGCAAAAATCCCACACTGCTGCCAATAAAGCTTTTATTCTACTCCATGTATATTCTCATTCTCTCTGTTTTTGTATGTATAATATCAAAATAAATGTTGTGGTTTGGGCTACTTTAATATGAAAGACACAATATAAATATTCAATGATAAACATGGGACCTTATTTCAATTAAATGTATTCTTATCAAACTTAATTTTAAAAATCTCTGAAATGTATTCATTGGTGGCTTTTCAAATCTCCATTTAAAAACAGGTTGTTTGGTCATAGCTCTTCAAAGGATGACTGGTTTGTGTGTTTAAGATTAGGAATGCTTGCAGCATACAGCAAAATGTCTTCTGGGCTAAAGTGTAGGTTTTAGTTTGCATGACTTTCAACTGACTTTACCTAATAAGGCAATCTTTCAAAATTATAACTACTTCAATTTTAAATAACAGATTACTTTGTTTTAAAAATAACTGCATTTTCTCAACTCTGGTGCCATTCTGGTGCATTTGTCATTTAAGAGTCTAAATAAAAAAACCTCAATATATTTGGCAGTCAGAAGTGTTGTAGTACCACATAACATAGTCATGCAGGAATAAAAATGTGCAACTCATATTTTTGTATCCAATGTTCTTGTTCTAGTGTAAATCTCATGAAGACCAAATTAGACCCAGAAGGACTAGGAATCATATTACTGGGTCCCTTTCTGCAAGAATTTTTCCCTGAGCAGGTAACATAGATATATTTTTTTTCCTCATACTTATGCCAGGGGTGGGCAAACGTTTTGGCCCGAGGGTCACATGGGAGTTGCAAAGTTGTATGGAGGGCCGGTTAGGGAAGGCTGTGCCTCCCTAAATAGCCTGACACTGCCCTCTGTTCAACCCCCTTCCACTCCCGCCCCCTGACTGCCCCCCTCACAACCTCTAGCCCCGCCTGTTCCTTGTCTCCTGACCCCGCCTCCTTCTGAGACCCCTCCCCCCCGCTCCTAACCACCACGCCCCTGGGATCCCACCCTCTATCAAGCCCCCCTGCTCCTTGTCCCTAATCACCCACCCTAAAGCCCTGCCACGCCCTAGTGTGCTCCCCCAGAACCCCATCCCCTAACCAAACCCTTCCGCTGACTCATTCCATAAACATTTTGTATTTCACTAAATAGGATTCTTCAGTGATGCAGTAAACATTCATACCTCTAATGTGCATTTTTGCAAAATTATTCAGTCTAATAAATGTTGCATTTTTTAACACTTCGGGTCAGCTAGTAAGTCTTTGAACTGTTCAGTCCCATGTGATTAGCATTCTAAAAACTTTTAATGAAACACTGTACTGATTTGTAGCCTTCACACCAAAAAGCAATCTCTGCTGAGGCTGCCAAGTGTCAAATAAGTAGAGACCTTTGTGGATGCATCCGATCTGTATCCACAACAATTATCTGTGGATATCTGCAGTTATCCTCAGATTTGCAGGGCTCTACACTGGGGGCTGGGCTGTGACTCCAAGGCATCACCAGCCCCACCCCCGGAGCCCAGTTGGGGAGAGCTGTGGGAAGCCCACGTGATGTCGCCAGGCTGGGCAGGGAGCCTAAGATGCAGGAGCACAGCCAGGGGCTGCTCTCAGCCTCCTTCCTTCCCCATCCCCCGACCCCCCTCACACCACAGGCAGGCGGAGGATCTCTTGCAGCTCCCAGGCTGGGATTCATACTGGACTGGGAGTGGGGACTTGAGTAGCTGCCCTGGAGCTACTCAAGTCCTCCACTCAGGGCAGATGGAGGGTCCACCTCAGCTGCCCACCTGGCTGTTGTTATGGCTTAGAGCCTCCCCTCTCCCCAGCCAGAGCCAGGTTGGGGAGAGCCAAGCTGGTAGCTGTGGGGAACCGCAACAGACCCAGGCTCTCCACAGCTGCCAGCACGGCTCTCCCGGACCCGGCTCTGACCAGGGGTGGTGGCTTGGAGCCGCAACCCGGACACAGTAAGAACCGAGTGGACAGCTGTGAAAAGCTGTGGCAGACCCTCCACCTACCCTGGGCAGAGGGCCGGAGCAGCCCACCCACCCAGTGTCCCTGCTTCCCAGGCCTCCCACCCAAGACAGGTGGAGAATCTGTGCCATGGTTCCTCACAGCTGCCCGCCCAGCTCTTCCCACCAGAGTCCTGCACAGATACAAAATTTATATCCGTATCCACGCTGCTATCTGCAGAAATGGGCCACAGATATAAAGCAGATACCCGCAGATTTGCCGGGCTCTACGGATAAGGGGAGAAAGTCAGATAAGGAGAAATTGTCATGAAATATTTTAGATCTAAAATGCAGTTTCTCTTACCTGGGAATTGGAAAGTCACCTGAATGTTCAAAATAAGTTTTTTATTTTAACCTTTTGAGAGAGAGAAATGGCCACAGTGTTATGTACCAATCTTGCAGCTTCTGTTGCAACAATTAGCTAACAAATATTATTCACAGATTTTGTTGACCTAATTGATGCTAGAGCCCAAACAAATCTTTACACATCTCACTATACAACTTGAAGCTATAGTTAGTAAACAAAATAGCCTTATTAATTTCAGCCATGTTTGAAATACAGGAAAATCAGCATTTGTCAAAAAAAAAAGTTATGGAAACTTTATTTTAAAGATTCTAAGTGTTACTAAGGGAGCCGGGCGGGGGGGGGGGGGCGTTTGAGAGCCTCCGCTCGGCTCCCCGCAGCGGGAAGCCGGGCGGGGGGTTTGAGAGCTCCCGCTTGGCTCCCCCCCGCGGGAAGCCAGGCGGGAGCTGTCAACCCCCCGCTCCCCGCAGCGGGAAGCCGGACGAGGGGGGGGTTGACAGCTGCCGCCTGGCTTCCCCCCCCGTCCGTCCGTCCGTCTCCCCGCTACGAGGAGCCGGGCGGCGGGGTTGACAGCTCCCCCCAGCGGGAGCTGTCAAACCCCCCCGCCCGGCTTCCCGCTGCGGGGAGCCGGGCGGGAGCTCTCAACCCCCCCCTTGTCCGGCTTCCCGCTGCGGGGAGCGGGGGGTTGACAGCTCCCGCCTGGCTTCCCGCTGGGGGGAGCCAAGCGGGAGCTCTCAAACCCCCCGCCCGGCTTCCCGCTGCGGGGAGCCGAGCGGAGGCTCTCAAACGCCCCCCCCCCTCCCCGCTGTGAGGAGCCGGGCGGGGGGGGGGGTTGACAACGGGGAGCTGGGCGGGGGGGGGGCGGGGAGTTTGAGCGCTCCCGCCCGGCTCCCCGCTGGGGGGAGCCGAGCGGGAGCTGTCAACCCCCCCGCCCGGCTCCCCGCAATGGGGAGCCGGGCGGGGGGGCGTTTGAGAGCCTCCGCTCGGCTCCCCGCAGCGGGAAGCTGGGCGGGGGGTTTGAGAGCTCCCGCTTGGCTCCCCCCAGCGGGAAGCCAGGCGGGAGCTGTCAACCCCCCGCTCCCCGCAGCGGGAAGCCGGACGAGGGGGGGGTTGACAGCTCCCGCCCGGCTCCACCCAGCGGGAAGCCCGGTGGGAGCTGTCAAACCCCCCGCCCGGCTTCCCGCTGGGGGGAGCCGAGCGGGGGCTCTCAAATGCCCCCCCCCCGCCCGGCTCCCCGCTGCGAGGAGCCGGGCGGGGGGGGGTTGACAGCTCCCGCTCGGCTCCCCCCAGCGGGAAGCCCGGCGGGAGCTGTCAAACGCCCCCCTCCCCGCCCGGCTCCCCGTTGCGGGGAGCCGGGCGGGGGGGTTGACAGCTCCCGCCCGGCTTCCCGCTGGGGGGAGCCGAGCGGGAGCTCTCAAACCCCCCGCCCAGCTTCCCGCTGCGGGGAGCCAAGCGGAGGCTCTCAAACGCCCCCCCGCCCGGCTCCCCGTTGCGGTGAGCCGGCCGGGGGGGTTGACAGCTCCCGCTCGGCTCCCCCCAGCGGGGAGCCGGGCGGGAGCTCTCAAACCCTCCCCCCCCCTGCCCGGCTCCCCGTTGCGGGGAGCCGGGCGGGGGGCTTGACAGCTCCCGCCCGGCTCCCCCCAGCGGGAAGCCCGGCGGGAGCTGTCAAACCCCCCGCCCGGCTTCCCGCTGGGGGGAGCCGAGCGGGGGCTCTCAAATGCCCCCCCCCACCCGGCTCCCCGCTGCGAGGAGCCGGGCGGGGGGGTTGACAGCTCCCGCTCGGCTCCCCCCAACGGGAAGCCCGGCGGGAGCTATCAACCCCCCCGCCCGGCTTCCCGCTGCGGGGAGCCGGGCGGGAGCTCTCAAACGCACGCCCCCCCGCCCGGCTCCCCATTGCGGGGAGCCTGGCGGGGGGGTTGACAGCTCCCGCCCGGCTCCCCGCAGAGGGGAGCCGGGCGGGAGCTGTCAGCCCCCCCGCCCGGCTCCCCGTTGCGGGGAGCCGGGCGGGGGGGCGGGGGGTTTGACAGCTCCCGCTGGGGTCCCCGCTGCGGGGAGCCGGGCGGGAGCTGTCAACCCAGCCGGCTCCCTGGGGCGGGAGCCGGCAGCCCCCAATAACGGATTTCGGATGCATCGGAAATTTTGTCCGTTGCATCCGAAGTCCGTTAAATCGGGGTCCGTTAAATCGAGGGTTTATTGTACTGCAAAGTGAAACACTTAACACTATAATGATTCAAATGCACTTCTAAAGTGTAGGCTGCAGCATTCATTTTCTTGGGATTGAAAGTTTCCAGAACAATGGAACCACTAAAAAATCTTTTGAATTATCCATTTTTGTACTAAATAAAATTTATGTTGCAATTATTGACAAGTCTGGAAGCAAGACCAGTCTGGAAGCAGTACACCACTGGCAAAGTGGAATTAGTTGTTTTATTAAATTTAAATACCACTCTTTTTCAAGTCCAGACATGATTCTTCTGCACTTTTTGGTAAGTGAAAAAGGAATTCTTTCTTGGAAAGAATGTATTAAACCTTAAGCATTCTAACTGTATCAGACTTAACAGTTAAGTGGCTAGTATTTTTGGGTGTTGAACATGAGACACTACGGAGGCCCAATTTCAGAGTGTATATGCTCAACTCTATATTAAAAAAAATATATATCATTCCACTTCAAGATATCCAGTTGGCCACTGAATCATTAGTCTTTTGAATGTTTTGGGTCACCTAATCTATTAACAAGTAGTGGAACTAGTTGACTGGATGTTGTATTTTTCTCCTATGAGGGGCCTGGAAAATCTTCAGTATCTTGTATCTCAACTCACCATTTTTTCCCCCCCGACCTATTTGCCCCCTTCTCGTCAAGCAAAGTAATTGTAAAGAGAAAAAGAATTCACAATAAACTGATTTTATTATATAAAATGAACTGTCTTGTTTGTACCAGGACTCCAGGGTTCCAGAGTCATTCACTGTATATCACTACAATGGATTGAAGCAGTCTAATTATAATGAAAAGGTATGATTATCTGAGAGAAAATGATTTGGGACCTGCTTAGGAGGAACCAATAATCATGACCATTCACTGTCTTATGTGAAATGCCTCTAGTATCAGAGGGGTAGCCGTGTTAGTCTGGATCTGAAAAAGCGACAGTCTTGTAGCACCTATAGACTAACAGATTAAGAATGTCCATCGCCCACGAAAGCTTATGCTCCTAAACATCTATTAGTCTTTAAGGTGCTACAAGACTTTGTCGCTTATGTGATGTGTTGATGTCAGTGCCATTCCTTGTCTCCATATTACAGAACTGCCACCACGTTTGACCCTAAACAGTTGGCCAGCTCAAAAATTTTCAGTAGAAACTTGATTTGCAGAAATTTTCTACTTTCCACAGAAAATTGATTTTTTTCCCCCTTCGTAAAACCAGAAGTATTTCAATTTGGAAATGCTACCTCATACTCCAGTTCTCTTCTATATACCATGCTCTCTAGTCAAACCATATTTACTGTGATACAACGATCACACTCTTGCAGAGAGGAGGCAGTGCATCATGGGAGATGTTGGACCCAGAGAGGAGAATGGGGTTATGAGACAGATGAACTTAAACTCCCATAAAGCACCACAGCAGCATTTCAAAATCAAAATTTCTGGTTTTGGCTACAAAAAAATGATCAAATTTCTGTCAAATCAAAGATTATTCTTCAAAGGAAAAAATATTTTTCAACCAGTTCTAATTAGCACCTTTGCTATCAGTCTAAGTAGAGATCACAAGGAATGAATAAACCTAGAGACAACTACCAGTGAGGGGACCCTTCCAGAACATGCATTTTGATTCAATCAACATTTAATGCTGGTTGAAATCAGAGTAATTTGGGATTACAAAGCCTTTAGAATTATTTGCTATGAAATTTCCAATAGTCATATTCCAAAGTGTAGGCAAAAGTACTCAGATTATGATGATTGCCTAGCAAATTGGATGGATTTAAATCTGATTTTAATCATAGGTTGATAATTATAGGTTGTTAAAATTAACAATCTGAATTAACATTTAACATTTTTATTATGCTCCAAATGATGAATGAGGCTGTTCTAATTTACTAAATGACAAATTTTTGCTTGCTTTTTTCAAGTTCTATTTAGATGGAAATTCAATTTTAAATGCACAAAAATAGCATTTTAATTTTTTATTAAATCTTTTTAAATGTGCTGATTACATAAGAGACATTACCAACATTTATTAAAACTCATTTTCCGTTTACAACTAATTTATAAAACAAAGGAACATTTTCTGTAGTTAGTGAATTGACTGACTATTTCTGGTCACCATTTCCTTCAAAATTTTAGAATTAGAAGGCATTCTTTCACACTTTTTCCTTTTCCAATCCCCAATTGGCTTCTTAACTTTGAATTAAGTCATTGAACTGAATTATTGAATAAACTGAAATGAAGAAAACATTCTTCTTCACCTTGCAAAAGAGACTATTACTGTCAAAAGCTGGTTTAGCATTTCCAGCAGACTCTGGTGTTTGAACCGGTGGAAGTCACAGGCTAATTGTTTGACTTCCTTTAAAATTTGTCAGCAATCATGTACTGCTTAGTATTATATTATCATATTTCCATATAGAGAAATGCAGATTTTGGTACACTGAAACCATTCTGCTTCAAAACTATACTGTTACTCATCTGAAAATTTGGTCAAAACATGATTTCTGACTTTCTTTTAAGACTTGTGCTACACTATAATAAAAGATGTGTACATGTTTTGCCTGTTGTGCTTTTTCATCTTACGTAAGCAAACTGAGTTTGTTCAGTGAATGGCCCATTGTCTCAGACTTTTTGCATCATTCAGGTTTTCTTTTTTATTTTTTTCTGCTTTGGCCTTTACTGTCAATATAGGAACTGCATGACTATATAATCTATTCCCTGAATAGAAGTTTCAGACATCAACACCTACCAGTTAGATACTCTGAATCTCATATTTTAATAAATGTGAACTACTTATTAAAAGTTTTATGTATGATTTGAGTTTTTCCTTTTGTTATGAAAAGCATGCTTTGTGACAAGTGGCTTCCTACACTGTGAAAACAACATTCTGTGTTTCTTTTTAAAGATATCTCAGGAAATATACTAAAGTAGTTTTATTTTGACAGGTTATGTATGTAGAAGGCACAGCCGTTATTATGGGCTTTGAAGATCCAATGTTACAGACTGATGATACTCCAATAAAGCGCTGTTTGCAAACCAAATGGCCATATATAGAATTACTCTGGACCACAGATCGATCTCCTTCATTAAATTGACGTGTTTAGAAGAAATACTATACTGCTATCTAGTGCTTTACTGGGAGTTTAAGAATTGAAATTTTCTGAAAGCAGTATACTTGACTCTATGAAGCTGTACACTGGTATCGTTGATAAATTGTAAATAATGACTCCAAACACTTTTCAGTGTTAATTGAAATATTTAATTTTTTTAATCAGATTGATTTCTGTTTATAGTTTGTCATTTTTTGGCCATTGTGGTAGTAGTGTGAGTTCTCTTCTTTAAAAAAAAAAAAAAAAAAAAAAGTCTACTTATACCATCTAAATTTGACATCTCATAAAGATTTGAAAAATGTCTAATGCTGCAGTATCTGCATGTTAGGTATCAAATTAATCTTTCAACTGTAAAATCATTCTCTGTTTGCTTCCTTTTGAAATTTTTGGGCACGTTTTATTATTTAAATTATACTGGCTTATGTTACAGTATCATAATTTGTGGTCTGGACTGGCCTTGCACTGAATGTTTAAATGAGCTTAAACTCTCTGCAACTTTTTCTAAAATTTGGCTCTAACTAAACAACTTTTACAAAAATGGTGAAATTAGGAATAATTTCTAGGCTCTTACTACTTAATATAAACCATAAAAGCCATTTCTAGATGGTTGTATATTGCTATGGCTTAGCTATCTGGCATGTTTAAAGTGAAGACAGAGCATGAGGAAAAATACGTGTATTAGTATTTATTCAAAGGTTTATAAAGGAAATGTAAAAAATCAGCAGCAGGAAGAATTTGTTCTATAATCTTTAAATTCTTCAGATTTATAGTATTGCCAAATACCTCTTCTCAGTTTGTCCAAACAATAATGTAAGCCAGCTTTATTGTATGTGTTAAGTGCATGAGAACATCTGTTATTACATGAGTATATGCCTTTATTTATTACCTAGTGTTAGCCCTAAATAAAAACTTTTCCCTGAACTATGACCTAGCACTTGCAAGTTTGTTTTTTCAATCTGACCTGTTTACTTCCTCTTCAGTTTCTTTGTATGGAAAAAATAACTGGATAGTAGAGGAGCTAAAAATGGACAATTTTTGAAGTAGAGTGATCTCTTGTGGATATAAACACAAGTTAAAGATCACTAAAGGATCATTTTATTGCAGCTTACCCCCTTAAACTTGCTGTTCACAGACCATAAATGCATAGTGTATATTAATATCAAGAGGGCTGAGAATTCATGTTTAGAAATGTATTTTCTCTACAGTGTTTAGGTGGGGATATTTTCTTTTTTATGTATAAATCACAGCATGAGTTAAGAATGAGGAGTATGTGTGGCACCTTAGAGACTAACAAATTTATTTGGGCATAAGCTTTCATGGACTAAAACCCACTGCATCAGATGCATAGAGTGGAACATACAGTAGGAAGATTATGTATACACAGAGAACATGAAAAGATGGGGGTTACCATACCAACTCTAAGAGACTATTCAATTAAGATGAGCTATTATCAGCAAGAGGGAATAAAAACTTTTGTAGTGATAATCAAGATGGCCCATTTTAAACAGTTGACAAGAAGGTGTGAGTAACAGTAGGGGAAAACTTAGCATGGGGAAATAGATTTCAGTTTGTGTAATGACCCAGCCACTTAGTCTTTATTCAAGTCTAATTTAATGGTATCCAGTTTGCAAATTAATTCTAGTTCAGCAGTTTCTCACGGGAGTCTGTTTGTTTTTTAAGTTTATTTGTTCAAGAATTGCCACTTTTAGGTCTGTTACTGAGTGACCAGAGAGATTGAAGTAGTGTTCTACTGGTTTTTGAGTGTTATGATTCCTGATGGCAGATTTGTGTCCATTTATTTTTTGTGTGTGTGTGTAAAGACCGTCTGGTTTGGCCAATGTACATGGCAGAGGGATATTGCTGGCACATGATGGCACATTGACAGATGTGCAGGTGAACGAGCCCCAGATAGTGTGGCTGGTGTGGTTAGATCCTATGAGGGCGTCCCTTGAAATAGATATGCAGACAGAGTTGGCACTGGGGTTTGTTGCAGGGTTTGGTTCCTGGGTTAGTGTTTTTGTTGTGTGGTGTGTATTGCTTGTGAGTATTTGCTTAAGTTTAGGGGGCTGTCTGTAAGCGAGGAATGGCCTGTCTCTCTAGTCTGTGAGAATAAGAGATCATCCTTCAGAATAGGTTGTAGATCCTTGATGATGTGCTGGAGAGGTTTTAGTTGGGGGGGCTGTACGTGACACTGGTGGCGTTCTGTTACTTTCTTTGTTGGGCCTATCTTGTAGTGGGTGACTTCTGGGTACCCTCCTGGCTCTTTGTCTGTTTCTTAACTTCACCAGGTGAATATTATAGTTTTAAAAATGCTTGATAGAGAGCCTGTAGATCTTTGTCTGAGCAAATTGGAGCAAATGTGGTTGTATCTTCGAGCGTGGCTGTAGACAATGGGTTGTGTGATGTGTCCTGGATGGAAACTGGAGGCATGTAGGTAAGTATAACAGTCACTTGGTTTCCGGTATAGGATGGTCATGATCTGCTGAAACACATTGTTCTGTCCAGATATGTATATCATTAGTGTGTATGAAGTTATGAGATTTTGCTGCATAATGATTACAACATAATTCAGTAAGTTTGAGAGTCTTTACTGCTAGCTCCTCAGTGACGAGGATGGTGCTTCACTCCCAGGAGGGTGTTTAGTGACCATTAAGCAGCAGGAGAGTTGTAAACAAGGGATTTACAGTACTGTAAGAAAAGCACCACACAATGGAGGATTACTCAACTCTGCGTCTCAGGAGAGCCCACCAAGACATGTCTGGTAAGTTTCTTTCCAGAGACTGGGGATATAAAACAGGACAGTGTCATCCTACTTTTACCTTTCTCCTTCCCCCACCTACTCTGGAAGAAACAAGAATCCTGGGAAGACGACAATTTGAACTGAGGAGACTAGTCCCAGGCTTAAGGGGAACATCTATGTATTAAGAAGTGCAACCTACTGCAACATCAAGGGGGATGAAAAAAATGGCTTGGTCCTAATACTGCCTAGTCTAGTAAGGTTTAAACTGTGTGCTTACTTTGGAGGGGGGGTTGACCTTTTGTGCGTACCACTTATAATCACTTAAAATCTATCTCTAGTTAATCTATTTTTATATTTTACCTAAACTTACACTGGTCACACTTCTGACCAGGCCACGACAGTACTGTTCTGGGGTGCAAGGCTGGGGGCTTAGATTTACTGATGCCTTTCTCTCTCTGATTTATGAGTGGCTAAGGGAGCATTCATGCAATTTAACTATGTGTGGGGCTCCATTTGCTATTACAGTGAGTGATAAGAGAGTCTAGAGGGGTTTGTTGCTTGTCACTATCAAAACATTTTATGAGAGCCCAGGCTAGAGAGTTAAGTGGTACCCCAGTTCCAGGTTGTACCCCAGGGATCCCATCACAGGTTTGGATCCCAGGAGTTAACTAACAGGGTAAATACTCCAGGCCATGGGTTTAATGCCAACACACATCACACAGTGGGCAGGTTTAACTTACAGCATGATCCAGGGAGGAAACGCAAGTGCCCAACTGGCAGTCTGACCTAGTGCCCATTGCTGAACCATGCTGTGATCTTGGGGCAATTACTGCACCTCTGAGGCCTTTGTTCCCCCGCCCACTCCAGGTCTTTACACTGTAAGCCCTTCAAAGCAGGGGACTGTTTATATAGGTGTACTATGCCTAGCACAATTAGGCCCCTACATCAGGTGGGGCTTCCAGGCACTGCTCTGATACAAATCATTTCAGTCTTCCTGTGTGTGAGGGAATAGTTGCAATTTAACTGCCATAATGAATGAGAGGAGAGAGAAATACTGCACTCAGTCTGATCTCTTATAATAAACCATTGGGGTTAACATTGTTCCAAAAAATCCTTTTGTTGTGTTTTGCTTTCTTGGGACCTGAAACATGTTAAGTATCCAGTGTAACTCCTACCCAATACTTGTAAATATGTATATTTTACTCTAGAGGGACCACACTCTCTCCCATGTACAGTAAATCTTCTGTTTAAATCTACCTGGCCAGCTTGAAGGCTTCCTAAATATCAACCAAACTTTTCACTCCTTTAACATAGCCCTCTTGTTTTGACCCACTCTCCACTACTTCTCTTAATTGGGACAGCAAATTTAGAGCTTGGAAAAAAGAGTAGGGCCTGGGCATATAGTAGTGTAAAAATAAAATCTCAGTAGGGAAACCTCTGACTGCCTTTCAGTCCTGACCCACAATGTCTGTGCTATTGCAATCTTTGGGGTGTTTTGAGCAAAAACTGTTATCAGTCAATCCAAGTTTGCATGACAATATAAGATGGCTCAGAGGACAGGGAGTTGCTTTTTTTGCTTTGGTACCAGTTTTGTTAATAAATACCAAAATACAACTTCATCAGACACTATCATTTGCATGCAACGTTAATCTAAAAGAAACACAAGAGACTGCAATCTTAAGTTACTGAGAACATTATCTGCTCCTCAAGAATCAATACTTTTTTTTTAACATGAATTGTCTTCTATTAAGACTTTCAATTTAGACACCATTCTTGTGAATAGTGAACTTGTTTAGTTGTCTAACATCCTGACAGTTCCCAGGCAGAATCTAGCTGCAACATAATTGCAGCTAGGGTATAAGGAAAAGGGCTAAAGGATTTTGTTAAGAGATTAGTCATGGGGAGTTGGTGAAAAAGCTCAGTACATAACCTAATGAGTTTTCACTTTTTTCTTAATTGAGCTAGCATGTGCAACAAATGGCAGATATTTTTTTTCTTCAATCCTGGGGTACCAGAGCAGTCTACCCCTCTAAAGAGGTAGGGAGGTAAACCAAAGATCTATCTAAGATCTAAAGATGCAGTAGACCAAGCTAGCTTATGGGAAAAATGCACCTTGGGTATAGCTCCCTGTACAAAATAAGTGCTCTTCATACCTCTTCCCCATCTAAAAGCTGTCCGCTTGAGACTAGCTCTTTGTGTGTATGCTCTATTATGGGGGAGTCACTTCTATTGGGGAGTCACGACGATTCAGGATGCTTAGTATGAATATTAATGTGAACATGCCATTCTTAGCAGCTTTGACATTGCTAGTAAAAAAAGTATGGCTTTCTCCTCTTCTCTCACTGCCTCATGATTGTCACGTTTCTAAAACAAAATACTGCATGTTAAATTGCTCCAATTACAAACTCCCAAAAGGCTTTGTTACTATAGAAATCCCTTTAACTAGTAAATAACTGAAGGAAATGGTAAACTTGTCAAGGTGGGTGGACATCTGGAGTGCACTTTCAAAGTGCAGTGAAAGGATTTAGCAGTTGTGCCATCAACATTCATAGGAATTACACAATTAAAACCCTGTGCAGTGCTTTGAAATATTTGTCCTCCTGATGCTAGTAATTAGATTATACCACTAATTATACAAATAGTAAGATTAAAGCATTGTGTAAAGACTTTTTATGAGAATGTAGTCTTTAGTCCTTAGGCAAAAATTCCACTGGACATTTTAATAGATTTTAGGGGCAGAGGGACCATTACAAAATCATCTGATCTCCTGCATAACATAAGAGCCTGAATATCACCAGTGATTCCTGCATTTTGCCTGAGTAAGAACTGCAGGATTTGGCTCATTCAAGCAAACCTTCCAAATAGCTTTTTTGATCACGTAATCAGACACTGACTGACTTTTAAATGCAGTTTGGCTTTGTTCTTCAAACTTGCATCAAGGCAGATTCCGTTTTCCCTTCTCTGGCTCTGTTTCTAGTACCAGTTTAAGGCTTTTTTCCCCCCTAATCATCAAAACAATGGATCAAGCCCCAGGTATGCTGTAGACTACATTTGAAACTATCAGCTACCAATTCAGCTGTCCTCTTCTAAGACCATGCAGATTGCAAAACCCAGGATGAAGCAGGGAAGAAAGCATTCTTAATTGAAGAAATCTGGCTATAGAACAGACTTCCAGAGCAGATGAGTTGAAGCTGGAGTTCGATTCTTTGCAAAACCTTCCTCGTCACAAAGGCCTTTCTCCATACGAAGGATCCTGACACCACCAATGCCCTTTTCCACCACAAAAAACCAAACATGAAACAAGACACCTTTTTAAAAAATAAGTTTTTAAACCAAACTACTGCAAGTCTACCAGTGACTCTGCTGTTGCTAGTGATTTTATGTGGAAGGCTATGAGGGTGATGGGCAATCATATATAAAACCATAAAATAAGAGATTAATACAGCTTTGTGAGATTTGCCTATTTCATCCCTAGATATGCAGCTGTCAGCAGTGTAGCAGATGGATACATTCCATGGCATACATTTCCCATAAATTGAACATTTTCATCACATGTTTTAGCATGGCAAAAACCTGTCTTCTCCGTTATTATGTGTAGAAGATTAAGGACACAAATGTCAAGTATTTCATGTTACACAAAATGACTGCACAGCATGCACCACAACAAAGTGAACTACACTTGACCAGTTAATGAATCATAAAGCAATAGGAAAAGAAGAAATAGTAATACAAACACAATTTATTAGCCTGCCCCCATAATCACATGTATTACCCTGGGGAATATAATAAGGTTTTGTTTTTGTAAAAATGTGTAGGCTACTTCAAAGAAAATCGCAATAGTAGATGAAGTGCAGGAAGCCAGCTTAAAAAAAACCTAGCTCCAAAATGAAATCCAAAAAGTACTAAGTCAAATTGAATCACTTAGGGGTCAAATTTTCCCCTTACATCAATGGATTTGGTGTAAGTAATTTTTCTCTCTCTCAAAATCAGTACCGCTCACTCAATCTCAGAGCACAGAGATGAGTGACGACATAGTGACATAATTATGTTATGGACTCAAAACATTCACGGTTGTGACTATTTTCATGCTTGGTTGGTTGGTTTACTACACTGGATTGAAAACCGCAATCGTGATAATATTGTTTTTTTCTTTCTCTCAGACCACATAGCCCCTCTTTCCTGTCTACTCAATCTCATCAGCAGCATTTTGTATATAATCTTCTCTTTCCTTCCTGCACCTTCCTCCCCCAGAATTCCTACTTTCCTCCTGCACAAGTTCATGGCTTGACCTCCATTCAAGTCTTTGCTCCACTCCAGCCCCATCTCTGTCTCATCCCTAATCGCCCGCTAAATCCTGCCTGCTCTGCACTAGCTTCTCTTGACTGTGTCTTTGTCTTTGCCCATGCACAGCGTTTATCTTGCTTTCATGCCATCCTTTATGCTTGGAACAGGCACCAGTTAATACTGACCACTTGTTCTCTGTCCCCTCTTCCAGAACTGGCCTATTAAGTAAAGCATTCTAGCTTCAAAGAGCACACCTCACTTTGTATGTGATTTTACAGTTGAAGCAGCATGAGTGGGTGCAATACGAAATGCATACACAGTGAGGGACAATTAGGTGTTGTGTACATTTTTCATTTGAACCTCTGCAGTAATGTAGACTCAATGCTACGACCTTAGTTTTGCACTGTATGTCTCTAAAACGTATGATGAGCTGAACTTTTGAGACGCTAAAAGCAGTCCTCCTATTCAGGCTACAATAAAATGACATTCCAGCCTCACAAAACAGTCAGATCCAGATATCCTCTGCTCTGTCTAGTTTGGCCCGTTTGGGTCATTTTATAGCAAAAAGCTTCTGTGATTCCTTTTGAAACAGTTATACTCAGACCTCAGTGGTTCAAGAGCCAAATTAGAGATCAACATTACCCAAAAGAGCCACGGTATGTATGTGTGTGCATATATGTATTATAGAATAATATGTATAATGTATCTATATATGTATATATATGTATGTCAAATGGTGTATGCGTGCGTGTATGTATGTGTGTATGTACGTGCACTTACTCCTTCCACACCGTTTGAGCTAGAGACTTGAAATTTGGTACAGTTATAGGTCTTAGGGTCCTAATCAGGGTAAGAGTCGAAAATTTTTCAAATCTCACCTCTGACGCCCCCCCAGGGGTGAAATTATTTAAAGGCCAATCACATCAGCTGGGCAGCTGCTGTTCTCTGTGATATAGTTATGGTGTCATAATACCCCCTCCAACGGACCCCGCACTCACTCAGCTCTCTGCCCCCTCCCCACCTCCGACGGACCCGAGTTGGGTTTGGTCGGAGGGTAAGTGAGGTGGGGGTGTCGGGTTTGGTCGGGGGGTGAGGTGGGGGTGTCGGGTTTGGTTGGGTAAATGAGCCGGGGGTGTTGGGTTTGGTCTGGGGGGGTGGGAAGGTGTTGGGGTGGGTGAGGGGTGAGGTGTGGGTGTTGGGTTTGTTTAGGGGGGTGAGAAGGGGGGGTCGGGGTTGGTCGAGGGGTAAGTGAGGTGTGGGGGTCGGGTTTTTTTGTGGTGCTAGGTACTGGTGTCGGGTTTGGTTGGGGGGGAAAGTGAGGTGGGTGTGTCAGGTTTGGTCTATGGGGGGTGAGGTGTGGGTGTTGGTCAGGGGTGTTGGTAGGGGGGTGACGTGGGGGTGTTGGGTTTGGGTGGGGGGGTGAAAATGTGAGTCGGGGTTGGTCGAGGGGTAAGTGAGGTGGGGGTGTCGGGTTTGGTCGGGGGGTGAGGTGGGGGTGTCAGGTTTGCTCTCTGCCCCCTCCCCCCTCCAACGGACCCCGCACTCGCTCAGCTCTCTGCCCGCTCCCCACCTCCGACGGACCCGAGCAACGCCGGGTATTTTCGCTAGTAATATATATAGAGAATACTCACAGCAAAATGACTGACCAAGATATTCTATCTACTGCAGTTGGTTAATAGCATAGTAAAGGCATCCTGATTTGTTAATAATTAAGTCACACAATGTTTTAATATGAGCTGCAAAGAGCTGCAGGAGACACATTAAGGAGCCACATGTGGCTCTGTAGCCTCAGTCTGAGTATCACTGATCCAAAACAAGCAGATCATAAGCCACTACCAGATTTTATTTATCTTGACAGAGTGCAAGTGTCAGCTAATATTTCTGGGTCATTTATAACTTTTTCATCATCATAACTTCCATAACCGCATGGGTCACTGGGGCACCATCACTGATGACCAATCAAACAATTTTCTGTACCCCTGATGATTGTGTGTTAGTGCTTGAGTCTCCATGAAGCCCATTCCTGTCCTCTATTCTAACTTGTCAATCCATCTCTTCTTCTGTCTACCTCTTCTTCTCTTTCCCTGGATAATGTTCTTGGATAGGCCAGATTTTGTTACATGGCTGTACGACTTCAGCTTGCGCTTCTTCATGGTTATCAAGAGGTCTGTCTTCATAGGACCCAGCACTTTGGGTGATGATGTGGACCTCTTCCCTAGTGATGTGGTCGAAGTAGGAGATGCTCAGGATTTTATGGAAGTATCTCATCGCTACTACTTGTGCAGTTTCTGTTCAAGTTCTGCCATAAGGATCCATGTCTCTCACGCATACAGAAAAATGGAGATGACCAGTGCATGCAGCAGTTTGTTTGTATTCCAGAGAAGATGTTCTTATTCCTGCAACTCCATGGCAAAATATCACCAAGGTATAGTCTGTGACTACAATATCTGGAAAATGTTTTACTTTTTACAGGTTAGCTTGTAAGATCTTTGGGGAAGGAACTGTTTTGGTATCTGTACAGTAACCCAGCACAGTGGGGCTAGGGCCTTTTGGCAATACTACAGTACAAATAATTATTATTGTAATGGTCATATGGGTTTGGGGAGAATATGTAGTGTGTGTTTTCTTTTTCTGCTTATTGAGTAAGCAACCTGGTCTAAATCTGCAGCATCCAATAATGGTCTATTCCTTAGAGTCCTTCTGGCCTTAACCACAGCACTCTTGAATCCAAAATGAAATATGAAAAGCAACACTGGTACACATTATTAGAGATGGGTCTGAACAAAACCCATCTCTGTACACCTCCAGTTTGGGGGTGGTTCAGAATATGAATCTAGCTCTGGATCCAAATTTTACAAAAAAACTCTTTTTCTCCTAGAGGGTGACACAAATCCCAGATCTGAATGTCCATTCTACGTGAAGAGACAAGCCCATCACAGATATTTACTAGGTGATCCACTACTTCACTTACATTTATGAAAGAACTTGTGGGATTGGGTATCCAGGTGGCCCGATGCGCCACAGATAGGACTCTACATCCTTGACTTATCCTGGGGAAAGGACCCAAGGAGCAAACATTACTGTGGAGCTTTGGGAGTTAAATCCCAGCAGAGCTCTGTTGATTCCCAGCAAGGAATGCCTCTGAGGTAATCAAGTGCAGCTGAGTTCTGAAGAGGGGAGAGACAGGCTGGATGCAGGGAAATGGGTTGGAGGGAGAAGTACTGCAGGCAGAAAAGCTCTTTTATTTGTGTTTATAGATAGGTCCTGCTTTTTGGAGTTTAAGAGCTTCAGATGTAGGATAAGAAAATGGCCAAATGCTGTGCTGAGCTTTTGGTTTTGTTTATTTGTTCTTCTGCGTGGGCAAGAACCTTGTAAAGTAACTCTAGACCCCCGGAGAGTTTTCTATTTTGGTTGTTCTGTCTCTCCTGCAGACTTTCTCTCCAGCTGTGCAGGCTGTGGCCCTGCTGCCACTGGATTTATCAAAGGGAGAAAGACTAAATGTTGTGTTGGTGGTCTAATTTTTAAACAATAAGTATCTTTAACTATTTATCTACCTTGAAAATGCGACAATTACTGCTTGAATTTGAGGTGGGGGGAGGGTGGGTTATGACACCCACTTCAATCTGCTGCTGGGTTATTTGAAAGAAAAACAAGGAGAGAATATCAACCTACTAACACACAGAGGGCAAGGAGAGCAGGACCCAGCTTTCAATCTTTCTGATCCTTGTCCTTCCCACCCTCCCCTCTGCCACCAGTTTGAGCAATTTTATAATGACTAGACCTACTGTAAATTGCCCCATATAAGGCAAGGTTACTAGTGAATAGAGCACTGGACTGGGACTTTTGAGACCTGGGTTTCAATCTGGCCTCTGCTGCTGCCTTGCTGGATCATCTTGGGCAACTGATGTGGCTCTGTGCCTCAGTTTCCCCATCAGTAAAATGATGATACTGAGCTGTGTTGTAAATCACTTTAAGATCTGCTGATGAAAATCCCCATGAAAGAGTCAGGTACTTATATAGTCCAGTGTCAGAAGGGACCAATGTATTACTGTTATGTAGCACAACTCAACATTTCCAAAAAGTTGAATTCCTATCCATTTAGGGTTTTGGTGTAAAATTTTCTAAAGCCTCTAATGCACTTAGAAACCTCTTTAGAAAATAGAACTTAGGCTCTTATGTCATTGAAGTACATTTTGCTATTGATCCTTATCAGAAATACTTGTTCATTCTAAAATAACCAAGTAATGGCTATTATTCATTTTCATCCAAAATTGGAACAATAGAAACTCATTATATGGTCCACAAACTGAGGTGTGGGAGTCAGTGATGACAGCTTAGGGCAATTATACCAAACTTTAAAAATAAACACACTATTCGGTCATAATGACTGGGAATATCAGAGTAACTCTAGCCACAAAGCACTTAATCTGCTGCTATAATAGGTATATTCAAAATGTAGCAAGTGTGATCTTAAACGTGACTTTGTTTGGAATGTTTACAATTCTTCTAGGTTTCTTTCTCCAGTATTTCCCCTGGACCCTTCCACTGCTTGCATCCCACGAAGTGGGTATTGGCCCATGAAAGCTTATGCTTCAATACTTTAGTTAGTCTTTAAGGTGCCACAGGACTCTTTGTTACCTCTGCTATTCCAGACTAACACGGCTACCTCTCTGATTCTTGACAGTATTTCCTTGACACCCACTTGCAGTAAATGCCAGAAGGATTGATCTCTTTTTTTCAGAGAGAAGAACGGCTTCTTAGAGGATTACGAATCATATTTAGAAGGTTTTTCTAGTTCGTTTCTGCTTCTGACTTTGGTGGGGGGGGGAGGGGTGGAAAGGAACTATGCTGCCCTCTTCTGACAGGTTTTGGAGTGTCCCATTGATCCAGGCAGGGTAGAATTTCAAGCAGATGCTGCCTATTTTAATATAGTCGTAAACAAAACATCTAAAACACAGTTATGGGAGTGGAGAATCCCACAAGAGGGTGCTATGGATTAAAACTGGAGGGGGGAGGAAGTAATTCTGAGAGGGACATTTTCTGCATAGTTTTCTGCATTGAATGGGGTTGTGTAGCTTATGGGCCGGTCTGCATTCTTTTGTCAGGGGAGAGATTTGACACCTCCTCTTCTATAATAGTTATAGTAACTACATATCCTGATTTTTCTCTTTATTTGAATTTGTTACTCCCTTAGGCATAGTTAAAGTTTATATAGTCAATGTAGCAGTAGTAGTGTCATTTACAAAGAAACAAGCCTCCTGATGTGTTCTGGACTGTGGTTGGTTTTTATATCTTTCCTGTGGTTAAAATGTCTTTTGAAAACAAGAAAAAGCCGCCTCTTTTAAACAATAGCCGTCTTAGTAGTCATTATAATGAGCTGTCGAGTGTCCAATTCCTAGGAGTAGCTTTTCCACGTCCTTGTATATCATAAAAGCCTCTTTCAAAGTATAAGAATCTTCAGTGAATGAAATAGTTTAAGATCTCATGGGGTGGAGGGGAGGAGAAGGAAGCTATTCAGTTAGAAACTACGGAAACTTCCTCCCCGTTGTACACCGGGGTAGAGCTGGTGAATTTGTCGGCAGATCATGTCCCGGTGTTGCTGCTTTCTTAAATCTTACTTAGGCTAGAGGACAAAATCGGGCTTATGATGGAAACTCCTTAGAGCTGGATTGTGCAAGTGGACCTGTACATGGGGGACTCCTGCAGCCTGTAAGAGCCCCAGTAACAAAATTAATTAAAATTAAATTAAAATAAATGAGGCCCCATGCAGGCCTAGGGCCCCTTCACACAAACACAGTTGCAGGATCAAGACCTTAATTATAGAACTGTCCTAGATGCCTCTCGGAGCCAAATTCTGATGTCAGGTTCCCTGGCCCAAATCCCAGTACAGTAAAACCTCCATTTAATGGACTAATTCGGGTGAAGGGGTGTCCGTTAAATGAAAATGTCCGTTATTTAATAATAATAAAAAACCCGAGCTGTCGGAGCAGCAGCCCAACCGCCACAGGGTTGGGGCGGCAGCTCCGCAGCCCACCTGCGGCCGGGACCCGGGCGGCAGCCATCAGCCAGCCCACCCGGGTCCCGGCTGCTGGGACCCGGGCGGCAGCCGTCAACCAGCCAGCCCGCCCGGGTCCCGGCTGCTGGGACCCGGGCAGCAGCGGGGAGCCGGCCGGCAGGCAGCCCGCCCGCTTCCTGGACCCGGGCGGCAGCAGAGAGCCGGCAGTCAGCCCGCCGGTTGCCTGGACCCGGGCGGCAGCGGGCAGCCGGCAGCCAGCCCCCCAAAAATGGATTTGGGATGCATCGGATTTGCTCATAAATTTTGTCTGTTGCATCCGAAGTCCGTTAAATCGGGGTCCGTTAAATCGGGGTTTTACTGTACAGTAAAACCTCCATTTAACGGACTAATTCGGGCGAGGGGGTGTCCGTTAAATCAAAAGTCCGTTATTTAATAATAAAAAAAATGAGCTGTCGGACCGGGCGGCAGCTGGGAACCGTTAGCCAGCCCGCCCGGGTCCCAGCTGGTGGGACCCGGGCGGCAGCCAGGAGCCAGCCCGCCCGCTGCCTGGACCCAGGCGGGAGCCAGCCCGCCAGAAATGGATCAGGAATGCATCAGACTTGCTCAGAAATTTTGTCCGTTGCATCCGAAGTCTATTAAATCAAGGTCCGTTAAATCGGGGTTTTACTGTAATACCGTTAGGTTAGCGGAGATGACTATGGATGACAGTCTTCGAATTTGGCCGTACCTTTTTCCAGAGCGGCAGGAGGGACAGGTGAGATCACACCCCTCTGCAGCTGTTATTCTTTGGGAACAGTTTTCTGTAAGACTGGGCCAGCAGTGCCTCTGGCGGGTGCCATTTCCATCGTCTCAAAGAAAAATGAAAGTAGGGCCACGATTGTATTTTTTCAATTTAGCGCGGGCCTGTTTCTCATTGAGGATTAGTCGTGGGCTAAACTGGCAGCGAGCAGCTGCTTTTATAGTTCCAGCCAAACTCGTAAGCGCGGGGGTTAGATCATCCACATGTGGCTCACAAACAGCTTGGAACCAGGGTTTCCACCGTTCCCTCAACTCCCACCTGTTTCAGCCTCCAAGCGGGACATTTTCAGTCCCAAACGGAGTCAGACCTGATTTGTCCTTCCCAGTTTCTCTGCACACTACAAACTGCGGGGAAAACTCTGCCCCGGGGATGCTGCGGCGCGCTCTGGGCTGACTGGTGCTTGCGGAACGGGAGCCCCTGGTTAGCTCTGCGGGGAAGGCTCCGATTCTACCTTTCGGACGACAGGGCAAAAGGGGGGGGGGTGACTGGATCCCCTCGGATCCTGTCCCCCAGGGAGCGGATTCCCTCGTGTATCCCACACACCGCGGGGGGAAGAGGCAGTTCAGCGCCGGGGAGTTCAGGGCTCGGCCGCGGTCCCCGGCCCCCTGCCCTGCGGAGCGCTCTGCCTGTGCCCCCGCGGCCGGCCGCCAGGGGGCGCCCCGGAGTCAGCCGGCGGCTATTAGCGGCAGGAGCGCCCGGCTGCCTCACTCGCCGCCGCGCGGAGATGCTGGCGGGCGCCGGGCGAGAGGTGGCGCGGAGCGGGGCTGCGGGGCCGAGCCGAGCCGAGCCGCCGCGGGTCGCTTCGCACTAGCCGCCGCCCCGCCGCCCTGCCCCGGGAGGCTCCGCGGCTCAGGGGCAGGATGCTGCCCCCGGGGCGCCGCTGGGAGCCCCTCGCCCCGCCGCCGCCGCTGCTGCTGCTGCTGCTGTCAGGGATGCTCCGGCCGCCGGGGCTGGCGGCGTTCAACGTGGACGAGGAGAAGCTGACCGTGTACAGCGGGCCCGAGAGCAGCTACTTCGGCTACGCGGTGGATTTCCACCACTACACCGGCGCGTAAGTCCCGCGGCTCGCTTCCCGCCCCGCCCGGGAGCTCGGCGGCCCCTTAGCCCCGGCGCCGGGGCGATCGGAGACTGGGGCGGGGGGGGGTCTCGTCTCCATCAGCCCTACTCGTCCTGGCTGAAGCCAGCCCGGGCGCCGCTCCCAGCGCCCCGGGGCAGGCTCGCCTGGAAACCAGCTTCGGGAGGGGAGGATCTGCCCACACCCCGAGCGGTGGCAGCCCAGGGCGGGGGTCTCTCGGTCACCAACCCTCACAAACAGCGCCAGCCGCCCCCTGCCCGCGGGGCTTCTCCCCTGGAAACACCTGGGGATGAGACCTCGCTGGAGCATGTGGCTCTGGAGTGGGTTGGCACAACGGATCTGCCAGCAGTTCGCCTTGATCTTTTGCTCACCAGCTAGTGACGGTCACACATGTGTTTGCAGAGTAAGTGTCCTGGTCGGTGCTCCCAAAGCCAATACTACACAGCCGGATATACAGGAAGGGGGAGCGGTGTATTACTGTCCTTGGCCAGCCGCTGAATGCAAACAGATCCCCTTCGATACCACCAGTAAGTAAATCACTCTCAGCATATAACGCACCTCATAGTTTGCATTGTATCGTCTTGCTAAAGTCACCCCTTATTGCGAGTTGATTTGACGAGTGTGTGTAGCTCCTTAGAGAAATTGCACTGTTGGAAGTTTGTGTGCTTGTGGGGGAAATGTTGAATGGTCTCTACAGAAATAACAATCGCTATTTGTTGCTTGGTGCGTAGACGACTGCCGTTTTCCATAAGTTTGAATGAAAGGTGTTTGGATTGCACTTAACACTTTACAAAGAAATACCTACTTGCAAATGTTCAGAAGACCAAACTCCGTGTTTCACGTACCCCTCTGAACAGTGGAAATTGGTTGTTGGTCTTCTTCAGTGCTGTTTTCAACCAGGGATTTTCTGCCCATTCAGACAGAGGCGGTACCTTATGTTCCATGCTGATTTAATTCTTTACAGAAAGGAAGAATTTTCTTTCAAAATACTGGATGTTGGATGCAAACTGATGTAGGTATAATGTGGATAGATTATATCCGACCACTTTCAAAATCCCAAGACAGATGTTTCTTATTTAATTAAAGGGAACACACATTTTAAACAACTGAGGCTGTTTATGTTTTCTCTTTATAGCCCTTGAAAATAATTTAAACCTAGTGTTTCCAAAAACATTTAAACTGAATAGTTTAATGTAGGCATATTTATATAATGTAATCTTTAGAACAAAAGTTACAACTCACTAGATTGTATTTAATTTTAGTGCTTATTCATCGTACAAATATTAATATAATACAACAAAGTCTGTTTCTATCAACATAAAGGAAATTTCAGTCAACTTCCCTATATCTAACAAATCAGCAACACAGTTCCCCAGCTGTGTGTGTGTGTTTGTGCATTCAAGCATGTATGAAAGAGTCCCTGCTTACTGTATTCTAAACATTACAATACACCTGCAATACCTGGATATATACTGGATAGGGGTTGAGGCAGTCAGGGGACAGGGAGCAGAGGGGCTTGGTAGTGGGTGGAGTTCTGGGGGGGGGGGAGTTAGGATAGGGAGTTTCAGTAGGGGCGGTCAGGGGACAAGGAGCAGGGTAGCTTAGATAGGGAATGGGGTCACAGGGGTGGTTAAGGGTGAGGGAGTCTCTGGAGGAGACAGTCATGGGACAGGGAGCAGGGGAGGTTGGATGGGTTGAAAGTTCTGAGGGGGGGTAAGAAGTGGGAGGGGGTCAGATAGGAGTCAGGTCCAGACTTCCCTACCCTACCTGGCCCTCCATACAATTTTTAACCTCGATGTGGCCCTCAGGCAAAAATATTTGCCTACGCCTGGTATATATCAATGAATTCAAACATAAGTTGGAGCTAGGACACGGATGCACAGAATGCTTTGCATATGTCATCACTGATTCAGTAATCATTAATTTATTTACACATCTGTGGCCTAAAGTTGATTAACTTACATGGGAATTATTCCGCTTATGTTTTGTTCAGCTCCCTTCTCTTCAGAATATTTTCAGCTATATGAGCAAGTCTTCTGTGCCTTTATCCTGGAAGATATTGTTTTAAATCTTTTTAATGCGTTTCCCTTTTTTTGTGTTCATAGCTGCAACGGGACACAACCAATGGTTTGTTAAATATTACAGATGTTTTCAGACTATTCTTATATGACCTTATATGACCTCTGTCACTGTTTAAATACCTCAGACTCACTAATGAATTTATCTCTGCAATACCTCTTTGTGGTCATACTGTTCCCATTTTACAGGGGAGAAGCTGAGATACAGAAACAAATTATTTAGATTTGCCCAAGGTCACATAGGGGGGCTATGGTGGGGCTAGGAGTTAAACCTGGGTCCCCTTCGTCCCAGTCTAGTGTTTTAACCACAAGACCATTATTTCTCTAATATTAGGAAGTTTCACTTATTAAGAGTATAGTAGATGGGGAATTAAGTATACTGGCTTTAATTTTAAAAAAGGAATGTTTCACACACTAGCAGTTTTGTAAAAGGCATTGAATTAGTTGACACCAAAGGGCTGGAAATAGTCATCCAAAAACAGAGGAGAGAGGGAAAAAATGATGATTTCAGAGCTGAAAGCTTTCATTTTGATGCCTTTTTATAGAAAACTCACATCTTTCTTGGACCTGGTCCAGTATTAGCTGCTCTTTCACTCGAGTGTGCTAAGTACAATAAAAGGAAAACAAACTGCTGAATAATTAATAATCTCCTGCACTAAAATCAGAATAGAAATGAATGAGGTAGACAGAGAGAGAGAACACATTACATAGCACTTAAATGGCAATGCAAACTGACAGCTAAATCCAGAATTATGAGCATAACAAGTCTTTAACATTCCCATTCTGGTTATTATAGTCAATTAACGTTACCTTGTACCAATGAGAGAAGCACACTTTGACGCTTTTCTCACTTGTATTGCCAACAATGACCATCAGACTTAAAAAAAGAAAAACAAAGGAATGCTAATTGAATGAGAACACTTTCCACAAGTGCTCTTTACAAAAGAGCCATAATAATACTTTTGATTTACCTGAGTTTGAAGTTACCTTGCAAACATTAAGTACAGAAAGATAGATTTTAAGTGATTATAAGTAGCAAGAATAGAGATCAAAGTTGTTTACCTAACAAGCAAAAATAAATCTGCAATCTAAATTCTATAAACTAAACAGAATTTGAATCAAGCAGCGTCTCACCCTGATAGATGGTACAAACAGATCACAAATCTTCAATACACAGACTGGAGCTGCCATTCAGCCTGGGTCCACCCTCCCCCAGTTCAAAGCCTTTGTCCGACATACATGTTTTCAGGGATTGAGTTGTAGTGGGAGTGAGGCCAAGTCATGATGTCATTTCCCCTCTTTTATAGTTTCATCCAGCTTGCTGGAGAGATCTTTTGCTTATCACATGAGGGTCTGCCTCCATTGGTCAAGCAGCATCTACGTGCTACATGTCTACATGCTCTCTTTGAGAAGTCTTTGGGATGGCTGCTGGGAGAGTGGATTCCCTTTAATGGGACACCAGCATGTCTGGCTACTCCACTGTTGTACCTGAAAGGCTGGTTGTGTGTGTTCCCAACCTCAATTTATTTCAGTAACATACACAGCAATACTTCAGAACTTCACATATAATAATATCATATACAACCCAACATAATATTAACGTCAACCGATCAAGGCTTTTAACATGATACCTCACAAGGCACACTTTGTTCAAAACATGTCATAATTATATGACAGTGGTGAATGTGGGGGTTTCAGGGTGTTGCTTTGAGGTATAGAATGTCCCAGTGCAAGGTCATGCGTTTAGGGACTAACATCAAGAATTTTTGCTATAAGCTGAGGACGTATCAGCTGGAAGTTACAGAGGAGGAGAAAGATCTGGCTGTATTAGTTAATCCCAGGAGGCTTACAAGCCACCAATGTAATGCTGCCATGAAAAAGGCTAATGAAGTCCTAGGATGCATCAGGCGAGGTATTTCCAGTAGAGACAGGGAAGTGTTAGTACCATAGTACAAGGCACTGGTGAAACCTCAGGATCTGGAATACTGTGTGCAATTCTGGTCTCCCATGTGTAAGAAAGATTAATTCAAACTGGAACAGGTGCAGAGAGAGCTACTAGGATGATCTGAAGAATGGAAAACTTACCTTATGAGAGGAGACTCACAGAGCTTGGCTTGTTTACCCTAACCAAAAGAAGGCTGAGGGGAGATATGATTGCTCTTTATAAATACATCAGAGGGATAAAAACCAGGGAGGGAGAGGAGTTATTTAAGTTAAGCGCCAATGTGGACACCAGAACAAATGGATATAAACTGGCCATCAGGAAGTTTAGACTTGAAATTAGATGAAGGTTTCTAATCATCACAGGAGTGAAGTTCTGGAACTGCCTGCCATGGGGAGCAGGGGGGGGGGGGAAGGCCTAACTGGCTTCAAGACTGAGCTTGATAAGTTTATGGATGGGGTGGTATGGCAAGACTGCCCACAATGGCAGGTAGCTGGCTGCTAGCAACAAATATCTCCAACTGACCATTATGTAACAGTAGATGGGGAGAGCTCTTGGTTGCTACAGACAATTCTTTCCCGGGTGTCTGGCTGCTGGTCTAGCCCACTTGTTTAGGTCTAACCGATCTCCATATTTGGGGTCAGGAAGGAATTTTCCCCCTTCTTAGATTGGCAAAGACCCTAGGTTTTTTTCTTTCCTCTGCAGTATGGGGCATGGGTTTAAACTAGTGTAAATGGTGAATTCTCTGTAACTTGCAGTCTTTAAATCATGATTTGAGGACTTCAGTAACTCAGCCAGAGTTTAGGGATCTATTATAGGAGTGGGTTGGTGAGGTTCTGTGGCCTGCAATGTGCAGAAGGTCAAATTATATGATAGTGATGGTTCCTTCTGAACTTATAGTCTATATGACTTGAATTTCAAGCATGGTTCGTTCATTGACAACATCCCAAATGCATCACCAGTATTTGAATTCATGCTGTTAATATCCTCCCTCTGCTCAAATGTGAAGAAAAAAGAGAAAGAGCTGACAAGTATAATGTAATGACATCAGTCAAGAGTCAGGAAGCTGTATTATGCCACATGCTAACTTTATAGTGGGCTGGTAATTACAGCTGCTTTGTAATAATTTATGGCTACTGAATGTTGACCTGGTTACTGAGCTGTTTACTGTCTGAATGTATTCGTTTTAGTTTAATATGGGGTTGTAAGGAAAAACAAACAGGAAGGGAAGAAGAATACCTCAAGATAAGCCTCTTCTCCACAAACCCTTGAGGGTTGTTAGCAGACAGTGCTGGACAGGAAGAGGTGTTGGAATTGAGATCAGTACCTAGTGACAGATATGAAACTAGCTTTAAATGTCTGTCACTGCTTCAGCGTGTCTTGTTCTAGCTGCCAAACATAGAATGGATTCCTTAGTATTCTGCTATCAATATCTGTATACCAGAATACAGCCAGTTAGACAGAAAGTCATCCTAACTGAGACCAAGAATATCTGCTATGTGTTCATATATGTGTAGAAAAATCCCAAGACATAATCTCAATTGTTCTACAGTGGATTATCCCACACTGTCATATATCCCACAAGAATATGTAAATCTGTCAAGTCATGATGATTTTCATCCACAGGTGATAAAACTAACCTAAATACTAGGCACTTGCAGTGTTTTATGGAATGTGATGTGCATATTTGTGGGTATTAATACCTGGCTTGTGGAAAGGTAAGGAGACTTCATTTTTTTTCATACAGTCATTCCAGCACTTCTCCAAAGCACTAAACTGACTTAATTATTAAGCAACAACAGCAATTAATCCCCTTAATGATGTATGTGCTTTGCTCCAGTAGGGAGATGAGAAGATGTCTTTGAGGATCCTCCACTTTGTTCCTGTTTCTCCCACCCTCCTCTTTAAAGGTTTCATATTGCATTGACCTACCCTTAAGCAGTGGACGACTGGATATGATGCTCTTTGGAATATAATGAGAGGGAGATGGGGTCGTAGGGGCATGTTTTAGTGTGATGTGAGCACTGGACAGGCAATCAGGAAATTCTGAGTTCTGAAACAGATTCCCTCTTTCACCTTCAGCAAGTTACAACTTCTTTGCTTCAGTTTCTCCATCCGAGAAGTGGGGTAGCTGTGAGACTTAATTACTTAATACAGGAGAACCTCAGAGTTGTGAACACTGCGGGAATGGAGGTTGTTCATCACCCTGAAATGTTTGCAGCTCTGAACAAAGTGTTATGGTTGTTCTTTCAAAAGTTAACAACTGACCATTGACTTAACATGGTTTTGAAACTTTACTATGGAGAAGAAAAATGCTGGTTTTAACCATCTTAATTTAAATGAAACAACAGAAACAGTTTCCTTACCTTGTTAAATCTTTCTTTAAACTTTCCCTTTATTATTTTAGTAGCTTACGTTTAACATCATAAGGACATAAAAACGGCCATACTGGGTCAGACTAAAGTCCATCTAGCTCAGTATCTTGTTTTCTGACAGTAGCCAATGCCAGGTGCCCCAGAGGAAATGAACAGAACAGGCAGTCATCAAATGATCCATCCCCTGTCACCCATTCCCAGCTTGTGTACTGTGTTTGCTTTTTCCCCCCCTGGTGTCTGCTGTTGCCTGATTGCGTACATCAGGTTCCAAATGAGGCATGTGGTTGACCAGTCAGTTTGTAACTCTGAGGTTCTGCTGAACTTGTGTTTTGAAGGTGAGAATTGCTCTGCAAGTACGAATATGGTCGCTGTTCCTTATGGCGACCAGGAGGGGTAGCAGAAGGGCAACTTGCAGAAATCTTTCCCCCTATTTGACTAAGTGCTTTACTTCCAAAGCATTCAGAACATCTTGCAGCTCAGGACCAAATTTGAATCCCTATTCTTACTATTTATACATCGGCTCTGTTGGAAAACTAACAATACACATTTCAAAAACCCATTTTAAAATGATTTAGGTACATGATGGACAGTAACAACTTTTTAAAAGGCAACACTGATGGGGAATGAATTTGCCAGTCTTCCAGGATTCATCAAATTTCCTAACTCTTCTGTGAATGTGCTTCATCATATATTAGTCAGGCAGGTTGTATTTTTCAGACTAGCTGGAGAAAATATGAATAGCCTGTCAAGAAAAAAAGGGGGGGAAAGTCTAGGTTAACTCTGGCCAAGTGTGCGGTTGAGAGAAAACATGAGCCAGTTTGGCCAGAAGCTGAGCTGATTGTAACAAAACCCAGGTACTGTAGAAGGAAAGGATGTATTGTAAGACTCAGGAGATTTAGTTATATAAAAAACTATTAATTGTAAAGATGCTAAAATCCTGTGGGAAATTTAGAATCCTGTTATAAAATAGGATTTGCATCTCAAGAGAAAATATTGGGGGAGAAAAAGTTCACCCTACCTTCAAATTCTGACATCATTATTCAACAACACTGGTTTTGCCTTACCATGGGCTTAATGATTCCCATGTAGAATTCTGATTTATGACAGGTATGTAGTTTCTTTTCTCAGTCTCAATCACATTTTAAGGGGAAAAAGTAATTTAAATCCCATTGACTTCAATGATAATTTCCCTGAGTCAGGAAAAAGTAAAAATGGAATAAAACCTTCTGGGTATGGCCCAATAAAATTAAAATAACTTGCATGAATGAAATCTAATGGACAATACAAAATATAAATCCACTTATGCAAAATCAGATTCATTTAAAAATAGAGCCCCTCTCATGATAATCCCAAAAATGTAACTACTCTAAAACACCAATAAAAATAATATCTAATGCTTTCCATCCACAGATCTCAAAGCACTATAGAACAGAGGTCAGTATCATTACCTCCATTTTGCTGATGTGGAAACTGAGGTACAGAGAATCAAAGTGAGTTTCCTAAAGTCAGTCTCCTCCTCTCCCAGTTTCCAAGAGGACCAGTTATCATCTCTTTGCTTGGCTTACTAGACTCTGGTTCCTAGCCTTGTGATTGTGCTTGGCACTTCTATGTGAAAGACTAAAATCAATGTTCATGGGAATGTTAAGAAGGAAAATGGGTGACTAAGGCCTGGTCTACAGTACAAAGTTAGGTCGATTTAAGCCACCTTGTGTCATTGTAGTTGTGCATGTGTCTATGCTTAAATTTGTATCCCACTGATGTAAGCTCTCCATTACACCAACATAGTAACACCTCCTCTCCAAGCAGCATTGAACCATGGTCAATGTATTGAGGTTGACGCGGTGTACATAGACACCATTATCTGTGCCAATCTTAACAGTCCTCCCACTGCATTTCCACAATGCCCAGCAGTGAATTCCACTGCCCAGCCCCACCCCCCAGACTTCTACTCGCACGGTGGGAGGGGCCAGAAGCAGCCTCCCCAGCCAGAAGCTCAGGGGCCAGGCAGGGCAATCCCATGGGCCAGATGTGGCCTGCGGGCCATAGTTTGCCCATCCCTGCTCCAAATGCACTTTGGCTTGGAGTAGACAGGAGATATTGGATCTCCAGGGCCTGTGGGAAGAAGAGATTGTGCAAGCAGAGCTATGGACCAGTCATCAAAATGTGGACATCTATGATCAGATTGCATGGCAGATGCAAGAAAAGGATACAACAGGGATTACTAGTAGTTCTGCTTGAAAGCAAAGGAACTGTGGAAGACATACCAGAAGCCCAGGAAATTGAACAGTCATTCCAGTGCCGAGCTGCAGACATGCTGCTTTTATAAACAGTGTCAATGCCATATTTGGTGGATACCCCATCATCACCATGGATACCTCGAGCCACAGGCTCCTGGCATGACAGTGTGGAGGAGGAGAAGGGAGAGGGATATGTGGCTAAGGGGCCCCGCTGTGCCATGAGCCAAGACCTGTTTGAGACTCCACCGCAGTCCACTCAGTCCCGGCAGTTGAGCCTGGGTGAGCCTGATGCAAGGGAAGGAACTTTGGGTAAGTGTGTGGATTTATTTCCCATTACAGCGATGCTTCCCCCAACTTCTCAATGGAATTTTCATGTGGATACTCTGCAATTCTTTCCTAAAGGTTTCAAGGGATGGCAGACACATTTCCTCCTCCTTGGTGGGACACTTTCCCATATCACTCACTGATAACTTCACAGGTACCATTGTAGTACACCAACTAGTTAACATCTGGGCCTGGGTGGCTTCAGAACACCACTAGCAGCTATTGCCTTGAGGGATTCTCCCTCCACACCTGCAGAATGCCTGAGCCAGATAAGGAAGAAAAGGAAGAGGACTTGAGATGACATGTTCACTGAGATCTTGCATCAGTGTGAACAGAGGTCCTGGAGAATGAATATTGCAGACTGTACAGAGAAGTAAATAGTGGGCAGGAGAAAGGCCCAGGAGTCCGAGAAAGTGATGCACCAGTACATAATGGGGCTTGTCCAGCAGCACACACACATGCTGCAGACTCTTATAGACTTACAGCTTCAACAATCCTGGGCTCACCTCCTTCTGCAGTCCATGGAGAGTTCCAGGACAGCACCTCCCTACAACCCCCCTCAACATTCCCTGTGGCATCAGAAGCTGCATCCTGATCCCTAACACTACAACCCAGTGGATGGGAGGACGGCGACACACATTAAGGACCATCACAGCTTCGCGTACACTGACTTGTGAGAGCCACTGTTGATGACTGTGTAGCTAAAAAGGAAATGAATGTTTCTTCTTCTTTAAACTCTGTTCTACAAATTTGTTAAGATTTTAACTTGCACTGAAATTTTCTGAAGTGTTTTCATTACTCAATAGAACTCTATTGTTTGGAAAATAATTCATCTTTTTTAGTTCTGAACATATGCTGCAAGGTGCCTAGCAGTTCTGAAAGCTCCCACCTATTTGTTACCATACAGAGTGACCCAACTCATAGGATCAGTGACAAACAGTGTTATAATCATAACTGTACAGCAAATACCACCAGATTAATAGGTGCTTTGTCACTTTTATGTTCCTAGATGTGCACCAAGCACCACACTGTTCCTAACAGGCCCTTAAACTGCAGAGCCAGGTAGAGCCCGCTACACCTCAATGCATTACTGTAGCTTGGTATTCTTTCAAAGCCTCCCTGAGCTGTATAGCTCCATATCAAGCTATTCTGATAGCCCTTGTGTCTGGCTGCTCAAACTCAGCAGACACTCAGGTGGAGGGCTCGTCGTCCACCCTCCTTCCTAGCGGTAACATTTCTCCTTTTGCTTCACAAATATTAAGCAGGCCGGAGCAGGCAGCAAACAACCCTTGGGATGTTTTTCTCACTGAGATCCAATTTTGTGAATACATGACGCCAGCAACCCTTCTATCGACCAAAAGCACATTCTGCTGTCATTCTGCACTGGCTGAGCCGGATGTTCAATCTTTTCTTGGTGCTGTTGAGATGACTGGAGTGGTGGCTTCATGAGCCAGGGGAGCAAAGGGTAGGCAGGGTCCCCCAGGATCATTACTGGCATTTCAACATCACCATTGGTGAACTGCTGGTTGGGAAAGAAAGTCATTGTTTGTAGCTTTCTGAACAGTCCTGTGTTTTTAAAGATATACGGGTCATGCACCTTCCCCGAGCAGCCAACAGTGAGGCATCCCTGGTGACCCACACAGCACTTTCCTAACCATAGGAAAATAGTCCTTTCTGCTGATATACTCTGTGTCCTGGTGATCTGGTGCTATCTGTTGCTTGACTGAAGTTTGGGATCCCCATTGCTGCAAATCCATCCATTATGTCCTGCATATTGCCAGTCCATGAGAGGAGACAATTAATTGCCATGCACACTTGCATGACAGTGCCCCATACCCTTACAATGGATTTTCCAATTGCAAAATGATTTTCCGTAGACTGATAGCAATCTGACGTAAGTTTCCACAGTGTGATCAGCACTTGCTTCTCCATTGTCAGTGAAGCTCTCATTCTGGAACAAGCTTGGCACACAGATCCAGGAATATGGCTTTGCACATCTGACAGTTCTGCAGCCACTGCTTGTTATCTCAATCCTGCATTATGATAAGATGCTTCCAATGAGTGCTCATTTCTCAGGCCCAGAAGCAATGCTCCACTGCCTGAAGCAGCTCCATGAATGTCATCTTGAACTGGTTCTTGCTATGTCCCACAGCAATCTGACTGACTGGAAATCATCATTCCCCACGGCTCAGGCATTCCCCACGGCTCTTCTTTTGGCTCTGCAAATACCAGAGGATCACATGTCCTGTGCTTGCAGTGCTCACAACAATGGTTCAGAGCTGTGGAGGCTCCAGGCTTCCATCAGAAAGGGTGAACAGCAAAAAGTCCCATGCAGGTTATGGGATTTTCAAAATAGGCACCGAAATTGTGGGATAGAAATGGCATTTTGAGTTGGAGAAAGTCACATAATGGGAACTTGACCCTGCAGTCCCAGTCACCTCTGCAACATTTATTTTTGCCTCCCCATGCATTGCCAGAACTTCCCAAAAGACAGTGTGCTCAATGGTGGAGAGTTACCTACCCATAATGTAGGGTGACAAGATGTCCCAATTTTATGGGGATGGTCCCGATTTTGGAGTCTTTTTCTTATATAGGCTCCTATTACCCCCAACCACCATCCTGATTTTTCACATTTGCTGTCTGGTCACCCTACCATAATGCACTGTGCTGTACATTGAAAAAAGCAGCAGCAGTAGTTTGACAACTGCATAGGGGTTTGGAATATTAGAAATAGTGTAGGTGGAGATGGATTAGTGGGCAGAATGCAG